>OV656835.1:78342925-79670425 GCA_927399475.2 Acleris emargana | reverse complement strand
GCATTAGTGAACTTATAAAACCTGTTGGTTTAGATTCTGGAAGTTAACAGGATAGGAACAAAACAAAATACTTGTATAATTCAAATGTGTAATTTAATCGTCAGGCATAAGGTGCATAGGAATATAGGAAAACAGACGTTCAACTGCAGCGCTTGAGGGTATAGCAGTATTGTATTTAATGAATAGATTTATCTATTCCCCGAGGAATGCAGCATTGTAGAACGAGTCTTTTCATACCATGTCCAGCCACATTTTAATTTAACGAGACTGCGCTTTACTCTTTAAAAAGTTGGAGCTCTTTGGTTTTCTATAGACTGAGTGACAGAATTGAAAAATTCTTCCTCGTCATCATCGTTGTTACTCGCATTGCTCCCTCCGCCACTTAAACTCCATATCAACCGGAACTTTGGGTGAAATGCCGCGGCAAGTTGGCATACTTGTCTGAACCTGTTTTTCGCGCCGCGCCGCGGTGTTGTGCGGTAAATACTAGTAGGCATGGGATTAACGATTAACGGACTTCTACATATTAACGGAAGTTAACGTGTCCGTTAACATTTTTAAAAGTTAACTTTAATGTTAATCCGTTAATCAAAATGTTAACTTCGTTAATTAACGATTAACGGATTAACGAGTTAATGCCCAGCTATGGCAATACATGTACGCTCCGAGCGAGTGAGCGAACCAGTCTGTTTAATGTAAAACTGTCTCTGTCAGGTTAGGATCAGAAATTTGTTTTTTTTTATCACCTTCATAACAATGAGTATAGGTATGTATGCAACATTTGTATGAAATTGTTGTCAAAATAAACTGCTTTAACCCTATACTTGGCAAGACAATTTTTTCTGAAATGTTGTGGTTTTTTTTTAAGAATCGTGTTTATTGGGGCCCGAATAGGGCTGAAAAAATAATATAAAAAATCCATGGTTTTTAATTTGTGTTTTATTAAATGTATCTTTAAATGCACACCGCCATGTCGTCACAAATATACATAGAAAAGTATATGTATCCAGGGAGACACTCCGTCATAAAACGAGTACCCAAATAAATATTTTTATTATTACTAATCAAAAATAAATAAATGAAAATAGGCCTATTTAAAAGCTAAAAAACTATTAATTGACTTGCTCAGCAGTTAACGTAACAAAAATCTGTATTTAATGTGAAATCTTGAGTTTTTGCCTATAATTTATAACTTAATCACAGCCATAATTAAGGTTAAATTAGATATTGATATCAGTAATTCAACTTTTTTGAGAAATATTAACTAAGAAATGAAAAATATACATAATTAGATACTACTTTAAAGTGCTCCAACTTCATTAGATTATGCTATTTATTACTTCCGAGTCGTAGACCCACGATGAAGAAAACCACGTAGGTCACTTTAAAAGTTCTGATACGGGAAAAAGAACACAATGTGAATAACTTCCTTAGCAAATTACGAGTATTCGTAAAAAATAAATCTATAATTTTCAGAAATAATGGGGAAATATTAACTTTTCGGTTCATTCCGTCCGCCTTTTCCCGCTTTTTGTCTGCTTCGCTGGAGCGTAAGCAAAAACATTTGCGTGGACGATCTATGTATGAATTAAAAATTGTTTTTTCTAAATTGTTAAGCTTTCATTGTTGAAGATTAGATAGAGAAGATTTACAATATGATTCGAAAAACATGAAAGCATTATCGATATGGATGTTTTCAGACACCTGGTTGCTAATTTAGTACCAAAAAGCTCTCAATATAGGTTGACAATGGTACCAGCTCGGTATTAAGCCATCAAACTATGAAATATAACGCATAACTAACAGTTTATACCCACAAAAATAGGATTTATAATTAGTTTTTTTTTAATATGTAAATTGGCTGTGTATCCATAAAGATACATAGCAAAAGTATAGCGTACCTGGTAATGTATCTTTAAAGATACATAGTAGGATAAACCTTACTTAATGGTGTAGCTGGCGCTGTGCACTTAAAGATACATATGCCTTCATGTAACGTTAGAGTCCATTGTTGTGTAGTTTTGATATACCAAGATTGCTATTGTGTGTTGGAAATATACTTACTTATACTATAATAACGATACATTTGCATTATAAAAGCAAAAATTTAATGAAGTTAAACATTTTTATGACACGATGCATAAACGCAGGTTTTCGTTCCATTATTTTGCGTGCTACTGTCAAAATGTATTTACCTAGCAGTACAAAATAATATTACTCCAACTTATTGGAATATCAGTTAAAATAATGCGCGTTAAAAATGATTGCTAAGTCCTTAATTTTCTCCCTAGATTTTTTAAAAGAGTAACGTGCATAAGAATGCACAATGTCAAGTATAGGGTTAACGAATATAAGTCAATGAATACTACAAATATCTTTAAAAAATATACGGGCACATAAAACGAACTATTTTTACACTAATTTAGAATAAAACTTCATACCTGACTAACGTGTCTCAAAATAACTTAACAAAGTCCATTCAAACTTTAATCTTAATTACTGAAAACCCTACTCATTGGAGTTATATCATTTTGCCATGACACGGCAGAGATTCTCGTGAAATTTTATGCGCAGCTGGCCTATTGCCTAAACGACGCGACGGCAGTAGATCTGAATAGGTAGGTACTTAGTTATCAGCAGCAGCTAAAATTTTGTTTTTGTTCTAAGTTTTTTCTTTTCAAAATATATCTAATTGTGTTAAATATGTACTTTTATTTTAGCAATTATAATAATGTGTATCCATTTAAGTATAAGTACCTATTCTTAACCCTCTGCAAATGTGGTGACTTTTTTAGAAACATTCTACTGAGGTGGAGTCTGTCGACGTCATTTTTGATGAAATATAGAAAAAATACTAATGGTTCAATGATAAGATTGATAAGTATTGTTTATTTAGTTCATAACATGATTATTTATGCTTTGAACGTAGCGGAATTACGTACCTACAACGCTTCCGGGAATTAAGTCCGGGCCAAATTTTGGCACGGAATTAGGGACAAACTATAGGTTCCGCAAAATAACGATTATTTCTACAAATTAGAGACTACGACGCAAAATAAGGTTCTTCGTCCATCTTATAATAACAGTCTACAGAATAAAACAATTTGCAGTCCTATAACCTGCCAAGTTTTTTTAGGAATCATCCCTAAAATAGAACATTTGCAGTAATATGGTACATTTACCCTAGCTATTAAAGGATAAATGGGTAAGGCCGCGAATTTTGACCAATGTGACATAGAAGTAACATAAAAAAAAATACGTGACGTTAACATAAAACGTAACATAAGTTGTTATTAAGCTTAGACCACACTGGTAAACATTCGCAAAAAAGAATACACGTTATAAAAAAAATGTTTTTATTGACTAAATACAAATAAAGTATTTTCACGTAATCAACATTTTTTTTAATTACTTAAATGAATATTTTTTTAACTTTTTAAATGAAATAGTAATCAATAGGTATTTTTCATAATACAAAGGAGACATATGACCATTTCTCAAAAAAATTGCCACCAAGTGACATCTCCAAATCAATAAAAAGGCAGGTAATTAGAGAACATCAAACTATGCAATAATCAAATAATATTCTAATAATGTGTCCCAAAATAGTTGTATGGAAAGTTCCTTTTTTGTAACCGATATTCATAAGTTTTTGGTAACAAAAAAAGGAACGTTCCATACAACTATATTCGGACACATTAAAATATTATTATTGCATAGTTTGATATTCTCTACATACCTGCCATTTTTTTTATATTTGTAGATGTCACTCAAAGTGGCAAAAAAATGGAGAAATGCTAATTTGCGTTCATACTGATTGATTGATTGGACGCTTTTATACTTTATCGTCGTGGGCCACGACACGGCAAAACCCTGGTTTCATTCATAAATAGACCTTAGGCTTGTAGACTACGATACCTACTGTACGTACCTACCTACAATATCAAATTGATTCATCTTAATAACTTACTGTATTTGTCGTTGGAAATCTAGTAAAAACTCATTTAAGTTCGTATATTTTCTGTGTGCACTTCCCTTTACCACATGTTTTCGTCACGATTCGTTAAAATGTAACGTATTCGTAACGAAAGTGTATCGTATTTTTTATAAAATATTGATTATCATGGTGAAATAACGATATTTTGAATATAATAATACATGTCACGTGCGTGAATAACAATAACCCATCGTATGAAAAAACAACCGCTTAAAAATAATCACTACTTCCCCTTAAAATCGCACAAGCACTTTACTAGATAATTTACAAAAACTTTGCCCGCGTCACCTTTGTGCGCCATTTAAGCAACAAACTGACGAGGTTGGTAATCTCTCTGGTGTTGCCTTACTAGAACATGAGTTTCCAGTGCACAAAAATGAATTTCTACCACTGTAGGCTTTAAATCTAGCTTTATAAAGCGTCACGTAAGTATTCGTAACGAAAACGTGGAATTGTGGCCCAATAAAAGAATGCAACATAAAACAAGTAAATTATTTTAATATATTTTTTTCCCAATTGGTAGAACTATCGCTATATCATAAAATTTTGTTTAAACAAAAGTATGATCATGAGAAGTTGAAAATCGTGAAAATAACAGGGCTTTAAGTACACGTGGTCGAAAAAAATTTACAACTTTCGTTACGTTTTGGACAGAATTATATTTTTATTATTTATTTGAAAGGATTTAAATCAATTGTCACTTGCGACCTTGACAGTTTTTATCGCGTAAACTAATAAAATTGATTTGAAACCTCTCGGTGCTACCAATTTTTTTTTATGAGCATGTTAAATTTGAAACGTCCAAATTCGTCAAAATTCGCGGCCTTACCCAAATAGTATATATTTTGGAGGCAAAATATGTACATCTATGAAACTTTGTTCATAATCTTTGTTATTAATCTTGGCACTAAAAATGAGGATCTGCCGAGTCCTACCAAAATTTAGAGGTTCCACCCCATTTTTCATGTATTTTTTTCACAATGGCCCGACTGTATCTTGGCCCGATTTGGCATCTTGCCACAATGGGTCCAAAGCGTTGCAATGGTATGAGAGCAGACAAAAGTAAACTTTGTACTAAAAACAATAGTGCCCAGCAAATCGTCCTAATCTTCGGCCAATCGCACGTTTTTAGGCTAAGTATACTGAAAGCAAAACTTCGGAAAAGTGGTCGATCTGCCGATTCTGAAGAGCAATATCGCCGAGACTGGAACAGGGTCAAAAAAACGTTCGATCAAGACGCTGTCCGATCTCTGATGTGGACGTTCATAAAGAAAGTCTGAAAAATGCCCATGGGCGTTTAATGTTTTTTATTACATTACATACATATATAAACCACGCCTTCGTTCCCAGAGAGGGGTAGGCAGAGCTACAGAATTACCTACAACTCTAAAAACTTGTTGATAATTCTGTAACCACATTTTGCACCATTAGGCTAAGATGTTTACCAGCGTATTAGTGACAGGTTGCAAGCCCATCGCCTAACAGTACTATACAAACCTTTATTCCCTTAATCGCTTCTTACGAAATCCACGGGAAGACATGGAGTGGCACTATTCTAACCCGGCAACCACACGGGAAATTATATTAAATTTAGACATATTATTCATAGTACGAAGGGTAGTAGTTTTTTTTTTAATAAATAAATATATCAAAACAGTATTTAATGTTATTTTACTTGTATTTATACTTAACGATACAGTCTTTTCACGGCTCTGTGTGGCCGATAACCATTGCGCTGTTACTCTTACATCTTACGAGGGCGGGATGATAAGTAACTAGCCTACACAATTTAAAAAGGTTGAATTTAAATAAATTCAACCTCAATTTCAAAATGGGGTTTCTGGCTGCCTGTGTTCTAAATTTGAATTCGATGGCATCCATATTTTTTTGTTTACTGTCATTTGAAAAAGATATTCTGGCGAGTTTTTCCAACATGGATAAAATTGAACAAAGAGCTGTGATTAAGTTTCTTCATATGAAAGGTATGAAAGGGGCGGATATTCATAACGACTTGAAAAATGTTTTGGGTGAATGTGCTCTCTCTTATGCTACGATTAAAAACTGGGTGGCTGAGTTTAAACGAGGACGTACAAGTGTCCAAGATGAACTCCGTCCCGGACGTCCGAAAAGCGTCACGACGTCGGAAATGGTCTCCAAAGTGCATGATATGGTTTTGGCAGATCGACCGAGATAGCTGATAATACAGGTATTTCAAAAGAACGGGTACATCATATACTTAGTGAAGAATTGAATATGAAAAAGCTGTCCGCCCGTTGGGTGCCGCGATTGCTTACACTCGATCAAAAAAGAATTCGAATGCAAAACTCTCAACACTGTTTGGACCGTTTTCATAAAAATAAATCGAATTTCATACGACGATTTGTAACAACGGATGAAACTTGGGTTCATTACTACACACCAGAATCCAAAATGCAATCAAAACAGTAGACAGAATCCGGGTGCTCGGCTCCCAAGAAAGCTAAAGCCGTGAAATCAGCTGGAAAAGTGATGGCATCGGTCTTTTGGGATTCGAACGGAATTTTGATGATAGACTACCTCCCAAAAGGTCTAACTATAAACGGGAAATACTACGCTATTCAATTAGATAAGCTGCAGGAATGCATTGATCTAAAAAGACCCGGTTTGGCACGAAAAAAAAAATGTTTTCATCAAGACAATGCAAGAGTTCACACTTGCCTCAAGGCCATGACCAAAATTAACGAATTGCATTATGATTTGTTGCCCCACCCACCTTATTCACCTGATCTTGCACCGTCTGACTTCCATCTATTCCCCAAACTAAAAACTTTTTTGGGGGGACAGAAATTCAAAACAAATGAAGAGGTCATAGCTGCTGTAGAGGAGTATTTTAATGGCCTTGAGAAAAGCCATTTTATGGACGGCATAACAGCATTGGAGCGAAGGTGGACTAAGTGCGTAGAGCTGGAGATTATGTTGAAAAATAAAAGCAGTTTTTTACGCTAACTGCAGTATTTATTTGTTAGGCCAGGTACTTATCATCCCGCCCTCGTATGTTAGAGCAAGATGCGTATTTTTTGGGGCTACACATTGACCTGAAAATGTAGCTCGTTTAACCGGCCCTTTAAAACACAACTGCGTTGTAAGAGAGTAATAATCAAGTTTACAGGTAAATGGCAATCAAGGTAAAGGCTTTCATGTCAACCCTCGCTCCTTTCAGATAAATGAAGGCAATTTTCTAATAAAGGAGGTCTTTCGTAATAATAATGGAGATAGCGCAGTGAGACTTACAAGTGAACGATTACGGAGCGACTACAGAGGCCTAGTCAATATGCATAACGCTACGTTAGCTGTGTTTCAAAATACATGATGACAGGCCGCTCGGCCGCTTAGGTTAACTACTTACATACATTTCGAGTCGATAGGAAACAGTAACATTTGCAGCGTTGACGTCGTGGCGAGGCCTGCGACAGCTCACTCTCGTATTTATAAATTTTATCCTATTCTTTTTTTACTGCGAATCTAATGTAACCTAATTAAGAATATTTTTTAAGTAGGTACTAGCTGTGCTCGCAACTTCGTCTTCTTGGGAATGCTATCTCAAAGGAACAACGTCAATAAAATAGCTATAACATAGCTATTTAAGTTTAGGGTTATAAAAAAACTTAAATGTGCTAAAGCGTGTAATTGCTCAAAAATACAACATGTTCAATGATAAATATACAGGTATCACATGAATTTATACTTTTTTAAAGATTATAACATAGGGCTCGATATTAAAATAATACTCGTAATAACAGCAACAATTTAAAATAGGTATCTAATCTACACGTGTGATTTCTTTGCTTGAAATGTGTTTCAGATACAAAAAACCACTGACAAACTGTTCAAATATCAATTTCCTTACAATATCACCTTCAACAACATCAATTAGAAATATAATTATTTTAGGTATGTAAGCGCCGTGGCCAACTTACTTGCAAGCAAATAATGCAATAATAGGGCATGTTTAACTAAGAATAAAAATAGTACATTACTGAAGAGACCGCGAAAAAGGCCGCTGCGAGACGAGTATGAGTTTTATTTGATTTGTAATGATTAAATTCAACACATATTAAATGTTATAGGGTAATTCTCAAACAATGAGTAAATTAATATAATTTTCTTGCAATTTTAAGTAATTCAGGAAATTTATATAACAATAGCTTCCTATAGCTCTTTATAGGCATGTTTCTGCCACAGATCATATAAAAAATAAAGAGTTATTAAGCTTTTAGAAATAAGTGTCCATATAAATTATGACAATGTCAGGTAGGCTAAAATAATGAGACCAAGTATAGTTATGCAAACGCCAAGTAGGCGTCCAAGTAATATCATAAAATGCAAGAGGCTAAATACCAACATATAAAAAAAACAAAGTTAGTTTAGTTTTATTAGTTTTTGGAGTTGTTGGTAATTCTGTAGCTCCATCTACCCCACTCTGGGAATAAAGGCGTGAAGGTATGTATGTATGTACGTATATAAAAAAAACGTCAAAATTATTGTTTCTCTTATAAATAAAATCATTTGTGGCATTTTTAAACAGCCTTAAATAAATATTTAAAAAACCTTCACCACAATAGTTCAAACAATTATCGGCCTTAATTTAGTGTAAAATGCGGTCACATTTAAAGTAACCACAGCAAAATGTATAATTTACTTGGACATCATCTAACCTACCTGGACTTAACTTGGACAAATCTAATCAACTGCCTTTTTCCCGGTAGCTACTGCTGTATGTACTATTTCTTAAACATGCTCGGAAATTTTATTTTTTTGGACTTGACACGAAGAGCCTCCTTTTCTACCTAGGAGTAAAATAAACGTATGAAAACACATTCCTGACAACTGATATTTTTAAATGCTCTCAGTTGCATACAAAACCGGAAGTTTCTAAATGAATATGTATTTTTATCACAAATAGTATTCAAAACAAACACGAACAAATGTAAGGCGATCGTGCGCACACAGGATTCCGAATTTAAAATACAACGCTATGTACAATCAGATTCATTGTTTTACAGATACTTGCGTAACCAAAGTTCCTTGAATACGGAACCCCTTGGGCCGACTCGCACTTTCCAGTTTTTTAAAACTAATATAAAAGCTGGCAAGCCAGTTATACAACTATGCCAATTTTTATAGTAATAACTTCCGTAGTTGCTAAGACAATCCGCTGACATAGAGACATCAACCAGTCTTACAATAAGGGTTTCTATTTTTAACCAATTACTCAATAGATGAAAAATCTTGGGTTGAACATGAAAAATCATGTTGGATGTAAATACGATTATTGATTAAATAACACCGATTAAAAGTCAATCCACGAAGATCCTCCCTCCAGTCACATGGATGTCGCACGGCTGCGTCCAACGTAAATCAAGAAGTGGAAGGGAGCTCGTGTATGATGAGACATTCGTTACATTTTTGTATCGTTAACATTCTCAAAATGCTCTTCTGTCTGATTTTACAACTTATAAATATGAATAAAATATTTGTTCTCTTATATATAATTTAGACCAACTAAACAATTTTCGCAATCACTTATTATCTAACAATAACGCATTTTAATTATTACATGGCAAACGTTACTTAAAATCAATAAGGTCACTTAAAAACACTCCGGGCAAAGGCAAAATATCTCTAAAAAATCTTCAAAGATATGTAACAATAAAGCTTGCGTGGCGCTAAGCAAACCACGAGACCAGTGCCGACTAGTCAAAGGTAGAAGTATTCCAGACTCAGGATATGGCTTGCACGTGACTAGCACGCGGATTGCAGGCCTACTGTACCTATAGTACAGATTAGCAACATCAAAATTACACTAAAAATACACCAATAGCGGTATTAAGTACACGAAATGGTACACGACTGCGACTGCTATAGGTCGTTTCACGAGAACTGTTACAAACGGAACGAACAAACTTTATTAACCTGGGATTGTGTTTAAAACCCCGAACCTGTACTTATCGTACACACAATGTGTACTTTTATTGGCCCACTCAAACCCTAGTGGCAGCCATTGTGTGTCACCTATACACAAACACAAATAATAATAGATATAATATTGTAGCACGTACTTTAAAAACACTTTACGGGTAAAACAAGGGTAAGATTTAAGATTCAATAAACAAATAAACTAGTTAAAAACGCCTTGCGCAAGATGTTACTAAACACCTCAATAAGATTCAAGGTAACGAATACTCCGAACAATGTCACCTAGTATGGTAGGTTTACGAATTATAGTTGCCGCAGACATAAATACGTAACGTCAATCCTATACATTACCGCTGGTGAGTAGATGCATTGCATTACAATTCAAGATAATATTTAACAATACCTATTTTAGAACCTGTCTTACAAAAATAATATACATGAAAATATCGTCTCCAATAAGTGCCGCCATTATTAATCCGCGATCTTTACACACTTGCTATTTATCGCACAGGAACGTTCGTCAATTGAACTATTTAAATGGTTTTTTTTGTAGACTATATTTAAGCTAAGACTTATAGATACTTTAAATACAGTTATCTGTGGTTACTGAGCATACTCTCTACTTATATACTAACTTTAGAATTTCTGTATTGCCTTATTAGTACTTATATCTAAATAAGTTAAGTTTGTGAGTTTGCATAAGATTTGGATGGATTTATGTCGACCGAGTTCAAGTACTTTTTCACTGGTAAAGTTTTCTGCCCTCTCGCACGCCCGGCGGACGACCAATAGGTAACTTAATATCAAGAGTTACATTTTAATAATACCTATTCAGTTCATAAGTTCTGTTACTGAAATTTATTACAATAAAAAAAACAAACGAGTTTTACATAACCCTGTCGGCATATTAATCAAAGATTCGTTTACACAGAATAAAAAGGAACATAATCTGATGTACGAACTTTAAGCATACTTATTCGGGACTAGGAAACCATGGGTCAAAACTCGCACGACGATGATGATGATTATAATGGCCACAACTTTTGTAAGAGTTCTAGTAGAGTCTAAAATTTGCGTGACATATTGAACAGAGTTTTATCTTTAAATTCTGACAAGAATATATTCCAAGCAACTAAAGATCCGCTTTAGCTCAGTAATTCTATGTAATCAATGTATGCGAAAATCAAACAAATTAATAAAGTTTTAAATCTTGTGTATTACAAAATAGTGCGAACGCGTCCGCAATGGTTTTATAAATGGTTCCTCCGTGAAAACTACGATAGGTACAAACATTTATTATATACCATTTTGAACCTTATTTAATCAGCTAACGAAGTGAGTCACAGCAATACCATTGGTCAATTAGTACAAAGGCGATATATTAGAGGCCGGTACGGTAGCTATAGCTTGAATACCGACAAGCCTATCAAAAAAATACATTTAACCTAATCTTTTTAGAATTTAATAAGGAACATTTTTGTCGTTGAAACTTTTTTCGTATCTACGAGTATTAATAGTTGTCCCAAGAAAGTTAAAAAACCGTTAACGGGACACATTTCAGGGTGGGGGTAAGCGTGTCAAAAATCATAGAATGACTCAGCTACTTGTATACCGGTTAATATTCATGTTTTATCCATCCTTAATCTCTTGCTTCATAAAGCTGGAATTCGTGCATTATTGTATCGATCCCGGTCGTGGATGTTAAAACATCGTACCGGAAATAGCAGGGACTATGTGAAACGATTATTTGTCCTATAAATGTACAATAATGAAGCTTTTCTTTTTATATGTATTTTGAAACTAAATTAAAAATAGAAGTTCGTTTTATTTGTCTAAACATTTGTAACAGAACTTATTGACCAACTAGGTAAGTTACATCTAAATAATAACATTTTGAAAATAGGAGATAGGTCAACCAGTTCGGAGTTACCAAAAACCAGATCGGTTTTCCTAACATGCGGCCTGTCCTGTATCTGACGCTAACTGGACCCAAAATTTAGTATAACTGTAGTGAAAGTTTAATAAAAAAGTCCTAACGAGTTTGATGATTTTTTAATGGATAAATGATTAGACGTAGTGTGCGGTCTAGCCCTAGCGATGCAATCTGCGAGCGCTAACGACTGCAGGAACTAAAGAATATGTACAGTATGTACCTTGGCCGTATTGCCTCCCGTTTGTCCACGCCTTATGGTTTTACAAATTTGCAGTCGTTGACCTTCGCATTGTTTAGAGGTTTCTGTTGTTGATATACGAAAAATACCCAGGGCCAGCTGCTAAATTAATGTTTTTGTTGTAATTCCTTATTGACCAGGTACGACTCATGTGTGTATATGTTCATGTCGTAAAGTTGACGCTGGCTACCAGACGCGCCAGATCCAAACAATACGAATACAAATTCACAGCCACAATATTTTAATGTTGTAGATATAAAACTCAATGTATACAAAGTAACGTTCAATGATATAAATAACAGACATTTAGAAGGCACAGTCCTTTAGATTGACTCGACATCATGAAGTTAAAACTTAATAAATACAAATATCTAAAAACGTACATGTATATATATCATACTTAGTAAACTATTGGATAATGTATAAATAAAAACTGTACAGTTATTAATATCCCACCGCCATCGTCATTTGTTTGCTTGTTGTATTAAGTCTTATTACATTTGTATGTTTAATGGGCGCCCGACTAAAAGTCGGACTGAGAGGCCAAGAGGGACGCAACTCTCAGTTAGAATGAGAATGTTATACACCTCTCTGTTCTAATACGTTCAACTGATAGCCCAGAATCGGCTGTGTTGCCCATTAGACGCATTTTTGTAGTATTTCAAACTTGATCATTACCGTATATTACAATTAATTACCTCCCGCAGAACCTCTCCCGGGATAAATAGTCTCGAAACTCGAGTGGGGACCGGAAATCCCTTTCATTTGATTAAGCCTGCAAACAGGAAACCCTATCATTTGACGAAATTATCGTAATAGTTAACAGCTGTTCTTGCTGTCACAAAATTCAATTGTGTATCGGCAATTTTAATATCAATCATGGCACTTCTAAGTGTTAAATTGGTTAAAAATATCAACTCTCTTTTTAGGTACCTAGGTACACTCGAGAGGATTTCGAGTTAATATTAAGTAGGTACATGTTTTTATTAAGTTTTGAGATAAGTTGGTTTGCTTTTTGTTTGTGCAGTTACAAAATAATCACCGGAAGTACTAGGTTATCTAGGTTATAATACCAATAATGAGTTACCATGGTTTTAAGAAACGATAAAACCATATAAACCGGCTTTCCTCAAAAAAACCGCGTCCGAATCAGTCCATCCGTTTGGGAGCTGAGATGTCACGCGACCCACGCCACGCCACACGGATA
Source organism: Acleris emargana (assembly GCA_927399475.2). Classification (NCBI taxonomy): domain Eukaryota; kingdom Metazoa; phylum Arthropoda; class Insecta; order Lepidoptera; family Tortricidae; genus Acleris; species Acleris emargana. The sequence continues at coordinate 79,657,095 of OV656835.1, read as the reverse complement.
CACAAATACAAACGTTTAAACTAAAATCACCCCTTTCCTCCGGGGATCACAAAGACAAAAGTTAAGCAAAAAAAAAAATATGTTACCGCTCCGATCCGTCCGTCTCGGTCCGTCCGGTAAAACATACAAACGTCTAATTTTATGTGGTGGTTATAGTACATTCACTGAAGAAAGCCACAAATACCTGCTAAAATTGGTCAAGGGTGCGTTGGGCTCGCGCACATTTGATTAGAAATCCTAAAGCTACTGTGCGGCAGTGAGGAACTCTCGGTGCGTGATTTTTTCCATATTTGTCGGTTATAAAGATTGCCGTCAAAAGACATCCTATTTATCGATATCAAACCCCTAGAACGTGCCCCGAGTTAGCGCCCGTATGATAATACTCGTAAGTAGAATATCTTATGCGTACAGACTAGCCTGAACCCATTCAAACTTAATTAATACTAATCATATAAACAACAACAGGTAAATTGTTTTCCTTTGTTTTTAGGGTTCTGTACAAAAAATGAAAAATCGAAATCCTTATAGGGTCACTCGTGTGTTTTTTTTTTAAATAAGTTTCATTTTCGGGGGAAAACTAAGGAAATTTATAAATAAGTTTTGAAAACCTTACTGTCTCATATCATATATCAAATGAAAGGGCTCGTTATGAGAATCTCAAATATATTTTTGTTATTATTGTAAAATAAATAGTTTTGATTTTATTCATGAAAGAAGACATAAATTGACCCTCCCCTGCTCTCCGACACTACTGAATCTAAAATTTTGAATAAAATACAAAATGTAGTTAATTGCTTGTAGATTACAGGACAACCTATAAAAAATCTATCAAAAAAAATGAATAAATTAAAAAAAGTATGTACGGAACCACAGATTAAGTAAGAGTTACTACGTAACAGATATTTATCTGAGCGAGGTACGTCCGATAATCACCGCCTGACGGAACATAGTTGCCGATGCTAATACATCAAGGATGCCCGCGCGCGGCGATGTCAACTCGCTCGACCGGTTTTTGAGTGTCGAGACATGGTTGAGACACGTCAAGCGAGATGCAAGTAGGCGAGTAGTACACTCTTACTTAATCTGTGGTAGTAGGTACATTCTAGTCATTACGTCAAGTTCGGTTAGATGTGTGTGGTGTGTTGTTGTTTCTTTGAATTATTTTGGTGAATGTATAATTTTAAAAAATTACTCATTATTGCTGTGTGAGTGGGTGTTTACACAAGAGAACCAAAAATAATAAAAGGAAACGTTTTTCTCTTTGCCGGTGAACGAGGAAAGGTCAGTAGTTGCAATTTATTTTTATTTATACATATAAGATGATATACCTAAGTATATTGAAGTGATCAATCAACACGAAACAGTGTTCATCAAGTTAGAAATATTGAATTATCTAAATTCGGGGTCAATATAGAAATGATAAAATTATTTGTTTACAAACAAATCAGTACTGTTTGACACATAACCTCAATATTTCTGCAAACGAGTTTTGATTCGAAAAAACCTATAGTTAATAGTTATTTAATCTTAAACAGAATGTAAAAGTAACAATCAAGCGTGTACATCAAATATATATTATATTTTGATTATTCAAGTAACTGTTTTTCTCATAATGTGTACCTACCTGTTAACTTATATTAATATTTTCGATGTTTTGACAACCCTACCGTTCGAGCGAGCAAACGTAGGTATAACTATACGTTCGCAGTAAACTACGAAAAATGAACTTTCAATAGGAGTTAATATGGTTTATTTAGGCGCGTTCGGCCATCATTATACATTTATATTTTATATGTATTCAATACTTTTACGTGTTGATCGGACCTACTTTGCCGCTTTGTAGAGAAGTGAAATATGCCTGACGGAACTTTCTCCACGCGAATTCAACTCTCACTTGTCCGTCCGTTGCTTTCCAAAACGACTGAACCGATTTTTTACTAATAGGAAGCCACATTATCCCTGTGTACAATGGTTAGTTTTTATTTTGTTTAAACTAAAGCGAGGTTATGGTTTGTGGCGAATAGTGAAACATTTGATAGGGTTTTTTGTTTAACAGAGCGTTAAGTCAAAATAAGGGCGAGGTTGAAGGGTAAATGCGTCTTTTAAAGATTTTGAAGGGATAAAACTTTTTTAAACTATTAAGTTGTTTGTCTAAAACATTTCATTCCTTCTCAATAAAATTACGCATTTACCCCTCACTTGAAAAAGCCCCGCCCTACCTTACCTATCATTTACTAAATGAGGTACTTCGACAATGGCTTAATGAATTGTTGGGGTTTACAAAAAAAATGGTAAGTAGGGTCCGGTCCCTGGCCTCGAGTCTTAAGGGCCTCATACACGGTACGATTTGTCTGTACGATCCGTCGCTTCAGACTGATCGAAGTGACGAATCGCTATTGTATGTCAAGATCGTTAACGATTTACTTCATCGAAGATGATGTCGGAAATCACAACAAAACCCATAAAATCATGAATATCGTAACGATAAATCGACAACGTATGGCTCTTTACGATCAACGATTAGATTTTGTCTCACCCTGACACAAACATTTGAACACGTCTTTATCCTTCGTTTCAAACAAGTAAATGATCGATCGTTACGACCAATCGTTTCGTGTAGGTGTGGGCGTCATTTATGATGCGATCAATCGTCACAATTTCCATCAGATCCATCGTACAGACGAATCGTACCGTATATGGGGTCCTTTAGTTAACTTCACAGTGAATACAATAATGTTGTGCTTGATAAAACAAATAACACGATTGCAATAATGTATTACATGACATAACAAATTACATTTCGCAAAACGAAAGAATGTGTACATTGGTATAACACATAGGTATATAGTGAATTACCTTCAAAAGATGAGTCGGTACATTGACCAGTTTAACCTTTTAACCGCCGCAGTCTGATATTGAAGACACAATCTCCAGCCACTATCGCCGCAGTCTTATTACTTGTATGCTCTTGCAAGATTTTCTATAGGTAGGTACTTGCACAGGGTTTACTTTAATGATTCGTATACATATTTTAATTGTTGAATAAATAGAAACAAACTAAACTATACCACATAAAAAAAACTTGAAATAAAGCATTGTAATGCTTTATTATTCCAGATGAGTATGTTTATTCCAGATGAAAGCAAACTCGAAATAAAGCGTTACATTTCGAATAATTTTACACTAGGACTACCAGCCAAATTCTGATATAGTGAACACGTCCCTGTGATGTGACGATGTGTGGTTGCAATTACATTGACTTTCGCATCGATATGCATACGATTGATAAACTCGAGTGAACTGTCTCTTGATGATATATTTCCCATAAAATAACTATGTTAGTTCCGTACCGATTATGGCAAAACGAACGTAAGTTGTCGGGCATTTCTATCCATATCTGCACGGACATGATGTAAAACAAGATATGATAACACCTAATGATCCCAAAAAACTTATTTTTACTATTTTACTCTTTTCTATTCGAATTTATGATTTCTTATAAGTCTGCGTCGTTTTATTTTCATAATAAAAACAGACTACGCCGTCGTCTTATAAATGCAAACTCATGTGACATCAGATTTAAAAATAAATACCTACAATTTAAAAAAAAAATGTGCTGTGTTTCTGTCGATATTTCAATTATGTTAACATAGAAGTTAAAATCCTAAATTTTAAAATATTATGCTTATATTGAGGTAACAATATTAAATTAATAATGTCAAACAATATTAAAATGTTTAGATTCGATACTTTCAGAATATATGCAATCCTCTCCCTTCTTTAATTTATCTTATCTCTGTTAACTTATCAACAGAATTGTACAGAACTTCACGCGTATATAAGCTAATTGAAAAATCAAGACAAATACGAACTTATTAATTATTTTTATTTTTTTATATTGCACTGCATCTGTAATGTAGTCTACGCCAGTGACTCAAATAGTAGACCGATTATGACGTACAAAATATGAAATAAATAAAATTACAGCAAGGTCAACATTATGAACTTGTGACTGTAAAATACACGGAAAAACCTCAGAAACGTTGATAAAAGAAAGAGGTTACGTAACAAACTATAGTCGTCGTACTTGTTGTCACAAGCATTACAGCAGTTTTTTGTTACTTTGATTAGGCGGCGTCGCGAGCACGTTCGACGATAAACTAGGCGGCGGGTAAAAGGTTAAACATTTACTTATTTTGCTTTACAGAACGTTTTCTATAATTAGTAATTATAACTAGTTTAACAGTGTCGGAGATGTGCCTTAAAGATCAACACGAGAACAATTTAATTAAACGAATGTGTGCTGAACTATATAACATTTTATAGTTTTTTTATGCACATACACATAAATTCAAAATGGTGGTAAAAGACCATGATTATTAAATTGCACTGGTGTAAAAACTTGTTGAGTTGGACGAAATTGTATAAACATAAAACGACAATATTGTTTTTAAACTCAGGCAGTGGTATCACTGGCAAAGTTCTGCTGAAAATGTTTGTACTTGATAGTAGAATGACTACAAACCTTCGAAACCCGGGATCCACAGTACTTATACACGGTGTTTTTTATTGGTAATTAGGAGTTGAACAACATTAATACATACATACATACATAAACTCACGCCTTCATTCCCAGAGTGGGGTAGGCAGAGCTAAAGAATTACCAACAAGTCTTAAAACTTCTTGATAATTCTGTAACCACATTTTGCAACATTAATAACAAACCAAAATTGAATTCAATAGGTGAGGTCTCACGGAATTACGTAACTGTTTCATTTATTACAATTAATGATATTGTTAAAATCCAATAACCACAGGTCTGGTGGACATGGTCACACTACATTCACTATAGAAGTGAAGTAGATACGATTTGGCTAGGAATTTAACAGATCTTACGTCAAAAAATTCAACTTTTGAGAGCCAGGTCTACCAACCCACCTTACAACCTGTAAGAATGACTTTACCCAAAGTCAGCCAATTGCAGGTCGTGAAACCGTAACCTATCGACCATTACGTCTGATAATTTCGACATCGGAAAAACGATAAACCCACGATTTTATCCGAACGCTGATAGTTGCTATGGCTACGTGTAAACAGGTCTTACAATGCCCAATCAGTTATTGTTGTGGCCCCTGTACACATTGGGCCTATGCGTTGGGCCAAGGTAATGGGCCAAAGCATGGAATCAAGTTTACACATTAGCGTATTGATCATTATGCATTGGCGCTTTCATAAAATATCCTTTGATGTGTGCACGAAAAACCGACACGAGCCGGTTGGCCGGCCAGCGTTGGACTCCAACTTCGAACAAGCCAATAGCGTAGCCAAGTAGTCCTCTAAACGTTGGCCCAATACCGTGGCCCAATACCGTATCCCAACGTATTGGCATAATGTGTACAGGGGCCATTACAGAACACAGTCAAGTAGGGTTCCTATGGCCACGTTTCAACAAAACTACTAAATTTCATTGAATTTACGTTATAACAGAAAATTATTTACTTCTTTTCTTGATTAAATAGTCTCGTAAAATATTTTGCCAGTGTCAATTTAATAAAATAATGTAAATGAACCAAATTTGTTTAATAAACCACCTACGATTCAGAATCTCTTTACCACAGTGAAAACCAAACAATTAGTAGGGTGACAATTAATTTCGATTAAGTTGTTTTCAAAACAAAAATTAAGTATTACCAGCGTATTAGTGACAGGTTGCAAGCCCATCGCCTAATAGTTACTACAAGCCTTTATTCCCTAAACATCTTACTTAGCCTTTTTGTGCAGAATGTGGTTACAGAATTATCAACAAGTTTTTAAAGTTGTAGGTAAATCTGTAGCTCTGCCTACCCCACTCTGGCATTACAGGCGTGCAGGTATGTATGTATGTATGTAAATAAGTATTACAAAAAAAAGGTCGGCCATGTAACTGCAACAGTAACGTGATCGACACACATTATTGAATTATTAATCACCGTGTTAATTCAAATTAAACTTAAAAAACGAATTTTACATCAATAGCAGAAAAAGTTAAATATTTAATTGGGTTTTTTTAATTATTTTGTTAATTGGTTCTTACAATCACATTTGTATACAGTTTTATCAAAATTACTGTAGATCCCCACATTCTAAGGTTAGACTACTTTATGCCTAATGGCACTCCACTTTAAATACTTAGCTGGAAATCTTCATAGTTCCATGCATTGTGCACTGCGGATGTTGATACATGAGCTTTCTGAAAAATACAAAGTAGGTAATGATGAGAATGAGTCTGTGCAAATTACTATTTGGGGTATTTTTCAATATTTGTAAGTATTTTTCTACTATATTGTTGACTAGGTACGGGTCAATGTCATTAGAGATGTCAAGTCATTTGTAACTTATAGGAAACTCAACCTTATTGTTGTAGAATGTCAGATTGAGTTTGGACCTAAGGTGGGTACTAAATTTAATCTCGTGACTGTACAAGCCTAGACCTTAGTTTGTACACTAGGTCAATTTGAGGGACACTGTCCCCAAATGTTTATGTACCTATATACATTATCACAAAAAGGGTAAAGGCAGCAGATATGTATGAACTTTGTTATCTGGGTCACATATACTCAGTAATAAATAAATAAATAAATAAATATCAGGGGACAATGTCACACCAATTGACCTAGCCCCAAACTAAGCTCTAGGCTTGTACTATGGGTACTAGACAACGATATAAATACTTATAAAGAGAAATATATACTTAAATAAATAGATATAATATAGTAGTACTGTATACTAAATACTGGTGTAACAGAAAAGTCACATGAACAAATTGAAGCAGGGCAGATCGAAATAAATAAATAATAGGTACATATAAATAAAAGATAATCTCACCAAATTTTTAATGCACTGTTGCAATCATTACTTTGATCTTCCTCTCTATATTTCCTCTGCACATGGGGCAACAGAGCATCTCCTGGTCAGCACACAGCTCACAACAACACATATGACCACAGGGAACAAACACCACCTCACATTTCGAATCCATGCATACAACACATTCGGACTCGGCTGTTTCTGTTTGTATGGTTACAACTCCAGTAAAAAATTGTTCCTCAACCTCCTGTTTTGGCGGGGCACTTGGTTCTGCCGTTGACACGTTTGAGTCATAGAACTGGTCCTGTGTTCTTACTCCAACATAGTAGTTAATTGCTCTTAAAATTCCTTCTCTGTCTGAAGACAGTGATATGCCACACTCATTTAATTTGTCAGTTGTGATGTGTATTATATTATTGTCTGAAAACAAGAACTTTACCAAAAATGGCAGGCAGTGTATAACACCTTCTTGTAATAAGTAGTTTGCAAAGACTGGGTCTAAGTTTTTTCCTGCGTTCAATAATGTTTTAGGGGCTGAATCAATCAGCTTTTGATAATTTTTGAGCCAAAAATCAGTACTTTTGTCTCTTTCATTTTCCATTTCTTTTAAAGTCTGTATTAGTTCACTTCTCCTTTTATTTTGCTGATCCAAAACGTCATCCAACAGAGTCACCAGATACATCCTTTGGGTCAGCAGATCATTATAGTTATACACAACATGCAACTTCTTCTTTTCTTGTTCTATAACACTCAGTCTTGCCAAATGTGAAGAAATGAGAGATATTTCTTGATTTAAACTCCAACTCTTAGCATCTACTTTCTGAATCAGAGAGGCAACCAGAGCTTTCTGTACATCTAGGTCCTCCAACAACTGCTGTACTAAAACTTCACGAGACTGATCCTTAGCTTTCAACAATTGTTCTAGTTTCTCAACACTATGCAACTCTTGCATTAGCATATAATTTTTCATACTATTAACACATTCTTTGTAATCTTTCTTCGAATATTTAACACAGTAGTCTTCCTCAATAAGTGTTTCCATAGCCTTTAGGACATCTGCTTTTCTAATATTATCATAATTCTGCCGAGCAATTTCCAACAATTTGTCATGCTCAGCCTGGTCATAGACGAGCTGTTGTTGGACCACCTCAGGCCTAAGGTTATCAGTTTTAATAAAGTTGTTGACTAGACATGCAATTTCATTTTCCTCCTCCTGAATGGCTTTAATCAGTCTTTGTCGCTCAGTCTCTTTAGCTTCTTGAACTTTGGCTATCTCAGAGTCCAACTCCAGTTGTTCTTGTAATATTGTTGATAAAAACCTTTCTCTTTGTTCTTTAGCAGCTTTATGGTATTTACTTTCTTGTTCTGTAATTGCTGCCTCTTGTTGCTCCCATGAAATAGTTTTAGACTTCACAAAAGTGTCTTGAAGCATACCAGGACTATGTGCAGACTCAGCATTGTGCTCTGAAGGTAATGGAGAGGAGTAATCTATGTGCATTTCACGGCACAAAAATTTCATGATTTCAATAGTACCACGAGTTGTCACTGATAATGGTGGAAAAGTGAATTGCTGGGAATCCAACTCTAACAGGGTCAGATTAGTAGCAAAGCACAATTCAGGACAGAGCTGACTAAGATCTTTATTTTCTGTGAGAATGAGTTTGCTCAAATTCTTTAACTTTCCTAAAGAGGGAGTCAGACTTTCGAGATTATTCTTAGAAACATCCAGTAGTTGAAGATTTTGTAAGCAGTGTATGCTTTCTGGTAGATATTTTAAATGGTTGTCCTGAATATGTAATTCAGTCAAACTGATAAGAAACCGGATATCGTTTGGTAGTCTCAGAAATTTGTTACTGCTTATATCCAGATACTGAATAAGATGCAGGTCCGACAGTTGACCGCCCTCTTCTAAGGAGTGCAGGTTGTTACACTGAAGGTACAAGCGGGTCTTTCTGTATACTTTACAAATGGAGTAGACACCGGACGGCACATGATGCAGCTCGCAGCCTGAAATATCGAAGTCCGGTTCGGGGGATTCTTTGGCGAGGTACAACTTCCTCTCCAGTAGAACCTTAGCATCGCTGGCGCTGACAGACTTCCTACCAAACAACGACATTGTTGCTCGGTGGACACATGACACCGCACAACCCATAAAACTAGCCAGCCAATTATTGAATTTCCTGTTACCAGTACCACAATCGAATTATCTACTAATCCGAAGTATATTTTTAATAAGAACACTACAATATTAAACACTGCATACAAATTTACACAGCGATTCAATTATTACACGGTGTATAAATAGAGTAACTAAAGATCACACAACGTAATAAATAAATAACATTTTCTTCCTTGTTATGACGAAAAACTTTGACATTTTTCGCCCTCTTGTCACAGACTAGATTAATATACTCTATGGAATAATATACGCTACCTTAGACGCACTTGTTTGTCAATTTTGTTATTTTCATTTTCAAATCATTTAAGTTGGCCTTGGGTTGCAACTAAAAAAATAGTAGGTACCTATCTAAATCATATACAAACATTGAAACTTAATAATTACCTGTTTCGAGGATTTTATAAATTGATTTATTGTTTTATTTTTTGGTCTTTGTTTTATTACTTACTACTAATAGCTATTTATAAATATCCCGTTTTAGTAAGATGATTCTAATCGAAACAAACGAAGCCTAAGTGAAAAGAATCAACTTCATAATCGTGTCTAATTTGCACACGATTCTAACCGAAACGAACGAAGCCTAAGTGAAAAGAATCAACTTTATAATTGTGTCTAATTTGCACACTTCTTGCCATTGCTATAAATCATCTATAAATCTTCGTGATGGATGACTGATTATATAATACAGGTGTGACATAAAAGAGTAGGAAATAAATGAGGGCGCCACCGTCGTTCGCATACCTAGTAACCTTTTTTTTGTTTACTATTATTTTGTATGTCTTTACCAATCACTGGACTATGGGCAGGGCTGGGCAAAATACACACCTTGCTTTAATTGAAATACAAATTACAAATTACTTTTTCGCATGTAATTAAAATACGAAATATAAAAAAAATTTAGACGGGTATGAAATATAAAATACAAAATACAGTATTTTAAGCATTTTTAATTAAAATACAAATTACAAAAATACAAAATACATTTACACGAGCGTTGCGCCAACGCGAAAACGTGCGTTAGTGTCCAATTCAACCAATCAGGTAGCACATAGCACTAGCAGCAATTTGACACTAGTGCGCATTTTGGCATTGGTGCAACGCCCGTGGGAATAAGGCCTAACTGCTCTGGGTGCTAGTGTTTATAGTCTATGTACGAATCAGCTAATTTTTATTATCAATTTATCATTTATAATAAGATCGCTAAATGTATTTGTTAAAATGTATTTTGATGCAATAAGTATTTGAAATACTAATTACAAAATACCTCGGCGTCGGGTATTTAAAATATTAAATACAAATTACATTTTTAGGTAGTAATTGAAATACAAATACTAAATACGTATTTGTATTTTAAATACGTATTTCAATTAGAAGTAATTCAAAGACTGCCCAGCCCTAACTATGGGAGGCCCGGACCTTTGGAAGGCGTACAGTCAACAGCATAAATAAGTGATCATTTATGTACCTTGTCGCTTTCAATCGTTTCACAATTTTGTATAACATTTGAACATTTCAAACACAACGTTAAAGAGACAAGGTAGGTACATAAATGATCATTTATTTATGCTGTTGACTGTACATGGAGCCGAAGCCAACACGCAGAGGCCCTTTAGACAAGTTTAATTTAGTAAAGTGATGGGACACCAACCGGCGCTTGTCCCTGAGTTCAAACTATAGAAGTATGCTCCCACGGACAACCAACGGTTAGTGTAGGACTATTTCAAAAGGATGGAAACAATAATAATAGGCTCTATGAATGAACAGATATGGATTGGTGAACTAGGCTATTGATGAAACCACGGCGACTGCCTGGCCAATGCTAATTACTTTCGTTGAAATGGCAGGCGGTGACTCGCCAACTCAATGTAATGGGCCCCCAAAATAGCCGCATATATGTAGCAGCAGGGAGGTAACAGTTCAAAAAGGGCTAAGGGTGGAGAGGTGCTTCTGGACTTTAAACGACCATGAGGTAGCCACTCGCCACTTATGAAACACATCCGCTCTTCGAGCATATAGCTCTTGCGTCTCCAACTCTCCACTCCGATGGGCCAATAAAGGCAAGCCAGAGGTGAAGGTCTGTTCCTCGTCATTAAACACTCCAGCCGGCCAGTGAAGGCAAGCGTGAGGTGAGGAACCGGACCTACCCTTGGGAGCACTCGGGTCCGTGGTGAAATATTATTATTATTATTAAAGATATAAATAAAATGTGTCGCAGAGTTTTTACAATAATTAAAGACTTATTCATCAGTATGAGTACTTAGTCAGGTAGTTCGGAGTAAAGGCGACTACTGAACTGAAGGTAGGAATTATAAAGAATCGCTAGATCAAATTAAGATCAAGTGCCAAAAGTTATACCTATTTGAATTACTAAAATTGGGGCTGACATGTTTACCAGCGGGTCCTTACAAATATTTTTTTTTAAATATAACCCGAAATTCACCTGAATTAATGCCGGGTTAAAATAGTGCGAAGACTCCGTGTCTTCCCGTGGATGTCGTAAGAGGCGACTATAAAGAAGGGGAATAAAGGCTTGTAGTACTGTTAGGCGATGACCTTGCAACCGGTCACTAAATACGCTGGTAAACCTCTTATGGTGCGTTCCTATAATCAAAACCGTTGGTAGAGTTATGATATGATATGACGTCTCGTTAAAAATTAACACATGTTGTACCTAGCAATTTCTCTATTGACTACCATAAAGTTAAAGTTTCGATTATTGTTGTCCAAGACGTTTTACATAATACTTATTATTAGTCATGTTTAGTGTGTGTGTGTGTGTGTGTGCGCGTGCGTGCGTGCGTGCGTGCGTGCGTGCGTGTTTACGTGCGTGCGTGCGTGCGTGCGTGCGTGCGTGCGAGCGTGCGTGCGTGCGTGCGTGCGTGCGTGCGTGCGTGCGTGGGTGCGTGCGTGCGTGCGTGCGTGCGTGCGTGCGTGTGTGTGTGTGTCTGTGTGCAACATATCTAGCCGTATGAAAATCCATTTATTTATTTAATTTAATATTGCCATGAGATTTAAAAAATATTTACTTAATAAACTAATAATTGCTGATCCTTTTGTTTTTGCTAAGGGGTATATAATAATTATGTAATTTGATTCTTGGATATTTTTGTGTGTCAAACATGTAATTAGGTACTTACATGTTTGACATTATGACGTAAGGTATTTTTTTTTTCGTGTTAACAGTCCTTTTAAACAGACTTTGTTGCTAGATTACTCTGCTGGTATTTTTAATAAATTAAAAAAATTACATGCCGTAGCTATACATACATACATAAACTCACGCCTTTGTTCCCGGGGAGGGGTAGGCAGAGCTACAGAATTACCAACAACTCTAAAAACTTGTTGATAATTCTGTAACCACCACACATTTTGCCGTAGCTATATTTTTATAATATTTATGTTTATTTCGGCACACAGCACATTCAGACAACTATATACCAAAATGACTGCGTCGCCGCGTCGGTCGAGATGCGACAATCGTAGGTAACTATTTTTTTTTGTAAAATTATATTTTTATGCAGAAAGTTTGAAATAGTATTTCTGGTGTTACAAATAGTGAATTCCTCCTTCTTTACAAAAAAACAGTTACGAGGTGTCACATCTAGACCGACGCAGGCCTACCCCTCTCTGCCCGCGCTCGCCCCGCCGCGTCAATATATACGGTAGGTACACCTACGTACCAGCACATCGTATCTCTACTCAAGAGCACCGATACATCGTCACGGGGCGAGGTACACGGTACACAGATATTGTGCCAGGACTGCCAGGTTATAGTGTAATAAATGCTATATTATTATGTCATTCTCAAACAATGTGAGGACTGTGGTGAGGAGATGAAAAAAAATTGCGAAAAATATGTTTATGTACCTATTCATTAAGAACCTCCTTTTTTGAAATCGGTTTAAATCTACCGGGACCATTTCCCACACAATAAATCGCCGCCCGCCGCCAGCCGCCGCCGCCCGCCGCCGGTGCCCGCCGCTGCCCGCCTTTTTTTGTGGACTATATACCTATGTATATAACCCGCTAATATTTATATCCTTAACGGTATCAGAATACCGCCTATAGCGTAACCGAAGCGGGAACACAATTATATAATTAGCGTTGCAATGGTAATAACAGTTCTATAATAAAATTCACACAAACTATGGTTACGGTCATTCCAGATATCAATCTGTCTTGGCGTTTAGTGAACAGCCAGTGTCATAGGGACCATGCCGCGAGCAGACCTGCTAGAGGGGGTGTTCTTTTTATAGTGGTGATTATTATTTATATCTTTAATATTTGAGTAGCTTAGTTTCATTTTAATTTGAGTAGCTTAGTTTAATTTTGATTTAAATAAGTTTCGTTTTAACTTTTAATCGTAGTACCTATATTATATTAAATAAAGATTAACTCTCTTGTCAAAACTCAACACTTTTTCGTGAACACTTGACATCCTAATATAAACTACTCAAGACAAAATAGGGTCCACGGTATATTCTGCATACAAAAGAACTGTTTTCGGAGAAAGATTATTATAACAAATTTTAACCAGTAATTTTTGAATTTAGTATCATTCGAAAGCTGCAATGTTCAACTTCTAAGCTAGGCTTTAAAAAAAATTGTCAATTGTTTTGTTTTTACCGTGCGTGTGGTTTATAAAAAAGTTGCATCTTTTTTGCTCATTTTGTATGAAATTTGAAAATTGATTTAAAAAACCACACGCATGGTAAAAACAAATCCACTGACAAAAAAATTAAAAACACAACTTGTAAGTTGAACATTGCAGCTTTCGAATGATACTAAATTCAAAACTTACAGGTTAAAATTTGTTATAATAATCCTTCTCCGAAAACAGTTCTTTTGTATGCAGAATATACCGTGGCCCCTATTTTGTTTTGAGTAGTATATATACAAACAGTTAAGAATACTTGAGTCTAACAAAAAATAGCGCTTTAAAGCTTAATATTTCATAAAAAGATACCTTAATCGAAAAAATGCTTTCACAAACCCTATTTTTGAAAGACCTATTCAGCGACACCCCCACAATGGGGAAGACGAGATAAAAAAATACATGCCCGCGTTATACCTGCGTGTAAGGGAGGAATAGTTATTTTCATCTCACTAGCTCGGAAAGCCCTTTTTGTTTGTTTGATATCTATTGAGGAAATCGCTTTTTATCCACAAGTGAGGGAAGAGTTTTGACATTTGAAGGCAGCTTAAGTGATATTTGACAGCTAACCAAACGTAAAACCTTACGAGTGCTGAATTTTTAACATCACAATTAATGAATTGCATCGAGTAAAAAACACTAAATACAGTCTTACTACTTTATTTTAATTCATAAATATCAGCATTCAAAATTAACCTTCATTCTTGTTTTAAAAACGGATAAAATGTTCTGACAGGCCAAATAAGTCGATGTGCAAACAAAACGCATCCGAAATAATAAAAAAAAAACTTACGTCAAAACTTTTCTATTACGTCAAAGCCGTCAACGTTAAAATATTCGCATGTTTTTCTAGTTTGTTTTGTTATTAAAAATGAGTGATTCGAGTGATAAAGACGTATTAACACCCGTGAAATTACAGGAAACCGTGCAAAATGCGGAATTGAGCTTACAGTACAAACCATTTTCTTAGTTTCCTCGCTGTAATCAACGTTAAATATTCGCATGATTTTCTAGTTTGTTTTGTTATTATAAATGAGTGATTCGACTGATAAAGACGTATTAACACCTGTGGAATTACAGAAAACCGTGCAAAATGCGGAACTGAGCTTACAGTACAAACCCTTTTCTTAGTTTCCTCGCTGTAGTGAGGTGAAAAGTTTTGTGTTATACACGGGTGAAAAGTTATTTTACGTCTCGTGTCTTGAAACACTTGCTACGCTCAGGATTCTATTTTTGAACCACTCGCTTCGCTCGTGGTCAATCATAGAATCCTTTCGCTAGCTCGTGTTTCAAATGAACACTCGCAGGTAAAATACAACTTTCACCACTTGTATAACAAATAACTATTGTTATACAAGTGGGGAAAGTTGTATTTTACCTGCGAGTGTTCATTTGAAACACGAGCTAGCGAAAGGATTCTATGATTGACCACGAGCGAAGCGAGTGGTTCAAAAATAGAATCCTGAGCGTAGCATGTGTTTCAAGACACGAGACGTAAAATAACTTTTCACCCGTGTATAACACAAAACTTTTCACGTCACTACAGCGAGGAAACTAAGAAAAGGGTTTGTACTGTAAGCTCAGTTCCGCATTTTGCACGGTTTTCTGTAATTCCACAGGTGATAATACGTCTTTATCACTCGAATCACTCATTTATAATAGCAAAACAAACTAGAAAAACATGCGAATATTTTACGTTGACTACAGCGAGGAAACTAAGAAAATGGTTTGTACTGTAAGCTCAATTCCGCATTTTGCACGGTTTCCTGTAATTCCACGGGTGTTAATACGTCTTTATCACTCGAATCACTCATTTTTAATAACAAAACAAACTAGAAAAACATGCGAATATTTTAACGTTGACGGCTTAATAGAAAAGTTTTGACGTAAGTTTTTTTTTTATTATTTCGGATGCGTTTTGTTTGCACATCGACTTATTTGGACTGTCAGAACATTTTATCCGGTTTTAAAACAAGAATGAAGGTTAATTTTGAATGCTGATATTTATGAATTAAAATAAAGTAGTAAGACTGTATTTAGTGTTTTTTACTCGATGCAATTCATTAATTGTGATGTTAAAAATTCAGCACTTACGTTTGGTTAGCTGTCAAATATCACTTAAGCTGCCTTCAAATGTCAAAACTCTTCCCTCACTTGTGGATAAAAAGCGATTTTCTCAATAGATATCAAACAAACAAAAAGGGCTTTCCGAGCTAGTGAGATGAAAAAAAAATGTTTGTCAAGATTTTATTTCATCACTTTGTTGGCGTGACTAATATGAAAATTCATGCCAAAATACAGCTTTAGTACTAAGAGTCTCTGAGCTAGGCTGCGGACAGACGGACATGGCGAAACTATAAGGGTTCTTAGTTTGACTACGGAACCCTAACAAAATGGCGTTTCGTTTCGTTTGACCACAGATGGCCAACGGAACTCTTCAACGGTGCCTATTTCAAGGGTGCCGATAAGATATCTCGATGAAGATAGTTGAGCGACTACAACGAAGAACCTTTAATTGTTTAAATATGACTATGACTTTCCCGCTGCGTTGCTTGCGGCGAGCTTGAAATGTCTTTAAGTTCCATATCAATTAAGAAGTGGGTATACCATAAGCTTATTATGATCACTAAAAAGTATAAAATAAAATGAATATTTTTAAAAAATAACTTCTTTTAAAATGGTAGGTAATACTTAGGGTTAGTCCAACTGAAGTCGGCTTTTGGTTGAAAATATTGTGAGTCGCCGACTTCAGTTTGACTAACCATACCATACCATACCACCACCACCTCCTCCACCATTTAAAAAAAAGTTATATGTGGCTTTCCATCAGAAAAGGGTCCTTATGGCAGTTTCTAGTTACGGAGATATTGACGACGTTGTAAAAATCCTTAAAATATGTATTTTTTTGTTTTATATGAAATAGTAAAATAAAGAAGTATCTAGAGGTGTATTCGTAGCTTGGTTTCACCCGTGTATGTTAAATATTTCTATAGTAAAATTAGGTACAAAGTTTAGTAGAAAAGGGTCCTTATAGCAGAGCACATTCAAGAATTATATATTTGTTTATTTTTGCAAGGAAAGGCAATCAGAACATACTAAATAATCAACAAAAATGATTTTTGAGAAATACTTCTTATTCCCCGTATGGTTGCCGGGATAGAATAGTGCCATTCCATGTCTTCCCGTGGATGTCGTAAGAGGCGACTAAGGGAATAAGGGCTTGTATTACTGTTAGGCGATGGGCTTGCAACCGGTCACTAATACGCTGTTAAACACTTTAGCCTAATTATGCAAACTGTGGTTACATAATTATCAACAAGGTTTAAAATTTGCTGGTAATTTTGTAGCTCTGCCTACCCCACTTTGGGAGTGAAGGCGTGAGTTTATGTATGTATGTATGTATGTAGGTACTTCTTATTAAACAAGATTTTAAGGAAAGTTCAAACAATTTTTTTTCTTCGGTAGATTAGTAATAGAAGATAATGTTACTATCGTGATATTACGGTAATTATCAGCAATTTTTGCCTGTGATTGGTCATAAGGACCCTTTTCCTTAATGTATAGGAGGGAACTTTTATGTAACTCAAATCGTTTCTAACCATCGAAATATAATAAGTATGGAAGAGTAATCGACGCTCAAAATCTGCCCCACGGACTTAGTGCCGGCGGGGGTGGAGCTATTAATGAGTGCCGAACTGTCTATCAGTCGACTTTCTGACGTAGTGTCAAACAGTTGTTTACAATCACAAAAGAAAAAATCGATATTAATGATTACCGGATTTAAATGACGCTGCAACCATGCCAAGTTGCATTGTAAATTGGTGCAGGACCCACACAGATGCAAAACAAAGCGATATTTATTTTCATTAGTAAGTTATTGAATTTTTAATATTCCCATACCAAAATTTCATGGCCGATGTTATGCAATATATCTTTGAAAAATGTGAATTACAAGCAACTACTTCGAATGAATAGGAAATTAAATTTTACGTCATCTTTACTATCGTTAGTTTATGTACATAATAAAAAAAACGAAATATGACCTTTTTAAGTTTTCCAAAAAATGAAGAACGCCGCCGTGTATCTTTTGATTGCGTTGGCTTGGAAGTTTGATTTTTTCATAGTTCCAAGGGACAGTAGACCTGAGTACCTATTTGATATAAATTTCAGCTTGATACCTGAGAAAGAGGGTCTTGACAGACGGACGGACGGACAACAAAGTGATCCTATAAGGGTTACTCCCTTTTCCTTTCGAGGTGCGGAACCCTAAAAAGCAATAGGCTTAATTAATTGATACTTGTACAATAATGGAGTTGGTAAAGCTAAGATTGTAAGGGCCTGTTTCACAATCGACAAGTAAATTTATCTGCCATTTAAAGTTGGCTCTCTCCTTGTCTATTTTCAAGTGTAAGAAAGAGAAAGGGCTAAATTTATCTGTCAAATACGCTTTACTTGTCGATTGTGAAAAAGGCGGTTAATATAAATTATACTCTATTGTATATGATCTAACTTAAGTTGGCTTCACATCTCTAACTGTAGAATAGAAACAGTGCCAAATGGATTATTTGTGATGTTTTCGTCTTACTACTCGTATAAAGTTAATTTTTGTCATGTTTTTTCGGCAGCATCAAATAGGCTGTAAAATCCAAAGCGACTATATATATATAGGTATTATACTGTCACGTATCTTTATGCCTATAAGAATAAAAAAGGGGTTGCAATATATTTGGCACTTTAGATGCTAAAGACTATTTGACGCTGACTACTCTTACAACATAATATCTTCTGATATACTATTTTACAACTTTATAATAGTGTAACATAAGTATGTTAAATGATTCAAGGGGAACAATCATTCAATCATATAAAAAAATATTAATAAAATTCAATATTCAATTACTGTGTTGTTTTTGTATTAAACCATCCACGTCAAATGTTGAAAGACATGGCCGCGTTCAAATAACCCTTATGAAAAAAAATATTGACAAATGGAAATCTTGTGTCAGAGAGCTTGTAACCAATTGCAGATTTTTGTCTTTCAAACGGTATAAAACCTTACTGAAATTACTGTCTACTCAAACGTTATACCAGCATCTGACATAAATGACTTCATACCTTAACTCAATTAATATTTAGTTGATTATTGAAACCACTCGATACATAAGATCTTTTCATTTCAAAAAGTGGGCGTTTTGGAGCGGATTTGTCAGTCGTTTCTGTTAGACGTTACTCTTCCATACTTATTATATTTCGATGTTTCTAACTATAAAAATAAGACTTGTAGAATTATAATATTTATAATGATACTTTAGTGATACTTGCGTAGATTGATTGAATATAATTTAGATCTCACTACACGAAAATTGATAGCGTTACAGAGTAAGATGAAAAAAAATAAAAATATGATACTTATTTAATTAAAAAAAAATGTTTTTGTTAACTAAGTTGTTTTATTTCTATCCTAAGATGTAAATTCAAATATCCCCAACTATGCACTATGGTACGAATTACAACATATTAAAACACATTCCGAAAATCATATTTTTCTTAATTTCGTTCTTAATAGCAAGTTGCTCTAATCAAAGGCTGATTTTTCACAGTCTGGAAGTCACATTAAAAAAAACCATAACTGAATTACAAAGAAAAACACTTTGACATACATAATCAATAATCATCTATGTAACTTCCAATGGGAACATACTTAATATGAGTTTCAAACTTCTTTTAATGATTTCTCAAAAGTGCAATTTTAGCATGTGTAAGTTTGATAAATAAAATAAAATAAAGTTTGGGACCTAGGGTCATGATTTTTTCTGTATTAGATAGCTTATTTAACGCAGATTTAGAATCAATGCTTAACTCAATCTGTATCATAAGGACCCTTTAGCCTTGGAACGCCACATATATTTGTGTGTTGGCTGAATGGGTTTATTTTTCTTGTACCTTCAATTTAATATTTAAAAATATCGCAGCTGATAAAAATGGGTGCCTTTGGCTTACTTTTGCAAAAACAGGGGCTTTATTGCATTAAATTGTTGTTGTCGTAATGTCAACGCTACAAAGCTCTTATTTACTTCACTGAGTTAAAAACAATACAAAATGTAGAATAAGGCCCTAGCACGGGAAGTCCTTCGCCAGGCCAACCGACCAACATAAGAACCGGCCGAGCGCGAGTCGGGCTCGCGCAGCCGCCGTATTTAACATTGGTTGATATATTTTAAGGGCCAACGTCCTAAAACTAGAACATAATGCCAAAGTGACGTTTGACTTTAGTCGACTGAGACAAGACTCTTTTTCGACCTAACGAAATTTGACGCGGGCCTTACGAGCGCGAGGTTAAGATTGTTGATGGTTGTTAAGGGTGGATATGGTTAGAAAATGTGAACAAAAATACTCCTTCTCTTATGAACTTTATTATCTAATCATTGGACCTTCCATTTTGAAACAGTTTTCTTTTTTATAATTTTAAAACTAAAATTTTACAACTTTGTTCAATTTTTTGCGTAAAAGATATTTTTATAAGTAATTATCTTTAAAAATCAGGAGCTTTTTCAGATTTTTCGTTTGTTTGGTGGGTGGAAAATAGTTTCGTAATTTGCAGATTGAGCCCTTTCATATGACAGCCCATTTGCTATAATCAAGACCCTTATCAAATATTTAGAAAAATAATTTAATATTACGAGTAACAGATGCGGGGAAACAAAGCAAGTTTTTTATACAACTATGCCAAATTTCAAGTTGATAGCTTCTATCTGTGAAAAAACTGCTGTATTGTTTTTTACCTAGTTTAATCGGGGTGGATCGTGGATCTTGGCTAGTTTTTATGACATCGGTTAGGACGTTTAGGATATATCAGCTCTGCACGAAGGGTTTGCCATTATATCGGGGGTTTACTAACTCGGAACAGCCAAACAATCGTAGATATAATCTTCAAAGTTCCATCAAGTTAATTTTACTTATGCTATATCGTATCCATTTTTAATGTAGATAGCATTATAAATTATAATACACTCACGGACAAAAAAAACGGGTCAGAGTGGATTTTGATACTAAATTAAGTGGCTATTTCGAAGCCTTGGTTGCTCGCCAGGGGATGCTTTTTAGTGAAATCTGATGATGGATACCCCGAGCATCAACACAGCACTTCCAGACTGCCTAGGATACTCAACTGATTGAATTTGCGGTAAACGCCAGAATTTATCATTTTCAGAAAAACATCTAAAATGGCAATAAAATGTAAGGAAATCCAAATGCTGATCCTACCTCTCTCGCTGTGGTGTTAATTGATTGTGTGATAAGTTCTTAAGATACCTTGACCTCCTCTATTGAACCTCAGAGTATCCATCATCAAACCTCACTCAAAACAACCCCTGGCAAGGAACCAAGGCTTCGAAATAGCCTCGTTTATATGAAAAACGCACTTAGACCAGTTTTTTTGTCGATGAGTATATAAGTGATTTAAAGTACTTTAAAAAAATATTAAAAGGCGACAATGCTTTTTCCCGAAGGAAATTTTGGAATGGAAAAAGGGAAACCCTCTGTGGGTCATACGGGTCCAAACCCAAGTGGTGTCACAATAATGGAAGACAAATTAAAATTGATATGTTGGCAACTCACCACAGAATTAAGGACTTTAAGCGGTTCCAGAGCCACGCAAAGAAATTTGAAGGAAAGTCAGTTATACCAGCCAACGTTGAGGGGGTAGCAGAGCGGAGTCGGTTAGCGGAGCTATTTAGGGACCACTTTGTGGTGGAGTTGGACCGCCGCGGGAGGTGCTCGATGCGGTGCCGGGGCCGGTACTTACGCGAGTAATATTTCAGGCGAGGGAAGTGGAGAAGGTGACTAAGAGTATGACACAAGGCAAGTCACCAGTTTATCACGAGCTCAGCATCGAGCAACTGCAGAATGCGGGTGCTGATATACCTAGGGCTCTGGCGCTTCTGTTCGATTTATGGGTGGGGCATGCATATCTTCCTCGGGATCTTTTAAAGACCATAGTTGTGGCAATCATAAAGAACAAGACGGGTGACGCCTCGGACAAATCCAACTATAGACCAATATCAAGTGGCAACTGTAGTAGCAAAGGTGTTGGATGGTTTGCTTGACCGCCATATTTGTGACCATTTAAAACTTAATGAATGATGCTCAGTTGGTATCCGAGGCGGCAATATTGCGGCTCAAGCACACCGTCCAGTACTATGTAACAGGAAACACTCCAGTTTATGCATGTTTTTTGGATTTGTCCAAGGCGTTAGACCTGGTGTCATATGACGTCGTGTGGAGGAAAATGAGAAGTGAAACCGGCACAACTAGGGAGACAATAGATCTGCTACAATTCTGGTACCTGAACCAAACTAATGCCGTTAGGTGGGCCGGTATGACTTCTTCGGACTACAGGCTGAGTTCCGGCAGCAGTTGATGCAGGAGGTCTGACTTCACCGCGACTGTTCAACCTATATATTAAATGGTCTTATCGATGAGCTCAGCGGAGCAGACGTCGGCTGTTCTATAGATGGAAAGTTTGCAAACAATATAAGTTACGCCGCCGACGAAATGGTTCTGCTGAGCCCATCGGTCAGAGGAATCGAGGTCTTAATAGCCATATGTGAAAGGTACGCGGTGGCACACGGTCCAGTACAATACCCAAAAGAGTGAGCTACTCGTTTTTACAGCGGGGAATAAAAAACCGAAAAAGGTTCCACCGGATAGATTGGGAGTCTCAGTAGATCGTATAATAATCCTCTGAGTAGAGTCACGGAGTTTAAGTACCTTGGACACTGGATCACCGCGGACATCAACGATGACTTTGATAAAGAGCGGGAGCGGAGAGCCTTAGCGGTAAGAGCCAACATGTTGGCTCGTAAGTTTGCAAGGTGTTCGCGGGAAGTCAAATAACCCTGTTCAAATCATATTGCCAAACATTTTACACCTGCAGCCTGTGGGCTAATTATACTCAGCGGTCACTAAATCGGCACGTGTACAATATAATGACGCGTTCAGGGTGCTGATGGGGCTGCCTCGAAGGTTCATTCGCCTCCACAATGCGTCGAATGCGGGACAGCTCCAACAGCCTACTGAATATCGTACTTGAGGAATCACATACATATGGTAGATCGAATCACAATCTTTAGCATTTAGATTATAATATAAATAATGCGTCAGTTTAATTTAATTAAAAATTTAATCCATCTTTATTTTTAGAACTGACATAATATTTACCTGACATTGTTTTTAAGACATTAATAACAAAAAAATTATCTATATCTATGGACTTTCAAGTCTGAATTAAATTAAGTATAAAGTCACTTACTTTTATTTTATTTTTTATTCGACCAGAAACTCCTTTACCCAGCGCTGGTTTTAGAAGTACCAGCGAACTGCCCTTGTACGGCGCCCCTTATCTGCCATTTAAACCCAACCCGAAAAGGCAAGGGATAGAATGAAAGAGCCAGACGCCGCGCCCTTTTAGATCTTGCGCCCGAGCCCTGACGGCGCCACTGCGCCTTACTACTCAAGTTTCTTGTTCGACTATACAATATTCTGGATAGCGCATTACTCCAATTGTATACTGGCACACCCAGGTTTCGAAGTAGGTTCTAACAGTATCACTGTTAGCTGATTACTAGTGAGCCTTATTGTAAGGTGACACGATTCACAAATGGCCATGTGTAGCTTTTAATAGGGTCGTAAATAATAGTAGTTTATGCAACAGTTGTATAAGAGAGGTCAAAAAAGACGAGTGGTGTGGTTACGATGTGAGCCGCAGGCGAACATCGTAAAGCAAGACACCACGAGTATTTTTTGACTTAGTTATACACCGTTGCATACAATACTTTTTCTACGACTAGGTTTCAAATAAAATGCAAAATTAAATTAATATAATTAGGTTAGAATACGAACGAACGAAGCACAGAACAACAAACGAGCGAGAAACATTCGAAAACAACAAAATATGTGTCTATGGTTAACTTTGTTTTTAAATTGATGTGCACTTGCCAGGTTTCATATTTTTTTTTAAAGTTGCACAATCGATTTAACTTGTGAAATAGGGACTAAAAAACACCTAATGATTTGAGAAATGAATTCTTTTACCTGATTGGTCGATTTTAATATAGCTGCGTTCTGGTTGGTTGATACCAAATAAAATGTTTTTTTTAAAGAGTTAAATTAGTAAAAGAGTTTACATACCAAAAAGAACCTAACGTTCAGATTGACAGTCAATGTGTATTGTGATTGGTGGTTTAATTTGGTGAAGTATTTTGATTGGTCAAATTAACCTAGGTGTAAGCTTTGGCAGCTAGGCATATCGTTTTGGCTCAAAAAAGCACAAGTGCTGTTAAGGGGAATAGACTAGATAGACTTTTTTACGGAATGTTCTGCGGACATATTATCTATATTCTTATATTAGTGTTCGTGACTATATAAATGACAGATAAAAGTACAGGAGTAGGAAAAATGTATTTTTCACTTCTCATGCTCGTAAAGTCCTTCTTTATGCTGGGTATAGCCTGCATAAAATCGCATTTTATGCTCTAGTGCATAAAGTAATTTCTTCTTTTAAGACTAAGGCAATAAGGCCTTACAGCCACATACACAATACACCTTCATTTAATTGATATATTTTTATGAGATTTAGGTTATATCTTATTTTAATTACGACATAATATGATAGTATTACATTATTATGTAATACTATCTAAATACTTTAAGATTAATACGGGCGTGCATTTACGTAAAAAAAAAAACCTATCAATGAGTGACGGTGTGTTCCCTGAAAAATTAAAAATTACTGTAACTAAACCTATATTTAAAAAAGGAGAACAGACTGATCCCCTCAACTATAGACCAATATCTCTTATTTCAGGGATATCCAAAGTTTATGAGAAAATTATTTACAAAAGACTGTTCGATTTTTTGGAAAAACATAATCTTCTAGTAGAAAATCAATTTGGATTCCGGAAAAATAAATCTACCGCGTTAGTAATATTTGATCTAATAAAGGATATTCTAAACTGTAGAGATAATAAAATTCCAGTCCTAGCCATTTTTATGGACATGTCAAAGGCTTTTGACCGTGTATCACACAGCATTCTACTAGGAAAATTATATCGCTATGGAATCAGAGGTAACTGTTATGATTGGTTAAAAACATATCTGAGCCAACGAATTCAATGTACAGAGATTTCTAAATATGATGCAAAAACAAAATCTTCAGATTATCGAATCTCCGCTTTCGGTGTCCCCCAGGGAAGCGTACTAGGGCCATTGCTATTCCTCGTTTATATTAACGACTTGCCCTCTATTTGTAAAGCTAAAGTAACCCTTTTCGCAGATGACTGTTCTATAATCGTAAAAGGGAGTGACTTACAAAACTATGAAAGTACAGCTGATACAGTATTTGCTGAAGTCAATTTATGGTTAAAAAATAATAACTTGAAAGTCAACCTCTCAAAAACCAAATTCATGGAGTTCCATGCACAGCAAGGAAACCCAATAAATATAGATTTAAAATATGACGGTAATACAATTGATCGGGTTACAAGTTACAACAATTCGCTTCTTAGGTTTAATTCTTGACAGTCATACAAGTTGGAAAGAGCATACTGAGTTTTTAATAGCTAAATTAAGCAGATTTGTATTTGCCCTACGGCGACTTTCGCAATTATCGTCCCAAAAATCTGCTCTTCTGGCCTTTAATGGGCATGTAATGTCTAATATGCGACATGGTTTAATACTGTGGGGTAATTGCAGTAATATCCAAAAAGTATTTCGACTGCAAAAGAAATGCGTCAGGGCCGTCTGCGGAGCTCAGCAAACGGACTCCTGCCAACCGCTCTTTCGAAAGTTAGGAGTAATGACGTTACCCTCGTTATACATCTATGAGATTTGTCTATTTGTTAAAAATAACACGAGCTTTTTTAAGGTTAGAGCATCAAGTTCGAGGTCTCGTAGAGCAAATGATCTAACTTTAACATATCCTTCTCATTTTAGGACCTCTTGTGCTCGGAAAAATGTTCTGTATATGACTATTAAATTATTTAATAACTTGCCAAATTGTATAAAACTATCTGACATGCCTGAATTTAAAACCAAAATACGCAAATTCCTTTTAGAAAAATGTTATTATGTTGTTAATGACTATCTAAACTCTAATATTGAATAATTTTATATAATGTCTAAATAAGTAAGGTTCGATAATCTAATTTAAAATAATGTACTTTTCATACGTATTTAGCTATAAGATACAAATTTTGCATGCTTTTTTAAGTAGAATGTACGCACATCTAATGTTTTCCATCTGTATCATTTCACTACATTCCCGCAAATAAACATTCTTATTCTTATTCTTATTCTAATTCATAGTCAAACGTCACATAGTTGAAAATTAAAAAAAAAATTAAGAAAAATTGGGTAGCGGGAAGCTAATTATTCGTCAAACAAAATTAAAAACTAACTAAATTTGTTGTGATGCGGTTGAAAATTCAATAAATTATTCGTAAGTAATTGAACAATGTCTTCAAGTAGTGATAGTGACGATCAAAAAATGATTTCGCCTGAGACTTTAATGTACAGAAGTGCGAAAAATGTAATTGAGCAGATATTGCCGCCTAAATCGAAGAAAATCTATCTCGGCACATACGAAAGTTTTATGATTTGGAGGAACCAAAAAAGCGTAAACACGTTTGCGGAGTGTGTTTTTTAAGCTAATTTGACGAACTGTCGATGAAATTACATTCTATGCGTGATAGAACATATTAATTACATTATAAAAATTAATTATTTTTTCTTGTAAGTATATGCTTAATCGTTGTTTTATTTCCTTGCGATCGAAGTGAAAAGCAGAGTGTAAAACTCGAGCATAAAACCCATTTTACCCTCGACGTGACCATCCACCCTCGCCGTACCGGCTCGGGTGGCTATATGCACGTCTCGGGTAAAATGGTACGTTTTATGCACTTGTTGTACAATCTACTAATTATTTCCTTACTAGTGTGTTCTTATTTCATAAAGCCCTAGCTATATTTACACGAATAAGTAACTACCTCAATAAAATATTGATCTAAGATTAATAGATTATTAGGTATAATGTAGGTCTGTTTTAGGCTGTGTTTACACTGAGCCATAACTCTTTCTGCGATATAAAATTGTCGCTCAGTGCGTCTTTATTGTTACAGACAGATATAAAGGGATATCCGAGTGCCAAACAAGTCGCAGAAACCATGTGCTAGCCCTCCAGGGCACTAGGTGGCTTAATACATTATTTTACCAATATTTTTTCCTCTGACGCGAATTTTCTATTCGTATATCCCTACCTTAAATTTTTCTAATCGCAGTTTCAGATCCGGATTTCTAACAGTCACAAAGTTTTCCACTTATAAATAGGTCGAAATCACCCAGAAATAGAGCGGAGCTCCGTCTATACTATCAAGTTCTGTAAAGAAATTACAATAATATACTTAAATAACTCTTTTAATGCTATAAAATAAAGGCTTTGATGGAAAATAATAATACTTAAATTACTTCAATCTTCTTTGTTACTTATTTATTACACTCCGGGCAGTCAGTTTTGCATGATCTAACACGTGGCAAATCGCGTCGCGTCGCGTGTGAGTCTATCTAGACGCACGCAGCCTTTATGTTTATGTTACGGTTCACGAACTCTTATCATTTCGTACGATTTATAGAACGTATTGTACTACATTGTCCAATCACAACAGTTATAAGCTGAACGAGACAGCGAACTCAAACTCTAGATATTGAGCTAATATTATGCTTAATGGGTCGTTCTAAAAAAAGTGGCACCGTAACCTGTCAATGAGTTTTTGAATACAAAGTGTGTTAAATGTTTGTTTTTCTGAAAAACTAAAAACGTTCATAGATAAGCACCGACCATTTGCATCGAGGCCAAGGCACTTTTTAAAAAAAAAAACATTAAATTTGTTAAAAAAAAATGGTAGGCACCATTTTTTACTATAACCTGTCTTGTCCAAATGCGACTTGCTTCCAGTTTTTAAGGTCTTTGAACTATTTGTGTATATTTTATTATATATGTTTTATAATATATTTCAAGAAGAATATTATGACATTCAATAGTTATGATATGGTTTTAAAAATATATGCATATCCATCAATTTTAACACACGACAGTTTGTCCAGTGATAATTTAACTGTAACCTGTGTGTCGGTGATATTGTATCTCACTCACATACGAAAAATAATAGGCACACCATATTTCTCGGTAAACATTCGGCCTGTGTTTGGCTCTCCACTATACGAAACGGTTGGAGGCTATCTGTCATAGTTTTGTGGAAATTAGTGATCAAATGCGGTAATCTGGAGTTTGTAACGGGTATGTTAACTTTATCTTGTCTCGATTATTTAATGTTAACGGTATGGGACATAATTAAATAATCATTTGAACGTGGTATTCTGATGTATCTACTTATATTACTAAGAGTGGAACATTCATATTTTCGTCGGTTTAAGAGTAAATGTCTTGTAAACATACTTTTAACTCTAACCTGTGTAACTTTTACCTGTAACTTGGTTAGATAAGGTTAGGCACAGGTTAATGTAACTCTTGACAGGTTAAAGAGACATTGTGCAGGTTAGTGTGACTATTGGCAAGCTAAAGTGAATGAATATTTTAAATATTTTTAATTTAATAATTTACATATAATTTCCCTGAAAAACTGTACAGATGCTTTATGAAGCAGTACCCATTAACAGTGCTCTACCAAAGTAAATGTAGGGAGTTTCTTTTTTATAGTAAAATGTATTTTAATATAACTCTCTTTAACCTGGAACCTTTTCTCTTCTAACCTGTCTAATGACACTTTCACCTGCATCTCCATATTTCAACAAGCCATAAATCTTTTATTTTCATGAATATTCCGTTCCCTTTTATAAATATGTAACAATTGGAACACCAAGAAGCTTATTCTAAGCAAAGAAGGTAAAAAACCAGTACTTTTTTTTTTGGAGAAACTTTAACCTGTCTGTGCCACTTTTATTAGAATTACCCTAATATTGTACAGTTTAAAACCGTTTATTTTTATACCTTACGCGAATACAATAAAACAACGAATCTTACGAATCTAACGACAACTCATTTCGTGGACATTGGGTCATCCGTTTTACTTATACAAGGGAATAAAGAACCACATTTGGCATATCACACAGGTCAAAGCATTACTCTCTTTCCTGATCAGTCGGGTTAAAAGAATATTCATTTCATGAACAATTACCGAGTAGCTATAATAATTACCTTCCACAAAACTGTCTCGACCGAGAAATACTTTATGATTATATTACTATTATGTATTTTATTGCAAAACGCGTAATATGAATATGAGTGCTGTTAAAACTGCCATATAGGAATTATCACAGCGATTACGGTGACAAGTCACTACAATGTATACATATTTATGAACTCGACTGTACGTGTAACAACTTTTCAATTGTAATTATTTCTCTACAATCATTAAAAAAACGGTAAAAACGACTTGTTTGAAATAGAGTAGACGAAGCTTCTATTTCCGTAAGAGTAAAATCTCCATTGATATATACATACTTATTTGCTACGTCGGTCGTCGTATTGTCTGTCCACGGTTAATTATGCTCCTATTTGATTTATTTATCTTGACGTTAGAAACTCACACCTTGTTACTGTTAGTTAATTATCGACCGCGATCATAATCTGCTGAAGCTTCGCTGCCTGAGCCTTCATCATATTTATCATCGCCGTCGTACCCGGGAGAATCGTTTAAAGAAGATATACCGTAGTTATCGAAATTCAAATAGCCTTCCAAAATTTCTGATAAACGATCTTCTAAGTTATGTTTTTCATTGGTATTATCAGCATCATCGGAATTAGGTGCCTCAGTTACTGTCTGAACTTTTTCACTTGCGTTTTCAACCACTTCGTAAGAACTAGCTGGATTATCATATTTTGCGTTGTATTGAGATTTTGGTTTTTCGGCGGAGTCATCAGATTCAATAAAATCAGAATCATAACTTTCTTTGGGCCGGTTCTTTCTTTCACTTTCTGCATTAACTGATTTGGGGGTATCATCAACTTGTTTACTAATAATATCATCACCACGAATATAGCTATGCCTATTTGGTGTTTGCTTCATGTTATCGTTTGGAAGCCATGATCCTGTGAAAGGTAAGGTTTCCCCAAATAACGTGTAAGGTGCGTTTCTCGACTGAGAATCTTTGTCTTCCTTATTATAAGGATTATAGTAACTACTAAAATCTTGTTTGTTTTTTAAATGTTTTAATGATGTGTATTCTGGTTTAAGAAAGTAAATACTTCTTATATCTTCTAACATTTGTTGAGGGTATATTTTTCCAAAACTTATATCAACTTCTCCTAACCTTCTCTTTTCATCTAACTGTGGCTCTGACTCCAGATCTGTTTCGCGCTTTGTTTCAGGTTTATGCTTATCTAAGGGTTCTTGTTTCCTGTTTTTGTCTTCAAAGTGATGTATCGACTTCGGTTCATGGAGAGTTTCGATAAATTGTCGAGTTAGCTTTAAATTCGTAATCTGTTTCGGTGTATCTTCGATTGGCCCCTGAAGCGATGGCGAGTAATTAAGATAAACATCTGTTTTTGTGGTAACTGGGGGCTGAGCGCTACTTGGGTCATAAAATTTGGAATAGTCAGTATTTGGAATATAGAAACCGGAATGAACTTGATGAGAATTTTCTTCACCCTCTCTTTTACCTAAATCTTCTGTAGATTCTTTATTCTTATTCTCAACCGTTTCACTAGAATACTTAATTTCGACAGTGTCCCTTTGGCCGTTTCCTTGTTTTGGTGTAGGTTCACTTGCTGTAGTAGGCATTCTTGATAAGTCATGGGTTGAATAGACTGGTACATTAAGCTCATATGGTCGGAAAACAGTGGGTAGTGTGTAGGAATAAGTTATTTCCTTTCCAATTCCAAGTCCTTCAATAACTTTCGGTGACATGGCTTGCGGCGTTTTACTGAAATAATCAAACACGTGGTATGATGGTGTGTCAGGCAATCTATAAGTCTCAGCTGCTGGTAGTTTAATTACCACAGTTTTACCTTGATGATATCCTATACCATGGCCTTGAAAAGGTTTGTTTTTTGGTTTTTTCTTTTTTTTGTTTACAGTTTTGTTCGGCTCTGCTTCCTCGGCTTCGAAGTTGTTAGAATCAGCATCGCAGTACATTTTGTTAAGTTTGGCTGTGTCTTTGTCTGAAAGGCCTACTCTTTGCCCGATGTCCGCACCACTCTAAAAAAATATTAAATGTATACCTAATATAATTAATAACATCTGGGATGTATTCGTGTTAGTGTGGTAAAATGATTTGGGGTCGAATGGGTGCAATCTCTATGTTGGTAGTCGTTTCATAAGAGCTATAACGAATTGATGGATGGGTTATTCAATGTGTGAAGATTAAACTCCTTTAAAGTATACAAATGAAGTGAATATACATAACTAAGACATCATTTTTCAAATCAAATTTTAACGAGACGTCACAACTCTACCAATAGGTTTGAATATAGGAACGCACCATTAAAGGACGGCATTCACACAATCACATTTGTCAATTTTCGTTCATTCCATTGATGGAAGCTCTTGTAAAACGACTGAGCCTCTCAAACAACCAACACAGTAAAAACAATATTGTTTTTTACCTGTTATCGTATCGTCAACGTTTTATAGCTCTTATTTAATTGACAGTAATGGTGGCCGAGTTCAAAACAATATCACAAAACAAGTCGAATCAATGATATTTTGTATTAGTCGAATATTTAACTTTTTAACTGTCCGTGCATTACATGTAATGCACCGTCAAAGTAGCTCTGTTACGTCTACGTGACGTCAGAAATAGATGACTCTGTATACTCGTATTAGTTCATTACCTGTAATGCATGGACGTGCCGAACCATATCAGTGGTGAAAGCGAAAGACAGTTTAAGTGTTAATAAAACGGAAAATGGTTAAAATAAAAGGAAATTACAGCTAATTTCAGTAGCTTTAACCGTTTTCCGGTTTTGTAAAATCGGTAATGTTACCTTCTTTGGCACTAGCGTGTCCCCGCCGTTAGAGGAGAACGCCTTGCGGCTGTAGTGCAGCACGCTGTCGTAGTCATAGCCCACGCCGAAGTCCGACACCGAGAACAGATTGTATTTTCGGAAATTGTGTCGGGCCGCTGGAAACAACAATTATTACTAGTACCATCTAGCCTGCAACAATGGGGTGGGAAATGTGGGAATGGAATTAGTGTTAAAGTTAGTAGGTTAAACGTTAATGTAATGTGCGTGGAAGATTTGTAAGATCATTTTCACAATTCGCTTTTCATCATGTATCGTTTATCATATAGGGATTTTTTAATATTCGCATTTATTTTAATCGCTAAGATTACCAGTAGAATATTTTACTAGTGTCATTTTTAACCTTTCCGAAAATCTAATTCGACAGAGTCGATGGAGTTCCGCTAGGCGGAGCTAATATTTCTGGATTATTTTGGCTCTCCGGGCCTGATACAAAAGCGAACCTACCTACGTATTACGATATAATTACTATTGGGAAAATTTGGAAATGGAAAAAATGCTAATAGTAGGTAAAAATCACCAAACATTAAATAACGCTATATAATAAAAATTGCTACATGAAGAAAAGTTATCAGTAACAGAAATACTTTAGTGGCTTTTTGATGCACTTATAAATGAAATGTATGATATTGTTACTCAGATATACGACACTGGCTGCTGATTTTCTCATTAAAAGAACAGTTAATTTAAGTAAACTTTAGCTAAAAAAGCGGATAGGTACCATAAAATGTGATAAATACAGAACTGAGTTTAATGGCTAGCAAAATCTTACTTAAAATAATACAAAACAGAATTAGACCAGTGGCTGAAGAATCTCTAGGCTCTGATCAATACGGATTTCGAAAAAAACAGGCACGAGGGAAGCTATATTCGCTTTAAGAATGATAATTGACAAAAGAAAGGAACTTGATCAGGATACACATAGCTTTTATAGATTTAAAAAAAGCGTTTGATAAAATCAATTGGAAATACATGATGGTAATTTTAAAAGAAGCTGGTTTAGATTAGGTACAGAGACAGAAGAATAATTTATGAACTCTACAGAAAACAGGAAACCATTTTTGAAATAGGAGAGGTAACCAGAAAGGCACGAATTAAACTAGGAGTTAAACAAGGTTGTCCACTT
This sequence comes from Acleris emargana, assembly GCA_927399475.2. Lineage (NCBI taxonomy): Eukaryota > Metazoa > Arthropoda > Insecta > Lepidoptera > Tortricidae > Acleris > Acleris emargana. The sequence continues at coordinate 79,624,193 of OV656835.1, read as the reverse complement.
TCTCCGCTGATTTTCAACATCTTCATAGAGTACCATTAGGAAACTAGTCGAGTCGGGAAAAGGCGGGGTTAAATTCAATGGCAATAAGACACAGTTTGTCCGATTTGCTGACGACATTGCCGCGTTAGCACACACATCAACAGATTCGGAAGCTCTAGTTACACAAATTGGTACCATTTCAATGACTTTGGCCTTAAAATTAATATAAGTAAAACACTCATCAGTTCATCACTTCAAAAATAACTTCACGACATAGACCAATTGCAATAAACAATAGTACAATAGAACAAGTTACGAAATTCAAATACTTAAGTAGCTACATTACAAACGACTCCAGATGTACCCAAGAAATAATAACTAGAATAGCAATGGCTAAAAAAGAATTCAATGCTAAAAAATGCATACTTAAAGCCAGCATTTCAGGTAATATCAAGAAAAAGCTTATAAAAGTGTAGGCACATCTGGAGCATAGCACTATACGCTAACAAATCGTGGACAATGACACAACGGGATATACAACGACTAGAAGCTTTTGAATTGTGGTGCTGACAGCTGATGGAGAGAATTAGCTGGACTCAGAAAATTACCAACGATGAAGTGCTTAACATGATTAAATAGAAGAGGTGCTTATTGGTAACCGATGGAAATAGAAGAGGGAAGATGCTAGGAAATCTTTTACGACACGACGAATACATTAAGAACATAGGAAGGGAAATTTGAAAGGAAGCGGAAGAGAGGAAGGCCAAGGAGATAAAAAAGTAGACGTCAAGTCGTATCAGGTCCTAAAAGAAAAGGCTCTAGAAAGAGAGTCATGGAAATTGCTCCACCGACAAAAGCCTAGCTCTTAAATTTATGAAGAAGAATATTTTGGAATTCAATACATTGCTTCCTTATTTTATTAAGGATTACATAATCGAGTTTAGTTTATCAGCATTACGAATAATAGTTATTTGTAGGCAAAGGTGTACCTCAAGGTAGTGTTCTTTGCCAGTATCAATATACCTTTATAAACTTAAACTAATTATCTGATTGAAAAGTTAAAACTATATTTTGGGACGGTAAGAAAAGGGCTTTCTTATCCCTTAATATTAACGTCAATTTCTGGGACACTCCGTAGATGTCTACATGGATTGCTAAACTAATGGCCCTTCTTTAGACTTCGCGTGGTTAGGTAAAATGCAGCTGCTTTCTCTTTCTTTGACGTGCCAGACGTGCCAGTGTAATACTTGCTAAGCGTCGAGCATCTTTAATGATTTCATTTGATAGTTGTCACCTAGTAAATAAACTCGAACTTAATCCTAAATGTAGGCATTTCTAAAATACAACATGAACGTTTAGTTAATTTGTATTCAGCGAAGCGGCGCAGTGGTAGGTCGGTGACACATTGACTCCTGCTGTTTGCCTGCATGTTACTTTTCCCACGGCGTTTTCTAGTACATATCAGTGAATGGCAAATTCAATGATCGTTTGTTCTATGGCGCGGGTCAAACTAATATTGATATGTTTGGGATTTCTCTTTCTGTTCGATTCGGGTTGAATGTCGAGAATATGAATAGAAATAGTTAAGTACAATAATTAATTACCTACTTATGCGAATAGAAATATATATATATTTTTATTTGTTTTATTTTCATTTCATTTATGAAGATAGTAAGTAGTAGGATAAGCAGGTACATTTCAAAATATAGTAAACTAGCAATTCGCCCTGGCGGCCTAGCATGGGAAAAATCTTAATATAATATCATTATTCTGAACCTTTTTCGAATAGTTTTATCTTTATGATGAAAATAGTATTAAATTCTATTCAGTAGGTACGATCTAAATCCATAAACTGTTAATGATCGATACTTACGTTGCACGATATTTTCCCATACAACGTCGATGTAGTCATCTCTGTCGGGGCTGCTCTGCATGTGGTAGAAGCCGAGGGTGTGCAGGAACTCGTGAACGATGGTGCCGTGCCGGAAGCACCCGCGGCCGACCGGGTGCCGGCCTGACAGATTCAGCACCTGGTAGCCGCTCTGGTAGCCCACTTGGGAGAAGCAGCCCCGGCGACTGCCCTAGAATACCATTTACATCATCGATAAAAACACTACAACCTAATTTCCCCAAAAATACCTCGAAGTAAACCATTACATAATATGCCACGCACCTGCACCACCACGGCATCACGGTCTCCTTTTCTGTACGGCCGGAATTTGACGCAGGAAGCTCGGCTTAGGTCATCTATGCCGCTTAAGATAGCTTGCACTTGATCACTATCTGTTGTAATATTAATAATATGAATGTTTATGTTGCTTCAGCCCAGATGTTACGACACTAATAAATCAAGAAATATTCATTCAATCTAGCACACACTATATTTTACACAGAGCCATTTACAAAGTAGATATTAAAAGTTAAATGAACGCTTACTGAAATGTTCTTTTTGAATGTAAAATACGACTTCGTTATCAGGCCACCTCTTGGTGCTATCTTTAAGGCCGTTTCTGGACAGGCCCTCGGCGACATCCTGAACGATGACCTGCCGCTGCCTATCATTGAGGATCAGGTCTCCCTCGAACCGCCCGCTCTCCTCCCACGCATGGTCAGTAATGGGGTCATCGTCGTCACTTTCATCAGCGGGATTTGCTGAAACAAAGTTTATTAAGTTACACAAACAACATTCGCGTTGCGTCTTGGCTTAGCTTTTTCTTTTTTTTATATAAATCACTCAACTTCAAGCAGTCCTAAAATCAGTTAGTACTCACTTTTTAATGGTTGATCCAGCAGTGACTTTTCCTTCAGATAATTGCTAAAATCTTGCAATTCATCAAACGACATCGCAAAACACTGAGCTACCACGCATAGTAACACTGTACTTGTAAACCACATCATAGTATTATCATATATTCAAATTTATAGTGCAAAAGAGCAAACACAATTAAATGATTAAAATAATAGTGCGGAAGGTCCTTTAAAATTGGCGCGTGCGTCGACTTCGAGTGCACATATTAACGGTACCGCGCAATGTCACCGGTATTGAATAGCTGCTCACATTTGGAATGGGACAACATCAATTTAGTGTAATTCCGTTCGCCTCGCGTGATTTTTTGTATAGAACGAAACCCATCGGGGTGGGACAGGGTTTATAATAGCTCGAGAGACGACCATTTCACAAGTGGTGCCGGCCCGTAACTGCGAAGACGTTTGCGACAGACGCCGCGCAACTCACGGCGGCGGCTGCGCGCCCAGAGCGCGCTGCAACACCCAGTTGCTAAACATAATCGCCCCAGATATTGTGCCACTTAATCGAACAACGATTTTTTCATGCAACAATAACTCCAATGCACCATTTTAAAAATGGGATGAATGGTATTGTGAAAGAAAAGCAAAAGTTGTTCGTCACGGTGCTTGGAATCGACATTGAAATGACACAATTACGGGGAGAACTGTGTAATAAAGTTATAAATAAGTGCAAAATTAACCGCAGGCGATTATTGTCGCGTAAGAAAACCCAATCATAGTCACCTACAAAAATACTCGATATGGTTCGTTGGCCAAAAGAGTCATTCTAACGGCAGCGTTTGAACCGCCTGGCCCTGAGGTAGCTTGTCCCTCCTCTGTTTACTAAAATATTAATGACTAGGGAACTTTTGACATAACGTATGCGGAATGAAATCTGAACAAAGTTTGATCCTCTGTTTAAAATATTGTATTCCTTAAAAAAGGTACTAAAGTGAGTTGTCTTTTGTTAAGCAACTCATTTTTAAATAATTACAACTTTCATGGACGTAGGATTTTTTAATAATAATTATGTAATGAGAAAAAATGCGTCACGAAACTGTTTGGTCGAATGAGAAGGTCGTGGAGCATTTTACACAAAAGGTTTACTGTCAAAGCACAGTTTATAGTATTTTAGCGTAATACCCACACAGAAAAACGAATACAAGAAAGCTCGGTTCTGGAAGACTATCCAGTTTAAGCCAGTCTACTGAGAGGAACCGTTTAAAGAAAATGACCACCGGCCGTATCGCAAAATCATATACCTAGAGCTCGGAAGAAAATTCAAATGCGACGGCAAATTCATTCAAGTATACGTACATACATACATATCTTCACGCCTGTAATCCCAGAGTGGGGTAGGCAGAGCTACTGAATTATCTACAACTTTAAAAACTTGTTGATAATTCTGTAACCACATTCTGCACAAATAGGCTAAGATGTTTCTTAAAGACATATTAAAAACGATGAAGAAAAGTTAACACACCATGTTTGAATATCAAAAATTTACTCAAACAATCCGGCGCTTCGCCCTTTGGTCAAAAATACATGTCCCGCTAAAGTGACGTCTTGAGCGTAATGCCCGACGAATCATATTATATTACACATTGGACGGAAATTAATGGCAAAGTAATTGGGATTATTCATATTTTTTAAATTACTCTTATTTGAAAACCATTATCATCATTAGATATTATCAGATATCATTTAAATGTTGTAATTTATTAGAAAATGCCAACGCAAATTTAAAATAATCATGTCATCCATAAATTTTCTGCTACATAAATAAACGTATTAAAACAAAACTATTGGGTCAAATACAAAATTAATGAAATTTGTCTCTTAAAATTACCTATTCTTTCAAATTAGAATGTTAATACCGTGAGTTATTTTTTTTGGTCTATACCAATTATTATTTCAAAAACACCAATGACCCAACTGAAGAAAACGTGAAATATGTTGAGCCTGCGAAGGTTCCCAAAACAGTTTTACTGTGGCTTGCGATCAGCCCTCGCGGTATGTCTTTAAGGCAGTTTTTTTTAAATCTGGGTTAACCCTTAATGCCCACTGATACATGGAGCAATATTTGCCAATTGTGCGGGATTTTATAAAAATGGAAAATAAATGAGCTAATTTTGTGGAATACCCTTCGACTGATCTAACATTTTTGGTGTTAAATTTTTTGCTCGAAAATGGATCCTCTAGTATTGAATAGCATACTTCCATTTTAGCATAAATATTTTTTTGTATAAATATTTTTGTTCTAAAATTGTTTTGTCTAAAATTTTATTTACTAATAGCTTAAATCCATAATATTGTTTGGTCACAACCCGCCCTAGTATAAAACACCTAGGTCTCACCTGATCTACAGGTTAGGTTAAGATAGAATCGTGTCAAGGCGCGAAGGGCCACAACAACGCAGAACAGGAGCTCCGCGAAGCGGAGCTCTTTGAACTTCGCCTTACAGTCAACGTTAAACAAATGTTAAAAATGTTAATGTGTGTGTGTTTTGTGTTTGTGTTATGTTGTGTAATAATATAATGCAAAACAATTTCGGTCAAATAATTTTCGACATTTATGTCATTACACGAAAACGTTGGTATGCAAAAAAATATGTGTTGAAACCAAAATAACCCAAACAATTTTAGACCAACCTCACCCAATTTTGTGTTTTGGCCGGATTTGACTTCGAAGCAAAAAGTGCGAGCTATAAATCCCGTAGGTACGTCCCCAAATTTGCAAATCCACCTAAAGGCCTAAACTTCCCGCAATCGAAGATATTTTGGGCAAATCTGAAACGGCTAATCTACTTGAATAATTTTCGCCGAATAAATGTAGGAAGAGTAAGATTAAATTAGAATTAAATAAAATGCTGACATCTGTGTTTACGTCGGCCATGGACAAAGTTCCACGGAACTGTCGCAAAGCAGCTCGCAAAGGCGTAAATTGTTTTTTTTGCATCAAACATTGTTAATAATATTTCTTATAAACATTAGGCACAAACATATTTTTATTACCTTAAATATTGTTTTGTCTAAATTTCATTCCGCATAGGTACGTCAGTACCAAATCAACCTCCAATTTCAATAAACTTTACAAATACCAATATATAATACGCAAGCTGAGTTTGCCTATAATTGGGTAAACACCCTGTCACTCTTCCCTATACATATAATTTTATAATTAAGTTAATGGTGTTATATGTGTTGGCGAACCTAATAAATAAATAAAATAAAAATAAAATATATGTATATACATACCTACTTGTACATACATTAAATCACGCCTGTTTCCCAGAGGGGTAGGCAGATACCACTTCTTTCCACTTGCTACGATCTTGATAAATTTCTTTCGCTTCTTCCACATTCATACATCGAGTCATGCACTATATATATATACTAGCGGCCCGCCAGCGACTTCGCCCCGCTGCAAATTTCTGACTTTCAATTCATTTGTTACAAAAAATGTGATAAATGAAGAACCGCTCGACTGATTTTGTGGAAACTTCACATAAACCATCTACTAAATAGTCCGAACAAAAACTAAACATTTGGTTTGGATAGGTGAGCCCGTTCTTGAGTTATAAAATTACAACGAAAAATGGCATTGATTTTTATATATATAGATATATACATAGCTAGGCACCGTTAATCAAATAGTTAACTTCGTTAATCGTTCATCCGCTACAAAAAAAGTTAGCTTCGTTAAAGCGTTACATTTCGGAAGAATTAACGCAAGTTAACGTTAATCGTTAATCCGTTAATATGTGTAAAAAAAATGCATTTTTATATCGTTGCGTTAGTGAACTTATAAAACCTGTTGGTTTAGGTTCTGGAAGTTAACAGGATAGGAACAAAACAAAATACAAAAGGGCATAAGGTGCATATTCCCTTTCATGAACATTAACATGTTGAAGTTCTCGTCTGAAAGCGAGGCTCGTTTTGGAGTTAAAATGTCTTTACCCGTGGAAAACAGACGTTTAATTGCAGCGCTTGAGGGTATAAAAAAAATAAAAATGATTTATTTCGGACCTGACAATCCATATTTAAATTAAGTAGTTACACTTAGAAACCTTAAAGACTATGTTAGTAGTACAAGACAAAACAAAATATAAAAGAAAACAGCAACTTTATTAATAGAAGGGGCAAGCACCACACTGTGAATTGCCCTACTTGACCCTCCCAATAACAACATCGACCCAGTATTTTGTGAGCGGACAAAACAGTATTGTATTTAATGAATAGATTTATGAATATCTGTTCCCCGAGGAATGCAGCATCTTTGAACGAGTCTTTTGATTTCATGTCCAGCCACATTTTAACGGGACTTTGCGCTTTACTCTTTAAAGAGTTGGAGCTCTTTGGTTTTTCTATAGACTGAGTGACAGAATTGAAAAAGTCTTCCTCGTCATCATCGTTGTTTCTCACACTACACACTCGCTGCTACGCGCCGCCCGGCACTTGTCATTTGATACTTGTCTGAACCTGTTTTTCTTGCCGCGCCGCGGTGCCGTTCGGTAAATAGTAGGCATTGGATTAACGATTAACGGACTTCTGCATATTAACGGAAGTTAACGTGTCCGTTAACATTTTAAAAAGTTAACTTAAAAGTTAATCAAAATGTTAACTTCGTTAATTAACGATTAACCGATTAACGAGTTAATGCCCAGGTATGTATATATATATATATATATATATATATATACTCGTATATACACCGTGTTTTTATTGATTTACGATAACTTCGGCATATTACTAGGTACATCCATAGAAACTAAGTGGTAGATTCTTTTTTTTTATATTGAAAAAAAAAAAAAAATCTCTATGGAGCAAAGTAACTAAATGAACTTAGGTCCATAGATTTTTTTTTTTTTTTTTTGCAATATAAAAAAAAAGAATCTACCACTTAGTTTCTATGGATGTACCTAGTAATATGCCGAAGTTATCGTAAATCAATAAAAACACGGTGTATTACGAAATAATCCGGGTTTCTTTAAAAATATGTAGGTAGGTACTTGTATGAGTAGGAACGCTCTCGTTTTTGCTAAGGGATGTTAATGACCCACTTCCACGATTGGCAAGGGCATCCTTAACCCGCGACCATTACTCTTGTGGTATGATTAACGTTAACGGAGTGAATCACGTGACTCGAAAGCATTCTTTGACATCGGAGTTCCCATGAGCTCGCATATGCATTTCAATCTTCAACACGATTTTACCTATAGGTATAGGTACATTTGCGAGCTGGACCTCTTATTGAAGTAGCATTCAAACATATTGAGCACTGCGAAGGGAAAGAAGATAAGGATTTATATTCAGTGCCAATATCACAATATCCAGGCATTTCTTAGAAATTGTAAACATTGAACTTATTACCTGGCGTCTTATCGCTGCCGCTTTGCGCAGCGCAGGAATGTGGTGTTTCGTAGTCTGGTTCAGTTCTACCCTATAATGTATTTTTTTAATTTGCTAACTGATCAATCTTGCATACTTTTGTTAGTTTTGTAAGTACCTACGTAGTGTATTAAGCGCCGACGCTCACGGACGCAACGTAATCTTAAGGCATGCTGATAAATCTCATTAACTGAAATGTAATTTCTTTTGAGATACAAATAAATTATTTAACCTATTAATCAAATCTCTTAAAGTCATAACCATCCTGTTCTACTTAGGTACCTCACAATGTTTCATAATAATTCTTTTTTGTAGGTAGGTACACACAACGAGTGTAGATATAGGTCATGACTAAATTACCTAATTAATCGCTTTCCCTTAGATTGAACTCTGATCATGGCAAGATCATAATTATTGCTTTATCGATTTAATGAGTGTGGCATAAAGTGTGTGGCACCAATTTTGGACACAGCTGACAGGTCATTATCTATTCCTAATCTCAAATAAAATCCCTAATATATGTATACAAAGAAGACTAACTGACTGACAAACAATGCACACACGCGCTCTGACGGCGTCCACCTGTGGCAATTTCTAACAATATTGTCAACGGTGAGCTCACATGCCCGCAATGCGCAAGATCTTTTACATACGAACTCACCAGCGACAACAGGGTATTCTTTAAAACGTTCGCCGTGGCCGAGATCTAACGGACCAAATCATAATCATTATTATGAACGTAACCATGGTAACCAAATAACAAATCCATCCATTTTTAGTTATTTAATAAAAATGTAACACACAATTAGTCTCAAAATTAATTTTGTTTTTAATATGCGTAATTTTAATTGGTATTAAAATATTTTTAACGGTTTATTTTACAATGTCAAGTATTCACTAAACCATAGACTAAGTAATACGCCATAACTGATATCCGGAATAACCGTAACCATGGTAATAACAATGCTATAAGAATTATTACAGAACTGTTATTAGCATTGCAAAGCTCAGTATAGAATTGTTTTCCCGCTTCGGTTCGGTTCCCGCTTCGGTTACGCTGTAGGAGGTATACGCAGTTACGCAAGTAGAAAAAACCTTTATCGCCCGTACCATATGACTAAAGACCGTATCGTTAATTATGGAAACAAGTTTGAATAGCTCTAAAAAAAAGTTACAATATTTTATCTTGTCTGTCATATGTCAATCTGTTAAGCATATACTCAAATATTAAAACTGATTATAAAAAATAGTATAATTCCTACACACTGCAAGATGAAGGGTCTCTCAGAGAAAAAACGACTTTCAATTGTGACCAAATATTGTAAAGAATCAGGTATGACTATGAGAAAGATTGCTTCAGAGGAAGGGGTTAGCCTGAAAGCTGTTTACAATACGATAAAAAGGTTTGGTATGAATAATACTTTAAAAGATTTACCTGGTCGAGGTAGAAAACGAGGCCCTTCATGTCCTAATTTAGACAAAAAGATATGCGAACATTTTTCCCAAAAAAAAGAGGTATCGATTCGGGATTGTTCGAAAAAATGTCGTACTTCTATTGCAATGGTTCAGCGTGCCAAGGAGCGTAACTTGCTTGTAACGTACAAAAAGCAAAAACAGCCTAAACGCAGCAAAACCCAGGAGTCTTCTGTCAAAACTCGGGCTCGGAAGTTGTACGACCAAGTCTTAACTAAAAATGAACAATGTATTATAATGGACGATGAAACCTATGTCAAACTTGACTATAAAACCCTACCCGGACCGCAGTTTTACACCGTAATAAAAGGAACGAAGGTCTCTAAAGAGGACAAATCCATTTTTTGCGAAAAATTTGGGAAAAAAGTGATGGTTTGGCAAGCTATTTGTCAATGCGGCATGAAAACATCTCCGTTTTTTGTAACGGGAAACTTAACTTCGGATGTGTACAAGAAGGAATGCCTTCTAAAGCGGGTACTACCACTGATTCGAAAGCACAGGGGTCGTACATAATTCTGGCCCGATTTAGCTGCGTGTCACTATGCTCGCCATGTGTTGAACTGGTATCGAGAGAATAATGTCGAATTTGTCGCGAAATCATTAAATCCTCCGAATAGCCCTGAGATCAGGCCCATCGAGAAATTTTCGGCTCTGATGAAGGCAAGGCTACGAAAACAAGCTAAACCAACAGATAACATCGACCAATTCAAAAAAGACTGGATCCGTACCCAAAAAACTTTCAAAACAGTCGATGTCCAATGGCTAATGAAGAGCATCAAAAGCAAAGTGAGAAAACTGGCAAAGGGGGTCAATAAATAACTAAAAGAAGCTTTTATGATTCACTTAGAAGATCTAAGATTCGCGTATTTTAAGTTGTTTTTTTTGTAATAAAAAGTATTTATTCAGATTACACCATTTTATTTGTTTCCATAATTAACGATACGGTCCTTACACACGTACGTCACAGTCCAGGGATAAACAATATCCTCACTTACATTATTTTGGTATTACATATACAAAGTATTTCGTTGCGATTGGCGATACATTCTTAAGTTTTTGTACGAATTTACTAGTAATTGTTTTTTTTTTTGTGCAATAAAGAGTTTACATACATACATACATACATTGTAAAAATATCAAATAATATAAGAATATTTTTTCCTCGGATATAAGCAAGCTTACAAGCTTTCTATTAAGTATTAAGTTTTAAGTAATGTAGTAGGGTTAGTATGTAGGTAAGTATGTATATTTGGGTCTCCATATAAATTCGATGACAATAGGTACAACAATATGACGCCATCGTGCCGGTCTCATGAAGCAGACGTAGGGTGGCTACTTAAATTACACATGAAACACCAGTCGTGTTAGGGCTCGTTAATCACTGTGCAAAAAAAGTACAGTAGACAACAAAAGCTGGCCCCAAAAATGAGATATTTGACAGAAACTTATTTATGTGTGTATTAGATAATCGATCATTACAAAATGACAGCCATGATCCAGCCCAGATTTGTGAGTGTCGTCAATTAATTCACCCTAAGCTGTTTGTACTTCGGCCGCTTCTTTACAGTACATTTTGTTCAACTTCAGGACATCGCTTTCGGACATGCCATCCCGCTGTCCAATCATTACGTTTTCCTGAAACAGAGTGACATTATATTGTTATCTTCCTTATCTACCGGACCGTACCGTCGACATGTTACAGGAGAGGAAATAAGGTATAGGTAGAGTTCTTGTTTTACTCTTGGACGCGTAACTGACAATAAAATAATCATATCATCACTATAAAGTCTATTTAGTCGTACGAACTCTGTAGATTCGTAGGTACCTAAGTATATGTATACAATAATAAACTTATAATTCTCTAAATCTTTTGTCTTCATATCTTAGGGATAGAACACAAACGGTTGCTGTAAACCAAACACAGTCCATTGGAGCAGCTGTTAAATTACGTGTTCCTCAGGGCTCCACATTAGATCCTTTCTTATTTCTTCTTTAGGTATATAAATTGTTAAAATAACCTACTTGGACAGTTTTATAAGAGTATTCTCTTTGATTAAAAAAAACTGTCAGATAAAAAACCAACTGTCACCATTCAAAATATGAACTGTTTTTATTCATGTGTCGTTGTAAATAGCTTATAGCTATTTTTATATTTGTTCAAATCGTTAACCAGATAACATATTATTAAAATACGTTTGAACAAGTTCTAATATTCTTAATTACAAAGCTGAGATTTCTAACATAAATGTCTTACCACCCATTGTGGATAACTTTTGGGAAATTGTGCTATTTGCTGATGCTATATAGTATCATTTGGTTTCCTAGTAACAACGTAGTTGCTACGTAATGCTAAGAAAACTAAATGTGTTAGATTCGGTTTGAATGTTAGACCGGCAAAATCTAGTATATTTCTAAATGATGAGTGTTTGGAAATGGTGGATAAGGCGCTTTTCTTAGGGATAACTGTAGACAAAAACTTGCAATGGAGTCCCCATATAGCAGTACCAGCAGGTAAATAAAGTTTGGCTTTTTACTTGTTTTGGTTTTTTACGTGTATCTAAATGTGCTCGTGCGGCCTACTTACTGAATAAACATATTTTATCTTTTTTTAAATCATAGTTCGCTTTGTAATGAGCATGGTGAAAAAAGTGGAAACAATTTACCTGTAATGGTATAATAGTCCTATTTCCATTTTTTGAGAATGCTGTCTCAGGGTAGTGCATTACACTATCAAAGTCGTAGGGTACACCGAAATCAGTCACGGTGTCGTTCGTGTACTTTGCAAAATTGTGTTCGGTGCCTGGGAAAAAATAATCGGCAATGAAAACTACCAGCATTCTAACCTTATAACGTGTAGTTTTTTGTAGGGATTGTTTGTCTTGGTGGTTATTGTTACCTGTAAATAACTAGTATCCCCTACGCCCTGCTTTTCACTCCAATAGCCCAATTCGATTATAACCAAATAAGGAAAACCCGGTGCGCCGAGCAGTGTGAAATATGTATCCTTGTAAATTAATTAACGGAGAGACCGAGCATCGCTCGGGTTGAAACCGATTGTGTCCGAAGATTTTTATATCATATTTTCTTTATCTTTACCTGCTCGTATATTTTCCCAAATTATTTTGACAAAAAGATCCCTGTCGTAGGTACTCTGCATATGGTAAAAGCCCAAAGTGTGAAGCATTTCATGTACCACGGTGCCGTGGCGAAAGCAGCCTTTGGCGAGATTCAGGACCTGACTGACCTCGCCGTCGTCGTCTTGGCTGCTAAACCCTACATTCGAGTAACATCCATTTTCCGACCCCTTAAAATGATGAAGAAAATGTTTTAAAATAGCTATCCATCCATAGGTAGGTACCTACATTAGACCGGCTCTCAACTAAACCGACAGTGGCTTCTAGCACAGACATGTAAAATTAAAACACAATAATAAAATTTCACCTTGGAGGTAACCGTGACCAGATAACTAGTTATCTATGAAGATTTTTTTCCTCCTGTATAACTGGTTATCTCCGAGGATTTTATTTTCCTCATAAATAACTGTTACTTTTAACAGTTGTCTGAAAAGAAAATCTTTTGCTTGAAAATTACTAGTTATCTCCGAGGATTTTATTTTCCTCACAGATTATGGTTCTTATAACAGTTGTCTGATTGATTTTTATCTTACAAGTAACATTGAATATATTAAAAATACTAAAATCGGGCAAAAAAGGGTCCTTACAGACAAGTAAGTTAAAACAAACATTTATCTGTGTGGAAAATAAAATCCTCGGAGATAGCCAATAATTTCCAAGGAAAAGATTTTCCTCACAGCTGACTGTTAAAAAGAACAGTTATCTATGAGGAAAATAGAATCCTCGGAGATAACTAGTTATCTCCAAAGAATAGATTTTCTTTACAAATAACTGTAAATTTTTAACAGTTATCTGCGATGAAAATAAAATCCTCTGAGATAACTATAGTTATACTGGAGGAAAAAAAATCTTCACAGATAATCAGTTATCTAGCCACGGTTACCTCGAACGGCTCAACCATCCATCTAATTGATAAGTACTGCCAATCAGATGATGATGAAATTTTAATTCAAATGCGGCTAATTTAAGTAGGAACATAAAAGACGTTACATTACAACAGAAACGTCCCCTTTATATGATATATTAATATTACAGTGTAGTAATGCATACGCACCTGTATCACCACTGCATACTCATCCTCTTTTTTCCTGGGGCGAAATTTAACACACGACTTGCTCGCTATGTCGGTCATGCCTTCTTTAATCAGCTTCTCCTGATCCTCATCTATAAATAAATATCTAACAATGACAACACTCCTTAAACCACATCCTAAATCATAGCCATCTTTAGTACCGAGAGCCAAAGGTGTACCGCGAGGTAGCGAGTGATTCTTTACCAGTATTATAGTTAGGGAGGCGAGGTAGCTAAATGGCGTAATTCAACGGCGCCGTCGAGACCTATCAAAATCGAAAGATAAAATAATTTCGAAAAGAAAAGCTCGTATGGTAAAAACCATTTTAGCGGTGGGTTTGGCGTGTACGGTTTTTCAAAAATGTTAAAAAAAAACAGTTACTTGGGCATTCTGCCTCTGATAACAACGGTATACTAATCTGCCGGTTTGCGTGGTGGGGGTAGGCATATAAAGTAGTCAAAAATGCAAAAAATTTACTCGAGCGCGTCAGATTTTCGGAAGGGGTGTTAAGTAGGCCCCATGGAAGCTCCCTTCAAAAAAACTGACGATTTCGGCGTGACGATAAGTTACGATGAACTTTTAAAATGCAAAAAAAAAAAGTTTTTTTGAAATACTCGAGCGCGTCAGATTTTCATAGGGGAGGTTCATCTCGGTATCCTGAAAGCATATTTTCTTAATCTGACAAAAATGTTGGTGGGTTCTCTTAATCTGACCGAAAGTTTGAGTTTTTATGATGCTTCAAGTCAAAAAGTTTTAACTTTGGACAAAAATGTAAAGAGACCTTTTTTGTGTAAAATAAAATTACCTTTTTTGTTTATTTAAACTTTTTTTTTGTAAAATGTATCGTTCGCGACTTATATGCCGCAACGCGTTTTTCGAAAGACGAAATGGCTCCTCCACACTTCCGGTCATGCGGAAACCGGCAGATTTTGTATTTTTAGTAAGTTTTAGATTATATTATTAAAAAAAAAAAAAAAAAAACGCGCTCGAGAATGCCGGATTAACGTTTTTTTTTTACAAGTTCGCGACCCTATAACTTGGCGGCGTCAAGGACTTATCGTCAGATTAGTTAAATTTAGTCTTAAAACACTAAAATCAACCCCCAATATCTTAATCTGACGCGCTCGAGTATTTCAGACAATCGTTTTTTTTTTACTAATCTGATCGTCTATCCTAGGCGCGCGTCACTACATATAGAGCTAAATGGGTGAATCAACTTTTAAGGTAAGTACCTACTCCTTTTCTTTTGCGGTATCAAAACTTTCCTGGTGACTTATCATTAATAATAATGTATGAATATTAATATCAGACCACCAAATTTACAGACCTTACACGTTAAACACCTCAAATATTATTTATTTAATCTTCGAAAAAACCTGGTAACTCAGGGGAAAATGCACATTTTCCATACAAAACCTAGGGACAACATCGTCCGCTGCGTTACCAACTATATTATTATTTCAAACTGTACTATTTTTAAATCAAATCATTTCAAATGCTAGCCTCATTGTCTGATTTAATAAGCGTGTAAGCTACGTCGTTGGCAAATATATAGTTTTTCTAAAAACATATAATTTGTGAAACATGTCGAAAAATGGGGAGTACCTTAGAAGTTGATTCATCCAAATACTTTACAAGGTTGTTCTACACTCGCGAGCAAAAGTATCGAATCACTTTGCATTTTTTCATGTGCATCCAATATCTTTGTAATTTCCCACCCAAATCTGAAAATTATGGTACCAAATAAAAGATAATAATGTAACGCATTGGAAAATGTGCTAATTTAATATTCAAGGCCCAAAGGCTGAAAAATAACCCGAATAACGGAAGTAGCCTGAAAATACGCTAAAAATAAACCAGGCAAACTTGTAATAAAAGGCTCATTTAACATACAATATGATTTATTATTACTAAATTTGTATCGAGTAGGTATTGCCACCCCTAGCCCTGCTGACACAGTTTAAGCGATTTTTCATCGATCTTATTAATTTTCTAACGTAGTCTTGAGGAATAGCGTCCCATTCCTCTAGCAAAGCTATCTTCAACTCGTCAACAGTGGCAGGAGCAGGATCCCGAACCCGAACCTTTCTCTTCAGATAGTCCCACATGTGTTCAATGGGGTTAAGGTCCGGACTCATCGCTGGCCAGTTCATGGTCTCGATGCCCACCTCGCGGAGGTAGGCAGCGGTGACCCTTGCGGTATGACAAGGGGCATTATCCTGCATTAGCATGAACCCCTCATCAAAAATACCAGCATAAGGGACGACATGCACTTCCAGAATTTCCGTTATGTACCTGGCAGCAGTCAATCCACCGCCACGACCACCGCTAGCCACGAAAACCAGCTCAGTCCGCGCGTCGTACGAGATGCCGCCCCAAAACATAACAGAGCCACCTCCGTAGGCGACTCTTTCAGAGAAGCAGCACTGAGCATATCGTTCTTCTGATCTCCTGTAGACTCTTCCCCTTCTGTCGCAGCCATTCAGACATATTCTGCACTCGTCTGAGAAGAGAATTGGGGTCCATTGCTCAAGGGTCCAAGTCTTATGAATTTCTGCAAATTCTCTTCGGGCTGTACGGTGCCGCGCCTGCAACCTGGGCCCCGTCGCAGGCCTCCTGGGTGTCAAATTCGCTGTCTCGAGTCTTCTTCTCACTGTCCACTCGCTGGCAACCACTCTTCGCACCTCACGCAGACGCTGCTCGATGGTAACTCCAGTCTGGTGACGATCTCGGAGAGATATTGAGACAATGAAGCGGTCGTCCCTCTCTGATGTGCACCTTCTGTGGCCGCTTCTTGGTCTTGAAGTAAAAGCTCTAGTTTGTTGGAACCTCTGGTAAAGTTTACAAACTGTAGATTGACTCAGATTCACCTCGGCAGCTACTGAACGTTGACTACGCCCTTGTTGCAGAAGCTGGACGACTACGGCGACTTGAGCTTCAGTGGCTTCCATTTTTTCCAGGTGTTCTTTACAGAACAATATGCGGAGATGTGTACCGGTCGACTTCTGATAAGTGACTGATAAGGAACCCCCCCTCTACCCCCGTTATATAGGGGTCAAGGGTAGTGCAACTCGT
Source organism: Acleris emargana (assembly GCA_927399475.2). Lineage (NCBI taxonomy): Eukaryota > Metazoa > Arthropoda > Insecta > Lepidoptera > Tortricidae > Acleris > Acleris emargana. The sequence continues at coordinate 79,607,283 of OV656835.1, read as the reverse complement.
GTACGTCGTAACGAATAAAAGCTCACAAACTGGGAAATTGCCCATAATCTGAAAAATTCTGGGCCAGTTTTTATGTTTCATAGCTTTTTATAACCCTTAATTTGGCAAAAATAAAAAAAGTCGGGAATTCAAACCCTTTTTGATTTAGAATCAGCAAAAAAATAAAAAAACATTCCAAACATTAAAAGTGAACATTATAGTATGTTGACTGTGGCATACACTGCCAAATTAAGGGATAAAGCTAATATTTCAAGAAACGTAATTACATTTAAGTAATTTAGAAAAATAAACCGATTTACAAATATATTGGGTGCACATGAAAAAATGCAAATACCTTTTAATACCTTTGCTCGCGAGTGTATTAAGTCTAAGGTATCTCTCATATATCTTAAACTGCCACGCTCGAGTATTACCGAAAATTCCCCTATTCGCCTCCCTAACTATTATAAAATCCTAAATAAATTCCTACCTAAACTTAAAAGTAGATTAGTTAGATAGTAGGCTTTTAATGCTATAATAATTGGTTTTTTTTCATGAATGTACACAAACTGCCGAGTTCCGCCTACGGAGATAACTTTTTAAACTTAAGGCACTTTTCGTCCTAATTCCCACTGTAACTTTGATCTGGTAGTACTCGATCATTTAGGGTTGCCGACGTTGCTCCCTGGGTCATCTTCCGAAATGTAAATAATTTATGGAATTGACAGACTTGCGTCAAACCTTGTCTTGTTTTTTGCAGTTGCAGTTTTCTTGTGGTCCTACTATATTTGTCCTATTGCACAAAAAGTGCACCTAGATTTTATCACCATATACTAATTGTGGTTGTAAAAGTAGGAAGGTTAAGTAAGGGCAAACCACCCAGAAACAGGAGCTCCGCCCTTGGGCGGGTCTCCGCCAAAAGTCAGTAGAACCAATATAGTAGGGCCAGTAGAAAACAGCCATGACCACAGCACGCAACTCGTCTAGCACCACGTTATGGGCCACCGGGGCTCTGTTCTCCTCGGTAAAATGTGAATTTATTTTGATATGTCATCAATTATCATTATCATATTATCAACGCTATGATAGCTTTTATTTACTTCACAGTAATAGCGGCGGAGTTAGAATAGATGCTCCGAAAATATAATTCAGCTATCGGCCTACCCATTCGAGCTTGGGCGATTACAGACAGACGGACACACAGACAACACTTCAAACGCATAACAACCCATTTTACGGTCGCGATTTAATATATTTACCCACCAAAATCGTCTTCCTCTATGTGAAATACGACTGTTCGCTCTGGCCATCGTTTGGCGGCGCCTCGCAAGCCGTTGCGGGCGTCCACCGCCGAGGTCACAGCTCGCCGCTGCGACGTCGTCAGCACCATGTCTCCTTCGAAGTGCTCGCCTAATTCGCCTGCTAAGTCTCAGTCACATAAACTACTCATACTCACGTAATTCATAGTCAAGCAAATAATCAGGGGCGTGATTCTCTCAAAAACGGCGGCAGCAGCGACATTGACTTTCGTCCGAACGACCGCCGTTTTTAAGAGGATCACACCCCTGTGTAATGTAATAATGTCAACCTCCTTGCAAAGAAGTGAATCTCTCGTATTCATAATTTTAAAAAGTAGTAGTAAAAATGTACTACGTAGGTATAGGAATCCTTAAAAATTTAGTCGCATACGATCTACTCATACTTAAATGTAGACCTCATCCTTGTCTGTAGCTAAATACGAGGGGTGATCCATAAGTTTTGAGAATCAGTATGAACCATGCACATAATGATATTTTTTTAATGTGGAATATACCATGGCACTAATCAAACTTAAATTAGAGAAAAAAAAAAACTATATTGTTCATTTGTTTTTCTGTGATAGCTAAACAAAAAACATCTGTATGAATAATTTTACAAGACGGTAAAATAAGAGTTAGTTTTGTAATAATTTGGAGCGGTGTGGAGAAAATTCTGGTACACTAACAAAAAATATTGTTTTTGAAAATGAAACCTTGATTTATCATTATGATTTAAACGATAAATAAGTTATCATTGCAGTGGATTTTTTATCTCCAACTCTGTCACCAAAATTTAGGGTGGTTTTTTCGGCCTCGCCCAAGATTATTGAGGCCTACAAATAAATACTTTGACATTCGTTTTTAGCAATTGTGTTTAAATAATCTAGGAGAGTTATATAACATTATTCTATCATAGTTATGGGAAAATATTAAAAATAAGCTCAAGAAAAAAAAATACGAATTTGCGGCAGGAAATGTGCTTCAGAGGCTTCTAATTGACAAGGGTGCTGCTCATCGACCAAAGATCAGAACTGAGAACCGCTCTCCCCGTTATTAAGCCCTAACTTTCGACTACTACTTCTCATTCACTAATGTTAAAAATCGACTACATAAAAATCACGAGCTGATGATGACTTAGGGCCACTTGCATCAAAATTTTAACACTGGGTTAGGACACTAACTCGAGTTAAAATGACAGTTTTCGTATGAATCTGACGTTGACTAACTCGAGTTAGTGTCTTAACCCAGTGTTAAATTTTCTGTGCAAGTGGCCCTTAGTGAACGTACAAAATTTGACCTCCTAAAGTAAAATTATTTTTATAGTGGTAAAATAAAACAATTGAATGACGTTAACAAGTGTTTTCAAATATAGAAAGTGTGCTTATTTCAATTAAAATATAATGATTTACATATCTCCCATTTTTAATACCGATTATCAAAACTTATGGATCACCCCTCGTATGTAAGAAAGACAATAATAAAGCCTTTTTATCTTTATCTTATGTATGTATGTAAGTAAGCTCTTTATTGCACAAAAATACAAATATTACAATATTCATATTAAACTAATGTACAAATGCAAACTTATCCCTTAATGGGATCTCTTCCAGCTAACCCTGATGTGTGAGTAAGGACAATGCATGGGGTTGGACACATACAAACTAAGTATGAACAAAAAATAACAAAAACAGATGATAATACTTACATACATACATACATAAACTCACGTTAAAGTTTTAGTTTTAAAGTTGTTGATAATTCTGTAGCTCTGCCTACCCCACTCTGGGATTACAGGCGTGAAGGTATGTATGTATGTATAAACTCACGCCTTCATTCCCAAAGTGGGGTAGGCAGAGCTAAATCATTACCAACAACTTTTAAAACTTGTTGATAATTCTGTAACCACACTTTGCACAAGTAGGCTAAGATGTTTACCAGCGTATTAGTGACAGGTTGCAAGCCCATCGCCTAACAGTACTACAAGCCTTTATTCCCTTAGTCGCCTCTTACGACATCCACGGGAAGACATGGAGTGGTACTATTCTAACCCGGCAACCACACGGGCCTAAATAAATAAATATTCTTATATGTATATACGATGTACAGTGCGACACAAAAGAGTAGAAATCAAATGAGGGTGCCACTTTCTACGTAACTGTCACATTTTTGACGTAAAATGCTTAAACATGGCTACAATTTAGTAATTTTTTTTTTAGTTCCTCTTTATTTAATTTTTACTCATTTGTGTCGATTTAGTTATTGTGATTGTTTAGTTACATTTTCTAATCTTATTACCCTATACATATTTAAAAAAACCCGATGGTCGGTAACTAAAATGCATATTTATAAATATTGTGTTAGAGAGCGACCAGACGGTCGCCATCTGACTTGTACAGTCTTATTTTGTTTTGCTCATTATGAACTCTTCATTATACAGGGTGTCCCAAAAATAGCACGTCACAGTGACACTGGAGATTCCCCAGCCTCAGACGAACCAAACCAGCTGAACATGACCTCAGTAAAAGTTGCACCGTTTTCGAGTTATACCAATTTAAAGATTTTTCCAATTTTTCACCTCTTTGGACATTGTAAGTGCTCGCATATTTACTGGGATAGCTTTAGAATTCCTACTTTTATGCATTAAGATATCATGTGTCACCATTTTAGAATTGGCATAAAATACGCATGTTTTTAAAGCTATTTGCTCATTTCGTTCCTAGTAAAAAAAAGTTATGGCAGGTGTTCAAAGTTGAAATTATTATGTTGATGATAAATTTAAGTCAAGTTCATTACCGTATTTTTCCAACTTTAACATAAGTTATTGACATAATAATGCTTCTATCATCTTAATCAACTATTCATAAACGCGCACAAATAAAAACTAAATTCTAAAGCTATCCCAGTAAATGCGAGCACTTACAATGTCAAAAGAGGTGAAAAATTGGAAAAATCTTTAAATTGGTATTTAACTCGAAAACGGTGCAACTTTTACTGAGGTCATGTTAGGCTGGTTTGGTCCGTCTGAGGCTGGGGAATCTTCAGTGTCACTGTGACGTGCTATTTTTGGGACACCCTGTATAGTTACACAACTTACACAATATAAAATGTGGCATTTTAAAAGCGTAAAGATTCTATTATTGAGTATAGGACCACATGTTTCCTTGATATAACTTTGTCTAAATTGTTCACAAAATTCGGTAGGTAATAAATAGGTGGTCTGTAACTCACATTACTCGAATTACGAATTTAGTTTACGGCCGCCACCATTTTGTAAGAAAGGAATAACGGCAGCAAACTGAAATGAACTGTTCAATGTGTGTTTAGTATTCGAACATACATATGTGATTAGTTTCATTTGGTCAGTTATTGAAATGAATTTAGATAATCTGATGAGTTTTCAAAATATTGTTTTACTTATTATATTTATCGTTAACTAGCGGCCCGCCAGCGGCTTCGCCCCGCTGCAAATTCCTGAATTTCCCGGTAGATGTTTCAATTATTTTCTTTCATAAAAACCTCGTCCTGACATTCACAAACACAACAAAAAAGAAATCAGCCAAATCGGTTCAGCCGTTCTCGAGTTTTGCGCTTAGCAACACATTTAGCGATTCATTTTTATTATATAGATGATGGATGTTGGGGGTAAAACAATTATATGTTTGCCATCGTAAAAATGTGATGAAAACACTTTGTTAATTTGCAACCGTATGTTTTCTCAATATTTTAGGAGACGTCCTTTAAAAATCCTGACGTAAGTTTAACCAAGAAGAAAAAAGCCTGTCGAATACTCTGACGAAGACCTAAAAAAGCTATTCGGGAGAAAGGAAAGGAGTAACGGAGACTTGTCGGGAATGTAAGATTCCTCGAACGTGATATAGGTACTTAGTATGTAGAGGCCCTAATTTGAAAATCAAAGTTCGAAGTTACCGTCATTCGAGACTAAATCGGGAGAAAGACATGGAGCCAATGTAAATTCGAACTTCGATTTTCAAATCACGGTCTCAGGATCGACCTAGTGGGAAGAGTTACGTGACGCTATCGAGAAAATGGGACCAAATCCTGTACTAGAGATGGAAGGCAAGTTAAAGAGTGGCTCATAAGCAGGGGCCGGAAGTCTCATAGCACTTTTGAGCTGTCATAGGCACTTCTCGTTTATCGACTTCCGATATACATATTTTATCGATACATTATAGACGCAACATACTAAAAATGATTAAAAGTAGAGGTAAACAACAGACAGCCTTATCGCTGAAGAGCGATCTCTTTCAGATACATTTTGAGTAGTTGAAAATGTGAAATAGAGATTTGCAATAAAAACAATCGATAGCAATTCTTGTGGCAATTTCAAAAAAAGTTAAAAGGCATAAAAATCTCCACGAAGTTGGTATCAAAGGTTATCTGCGTAACGACCCACTATTCAAGTTTTCGAGTTGTTCGAAACAGAAGTTGTCTATGCTACCTAGCTACATATAAAACGGTAGTATTGGTTGAATCGTATGATGTTTAAATTCCGAGAGACGACTAAAACACCAGCTTTACGTAGTAGGAACTTGAGAGTTAATTCCCTTAGTTCCAACACTAAGAGCCGATTTTATATTTCAAATAACATTTGACGAGCTGAGTGGTACGTTGAACTCTTGCAAACCTAAATTATTTTATACCGTTCAGTAAAACGGTTTTGTTTTATGGTGTACTAATTGATGCAATTACTTTGTACTAGGGTAGCAAAATATTACTTACCATCACTATGGAATTCAATAGGAATAGCGAGATTTTTACCCTCTTGTACCGGCGCTGCATTTGTACATTTGATCAATATAGCGCCAAAAATAAAAAAAATCATTTTCAGTTTGCTAGAGTTGTAAAGACTATTGTTCAAGTGAACGCTGCTCGACTAACTGCGACGTACTCATTTTCTCAAGCCGTTTTTAAAGTCGGACCTACTTGTGACTAGCGAAGACTATCAATCACCTAATTAGATAGAAACAATCGTTAAGCATGTCTAGTTTCGAAATTAAGTGGTGTTATTTCGACACGTGAGTTATCTTGTAGGGCGCCACAGCGGGCACGCCGCGGGGATCTAGCCGCAGCACTTAACCCCCGCTGCATGGCCATTGTTGTATAAATTACTGATAAGTACCTACGATACCTACGTAGTATCGTCTTTGTTTGCGAGTCAATGGCTTCAAACAGTATTTGCCCTCCAAAGGGAGTTATCATTTGATAAGTAGACGAGCCTAATGATATCCTTGACTGAAATAACAAGGATACAAACGCTTCTAACAAGTGCAAGTGTGATAAATAATATACACGCAAGTATTTCAACTGATAATAGATATTAACCGTGACTTAGGTAGGTTTGCAATTTAGATAAAATGTGTGTAGGTAGCGTGTCACACTTGAGTTGAGATTATCCCGTGTTGGAGCCTACCGATTACCATTGAAGTGTCTAGATTATTTGCTAGTCTATGTATTTTTTAAAGGACACCGCACTTAAAGTATTGGAAAAAAACTTCGGTAAATTTTGATTAAAAAATATATGTTACGTGTCTTGATCAATTTATAAAAATACTTGAAGGGCAATAAAATCCTATGACTTGATATTGAGAAAATTGTTTTTTAGTAAAAAATCATGTGAATATTGGTCCCATAGAAAATCGTATGAAAGAAAAAAAAACCTTTGAATTTTAAACGAAAAAAGTAAATGTTTTAGGCACCATTGAATTAATAAACTTCATCAAAGGAACTGATATGTTTTTTTTAAGTAGTTTTTAAGTTGAAGCGTTTCATAAATGTAAGTAAAATTGGTCTGCATTTTTTATTTTTTTTAATGTAATATCGTCGGTGATACTGCAAAACCACGTAACTAACAAATTTATGACAGAGCAAAATAAACCTTACTGTCTCATTAAAAAGGTGCATTTTGCTCCCTATTTAAAATGTTACATAAGCGGTTTTGCAGTCTTACCGACGATATGTGTTACGTGTCTTGATCAATTTATAAAAATACTTGAAGGGCAATATAATCCTATGCCTTGATATTGAGAAAATTATTTTTTTGTACAAAATCATGTGAATATTGGTCCCATAGAAAATGGTATGAAAGAAAAAAAAAAGATTTGAATTTTAAACGAAAAAAGTAAATGTTTTAGGCACCATTGAATTAATCAACTTCATCAAAGGAACTGATGTGAAAAATTGTTTAAGTAGTTTTTAAGTTGAAGCGTTTCATAAATGTAAGTAAAATTGGTCTGCATTTTTTATTTTTTTTAATGTAATATAAGGAAAACAAGTAGCAGCACATAATATGGAATTTATTTTTATTTTGTGCTAATTTCTAAGCAGTGCATTTGTAATAGTAATTTGTAGATACTATTAAATAAAATAAACAATAAGAATGGTAAAAATTAAAGAGGGATTTCAAGTTTTCGCCTTTTACATTAAATCTCACCTAAAACTTTTTGAACAGTGTCTTTATGAGAATTTGAGAGAATTTATGAGGTGTTTGTCATAAACATAGTTTTTTTCTTTAAGTTTGATGGGCTAGTTAATAGGTACCTTATTAAATTGTCTTTTGATCATTAGTTAATATTTTTGATTTGACTTTAGTTTGAGGTAGTTACATGGATTTTCAAAAATTGTGTATTTGCCATTTTTACAGAAATTTGTCTCCCATAGAAAAACCCCTGTCAGAGGTTAGATTGGAGAAACTTCCTTACTACCCAACGTGAAATCTAGTTTATTGGTATAACTTATTCGTATAATACTGTTCTTAAAAGCATAAAACAAGTTAAAATGGAAATTCAATTGTGGTATTGTAGAAAACGGCAAGCGAAGATTGTCAAATTGTGTTGTACAAAAAGTTATAAAGTACATTGCAATAAATATTAAGAAAACTCAAGGAATCTTACACATTTCAATATTATTGTATTTTTATTTGATAGTAAGATATCTACACATTACTAAAAATAATAAACTGCTTCATAATAAGCAGTGATGGGAAATAGGTGAGCTAAAATACCTATTCTTTGCGAGAGGACATAATATGGAGTGGTTACAACCGGATAAAAGTATATAAGGACTGTTCAATTTACTAAGCGGACATACTTAATTCAATATTAATCCTTCAACTAAAAAAATACTGATAGGCAGTGGCTGGTTATAAAATAAACATAGACAAGTCTATCAAGTGTCATTTTTTTTTTAATTGTCTAAATATTTTTCACGATGGAGCGAATTAATATTAAAGAACGCCAACTAATCTTGCAAAAATGGTGTACAGGCCAATTTTCACTGCGGAAAATTGCGAATGAGTTTAAATGTTCCAAGTCAGTCGTGTTTCAAATCATAATAAAATTTGGAGAGCACCATACGCTCGACGATTTACCAAAATCGCGGCGGAGAAGTGGCCCGGCAAACCCAAATGTCGAAGAAAAAGTCGTGCGGCTGTTAAAATCAACAAAGTACATGTCCGTTCGTGAAATTGCTAAAAAAGCAGGTATTAGCGTAGGCACTGTACAAAATATCAAGAAAAGAAATAATATACGGACATATAAGAAGCAAAAAATGCCGAAAAGAAGTGCCGAGCAACAAATACGGTCCAAAAAAAAGATGCCGCAATTTATACGATATTTTGCTGCAAAATAAATCTCTATGCATTCTCATGGACGACGAAACGTACGTGAAATTTGACACAAGTACGTTACCGGGGCCCCAGTATTACAATGCGGCTGTAGGAGAAATTGTACCCGATTCCGAAAAAAACCATAAAAATTGACAAATTCGGGAAGAAAGTCCTTGTATGGCAGGCAATTTGTTCCTGTGGCCTCAAAAGTACGTCTTATTTTGCAACTGGAACTATTGGTGGCGTAATTTATAGAAAGGAATGCATCACAAAACGGTTACTTCCTATATATAGAAAGTACAGTATTCCCCCTTTGTTTTGGCCTGATCTAGCGAGTGCTCACTATGCTGGTGAGACTGTGGGGCTATTAAATTCAAAAAACATCGATTTTGTTAAGAAAGAAGACAACCCACCAAACTGCCCGGAGCTCCGCCCCATCGCGCGATACTGGGCCATTGTAAAAAGATACTTGAGGAAGGATGGCCGAGAAGCTAGTACATTGGCAGAATTTAAACGCATGCGGTTTGCTGCATGTAGAAAAGTATCAAAAGCGATGTGCAAACACTTATGCGACGAATCCGGGCTAAAGTCCGAAATTTTTACCGTTTTAACCCCTCAGGTGTCCTACGCACAACATGTGTGCGTAGATTTTTTGACATTACGTGACTTATTCATTTGACATAAAGTTTAATTTTGATGTACATCAATTTTGACATATCGCTCGACGGGTTAATTAATTATTTTTTTCTTGTGTTATATATTACTTTATTTTAATATTGTAAATAAATATTCACCGTAATAAAGATATATTTTGTTATAAAAAATCCGTAAATGAACCTATTTTTGATGTCCGCTTAGTAAATTGAACAGTCCTTATTTTTTGGATTCCGGGTATTTGATATTTATCCGGGCACTGCGAATACTAGCCGTAATGTTGAACATACATTCTTTTCCTTATAGAATGTTTGTAAAGTTTGTAGTAAAAATGGTAACATTCCTGCCATAAAGTTAAAATTATAAGTAATCCGAAAATGTGAACGCCCATTTGCAAGTCATAAACAAACAATGCGTGGGAAAACCCATATTATTAGTCCTGCTACTACTTTTTAGAAATCTTGTACATTCCTTCTTTTCTCTAGCCCTTTTTACTAAAAACTAACATTAAACATGCCGTACTTTAAATAAAACATGTCATGTTTTACATTACGATAATTACCCGAATAAATATCGAATACCCGGAACAGAAAAAAAATAAAATTTATCCGGTTGTAACCACTCTATATTATGTCCTCTCGCGAAGAATAGGTATTTTAGCTCACCTATTTCCCATCACTGATAATAAGCAAACAATAAAAATAAGAATCTGATAATTGCTTGCTACTTTTTTGATGAACCACTCCTTATGTTACGTGTCAATATATAAAAAATCTTTTTTATAATATTGACCAAAATATTCCGCCAAATTCACCGGAGTTTTTTTTCCATTCTTTCCGTGCGGTGTCCTTTACAATGTTTAGGTACCATCATCCCAATGGAAGCCGACGTAGGGACGAGTGGCAAGCAAATGGTTTTATAATGTCTATGGTGGGTCAGGGTTCCATTTTGCTGATAGTATGTTTATAAAGTACAACTATTTACCTATTGGCCGTCAATATCAAACTTGACAATTTTTTTGTTCACGTGACGTCCAGGTTCCCTGTAGGTATTTGAGGTTTTCCCACCATAAACATAAATTTAAAAATAGGCCAAGTTGTAATGCCACTAAAAGTAGTGATATGCTACAAGGTACCAATCTAGTGCCAAACAAACTTTAAAAGCAAGTTAAAGATAGGTACCTACCGCAATTTTTGGTGGCTCAAACTTGGCCTATTTTAACATTTTTGGTTTTAGTGGGATATCAGTGTACATCTTAGCAATCGATATCAACCTATTAAATATACAGGAGGGCACCCTGTAGGTATCTCGTGGTCCAAAAACAATCTGTATACAGGATGGAAAAAAGGGCCCTGGATGGGAACTAATACCTACCTTAAATCCTTAACTTAGATAATTTTACGTACAGAAACAAAACCGTTTTGAGTGATTTTTTTAAATTTGGCTCGTCTCACCCGGATATCGAACCAGCTAAAAATTCAAAAAATAAACACTAAATAAATACGCCAAAAATAGGGCCCCAACAATAAGGTCTATGTATGTATGTATACATATAGTTGATGCGATGGCTGTGTAGATATGAATGCTTTCAAATGATGAAAGACTGGTCATCGTTAAATACCCTTCTTATTGGTTTTGCTGAGTGACAGTCAAGTCAGTCACTACCAAATACGCTGTTTTTGGATAATAACTTTTAATTAAACAATTATAGAACCAACATTTTATACTACTGTGGGATGGCAAAATGAAAACCAAGTTAACGGTAAAAGTAAATATAATTAAAGAAATTGGAAATCACCGCACACACGTCTTTTCGTCGTACACACCGAACCTTGACCCCTAACCAAAAATGAACTCTTGACCTCTTCCATTTTCTATCTCTTTCACTCCCGTTCATAATATCAGTACAGTCATCTCTTTCACTTTAATGCCCAGTCATACGTCACACTGCGTTCCTTTTCACTCATCCTACACTACTGTACTTTGAGTAACTTTGGCAAGCTGGACTGAGAAATAAGTTATTAGGGCCTGAATGGTTTCCTGGAGTACCTAATTAATTATATTCACTGCTGCTGTGTCGCTAGGCTTTTTATGCGAGCTTGACCGACACACTGCCGTGTCTAGATTCTTAATCCGATCAAGACAAAGTTGCAAGTAAAAGCTGTAACTATAATTTGAAACTACTAAGAGGTAGTTTTCTCTTGTGCGTAGGATCCTTCCGTTTCATACACCATTAAGCTATTTTACGAGTATGACCCATAATTTATAAAGGATTACTGCAAATACTCATAGATAGTATTATTTAAATATCTATAAATTATAATAATCAATTTAGTCAGCAATATTTGCTACAAAAACAGCGGTTTTAGGCTAAAAAATTTAATAGTATAATTAATGCATCTAACTCAACAAGCCCAAACTATAACACTATTTCATACAAACACAATTAAAATACTCTAGGTATATACTTACACTTGAACAAAACATTAATACACTTTTTTGGGAATTTAACATAAAATAAAAACAGTCATGTAAAGGTTGTAAATAAGGTGCTATTTTATTTTACAATGTAATTACAAAAAAAAAACATTAGACACGTATGTACTGTACACGCATGCAATTCAGAATATAGTACGACTTTATGGTTAACTCAGTAAAAATAATTTACAGTAAAATGTTCTTTTTAAATTTATAATATGAAAAAAACTAAGCTTAAAATGAGAGTAAACATTAAGCCAAAGTAGAACAATCGTGTTTATGCATACGTAATCATTAATAATATACCTATCCATTTCATACATTATGGCATTTTATTAAAACATAATACTGAACTCGCTAATACAACATAAATATATGTATGCCGTTCACTATGTATGATGTGATCTACCTAAAATTCTATCATGTTTAAATATCGACGTGGTAATAAGACTAATAAGTCACCGCACACACCGAAAATATCCGAGAACTACCCCGCGGAGGCCGCGCGCCGCGCTGGTTCTCCCTGGGCCCGACACATATATGTACAAGCTAATAGTACTAGCGACAATAAATACATTCTAATATTATTAGCTGGTCATGCTTCGTGCAATCGTCCTCTGGTTGCGTTATCCTATTTCGCTGACAGCACATGCGACCACCGCTACCCGACGGTTACCTACATGTTATGCATGAGGTCAATGATGACGTATGTACCTACTCGTAATGTTATATTATATCCTAACAAATTTGGACAAGAAATTACACGTCAAATATAATGAATAATTAATTACTCGTAATGCAGTCTTCGATATATTTTCCGTCAATAAATTTCACAATACATACACTAAATAAATAATATCAGACAACATAATGGTAACATACCTACGCATGTAGCCAGATCAGGATTACAGCTCGCTGCAGTCGGGGCCTACTATTTATGATATGACCGTACCAACTCAGCTAGATGCAACAGTATCTACTATATGAAGTATTATCGACGCCATCTTGGTGCGCATGCACACACTATGCCACTTCCTCTGTAGATGAAGACCGTGAGAGGCGGTTATATATTATATTTACAGGTGTGTGCTTCCCACTACGCCTATTTCTTGCTCCTGATATAGCAATCTGATTATACTCGGATTACAACTAACGTCCTAAAGAACCAAGTCGGCGTGTAAACCAATAAACCACTGTAAAATGTTCTAAATATTGGTCTAGTTATTGCGTGGAAACAGTGTTCCTTTCAAATGATCGCACCACTTGGTCGATCTCGTTACCTAACGACAGATAAATACTGGGGTTTATTAACGCTTACTGCTAGCATTCTCTAATATAATTGCCTACGTACTGAGGCCGTCAATACGACAGTAGCAAGCGGCACGCTACACGAGTACTATCACAATCCTGCGGCAGTTCTACAAACCTTCAAAATGTATTGCTATTTCATTATAGACTCGACCGTCTTAAGGCCAGTCAATCGCCGGTTACAACTATATGTTAAACTTTACCTATTATAATTTAAAATGTGATTACAAATGTCAACATGAAATTACGTCTAAAAAGGTGAACCTTGAGAATAACGCCAAGGATTCCCCCAATATACGGCTACGATGCCTCAACTGATTCTAAGCTCTTACAGAGTAAAATGACACAAACCGTGACGATAAAATACACAAGTATAGATCTCTAAAGTAGGTTATATCTTTAAATCGTTGCCTCCTCCAAGGTAGCAACTAATAGGAAAAATATAATTTTCTGAATATCAAAAATAAAAGTTGGCTTCGACTTTAATTTAATACTTAAAAAAACCATGCACAAACATACCTGCATGAATAGCTTCGACAGACTGAATGATTTAAGCGCATTACCTATAAAAACTTTGGAAGAAATAACTAGCTCCTTATATGTACCTACGTATCGAATTATTTGGAAGTATTGTTAATCCAGTACAATTTTAAAAATTATTTACTTAGTTGGAAAATATTTCCTAGAGGGGACACCTTCAAAGTCCTATTGATTTAAATGCAAAATCTCACTTTCACGTACATATTTGTACTATAAGTGCCATTAATTCGTAAAGATGTCCCGATGTTATGTATGTATGTATTTAATTGTACTTTATTGTATTAAGCACTATTGAACAGACCCTATTAAATACTTATCATATAACACAGAAATAGGACACTTGTTTTGTGTTTAAAACTTGGCACACGGTTCATTGATATGTCTCGGTAGGTTCATGTAAATCGCGATTTGTGCTAGAGGCACAATTATCTCAGCATAAAATATATAAAACACGGCGAAGGCTACGTTTCGAGGTATATTCGTTCATTCATGTACGGTATATGGAAGCCCTTATTACACTTAATCTTACTGATTCCTAGATACCCGGAATAACTATATGAACTTTAAAAACAAATCGAAGTGTCCCATTTCATAAAGTTTTAAGGCAATGTTGTCCTTCCTCACCACCGCACCGACAGAACTTGTGGACAAAGTAAACAATTCCTAGGTAGGTACTACATTATTTCCTAGAAAATCATTGGCTATTAATTCATAATCTTTAGCTTTGAAAAAGATGAAGGTAGGCGATGTTTGCAATGGCGGGGAATCTCGCTGATCGTTGGTGGACTCCGCTCTGTCCTGTCACACTGCTGCGTACAATTCCGCTACCATTCAGTTGTTGACGGATAAAACTTTCGATACTTCAAATAAGTTTCCGTAAAAATACATTTTTACGAAAATCATCATCATGTGCGTCTCGAGACTAAAATAAGGAGTCCCAACTCGGTAGGTCTAAGTTGAATATAGCGCAGATCCTGTTGCCGCTTTCCATTCCATTATTAGATGAGCCCATGTTACACCGATAATTGTAATTAACTCATAATGATAAACGCGTAGGTACCTAGGTACTATAAGATTTTAACCTCTATTCGCAGTAGTTCGGTTGTTAGTCCGGTTGACCGAACTAGTGCTACTTTTTAGTAGCAGTAGTCCGGTTGGGACAAAGCACCGAACTATCGCTACTTGCTTTAGTAGCAGTAGTTCGGTTAGTAACGTAAGTAAAGAAAACGAAAGAAGTTATTGTACATACCTACTTTCCTTATAATTATTTTAAAATGAACATGTAAAGAGAGCCATTTTGTACAAAAATATCTCAGTAGAAATATCGCCACAAAATAGATATGCAAACTCTCTCAGATGTAGGTATACAGACTCTTTTAAGTTGAATTGTATTAATCATAATGACAATGTTTATTTTCAATTGTTTAATAAGTCGTTTTTCCTTATTGATGGGGCTTCGTGTTTATTGCTCTTCACCAATGCATAATTAATTTAAAGCGAATAATACCTTAATGTGTTACCGTTACATCAAAAATGAATGATAAAAGTGATTTTAAAATAATTAAACGAGGACGAGGCAGAGTTTTGTTGTTTCGTGGGTATCAGTTTTATAGAAATTCTGTTTATGTTACGCAAAACAGCTACTGGCGTTGTAAATACTACAAGGATGAAAATATACGTTGTAAAGGCTATGTTACATTAGCAAAGGTAAGACCTGCCTATACCATCAGCAATCTCTTTCCTTTACTCTTCTGTAGAATATTCTGTTCTTTATTAATGGAATGTTCATAAACATTTTTAGGAAGAAGACACAATCGGCAAAACAGGCGTTCATACTTGTAGTTCAGATGAATCACAAAATAATATCGATGAATTGATCAATAAATGCATAACAGAGGCTGCAGAAGGAAGAGAAACTGCACCCAGAGTATATCGCAAATGTTTAGTGGAATTACGAAATAAGGGCCTAGATTTAGCATCTTCCAATCCAATCCCAACATTCTCACAAAAGAAAGATACAATTTATCGCAAGATTCGTAAACATGCGGGAGTGGAGAAATTACGTTCAACATCCCTTTCCGAAGTGCAAGTTCCAACGTTATTTTTTGACATTTTACTAGCGGATTATTTTGATGAAGACGTCAGAATACTTATTTTTTGTAGCAGTGATGCACAGGCTCATATGAAAACTATTAAAGTTTACTTCATGGATGGTACCTTCAAGGCCAGCCCCACTCCATTTGCTCAGTTATTTAGCATTCATGGAGACTTGGGTAGCACAAATGAGACAAATAACGTGATACCGCTGGCATTTGCCTTTATGTCACATAAGAGCGAAAAGGCATATAGAATTACTTTTGAATTAATTAAGTCAAGAATTCCCGAGTGGGATCCTAAAGAAATACACGTTGATTACGAAAAAGCCAATATGAATGCCATAAAATATGTATTTAAAAATGCAACAATGATTGGTTGTTATTTTCATTACCGTAATTGTTTAAAGCGTAAAGCGGCGGAATATAACCTTATAACGAAAAAACACAAATATATAGTTAATTTATGTTCTGTGTTAGCTTTGCTGCCTGAGCAAGAAATAAATGCGGGTTGGCAATATATACGGAATGAAATATCCTCTGATGACGAAAATCTAAATAAATTCCAGAAATATTTTGAAAATTTTTGGATGAGGCCGGTCTTTATTCATATATGGTCAGTTTTTGCTAATCGTCATCGGACGAATAATATTGTCGAAGGTTGGAATTTCAAAATCAATGGGCTGATTAAAAAAAACCCAACCATGATACAAATTTTGCACGTACTGCAGGATGACGATACTCTTGCAAATTTAAAAGTCGATCAATACAGGAGATTCGGAAAGAAGACTTTAATGAAAAGAAGTAAGAAATGTACTGAAAGAGATTATTATTATTAGAGAAACCCAACTACAGTTAACTTGTGGCGATATTTCTACTGAGATATTTTTGTACAAAATGGCTCTCTTTACATGTTCATTTTAAAATAATTATAAGGAAAGTAGGTATGTACAATAACTTCTTTCGTTTTCTTTACTTACGTTACTAACCGAACTACTGCTACTAAAGCAAGTAGCGATAGTTCGGTGCTTTGTCCCAACCGGACTACTGCTACTAAAAAGTAGCACTAGTTCGGTCAACCGGACTAACAACCGAACTACTGCGAATAGAGGGATTTTAAGGTATCGGATTAAATTCGAGATAATTCAATTATATTAAGTAAGCATTACTGATTTGTTAAGGATTATGAATTTTAAGTGATGAATTTAGCGGATCTGAGTTTATAGCCTTTGATTTTAGAAAATAAGAGGATACATTTCTAGCACGCGTAGGACAGTTAATTACTATGGGTGATAACAGGTATCAATATTTAACTTGGTTAAAAAGTATTTTTAGAGTAAAAAATATGTTATTACTAGGTAATATTTCATTACAATAGACTGTAGTTTGTAGTTTACGTCGTCCACAAGCGTGTTCGTATTACACTTAAATATATTTGTAGTTTTGTAATATACGTGAAATGTGACATTGTAAGTGAGAACACATTTAATATTGCAAGCTCACACCGCGTTCAGCGCCGAGCGGTGGCTCCGCAGTGAACAGCGCGCGCTGCGCCGGCGGCCCCCTCGGCGCTGACCGGTGACCGTATTTACCCGATTAACGGCACATTACCAGCTTAACCTAAACTGGGCTACAGTGGCACCAACTTTCCCCAATAGCGTAATCACTGCTCTACATTAAAATACTGAGAAAATCAACTACATACAAAAGTTGTTACTACTTTGGGCACAGGCCAAAAAGTAAGTGGCACTGTAATACTAATTAAAATACAATGTACTTAATACTCCTACATCAAGAAGGGTTCTCTAATTCGATGTATTGAAATGTTTTAACTTTTGAAGCAAGATTACTTATATACCAATGGCAAATACAACAACGAGAGAAAATTCAAGGACATTATTTTTAGACACCAAGGGGTCGTTTAAGTTTACTATGCAAGTCACATGCTGATATGTAAAAGACGACGGAAGGTGTATCCGATTCAAATACTGATAGTGAATATTTGGCTTCAATCTATGATTAAAATTTGTTTTTCCACACGAAAAGCTTTGAGATTTGAAGCGAGGAAACGCACAAACCGCCGTGTGGCGATCCGCGTCCCGTTAGCTCTCGCCTCGATCACAGTTGTAAATCGCACACTTACAATTACACTAAAATAATTAGGCCTTTTTAGGACAGATAATCACAATTCATCTTAACTTACACAATTCCTTGTCGTTATTATTTTTTACTCGTAGGTGCGATTAATTTTGTATTTGTTCTCTCTATTCTTTGGATTCAAATTTAACCTGAAAACGAATTATTTTAATTAGTCAACATTAATTTAATAGCAGATTTGATTTAATAAGAGAAAGTACTAACACATTATTTTAACAGTTTGTTTAATCTAGTACTGTACTACTAGTGTAGATCATTGCACCTTATTGCTTTTATATTGATATCAATTAAATGGTCTACTGAAAATTATATAAAACCAGATCGTTTTGTGAGTTGTTTAACCCAAGCAAAACCCTTAATAAATATAAATTAACTAACCGCATTGCTCAACCTCACGCAGTTGAGCAAGGACGCCAGCTAGGCGGTAGCGGGTGCGGGCGCGGGAGCGGGGGAGGGCGCGGGCGCCGCGGCGCGGGCTCTTGGCTTGAGGCTCTCTGATATTTGCCACAGTGCTTCCTCGCTGAGCACGTCGTCGAACTCATTGAACATCGCTTGGATACGCTCGTTCTTCTTGAACTTGTACTGTCTGCTGCCGAGGGGAAAAATGAATAACTACTAGTCAAGAGCAACACGTGCATTACATGCATGAAAATCAGCAATTTAGTACTATTGACTTTAGGTTTATAGTAGCGGAATAAAAGGTTTTTTTGAAAAACATTATTAATCATTTCAGTGTGTGTGTGCGTGTGTGGGTGCGTGTGTGGGTGCGTGTGTGGGTGCGTGTGTGGGTGTGTGTGTGTGGGTGCAGGGACCGGAAAACCCCTTATTTGACTAAGTCTATCGATTGATTAACTACATCATATGCTCTCCCAAACGTTAGCGTATCCCTATCGATAGGCTTACCCTAATGAATGATTAACCATTGAGGTTACCAGTTTCGTAAGGGTTTCGGATTTAAGCACTTAGCATTACGTTAGTACATTAGTGTTACCCTATCGATTGCCCCTCTCCGTTAACTCTGTTTTGCAGATTCGTGTGATTGGTTGGTTTCAAGCCTGTGGGTGGATAGCGAATCAATTGCTAAGTAGTGCAAAAATACTTTATAATTTAAATACTCCATACAAAGTATTTTTGCACGTAGAGATTAAAATAGCTTGAAGCCGTTCAATAAACACTTCATAGGGAAAGCCTAACGAGGGTTTTAAGGAATTGGTAAGCGCTTAATTGAATTAATTGTATCGTATGGGATAGCTTTTCATTGGGGTAAGTCGAAGATATGGTTATGGCATCGTTAGGGTTTGTAAAAACCAGTCAATTATGGTTCCGGTCCCTGGGTGAGTGTGGGTGTGGGTGTGTGTGGGTGTGGGTGTGGGTGTGGGTGTGGGTGTGGGTGTGGGTGTGGGTGTGGGTGTGGGTGTGGGTGTGGGTGTGGGTGTGGGTGTGGGTGTGGGTGTGGGTGTGGGTGTGGGTGTGGGTGTGGGTGTGGGTGTGGGTGTGGGTGTGGGTGTGGGTGTGGGTGTGGGTGTGGGTGTGGGTGTGGGTGTGGGTGTGGGTGTGGGTGTGGGTGTGGGTGTGGGTGTGGGTGTGGGTGTGGGTGTGGGTGTGGGTGTGGGTGTGGGTGTGGGTGTGGGTGTGGGTGTGGGTGTGGGTGTGGGTGTGGGTGTGTGTGTGTGTGTGTGTGTGTGTGTGTGTGTGTGTGTGTGTGTGTGTGTGTGTGTGTGTGTGTGTGTGTGTGTGTGTGTGTGTGTGTGTGTGTCGGTGTGTGTGTGTGTCGGTGTGTGTGTGTGTGTGTCGGTGTGTGTGTGTGTGTGTGTGTCGGTGTGTGTGTTTGTGTGCGCGCGCGTGTGTGTGTGTGTGTGGGTGTGTGTGTGTGTGCGCGTGCGCGTGTGTGTGTGTGGGTGTGTGTAGGTGTGGGTGTGTGTAGGTGTGGGTGCGTGTGTGTGTGGGTGCGTGTGTGTGTGGGTGCGTGTGTGTGTGGGTGTGTGTGTGTGGTGTACTTGTTTGTGTGCGTGTAGCAGGTAGCAAAGTAATACACACTCTTTGTGGAATCTCTTCATGTTTTCCATGATTTGGTACTGCTGCCATCGCTTGGTGAAGTTGATGTTGCCGCCGGCCAAGAGGTCGGGGTTGCCGATATGAACGAACGTCAGATCTTGAAGGACTAGACCACTGTAAAAAAACACATTCGCATACTATAAAAATCTGGACAAGAGCACGTCGGACCACGCTTAGTGCAGGGTACCGACGCCGTTATTGCAAACAAAAAATTTACGTGACATCGGCAGAAATGGTTGCTCGATATTGCGACCGGTTGCCATTTAATAAATAAATAATAATAAATACTAGTATAACTGAGGGCAAGTGATGAAAGTAGCGATGGAATAGGTACCACACCGGCTATTTTGAAAAAATTAAGTCGCCTCGGATAGGCAAAACCTACTTTCTGCTAAATCAAGAGAAAAATATGATAGAACTTACAGCCAATTTATGCTATGGAGGGCAAGCAAGAATGTGAACAGCTTTACAAAAAATTTATTTTTAGCATATTTCTGCTAGTTATCGAAGAACAAGAAGCCGTCAACATTTTATGTATTTGTATAATTTCCTTACATTGTTTGAGAAAAGCATTATACAGGGTGTCCCATAAACCGACGTCAACCCGCCTAGGGCTGATAGAGCAGCTATAAAGCTATCGTTTTAACCCCTATGTATGTTCAGCGATTTTTACTAGTTTCGGAGATATTGATAATTTAATTATTTCCATGTCACGAAAAATCATTAATTTCATGTTTTATTTCATAAGTTTTTCAGTGGTATCTTACATTATTAGAATAATTACGAATCAGCAAAGTTTTTAAACCTATCTGGCCGTTTTTTTTTCAAGTAATCACATTTTCTTTCTCCATACTAGGTGTCCCAGTGTTTGCTTTGCACTTTTCCTTTTTTTCGCTGTATTATTGTAATTAAAGCCATAATTAGAAAGAAGGTCAAACACTTGTCTTCGTTTGCTATTTTTTGCGTATGTTATTTAAACTCATGTTCGCACTTACTTGTTGATTTCATATTTTGTGCGTGATTTCAGTCAATGGTTAATATGCTTTTTAACAGACTTCAAAAAAGGAGGACGTTCTCAATTTATCGGTATCTTTTTTTAGTAGTGCGCTACAATGCCTACAATAATATTTTTTATGCAATTCTGTGTAACGGTTATATGCAGTATTGTCGTAACAAAATACGGCAAAATTTTACTTTAAACATATATTAAAGATATCTAATAAAATAATAATAATTGCACAATCTTTGTAAAATTTGTCGAAACAAGATCCTCAGAGTTGAAATTACTTGAACTTTTCACTTTGTATGAATTTTCTCCATGTGTTAATGTTTGTTTAATATATTTGGGGCCAATTGGGGCCAAACAACAGAAAATGTGAACTACTTTTAAGCTTATGCCGTATTTACGTTTCTCGATAGTCTGTCGGCTGGTAGACCTGGGTCTCAGGTTAGCCAACCATTAATGCATTATATGTCCTTTTGGTTCTTCTATTATACGAAGACGTGTGAACTTCCTTATCTCGATATACGAGTAAAACAGACTGTACCCAATTTGCATTACACGGCTAAAACACGAACAGTGGCAAGTAGCAGATCTATTACAGCCCGTGCCTGTACGATACATAGCGAGAGTGGCTATAGTAAGTTCCAACTCAATAATGCGGATACCAACTTGTCGCAGATGTTTAACCTCCTAAGTCAAATTGCAATTTATTAGGCCTGTAGAATTAACAAGCCGTTGCAGTTAAACTTACATATAAGGTATGCAGGGCGGTTGCGTCTCTGCGAGTGCATTCCTGTAGGTACGGAAAGAGGACGAGGAGTCTATGATGGCGCAATGGTCGTGGAGCGCGTCGACGATGCCGCGCGGCCAGCCGAGCCGGCGAACAGGTGGCGAGTCCAGCGCAGACACCAGCGCGAGGTATGAGTTGAAGTTGTTGATCTTGCGCAGGGCCTTCATCACCTTCAGAAAACAGCGCACGTAGCGCTCGCGCTTCTGTGCCTCGTCCTGTTGACGAAACGTGACGCACTATAATACGGTCGGTCCATTATAATTAAACCGCTTATTCAAAAATTGGTTAGGTATATCGATCACCATGAGGGTCTCTGGTGATCGATATACCTAACCAATTTTTCCTCCAACTTAAAAACGGAGTCACCAGCGACCTCTGACATTCATGCTAATTCACTGGGAAATTGATTAAGCGGACCAGGGGGCCTAGACAAGACGCATCACGTTAACGTTAGCGTTTCATAATATGACAAAATGAATGGCATTGAGATAAACGGCCGACGCGTTAGATCGTCAGCTTACGTCAAAACTATGCATTCTATTATGCATTCTGTTTACACCTGTTAATTTAAGGTTTTTAATATTATTGTATATTTTAGAGACTCCCGTCATTGGCAATCCATGTATATTTAACATACTAATATTAGCTGATTGTTTTACACGGTTACCTGTTCTAATATCCGCGAGCGTGCCCAGTAACTCATCTTGTTGAAGTGTTCGGTGAACCGAGTGAGGTTCGGGGAGCTCTCTTCCGACTGCTCGCGCGGCCACGACAGCACCTCCGCGGTCGTGATGCGGACGAACAACGCCGCGTCAAGCAGAGTCATCTGCTCTGCCAACTCCGAGGGTTTGAAGTCCAGAAGAGTGTCGCGCCGGAGAGACACGCTCACGTACGACGGAGCTTCGTACTCGTATTTATTGTTGCTCTATAGATATATTTTTTTCAAAAGTAAGTTTCGAAAAATGTATGCGTATTTATATATTTTAGTATATGATATGACTTGAACTGAAACTAGGCATTTGGGTTGTATAAACCATTCATTTTGATTATTACAACAAATCAGAAAAGGTGCAACAAACGACTAAATGGTTAGGAGCCTTACAATCAAAACTTACGTGTTGTTGACAATGCAATTGCTTTTGCTTGTCGACCAGAATTTGCCTCAATGCCTTAGCTATCGGCAACTCCTCGGCTTCGATAAGCCAATAAATGAACTCCATAATCTTTTGCATTAGAGATTCTTCGAGGTCCGTCATCCTAAAATGCGTTTCAGATCGTAAAAATACTCCCAAAATCTTAACTAACATGATAGGTACAATATCAAACCAGGTTGAAATAAACTTACGTTAGATCGCTAACGACCCTTGTAAGCAGGCTGAGAGTGGAGCGCAGCTCGTGCGGCCGCGGCTTGAAGTGGTGCGCCCTCCTCATGAGCCGCGCCACCAGGTCGGCCGGCGCCACCCACGTGCGGTACGTCGCCAGAAATGCTTCCTGGTACGCGAAGTCTGCACAGACAGATGGTCTAAATAACTTAGATCACTAGGAATTAACCATTAACCACTTAATATTTTTTACAGAAAACTTAGCGAACATACAGTGTTAGTACAGTCGACTCCGCAAAATTACTCTTAGAGTACGATTATCATGTCTAGCTGGTCAAGACTATCACTACAGTGTGGAAGGAGGCGGGATGCAATAAAGTATCATGCCGATAGACTTTGAGTAACGCTTTCGTTCACAGTTTAAAAAAAATATTGAGTACTAAACATACTTTGTTTTACGTTAACCAATTTAATATAAATTATAATATATAAATAATTATAAAGGTTGTATTTGAAAATTTGACTTAATTCTCTTTTTATATTTATCCTTGGTATGACGTGTGCCTATATGGAAATTAAAAATAGATTTGGATTTTATTAAATGATCCGTCTCGACCATCACGTCGTCGTACTTAAGCCAATTCCAACTTTTTATCCAGGCGAGTTACTGAATGTAATCCTTTATACAATTTAGTTTTTAAATACTCTATGCTGTATATTTTTTTCTTATTTAAAATAGTCTTATGTTTTTGGCGGGTTTAAAATTGTCATCTCGCAACAAGAATGGAACTCGCTCGTGAAAATATTAGAGCCATGATTTATTACGATTTTCGGCGTGGTTCAACGCAACAACAGAGCATAGAGTTTATTGATTTCAATCGACGAGGTAGTATGCTCGAAGTAAACCCTTAACCGAGCTGCCAGATCACACGTCACGGTAGAGCTTCAGCCTTAGTAATATAATATACAATACACGTGTACGTACTATTGAGTAGATTTTATGTGGGAAATATTTATCCCTTAGCCTGGTTACGGGTTAAGGATGGTCACCCGAAACCTGTTGTTGTATCATAAGCTTCAATAAATATTAGCTGTGCGAAAACTGATGAATCTTATGATGCATGAACGACATGTTACGTATCGCGAGATAGAGGCGACTCTGCACGGGTAGCACACAAGTTGTATGTTCTGGCTTATCGCTCAGTGCGTCTGTATCGTTAATGACTAGATAGAAAGGGAGATCCGAGCGACAACCAAGTCGCGAACAACTTGTGCTAGCCGCACTGGGCATAATATACACGTACATACACTCACGCCTTCATTCCCAGAGTTAGGTAGGCAAAGCTACAGGATTACCAACAACTCTTAAAACTTGTTGATAATAATGTAACCACATTTTGCATAAACAAGTCGCCTAAGAATACTACAAGCCTTTATTCCCTTACGATTTCCTCGGAAATACACGGAGTGGCACAATTCTAAGCAGGCAACCACACGGCAGAAAACATAATATTATTAATATATAACGAGCGTTAATAAAATATTACATGAACATCTATACTAAGTGCCAGTTAGAGTTGCAATAGAGGACATTGACACCCCTCTACCAAGAAAACGCCGTTAGTAATAACTACACCTACCCATGTTCCCCGAAACATCCCGAAATTAGTATTTTTTACTTTCGGTAATGTATTTTGGTACCGGTAATACGTTCATCTAGTCAAACCAGTTATCGTTGCAGGGGTTGTAAACCTTGACGCTTACAATAACTGTTTTAAAATTAAAATTACTCCTGTAATGACAAAGGCTGGGTTTTATAGAGGTTAATTATAAATTTAAATTTAGCTTTCATACAAAATTGATTTATATTTGTACCTACGCTTTAGGTTTTTATATTGGCCAATGTTGTCGTTTATTATTTAGGTGATGACACTGATGACGCTATCCATATTAGTTTTGTGTGAAAGCTCTGTTATAATTTCCATAATATCATTGGCGACTAGGGCAATAAAAGTCGGCCGGTCACCTTTTGTGCGTACTACTACCTGCGCTAGAGTTGTGACACACTCTCCCTAAGGTCCCGCAAGTGCGAATGAGATAGCTCGATAAAAAGTTTGTATTGCCCTAGTCGCCAGGTGATTTTACGAAAGTACCTATAATATTTAGTTTACTAAAAATACTTATATTATTACTATTAAAAGACAGTTTTTTTTTTAATAATTTAATTACAACTTTCATCGTCAGAGCTGGAGCTATAGTGTGAGCTCTCACTGGTGTCATCTGTGACGGTTATTACAAATTTGTCCACAGTCTTGTCGATCGTATGGTCGAGGTTGCACATATTTTTTTCGATGCCGCACCCCTGACCCAACGCGTCAGAGTGGTGTCATAAAAGATAAGGCCATGGTCTCGACGGTCGCGGGTAGCTGAGCGGCTAGCGATGACTGCCGGCGGCATAAATGTTCTGTTGATGTTTTTATTATTCGAAATGACTTCATCTACATGTAGAAATAAATAAACAAAGTTAAACGCATTTTAGATTTGATTTTTTGACTGTTAAAACTGCATTTAATTTGGTAATGAACTTTTGTAATGCATATTTTTAACTTAAACAAGATACACAATATAAATCATACTAAAACACATTAAATAAATACACTGCGTATGACATGAAACTATATTGGGCATCTTTAACTACTAAGCACTTTTTTAATTACGACAATTGCACGCACCTAGTGATCCCGTGGCTCCATCCTACCCTGTACTATGATACTCAAGCGATGGCATTTTTGCGACAGTTTTGTATGGATAATTGATTTGTCGCTAGGAAATTAGGATATCGGAGTAAAAGTCAAGTCAATGTCCTATATTGAAATGCTAACTGGCACTTAGTATAGCTGTAAAACATATTGTTTCCGTTGGATTCAAAAAGAGGCTCGCGTTGAATGGTGCAATAAAATATTGAAAAAATATAACCGTGGTGACTCAAAAGATGTTTATAATATCTACGCAGGTGACGAATCCTGGATCTATGCGTATGATCCCGAAACGAAGCAACAATAAACATTGATGTGGGTGTTTCAAAATGAGCCGAAACGAAAAATAACTCGTGCAAAAAGCACCTTGAAGCAAAAATGGCCTGCTCTTTTGGTATGAATGGCCATGTGGCTAGTAAGGAGTGGTCCGGAAAAAAAGTAGCAGCACATAATATGGAATTTATTTTTATTTTGTGCTAATTTCTAAGCAGTGCATTTGTAATAGTAATCTGTAGATACTATTAAATAAAATAAACAATAAGAATGGTAAAAATTAAAGAGGGATTTCAAGTTTTCGCCTTTTACATTAAATCTCACCTAAAACTTTTTGAACAGTGTCTTTTGAGAGAATTTATGAGGTGTTTGTCATAAACATAGTTTTTTTCTTTAAGTTTGATGGGCTAGTTAATACCTAATTAAATTGTCTTTTGATCATTAGTTAATATTTTTGATTTGACTTTAGTTTGAGGTAGTTACATGGATTTTCAAAAATGGTGTATTTGGGTAAGGACCAAATTTTTGTCACCGTTGCACAACGGAAATCACACTGTAATGTGTCACACTGGAAAAATTCATTTCAAGTCATTCGTCGCACAACGGAACGAAAATTGTTCACTACATAGCCTTACAAGCGATGCAGCTCATTAAATATAACCACAATGTCGGCTATTTCGAGATAAGTTTAACTGTTAATATATAATAGTTCGTATTTACCTTTCGTTTACAGAAAATTTGGACAAGAAACACCTTTTTTCCACTTTAAACACACAAAGATTTAATGACGCACACTGCCGAAACTAACGAATGCTCAGGTAACAGCTAAAAAAACATGGTGGTCCTATCCACATTTTGATTGCCAGCTAGGAGACAAAGTTGGCATGCTAAAAAAATAAGAAACGGGTGTTTTGCGTTGCAGGCTTGGAAATTATAACGTCGCACAACCACTGTGTCACAACGGAAATATTTTTTGGGACATTCTTTGTTTTCAAAATTAAAGTAGAAAATAGCGATGCTTTGAAATTTAAAGTATAATATCATTAGTGTTGTTTATTGGAGAGTTTATTAACTTTTAATTGGAAACGCTAACCATTCAGAAAAAAAAGAAAAAAATATATATGTCCAGAAAGTTGGAGGTGGGACATCCTTAGTTTGTATGGGGTACAAAAATACGATAAAGTTTGTTAATTCTTTACGGATAAAGTAAGCAAGGTAATCATTCAATAATTGAGTAAAGACCGTATCGTTAATTATGGAAACAAGTTTGAATAACTCTAAAAAAAAAGTTACAATATTTTATCTTGTCTGTCATATGTCAATCTGTTATAACTGATTATAAAAAATAGTATAATAGTATATATATAGTCAAATATTAAAACTGATTATAAAAAATAGTATAATACCTACACACTGCAAGATGAAGGGTCTCTCAGAGAAAAAACGACTTTCAATTTGTGACCAAATATTGTAAAGAATCAGGTATGACTATGAGAAAGATTGCTTCAGAGGAAGGGGTTAGTCTGAAAGCTGTTTACAATACGATAAAAAGGTTTGGTATGAATAATACTTTAAAAGATTTACCTGGTCGAGGTAGAAAACGAGGCCCTTCATGTCCTAATTTAGACAAAAAGATATGCGAACATTTTTCCCAAAAAAAAGAGGTATTGATTCGGGATTGTTCGAAAAAATGTCGTACTTCTATTGCAATGGTTCAGCGTGCCAAGGAGCGTAACTTGCTTGTAACGTACAAAAAGCAAAAACAGCCTAAACGCAGCAAAACCCAGGAGTCTTCTGTCAAAACTCGGGCTCGGAAGTTGTACAACCAAGTCTTAACTAAAAATGAACAATGTATTATAATGGACGATGAAACCTATGTCAAACTTGACTATAAAACCCTACCCGGACCGCAGTTTTACACCGTAATAAAAGGAACGAAGGTCTCTAAAGAGGACAAATCCATTTTTTGCGAAAAATTTGGGAAAAAAGTGATGGTTTGGCAAGCTATTTGTCAATGCGGCATGAAAACATCTCCGTTTTTTGTAACGGGAAACTTAAATTCGGATGTGTACAAGAAGGAATGCCTTCAAAAGCGGGTACTACCACTGATTCGAAAGCACAGGGGTCGTACATTATTCTGGCCCGATTTAGCTGCGTGTCACTATGCTCGCCATGTGTTGAACTGGTATCGAGAGAATAATGTCGAATTTGTCGCGAAATCATTAAATCCTCCGAATTGCCCTGGGATCAGGCCCATCGAGAAATTTTGGGCTCTGATGAAGGCAAGACTACGAAAACAAGCTAAACCAACAGATAACATCGACCAATTCAAAAAAGACTGGATCCGTACCCAAAAAACTTTCAAAACAGTCGATGTCCAAGGGCTAATGAAGAGCATCAAAAGCAAAGTGAGAAAACTGGCAAAGGGGGTCAATAAATAACTAAAAGAAGCTTTTATTATTCACTTAGAAGATCTAAGATTCGCGTATTTTAAGTTGTTTTTTTTGTAATAAAAAGTATTTATTCAGATTACACCATTTTATTTGTTTCCATAATTAACGATACGGTCCTTAATATCTTGTTAATAGGTCATAATTTTATTTAGAAACTTTCAAAAACAGTTTTCGAATGTTTGAATACGAAATATTCAGTCACCAATAAGGTGGACAACACCTAACATCTGGACCGGCCCAAAAATTTGGTCCTTACCCATTTGCCATTTTTACAGAAATTTGTCTCCCATAGAAAAACCCCTTTCAGAGGTTAGATTGGAGAAACTTCCTTACTACCCAACGTGAAATCTAGTTTATTGGTATAACTTATTCGTATAATACTATTCTTAAAAGCATAAAACAAGTTCTGAAAATGGAAATTCAATTGTGGTATTGTAGAAAACGGCAAGCGAAGATTGTCAAATTGTGTTGTACAAAAAGTTATAAAGTACATTGCAATAAATATTTAAAAAAACTCAAGGAATCTTACACATTTCAATATTATTGTATTTTTATTTGATAGTAAGATATCTACACATTACTAAAAAGAATAAACTGCTTCATAATAAGCAAACAATAAAAATAAAAATCTGATAATTCCTTGCTACTTTTTTGATGAACCACTCCTTAAATACCATTAAGATAAATATATCTCCCTTATACGCAGCTACCTTCATTCCAATAAGACCGAGAATTAAAACAAAAAAGTGGCTACATTCGTAAAATGTGAGATTAGCTTCGTAGGTAAGGAATATAATATTAAGAAGCATTTGACTACTCAAAAGCACAAGCAGCCGTTGGAAAAAATATTCGTTTTATGACACTTTGAAATAAGTATTTGAAGCAGTTATCGATAAATTTAATATCGGTAGGAAGTCCCTAGTTAATTGACGTTTCTGCCACAAAAACATCCATGTCTGGTAATGACGTTTGTTAATACGGGTGCTTGTGTCACATGTGAGTACAGTCAGCGTCAAAAGTAACTGGTCACTTCAAGCTACTTTTGTACTTTATCGCATTAACACATTAGACAATCTTGTTTGACATTGCATATGTGACAGTAAAGCGACAAGGTATTTAAGTGATCAGTTTCTTTTGACGCTGACTGTACTATTCAACAATTTTTATTAGCACTGCTGGCAGTAGCAATAGCGTTATTGGTATAAGTAATTATAAATGGGATATTTCAAAATTTCACGCAGACAAATTTATTACTTTTTGAAGTTACTACATAATAATAATAATAATAATAGCCAGGTAAATGAGCAATTGAGGAGGGCTTTGGAAGACGCGATCGCGCAGTATCGGTCCACACCCAATTCTAGGCCTCGTCTACCACGCTTGCCTGCCTGTAAACGAAATTTTGCGCTTATGGGAGCCCTAAACGCCTTGCTGGCGCCATATTTACAAGCCAGCGAGGATATAATCGATACCCACTCAATTTTGTACTGCGGGGCCATAGCTGCGTGCCGCGTAGCTCGAGTCAAGTTTTGGACACTGACCGAGCTCCGCGCGCTCGTGGGTCTGTCCCCGATTGGCAAGTGCGAATTGAGCGGCGTATTGATAAATTTAGGACTCTCATAGCGAAGCTAATCTGCTTCAGGGGAGGCAATCAACGCCCCCGAGTCATGCGTTTCGTGAACGAAGCCTTTGCTGGGACCGGAATAAGGTCCCAACATTATATGGCTTGTGTCACGGAACGTATCGACTTCCTGAAGCAGAAGGTTTACGCGTGGGCAAGCCGTATTCGTCGCTATAGAGAACGTGTGAATAGATACCAGCAAAATCGCCTCTTCCAAAGTGATCAGAGGAAGGTGTACCGAAAGTGGGAAGGAACTGATCAAGGTGTGAGCGACGGACACCTACCAGATCCTGCTGCTATGATTAATTTCTGGCGCAATATCTGGTCGGTGCCGGTCGTGCACACTGAAGGAGATTGGATACGTGCTGTTGAGCGCACGTGTGAGGCTATTGAACCAATGGGGCCTATTACCATCTGTCCCGAAGATGTAAGTTGTGCAATTCGAATGGCTCAGAACTGGAAAAGTCCTGGGCCGGACGGATTGCACAATTTCTGGATTAAATGGTTCAAAGCCTCACATGAGTGTTTGGCAGCACAACTCCAAAATGCCCTTGAAATCGGTTCCTTGCCACCTTTATTAACAACTGGTGTCACCTCCATGCTCCACAAGTCCGGTAGTACCGCGGATCCAAAGAATTACCGACCCATTACATGCTTGCCTACCATCTACAAGCTCCTTACATCCATTTTGAGCACAAAATTAAATGCACATTTTATTGCAAACAATATTTTGGCCTCTGCTCAAAATGGATGTAAGGTTGGGTCCCGTGGTACTAAGGAGCTCCTCCTCATAGACATGACCATTTGTCAGCAAGTTAGGCGAAACAAGGCGGCCCTCTCGGCTGCTTGGATTGACTACAAGAAGGCTTATGACTCGGTGCCTCACTCATGGCTTGAAAGGATCTTAGAGTTGTATAAAGTTGATACAACTTTGAGGTCCTTTTTAGGTGTGTGTATGAGGCAGTGGGTCACAGTCCTTCGTCAACCAGGTGGTCGAGACATCCCCTCTGATTCGCCTAACTTGATAAGGATTGAAAGAGGCATCTTCCAGGGTGACAGTCTGAGTCCTTTGTGGTTTTGCCTAGCCATGAATCCTCTCAGCTCTTTGCTGAAGGATTCCGGGCTTGGCTATCGACTTCGTAGAGAGGCTGAAGTCATTTCTCACTTATTGTTCATGGATGACCTCAAATTGTTTGCATCGGGGTGCCAAGATCTTATCGCATTATTGAAAATCACACAAGAGTTCAGTAGTGCGATCAAGATGGAATTCGGTGTAGATAAGTGTGCGGTCATGCATGTTCAAAGAGGGAAAGTTGTAAATTCATCTAATTTGCAGCTTTCTGAGACAATGACCCTCAGATCTCTCTCCGAAGTTGAAACCTACAAATATCTTGGTATGTCACAGTCTTTGGGTATTATGGACGGCGATGTCAAGCAGTCAGTGAAGGAGCGCTTCTTTTGCCGCTTGACAAAAGTTCTTAACAGTCTTTTGTCGGGTGGCAATAAGGTGCGTGCCTTCAATGGCTGGGTGATGCCGCTGCTCACATACTCCTTTGGCATACTAAGATGGACTCAGACTGAGCTGGACGCCCTGGATAGGAAGGTCCGCCTACTGCTCAAATCACATCGCATGTTGCACCCACGCTCATCTGTCATGAGATTGTACATCCCGAGGAAATGTGGAGGTCGAGGCATTTTAAATGCTAAGAATCTCCATAACCGCGAGGTGTGCAATCTCAGGGATTATTTCCTTGGCAATGAGTGTGGGATGCATCGTGATGTGGTTGCAGTAGACAGGAGCCTCACGCCTCTCTCCTTGGCAAACGAAAACTGGCGTAGACCAACAGTGTTGAGCACTGAAGACCGCAAGAACGTATGGAAGAGCAAGGAGCTACACGGACGCTTCTACCGGGCCCTAACAAGGCCCGACGTAGACTTTTTAGCGTCCGTGAACTGGCTACGGTTTGGTGACCTCTTTGGGGAAACCGAAGGTTTTGCCTGTGCAATTGCTGACGAGGTCATAATGACGAACAATTACCGGAAATATATTCTGAGGGATGGCACGGTCGACATTTGTCGAGCGTGCCGTTGTCCCGGCGAATCCCTCAGACATATAATTTCCGGTTGTTCGCATTTGGCCAACGGCGAGTACTTGCACAGACATAACCTCGTAGCCAGGATCATTCATCAGCAGCTTGCTCTTCAATACGGTCTTGTTGAGTCTGAAGTGCCGTACTATAAATACACACCGGCGCCAGTTCTCGAAAATGGTCGTGCTACGCTCTATTGGGATCGATCTGTTATCACAGACAGGACTATTGTCGCCAATAAACCTGACATCGTGTTGACAGATCGATCTCAACGCCGGGCAGTGCTCGTCGACGTCACCATCCCGCATGATGAGAACCTCGTGAAGGCCGAGAAGGATAAGCTCAGCAAGTACCTTGACTTGGCTCACGAGGTGACCACCATGTGGGATGTTGACTCGACGATCATTGTCCCGATAGTTGTTTCGGCAAACGGTCTTATAGCGAAGAGTCTCGACCAACACCTCAAGAGACTCTCGCTAGATGGCTGGATCAAGGGCCAGATACAGAAGGCAGTACTCCTCGACACGGCACGCATTGTGAGGAGGTTCCTCTCTCTGCAGCCCTAACCACCGGTAGCTTGAGCCCTGCCCCGCTGCTGGCGGCACCCATAGATTAGGTTTTTTATAATGTTTATTTTTTGTATCGGTATTGTTATTTTACCTTTATATTTGAATATGTAAAAAACCTAATTTATAGAAAATTAAATGAATATCTAAATAATAATAATGTGGTTGCAGTAGACTGGAGCCTCACGCCTCTCTCCTTGGCAAACGAAAACTGGCGCAGACCAACACTGTGTTGAGCACTGAAGACCGCAAGAACATATGGAAGAGCAAGGAGCTACACGGACGCTTCTACCGGGCCCTAACAAGGCCCGACGTAGACTTTTTAGTGTCCGTGAACTGGCTACGGTTTGGTGACCTCTTTGGGGAAACCGAAGGTTTTGCCTGTGCAATTGCTGACAAGGTCATAATGACGAACAATTACCGGAAACATATTCTGAGGGATGGCACGGTTGACATTTGTTGAGCGTGCCGTTGTCCCGGCAAATCCCTCAGACATATAATTTCCGGTTGTTCGCATTTGACCAACGGCGAGTACTTGCACAGACATAACCTCGTAGCCAGGATCATTCATCAGCAGCTTGCTCTTCAATACGGTCTTGTTGAGTCTGAAGTGGCGTACTATAAGTACACACCGGCGCCAGTTCTCGAAAATGGTCGTGCTACGCTCTATTTATCACGTTATAACGGACAGGACTATAGTCGCCAATAAACCTGACATCGTGTTGACAGATCGATATCAACGCCGGGCAGAGCTCGTCGACGTCACCATCCCGCATGATGAGAACCTCGTGAAGGCCGAGAAGGATAAGCTCAGAAAGTACCTTGACTTGGCTTACGAGGTGACCACCATGTGGGATGTTGACTCGACGATCATTGTCCCGATAGTTGTTTCGGCAAACGGTCTTATAGCGAAGAGTCTCGACCAACATCTCAAGAGACTCTCGCTAGATGGCTGGATCAAGGGCCAGATACAGAAGGCAGTACTCCTCGACACGGCACGCATTGTGAGGAGGTTCCTCTCTCTGCAGCCCTAACCACCGGTAGCTTGAGCCCTACCCCGCTGCCGGCGGCACCCGTAGGTTAGGTTTTTTATAATGTTTATATTTTTGTATGGGTATTGTTATTTTACTTTTATATATAGGTACTTATTTTAAAAAACCTAATTTGCAGAAAATTAAATAAATATCTAAATAATAATAATAATCAATTAGTTTCTAAAGCCTAAATAGGGTTTTCATTAAGTTTATACTAGGAATAGAACGACTGCTAAGCAGTGCATCGTTTGGCATCTGTAAGTCGTAATAATTACGATTAATAACGATACAATGCACCGAAGTAAGAAAAACACGTTGTTGGCAATAAACTAAAATACACCACGATTCTTAAATATCAACAGTTGAAATTAATACATACTTTCAAGGCCACTAAAGAATTTATCGATATCATTGAACAACTTTGTCAAAAAAATATCTAAGGTCATGCTATCTGAAAAGATGGCCCAGCTAAACAAAATTTCGAAATCAGGCAGCAAGTACTACTTAAAGGCAAATAGTAAAGTTAGTCGCACTTCCAAGTAATCTGATTTCGGTTAAACTTCGCACCCGTTACAAAACGAAACTTCAGATACCTCATCCCATCCCATTTACTCATTATTTGTGTATGTTGTACGTAAACAGTTTATTGTATTACAAAAAAAAACACCAAATCAAAATACAATATTTACAAACGCGAACTTATCCCAACTCTTCCATCTAACCTTTGCATTATTCTATGTTGGAGTTGAAGATAACGGTTCTTACTCGTAAAACCACAAATTTCGATTTCTTTATCATAATTTAATATGCAAAAAAAACAAATAGGTACTAATAATAATAATAATAATAATAAATATCAGGGGACAATGTCACTCCTATCGACCTAGTCCCAATTTAAGCTCTAGGCTTGTATTATGGGTACTAGACAACGATATAAATACTTATATAGAGAAATACTGAAATGAAAAACTACACTGAAAATATTTATTGATTATTGTAATAAAAACAATTAGTATCGCAATCGTTATATTAAAATTGGGTGTTTCCGAAAAGTAGTGAATGGGTCTCGTGTAAATAATCAATCAGCATACCTACGCAGTATTCTGATTATTTGCCCATTATATCTTTAACAGCTTTTTATTACGAAAATATGCAATAAATAATTTGAATTTGACAAATTAATATCAACTACAAAAAGAATAAGTAGTGTCAGCAGAAAATAATGGCCCACCCAATGACCCGTTTAGGGACCGGTTTATTTGCAACACATTTTGAAATTTCCCAAGAACACATGAAGCAATAAAGCAGTAAATACTCAGAAAAAGTACATGTAATATTTACTCAGCGTCAAACCGAACAATGAATGGACCACTTACATTCGTCCGTCTCTGTAAAGTGAAAGCATGGAAGTTTAAAGAATAGCGGTATTCGGGGTCGAATCAAATAGAGGTTGTGATTTTATGTTATTTAGTATGTACTTATCATTTAAGTTATTTTAACTAGTTTTATAATACATATGATCAAACAAAGACAATTTTAACAAAATGATGTAAACTATTTATTTACTTAAATTTTTTTTTTATTAATCGTCAAAATTTCTGTGAAATGATTGCAGTACAACGTGTTATGTAAGGGAGCCGGTGTGTTAATGACAACAAACAACTTAGGACCGCGTCCATCCACGCAAGTGATCTGGCGTGCCCTTAGAGTAAAGGTTTGCCATGTTAGGTATAAAATTTGTTTTAATAGAACAACATTTTAAAACATACGGTATCGTATTATCTCGTCTCATTCGTTTTTCGTTTAATTTTTATTTCGTCTCATTCTGTATTCGTCTTCGTCTTGTTCGCTATCCAGCACTATCTTGGTGTAATTCTGTAACTTGTCTCTCTCTTTAATAAGTCTTATTCATTTTTCGTCACCGTATTCCTTGGAATCATTCATCGTTCTTCTCTTTCGTTATTTGTCTCATTTACTTATAAATAAAATACGAAACATTCGGTGCTGGTCACATTCGTAATTAGTCTCTTTCATTTTTGTCGCATTCTAGGTACTTGACGTTCGTTTTTCGTCTCAATCATTATTTGTATTATAAGAGCTTAGTTTAGTTGCGTTACAAATAAAATCTTAGGGCTTTTATTTATTTCATTTCATTGTACGTCTCTTTTTTCGAAAAGCTCTATGCATACCTCGCCGTAAAAAAAATTTACCAGCCTCGTATAGTATAGCGAATGAGACAAATAACGACGGTGACTAAAGATAGTCTGCGAATGATACTAAAAGAGAATCAAACAAAAAAATAGTTCACGGAAGACCGTGAAGAAGAACAAATAAGACTTATTTGGAATGAGACAAGTTTTAGAATTTGAACAAATAAGATAGTGACGGATAGCGAACAAGACGAATAAAGAATGAGTGGCGAATACAAAATGAGAAGAAGTAAGAATTAAAATAAAAACTAATGAGACGAGATAAAACGATACGAAAAATTGGAATTGAATATAATTTAGTAAATTCCGTCGATAGTAAAGTCATTCATTTAACATAAAATGCCAAGCGAAACGTCATTGGCTAGTTTAATTATTTTATGTACCACTGAGTATAATGACAGATTTACCAATTCCCCTTGACTCATTACTAAATCAAACCGCCGCCATAAGGATTTTCATTTCAAAAGGGGGAATGATTGTTCTCCAATTTTATCAATCTAGTTTTAGTAAATAGTACTGAACATACCTTTGGTAGCTTTAGTAGCAAGAACTATGAGAGCATCAGGGTGTCCCCCTCGGACCTCAGGGCCCTCCTTATTGGGCGCCTTGAGGAGCAGGCTCGCGCTGATGTCAGTCTGGAGAATTATGTCCTCCGGGTCGGCGTCCGGGGGATCGCTGTCGGTCTCTTT
Source organism: Acleris emargana (assembly GCA_927399475.2). Lineage (NCBI taxonomy): Eukaryota > Metazoa > Arthropoda > Insecta > Lepidoptera > Tortricidae > Acleris > Acleris emargana. Next base: position 79,570,290 of record OV656835.1, on the reverse strand, counting down.
AGCAGCCGCTGGCGGCTCACTGCTACTCTCGCTCCTCTGAAACAATTCATATACATACATTATAAACTTCTTATTTGGCCAGTTAATTATTCTTAACTAGGTATTGATATCTATAGTATCGATGTAAAGCTTGTTGGATTACAATAATATTTAGTTTGAAATATCGCTCGAAACCCGTTAAAATACTGGGGACTGATAAAATAACATGAAATATTTTTAATTATATTTTTTCACATTTACATGAATAAATATCCAGATTATTTCATTTTGAAACGACGTAACGTCTACGGTTTTATTTTTCGCTTAGGAAAATAATCGACTTGCTAGATTTAGAACTAACCTGTGATGGCACGGGCGAGGGCGTGGGCTCAAGCACGAGCGTTTCCAGTTCTTCCTCCAGCGGAAATTTGGCGGGTGTCCCGGCGCTCGCGTACGATTCATCAGAGTTCTGAAACAAGTGTCAACTGTAATACCGCATTCAGTACCCACAGACTTGTACTAATTGTTAGTAACCGCTTTAATGCTGTTTTCAAAGGACTCTTTATCCTAGGAGATAAATTTCAAGTCGCCGATAACGGTGTCAAAGCACAATCGGAAACCAATCTAAATACAGTCAGCAGAAAATTATATTTACAATAAAATGAAGTAGCTATGCTTATTTCATTTCATTAACTCACTTTCAAAGAAAGTAGCTTTTAGACACAATTTATGTGAATTTTTGTTACAACGTTACAAATTGAGAATATGCAATGTGTTCACTACACTCTTTGCTTCCACGACACACACAGTTAATAAGATAATGGAAAAAAACTAACCACGTTATTGAGCACAGTGTCTTCGACTGAGGTTATGCTGCTGTGCGAAGACGGCCGCGGCGAAGGCGGAGGCAGAAGCTCATTGCTAGAGTTCACTTGCATCTGCGGCATAAAGCACATTTTATACATTCATAGAACAGCGACATATTGGGTTTCGCACGGTAAGTGAAAGTGCTAGTTTAACAAATTCCTCTACCTGTCTTTTTTCTTCCATCTCTTCCATTAATGCAGGCAACGCCATATTATTTTTGGCATTGCGGGTGTTTTTGGACAGTGGTGACATTTAATGACGAAAGATATTTTTTTGAAAGTTTATAGTAATGATCTGAGTACGAAAGGTGTACCTTGGACTTGTTCATCTTGGGCGGCAGCGCAGGCGGCTCGGGCGGCACGGGACTGGTCCCGCTGGACGTTATCAAGCTTACGCTGTCCTCGGACCCACTGAAACGACGACGACATCGAGCCTTAATAACTATCAGGAACTGGCTCAAATTATTGTAATACATTCAACGCGACGTCAAAGCGCGAAACCGATGCGCATATTTACCGACGTGCGATTCTGAATAGATTACAATACTTTCAGCAAAACGAATACAAGATGAGATGTAATTTTAGCTTCAGTTTCCTTATACAGTCTACGTATAAAATATACTTTCAATGCGAATGACACTCGTCCTCGAAAAATACATCATTAAAGTAAAAGTACTTATAAGAAAGTAAAATTCGTATCTACAGTAATATTATAAAAAGGAAAGATTTGCATTTTTTATGTTTGTAACGAATAAACTCAAAAACTATTGGATCGGTGTCAAAAATTGGATCGATGCAACATTATCCCTGAGTAACATAGATTATGTTATTTTATCTGCACGCGGAGTCACTGGCTACAGCTAGCCTATCATTTAAAATAGTAGCGTTGACTAGTCATCAATGCCGACCTGCCGTGCAAGTAGCAGTCTCCTTAGCACAAACTTAATGCCTGAGACTTCCAGACATCCGGAAAGACACTGCATAGAAGAAGTCCTCTCCTCCTCCCTCCTGGGTAAGGCACGAATCCCTACTGTTTGTTTCATCTAAGATGATGCCTGTGCCAGGTCATATAAACCCGTATTACACTTATTTATTTAACTTTACATAAATACTACATTAGTAAAACCTAGCGACGCCGTTCAGGAATTGAAATACCTCGCCATTGAGAGTAAATAAGTGATTGAAATTACGAAATACGGGCTGTCACAGTGACCATCCTAGATGAAGCAGAGTGAAAGTTACTACGCAAGTTTTCACACTACTTCATCTACGTAAAATTCGTTAATCGCAGTTCCCTGGAATTTATAACATTTTCGGGAAATAAACAGACGCTGACCAAAGAAGTTTTGAGCAAGTAATCACGTCGAAGATGCACTATTTTGATGTGCCCGAGGAACACACAAACATGTTATATTAGTTACGAGTAAGATGATGGAAATCATGATTGCACCAGGATTCACATGTTCACATTGGTACATAGTGTATGTTAACTCTGCTTGTACTTATATATTTGTATATTTATTACTATATTAGACACTACTAGTTTACCTCAAGACGGTCGGACTGCCGAAGTGCTGTACAGTCAAAGACTGCGCAATAGACCGTTGGACTTGCTGATGTCTCTGGACTAGCGCGGTGCCACTCGTGTGTTGCGCGCTAAAATAAAACCATAATTTACCATACCGCACCCACGTCAGCCGTCTGGCCAGCTGAGCTGATCGCACCCATGTTTCATTTATGAGACTGAACGATTTCGATCATATCATGAAAACTCAAGCGCTCGAAACGGTAAACAACTAAACGGTTTGCAAAATTAAATGCCCGTACCACACACAGAAGATTTAAATAAGGCGAGCGAGTTAAAAATAATACTGTCCTTTAGATGTGCATACATAATGTAATGTGTTTTATTTACCTGGCGTAGGTGTGTATAGAATGGCGGAACATGTCCGGCGGTGCAGCAGTGTTGTTCGGCGGGTGACTGCAGTTGCCAAACATCTCCATGTACGCCATTACTAGACAAAACGATTTATTAGAAACTTATAAAAATCTCTATACGGTAAAGCTATTATAGCTGAAAGCATTCGTCTTACAAATTTTGCTTACAAAATAACAACACCCAAAAAGATAATATACGTTTTATCAAACAAGTATTGTTAATATTCGACCAATTGAATGAAACGATGAACGTAAAACGACCAAATAAAATAAGTCCCGTGCTGGGTATGTATGTGCATTCGGCCAAATATGTGGTCTTAAAATTTTTACATATCTTCCTTTTAAATGAAAATATTGCTGAAGTAGACACATCGACATCAACAGACATCATAATATCATAGAGCTGACTGTTTCATAACGTCCATACAGAATTCAACCTTGGATTGGCAGATCACATATTTGACCGCCTGCAAACGCATAGATGCTATAGGTAATCACTGTAATCAGGTAAGCTGTTCCTATAATTAGCTTTACAATTATCTCACCGTTTTAAAATCTACTAAAGGGATTTTACGAATCTAGACTAAATCTGATCCTTATCCCTTAATTTGGCAGTGTTTATCACAGTGAACATACTATAATGTTCACTTTTAATGTTTGGAATGTTTTTTTATTTTTTTGCTGATTCAAAATCAAAAAGGGTTTAAATTCCCGACTTTTTTTATTTTTGCCAAATTAAGGGTTATATAAAATTAGTTAAATATTTACCCACTTCTAACAATAAACTGATAGCATTTTTCTAAAAAACAGTTCTACATATCAATTAACGGCGCGAAATAACACAGAAACCTATCTGTTTAGTAAAGCAATCAGAAACATTAGTTTTGTTTTTTGCAATTACTACCTCTTCACTATCGTAATATTTAAAACCGAACAAACAGTAGCCTTATAACGCGATCGGTACTGTGATACTAAGATAATTATTCGCTAGCAACACCGGCGAGGGCCATGCGCTTAATGAAGCGCTAATTTGAATTCATCATCTCTCGTAGTACCTATCTGTCTACGTCCGCACCAAGGTCCGCACCAAACTCTACATGAACATCTTTAGATTCAGACTACGCTATATTAAAGACGAGCGACCCGCCCCCGCTTCGCTTCGGTTAATGTGAATTTTCTTTAACGACCGTACATACAACAGGGATGATAATACATAAAAACTTTCCGTCAAAAATTATAGAACCGATGGTGAAAACCTCATAATATTCCGTTCAGTTTTTGAGATTATCGCGAACGTCCAGACAGACGGAGGCGGCGGGGGCCTTTGATTTATAATATATAGTGATAATTGATGCCCATCAACAACCTTGTTTACGTAGCAGTTTCCACTTTAAATAAGGGTTATCGAATAAAAGGTACTCAAATTATCCCCTATCATCTATTTTATTTATTTTATTACGAACAAGGCATATAAAAAAGGCACTGATGTGTAACTCTTTGCAAGTGAACAAGTAAGCAAGCAGTAAGTGTGCTAAGTCTTAGGTCTATATGTCAGTGATGAAAGCTGTGAATACCGCTACAAGCACGAGAGATGAGGCTCCAGCTGGTCTGCAATTGGAGCAGATTTATGATTTTCATGTAAGAATCTAGTAAGTATAATCCGAGTCGGGCTTTCGATTTTTTTTTTTTTTTTTTCGGTTGGAACCAAAGTGCATTTATACTAAGGGTATTAATCGTGTCCAATAACTAAAAGTCCCGACTCCTGACGGAAACCCGATGGAAATGTTGATACCATTTGGAGCTATTTAGCGCTTGCATGCATTCCACTCACCGCTGTATGCGACGCTTTGAAACACTGCGGCACCGCACCGGCACAACAGATAAACATGCCGTTATAACCCCATTTACATTGTACGTACCTAGCCCTTTGATCACTTTTGTCATGTACATAAGACAATATTACGGAAACTATAATAAAAAACTCAATTAATACAACTTTTTAAAGTGAATTTATAGAGGTATAAATTCAGAGCGAGCCACACATAATAATTGAATAATACTAGTAAGTGTGCACGTTAGATGAGAATGCGATATTACTTTACATGCTGATTAACATTGCAAGATTAGCTATTACATATTTCTATTGTTCGGCCGCTAGCTACAACTGTCAAATGCACATGACTTGAGATCAAGGGTTAACATAACAGATTATCCTTAATTTAAATGTTAATCAGGGGCCCAAGAACATGAATCCCATAAACACAAGTGCCAGTGATAATAAACGGGTGCGAGTAAAGGACAAGACAGGTCATTCATACGTGAAATCAGCACCGGACATTCTAATATTTCACCCGAAAAGCCTTTACTAATGATTATCAGACCTCGGAATAGTTAACGCAGGTTCGGGGTGTTAACGCAGGTGCCCTAGCAATAGGCTGGGGCGGCTGGGGGGCACCCAGTGGTGCAGTCATCAGCCCACGTGGCCCCCGTTAATTATTTTATCTACACTCATATCATAAGTCCTCTATAATGCGTTCAGAATCCGTAGACAATGACCATCATACAAGATACAATTTTACTATGATATTTTTTCTTATCTGTAGCTGTAATGAAAAGTTAAAATTACGATACAACTTTTGATAAAGTAATGTTGTTTAAATTTGGAACATCTTCCAAAACCAACACAATTCAAACAGGGGGTCAATTCTAGTATCTATTAAAAGTCGACTCGGTATATTTTAAGTAAATTGTCGTACGCTGTTTTGATGTCGAATGACATTAGAATAGGGACTTTGTTAGTTTGTCTATGATTTAAAAAAAAAAACATTCATATTCGTGACACAGGTTAGCTTTGCCGCCATTTCTTTGTTCTGCCGCCTGTTTTTAAAATCTGGAAAGAGAACTTATAATATGTGTGTAGATAAAGTAATGTATGCAACTGTACATAATAAGGCCTTGAAAAACTCGTGTGATGTTATTATGAAACTCGCCTTCGGCTCGTTAAACAATACCACACTCGTGTTTTGAGGACCCTCTTTATGTACAGTCAACAGCATAAATAAGTGATCATTTATGTACCTTGTCGCTTTCATGCGTTTCACAATTTTATATAACATTTCAAACACAGCGTTAAAGTGACAAGGTACATAAATGATCACTTATTTAATGCTGTTGACTGTACCAGTTACATAAAATACTAATACAGATCGAAATGATGCAATCCGTGTTATGTAAAATGATCATTACACCATTTGTGTTTATGATAAACATTACACACCCGTTTTTCCTATACTAATGAAATGATCTCCCCGAAACAAAAAGCAACATAATTCTAGTTATTCTTTATTTTATAATAATTTTCCCCGTGTGGTTGCCGGGTTAGAATAGTGCCACTCCATGTCTTCCCGTGGATGTCGTAAGAGGCGACTAAGGGAATAAGGGCTTATAGTACTGTTAGGCGATGGGCTTGCAACCTGTCACTAATGCGCTGGTAAACACCTTAGCCTAATTATGCAAAATGTGGTTACAGAATTATCAACAAGGTTTTAGAGTTGCTGGTAATTCCGTAGCTCTGCCTACCCCATTTTGGGAATGAAGGCGTGAGTTTATGTATGTATGTTATAATAATTTTTGAACCTTTACTCACTCGTCGTATTTTTTCCTCGTTGTGTATTTCAGAATTACTGTCCCATTTACACACACACGCCTGTAATCCCAGAGCAGGGATAGGCATAGCTACAGAATTACCTATAACTCTAAAAACTTGTTTACACGTCTGTAACCAGATTTTGCACAAATAGGCTATGATGTCCCATTTACTATTGTTAAAATAAACGATCAGAATTGGTTCCATATTTTCGGTCGTTAAACTTCTCCCTCTACACTGTTAAATCCATTTCAGGTGGCTACAAGACGTTTCAATTTCTGTGGAAGTAGTAGGAGCAAAACAAATGAAAATAATACACACAAACAATGCTGGGGGCGATAACTAGTACATGGGAAAAGCATCGATAATTGAGTTTATCGATATAGGCGATACCTAGCTGTCATTTAATTTTACTTGTTTCATATTTTTATAAGTATGCGTTTAAAAAGTATTGTATTTGTAAAGCTTTCTAAGAGTAAATCTGATTCCTGCACGACTTTACGACTCAAAACATCAACGGGCACATTAACTCCTTTTCCTACTCCTGTACTTTTATCTGTCATTTATATAGTCACGAACACTAATATAAGAATATAGATAATATGTCCACAGAACATTCCGTAGAAAAGTCTATCTAGTCTATTCCCCTTAACAGCACTTGTGCTTTTTTGAGCCAAAACGATATGCCTAGCTGCCAAAGCTTACACCTAGGTTAATTTGACCAATCAAAATACTTCACCAAATTAAACCACCAATCACAATACACATTGACTGTCAATCGGAACGTTAGGTTCTTTTTGGTATGTAAACTCTTTAACTAATTTAACTCTTTAAAAAAAACATTTTATTTGGTATCATCCAACCAGAACGCAGCTATATTAAAATCGACCAATCAGGTAAAAGAATTCATTTCTCAAATCATTAGGTGTTTTTAGTCCCTATTTCACAAGTTAAATCGATTGTGCAACTTTTTTTTTAAATATGAAACCTGGCAAGTGCACATCAATTTAAAAACAAAGTTAACCATAGTCACATATTTTGTTGTTTTCGAATGTTTCCCGCTCGTTTGTTGTTCTGTGCTTCGTTCGTTCGTATTCTAACCTAGGTATATTAAAGAGTAAAAATCTATAAATAAAATTTTGTTAATTTAATTTTGCATAACCTAGTCGTAGAAAAAGTATTGTATGCAACGGTGTATAACTAAGTCAAAAAATACTCGTGGCGTCTTGCTTTACGATGTGAGCCGCAGGCGAACGGTTTGCGCGCGCGCGCGTTTGTGCGCGCTTTACGAAAGCGAATGGTTTGGGCTCAAACGCTCGCACAGAGTTAGTGATTGTGGAAGGTCGTCTCAACGCTACACGATACATCGAAGAAATTCGTCAAGACGGACGCGGACGCGGAATTCATCGGAGCCGAATGTTTTTTTACTAATACAAGATAAAGCCCGAGCAGAGCACAAAGTGCACAGGTCGTCAAGCAATATGTATCTTATGTTGGAATTCGGAAACTTCGGTGGTCAGCCCGAAGTCCGGACATGAACCCGATTGAGCACGTCTGGGACATGTTAAAACGGCGTGTGAAGCGAAGTTCCAGCCCACCACAGAACCTTCGTGAGCTGAAAACAGCTTTAGTGGGTGCTTGGGAAGAGATTCCACAAAAATGTACATCAAAAACATTATCCTCAGTATGCCGGACCGTATGCAAGCAGTGATCAGAGCCAGAGGTGGAAACACGCGGGACTGATTTTGCTTAATTAAAGTTCTACTGTTTTAACTCTTTCTTAAGTTTTTCATCTTTTAATCGTAAATTCAAACAAAACACTCTCTAGACACCTCTGTTTAATCACCCATAGTTAAATAATGGCAATATAATAATTACAATGTCAACAAAATGAAAATATACAAATTGGGTTAAATCCTGTGCCGCTGAGTGTATTAATTAAAAACAAGCGTGTCTAGATACGGACTTAATATGGAGAATAAGAGTCTCTTCTAAGTTATACGAGTATAACCTAGTAATTACACGAACACTACTAGACTTATCGATCAGTTCTACTTGAAAACCTTGTCATAACCACAGACTACGAGTTTTTGAATTATTTTAAGTTATTTTTGCTAGGTTGACGAAGTAATTATAAAAAGCTCATATGTCGATTTGACTTAATTATATTAAATACAGAATTTAAAAAATATTTTTTTGTACATTATGTAGAAAAACATGCGTTTTTTTCAGTTCTGGTATTATGATTAATTTAATGAAGTGGTAATGGTTCATCAGTTCATCACCTAATCACTTAATCCAAGGTTTATCAAATGATTGAATAATAAATTCATCCGCATTCAAAAGTATCTAATATTCTAACACGATTAGACGATTACTCATACCTACAATATAATGACGTTTTCCAAAAAAGTTAAGTTCTTTTAATAAGTTATTTTTTAATAACATTTAGTGAATGCCAAATACGAGAGCTGCACTGAAAGTTTCCGGAATCTAATACTTACAAACATATTTTTGACACATTTATACCTTTTAATAATCTCTAAAGTTTCATATAGTGGCCTTTATACGTAAAGTTCGGAGCGCGGGAAACGCCACGCGCTGTTCCAATCTTCGTTCCGAACCTTACGTACGTGTAAATGTAACGCGGCGCGAGACGGTTGGCAGTTCTATCCTTGCAGCGGTGCGAGCGCATATCGCTAGAGTTCGGAGCGCGCATCTAGGTCGACCGACGTGTAAAGGAGCATGGCGGTTTATAGCGCAGAAGCAATCACGGAATTTATTTGTTTCTTCCGTGAGCATCCATACGTACCATTTCTAATAATCAAAATCGACACTATTCCATGCGTAGGTAATTCTTGAAATCTTCTGGAGAATTCTCTCGTAATTCGCTTAACAAAAATATAATAGTAAATGACCATGTCTATACTGTTTTACCCACATTTTCGGTTGAAACCAATTACGAATCCAGCTAACGCAGTGACTAAACGGGTATCCAGTTTGGTTACGTCTGAAGGATAAACTGTGTTGTGATCACATTCCACGCGCTAGTCTAAACCGCGCTTCGAACTCTGGAGTATCGTTTACACGGACAGTTCGGACCGCGGGCCGGCCAAAGTCACAGATTTAACCGCGGTCCAAACCGTGGTCACACTTGATCGTAATAAGTCCCAGATGCGCCGTCCAAACTGTGCCGTGTAAAGGCCGCTATTACCTTAACACAGTGGCAACATGAAAAAAAAACCGATGGTTGGGTTTTAATTGTTTTTTGAAGTCGCTGCTGAAAATGGAATTGCCCCGTGAAAATTTTACTGAAAACTATTATTTATTATTATTATGACTTTAAAAGTGGATTAACACAAAAACAATGTGGAGACTGGATGATTGCTGCTTTTAGTAATTAACGAAGCACCTTCAAAGACGACAATATACACGTGGTATTCAGTATTTCAACGTGGCCGTGTATTCTCACGGACGACGTGCGTGAAGGTCGACCAAAATCGGCAGTTACGCAAGAAAACGTCGATGTTGTGCGTCAGCTAATAAAGGAAGACCGACATGTGTCATATCGGGAGATTCAAGAGTGTTTGGCCATTGGAATGAGTCCGATACAAATTATTTTACAGGAACAATCAGGCGTGCGAAAGTTGTTTTCCCGTTGGATCCCTCACTTACAGTCTGACGAGCAGAAAACGACACGTGTCAATTGGTGCCGCAGAACTTTGAATAAATTCAACGGAGGAAGCTCAAATGCAGTTTTTAGCATTGTATCAGGTGACGAGTGTTGGATATAGTGTGTGACATCCATAATTTTAAGTAACGATAGCTTTGAGTGCTGTTAACCGTTTCAAGAAGGAGTTCAGTTAATAGCTCCAATACATTTACTGTAATTCTTTCTTAAAGGGTCCATCGAGCTGCAATGTATAACATTAAGTCTAAGTTAATTGCTAGTTAATTGAAAATAGCTTAATATTTTGATATTTTTTATTATTATTTAATTATTTTAATAAGGATGCATATTAACTATTGTCAAAATATATGTTTGGATGGATGTCACACACTGTATATATATGGGTCAATCAACTATTCTTTGTACATTTTAGTATGTCTTAATTATACAACACTGTGAAACCATAGCCCGGTATAAACTATTTTTTTAAATCAATACTATCATTGTCAGCACAAGGGAAAATAAGCTATCTAAATCAGAATAACATTTTTGCCAAAAATACTGGTAACTTAGGGGACAAATCACTATTTTCATACAAAACTGGGGACAACATGGTCCACTAAGTTACCAGTGAAACAAGATATTTTAATTGTTTAATAAATATATCTACCGGGTCATAGAATTCACTGTTTATCTGTGTAATAAAATCACGCAATATTTTAAAGAAAATCCATTTAGTTTTTCTTTATACTTAAAAACCTTACAAACTTGAAAAAAATTGTGTACAAAGAATAGTTGATTGACCCATATGAGCCTGAAAATAAAAACCAATCTCGAGTATTCTTTCAGCACGGCCATAAAGATGGAAATTGAAATAGAAGTACACCACTATTTGTTTGCCGAGTATCTTTGCTGAGCTCCGAAAAAAACTCTAGTCGCCGCATCATTCTTCACCACAACAATGCCAGCCCTCACACCCCTCGAAAAACAACTGAGTATCTGGACGGTGAAAAACCATGGTAACCAAATAACAAATCGATGTACGAGTATACACCGTGTTTTTATTGATTTACGATAACTTCGGCATATTACTAGGTACATCCATAGAAACTAAGTGGTAGATTATTTTTTTTTATATTGCAAAAAAAAAAAAAAAAAACTATATGGAGCAAAGTAACTAAATGAACTTAGCTCCATAGAAAAAAATTTTTTTTTTTTGCAATATAAAAAAAGAGTACCACTTAGTTTCTATGGATGTACCTAGTAATATGCCGAAGTTATCGTAAATCAATAAAGACACGGTGTATTAACCATATTTTTTTTGTAATTTAATAGAAATGAAATTTTGTACATAGTCTCAAAATTGATTTTGTTTTTAATATACGTAATTGTAATTAGTATTAAAATATTTTTAGGGATAAATTATACAAATTAAGATCTCAAGTGTTCACTAAACGCCAAGACTGATATCCGGAATGACGATAACCATGGTAAAAACAATTATAGAATGGTTTTCCCGCTTCGGTTACGCTAAAAGTGGTACACTGATACCGTTTACGATATTAATATTAGCGGTCCATAGTACGCGAGCAGAAAAAAAATCCTTTAAGTAAAATGAGCTATCTCAAGGATTTGAGGTACGGACTGCCCCTTAATAGCCCATTTATTGTTTTCGCTATGTATGTTATTTACTGTGCCCTACAGACATATTTAATCGTCCACTTGAAGAGCATGTCGCATGAAAGATTACACGGTCTTCAAACAAATAAATTATGATATAACTATATAGCAGATCACCATTACCGATTAGATAACCAAGCCCAAAAATTAAGAATACCTATGAGAAATGATCCTTCTTAGTAGACTTGTACTTTAGAAAGGTCTTTTCGGTCGACGTGTTGTATTTAAGTGTATTGTGTGAGGAGTAGGTTCTGGTGCTGTGATAGGCAAGACGAGGGGAATGAATGGATACTGACTATGTTTTTTTTTGAGCGGCAGCGGCGGCGGCCGTGGCGGGTGGTGGTCAGCCAGCGTGTGCGGCCGCGCCTCGCCGTGCAGCGAACACACCGGACTTTGTCTGGAATGAGACACACATGTTAACATTTGAGTGGTTATTAATAGTATATCATCATAACAAGCGTGCTAAGTTGGTCCTCTTAACTGGCGAATTTATTACGAAACGGCCATGAATAAAAAAGAAACCGAAAATCGAGGTGGGATTGCAGAGTGTAATGAATGAATTGACGATTACTTACGCGCTTTATACGACGTTTTTCAACACCCTTGCGAGGAAAATAACATATAATTGTATGTCTTGTAGCTTGTTACTTTACATCACCACACTCGTTTTATTACATTACCTAATCAAGCCAGACTACTATACAGATATGCAGAACCGAATTTGATCATACTGGCTTATTTTTATAAATAAGACTTAACCTAAAATGCTTCTTGTTTTAAAAAACATTTGGCGTAACGTACCTTTACACTAGTGGAAATTTCCTCAATCAAAAGACTGCCTTAAATATCTTTACCTGAAGGCACCATGGCGCGGCATGTCAGTTAATTACAATCTAATTTAATCACAATAACACTTAGTAGGTACAGTCACGGATTTTAATTGTTATGCCATTGTGAAGTTATTTAAATTTGCAGTATGGCATCCACGAGCATTTACGAGATTACACGATTTATCACGAATACATGACACCGCGGGAACTACATAATAAGATGACGGATAAATAGATTGATTAGTTCGAATCACAAGGAGGTTATAGGTTAAAAGTGATTAAAATATTGACACCTGGCATTTTAGAAATATTGCAGGATCGTTGTCATAATGACATACAGATCAAGTTAAGACGTCATTATTATAAATAAGCAAATTTTAAGAAAATAAGATGCCACCAGGGGGTCCATTAACAACGTTAAAAGATGGCGGACGTGTAATTAGTTTTAGACTTTAATTTTTGGGTAATTAGGTGTTCAAAGTTCTTTTCTGATAGTGATTTGTACTTTTTATGCCTTTGTGTCGCACAGTGATTGAAGACTTGGACTTATTTCGTGTATTTGGCATCTTTCTTCTCGTTTCAAGTGGTCTCGCAGTGGTGCAGAGGTTAAAACTATCTTGACCTCTGACCTACAAATCACCGTACAACGTTGCCCCCAATCTTCCTAGAGAAGATTGGATTGTGTTTTATTGCTATATTGATTTATACTTATGTATACTTGACACTGGCGAAATCACTTTACGTGGAAACGCCATATCCCCGCGGTAGTAGCTGTTCAAGTCGCCGCGGGGGCAAAGAAAGAAGAAGAAGATGCCACCAGCAATTTGTACGGAAACTCGTCACATGATTGTGACTTTGCACCAAGAAGGGCTAAGTTTGCGAGCAATAGCAAGACAGTTGTTAATATCGGTGGGTTGGTTACTTCTATATTTGTTTGTTGCGGTTTAACATATAAAAAGGTGGTCGTTAACAGCCCGACGCAAAAAATCTAACAAAACCGTGCAAACGCATTGCTGGATTTCTTTCATGCTGCTTCTTTTCAACAATCTGCGGAATATACACTAAACCTGTATTTTATAATTTATTGACCGATTAAAACATTATGTAATGTATTTTACGTTTTTATTTTATTATATTTTAGGCTACTTGTGAGGCAGTCCATTGAGGACTTTAATTGTTATGCCACTATGGAACCCTGTCGCATAACGTTAATCATTAATTTTGGCGTAATTTCTTTCATGTGGTTTGACGCTGTCATTATGACAGGGTTCTACAGTGGCATAACAATTAAAGTCCTTGACTGTAATGCTTCAATCAGCCATAGTTATGCAGAAAGAGACTAAAAGAACTAGAATATTTAATAATTTATAAATTTAATATCTAGTATACACTAGTAGACTAAGTAGTAAGACTCGGGAAAAAAGGGGAGAAGATAAGACCTATTGTCGTAACAATGCTCACTATGGGGTTAAAAATAAATATACAAAAAAATAAGAAAAATCTCGAAACAACATCGTACTACATTAAAGAAGACTATCCACCGGAAGTGCTGATTAAACGAAAAGAACTCCAGAAAGAAGTAGAAAAGGAAAGAGAACAAGGAAGGAAAGCGGTTATTAAATATGATAAACTTATTATACTGAAAAACGAAAACATAAACAAAAAAAATAAACAGCCAGCAGAACCACAAGAACCAAACAGCAAAAAGAGAAGTCTTCCAGAATCCCCAGAATTAACAGAAAAAGTTAATACAAATCAAAAGAGTAACCAGCCTAAGAAGATCAACAAAACTAATATAATGGAAAACTTCATTTCAAAGACCCCAACTTTCACCTACCAGGAAAAAAGCTCTTCTGAACCACAAAGTACGAACACCTGTCAAAGCACAAAATAGCAATTAAAGCAACCCTCTCTCAGTCCCCCAATACGGCCTGTCACCGCGGGGGTACGAGACTACAACCCTCCACTCCACCCACTATACATATGTACATTTAATGCCCGATCGTTACTTTCACATGAAAGATTATTAGAATTTAAACAAGCTGTATCAGTGATTAAATACGATATAATTGGCCTGTCAGAGATAAGACGCACAGGATATAACATAGAAGAAGATGAAAACCACATATTCTGTTATTTTGGAGAGACAAAAGGACAACACGGAGTTGGTTTCCTTATAAAAAAATACCTAAAAGAAAATATAGAAAGTTTCACTGCAATATCTGAAAGAATATGTAAATTACATCTAAAAATAGGAAACAAAGACATATACTTAATTCAAATTTACGCCCCTACCTCAGATGCAACTGAACCAGAAATAAAAATGTTTTATGGAAAAATTCAAGAATGTCTAAAACAATGCGAAAACAACGTTATAATTATGGGCGATTTCAATGCCAGGGTTGGCTGTAAGTTAGAGGGCGAAGAGAGAATATTGGGCAATTCATGTTACGGGAAAAGAGACAAAAGAGGCGATATTTTACTTCAATTGTGCTGGGAAAATAACTTGTTTGTAATCAACAGCCTATTTAAAAAACCTACCAAAAACCTATGGACATGGATCTCACCAAAAAATAATAAAAGTCAGATAGATTACATTTTATCGAATATAAAAGAACATTTTACCAACATTGAAGTACTGCACAAACTATCCTTCCCAAGCGACCACAGACTTGTAAGGAGCACTTTATTGCTGACTAACAAGAAAAAATCAAGAGTCAAATATAAAAACAAAAACTACTCATTAAACACCACGGACGAGCAACGGAAATTCAAGGAAAATCTAGAACTACACTCTTCAAATATAAAACTAGAAGAAGGCGAAAATGTAGAAAATTACTATAAAAAAATCAAAACAGCGATTGAGGAAAGTTTCAAATCAACAGTTTGCAACAACGAAAAACAAAAAAGACAACCAATTATTACAGATAGTACAAAAATGCTCATAGATCGAAGAAATTACCTAACAAAAAAAAATATGTTGTCATTGGAAGAAAAAAAAGAAAAAACGTATTTATATAAAAACGTCCATAAAATTATAAAAAAAGAATACCTAAACTATAGAATATCAACTATTGAGAAACATTTAATCAATTCAGGAAATATGAAAAAAGGTCTAAAAGAACTAAAAACGTCTAAACAATGGATACCTTGTTTGCAGGAGATCTCCAAAAATAATGAGAATAATTTTTCTAGGTCAGGAATAATAAAAATAGCCACTGAATTTTATAAAGAACTATACTCAATCAAGACAGCTCCGCGCTCAACGATACAACCAGAAATAGATAAACAGGACAGTACCACCCTACAAAGATTTTCACTTCAAGAAATCTCTACAAAAATAAAATCATTAAAAAAGGAGAAAAGCACCGGACCGGACGGTATACCGAATGAAGCAATTATAGCTGGTGAGCCTGTCTTAACACCGCTCCTGAGAACTCTATTTAACAAAATATTAGACGACAGAGAAATCCCTGAGGAATGGGCGAAATCAGACATCATTCTTCTCTATAAAAAAGGAAATCCATCTGACATCGGGAATTATAGACCGATTAGCCTACAACCGAATCTCTACAAACTGTTTGCCTCAGGCGTGGAAAAGCGTCTAGCTGACTATATCGAGAAACACCAACCAGTAGAGCAAGCGGGTTTCAGAAAGAACTACTCGACTATGGATCACATTCACTCTATAGAACTAGTGATAGAAAAGTATGAAGAAATGAATCGCTCGCTCTACCTCGCGTTCATAGATTATGCCAAAGCATTCGACTCTATTTCCCACGATAGCATATGGAGAGCTTTGCAAGAATGCGAAGTACCATCAGAAGCTATAGAACTCATAAAAAATATATACAAAAATAGTAAAAGCAGAATAATATTGGACAAAACAGGCCCGGAAATAAATATACATAGAGGAGTCAGGCAAGGCGACCCTTTATCACCCAGAATTTTTATAACCGTACTCCAAAATATCATGAAGACTCTCAATTGGAAAAACAAAGGTATTTATATAAACGGATTTTTTCTAAATAACCTCAGATTTGCTGACGATATTATACTCTTAGCAGAAAGGGCAACAGACATAGAAACCATGGTACAGGAAATACATGCGAAAAGCTGTGACATTGGTTTAGAATTAAACACGACAAAAACAAAAATTATGACAAACCATAAAAGAACCCCCATAAATGTCGCCAACGCTCCACTAGAATATGTCGATGAGTACATATATCTAGGTAAACAACTATCCTTCAGGAAAACTAGGCACCGGGACGAATTAACTAGACGAATAAATATGGCTTGGAACAAATTTTGGAGCTTAAAGGAAGTTCTTAAATCAAATATGCCGATGAAATTGAAGAAAAAAGTCCTTGACTCTTATGTCCTGCCATCTCTCTCTTATGCATCACAAACATGGATATTTAACAATCAGACCAAAAATAAGATCTTAACAACCCAAAGAGCCATGGAACGAAGCGTCTTGAAACTTAAATTAAAACATAAAAGGACAAGTACAGATATAAGAAACACAACAAAAGTTATAGACGCTTTACAACACTGCAAAAAATTAAAATGGGAATGGGCTGGCCACGTCGCACGTATGGACGATGGTAAATGGTCAAAAAAGATAACCAGTTGGAAAGGACCACTAGGCAAGAGAAACAGAGGCAGACCAATGGAGAGATGGCTTGACGAGATACTGAAAACAGCGGGAAATAACTGGAAAGAAAAGGCGGCAGACAGAGACTTGTGGAGAAAGATGGAGGAGGCCTTTACTCGGTAGAGAGGTCCTTAATAAATGAAACATCATTTTGCATGTAACTATATGAAATAATTGAAACTAATCATTAGTATAATAATTCAAATAATTGAATCAATTCTAAAATGTATGTTATCAAATAAAAAAAAAAAAAAAAAAAATTGTATAATTTTCATATACAAAATCGATCAAACTAAATTTGAAATTGTAAAAATTCAAATAAATAAATTCAATTTGTATTATAAAACTAATATTTTCTAAAATATTAATATAACAAATGAGAATGTAATGTAATTTTAGTATTAAGAACATTGCTATACTATTGAGGAATAAATGAGGCTTATATTATTATTTTTATTATACACTAGAATAAATATTTTTTAAAGTTTGACTATTTAATGCCACGATTAGTCTTTCGACTTACACGCTGACTAATCAGTTCTTTTCAAGATGGCGGGGTTTGACGTGTTATTTATATTCAGATATTTGCAACAGTTATCACATTGTCATGGATGCCAATTTTTTATTATATATCACCAATAGTAGCCGTTGTTTATACGTGGCCATAGCAACCCTATCAAACGAGAAAAACGATTGTGTTCAGTAGAATAGCTGATTGGGCGTTGTAATATCACCAATAGTAGCTGTTGTTTAAAGGTATAACCATAGCAACTAGACATGCAATTTGACTTTGGGTGAATTCACTCTGTGGTCTGATTGGTAGACTTGGGTCTCAGGTTAGCCAATCGTTAATGTTGCATGTCATTTTGTTCTTCTATTATACGAAGACGTGCGAATTTCCTTATCTCGATATACGAGTAAAACCGACTGAACCCGATTTGTATTACACCGCTAAAATACGAACAGTGGCAAGTGGCATAACAATTTACGTTCGTGACCGTACATGAACAAGATCAAAACAAATATTTCATTCGTAATATCATTATAGATATTTTTTTAACTAACCGTTAGGTGATTTATAAATAAACTTGAAAATGTAAATAGTTTCTTTGCGTGGTTGGACAACGTGCTACGATGCAAAATGTATGTTGATATTTAATCGGATTTTCTTTAGCATTAATTAATTTATTATTTACTTATTTAACCTGTATTGCACTCTCTACCAGTCAACCAAATAATCATACAGATACTACCAATAAGCATATTTACAAAATAATAATACATCGCAAAAGGTACTTACAAAAGGTACATGATATTAATGTGCACAAATACAAATAAATACAATAATATATAAACCAATAAAAATACCAACAAACATATTCCATGATGGGCCTAGCCTAAAATTCTACGCAACATCTTGTTCCAGCAAATGCTTACGAAGCTTGAAAGAAAGCCTGCTAGGGGCTCGTCTAATATGAAGTGGGAGCGCATCCCAGAGACGGGTTGCCTGAAGGGCGAAAGAGTTTGACATGAAACCAGTGTGGTGAAAAGGAATAGCGAGTTTAAGAGAGTGGGAGGACACAATTCACTCCCTGGACGGGGAGTTACGAAAGTAAATCTACGTTTAAGCTAAAGGGAGTCCAAGATTTAAAAATAATCGAGAAAAGAGTGGACAGTATTCTCAGGGACCTACGATGACGAACTAGAAGCCAGTTAAGCTGACGCCGAAAAGATGAAATGTGGTCAAACTTACGGAGACCAACAATAAAACGAATGCTACGGTTAAGGAAAATATATAACCGGTTGAGAGAATTCTGGCTGATGTAAGTTGTGAACACATCAGCATAATCGATGAGAGGCAGCACAAGCGCCTGAACAAGTAATGTTTTGGTACATTGTACCTACCCTAACCATTATAGTTTATAAAGCAATGAAAGAAATTATATTTTATGTTTTAATAATATTAAAACGTACAAACCAAGTTTTTCGTTATAACTACAACATACTCAAAAATCTGTGAAATCAGACTTGATTTAGGGGTGGGAACGGTTATCGCCCTGAGCTAAATTTGTATCGAAACATTTTGACAGCTCTAAGCGTAGTTTATTATAAGTATATATTTTGAATAAATTAACTATTTATACTGTTGTATTTCACTGTTTAATTTATTTATAATAAGAACCTTATTCACTCGAGATAAACTGTTTTACTGTTATTATTGAATGACAAACGTAAACAGAAATAAAAACACACTACCCACACATGCTAGCTGAGATTTCACCTTTTAATTTTGTTACTCGTCCTTACAGTGCGCCACCTTGTGAGCAAATTCACAACTTTCAGCGATTAATTTGATTTCCCGTAGGAATGAGATGCTACTCCGGGATAAAAACTATCCTATGTCCTATTCCAGGATCTAACCTATATGTGTGCCAAGTTTGTTACCGATCCTTTCGGAAGTTGAAGCATGATTGAGTAAGAAACATCAAAACATTCAAACTTTCTCATATTATACCGTGTATCGGGGTTACTTTGATCAAATTCAAAGTTTAACACGAGTTTTTAAAGAAACAAAAAGACGAAATAATAAAATAAAAATATTCAATAATCGGTTTTTCTTGTTTTGTTGACTTGACTAATTAGAAAAAAAATGAGACCTTTAGTTTCCCGTAAACAAAATAAAAACACTATGATCAAAGTTAAACTAGGAAGGGGGTTACTTTGAAAACACTAAATATTTGAGTGAATATCTCAAGTAAACCCGCTGAAAATCACGTAAAATATAAAGAAATATAGAATAGATGTTGTTCTTCTCCGATACCACTAATTAGATTTGCTTAACATATGACACCATTCAAATAACATGCGTTTTTGCTTAACATAGGTACATTTGAAGTTTTTTTGCCTCAAAAATCAAGACAAAAAGCACGCTAACTGTTCATATTTTTTTCTATATGAAAATAGGCAGTAACATGCGCACTACTTTAACTTTCGGAAGGAGCAGCTATCGCCGCTACCAGTGGTGAAAAAAATATTATGTGGGCGTATTCCAACTCCTCAAAAAATACATGTTTATGTAGAATGATAGTTGCTATCAAAGTCACCCCGTAAATTAAAGTATGCCCCATCCAATGGTACGTATCATACATTAGTAAGATATATTTTTATTCATAGATGATAGAATTTAAAATGTTTCTTTTATTTAGATTTGTAAGTAGGTACAAAATCATACTTATGATAATTACGAGTATTAATAACGAGTGCAACAAAAAACCCAACTGTTGCTAACCATCTTTAAATCGTTAAAAATCCTAAATGATCATTAAAAATGAAAAACGATCAAGTAAACCTAAAGATCATTTTTAAATACCTATTCAATGTTACCCCACTTTTTGTGGCACTTGGTTTCCAAAAACGCGAATCCATTTCCTAAGGAATTATATAAAACAGCTTCTGTTATTATATTCCGTCACAACTCAGGGGCGTACTTTGTTTATGTATGTTACCGTTGTTGCACCGCACGGACAAGCGCGAGTAGTCTCGCATGCCCCGTTAATAACCACGAACACGTAATGTTCATCATTTGAAAATTGGCATAAGTTGAGGAAATACCAGTTATTGACAGATTAACTGAAGTTACAGTATAAATAAGTGTTAGATGTACCGACTTTTACATACATGTAATTTTATCCGTGTTTAATAGTGTAATGGTTCTGGTTCCTATTACCGTTACGTAAAAATAGACGATTACCGCACGTACAGGGCCTCACGGTAAAAATCATATCGTGTTTGAGCTGTTATCGTATTGTCACCGTTTTGATAGCTCTTATTTACTTGGCAGTAATAGCGGCTCACGTCATAACAACACCATAACAGGTTAACTACGATACCGTTTTTACCCCCTAGAATACCGGCCCAGTACGAGTACAGCCAGTAAATGGTGTAAATGATTTTTTACTTTATAATCGAACAAAAAGGCGTTTAGTTAATGTAGGGAATTCGGTTCTATCTGAGAATTATGTTTGGGGGAGAATGAAGTTAGAATATACAAGTGTACGAACTCTGTCAAGTCCGTACAAGGTTTAACTCGTTTACTGTATGTATCACTGTTTCCTAATACCGTAACAACTTTTGCGCAGGGCCGTGAATGTCACAACCCTAGGCGATCAAGTTTATTAAGTTTGTAATAAATTTCAGAACATTTAAGTCTAACTTTCTTTAACATATAGAGTGCCACACTGTTTCTGTACAAAATGGGCCTAGTACGAAGTGTCCGGCGCTGAACTTTCAAGTTGTGCAATCACCTGATTTCCACAGTGGGGAAACTCTGCTGGACGTCGGCGCGCGCGCTGCGCCGCGTCTTGACGGGCAGCTCCGGCGGCGTCTCGCCCTCGTCCGAGGTGATGCTCGGCAGCCTGCCACACCATCACACCTTATTACTTGACCAAATACACCATCAATAACGAACGCAAAGCTGAAGGCAAATGAAAATTTCAATGCCGAATTAATTATATTTAATGCTTAGCTCGTCTTACCCTAAAACCAGATTGTTAATTTATATACGAAGCGGCGTCGAGGCGGAAAACCATACAAATCAATTAGATGTTATTGTTATTAGAAAGCTTAACAACGATGCTGGTATTCTATCTGCGTAAGTAATGTGGTCTAAGAGAAGTCACTCACGTTGTGCTTACAGATTGGTGCGTGGTTACATTTGTCATATTGATAACATTCATGAAGCTCTCAAAACTTTGACGCGTGCCCATCATTTCGTTCAAATACACTGTACTGTCAAAATTACTGCAAAAACAATAACACAGAAAGCTTGAAACAAATAACACAAAGAAAGGAAATAATAAGAAAGAAAACAGATAAAACATCACAAAATAATCAGCGGTAAATAACCTGTCCGTATGAGTTGAGAAGTGGTGTGAAGCGAATGTTGAAGTAAAACTGTGTTCTGTTGAAATTTCGGCGTGGCCCACCGAGACGAAACCTGACTCATTCGAGAAACTGTTGGAAACAAAACAAAAAAAGTATGTCATCTATGTCACCTAATCAATCATTGAATATTACTAATAACTAAGGAAGACCTAAAAGATGGCGATTTTTTGTATGCACCTAAGTAAGTAATTAAATAATTTATTCACGACAATAACACACAGACAAAAAAAAATGTAACAAAAATAAAGGAAAAGAGACGACACGTAGTGCTAGTGTAGAGCGTAGGTTGTAGGTTAGGGGTGCTGTGTACTTAACTACACATATTTCAGCAGGGTTTTACCGGGTTGTTGATCAACAAAGAGTGGTCGATATTGTTACTGGTGGACGTACCGATTGTGGTTAGCGTGTGAGTGGACGTGGACGCTGTTCGCGTGGGACTCGTGCGACTCGAGGGACGCTCGCATCTCTCCGGCGCTGTTGCAGCTGCAAATGCCTGAAAAAGATACGTTTAAATCAATAGAGATTAAGCAAGTATTATGTTTTCTATGTATTTAAGTATATATTTCTCTATGTAAGTATGTTTATCGTTGTCTAGTACCCATAGTACAAGCCTAGAGCTTAATTTGGGACTAGGTCAATTTGTGTGAAATTGTTTCCTGATATTTATTTATTTATTTAAATCCCATACCTGTGCTAACTTGGGGCACCTATGTATACTAAAGTAATGTAGCAAAATATTTCAACGATATTTTTTTTATTCAATGTTACTGTCTAGATCTAAATGTTATTCAACATAAATAAATAAATAAATATTATTTATTTTATCTTCGTTTAGAAATAAAATCAATAAAGAAGTTAAAACATGTGTTTCATTATTTAAATAAAAAAAGTTTTCATATCAAACAATTAATATTTCATCCATATCCGTCAGTATGTGTCAAGTCAATGCACGTTAAATGAAGAAGTAAGACCGGGATTGCAAAAACTACAAGTGTGTCCCCTTCCCTTTAAAATAATAAAATAATAACAAAAGCGGTTAAGTTTAGTTTCTCAGAAACTATCAAAGCTGAAATTTTGTACACATACAAGTATAGAAATGTATACCGCGCAATAAGACCCAAAACTTAAATAAAAAAGTACATTGGAGAAGCACTAAAAATGTGGAAAATATCTTAAAAACACAAACCTACAACCAATTTGAAAGTAAAAGTTATATACTTAATTGGTTTTTGAGTTAAGTACACCTAAGATGTAAGTTACAATAAATAAATTAAAAAAGAAAATTAGCTCAAATTTCTTCGCACAAACAGAACGCTCATAGTCATCTAAAATTATATCAATACATATTTTTGATAAAAGTACAAACAAACATACGCACTAACATATTATGTAGTAACAATACACGTGTAGACATCGACTATAGTAGGTCTATTGAGTAAAAGTATTACTAAAGTATTTCCGCGGGAAACCCCATGACATTTTATAAATCATTATCAGTGCAGCAGTTGTAAACTGTAAGAATACTTGCGCGGGTTACTTGTCACTAAACATAATAATTAACTGAAATAAAAATATATAGGGTGTTAGGTAGAGCGTTGTCAAAAAGAAACAGGCGAGTAGAAGAGACCATTAGCTATCCATTTCAGGTACTTTAACCCTTTTCCAAACTCCTGGATCGGACGAGGTGGACCCATCTCATGGCCCGCACGGTCCCCAGACCTCACACCGCTTGATTTTTATGTCTGGGGACATGCAAAGAATTTGGTTTATGCCACCGAAGTCAGAAGCCGAGATCATTTAATTGAGAAAATTGAACATGCTTTTCAAGTGATGAAAGAAGAAATGCAACTAAAAACGACGACAGTCGAAATACGGAAGAGATATCGTGCCTGTATTGGTCAAAATGGTCATCAATTTGAGCAATTGTTGTAAAAAAAAATATTTTTTTGTGTTGTGACTATGAATTAGAAAAGTTACCATTTTGGGGATTCTGAGATTTTTCCTAATAAAATTTAAATAAATTACTAACCTAACTTAACCTAACCTAACCTTATCTTCCATATGTTAGAAGGATGTTAGAGAGAGAAAACACTATCTAACTGCGTAAGACGTGGTAAGTGAACAGAGAAGTAAATTTTCTCAAACATCGAATTCGCCACATTCAACAAGTTATTAGCAAATATCTCGAATTATTAAGAGTTTTGTTATGCATGTGGCATACCATTAGAATTGGCGTGAACAGGAGATGTTTTTAGGAAATTGGAAGAATTGTAATCACTTTGGTTTTTTTTTAATTTCATTGTAAAGTTGAAGTTGAAAGATTTCTTTATCGGTTTCTGAAACTTTGGGAGCCCCCATTATTTTTTAAAGTAGCTTTACGCTTCCAGTAACAGTTTTATTTGAACACCACAACATTTAACAATCTATCAAAATTAAAATTTTGTCAATACACCAAGTAGTTCCTTTTTTTTCGGGGTTTAAAGGTCGAATTTCGGTGTCTTGTAATAAAATTATAAAAAAAACGGTATTAAATAGCCCTTAGACAAATTAAGGGTTAAAGTACCTGAAATGGATAGCTAATGGTCTCTTCTACTCGCCTGTTTCTTTTTGACAACGCTCTACCTAACACCCTGTATAATCGCGGTTATAACTAGTGATGGGCGATCGGTAGCATTTTATGTCAAATTGTTGACGAAATTATTACATGGACATTACTATTCAATATCTTGTAAAAAAAATACCTACTAAAAATTTATGTTTTTTTATTGAGTTACTATCAAGGTTTAAACATTTCTATTACCTATGATAAGGTACTAGATGAGGTAAGGCTGTGTGTAATAATGACGTCCTCGAATTCATTAAGTAACAAAATGGAGTCAGTAATCGATAGAATCCCTGATTACGAATTTGTTAGAAACTTGAGTGATAATGATAACATCGAGATATCAGTTTACGACTATGCACCTCTCACATCTGTTGATGTCGAACGGTCGTTCTCTTTATATAAATGGATCCTCAATGTTAAAAAGAATCGATTGTCAATATTAAACATGGAAAAAATAATGATTATTTACAAATTAAATTTAGTTACTTTTTAAGAATGTGTGGTTTTATTTTGAACAACACCGACTTATCCGTATTAGTCATTACTATTCATGACGTAGGACGTCAAAGTGACATAAAATGCTTCCGATCGCCGATCACTGGTTATAACAAACGACCCACATCATTTTAAATTTGTATCATTAATAAGTAGCATATTTAATTCGACAAAACACGTTCGCATTGCAGTTGAGGAGTTTTTTTTCGCTTTTAGCACATATTAAACGTGTAAAAATAATGTAGACATAATCATAGTCATCATTAGTTTATCTCGCTTGTAGCGTGTAATAGATCAAGTAACGTAGGTAAAGGGTGATGTACATTCTTATTAACATTTCATTAACATCACTATCGGCTGCACTCAGGGTCAATCACGACTAAGTAGAGCCTCAGCCTCCGCCTCAGTGGAAAGGCAGCCTAAATATCTAAATATCTCTAAGTCTGAGTACGGCGGTATGTGTATATTTAATAATTACTATATCAGTAAAAATATATATATTAATTTGCCTTTGGCCTTTCATTGATCCTAATGACGGCCAAATTATAAGATGTATGTTTTTTGGGACATTAGCAACACGATTATAAGAAAATAAAATACTAAAATGTTAATTTCTCGTATAAGTCCATTCACGAGAGCTGCCACGAACGGATTGAATAGATTAATGAAAGTGTGTGAAGTAAATGAAGGATTGCATTTGAAATTTTAACTATGTTCAAAAGGACGCCATTCACACTCCTCAGAAGCTCTTATAAATCGATCTAAATTAAAACTTGTTGAGATTAAATGGCACTACCAAAACCAATGCATTTGTCAGTCAATTAGTAACCTTGTAGTAGGAGCAATGGAAAGCAAAACGTCGTGGTTCTGATCCGCTAAAATTAGCATAGCAATTAAATTCAAAAACTATTGCAGCAGCAGTTGAATCATAAATACATCGCAATGTTAGACATATGCACAGCTCCAGCTTCATCTATTGGCTCGGCAGTAATGGCTATCACGCACTGGCGGCGTAGACCAAATCTCGGGTTGGTTTCATTGCTGATACAGTTGAAGTGCACACCAAAAATTATTATGCGCCGGTAAATTCAATTATTTTGTGGAGAAGAATAAAAAATCTGCTTCACGAAAACTTACCTTCGCACTACATAATGATCGGAAAAAACTGAATAATGTTGCAGTGTATTGATTTAGTATCAGAGTGTACAATGTGCCACCATACGACTAAAATATCGCCAATCGTAGGTACTTCGTAGTAAACCAACGTCTTAAATAGAAAGCATCAGATCTGTCAGACATTTTTTACCCTCGACTCTTAGATGTTACAGTCATAAATGGGTAAATTAACTTTTCGACCGTTTTTAGTTAAAGTAAACACTCTCCCTTATCCGTCAGATGGAAATCTCACAGTGAAAGATAAGGGCAAAGGATATTTCAAGCATACTTTAGCTATGGTGCGTTTATGATTATAAGGGTAAATGTTTAAAAAACCACAACAAAATAATATAAAATTAAGGTTGGTATACAGACAAGAAAAAAGGCCGAGTGAGGACCTCCTCCTTTTTTGACGTCAATCAAAAAAAGGGCCTGCTTAGAGATCAAATTGTTAAAATTTCCTACGCGAGATTAATTTCACGCGGGTAAAATGATTTTCTTATGATTTCTTTTATTTGTATTTTAGAGGTTCTCAGCTAAGATTCATATGATTCTATTAAACCAATCAAGATTCGCTTGTATGGGACACCCATTGCATGTCGCGTCGGGGGTTTATGTTGTTTTAGTTTATAGTTTTATATTTGTTAGATATTGCATACATATGAGGCGCGGCCTTAGGTTGTGTCAGTTGTGTGGCAGTAACTGACCGACTATGTCCGAGGAGGGCGGCGTGGCGAACACTCGGTCGTGGCTGTTTTCGTGCGCGTGTCGATCTTCGTCGTTGGAAATGTTTAACATCGAGTCCAGGGATCCGCTGCTATGGGACTGGAGGGACAGTCTGAGGAAAGTGGAAAGAATACAAGTTAAATCACTTGGTCGTTAGGTGTAGTAGACGTTGTAGGTAAAAAGAAAATGATTCCATACACCCGCTTATGTCGGTTTTTGGTACCGTACCCGTAAGAATAAATAATAACTACATGTAGAAACGAATCTCCTTTAAGAATTTTAATTAATTAATTAATTTACCCAGGCCTAAAATGCCGCGCCTTACATACCTATTTCCCCCCATCATCCCACTACGCCCCTCTGTCTTCCGCGACCAGAGTTAGGGCTGTCACTTGCGAAATATTTTAATCGGTTTATGGATGTGTTATACAAGTTTAGTCACGAAAGGTTACTTATGTTTTTCTTCAACGTGTAAACATTTTTGCAAAATTAGTTTTTTTAGATTTACGTTAAATTAGGTAATAATTCTTTTTGAAGATATTAAGATTACATACATACATACATAAACTCACGCCTCCATTCCCAGAGTGGGGTAGGCAGATATTAAGATTATCTCCAGAAAATTACATAGCTTATGTGGCGTGGCTGTTAATCATCTATAACACGGACACGAGTCTATACACAACCTTTAAAATAATAATTAAGCTCAATAAGTTTTATAGTATTTATTAAATTGAAAAAGCTTTATTACAAAATAAAACTATTAATTCGTTTTAAATCGCGACACGTGCTGTGAAACAAATACAACGACCGCGCCGCGCAGCGCTGCACGTCCCGAAACTTCCTTATAAAAAGAAACAGGTACGATTTAGTATGACACTGAAATAAAGCATTAAATAAAATCACACATTTAAAAACGTAATAAAATCAATTTGAATAAAATATAGTTTAGATTATAGCATTTATAACCCGTTTAAATATGTAATAAAAACGTCATACTATTTGATACACTTTTAAATAAGCTATAAATGCTATTTGAAAATGTTTAACTTTTTAGTCATGACATTTAAAAAGCAAATAAAATATGCAAGGAAGAAATTTGATTACACGAGTGATTGGCTGTTTGGAGTTAGTAATCCTAGTCCAAACATGGTTTTAAAAAGTAAATACCAGGTAAGTACATAATTAAATTTCATACATTTTTACAACAGTTGTCTTAACATTTCCGAGAATGTGGGAGAAAATATACAGGGTTATTGGTAAGTCGACATATTTCCCTCTAGGGTTTATAGGGGAGATCATTTGCAATCATTTTGGTCCCATAATACCCTACTCAAAAGTTAGTAAATTTTTCTGTTTTTGTGTCATTTATGTTGGATAAACTGATAAAAAAACGTTATTTTTTTACTTTTAGGGTTCAAATTCTTAAACGTGTACAGATTATTCTACTTATAATATTACATAAGAACAGCGATTTTACGTTGTATAAAAGATATTACTTTTTTTGTAATTTTTAAAAGATACAGATATAAAAATATACAGATAAAAAAACTTAAATTTAAATTATCTCAGAAATGGTTCACTTTTGCATAGGGTATTATGGGACCAAAATCATTGCAAATGACCTCTCCCATAACCCCTACAGGGGAATAGGTCGACTAACCAATAACCCTGTATATGGATGTGCCGGAATAAATAACACTAAAATATATTTGCTTTTATGTAGCATCTCAAAATAAGTTCTGCAGCATTTAAATTCAGAACACTTTTTACTTAAAGATTTCTTTAAATCGTCATCATTTTTTGAGTTGTAGCAGTATTGTATAAATCCATCCCATTCATTAAAGTGGCGAAGGACAGAGATAAATATATCTTTAGCAAGGTCTATTAAGGTATCTTAAGATACCTTGCTACAATATATATTAATATATTCGATAACTTTATACGATTCTTTTTTACATAATTAAGCAACGATTTATTTCATCATGAACGGAACTGATCATCTAGTTAAAACTGATCTTTTTTTGTAAATTTGTTTAAAAAATACGATTTAAGTAGTTTACCTGTCGATGGACTGCGCTATAAGGGAGTTGTCATTCGCCGAGCGTCGCTTGGGCGGCAAAGGTGGGGCCAACTCGATTTTCCTGTAACAGAACAACTCTCACTTAGCTATTTACTGTATCTACCGAAGGAGAAAGTTGAAGAGAACTGCGTAAATGAACATTTACTCAGTTATACATGTTATAATCTCGTTATTAAACAACAAGCTTTCTAACAGTAAGTATGTTACGACCACTCCGTACAAGTCAAGTCAAGAGTATAAATAAATAGAGGTATGAGTATATCGTCGTGAGGAAGATCCGACAACTTTTACAATTTTTGACTTAGGTACGAGTACACTTAATTCCAAGCGTACAGTCGAGAGCAAAAAAGTCCTGACTGTACCTTAAAATTATTATCCACTTACTCAATAAAACGATATTGCTTTATATCGACAGTTTGTTTTGCTCAGTCATTCGGTTCATAACATTTTACCAAATGTATTGTCATTAAAGCCCTTGTTAATAAACTTGGAGTTACCGTGGAGTAGCTAAGCTATGCTTTGTCCTTATCTGTCACTGTGACATTTTAACCTCGTAAGGCCCACCATACTGCAAAATGGGAGTTTTTTGTAACTGGGACTTTGAATCTACAATCAAGGGAATAAAGTTCAATTGCGATTGTCCGAAAATGCCATCTTCAGTTTATGAACATAGGAAAATAAACCTTATTAATATTGCAACAGAGTTCAAAGTAAATTGCCTTGATTATGTACATCCTATTGCACACTGGGCCTTATGAGGTTAATTCGGCAGATAAGAACAAAGCATGGCTCAGCTACTCCACGTTTATTAATAAGGGCAATTGGTTCCACGTCAATATAGTTATCTACTACCCCTTTAACCAGTGGCAACTCAATTTATCAATTTCGCAGGGATATAAAAAAGTTGATTGATGTAGACGATAGCGTTGTACAGCGATTATTATGAACAAAAAAAATACATTTCTTGTATTTTTTTTATTTTTTTTTTGTCATTACGATAGTAGAATTACACCTGCGTGAAAATTTCCAGTTTCTACCTATAAGGATTTATCAAATACAGCCCACTAAAAGACAGACTGACGGAAAGCGGAGGCTTAGTAATAGATAGGGTCCCGTTGGCACTCTTTGAGTACGGGTGTAGTAGGTAATATCAGATGTTATCATCTTTTAAAGCAGAAATGATACAAATCTTAATATCAATAAAGTTTATGCATTAAAATGAAATAAACACTGACAACACAGTGACGAACAACTTTCATATTACTATCATACTCACCTCAACTCAACGCAAGCCCATAATCAGACACTTACCGGTTGGGGCGAGCTGGCTTGGGCGGCGGCGAGTCTGGAGCGTCGAGCACCGACTCAGAGGAGTGCGAAGCTCGCACCACGGTCGCCTCGGAGCCAGAATCCCCCGTAAGCAATGAGCGCTCCTTTGGCGTCAGCGGAATATCTATCAAGGAAAACTAAGAGTTTCTAAATGTCACAAAATTTCACCCGCATACTTCTTTGACAGGTTATTTATGATTATCAAACAGCAGGTCGAGTAGAATCGTATGGCGTGCACTCACACTGACCATTGACGACATCGGCATTGACTACAC
This sequence comes from Acleris emargana, assembly GCA_927399475.2. Taxonomy (NCBI): domain Eukaryota; kingdom Metazoa; phylum Arthropoda; class Insecta; order Lepidoptera; family Tortricidae; genus Acleris; species Acleris emargana. The sequence goes on along the minus strand of OV656835.1, from coordinate 79,539,409 downwards.
AAACCTCCTTTCATAACTGTAATCGGTTGTATATCAGAAAAAGTTGTTGCTTAACTTATATACTTAGTTATATAATTCTTAACATAACGCGATCGGATTTTATGACTTAGTCATAGAAATACATATCATTACTTCCATAATAGTCACAGGACTGACCCATACTCAACAAAGCGCGTTACGGCAAAGTGGAATTAGCAATACGGTGAATCAAATACCTTTTTAATTGACAACATTTCAAAAAAAAAAGCGTTTGTTTTTTCGCGTTTATAATAGCTGGTTAAAAATTAGACTATCCGTATTTCTTGGTTTTTCTTTATTTAACTTAAATTCGTCGTTAATAATTTATTAAAGAAATAGTCATTAAAAAGACCGTATATACAAAGTTAGGAATACTGATGTCGTGATCTTAGCCTGATATAAAATAAAAATAAAGTAACTTTAAACATAAACAGAACTGACTGTAATGTCATGTCACTCACTTGTCAATCATTCGCTGCCGTTCGTTCACAAATTTGTTATTTTGCGTAATTTAATTAATTACGTAATTTGTAGACGCCATTAAAATAAATAAACTGTTTTGCGTAGAATCGAAAGCGTGTCGTTAGACTCAAGTAATCCGTCAGACAACATGACAGTTGTATATTTTTTTGAATTCCCTTGGTAATAAATGGACTAAGGGCACTATAAGTGTATTCCTAACATTCACAATCCAACTTGTTTTACTGTTTTTCCTAAATATAAAAAAACTACTGCATAAAAAAATCCAAAGATATTTTTACTGTAATGAGCAGTGTAAAATCTAGAAACGGTATTTTATTTTACTACCTTAGCACAAAATGAATTGTTGTCAATTGTTATGTATTTGTTATTTTTTAATATTTTATTGGAAGGAGTTGCAGAGTATGCGGAGCGGAATCTCTTACAAATCGCGTCGTGTTCCTTGCGAACGTGTTAGTTGCAGGTTGCAACTACATCTAAAAATACCATTCCACAATTTACCTGTAACTAATAGATGAATGTCACATACCGGGTAAAGAGTTCCGCTGAGTGGAAGCGCGTTGTGAAACGAGCGCCGGTCGTGGAGAAAGCGCGGGGCGTGCCATATGCTGCTGGGCTAGAGCCGCCACTTCTTCCACCGCCGAGGTGACTCCTTTAACCACAGAACTGACGTGCTCCGGTGACAAAGCCGCCGCTGAGGGGTCGAGCTCTTCGTTACTCGCGTTGGCCCGCAAGCTAACCGCCGTGATCTCGTCGCAAAGCTGAATCAGCATCGCTAAAGCATCGCATAAGCGCTTCACAGCACTCATCAACGACGGCGACCGACCCGTGTACGGTTTTATTGCTGCAAATGCAAATAAACATTAAATGTTTAACGTATTACTAGTAAGCCCACCAACGTAATTTTTATGCAGTTATTACATGCGCGTCATGGACCACCTTCCGATTTTAAGTATTAGCAGAGGTTTTTAACGTGGGAGGCGCGCCCCTTAGGGAAGCGCGACGGCAAACGAAGAGGGCGCGTGCTTAAAACTCTTGTAGGCCTTCGGTAAAAATATAGGATTTAAATAATGTCAGTTTGATTGAATTCATTTAAAAATATATTTATCTAGTAAGTAGGTACTATCAGTCCAATGGAACCCTGACCCACCATAGAACTGTGTCACAGTGACATTATAAAACAATTTGTTTGACACTTCTTACGACTTTAATCATAAAGTCACTGTGACATTTTCTCCAGGGTTCAAGGACTAGGCTTTGGGATTTCTTTAAAACCGGTTGAGGTGTTTACCTGTGAAAGTGTAACAAACATAGGTACAAAAAAACAAGATTTGCTTTCGTATCTATAATATTTGTAAAGTATGGATGGCAACGCAACGATTAACTAAGTTTTGCAACAATACAAGATATCTACTCGTACCTTCAGTAAGTATCACTAGGGCCGCTTACAGCAAGAATAAAATATAAATATACCATTTTCCCCTTAAAGTACGAGTAGGTACGCCATGACCACAAGGTACTTCTTTGTAAAGGAGCCGTAGTGGCAGGGGTCAATATTACAAATGCTTGAGTTCCGTTCCCAAAGGATGCCAAGAGGACCCTATTACTATGCCTCCGCTGTCCTTTCGTCTGTTAGTCCGTATGTTTGTCAATTGGAATTTCAACTATCTAATCACTAATCAGATTCAGAAGTTTACATTTTCAGAGTGTAGGTATATTACTATATATAATAATAAATAAATTAAATCAAATTAAAAATTAAAGAGGATACAAGAATGGTCCGGAGCCCTTCGCACTCGCCCTTAGCAGATTCTTATTTCATTAGTTTTATACATGAGATCTGTAATCTCATAAGCACCGAAAACATTTAATTGTACCTTTATGAATGTTAGCGATAGATTCGAAAACAATGGTGCCGTTATCAGGCAGCATTTCCAATTTTCTCTTTGTAATGACATCGGAAAAATGTTTGAGACCGAACGTAACCTGCAATCAGAGCATTAAATACATCAATTGAAGTAACTATCAACCCAATTGAAACGGACTTGATAAGTACAAAAAAAGTTTTGAGTTATAACGGACCTCTTTGACTAGCCGTTCCAGTTCTTTGGCAGGCGTGACTTCCCCCTCCTCGCCCGTAGATGTTTTCGCAGCCATATTGCGAATTTTAGGACTAAGCGGCGAGTGCGACCTGGAAAAAAAAACAAAAAGGATTAGGAGTAAATTCTGACTTCTTATTAAACAAATCGTATTGATTTTGCGCTGAGGCGGGAGGCGGCGGTAAGCGAGCTGTTAGCAAGCAGAAGGGTCAAATAGACTTTTTTTTTCAAGACAAGCGTTGTTACATGCCTTTTTTTAAGTATTATAGTTTCAATAACATATTGTTGAGAAATCAAATTCCACCCTATACACCTATTCAAATCAGTCATATAATGCCTACAGGTTTTTTTTAACCTTTGCCCATTTTTTGTTTAAAACCATTGAAAAACTGTTAAAAATATAGTTATCAACATTTTTAGATGATTTGAACTTTCAAGTTATTTTCGACTTCGAGAAGAACATAACTCCTGTTTTAATGCGATAAATGAGTATTAAAACAAAAACGCCACACATAGTATTACCTTTTATACGTAGGTATAGATTATTTATATACAAATATTGCTGTAAAGTGTAACGGATAGAAAACAGGGGCAGCAATCATTGTATTGGCAGACAGACCTATTCCGATACCTTTCCTCTTATATTGGTTTATTCCGACATTTTATAGAGTAATGCAACACAGTTACCGACGATTCCCGTTGGGAAATCAGACCTCAATCGTGGGAAAACACTAAAATATTACATTCATCGATATTTAATGTAATTTAGGAAGTTCAACACATAAAACAAGTCTGAGCAGCAATCATTAAATTTTTCCCAACTTGACCATAAATTGAGTAGTTAATTTGCGATTACAAATAAATAAGTAACAATTAATTTGCACAATGTCGTAATGTAAACAACTCGCCGGAATTCGTAACGAAAGAAGTTGCTTTGCATGCTGTGCTAACCCACAGTAGGTACGTATGTATTGAAGCCGACTTATGCGATATTGAAGGAGTCCCCTCCCGCCCACCTTACTTTGCTAAATGCTTGTTCAAACAAAAACATGGTAACAACCTGGGGCTCTATTGTACCCACTGGGTAAAACCATATTGCTTTTGGCATATGTATCGTATTTTTATTAACTCGACCGTCATTGCTGTGAAGTAAATGAGAGTTAACATAACGTTGACAATACAGTAACACTTAAAAGCAATATTATTTCACGGAGTAGAATAGAGCCGCTGAATTGACGTTAATTATTTATCACATTTGATTAATTAGCGACGATATCCCTACCTAATCAACATAATATTATAATTCGTACCGTGTCCCATTTTTAACTAGCCTCCGATGGAGTTTGTTTGTACGCTTGTTGAGCCAGTGACCTACCGGTGAGCGAACAGAGTTCGACATTTATGAACCTAATAAACTACCGTAAAGAACCACTTGATCACACTTGTAACGATGTCGAAATGTTTACACCGAAACTAGGTCCGCCGCAACTGTTATACCTACTAAAAAATCGTGCCCGACCACTATAAAATAAACAAAAAGCGATTTAGTTATGGTCTCCGCGCACTGACATTAAAATGTAATCACTCTGCAGAGGCCCCACTAAACTAATGAGATTTCAGCGGACAATATTACTAACGAGTGTGACACTAGCTACTTGTGACTCACTACCGGCGTTTAGTCAAATGTCCACACAATATCGATGCGATAGCGCCGGTCCGAGCGATGACAACGCGTATTGTATTGCTTACTTTACGCAATGCCGTACAAAGGTTAGCAGCTGTTCGATTTATACTTTTAAACAATTCTCGACAAACCACCGGAGCCTGACGCTTACGCGTTGCGTTACGCCATGCTCTCTCCGGAGCGGCCCGGATAAAACTGTTAAAATGAGCGACACTTTCTTATGATGTTGTCAGTTGAAGATAGCGAAGTTATGTAGGTAAATTTATCAGTTCAGATAAGAATAATACAGTTTTAAGATATCATCGTAATGTACACATCTCATCAGATAATGATCCTTCACTACATGAGTTCGGGGGAAGGAAATGTATTATAAATCAGAAAACATGTTATGAGGATATTTGCAGACATGATTCAATATCAGTGTCAAGTTTACCCAAGTTGCAATGAGTAATAATAAATCACAACGAATATGTAGATGTATGTACAAACCAAGTTATGTATAAAACTAAAGTCACAACGATTGAATAGTTAACAAGTTAAGTTAAGTTCTGTCCAACACCGCAGGGGCTTTTTTAGAATTCCGTAGTCAACAAGAAACACTTAGTTGCGCCATGGCCATCTCTCTCATCCGTCTGTCCGCGGTTTAACTCAGAAACTCTTGGTAGGAACTACCTACAAAGTTATAAAATAAAATCATAAAAAACCAATACAAGTAGAGCAAAGGTATTTTTTACATTATAAAATCGAGTGAGGTTTCATTGGATAGCTCTAAAAATCATCATGTACATATGTGATTATCAACTTTTAGATTTGCGCTAGAGTTACGTGTCCCCATCTACCTTCAGTCATAAAATCTGAAAAACATCTGAAATGAAAGCACATATAACTTTAAATGAAAACGATCACGACTAAGTTTACTTGATTCAATTGATTGGTTCCTAGATACGAGGGTGAAATTATGTAAGTATTCCTTCTTAAAATAATCTAAGACAGCATAAATAGATAACTATTCAATTGGTGAAAACCCCTGATGTAATGGCGACCCGATTTTTCAAAGCTGATATCTCTTAAACGCCCCAACCGCTATTCATTAAAACTAGCTAAGAACCACTCCGATTCAAAAAAAACCCGCGTCACGAGTTCATGCCTATTTTGTTATTCAGCGCCTAAAAAACCTCTGAGCAATGAGCAAAAACTTTAACGGGCTCAGAGCACGTAAGTTTTCACTGGATCACGATTTCGTCACCGATTAAAACCCCTACGACCACTACAACTATTATTTAAAACCCCCGACAAAATCGGGATAAGAACTCATAACTTTAAAAGGCTTAACAAATTTTCATCAAAAAAAACTAAGAACAATCTCGATTATATCACCTTTCTAACAAAAAAACTAAATCAAAATCGGTCCATTCGTTTAGGAGCTACGACGGCACAGACACAAAAGATGCGCGGACACACTGGCCTGGTTGTACGAAAGTTCATTGGTACATTTGGTTTTTAGAGATATTTTTTGTATTTCTTCAACGGCGTCAGAACCCTACACTGAGCATGGTCCAATCCAACATGCTCTTGTCCGTTTATTTAGATTTTGCGTTTTAGTTTATTTATACTTTATTTTTATTTTTTATTTAAAATTAATTTATTTCTTGTTTTATCTAATATTTGTTATTTTATGTCGTACTAGCGACCCGCCCGCGGCTTCGCCCGCGTGGAATGTATTATACATATAAACCTTCCTTAAGAATCACTCTATCTATTAAAAAAAACCGCATCAAAATCCGTTGCGTAGTTTTAAAGATTTAAGCATACATAGGGACAGACAGCGCAAGCGACTTTGTTTTATACTATGTAGTGATAAATATATTATTAATCAAAGTCAGCAGTATCTCGGGTTTCATAGAAAAGCAAAAAACAACATCCATACGACGACTATTATTTAAAACCTTTTAAAACAACTAAATATTGAAGACATAAACATGATTTTAAAACTTGATTATATTTGAAGTTGTAAATTAATGAACTCGAATCACAGCCCGAGAGCAATTTTCCAAACGTGTGTCTCGGAGGCTAGACTGAAGAAAACTGTAAATATCACAAGAGTAGAAAACTCACCCCCTTTCATACCTGACGTCATGCCGTGTTGGATACCTCAAAGAATCCGGGTCTACACATTTTCAAGCGACTCTCGATTTCTAGCAAAAGCGCTCATTTGTGGGCGGCATTTGGGAGCAACACATTAAGGAAAGCATCTCTATATTTAATATAAAACGGTGGACTAGTGACATGAAATATATTGTAATCGCGATTAATTCTACTTACAATTTTGTTTGAGCACAATATAAATTTGCAATATTAGCCGTTCAGAAACTCAGCACGTTTGAAGGATTATAATGAACAACGCACTTAGACAGGTAAAACCACATTAATATTAAAATGACTCATACTATGTTAGTTCGTTAAAGTTGAGGAAAAAAAATATATTTAAACTAAAATGCACATTACTAGTAAAATCCAGTTAAGTTAGCGTAGAACTCCGCAGAATGAATAAAGGCAGAAAAGGCCTGCTCACTGTATGTTTGCTGTATGTTAACATGAAACATTCCGAGTGACATTATCGTTGGAAAACTCTTTCTTTTTTATTTGTTAGTACATTTTGAATCAAACATTTTCCTTAAGACTGATTTCACGAACGCGCTACTGCAAAGCGAAATTATAGCCCGTGGAAATTGAACCAAAAAATAAGCCAACCTTGCACAAAAAAAACAGCATTTCACATTTTGTCGTCCGCGCGGCAATGTTCTTTTTTATATTTTTTCTCAAACATGCTCGGAAAGTAAGGTTTTCTAATTGAAACACAAGGACGGAAAGTGCCTCATTTTACTCCTATGAGTAAAAAAAAACTTATGAAAACACTTTCCGTCCATGTCCATATTGTTTTTTAAAAGTGCTCTTTATTGCGTACAAAATCGAAAGGACCATGAAAAAAATCCCGTACACCCAACTCGTGGGTGGGGGCGTGTGGTGCGGTGGCGGCTCGTGGAACTATCTTAACTAATACTCGTAGTTTTCAAACAAACATTCTCTCCTAAATTGTCAAAGGTTTTTAAAAATACTAATAATCATGTATTTGTATAATTTCCTCGCATTGTTTGAGAAAAGTATTATCCCAGAAAAAGCACGTCACAGTGACACTGGAGATTCTCCAGCCTCAGACGAACCAAACCAGCCTAACATGACCTCAGTAAAAGTTGCACCGTTTTCGAGTTATACCAATTTAAAGATTTTTCCAAATTTTCACCTCTTTTGACATTGTAAGTGCTCGCATTTACTGGGATAGCTTTAGAATTTAGTTTTTTTTTATTTGTGCGCGTTTATGAATAGTTGATTAAGATGATAGAAGCATTATTATGTCAATAACTAATGTAAAAGTTGGAAAAATACTGTAATGAACTTGACTTAAATTATCATCAACATAGTAATTTAAACTTTGAACACCTGCCATAACTTTTTTTTACTAGAAATGAAATGAGCAAATAACTTTAAAAACATGCGTATTTTATGGCAATTCTAAAATGGTATGACACATGATATCTTAATGCATAAAAGTAGGAATTCGAATGACATTTGCCAATATGGATCCTCGGAAATCAATGCTAATCATCTAAAAAAATATCTTGTACTCTACGATATCTCATTTTGTTTGTGCTCCTTTGAAGAATATGATTGATTTTTGGTTGACCTTGGTTCAAAGATAATAAAAAACGGGTTTAATTTTCATTAGTTTTTACAGTAAATGTTCGAATTGTTTCCCTCCGACTCTAAGGCACAAATGGCATCTTCGAATAAAATTTCGGTTTAATTTTCGTAAACTGGTTTCCGATATGTCTCGGGCTGCATTGAAGACACGTCGCCGTAGTTCCTCTTCGTTACTTATTGGTTTTGAATAAATTTTGTCTTTCAGACATCACCAAAAAAAAAAAAACATTTTACAAAGCGAAATTAACTTCCGTTAAGAGTGCCGAGTAGTCGTTTCAGTTCCACAAACAAAATCAGAGTCACGAAACGCAAGGTAACGAACTATGAGTAGTTTGGGTCACAGGGCTACAACTAAAATAACTATCCTACAATTCTAAAAAGGTGTTTTAAAAGGAATTTTAAAGGTGGGAGGACCTTGTGCAGGGTCCGTCCGGGTTGGTACCACCATCTTATCCATTAACCTACCGCCAAGCAGCAGTGTTCGCATTGTTGTGTTCCGGTTTGGGGATAAGACAGCCGGTGAAATGACTAGCATAGAGGCATTCCATCTTCGGCCTCAGGGTTGGCAACGCATTTGCAGTCTTAGGATTGCGGTCTTGTGAATGCGAATGTCTATGGGTCACAGTTTCCACTTACCATCAGGTGGCCTGTGTGCTCGTTTGACTTCCTATGATATAAAAAAAAAAAAAAAAAAAAAAAAAAAAATCTTTACATGATAAACTTGCAAAGCGGCTAATCGCGTTTCATTTGTTAGTTTGGTTGCCAGGATCCTTATTGGCAAATGTGATACGAATTCCTACTTTTTTGCATTAAGATATCATGTGTCACTCTGATTTTGTTTGTGGAACTGAAACGACTACTCGGCACTCTTAACGGAAGTTGATTTCACTTTGTAAAATGTTTTTTTTTTTGGTGATGTTTGAAAGACAATATTTATTCAAAACCAATAATTAACGAAGAGGAACTACGGCGACGTGTCTTCAATGCAGCCCGAGACATGTCGGAAACCAGTTTACGAAAATTAAACCGAAATTTTATTCAAAAATGCCATTTGTGCCTTACAGTCGGAGGGAAACAATTCGAACATTTACTGTAAAAAGTAATGAAAATTAAACCCGTTTTTTATTATCTTTGACCCAAGGTCAACCAAAAATCAATCATATTCTTCAAAGGAGCACAAACAAATGAGATATCGTAGAGTACAACATATTTTTTTAGATGATTACCATTGATTTCCGAGGATCCATATTGGCAAATGTCATACGAATTCCTACTTTTATGCATTAAGATATCATGTGTCATACCATTTTAGAATTGGCATAAAATACGCATGTTTTTAAAGTTATTTGCTCATTTCGTTTGTAGTAAAAAAAAGTTATGGCAGGTGTTCAAAGTTTAAATTACTATGTTGATGATAATTTAAGTCAAGTTCATTACAGTATTTTTCCAACTTTTACATTGGTTATTGACATAATAATGCTTCTATCATCTTAATCAACTATTCATAAACGCGCACAAATAAAAAAAACTAAATTCTAAAGCTATCCCAGTAAATGCGAGCACTTACAATGTTAAAAGAGGTGAAAATTTGGAAAAATCTTTAAATTGGTATAACTCGAAAACGGTTCAACTTTTACTGAGGTCATGTTAGGCTGGTTTGGTTCGTCTGAGGCTGGGGAATCTCCAGTGTCACTGTGACGTGCTATTTTTGGGACACCCTGTATATGCCTCGGTGGAAACGAGGATTTTCTGACTCGTATTTAGCAGAACTGCTAACCACCTCGTCAGGAAATCCCTTACTTTCGGAGCCTAGGCAATAATGTAATATAATTTGACATTTTACGTTACGCAAAAATACTAACAGGACGAAAAAAATACTAAATGCATTTAAATTCATATATTAAGCTATTATTACGAAAAGAAAGAAGAAGTGGTCGCTGCTTACCCCTTTGGGAAACAGGCGTGATTTAAAGTATGTATGTATATACATATATATTGATATTTGTAAAGTTTTTTGAAATTGGAGGTTGATTGGTACTGACGTACCTATGCGGAATGAAAATATTACTTTACACTTCAAAAATATCAAAAACATCAAATATCTGTTTAGGTAAAAATGTAAAAGAACAGGGCCGATATTCTAGGCGGTAATAACGATATCGTAGTTAATCTGTTATGGCATTGTTATGAAGTCAGCCGCCATTACTGTCAAGTAAATAGAGCTATCAAAACGGTGACAATACGGTAACAGCTCAAACACGATAATATGGTTTTTACCGTGTTGAATAGAGGCCCTGATAGTTGTTGAATGGAACATATACATGGTGGAAAGTTCAGATTATATTATAAAGAACGTAGGTAGTTAACACTATTTCGGATTCGTTAGTTTGGCCTCGACAAGCAGATGATGACTAAGCTAAAAAAAAGAGTCTGCAATTAAAGTTTGTCTCAAAAATGTATTTGACAGAAATATATTGTAAATCACCAAGACTGAAGTTTTTACATATGTAAAAAAATATACCACGCACTGAGACCAATAATATAATTACAAAAAAATATACTTTTACACCATACAGCAAAGCAAAGGTATTATTTTGTCATCTATTATCTTCTACAATGATCAGTTTTTATAATTGACCGTGTACATCTGCCATATTATGCATATTTTCTTAATTATTATTTATAAATTTATTTATAAGGCGTGAGTTTATGTATGTATGTATATGTATATTTATTTATAGGAACGAAAACAATCACAAACATGACCTTTAGTAACTATTTTCGAGTACAATTTGATCATCGACAAATAGTGTTCTCGGTTGACATGACAAACCTAATATTGGTACGGTGCTAAGTAGGTAGTCGAATACTATCATATAAAATTTATAAAAAAAGAACTTTAAAAAGTAAACTGCTGTGTTTCGTGGTCTGTAAAACCCGGTATATATATTCCTTATAAAGCTGCCTGGGTGGATTTTTGACGGCAAGGTTTTTCGTCATTCCGGTGGGTTTTTTTTTAAAAGATTTTGATTATAATTATCATATGATAGGTTACATATCCAAATAAGAATGTTAAATATATATGAGGCACCAATTTAATGACAATACTTTAAAAGCAATAAAATTTTGAAAAAAATACTCCACCAAATGACGGCTGCTCAGAAAATCAATGTGAAATTATATATTACGACCTTTATACAGGGTGTTTGGTAGCGGGTTCGACAAACGAAAATGGGAAATACCTGGGTCCAATTGGAACACATTTGCCATAGTAACCCCTATGCTAAAGTTGATAGTTTTTTTTTAATACTTTTTTTTCCGTTTTTTTGAAAATATCCCAAAATTTTACCTTTAAACCTTCTTAATTACATACCTAAGCAACTGAAACCGCCCATTTTTTTTTTAAATCATGCTCTGTTAATGGTTTTATTTTAAAACAAAACCAAAACCCATAAGTAGTGCTTTAAAAAAAAATATGGGCCCTTAAAGCTATGACAAAATGAGAAAAATAAAATGACATTAAAGTTTCGCCAAGTATACAAAAAAAATCAAAAGTCATAGACGATTTCAAATTGATTAAAAAACTTCTCTGGTTAATACTCTTCACAACGATATGCCATTTAAAAGAAAAAACACAGAAAAAAAAAAACGCAGTACATTGAAATTTCCTCACGAAGATTTATTAAAGAAATCACTTATACCACGGTTATGAATATTGGTGAATACGTTACAGTTAATAATCGCTGGTAAATTACTATTAATAAAAAACATTTTAAGAGTAATAATAAAATTGAAAACCAAACAATTCTTTGAGCTTCACGGGCGTTATTGCGAGCTCGACCATACGCTAAACAAAACACTTTTTTAAATTTTGTGATCACTTGATCAGGAATACATTCCGTACATTTTCGTCGCATTTGCCACATTGATTTGAAAAAAACATTAAGCTAAATAAGCTTTTTAATCTGTGTCTTAAATAGCTTGTAGTTCTTTAAAAGAAAAGTACACTTTTTTTTTTAAAGGCGGCAAATTGTAATTTTTTTTCAAACAGAAAACTTGTAGAAAAACACGTTGATTTGTATTGGTTTTTGAAACTTTCATTACAATGGGTGAACGTACACCATTTACCAATGAAGAGTACGCTGATATTATTTTAGCGTATGGTCGAGCTCGCAATAACGCCCGTGAAGCTCAAATAATTTTTTAAATTTTGTGATCAAAATTTAAAAAAGTGTTTGGTTTTCAATTTTATTATTACTCTTAAAATGTTTTTTATTAATGGTAATTTACCAGCGATTATTAACTCTAACGTATTCACCAATATTCATAACCGTGGTATAAGTGATTTCTTTAATAAATCTTCGTGAGGAAATTTCAATGTACTGCGTATTTTTTTTTTCTGTGTTTTTTCTTTTAAATGGCATATCGTTGTGAAGAGTATTAACCAGAGAAGTTTTTTAATTAATTTGAAATCGTCTATGACTTTTGTTTTTTTTTTTTATACTTTGCGAAACTTTAATGTCATTTTATTTTTCTCATTTTGTCATAGCTTTAAGGGCCCATATTTTTTTTTAAAGCACTACCTATGGGTTTTGGTTTTGTTTTAAAATAAAACCATTATCAGAGCATGATTTAAAAAAAAAATGGGCGGTTTCAGTTGCTTAGGTATGTAATTAAGAAGGTTTAAAGGTAAAATTTTGGGATATTTTCAAAAAAACGGAAAAAAAAGTATTAAAAAAAAACTATCAACTTTAGCATAGGGGTTACTATGGCAAATGTGTTCCAATTGGACCCAGGTATTTCCCATTTTCGTTTGTCGAACCCGCTACCAAACACCCTGTATATCATTATTAATAGATATATCAGACAAAAACCAACAACTTTCGTTTTTATATAGATTGGATAGTTTGGTGCTAGCCACAGAAGCAATCGTGATGATTTTCGAAACAGGGCTATGTCAAGTATTAGACGTGTTTTGGATAACATGGTGACCATGCTAATTTTTTTAACAGTATTAACATTTTTAACAGTGGTCAAAATGCATTTTATTGCATTTTGTACATATTGTAACGTCAATAGTCATTTCGGTGAACTAAAATGTCACCGAAATGATGCCACCGAGATGACGACAATTAAGTATTTCTAAGATGACTACTAAACCAATTAAGCAATAAATATACGCCAGATTTGCGTAAATTATATCAAAGTATTCTATTAATTATGATGAACTGAAATAAGACATTGTACATTCTTATATAGTCATCCACGTAAATTATGTTTGAGAGAACCAAATACGTCGTGCCGTCGTCGAAAGACTTACCTCGACAGAGTCGCAATGCTCGACATTAGCTGGTCCACTCCACTGAATGACCGAAGTAGAACTAATGTTCGACTCAACATGATCGAAAAGGTGGCGGTAGGGGGTGCGTAACGATCGATATAAAAATATTTTCTATAAAATCAGTCGATATAACGCTCATTTGATACAATTATTGAATCATATAACAACATTTAATATATTTAAATATGATATAATTATCATTTTATATAACGATCATTTGTTCTAAACATATTTTATATAACATACATTAAGTATAATGCATATTTACTATAATCAACTTATGATATAAAGTTAATTTCATAAAAAGTACAGTTGGTATAAAAAAATACTGTCTATACTAACTCGTGTCCAACCACAAGGGTCGGTTTGTTAGTTACCTATTGTGACCCTACAGAGCGGTAACTCCTAGGTCTCAACTAATATATAGGTCAGGTTAGGTTAGAATTGTGTCAAGGCGCGAACCGCCATAACAACGCGGAATAGGAGCTCCGCAAAGCGGATCTCCGTCGACTTTGCCTCACGGTCAGCGTTGTACCAAAAAATCATTCGACCATAAAAGTTATGCCAAACAAATATACTTAACAACTACCAGAAAAGTAGTTTGGGTTAGGTAAATAAAACGCGTTACAATTATTTTAAATATGTGGCAATAAAAAATAATATACCACATGATAGTTATACAATATGATTTTTATACAAAATGATGATTATACCAAATGATGTTTATAATAAATAAATGATATACCAAATGATAATTATAGTAAATAAAAATAGATATTTTGATAATATACCAATCGTTTATTATATAAAATGAGTGATTATATCCTTTAAAATTATATCAAATGTTATTATATCAAATGAAACACCCGGCGGTAGGTTAGTGGACTAATTAGATAACAGCAGGTGTTTGAAAGTTATGAATTAGTGCTAATCGTGGGACAAAGACAAAATGGTCTATATACATTTAAATGAAAAAATATTAGCAATGAGTAATGTTTATTGAAACGTGTTGTTTATTCTTCTTTCTAATAATGTATATAACTTATTAATAAGGCGTACTAGAAGTAAAGTTATAATAGTTTGTTTGGACGAAACCGCGAGTGGAACAGGTCTCACAGACGTACAGCTCCTAGTATTCTGTTTTTTTTTATAATAATAAAAAAATATCCAGCTCTGGTTTAAAACAGCAGTGTTCATAATGTTATGCCTCGTTGTATTTTATCCTGTTTAATGTATAAAAATATGTTTCTCGTAGATTGTTCACTGTTTTTTTAAAGCCTTGGGATATCTACAAAACTGATATAAACTTGTATTAAATATATAAATTTTGTTGAAATGTAGTAATCATACGAACCGTGTGGTTGCCGGGTTAGAATAGTGCCACTCCATGTCTTCCCGTGGATGTCGTAAGAGGCGACTAAGGGAATAAAGGCTTGTAGTACTATAAGGCGATGGGCTTGCCACCTGTCACTAATACACTGGGAAACATCTTAGCCTACTTGTGCAAAATGTGGTTACAGAATTATCAAGAAGTTTTAAGACTTGTTGGTAATTCTTTAGCTCTGCCTACCCCACTCTGGGAATGAAGGCGTGAGTTTATGTATGTATGTGGTTGTAGTAATCATACCCACGTGGAATATGAGATTTTTTTGCGTAGTTAGTTTTGAGTAATGAAACAAAAGGTAAAAAGATGATTTTGACGAAAGTTGCGGTTGGGGCAAAAGTTAGTTGAGTTGGGCAAAAATTATCTATTTACGAATAACCGGGAAGTTAACTAAATCATCTTTTATTTGAAATAACTAAATAACCCGTCATTTGTTATTTTGAATTTATTTAGATGATTTTCGTTTTTATCTAGAATAATTATTACTTGGGATTTTAAATAAAAGATGAATGTCAGTAGTACAGTCATGTAGAGAACTAGAAGCGGTTGGGCAACTTGGGCATAATGAAATGAAAATAACCTAAAACAAAATTAATAAATGTTTTGTACATATTTAAATTAATAAAATATAAACCTATGGGACATTTTTTTCCATATTGTTGGTCGACATATTTCCGTTACCGTTCTTTTTGTCTCTTTTACAACATTTAACGTGTTCAAATGCTCCGTTTCCATGTTTCCGTTCCGTTTTAGCAGACAACATTACAGCGTTTATGAAATTGCAACAATAATTTTCTGATTTTATGAGCAACGTCAGTGTGACGGTTTGATCCGACGTGAAATTCTATATAAATTTATTTATCTGAGCTTACTTCAATAACAATCGAGGCCAGTTATCCTCATCTAAATAATTTATCGAAATAAAAAGGTTGTCATTATTTGTGATTGAATTTATCTTCGAATAAATTTATTTGAAATGATTTTATTTGAAATAATTATCTAGATGAGAAATTATCAAAATAACGCCCAAACTATTATTATTCGATTGGTAGATGCTACTAGTTGCCTAGCAACCCTTACTGATTCCGTGTTTTACTGCAAGCCTTCTGCAAGCATGCCGACAAGTCAGGAAGCGGCCTAACAGCCTTCTCTCTCAGTTTTCATTATGCGGAGTTACATAAAAAAATACAATACTTTAAAAAAATGTGGGTAACGTTTTGAGGGCATTGTTTCATTGTTTACGTACCGTATCGCCGAGGATAGATGGGGCGGGTGATGTTGCTGCGCCGGCGAACGCATATTGGAGATGCGCTCGAGCAGGTCGTCCTTGAAGGATCGCGCGCGCCGTGCGAGCTTGTTGGCGCCGCGCAGCGACCCGCGGTGCCCCGACCCCGCCTCGCCGCACGAATCGCCCTCTGCAATCGGCACCAACTAATTAAACTAAAAAAAAACAAAAACCCCCTCCGTACCGTACTACTCATTTACTTGACAAAGTACCCAGGATAATCCACTCGTGAAAATTACAACACACACCACAAATGATGGCACTGCCCATAAAGAACCAATAATCTTACAACGGTTAATATTGTTTATACCTAAATATATGGATTTATGGTTCTTTAATTTAAGTTTTTACGTATCAAAAAGCAAGGCCAACCGTTTATGGCTAAGTGATTAGATTATTAAGCGTTACGCATTGTCGTATGTTGGTATTTGTGCCAAGTTAGCCATTCTTAGCAAGATCGTGTAATTAACAGTATACAATGAGAACTCTAACACAGAATAATACAGAATAATATCAACAGATTATTAATGCTCTACTTAAACTTTTATTAATTACTTTGATTAAGTTCAATGTTGAGTCGTCGAGTTGGTCGAGTCGTTGAGTCCGGATTTTAGTGGTTCGTTATTTTGGTTTATTCTTAGGTACCTACTTGCAACAACTGCTTCAACGACAATCAATGACTTAAGCCCACAAATCTCAGACCGTACCAAAAACGAATGCAAGTAGAGTTAGCTTATAATAAAAAAAATTGTACGTCATGTAGAGAATATTCTAGACTTATATAATTTTTCACTTGAACCTCGGAAAACTTGTTTCCCTTTTAACTACGGCCACAGAAATATTTCACAAGCACTTCTGAAGTACGTGGGTTCGTAAACAGCTAAATGCATAGTAAGAATAGTAATTAAAGCAGTGCGGTGTGTAGTAAACATAAGTTTATCAGTAGCGGTGACGCGCGAGTTTATAAATACACAGGGAGGCGACAGCAGGACACGCGCGAAGCTGCTGCGAGTGACGACTGAGTGGACAGTCGACACAGTGCGGCGGGCCGTGGCGGGTCACCGACTGTCGATCACTGGCTGTTGCATACCCGCGGCCGCCGGCGTCACACACTTAAATGATGTCTAACTAACTTCTATTTAGTATGCAGGTTCGCGGGCACCTGACCGTTGCCCACTAATCGTCCCTTTGCATTTGCGCACGACGCAGCGACGATTCTAAATGTCCTTAGTCATCCCACGCCTGCAGAGCCCACTAGCGCACAAATATAAAATACAAAGGTGACAAACTTATAACACGAAAGTAACCATGTCATCCTCTATCTCTTATCTCCTTAGGAAAAAATAAACAGGAATTACATTGATATTGTTTTCATGATGCCGGCTTGGATATATTATAAGGGTTTTAATATGGTAAACGCAATGGCAAGTTCAAATACACCGGTCATTTACTTACTTATATTATATTAACGCCGTAGATTATGAAGACGGGTTTCAGAAATAAACAACCGCTTTAATGACTTGACTTATACTTTTACATGTATACTGTGACACTACACAGTATACATGTAAAAATAGCCTCATGAGCTCACCCTACAAGTTTATGTGGTCTTTCTTTACCTTAACTAACCAAAATGTGGAATGAATCAAGCCAAGTTTAAAATAGTTGAAAATGTAATCGGCAGGGCTCGAACTTTTCATGCCGATGATGACGTCAATTTGTATACAGGCTGATTAAAAATGAAAGACTAGTATTGAAAGGTTGCAATTAGGTTCGAGTATCGCCGAACAAGTTCTGCATAAAGCTATAGGGAGTTCATGCAATATGTGGGTGACAAATACTGAATCTAATGTCAATTAGATCACTACATTTATTTATATTTTATTTTAAGTACAACGACTTAACTTCTTGAGTCCTAGACAACGACTCATGTGCACATGCACTGCGATATGACTTGACGCTAAAAACCCTTATTTAACTTTCTGAGTTTAACGATAGGTACTGACATTGAGAAGGAGTCATCAATACAATTATGGCATTGACATTCATAAAAGAAAATAGTCTAAATTTGCCATTTTTAGTAATGAGTGGTGAAAAAAATATGATGCTGCTGTTATCCGTGTTTTGATTGCGATTAAGCTGTTTTTAACTCTAGTCATTTAACCGCTTCTTTTTTTACCAGTATAGCATCAAGTGAGGTATCATTGGAAAGGTGACGTTATGATTCACATCACATCGTAAGAAGTGTCAAACCAATTGTTTTATAATATCAAGGTGACATCGTTATATGGTGGGTCAGGGTTCCATTGTGCTGGTAGTACACGTTATTATCAATTTTTAGATTTGGGGGACCGTGTATAAAATATTGAGCTCGTAAGGAATAATTTACATACATACATACATACCTTCACGCCTTCATTCCCAGAGTGGGGTAGGCAGAGCTACAGAATTACCAACAACTCCAAAAACTTGTTGATAACTCTGTAACCACAATTTGCACAATTAGGCTAAGATGTTTAACAGAAAGGAATAATTTTCGCTTACGTATTTTCATAATTGAAGATTAGTTACGAAGGAAAGAATAACCAGAATGAATTAGTTTCTCATTTTAGTTTAGTAACAAACGACGCGCTGGCCTAGTTGGAAGTGACCCTGCCTACGAATCTAGCGGTCCTGGGTTCAAATCCCGGTAAGGGCAGATATTTGTGTGATGAGCCCGAATATTTGTTCCGGAGTCATGGATGTTTACTGTGTAATTAAGTATATATTTCTCTTTATAAGTATTTATATCGTTGTCTAGTACCCATAGTACAAGCCTAGAGCAGCTTAGTTTGGGACTAGGTCAATTGGTGTGACATTGTCTCCTGATATTTATTTATTTATTTAAACTAGTTAAAATCCAAATTAATTGCATGAATAAATTGTGAAGGTACTCATAATTTAGTAGAAGTTATATAGTTACTTACCTTTTAAGTTTAACTTTTATTAGGTATAAATTCCCTTTAACCCATTTGTTACTACCGAGTACCTTTCTGACGCCGCTAAAGCCATACAATAAATATTTTTTACATATTTTTTCGTAGGTAACAGCTTCAAATTAGTACACCATAACTATTTAAAATCAGTGCAATCCGAAGCATTAAAAAGTTTTAGTAATTATGTGGGTTAATTAAATAAATTATACTTATTACGGTTTATAAAAATATTTAGTTAAAATATAAATAATACCAATACAATTAAAAATTAGCGTATTTAAATGTAAATTAAACTAAGCTTAATTAAAAATTAAAAGATGTAATTAATGATCAGACATCACTATAAGAATATCATTCCATCTTGCAGGTCCGCCCGCGGCATGTGTATCTATGAAACATGCATTACCATATGAATAAGTACTATTAGAAGGGTAACTTCATCCCCACCACGCGCGCTCCCGCGTGGCCTGTCAACAGTCCAGGACTACTCATCGCAGCAAACACTAGCCGGTTGCCCCCAGAATCGGCGCTCGGAGTAAACGTGCAACAATATTTCAAATGAAGCTCTCAAAGGCGCCACTGTCTACGCAAACTGTGGTTTTACTGATATTTCCGTATTCGACCACGTGCTTTACGATAATTTGTAGGACGATATCAACGAAGTTTGAATCTTTAAGTAGGTGTTCGTTTTTCCTTTTCTCCCTCTATCTCTCTCGCAAGATTTTGGTGTTTTTTCCTGCGGAAACTACGCAGGTTATTTGATATATTTTTTAATTTCATATTTATATATTTATATAATGCTAGACTAAGTTGTACCATTGTAATATTAAATATATTAAAAAAAAAAAACTGACTGCTGAGTTTTCTTCTCAGCAGTGGTCTCCTCTTGTGAAGCGCTGGTAGATTCTTGACGTGTAAAGTGCCCGTGCGGCCTACTTACTGAATAAATGTCTCATCTTTATCTTTAAGTAGTCAGCAATAGGAGGGATATATTGTGCTGTGTAGGTAAGGGTGCTTAAACAGACAAAAACAGAACCCGGAATTGAGCTTTTTTTAAGTGCCAAAAGTCAAAGAAAGGTAAGTTGCTTAGATTTACCACAAACATCAAACTTACTATACTAGATTTATTAGTAATATTCGATACATACATACATAAACTCACGCCTTCATTCCCATTTAATATTTAATATTTGGGTGGATTGGGGGTCTAAAGCGACGGAAACGGACCGTTACTATGGTTACATGTCACTGTGTATTATCGTATAGTTTTACAGGTGAATAAATTGTACTTGAACGAGGTTGCGGGCTCAGTTAGTATTATATACTTGTAACCACCCTAATTTTGCGACAGGTGAGAGAGAGGTAAGGCGAGGCGTGGGGCGCTTGAGGTAACTATTTGACGGCTTTTCTGTCAAATCCATACAATGACGCCGAAGATGCCCTTCTAATACTACTTATGGTTTTAACAAGGTGTATGTACCTATGACTTACACGTCGTTCAATTAAAATCATTCTGGTATTTTCTATCAGGCAAATTTTGCTGTTGGTGCGATGCACCGTCACAGTTCAACGGTGGGCCCTTCTAATAGTACTTATTTTTATGGCATTAACTTTCTGGATTGCTAGCACAATCCTTTGAGAATGGTAAGCACGAGCTCTATTCATTCAATAAGCAGTGGTTAAAACGATAATTTTGCTGACTAATAGTTTTTCCTTTCGGCCTTACAATTAAAGCAACAATGGGCACAATGGTGCGGCGTTCCCGCGTCTATTACGGCTGTTATACAATATCAAGAATATCAGCATTTTTAAGTAACAAGTACCAAAATCTGGTGAAAATTATTTCTGCGTCAACCTCCGCTGAGTGAAACTTTGAAATTTAAATATAACAAAGATATCTATTTACAGTAATAACAGTGATACCAATCTATTTATGATCAACTTTCAAGTTAGCAATACGACAATGAAACATGCTATCATGTTACACACGACTAAAAATAGAAATAAGTTTTAACGGGTTAATGTGTCAGTTTTGATGAAAACGTGTCGTCGCATTGCCAACCACACTACAAAAATCGTGAAAAAAACTTGTTTAAACAGCTTCAATAAGTTGAGTGACCAAGGACCATCAAGTAATGTCGTGTTAGTAAGTAAAAAGCGGTCAAGTGCAAATCGGACTCGAGCACCAACGTTGTATGAAACATTAAGAAACCTAATAAAGTCCTGCTGATCTTGTAAAAGACCAAGACAACAAGTAATACAGGGTATATTTATTTATTTATTTTATCTATTCACTGAATAAAGTTAAATAACTAAACATACACATTTTATGCATGATCATACCATGTAGTATTTTGCGAGACGCTGCGTCGTTGCTAATTTGCCGATAGACCCCGACGCCCGGCGCCGCCGTGCCGCGAGAGGAGCGCCGGTGCATGGGCCGCCGCCGAGCATCAGCTACGGAATAGGAATTTCTACTGTCGCCCTTACGCGTTTCGAGTAAGGGCTCCTCAGATGGAGAAACGTAATGCTTCAAATTTTCCTCCGCCACTAAGTTCTGAAGACTTGATCCATTTCTAATGATTTTTCCCTTCTCACCGTTACTTCTCGTCCCACTTAATGTCAAATTGTCAAAACTTTTGCAAGGTGTGAGCGGCAGGATATTATTGTTTCTCAAATCATAATATTTATTTGAGTCAAAGCAACTGAATCGGGAACATTGGTCGACTATTATTTCAACATTTCCCGCATGGTTGTTCTGGTATGCACTTTGAACTGAAGGTAATTCAGGTTTAAATCGACTGCCTCGCTGTTTAATACTCCTGATATTACGTTTAATGACTGATGTTCCCCTTTCGCCCAGGGCATGCAAAACATCGCTGGGTTCCAAAAATCCTATCGGACTCACTCCATTTTTATAAACTCTATAGCTTCGTTTATTTCTTCTCTGATTTTGATTATCATCGTAAATAAAGCTTTCATCATAATGTGGCATTTTAATTCATTCGATTAGCACTTTTTTTAGTTTCGGTAACAACTTGACGCAGAAAATATTCTATCAACTTTCAAGGAAATTATTCATTTGAAAATGTATGTATATTACTCTCACGACTGGTTCAAATCCAGTTATTCGCCATAATGTGTGCACATATTACCATAGCAGCTTGTGATTTCTACCAAGAAACTAGGTGCTTATTAGATATAGATGAAAGCTGGTCCTCTAGAATAATTTATA
Source organism: Acleris emargana (assembly GCA_927399475.2). NCBI lineage: Eukaryota > Metazoa > Arthropoda > Insecta > Lepidoptera > Tortricidae > Acleris > Acleris emargana. The sequence continues at coordinate 79,517,149 of OV656835.1, read as the reverse complement.
AATCAATATGTTCATATTTTATTCATAAACTTTTCTTTAATTCGTCTACCGACAGCACCACTTTTATAACCATGTTTACGTTATCGTAGGTAAAGTTTATGTTTTGAACGTATCATTCAGAGCCAGAAATAGCGAATATGTACAATTAGATCACTATTTATTTACGGAGCTTTGCGCAGAGCGTCTCGTGCGCATCACGCGCCTCCACACAGACTACTGTGCTGTCCAGCTTTGACAACCTTGACACTACAATTCAGACGCCTGTAAATCACCCTGGCCGAATTTAGACACTTGCGCTAATGCGAGTAATATATGAAGGTCTGTTTGTTAACAACATTAAATCCTGTTCACTCTGATTAGAATAAACATTTAAAGGAAAGTAACAAAATCCACTCTTGATAAGATAAATATTTACACTAAGGGAAACGACATCGGCATTTATGACTTTCTCTATGCGACAGGCGCTGATTTCGGACATCAACTTCGATTCTTAGTCATACGCCGTTTACTGCTTACACAACAGCACCTTATGTGATTAAATGTATGCTGTATGTGTAGAGTCCATATACACACTCTTTGCGTTTTCACTTGTAAAAAAATTATATATTCAAATAACTCTTCTAGATCATTGGTAAGTAGATACGATTGGACGGGAGCCGCGCAGGGATAAAGAATAATTTAAAATGAGCGTTTTTACGACACGATCTTGTATACAAGAAAGCAACAAGGTGGTTGATCGTGCGCATCCGAGCACACTATTGACACCGTCTGTCGGTCGGGCGCGGGCTGATGGCAGCAGCGCAGTAATGTTTCCGCGCGAGAGTCAAACGGTGCGGCCAGCGGCGGCGAGGGCGCGGCGGCACTGCGCCGCGTCCAACTCGGCCGGTGCTGTCGCACCGCACCTCCGAGAGTGAAAGTGTTGCGTCCGCCGCTCATCTCTGTACTCCCAACACATCTAGAGGTGCCTACCTGCCCGTTGCCGGATGCCCTCGGAAATGATCTATGTATGCAACCATCAATAACTGTTACATCACGGAGTATTTTCCTTCTTACGAGTACAAGTACATTTATGAAACAATTCCGTGCCTAATCACATTCAAAAGCGTCAAACAAACTGACATACATACAGTCAGGCAGACATCATAAACTGTGAACTGTAAAAAGCTCAAGAATGAGATTGTGTAATTTGAATAGACCAAAAAAAAGGACTGCATTTTTCGATTGATCCAGAACCAATGGAATTGGTGGCGTACTACGAATACTATGACTGAGATATAATAATCGTAAAGATAAGCCAAATCGCGCAGAATTTAAGATCCTTCAACCTAGCCATAAGTGAACCTGGTAGTTTTTTATATCTAAGAACTATCGAAAAAGTATGAGTATAATATTCCAGATAAATATTTGCAAATCGGTGCATTCGATTTTTACGTCCAAACACACCTACATATGGGGTCAAACATAGAACCTCTCTCTATTTCAAATCGGTAAAAATTAGATACCTACTATAATATAACCCAAACCCTTATTGAAAGTATTAAGTCCAAACAAAACAACAGGCAACTTGCCTGTCACATCATGTAATTTACACATACCTACATGAATACCAACTGCTAACGAAGTAAAGTAATGTGCTTTCTGTAATTTGGGTATGGTAATTACTTCTGGATATATCACAAGTGATGGCTAGCTTCCATTGTTTGCCAATTACACATATGTGTCCCTACTAGCTTTCGCCCGCGACTCGGTCCACGTAGAAGTCGATTATCGCTGCTCCCTCGGGAACAGGTACATTTTCCAGGATAAAAACTATCATATGTCATGTCCTATTCCAAGACCTAACCAATGTGTGCCAAGTTTCATCTCGATCTGTTCAGTGGTTGAAGCGTGAAAGACGGACAAACATACACACTTTCACATTTATAATATATTATATACAGGGTGTCGGGTTTCTTGTGGTCCAAATGAAATATTTAAATAGGTCATCTTGAGGGCTACCAAAAACACCACACATACCATGTACGTTCAGCGATTTTTAGTACTTTCAGAGATATTGATCATTTTAATCGGAATTTTTGTAATTTTTCCTTGTATCCATCGTACGAAAAACCCTTAAGGATAAGGGTAATTATAGTCACTAAGGGGACAGTGAGAGTCAGCTTAGTCTAACAATTGTCACACACATAACCTTGTGGTGAATCCCATCCTGTGCAATCTACGTGTGCCCACAACCCGCAAGAAGTGCACCTATACCATACTTTATTGTTGCGACCAAATTCACTACATAATAGGCATTTATTCGTATCGTCATCACATATCCGACAGATAACTGATTCAGAAGTAGTGTTTTGCTCTTGGAGTACGCGCCTTTTGGCCTTGTTAAAAAATTCAGATTTTTGCTGTTTGCTTTAGGCACATTTTTTCTTTTTCTCCTTTAGCTGCCTATCTCAAGTCTGATTACCCGCTTCACAGTGATTCTTATTAACCGATTATACGTAATGTGTAAAAAATTATAAGCTAAAATAGTTCGCTATTAGTAAACCACAAACGTTTTCTAAATCGATAATTTAAGCTTACAGTCACTCAATATACTACTTTAAATACCCAGAATTCTTGTAATAAATGATGTACTCACTGCTTATTTAGTGCACTCGTAAAATTACATCAAATGCGCGCAAAATCTCGCGACAGCCTTCCTGTACAGACGAATGGAACTGTACAAGCAGGCGGTCGGGGGAGTGCGAGCTAGATCTCGCGACAGCCTTCCTGTACAGACGAATGGAACTGTACGAGCAGGCGGTCGGGGGAGTGCGAGCTAGATCTCGCGACAGCCTTCCTGTACAGACGAATGGAACTGTACGAGCAGGCGGTCGGGGGAGTGCGAGCTAGATCTCGCGACAGCCTTCCTGTACAGACGAATGGAACTGTACGAGCAGGCGGTCGGGGGAGTACGAGCTAGATCTCGCGACAGCCTTCCTGTACAGACGAATGGAACTGTACGAGCAGGCGGTCGGGGGAGTGCGAGCTAGATCTCGCGACAGCCTTCCTGTACAGACGAATGGAACTGTACGAGCAGGCGGTCGGGAGAGTGCGAGCTAGATCTCGCGACAGCCTTCCTGTACAGACGAATGGAACTGTACGAGCAGGCGGTCGGGGGAGTGCGAGCTAGATCTCGCGACAGCCTTCCTGTACAGACGAATGGAACTGTACGAGCAGGCGGTCGGGGGAGTGCGAGCTAGATCTCGCGACAGCCTTCCTGTACAGACGAATGGAACTGTACGAGCAGGCGGTCGGGGGAGTACGAGCTAGATCTCGCGACAGCCTTCCTGTACAGACGAATGGAACTGTACGAGCAGGCGGTCGGGGGAGTGCGAGCTAGATCTCGCGACAGCCTTCCTGTACAGACGAATGGTACTGTACGAGCAGGCGGTCGGGGGAGTGCGAGCTAGATCTCGCGACAGCCTTCCTGTACAGACGAATGGAACTGTACGAGCAGGCGGTCGGGGGAGTGCGAGCTAGATCTCGCGACAGCCTTCCTGTACAGACGAATGGAACTGTACGAGCAGGCGGTCGGGGGAGTGCGAGCTAGATCTCGCGACAGCCTTCCTGTACAGACGAATGGAACTGTACGAGCAGGCGGTCGGGGGAGTACGAGCTAGATCTCGCGACAGCCTTCCTGTACAGACGAATGGAACTGTACGAGCAGGCGGTCGGGGGAGTGCGAGCTAGATCTCGCGACAGCCTTCCTGTACAGACGAATGGAACTGTACGAGCAGGCGGTCGGGGGAGTGCGAGCTAGATCTCGCGACAGCCTTCCTGTACAGACGAATGGAACTGTACGAGCAGGCGGTCGGGGGAGTGCGAGCTAGATCTCGCGACAGCCTTCCTGTACAGACGAATGGTACTGTACGAGCAGGCGGTCGGGAGAGTGCGAGCTAGATCTCGCGACAGCCTTCCTGTACAGACGCATGGAACTGTACGAGCAGGCGGTCGGGAGTGCGAGCTAGATCGATTTATCGCCCCCGAAACCCTCTGCATGAAAATCGTTCGAGTCGTTTCCGAGATTCAGATTAAGTATATGTCGCAGATAATATTTTCCTACAAATTTAATGTTAATTTGATAACATAGTTGCTGATTTGAGCTGTATTTTACAGTGAACGCCGTGGCGCTAGTGTAGCACCTCGCGGACAGAGTCGGTGAGTCGTTTCCGGTTGGAATGGGTGGGAAACCCACCTTATAAATATGGGTGCCTCGTAGCACCCAGGGACTTTTGAATCTGAATTCCAAAGGGCAAACGACACATCGAAACTGTCGGTGCACTGCCATTTTGTATTTAGTACCTAAGTTACTTCAATTGAGTAAATGCTAAAATAAGAAGTGATTCTGCTGCTTTCTTGGTCGCCTGAGTACCCAGCCCTACAACCATGTCAGAACCCTTATCTAAAGATGCAGAGGCCGGTTTTCCGAACACTCAGCCGGTGTCTGCGTCGACATATATAATCAGTGATGGGAAATAGGTGAGCTAAAATACCTATTCTTCGCGAGAGGACATAATATAGAGTGGTTACAACCGGATAAAAATTATTATTTTTTTCTGTTCCGGGTATTCGATATTTATTCGGGTAATTATCGTAATGTAAAACATTACATGTTTTGTTTAAAGTACGGCATGTTTAATGTTAGTTTTTAGTAAAAAGGGCTAGAGAAAAGAAGGAATGTACAAGATTTCTAAAAAGTAGTAGCAGGACTAATAATATGGGTTTTCCCACGCATTGTTTGTTTATGACTTGCAAATGGGCGTTCACATTTTCGGATTACTTATAATTTTAACTTTATGGCAGGAATGTTACCATTTTTACTACAAACTTTACAAACATTCTATAAGGAAAAGAATGTATGTTCAACATTACGGCTAGTATTCGCAGTGCCCGGATAAATATCAAATACCCGGAATCCAAAAAATATATACTTTTATCCGGTTGTAACCACTCCATATTATGTCCTCTCGCAAAGAATAGGTATTTTAGCTCACCTATTTCCCATCACTGTATATAATATATATACGAGAATTGCTCGTTTCAAGGTATCAGATATGCGACATATATCGCACACATATATCTTACATATTTGCATATCGCAGTATTTACGCGTTACCAGTATTAACGTAAACCTGGAGGTTCGTTTTCTTTGGCTAAGTGAGTAGGTATCTCAAATAAAAAAGGAGGAGGTTCTATGGTTCAGTTTTTTTCAGTTCAGCAACCACGTTGAAATTCTAAATACCAACGTCCCTGCAACACTTTCTACCACAACACTCCACTTACTACATCACTTCACGCTTGTCTTGGTTAAAACGATGGAGCTTAACCGCGAAAATTTCTGCTATTATTATTAATGATTTATTATATAATACAGGTACGTACTACAATTAAAAGTTAAAACTAAACTAAGCTACTCAAATATTAAAGATGTAAATAATAATCACCACTATAAAAAGAACACCCCCACTAGCAGGTCCGCTCGCGGCATGGTCCCTATGACACTGGCTGCATTACCTCTCTGGATAGCTAGTCCAATCCTTTGGGAGAGGTAATCACCAGCTCTAGGATCTCCGGAGGTGTCTATGAGCCGGGATGACAGAGCCTTCATAAAGGTTATTATTAATTGTAATATTTTTAATTAAAATTAATGTTAAAATGTCATAAATTGTACCTTTTTAGAAAGCTTATGAATTGAGCAAACTATTCCTGTAATTTGTACGCGAAGTGTTACGTACTTGTGTGTTGTACTTTTTTTTTAGTTATACTTTAAAATGTCACAAATTTTGGAAAATAAGTACTAGAACTTCTAACTTCAAATCCTTTTATTTGCATTTGTTTAGCATTTTTTAATCTAAAAACCTGAACAACTCGATAACCAATGAGTTTTGACCCTTGGTTGACTGGATTTAAATCATTACAAATGAGCTGTAGAATAACCCCTTTCAAGGAATACGGCGAATTTCCAGTCACCCTGTATACCTAGTACGCGAGTAGAAAAAAATATTTATGCTAGTCAATATGACCAGGAAAAATAAAAAACCTCGCTACATTGCGGAAATTGTATGATCTGACATTTATTTATATTTCAATTCACATAACACAGATGAAGGCGTGAGTTTATGTATGTATGTAACACAGATTAAAAAAGTGTTAGTGGCGACCTCATTAGAAGTTTTAAATTTTTCTGGTCAGGCTGTATAATTTAGTCACAATATAAGCTTAAAACGTTCCGTTGGTGTGTGACATCTGCTTCTTTGGGTTTTTTACCAAGCAATAATTTTGTGAAAACTTAAAACAAGAACAAAAAAATGCTAACGCATTATTGTTGAATAATCTTTATACGTTAAAGCAAACCACACATTTTGTAATTTTCTATTATGATGCAAAATGCTCTGACATGTGTTTTTAATATTTTTTTCAGTTATTCCGTCATACTTCCGTAAAACATACCCAATAAAAACCCTTATATTTACTTCTTGAAAGGTTTTTCTAATGCTATAAAAACAAGCTATAATCTCGGCAAAATCAATTTCAAGAGGACCTTAGTTTGTAATTCGTATTACTGTTTTGATTTCACTCCCTCTTCTACCTACGCAGGTGTAATAGGATCTTATTTCAGGAACCTTTACTTTTTTTATGGCATGAAGAAGGGAAATTAATACACCGATCTCATAATGATAAGTAGGTTTACAGACCCATGGCTATTTGCTCGAATTTAAGAGCAGCTTTGCAAAGATATAGTTCAAATTAATTAAAGTAATACTTATAGCTCGGTGCAAAGAGTGTGAAATATACTCTTTGCACCGAGCTATAAGTATTACTTTAATGATGTGATATTGTGATGTATAAATTAGTCATAAAAAACCAGTGCGAACCAAAAACTAGCCTCCTACACAGATAAAAAAGATATCTTATTTTAAGTCGCAAAACTCTCTTAAACATTGTATTTTAGGGAAAAACTTATATTGCTTGAGCTAATGAATATGTCTTTCCCCAAAGGGCTCATAGTCTTTCAAAAGAGAATCAAAATTAATTAGTTGAAATTTAAAATATTCTTGTGACAATTAAGACAGATTTGAGTTAAAAAACAACGGTTTTATACCAAAATTCTATACAGTTTTAGTATTAATTTTAGAGTTCTTGAAATATTATATTTGGTTCAAGGATTCTTATTCAAAACAAACATGTTCACAAATTTCAAATAAAACACACCTCATTTTTCTTTTAAAAATGATACATTTTCGGACGAAAAAAGCGAATTTTTGGTTTAATGTTCAAAAGTTGCAACGAAAATCTAAAAGTTTCAAATTAAAATAGATCACAATTTTCCAACAAGATTTAGTTCAATCTTGCTTTGCATTTTATATTTGTAACGAAAATCTTATTTCAATATAGATTTTCTGAATTGAAGATCTAACAAGTTTACTTTGAAACAGGTCACAGTTTCAAACCAAAATTATTTCCATTTTTGACTTAAGACTTTTGTAGACCATATTTCTTCATATAAGACGTTGGTTCTTCAGGCAAGAATTACAAAATCTTGAATGGAAATTGTAGACGTATGTATTTCTTGTCTATACTGTGGTGTTGCCATTAAAGAAAATAATTCCCTTAAAGGGGACATTAATTATAGTAATTTTATTGTTTAATTGATTTAATAAGAATGTATACAATTGTCATAAAAAATAAGTGTTAAATAAGTGTTTTTATTCTGTGTGAAATATTAGGAATTATTTTTATGAGTTGTTGTATTATCAATGTATCTAATGGGAATGAAGGCGTGAAGGTATGTTTGTATGTATGTATGATTGGTCTGTTCCCACTAGTTCCATTATTTTAAAGGACTTCAGATAATAAAACTAGTGGGAAATATTTTTTCCCAGTAGTTTTATTATATAATAAAAGAAAATTGTCTATCTAAAACTATTTATGAAAAAAATGCATTCAATAATAATATAATACACGTAACGTTTTTTATCCTGGTACTTGATAAAATTATATAATGATTTGTTTACTTTAAATTATAGTAAGCAAAAAAAAAAAATATTCTTTAGGCAATAGGGAAGCAAAACAATCCTTGCATTAATATTTTAAACATACGTATATATTAAAAAGTGTTTTTTTTTTGTGTTATGAATAATACATTGTCCATGAACAGTTTTAGCGTGATCATTTTTTTATGTAATAAAACTACTGGGAAGAAATAAATCATTCCCAGTAGCATGGACCATATAAATGGTCCTTGCCAGTAGTAGTATAATGCAACTAGTGGGAATAGACCGCTACTAGACACTCTAATCAAAACATTTCTTAATTAAAAATAATAATACTATCATTGAGGAACTTTCTGAAGGCAGTAACAAAATATTTATAATATTAGTATCAATAAACAATCAGTCACCATATCGTCACTGGAAAAGCAAAACTACTAACATCCAAAAGGGTCATTTCGAGAAAAAGCATTTTTAATGGATTTTTTCGTCTTTACACTGTCATAACTTTTTTTATTTGGAATGAAAACGGAAGCTGTAAAGAGTAACATATCATGTTCTTTTTTTATCTGCACGAATCATTTATCGTATTGTACATGTGTTCAATATTTACGGAGTTACGTGTCGCTTTAGCATTAATGCTCTCAATCCTAAAAAAATGCTGGTAAGACAAAATTACTAACCTCCACATTAAAGTTTTAGGTAAGGAGTCAATAAATACGTACGATTTGTCTCCTTTTACTTTCTCTTGAGAAAAAAATACTTACATGTATCAAAAAATATGTTAATCATAAGCGGAAAATACTAAAAGTCAAAAATACTTTACACAGCCGTAAAGCAAACAGGAATTTAGCATTTAAAAACAAGTTAAATTTCAAATGTATGTTACTTAAAGGACAGAATGATTAATTGGCCATTCTGATGATTTAACTTTTAAAGGACTTTTTTCTTGTTTCAGCCTTAACAATAATACTTACGCATAAATGTCATTTGAAATTAATAGACCAGGAAATAAATAAAACATGAATTACTTACAGTAAAATAAAGCGTTTATTTAAAAAATATCAGTTTTGGTATTTTCCTGCTATACCCAAAATATAAACAAACTAAGTAGAGAAAAATACTAAATTACTACAAATGACGGTTATTGTGTAAACGTTATTGACTAAGAGACATTACATTTAATATTTAATAGAAGCCAAAATTTACATAATCACCACCGAGTATCCTCAGTTACGTTATCTAAAATTACTAATAAAGCTTGAAATGGCTAGATACAGGAAGCACAATACTTAACCGCCATCTATTCAACAATATGTCTAAATGAGTCGGATGTTAGTAAAAAATCCTTAGAAATTATTGAAATTTTGTCCCAATTTTCACTACTAAAGCGCCAAAAACATGCTCCGATCGCCACGAGACCCAGACCAATCGATGCAGAAAAAAAAAAGCAGTCGAACTGTACCTATGTACAACTCATTTTGACCATAATGGCGCTTTAGTAGTTTTGCCTTTCCAACGACGATATCAATACAGTAGTACTTACGTCTTTTTTACCACTTTATTAATTTTTGTGGATACTGCACGTACGAAACAAATAGGACACCGTAATATAGAGAATTATTAGAGATTTAAACATACCTACACATTTTGACGACAGTTGGGTATCGGGGGAAACAAACAAGAAATACTGGCAACACTACCCGGCTCGTTACGCCGTTCCCGCCAATCCTACTTCTTTCTTTCCGTTTCGTCTGCCTCTGCTTGCAGCGGTCTGCTTTGGGTCTGCTGTTCGTTTATTATTATTACTTATTGCAAGTGGTAAGTGGTCTAATTGGGACAAAAGTGTATTACCTACCGTTTCTCTGTCGGAAGATACGATATGAACGAAACTCTGGGTCTATTGCGGTCGTGGTGTACACCAGAAGAAGTTATAAAAAATTTCATTGGTAAGTTACATTTCTCAGTTAATTTATTAGTCGTACCCCTGCACAGACCCCTGCCTGTCTCTCAAACGACAATAGTCTAATTTAATAAGATTAGTCATTTTTCATATAGAGGCACAGTAGCTTGACCTGGACCTTAGTTTTGTATAGACCCTCACGGCACCGCACCGCAGCGGCAGCTGTGCTGTGAGTATTCGCTCGTCTCTTATTTGCATTCTTGAAGATTGCATTGGTCTTACACGTGTACGTTGTAAGTAGGTATAAATAATTTCAATACAGCATATAAAGTTTATATATTATTTTACTTCTTTCCATTTGAACATTGGTTTTTAAATACATACCTACAGTGTAGTAAAGCAGTGTCAAAAACATGAATCAAATAAAAGCGATGTGCTTCATTCGGTTTTAACCTAAAACAATGGACTTGTTTTATACACAGGTACATTTTCTTATTTTTGACTTAATTTTTTTTTTGTATTTTTAGATAATGAAATCAGTAAAGAAACTTTTAGAGACTTGACTGATCTATATTTAAAAGAGTTATGCCCTCATATGGGCCAAAGAATACAGTTAAAAAATAACATTCAAGACTGGTTAGATTCTGTGGCTGACACAGAGGAAATTACAGAAAGTACAAATGGCCTTCTCAACAGTGCACCATGTTCTTCTAACACCAATGTTGGAGAAGATGCAGAAGAGAGTCTTCCAAATCTTAGTTTCGGTGACATCACAAATATTCTTTTAGACAATTATAATAGGCCACCGCTTCCTGATTTCGACATCAAAACCCTTTTACAGACTTCTGCCCATGGGAACAGCATTCTTAATTATTATAATCAATATAAAATTCTTAATGCAAAAAAACGCAATATACTGGTAGACATTATTGTCAAACACATATATACATATATTGTGAACAAGTAATTATTAAACTTATTAATTCTGTAGATGTAGAAGTTAGTAGGCACATTGTGTATTTCATGCTAAAACCTGTAAGTTATTTTGTATTTAGATAATAGACAACTGGATAGCCTAGTAGTTAGTGACCTTGACCGTAAGTAGAGCTTGTGGGTTTAAATCCTGATGGGGACAAACATTTGTATGATGAATGTAAATGTTTGTACTCTAGGTATGGATGGATGTTATATTTCTTTAGGCCTGTATGTGTTTATTTTAGTATGTACTATCAGTAGCATAAGTAGTTTAATACTTGAGCTCTAAATGATCTACACGATTATCTAATACATATAAAGCTTCTTTTAGTTTGCGACTAGCTTAATTGCTTTAAAGTCACACGATTTTGATGCATTGTTATTAAAAAAAGCAATAAATAAAAGCGTTGAAGTAATAATTAATTATATATCTTTTTAACATGATAAAAGTCCCGTTTTTTAATAACAATATAGCGTAATTGGTAGAAATTGCCCTTAGATATTTATTTATGGATTATAAAGGACTGAGTTAGTTCAAATTCTGCCCAGGAATGGCAGTACCTACATTGGGTTCCTGGCACTAATCTATGTCTCTAAACCAAATATTTTAAAAATCTTTCTTTTAAACCTGCAGGATAAAATTTAAAAATATTTAGTTTAGAGATAGATTAGTGCCAGGAACCCAGTGCAGGCATTCCCATTCCTGGGCACCATTCAGACCAAAGTTGGGCAAGGGAATTGTACAAGTATATTAGAATAAGTTTTGGGTATTGTAGTTGAAATAAACCCTTTTATTTTCATTTTTAGCAAAATAAGACCACATGAGTTTAATCTAATAGCGGCAAAAATAGTAACTCTCTTTCCATGCGAAAATGTTGCTAGTTATTACATGACTGCAGTCTCTACTTCAAAATCGAGTACTGGTAAATACATTCCGGCCAAAGGCAAGTTGGTGGATAAGGTGCGGAACTTACTGTATATATCTGGAGAAAGACAAAGAACAAAATCTGCACGAAATCTAAATGATACTGAAAAAGAAAATCTAATCTCATTCGGTAAGTATGTTGATATCTTAATAAAAAAAATTTTGATCGTCTAGTATGCTCATATTTATGTCTAATGATTATAATACAGTTGTGGCCAGATAATAAGGAACAATTGTTTTTCTCTTACAATCTAAAAGTTATTTAACAATTTTATTATGAATTACACTTATCATTAACTAATAAAGTAATGTTAAATGTTATGTAAATAATTAAGAATTTGAAAAAGTCTTCAGTAGACATACAAAGATAAAAAATATTGTATGTCCCTGTCCTTGTAATTAAGAAGTTGTTTATCACTGCTCCCTCGGGAACTGTCCAATTATCCAGAATAAAAAGTAGCCTATGCCGTTAATAATAAGGTTCTAAAATGTATATCTACCTACCCATCTTTGGAGTTGAGGTGAGCAAAAAAGTAACTATTAAAATTTATTTTCTTTTTTATTCTTTATTTTAGATAGGAATGACGACAATTTTCTTTGGCTCCAAAATAATGAAGCACCATGGGAAGAAGTTGTTGAAAAATGGAAACTTACCTTACCACTCAGAACTAGGCAGGAAAACCTAGCGACGGTTCATGAATTTTTAATTAATTGGCCAATTTTAAAAGTTCCGGAAGGACATGTGCTGGTAATAATAACATTTATCTCTACTAATGTTATAAATGCGAAACTAACTGTCTGTCTTAACGCCTTAACCACTGAACCAATTTTGATGAATTTTGGTATGGAGATAGCTTGAGTCCCGGGGAAGGATATGGGCTATTAATTTATGACTTATTAATATTTTTATTGCAGATTAATTATGATTTTGAGCAGAAGTTTCCAGAAAAATCATTAAATTTTGTAAAAAATTGGCATAGTTTTTTTGAGAAACTTTTACAATTCAAACAAAAGGAAATAAAAAATAAAACTGGACTTATTTTGCTGGAAAATTTAAGCAGTATAACAAATGAAGGTAAGTCTTTTTTATACATATATACATAGCATCACGCCCGAAATCCCTAATAGCCACAAAATTACTTGTGGCCATGTTCGAATAATTGGTCCCAAGATGGTATGATGAACCATATGGTGACAGGGGATTAGCCCATCGCCCTTATAGATAGCCCACCATGTTGGAGGGGACTTGTCCCTTAGTCGACTTCTACTTATACTACATGCCAGGATCATAGGCATCTGCACACATTGTGGTATTTCTTCAATCCCAGTGCAGCAGAGGAGTCTTTTTTTTTAATTAAAAGTATTTATTTATGTAGCATTTGTAGAAACAGTACCCGCCAGGTGTACATACTATTTTAAAGTTATAATAACTAGAACATATGAGGATATGGGGAGGAAAATGATGGACTAACTACCAAGCTATTGCTTGCGACTAGTGGAAGTATATATAATTTTGTTTTCAGATAAAAATATACCAGTACAAATGACCCTGCTGGGTTATCTGGTTCCACCTAAAGGGAGGCTAAACAGAAAGATAAAATACTCTTCTATTGAAGCCATAGAAGGCTTGATTGTACAGATAAATGTAAGTTACCTATATTTAATTGCATATAAACATTATGACTATTTAAGTATAACCCGACCCTTTTTTGAACCCATTTAAAGGGCTTTAAATAAAAATAAGTAACTAATACAAGTATGAAGATGTGGTTGGGCTAGTTAGTGGGTAATGCAGGGTCACTAGTTACCATCAACTCCTATGAAGCTAGAGGTTCCGGTTTCGATACCTGGTCAAGACAAATATTCGTGTGATGAGTGCTAGCATTTTTGTTCTGAATCTTTATTGTTGTTGTTGTTGTTGTTGTTGTGGGAGACGGACTCGCGGGCAAAAGCTAGTTGATTATAATATTGTGCATGTGTTTAATCAGTTTTTGTTTTCAGCACGCCGGTGACATCGACAGTACTATAAAAAACCAAGTGGAGAAATACAAAAAACGCAAACAGCCTGTGCAGCCGTACATCCTGCTTCTCGGTAGCCTGCACAACTTCTCGGCGATATACATAGTCATTGATGATGTGAAATATGTTTTCCAGACCGCGTCCAAGGCCTTTGATACCCTTTTCAAAAGTTACCATGTTCTGCATGCGAAGTACCCTGAAGCAGGGGAGTATTTGTATTTATTAATACAAAGAATGGTGTATTCCATATCGACGCAATATGATAGAATACCACCTCACATTGTAGAAGTTCTTAACTTGAAATAATAGATTTATTTTTATTTGGGATTTTCATGCATCACTTTTAATTCAATATGTTGTGCCCTGAATGCAAACAAAATATTAGTAACTTCAAAAAGTACATATTTCATTTAGATGTAGCTCATAAAATCACCAACTATTTTGTGTGCCCAATACCTGATTGTATCCGAACCTATGACACTAAATATTCCTTGAAAGACCATTTAACTGCGTTTCACAAACTGTTTAAGGAGCGTCAACTTCATAGTAATGAAATAACTTGTGAGACCATAGAATCACAGAGTGGAGCTCTTAGGGAGCCGATATATTGTGAATTGACAGATAAAATTGTTGCTTCTACTAGCCCCGAGCCACTTTCCGAATGTAATAATAATAGTTTACAAGATGAGTTAAAACAAGTTCAGAATAGTCTCAACTCAAATGTTGTTCGGTTTATTATAAATCTTTACAGTGAACTTAATATTCCTAGAACTAAAATAAAAAATCTAATACATAGCTTCAAAACATTGCTTAAAGATATTGTGTGTCCAATGTCAAGAATAATTAACGTTTTAAGAAGCAATCATGGACTCGATGAAAATAGTTACAAAACATTAAATAGCGTCATAGACGTTACTGAGACCTGTTTCAACTCATTTGACACGGAACACAAAATAATAAATTATTTTAATGCTGTCGGAAAATTTGTACAACCCTTAAAAATAAAAATCGGTACGTCCAAAATGCGACAGAAAAAAAACAACACTGTCTTAATGCAACTTAAAGATGAATTTGTGTATCTTATGCCATTGAGAAAAACTTTGAAATTGTTCTTAGAATTACCAAACGTTTTAAATCATATATTGAAGTACCAGAGAAATATTGAAAGTAATACTGATGACGTAATATGTAATGTAGTAAATGGAACTCTGTGGAAAACACGAAATGAAAATTGCTTAGATACACTAATTCCCCTTTATGTATACTACGATGATTTTGAAAGCGGTAACCCTTTAGGTAGTCACGCGGGAAAACACAAAATTGGTGCAGTATATTCATGTTTAGGAAGTGTTCCGCCACAATATGCTAGCAGATTGGAAAATGTCTTCTTAACATTACTTTTCTACACAAATCAACGAACCAAGTTTGGCAATCAAAAAGTTTTTGAACCATTACTCTCTGAACTTAAATATCTTGAAACAACTGGCATCAACATTTGCCATGAAAGTAAAGAACTGAATGTTAAATTTACGTTGATAGTTTTGTGTGGTGACAACCTAGGGTTAAATTCAATTTTAGGCTGTGTAGAAAGTTTTTCAGCAAATGTGTATTGCAGAATTTGTACAATGCACAAAAGTGAATGTCAGAACGAAACTAAAGAAAAAGAAGAAAAAATCCGTCACAAAGAGGATTACATTTACTATTTAGAAAACAATATCGGTTTGAAAGAAAACTGTGTGTGGAACACTTTGGAACAATTTCACATTTTTGACAATCCTAGTGTCGATGTAATGCACGATCTTTGCGAGGGCGTTCATAGATATAGCATGGCAGCTATAGTTAAATCATTAATAAGCAAACATTTTTTTACACTAGATCAACTGAACTCTAGAATCAAATATTTTAACTATAGCAGAATGGAAAATAATCATCCACCTCCAATAACTAAACAACATTTAACGAGTGGTTCCATTATATTTTCAGCTTCGGAGATGCTATGCTTAGTAAGGAATTTTCGTTACATGATTGGTGACTTAGTTCGCGAAAATGATGAAATATGGTATTACTACTTGACTTTACTAGAATTGACTGAAATTTTAACAAGTCAAGTCATTTCCGTAGAACATATAGAACATTTAAAAGAACTCATAAAAGAACACCATGAAATGTATTTGGAATTATTTCAGACTCATTTGAAACCGAAATATCACTTCTTGTTACATTATCCTTCTGTAATAAAAAAATGTGGTCCACCTATATTTTTCTCAGCATTTAAATTTGAAGCTAAACATAAACATTTAAAACGTGTGGCACAGTCCATAACAAGTCGCAAAAACTTATGTTATTCCATTGGATTACGATGTGAAATGAAAAATTGTTCCAGATATATATCTGATATAGGTTTCAAAGACAATATTAATATCAGTAAACAAAGTCACTTAAACATTCCCAGTGGATTAGAAGAGGATTATTTTTCGGTTTCAAATTATGAAATCAATGGCGTAACTTACGACACTATGAGTGCTCTGCTTTATGAAAGTGTAAACGATGAACCAATTTTTGTATTGATTCGGAATATACTTGTGAAAAATATTGACTTTAGTTCAATATTGTTGTTATGCAATAAATTAAGAATTTATGGCTATAGTGATCACTTTAAAGCATATCTTGTTGAAAAGTGTGAAGATTCCAAATATGACTTAATATCTCTTGCAAATTGTTGCGACCAGTTTCCTATGCCATTTCGTTCAGTTGGTGGAACATGCTACATTTCATTTTACAAATAAGTCTTAACACAATGTATATGTTATGGACCAAGTGATAAATCGGGCATTTTTCATAATGACCGGGCACTATGAAAAATACCCAATATGAGAGTGCAATTTGATAATAATTATTGAAATAATCAAATTGACCGGGCATTATACATAATGTTCATTACCTTTTGGGCAGAGTAATACAATCATATTTAATTATTATTTTTATTTATTTTTGTAGTCATTTAACTTAAAATAAAGAGTATGTTAAACAATTAAGATAATCAGACTCATTATTTGGATTAATTAGCGAGGGCTTCTACATTAAGAAAAATAACCAGTTTTACAAACGTAAAAGTAACATTTGAAATAATATCTACTTATATTTTTTTAAAGGTAATGTATAATTTTAAAACAAACCAAAAAATACTAACTTAACCTAGCTGTTTCGAGCTTTACTAACAAACCAATTCAATCAAATTGCCCATTTGTCATGACTCATGTAGCAATATAATAGTGACTGGGCAATATGATAAATAATGAAGTTTAGATAGTAATTAATAATTTTGCCCGACAGAGCTAGACATTATGAATAACGCCCGCATTGATCACTTGGACCATAACATAACATATATAATATAAGGTGTTAACAAATTAGATACCGATACTTTTAGAGATGGTACCTTACATCAAAACAATTAACTTTAAATAGAAATTAATAATATGTTTATTTTTGTTTTCATTTAACTTAATTGCTACTGTACGTTGACGACATGATACTTACATACATAATTTAATAGTGAAAAAGTAATCTTAATGCAAAAGTTAATTGTTTTGATGTAAGGTATCATCTCTTAAAGTATCGGTATCTAATTTGTTAGCACCTTATATATGGCGAAACTACATAATCTATTAAATAATCAACATAAACTATAATATATCAATACAAGGTATGCGAATGAATGTAACGAAAACTTTAATTAAGTAGGTAGGTACAGTAAAACCGTATTCAGCTGGCACGCGTCGTTTCTATCATGGATTTGTAATTGCTTTATGTCCATTCCCTCTACTCCGCGCATCAGGCTCTACTCCGGGCTAAAATTTGACATTTGCCAGTACAAAATGTGTCAAATATTAACCTGAAGTAAACTTATCTGCCTGCGTTATGAATATAGGGAACCGACATTAGCCATTCGCCAACTTAACGTGGTTCAACTGTACCTAATTGACCTAATCAATAGTAAAATAAGTAATCTAAATAGAAATGTAGAATTGGTAATAAGTATACAAAATTAAGTACGGTAAAACCACGTTCAGCTGAAACGCGTCGTTTTTACATCATAGACATCATAATGCTTTTCATAAAGCTTGGGTACAGTGACTGCTTTCATCCCAGTATAATTTTTACTTTTTAAGGTTAGCTATCACCGTATCCAAGCTATATGAAAAATATTAGTTACCTGGTGACGCACCAACTTACGTGGTTCAATTATATTTCATTGATAGAGGAATATACTGTCTAAATACGTGTACAATGTAAAATTATGTAGATTTTGTACATATATACCTATTAAATTGAGTACGTTAGAACCATGTTTTGGGCACGCATCGTTTTTTGATCATAACTTAACATAGTGTAACATCCCTACTTAACGCGGTTCAACTATACATAATTGATGTACAGTCAGCTACAGAGAACAGTAACCCATTTTTGTATGCATACATTTTTGTAAAGAGGTTTCTCTGCAGCTGACTACACGATCTCAGGCCTGGTTCATTAAAGCAACGCCCAAGCTTGTAACATGTCGATTACGGAACTATAAACTAATTTAAATGATAATGTCACTGTCACTGTCACTTGTTTACCTTAGTTGATACCTTCATAGTCGATGTATGCAACAGGAATCTGTGAATTTGACGCGAAGGTCCAGTAATCAAATTGATAGATTCTTGTTGTATACTTACGTCCACCGCGTCACTAATGAACCAAGCACCGAATTGTAATGTGTAATTAAATTATATATTGATTCTTTTTTTAATATACGACTTAATATTTTCATTTTGTTTATTATTCTTACTTTCCATCCTTTTTCTGTATCTCTGGACGAGTTGAAAATAATACAATATATTTTTTTATTATTATATCACATGTGTTTATAAAGACAACTATTTTTTTATCACCAGATGTCACCGACTGCTATTGAGGTTGATGCTGTTACTTATTAGGCTATATTGTTGACAGCGGCGGAGGTATTATGTTTTGTGTACATACCAACTGGATAGTTGGTATGTACACAAAACAAAATATAAACTTATTGAGATAATTCCTATCCTAATTACATTTCCGCCACCATACAACATTACCTGAAACAGCACAACCTCGCTAACAGTTGGCGACATCTATTGGTTCTGAAAACGATTGTTTTTTATAAACATTGATTCTTCAACTAAGCATTTCCAGGATTACAGGAAACATCTAACCTTTCACATCAAGGAACGATTTACTTGATTCAAGGAATAGGTATATCTTATTTGAAAAAATTATAAATTTACATTAAAAAACATTGAATCTTTAACTAATAAATCGTCAAATCAAACCAAGAGGGCTTATTTTCTTACATAAAATGTTAAAAAAATCTATTTGAAAAACTGTTATCTCGTTTCAAGACTTAACTCAAATTCACACCAAGAAATATGTTTTTTAGTGTAATCGGGTGAATTTGATATCAAGAAAAAAACTTACTTGGTATAAGTTACAGTATATTTTAAATTGAAACTTGTTGTTTCACTCCAAGAGAGTTAATAATTTACTTTAAGCACCGAAAAGTCTCCTTTTATAACCGTCGATAACTCTTGTTATGAGCATTTTTATCAATTGCACTCAAGAGATTGTCTTTCTCTTCCTAAGATGTTGTGGATTTGTTTCTGTATAACAACTTTCATGAAACGAAACGATCACGCTCTTGGAATAAATCTTAAGCTTTTAAAAAAAGAATCTTTTACTATTTGCACAAACATATTAATTAGTTATAGGAAGTAATAAACTACGAAAAATTTTAGATCTCATTTTAAGCAATTACGATCTTCCTTATATAGGAAACAGGATATATCTTGAACTAAATAAGTTTCTTTGGTTCAAGAAATATTTTCTTTCTGTGTATTAACTATAATATTTACGAGTAGAACTCAGTGATACTTTACTTTAACACACCGGAAGTGTTTCCTTAGTGAAGATTTTCGGTACGGCAGTAAGGTTGTCGATTAAAACGTTATAGATATCTGAATCGGGTTTCTAATTGCTGTTGAACTAAAACTTGTTTCCGTCCACTTATGAAAGGCAACAAACACCAGCGCACGCGCTGCGTCGCCGGCCACCGGCCACGCTCCGACCAACTCACTTTTCAATAACTGGACCCGATCTTGATATCTAGACTAACGGGATTACTTGTACATTAAACCCTTCTACGTACTCAACGGAGCTATTCGTACGACGCAACAAATAATTTCCCTGCCAAATCCAAACATATCGGGTTATTTCTATTTGTTACCACCATGCACACTTGCTATTAGTATTACATATGAATAAAGTTTAGTGAATTTTGCATAGTTGTATAACTTGCTGGCCCACATGTGTTTTTAGTAAAAATAATATCAAATTAGAGGGTTCAAAAAATCAAGTGATTTGATTATAGCAAACGGGGTGTTATATGGACTCATATGAAAGGGCTTCATCAGCCAAAAATATTTTTTTATAATTTCCGAGACGTACATTTTGATTTAGCCAAAATCCTTTTCTCCGAAGTTTATTCAGCAAAAAAATATTTTATGATAATTATTAATATTTTACGTGAAAAATAAAATAAATTGTCTGAATTTACAGTTATGGTAAAAATATTAAATAGAACTTTAAAATTCTGTATTAAAATTTAGGCTAGTCAAAATGCACCTTATTGCAAATAAAATAAAGTAAATAACATAGGAGCATTTTCTTTTGCGTTTCCTAACCATATTATATTAAATACGGAACCCTCGGTGCGCGATTCCGACTCACACTTGACTGGGGTTTCTTTTTTCGCTACAATATTCCCGGGAAAAAACCCTTTTAAAATTTGTGATACAATTTAGGCAAGTCTAAATTATTATTATCCAGCTTTTAATTCTTGAAGCAAAGCCGTCCAAACCAAATTAGGTGCGCGAGTCCGACCAGCACTTGACCGGATTTATTTGTTCTAGATGTACATTAAAAACTATTATAAGTAAGATTCGTTTCACAGTTTTAAATATTTTAAAGCCGTGAAATACGTTACGTATGTAACTAAGCTTCGTGACCATATTAAGATCCCATTTACATAAAAGTGCATATAGAAATCGAAAACTAGAAGCCGTGAAATGATCCCTATACTAAAGACACCCACATATCCTTAAGAGGCGTAGCCATAATAAATAGTGTAAGTCCATGTAGACTGTACCGGTGTACCCCTTTCTGTCTTTAAGTAGCGCAGTAAGACTGGGCCTTCTATCCGCATCGCACCTTACTGCCTTCAGAAGCAGCGGCCTTATTTGGTTTACGATTTCACTCAGGTATCTTTAAAGCTATTCAATAGCCATTATTTAAATTTAAGGCCCTGAATTAGGATCGTACACGTGAGAAACGTGAATATGAATTGCTATACGCCGATTAGGGTCAATTATAAGACCCGAATGATTGTTATTGAAAGTTTTTCGACCTTCAGTCGTTACTAAGCGTGGTAAGGTTCTAGCCGTTTGAGACGATCGAAGGCCTTCAACGCGTTGCCTTCCTGTTTACTACCTGGTAGACAGCCAAATTTGAAGAATTTGCTAATAGAGTGTTCGGTAACTAATGTTATTTTATAACACAACACCTTAAATCCCTCCTTACGACACAAAATACAGTACAATCTATATACAGTGTGCCTCTGACCTTGGGGCTTTAAATGCAACGATCTATTCTACTCGCTAAACTAGACTACTTATGTTCTGCAACATTAAAAAATAACTTAAGTTTAGATAACTAATTGATGTTAAAGTCCAATTTTAAAATCAGTGTATTAAATACTGGCCATATAATCACTATCTCATGGTACAGGGGTGACATTTCCTCGAGGGCGAAAGGAAAATAGGGAATTGGATAGCGTACATTAAAAATTACATTTAACTGGTATGAAAAAAATAAGTTTTTCTCAAACATGCTCGGAAAAAACGGTTTTCCGATTGAAACACAAGGACGGAAAGAGCCTCATTTTACTCCTAGGAGTAAAAAAACCATATGAAAACACTTTCCGTCCATGTCCATATATTTCTTAAAAATGCTGTCAATTTGCATACAAAATCAAAAGGACCAAGACAAAAATTCCAAACAGCCATTGTAACTGCTCGCTTTTTTAGCACAGTGCGTGTGTTTCTTTTCGAATTTGCATTCCAATGTCTATGGTTAAGTATTTAAAAACAATTGACAGTCGGTAACATTCGTTCATTCTGCATAATATAATTGTGAAACCGAATATTAAACTATTTGTTGTGTGAAATACTACAAAAAATGAGCTCAAGCGACGAAAGCGACTAAATAGGTACAACTCCGCCTATATTAAAATCTGAAGCTGCCTCGGTTAGGCAAAACCTGCTTCCCGCTAAATGTAAGGAAAAATATAACCGAACTTATGACCAATTTATGCTGTGGAGGGCAAACAAAAATGTAAATTAAATTACTTGCTTTTTAGAAATGTATTTGTATTATTTCCTCACATGTTTGAGAAAAGCATTATGTATGCCTCGGCGGAAACGAGGATTTCCTGACTCGTATTTTAGCAGGCCTCGCTGTTGCTCGGCCTGCTAACCACCTCGTCAGGAAAACCCTTACTTTCCGCGCCTAGGCAACAATGTACTATTAATTTGGACATATTTTTAACAACTTACAGGACAAAAGAATTTCAGTTTCAGGAGTAGAAACGATCCATGCATTTAAAGCCCTGGTCACAGGCACCCTGTATATACGAGGGGTGGCTGAAAAGTTATCTACCTAGCCTATGTGTAGTTAAAAAAAAATACTGGCCACTATGAATTCATTTTTATTGACTGTACTTTTTTCAAAATTTTGGACACTCATTTGTTCGTTGCTTTTTATTTGTTTTTTGCTCGTCATTGCTTGCATCATGTCGCTTGAAAAAACTAATTTGATTAAAATTGAGCAGCGTGCAGTAATAAAATTTCTTTCTAAGGAAGGTAATACGCCATCCCAGATCAAACAGCGTATGTGTTACCTGTATTTGATGATTTGTGCCCTTCCGATTTTACCATAAAGTTCTGGTGTAAACAGTTTAAATCAGATCGTGAGAGCCTAGAAGATGATCCTCGTAGCGGACGACCAATTTCTGCTGTCACTGAAGAAAATGTGGCTAAAGTGAAAAAAGTTATTCTAGAAGATCGACGGGTGACACACTGGGAGATAGCTAGAGATGTGGGCATAAGTAAGGAACGGGTAAACGTAATAATTCATGGTCATTTAAATATGTCTAAGGTAAGTGCACGCTGGGTCCCCAAAATGCTGACTCCGTTAGACAAAGACAGACGTGTCAGATGTTGTGAGGAGTTTTTAGACATGAGTCGCGGGAAAGAGGAAGAAATTGTTTCCAGGATTGTGACGTGTGATGAGACTTGGATTAGACAATGGGACCCAGAAAGTAAACAAGAGTCCCAACAATGGAAATTCAAAGACGAAAAGCCTCCTCGGAAGTTTAAGGTTCGTCCTTCGGCTAGTAAACTCATGGCGACATTTTTTTGGGATTCAGAAGGAATTTTGCTCATTGATTATTTGCCAAAAAAAACGACAATGAATACCAATTATTACGCAAATTTACTTTGCCAGCTGAAGCACGCTATAAAAGAAAAAAAGGAGAGGCAAACTCGGCAAAGGAGTTTTGATTTTGCACGACAATGCACCTGAGCATACGGCTCGCACAACACAGCTCGCCATGACCAGAAATGGCTTCGATGTCATAAACCATCCCCCTTACAGCCCAGATTTAGCCCCCTGTGACTATTTCCTATTCAGACTTTTGAAGAAAAATCTCAGGGGACGTAGATTTTCTACCGATGATGAGATGATAGCCGCGGTGAACGACTATTTTGACGAGACACCGAAAGATTTTTTTTAACGGTTTAATTTCATTATTTGACAAGTGTAACAAGTGCATTTCGGTAGAAGGGGATTACATAGAAAAATAAAAAAAAACCAGCCAGCTACGTCTTTTATTTCATAGTCAGGTAGATGACTTTTCAGCCACCCCTGGTACATTACGCGAAGCCGATTTTTGTCAATGGCGTCAGTTCTACAGTTATGGTCCGTATTTGATAAATGATATGGCATTGGATTCGACTCATGCTGGGGAGGTGCATAAAACATGATTTAGTTACAAGTGGGTTTCGTAACTCGTATTTGGTATTATATGCGTAAGAATTTTAGTCATCAGTGAGATTGAAAAATTGACTCCTGATGGGTGAAACGTGGGTGAAGTGACACGTATCCCGATAAGGCTGCATAATTGAGAATGCACGTGCTAAAATGTGTTTTGTACGCTCTAACGGGACGGGAGAATCACACTTCTGCACATGCTACTCAACAAAGCGTAAATCAGCCTAAATACTACCTACACCATTTTTAGGGTTCCGTAGTCAACAAGGAACTTTTATAGTCCCACCATGTTTCGCGGTTTTACTCAGAGACTCTTGGTACTGCAAAGCTGTAATTTGGCATACTTATAAAATTAAATTACGCCGACAAAGTTGTAAAATAATAACTTGAATAAAAATAATCGGGTAATGCAGAGGTATTTTTTACATTATAACTACCGAGTGAGGTACGATTGGGTAGCTCTTAAAAAACATTTAATACATGTTAGTATCAATTTTTAGATTTGGGGATTTAGGAAATATTGAACTTGTCCCCTCCCTCCCCCCTGCAGCCAAAACTACAATACGTTATATGAAAGCATATAATATCGAATTTAAAAGAAATATAGTAGGGGATCATTCATTTGCACTAAACCTAACGTTTGCATATTCTTCATAGGCTTCATACTTTTGATTATTATGTAATTTGTCTATTAAACCAACAAATGCAATTTCAAATAAAGTTAATTTCATATTTTTTTTATAATATGTACCCCGTGTTTTTATTGATTTACGATAACTTTAAGGGAACGTTCTTTAGGTCAAATAAAGTTAATTTCCCGAAGACAGACAAATGATAACTGTAACGGTTTTAAAGATATTTAATGTTTAAATTTAATCAGTTAATCACGTTGAACTGGTCTAAAAGGCTCTTAACTGTCTGTGTATGTCACGTCAACATTGACGTACGTGACACTGACTATGAGTTAACTCTAAAGGTCCTTTTAGAATGTCCAAAGATACAACATTTAATTACTTTGTTCTAAACAGAAAAAAAGTTTTTTTTGCAATATTTAAAAATCGAATCTACCACTTAGTTTCTATGGATGTACCTAGTAAAATGCCGAAGTTATCGTAAATCAAAAAAAAACACGGTGTATAAGTAGAAATTTTTAGCCACCCTATTCGCCGTAAACTTATTTATTACTTATCTTATGGCCGTATTAATAAATTCGTCTTGACTGAGATGCCCATCTCGAGACACGTCAAAGTAAACGTCAACACATAGAAAGCTGTCAATTTTGACGTGTCTTGTGACTGACATCTCAACCAAGATGAGTTTTTTTAATATGGCCATTAGAGTTAGGACTTTTGGTGACAAATCGTGGTTCTAGAATCCATGGAGTCACTATTTCTTATTTATTATAATACATAACACTTTGATTTTGACCTTCAGTATTTTAATATTCATTTATTCATTAAACCACCATGAATCAATTTTGGTATGGAGGATATCTTTGCTGTATCTCTGCTGTGAAAGTGTTACAAACAAGCAAATATTAAATAGTTTGTAGGTATGAATGGAATACCCGAACTAATAATAAATTTATTGCTTTTTGAAATATGACCATACTGAAGGTCAAAATCAAAGTGTCATGTATTGAACCACGATATGCCACCAAAATCCTAACCCTACACTACATCATATTAAATTTGATATTTGTTCCTGAGACACAGGCGACTTAATTATTTATACCTTACCTACTAAAAATCATCTAAGCAGCACCAAATGGGTTAGTAATAGAACATAATATAAGAACAAAATATGTACCTACTACTATTTATAAGATATAAAGCTACTTTATACGATTTCATTTGATATAACATTTAGTTATTATAATTCAAGAAACGTATGTTAGAATATATAATCTCATAACATATTATATGTAAGTAATAATAATAAACGTTATACTAAATGAGATTAAGGTAGAGTTTTTGATGATGTTATATTTTTAATGTTTGTTAATGTTTTAATGAATGTTTATAAAATTAATTGATATCAAACGTTGTTGAACCCTACACTGACCATGGTCCGACATGTTCTTGCCCGGTTTTTGAATTATATGTATACGCGACTATTTATCGTCAGAGCCGGAGTTTTTAACATAGTGACTTGCAAAGCATTGGCTGATTGTGTTTTCTCGATTATTCTCCTTGCAGAAAGTCTTCATCTCATCATTAGGTACAGTCACGTGTCGCATAGAGGCGCTAGTCGTGATGATGCGGGCTAGCGCCGCAATAGGGGTGTTTCCTCGTGGTCATACTATTTTTGTCCTACTGACTTTCGACGGAGCCCCGCCTGAGGGCGGGGCTCCTGCTTCTAGGTGGTTTTGCCCTTCGGGCATCTAAAGATACCTAACGAACCTAACCTACCTACTTTTACAACCACAATTAGTATTTAGTGATCAAATCTAGGTTCACTTTTTGACTAGTATGACAAAATAGTATGACCACGAGGAAACACGTCGCAATAGCGAGTAAACCCCGTCAGCACGAAATAACGTGGTTTTAGTAATTTTCTGACGATAACGTCTAAATTATACTTAAAATAATAATAACTCTACTCGTTTAAATATTGAAATAATAATATCCGTTATGATAAGACATATTGATGTTTTAGATTAATCACGAGGAGATTAATGCGATAATTAGCGACCTAAAAGTTAACTGCTAAGATGATAAGACATTTTTATTATAGTTAATGTTTGTTCTGTTGCACTCATATCTTTACGTTCTTGTCTTTAATGTTGGCCTGTTTATCATTTATAATTTCTATAAGGCATTTTATGAAAGATAATATATTTTGTTATTCTTACCAGATACCACCCAGCGTTTATTTGTCGCCACTTTAAACTTTATTCATATGTTATAATAATAAGCCAGCAAGTGTGCGTGGTGGTAACAAATATAAATACCCCGATATGTTTGGATTTCATAGTAGGTAAATTATTTCTGTTGCAACGTACGATTAGCTCCGTTGAGTACTTAGAAGGGTTTAATGTACAAGGTACTCGTGCCTGTAACCTCGGCTCTCGTACCTTAAGAAGCTTCATTATTTACCCACATAGAAAATTGGACGATACCACACTACCTTGCTCATTTAAGCCACAAAACCCTCCTCTCGCTTCACTCATGTTCCTAGCAAAATTTACCAAAAATTACAGTAAAATATTATTTAAATTCTTTTAAAAAAAATCATTTAGAGTCATGTGGGGCAAGTGTGCGCACTTTTTTTTCAAGCAAGTATCAAAATCAAATTATAAGCATGAAAGAAAAATGAAAATATGTATCTAGCACAGTATTTATTTAGGTAATGATTTAATCAAGAAATGATCAATAAAACTTTGCCACTTCGAAGAAAAATCACCTTTATTCAACCAGCTCAAAATGCGCACACTTACCCCATACTGCGGGTAAGTGTGCGCAGTTAAGAGAACTTGAGAACTTTGTTGTTTTTTTAATATTCTTAGCAGACTGATTTTGATCAAACTTACCTCATTTTATTGAGACATAATATAGCTTCAAATGATATGCAAAATAAAAGGCTTAAATACATTTTTAACACATATAAAGATCATTTACTCGTGTCAATTTTCGTCATGACAGCAAATTTTACCTTTACAGCTTCGGATTCTGAATATTTTCTTTTTCAAGTGAACTAATGGGTTTACCCTTGAAATCTCGACAAACTTTTAATCGAATTTCAGTTCAAAGTCAACGTTTCGCATTTTTTCATTTGATCGAATATTCATTACTTCGAACATTTAAATGGTGTATTTGTGAAACACCGATTTTTATTTGGTAGAAATATTATTTAATATATACTTTATTTCGCAGATTTTTATGTCATATTTTATTATTCCATATTTATTGACGACGCGCTGGCCTAGTTGGTGGTGACCCTGCCTGCGAAGCTAGAGGTCCTGGGTTCAAATCCCGGTAAGGGCAGATATTTGTGTGATGAACGCGAATATTTGTTCCTGAGTCATGGATGTTTTCTATGTATTTAAGCATATATTTCTCTATATAAGTATTTATATCGTTGTCTAGTACCCATAGTACAAGCCTAGAGCTTAGTTTGGGACTAGGTCAATTGGTGTGACATTGTCCCTTGATATTTATTTTTTATTTTTTTATTATTTGTGTGTTGTAAGTTTTACATGGTAGGTAACTAACCTAACCTAACCTACCTCGGACTCCGTGAGCGTGTCAGGCTTCCAGGTCATAAAAAAAAAACCCTAACCTACCTCGGACTCCGTGAGCGTGTCGGGCTTCCAGGACATAAAAAAAAATAACCCTAACCTACCTCGGACTCCGTGAGCGTGTCGGGCTTCCAGGTCATAAAAAAAAAATAACCCTAACCTACCTCGGACTCCGTGAGTCGAATCGATTTGATTTAATTCTTTGACAATATGTTATTTGCCCATAACTTGTACTTAAGTATGTTTTTCTATCTTGCGAGAGTTTGTTTTCTTTTTTTCTTAAAATATGTAATCTAGTATGAAACTATGATATGAAGTAGTTGTATAATAATACGTTGTATAATAAACATTGATATTTTGTTGTTCTGTCTTTTAAATAGTTTATTAAATGTATTTTTAATTATTTAAAAATCCTTGTACCGTTTTCTAATAATTGTTTTAATATGTAATGAATAGTCGATGAAGCCATAATACTCCAAGAGATAATATTGATACTGAATATTCTATGAATCGTTTTCGATGAAATGAAATTCGATGAAAAGTTTGTCGAGATTTCAAGGGGCACCCGAACTAATGACACCATTTGGGTTTTTCTCGCATAAACTAATTCTCTACCAACATAACTTTAATTTGTCGACACCAAACTTCTCCCTCCCCATTCCTAAACAAAGGGGTTGCGCACACTTACCCCCTGCGCACAGTTACCCCACATGACTCTATGGCAGTTTCGGAGTGATTTTGCCAATGCCAGTTAAACTTTAACCTCCTACTGTACAGTCTACGTCAAAGATATGCTTACGTTTTTGCAACTTATTTCGATGCAATAAGTTAAACAGCATATAGCACTACCAGTTTATTAATAGTTATTGTGCGATCTTAGTTTTTCTGTCTTACACGACACGAGTGCCGACTGACAAATAATTTGATAGTTTCGATTGGAAGTGTGATACATACAAGTGTATAAGATAAGTGATAAGATAATAGCGAAAGCCATGCTAAAGCTGCTGTATAAAGTCATCACGATCCATCACGATTTGCTAACGAAAATATTGAAGCACTCAAACATACATTTGCATAGAAACGTTATGCGAATAGCCAGCAATAAAGGAAATATGCAACATCAAAGAGAGTGGGACACTCGTAAGCTCGTAATGGGTCTCTGTAGTTTTATTCAATCATTTTGTTCCAAGCTGTACTCGGATTTGAAAGTAACGAGCTGAAACTATATAAAAAATACTGTTATGTGAAGTTTTTAGAATCACTTATCTATCTATGTACATACATATATATATATATATATATATATATATATATATATATATATATATATATATATATATATTATATATATATATATGTACATAGATAGATATAAGTATAGTATATATATATACATACTAGCTGACCCGGCAAACGTTGTTTTGCCATGTATCTAAAATTTAGGGGTGGACCACCCTTATCACTTAGGGGTATGAAAAATAGATAGTAGCCGATTCTCAGATCTACTGAATATGCATATAAAATTTCATAAGAATCGGTCAAGCCGTTTCGGAGGAGTACGGTAACTAACTTTATATATCCGGAAATATGACCACGTATCCCACTTCCGCGCCCAGTTAAAATGGCTACCGATCCGTTTTCGCAGAAATGTCCATATCCTGTCGTTGCTTTTCAACATTTTGT
This sequence comes from Acleris emargana, assembly GCA_927399475.2. Taxonomy (NCBI): domain Eukaryota; kingdom Metazoa; phylum Arthropoda; class Insecta; order Lepidoptera; family Tortricidae; genus Acleris; species Acleris emargana. The sequence continues at coordinate 79,487,189 of OV656835.1, read as the reverse complement.
TTTTGCCTCACTCTCCCTCTTACCTTTCCGAGAGGTTTAGCTTCATGGCAAGCAGATCTCAGAATCGCTTACGGTCGAGTGCTAACCTCTCTCTTGCCTTCCCAGCACATACGTCTAAAACTTACTCCAAATCCTTCTCGGTGCACTCTGTTAGACTGTGGAACCGGCTCCCTCCTGATTTTAGGAAATCGCAATCGGTCGCATCTCTACAAGGAAGATTGAGGACATACTGGCTTGACTCCTTATAACTGTGTACTATCCTTTGTTTAATTTTATGATATATATAGGTATATATATATATATATATATACGTATATATTTATTTTTATATATATTATATGTATTGTATATTTATGATGTATATGTGTAGGTATATATATAAGTTTGTGTATTTATGATGTATATGTGTAGGTATATATATAAGTTTGTGTATTTAATTGTTTTTATGTTTATTATCTATTTTTACTTTTATATGTCTCTGTTAGTATTTATTCACAAGGTCTAAAATTTTGTTAAAGCCGTTTCTGTAAACTTTGTTTTGTACTAAATAATGTCTGCCGCTTTCTGCTTTCTTATTTTACTCAATCACCCAAAGGTTAGCTGGAAGAGATCCCTTAAAGGGCTAAGTTCGCCTTTGTACATTCTAACTCTATATTGTATTAGATTTTCTGTTTTTTTTTTTTTGTGTACAATAAAGTGTTTACATACATACATACATATATTAGATATATATACAGTGGTGGACATATAATTAGAAACACTTGCGACGTATTTCACATTATACAAGGCACATTGCCGTAAAACTTTTGTTTTTGGAAATAAAACAACAAAATGCATAGAATACGTTCAACAACTTATAATTAATTAAAAAACAAATAAATATCCGAGTTTACAACTACCATTTAGATATTTAGTTACGTACAAACAACTAAACGACATTTGCAATACCATCCGTCATGGACAAGTAATTAGAAACACTAAAGAAATGAGATAAAAATCAAAGTTTTAACGTGTCAACGTCAACAATTTCAAATTATTTATGTAAAATAATGTTTGGTTTTCTAAATTTCTCAACAATTAATATTTAGTTGCATAGCCTTTGTTATTAATGACGGCCCTGCAACGACGTGGCATTGATTCAAGTAATTTCATACATTTATCGAGTGGGATCGAGTTCCATGCTTCAACAAAGGCTTCGTAAAGTTCATTTTGACTGGAATTACGTTTAACGGAGACTTTTTTTTTAACGACGTGTCACAAATTTTCAATTGGATTTAAATGGGGACTATTTGCAGGCCAGTCTAACATTGCTCACTAAGAAAGGATTTAACACTGCGGGCCGTGTGTTTTGGGTCGTTATCGTGCTGAAAGATCCAGGTCACAGGCAATAGTCGTCGGTGTAGGGAATCATTGTCTCTTCTAAGATGTTTTTGTATTGAAATTGATCCATAAATAAATAATTTATATATGAAGGTATATAAAGAAGGTATTTATATACCTTCAATCTTACGGACGGGTCCAACTCCGCAACCAGAAAAACATCCCCATACTTTAATATTACCACCGCCGTGTTTGACTATGCTCCTCGTGTATTTATAATCAAAAGCATGGTTCATTGGACGTCTAACGTAGCGTTTGCCGTCTGAATTCACCATTATTTATTTTTGTTTCATCCGAGACTAGTGATGGGCCGCGGTAATATTCCCGTTACCAGTAAGTTTCCGTTTGGGAATATTCCCAGTAAGTTTCTAATGTTACCAGTAATATTCCCAAAAGGTGGGAATATACTATACTGGTGATTTATATGAGATTTAATGATTATATAGTTAGTTAAATAAGCAAAATATTCCTTTCTCTTTTACACATATCACCTTTTTTCTCTTTCACACAAACTTCTTATCTGAAATGGCACAAACACAAAGGACTTAGTTTTGCCCTTGACTCGACTCAGTGCACGTGCTTTTTGTTATGATAGTGAAAAATGTGATAATGATTACTAAGCTTAAAAAAAATCGTTTTTCATGAAAAGAGGAAAAACATTTATTTACGCCAAAATTACACAATCTAAAAACATAACAAAATTAAAAAAATACAGTAAAACAAATTCTTAAAACTAAACTTAAAACCTAGTGTTACTCCCCAAGCCCTAATTACAGCCTCCATGCGATCCTTCATTGACCTTACCAACGTCACGATTCGTTCTTGAGGAATGTCACTCCACTCCTCGACGACGGCGTCCCGAAGCCGTTCAAGGGTAGCAGGGGCAGTATCACGAGACCGCACCCGGCGTTTCAGATCATCCCAAAGGTGCTCTATGGGGTTCAGGTCAGGACTTCTCGCTGGCCACTGCATCACGGGGATCCCAACCTGATCCAGGTACTCCCGAACAATCAACGCCGTATGAGAGCGGCCGTTGTCGTGCATGAATGTGAATTCAGGCCCGACAAAACCAGCATACGGGACCACGTGGTCCTCCAGGATCTCTGTGATGTACCGATGAGCAGTCAGGGACCCCTGGCCACGTCCACCTCCAGTGCGGGAGACGCACACAAGGTCGGTTTTGCCCTGGATTGAAATTCCGCCCCAGAATATGCAGGATCCTCCTCCGTAGCTGACGGTTTCTTCAAAGCAGGCTTGTGAGTACCGTTCTCCCTGCCTCCTGTACACTCTTCTACGCCTATCGTTGCAGAAAAGGCATACCCTCGTCTCGTCGGAGAAGAGGACAGACTGAAGTTTGACTCGCCTATGCTCTGCTGTCAATTTGGGGCCCGTAGCAGCCCTACGAGGCAGGATTTTCTTCTCTCGCAGCCTTCTTCTTACTGTGGAGATGCTCACCGACGTCCTCCGAGCTGTTCGGAGCTGCTGTTGCACCTCAACAGCGTTGGAGAATCGGTTACGCAAACACGTTGACACAATATAGCGGTCGTCTCTGTCGGAAGTGAAACGTCGTTTCCCAGATCCATTCTTCCTGATGTAGCCTCCAGTCTCCTGGAACCGCTGGGATACTCGTTTCACCCGGAAACGGCTTATGTTGAGTTGTCGAGCAACATCAACCTGCCGTAGTCCTGATTGCAGTAGTGCTACCACTTGAGCTGCTTCTTCTGCCGTGATATCCATTTTTCAGAGATTTCTCTTACTGGAGCTGTTCAGGTGTGACTTCTGTGATGTCTGGATAGCAAATTACCCATAATTCATTTTTACCCCCCCTTTTATTCGTGTTCAGGGTGGCACAAGTAGTGAGTCCTCTAATGAGTTTTCCATCACTTTTTTTTAAAGACCCTAACGTGTCGTGATCATTGTTTTTACGAAAAATAACGATTCGCGTTTTTAAAGTTGATTAACTGTGCTTTCAAATGATACTAATATTGGTAGGGTACAATAAATAAGTTAAGAGCTTTATTCGCTTGAAATCAAAATTTCAAAAGGTGCGATTTTTTTGACGCCGTGTGTATTTGTATAATTATACTGATTTTCCGACTTTTTCTTTCATTTCGATCGAAACTAATGTTTTTGCCGTGATTTAAAGTGTACTTGGCCATAATTACACGATGGGAATATTCCCAGTAACATTGGAAAAATACCTGGTAATTTTGGGAATATTCCCGGTAACATTGGGAATTTACTTTCTGGGGGGGAGCTCCGTATTTTTTTTTATTCTAAATTATACCAATGTTCACCAAATAAGCATAAAACACAAAAAAAATATTACTTTATAATTGAGATTTTCTATATTTCCCTAAATTTCCAATACTTGGAAATATTACTGGTAACATTACTGGGAATATTCCCGCCATGGGAATATTCCCGGTAACGACCCATCACTATCCGAGACTAACACTTTTTTCCATTCTCGTACGGTCCAGTTAAGATATTTCTTTGCAAATAATAATCGCTTCTCTCGGTGTTGCTTGGTAAGAAGCGGTACCTTTCGAGAAACCCTCCCGAACAATTTAGCTTCCACTAATCTGCGGCGTACCAGTTTCGAGGAAATGTTCCTTGGGTCATCAGGTGAAAAAACTTCATTTCTAATCTCGTTGGAGCCTTTGAACGGCTCTTGTTTAGCTACACGTATTATTTGCGAATCTTCCCGGGGAGATGTTTTCCTTGGACGAGCCTTTCTAACAACACTTTTAGTAGTTCCGTTAGTTTTATAATGAGCAATAGCGTTGAAAACTTTCTTCACAGAACATTCTAGATGTTTAGCAATTCTTCTATAAGTCCACTTTCGATCTAAATGTAATTTAACGATTAATTGCCTGGTTGACTCGTCAGAACTCTTATTTTTACCCATTTTTAACAATACTTATTATTCACGTAATTTTCCAAATTGACGTTTAATTGCCGCCGAAACAACAGAAAAAGCGTAAAAAGAGGTTTTTTTTTTAGTTTCAAAAATGGAACGAACCATGGATCCTGTTTCTAATTAGTTGTCCAAGCGGCCAGTAATAGAAATTCAAGTATCATGATTTTTAAAATCTTTTAATAATTAAAGATAGAACAGATTTACTTTTTTAAATATTTTATGAGTTTTTTAACTCATTGGCTATATTCTGGCATAGTCAATAGTGATTTAATCAATATAATTTTTACTCATAACGATAGTTCATTCTGCGTTTACCTAAGTTAAAAATATGAAGTTAAATTGAATTAAATTTGAATTTTTAAATTGATTGAAAGTATTTTAATTGTTTTACAAAGTATTCTAGTTTCCATGCGTCCAAACCAGTCGTTAAAGCACTTATTGAAGTCTGAAATAGGGGTTGACAAAATGGTCATTTTAAAAGCCTCCACTGATGCTTCCGGCGTCAGAAACTGCAGACCACGCCACTTATCCTGAATTTTAGGGAATGTCAAAAAGTCATTGGGGCTTAAGTCGGGGCTGTATGGAGGATGGTCCAGTAATTCGACATTTTCAACGTCCAGATACTCAGTCGTTTTCCGAGCGGCGTGAGGGCTGGCATTGTCGTAGTGAAGGATGATGCGGCGACCAGGTTTTCACCAAGGAGTTCACCAAAGATACTGGGCAAACAAATAGTGGTGTATCAATCGGCATTGACCGTTCTACGATCTTTAAGAGGAATAGTAGCCACGTGACCCGATTTGGAGACGAACGTAGCCACCATCATTTTAGCCGTGCTGCGAGAACGAATAACATTTGTCGGCTTGAGCTCGTCTTCGTAGACCCATTCTTGAGATTGGTTATTTATTATTTTCAGGCTTGTATTGTATGCACATATCAAACACTCGTCACCTGATGATGCTAAAAACTTCATTTGAGCTTCTTCCGTTGAATTTATTCAAAGTGATGCGGCACCAATTGACACGAGTCATTTTCTGCTCGTCAGACAATAAGTGAGGGATCCAACGGGAAAACCACATTCGCACGCCTAATTGTTTCTGTAAAATAATTTGTATCTGACTCATTCCAATACCCAAACACTCTTGAATCTCCCGATATGACAGATGTCGGTCTTCCTTTATCTTCTTGTGTGATTGCCGATTTTGGTCGACCTTCACGCACCTCATCTGTGAGGGATACACGGCCACGTTGAAATTCTGAATACCACGTGTATATTGTCGTCTGTGAAGGTGCTTCATTACTAAAAGCAGCAATCATCCGGTCACCACATTGTTTTTGTGTTAATCCACTTTTAAAGCCGTAATAAATTTTCACGGGAGAATTACATTTTCAACAGCGACTCGAACACTTCAAAAAACAATTGAATCCAAACCATGTTTGGGGTTCCGTAGTCAAACAAGGGACCCTTATAGTTTCGCCGTGTCCGTGCCAATGTTTCGATTAAGGTATCCGTTTATGAAATATTCAGCTTTTAAGCGCTATTTTTTAGCCAAATATACAAATACTAAAAATGTGAAAAATATCTTGAAGGGAAAGCGCATATAATGAATTTAATACGAAAACGATCACTACTAAGTAGACTTCAGTGGAGTTACAAACGGGTTAAATGTTTATACCTATCGAAATCATATTTGCGATGTTGGTTAACTGACCGTGACCTATATCGACGTATTGGGATAACAGTTTTCCAACGGCAAACTTAAGTTAGTCGCGAGGTATAATTTGTTTGTAGATTTTTTTCGGAACCCTACACTCAGTATGATTCGATATGCTATTGCCCGGTTTTATCCTATGTGGCTAGTGTGTTAAGATAATGAAACTTTAGAGATTATAAAACGGTATATCATGTGTCAAAAATATGTTTGTAAGTATTAGATTCCCGAAACTTTCAGTGCAGGCCTCGTATTACGTGAGGCAGATTTTTGTACATGGCATCTGATCAACGGTTATGGTCCGATTTTGATAAATACTATGTACTTTTTATTGGGCTCTTTTATACCAATTTATTACACTGAAGTCTTTTTACTTTAAAAAAGGCGATATACAAACTTATTCTCGCATAGGTATTTACGATTTTCAGTTGTCATTTGTCATTGAATTCTTAAATAGGGTTTACGAATTTAAATATCTGGGGCACTGGCTTACAAAGGACCTCAAAGAAGATGACGATATGGAGAGGGATCGAAGGACGCTATCTGTGAGAGCCATAGCCTGCAGGTTCACTCGTATTAATTTATTTCGTACGAGTCTTGGATTTTGAAACTCATTTGTATTGTGAAATGACTGACTTTTCAGTTCTCACACGAAAATAAATCCATCTGAGTAATAACCATTCAGCCCTTAGAAACCACAATTTCAAGTAACCAATAAGTAAACATACATAATTATGTTTATTACCATATTATAATTATATACGGAGATTGAGAAGTCATGCATGCATCGCTCGCTATAATCAACCTGGGCTAACTACTCGTTAAAACTATATTCCTTTTGACATGTTATCGTTTTGTCAAAGTAATGATAGCTTTTATTAACTTGTCAGTAATGGCGGCCGAGATAAAAACAATACGACAACATGATTAAAGCAATATAGTTTTACCGAGTAAGAATAGCGCCCCAGTTTTAACATCAGTGGCGGCCCATCGAAATACGACACCCACACCTCTATAAGCAGAATACATAACCTAGAGGAAATAGAAGTTGCAAGTAGTCAGCGAGCAATGCAGGTGCAGTCCCGTTAGACTGCCCCGGCAGAACAGAGGTAAGTATGCGCGCTGCGCAGATATACATATAGTATAACACAGCCTAGCATTAAGCGTCGATAGATAACCACTTTTCTGCTACTTTACATGTATCATTTTATTTAAAATTAACTGGTAGGGTAGGTGACCAACTATAACCAAGATATGTTATGTATAACGTAGATTTGCTTTTTATTTTCAGATAAAAAAACAGAACAATATTGAACATGATTTCACAGACCTGTTGCTCTACACATTTACTTCTTTCAAGGCTTTCGGCATGATTAAGGAAAATATTTCGGTTCGGTTCGGTTTAAACATCTTTATTTCTCAAAAGAAAAAACAATAATTCACTTATTTGAGAAATAAATATTACATGCGTGTATAAATAATTAATATGGTAATATATAACAACATTTCTTCAATGCGGCCTACCCCTACTCCTTCTCCATGGGCACAGAGTTAATTTACAACCTAAGATGAATCTTAACTTATCCGACAAAAAACGATATCGTATATTTATTCACTACATCTGCATCTGTATCAAGTTTGATTTAAAATTTAATGAATAATCACTTGGTAAAAGCCCAGTTGACTGCAGAGTTAGCATTGCAAAATTGAATAACACAAAATGATTGCTGCACTTATAATGGAGCTGTATGTCGATTGTGATTGGTCAGCGACGGTGCCGGCGAGTGAAGCGCGACGAGAGAACGATGGCCGCGATCACGTTTGGAGGCGTCACCGTGACCGCTGCACGCTGCTCTGTTCTACACCGACCACATTTTGTCCCGTAATGTTATTTGCGCCTATCTTGCTTGTTGCATACGTGACTACTCGTTTATAAGTAAAATAATTTCTAATCTATACTATAAATGGAATAATATTATTAAGTATACTAAAATCTCTTATGCTGAAATGTTTGCATTAGTACCATCATTAAATACCTGAATAAATAAATATCAGGGAACAATTTCAAACTTATTAACCTGGTCCCAAAGCAAGTTCTAGGATAGGCTTGTACTTTGGGTACTAGAGAACGTTAAACATACTTGTAAGAGGCTTGTAAGATAATAAGTATTAATAAGTAGTACATTCCTTACGAGGGGAAGACATTGCCCAATTGCCCCCCGACATATTAAAGTAGTTCGAAGGTGCAATTCATACTTTTACCCGCGTTAAGTTTAAACGATAGTAATCGTTAAATAAACATTTCAAGACCTCTCATATCATAAGGTAAAATATTGTATTCTAATTGTCTAATCAATTTCGCTGCAATTTAAATGAATCTTACATTACAAAAATTAACGCTTTAGTAATATAAATATCATCTGTAGATATTTCATTCATGATTTAGCTTTGAAAATCGAGAAGTTTTTCTTCTCTTTTCTTTCTTAATTTATTTTATGCATGTAGTTATGAAACTTAAATAAGTGTAAGTCAATTTCATGTTTGTGTGTAAAATTGAGATGGCACCTTTTTGACAGGATTATAAATACTAATTTAAGATAAGATAAGATAAGATTTCTTTATTTGTAATAATCATACATAGTCAGTTTTACATTAATAAAGCCCGGGAGACCGGGGATGGTTGACCAAGCTTCAGCTGAAACATTTGTTTATTATTTCTTTAGAGTACATTAATTTATTAATTAGTTCAGTTAATAGATATACTACTAAGCTTTAGAAAAAAGTGGCAAAAAGCACGATATTCATTACGATAATAGTGTATTTGGCTGGATCTCGTATAAGAGGAATAATTAGTCAACCTACCCCATGTCTGGGGTGGGTTGACTTGTCAACAGGTGTAAGTTGACCTATGAATAAAAAACAGGCGTATTATTCAATTTTTTTATTGAAACAAAAAAGCGATCGTCCGCTACTCTGATTCAACATAATAAAATCCAATAACAATAAACAATCAGACAATTGAACATTAGGCAATTTGAGTACCTAAAATTTAATCCAGGTACACATTGTACTTTCTTATTAAGTATTTAAAACATAACTAAACAACTCATTATAAACTTTTTAATCATTTGGTAACAAACGTAATTATTTTTATTATTTGGTAACAGTTTTGATAGGCACAAGTCAATATTTTACGAGATATGTAGGGTTTTTGTTGGAAAAAAATCAATAATAAGTCAAAAGTAGGATTTAATTAGCAATAACAATTGGAAACCTTGCAGTGTGTTTTTGTCAAATAAATTTTGTAAATGTAAGTATAAAAATGTTGAACTACCCATCGTACAGAGTATGTCCATCTTCCTGGGAAGTAACCTTACTGTGTGTAATCAATCAAATACAATCGCAGGCATTACAATATTATAGAATTATTGCAATTAGGTCTTTAGCATCCCGTGTGGTTGCCGGGTTAGAATAGTGCCACTCCATGTCTTCCCGTGGATGTCGTAAGAGGCGACTAAGGGAATATAGGCTTGTAGTACTGTTAGGCGATAGGCTTGCAACCTATCACTAATATGCTGGTAAACATCTTAGCCTATTTGTGCAAATTGTGGTTACTGAATTATCAACAACGTTTTAATTTAAGTTGTAATTCTGTAGCTCTGCTTAGCCCACTCTGGGATTACAGGCGTGAAGGTATGTATGTAGGTCTTTACTTTAGATTATGCCTTTGAAAGTTTTATTTAATCAAGCTTAATTGGCCAAATATTACGAGTATAAATGTAAAAGTTTGTGAGTGTCTGCATGTTTGTTACTCCTTCACGCCGAAATGTGTTATGAAAGAAATGGTTTTTGACTCTGAAGTAATTAATTAACCTTTATAAATTCCATTTGTTATACTTGTTACGGTCTAACTGACTCAATACTTACGTCTATACATTACATGTATTATGGGTAATAAAGGTGGTAAGATTTTTTCATAAACTTTTATTAAATATATTGTATTTATACGTTTGTAGGTCACAATAAACGGATCATTCTATGTGGAACGGAACTGACGGAACTAAAGTAAAGTGGGCACGCCGGATGCTGTGCTCCGTCCGCGCGGGTCAGGCTGCCCATTAATGTCGAATGCACTACCGACGTGACGTTCGATTTGTCTGCCCTATCCCATCTGATATATTATTAATTATGCTATCATAATCAAAAACCGGGAGCCCGTCGTTTCCCATAATATATCGCTGGAATCGTTATATTTTCAGAGTTCCTTACATATCTTACGTGAAGATAAGGGTAGTTTAGGTTAGGTTTGATTTTTACGTCCTCAAAAAGTAGCAGTTTCTTAAAATAATACGTTATGACTTGCGATAATTATTAGGACCTAAACCACATTATGACTAAAAATAATTAAGGCCTTATGGCACACAATATAGACCCCATTAAAATCATGACGTGCCTCCCTACAGAACCACATGCGCCATTGTGTTAAATAAAGCATATTCAAGCGGAGCAAATGTCAATGAACATTATTACACATCGTTTCAGATTCCGATGTGTTTACCTGCGCAACATAGGTGGCATGTCTGATCAATAGGGTTAGGACTTTTGGTGGCATATCGTGGTTCTAGAATCCATGGAGTCGTTATTTCCTAATTATTATAACACGTGACACTTTGATTTTGACCTTCAGCATGGTCATATTTCAAAATAAACTAAATATATTTTTAGTTCAGTTTATCCATACCTACTAATATTTGCTTGTTTGTAAGGCTTTCACAGAGCAAAGATATCCTCCGTACCAAAATTAATTTAAATTGGCTTAGCGGTTCAATAAAAAAATGAATTTTGAAATATTAAAAACCGAAGATCAAAATCAAAGTGGTATGTATTTTAATAATTAGGAAATAGCGACTCCATGGATTCTAGAACCACGATATGCCACCAAAAGTCCTAACCCTACTGATCAAGCATACTGATTCATGTCGTGAAAATTATGTTAATGTAGCAAACATGAAAAAAACAAGAGAATACGAGGGGTGATCCAAAAGTTTTGATAATCGGTATTAAAAATGGGAGATATGTAAATCGTTATATTTTAATTGAAATAAGCACACTTTCTATATTTCCAAACACTTATTAACGTCACTCAATTGTTTTATTTTACCACTATAAAAATAATTTTACTTTAGGAGGTCAAAATGGTCAAATTTTGTACGTTCACTAAATCATCATAAGCTCGTGATTTTTATGTAGCTGTTTTTTAACATTAGTGAATGAGAAGTAGTAGTCGAAAGTTAGGGCTTAATAACGGGGAGAGCGGTTCTCAGTTCTGATCTTTGGTCGATGAGCAGCACCCTTGTGAATTAGAAGCCTCTGAAGCACATTTCCTGCCACAAATTCGTTTTTTTTTTCTTGAGCTTGTTTTTAATATTTTCCCATAACTATGATAGAATAATGTTATATAACTCTCCTAGATTATTTAAACACAATTGCTAAAAACGAATGTCAAAGTATTTATTTGTAGGCCTCAATAATCCTGGGCGAGGCCGAAAAAACCACCCTAAGTTTTGGTGACAGAGCTGGAGATAAAAAATCCACTGCAATGATAACTTATTTATCATTTAAATCATAATGATAAATCAAGGTTTCATTTTCAAAAACAATATTTTTTATTAGTGTACCAGAAGTTTCTCCACACCGCTCCAAATTATTACAAAACTAACTCTTATTTTACCGTCTTGTAAAATTATTCATACAGATGTTTTTTGTTTAACTATCACAGAAAAACAAATGAACAATATAGTATTTTTTTTTCTCTAATTTAAGTTTGATTAGTGCCATGGTATATTCCACATTAAAAAAATATCATTATGTGCATGGTTCATACTGATTCTCAAAACTTATGGATCACCCCTCGTACTGTCGTGAAATTAACGTCTTGATAGGCAACAACTCACTGGTTCCATCTACTTAAAATATTGAAATTGAAATAATCAGATTGGTTTTAAATAATATCAAGTAGCGAAAACATTTCTTCACCTAATATTTCAAATGTGACAGTTAATAAACCAATGATCAGATTGTTATGAAACTTTGGTAGGGTGTTCTGGGGTCAAAAAATGACAAATACAACAGACAAATGTACAAACCTATATATATATATATATATATATATATATATATATATATATGTTTGGCGCACCAACGTGCGACTGTCGAATACGGAGGAGCATTAGACCCTAAAGTGTCCCGCAAATCTAAATTGACTTGATCCGTAGAAAAAAAAACCTCTGTATCGGACAAACACGACTAGTAGCCCAAATGCCAAGCCCACCGTACTTTACGAAAGTTGCTTGAGACCCACAGGTGAGTGTAGGATGTTAACATTTTTGCTATCTAGAAGTAAATTTTAAAGTATTGACTTGGAAGTTCGATTTTCTTTCACAAGACGTTGTATGATAGATAACTAAGGAGTGGATCAGTAAAAAAGTAGCAATGAATTATCTGGTATTTATTTTTTATTTGTTGCTAATTATGAAGCAGTTTATTTTTAAAGTAATCTGTAGATATCATACTATTAAATAAAAATACAATCATATTGAAATATATGAGATTCAAAAGTTTTCTCAATATTTATTGCAATTTACTTTATAAGTTTTTGTAAAATTGTGTAATTTGACAATCTTCGCTTGCCGTTTTCTACAATACCACAATTGAATTTCCATTTTCAGAACTTGTTTTATGCTTTTAAGAATATTATTATACGAATAAGTTATACTAATAAACTGGATTTGACGTTTGGTAGTAAGGAAGTTTCTCCAATCTAACCTCTGACAGGGGTTTTTCTATGGGAGACAAATTTCTGTAAAAACACAATTTTTGAAAGTCCATGTAATTACCCGAAACTAAAGTCAAATCAAAAATATTAACTAATGATCAAAAGACAATTTAATAAGGTATTAACTAGCCCATCAAACTTAAAGAAAAAAATTACGTTTATGATAAACACCTCATAAATTCTCTCAAAAGACACTGTTCAAAAAGATTTAGGTGAGATTTAATGTAAAAGGCGAAAACTTGAAATCCCTCTTTAATTTTTACCATTCTTATTGTTTATTTTATTTAATAGTATCTACAGATTACTATTACAAATGCACTGTTAGAAATTAGCACAAAATAAATAGTACATTGTTGCCTAGGCGCGGAAAGTAAGGGCCTGCTAAAATACGAGTCAGGAAATCCTCGTTTCCGCCGAGGCATACATAATGCTTTTCTCAAACATGTGAGGAAATAATACAAATACATTTCTAAAAAGCAAGTAATTTAATTTCCTTAGATTTAGCGGGAAGCAGGTTTTGCCTAACCGAGGCAGCTTCAGATTTTAATATAGGCGGTGTGGTACCTATTTCATCGCTTTCGTCGCTTGAGCTCATTTTTTATAGTAAGTATTTCACACAACAAATAGTTTAATATTCGGTTTCACAAAATTATATTATGCAGAATGAACCAATGTTACCGACTGTCATTTGTTTTTAAATACTAACCATAGACATTGGAATGCAAAATCAAAAAGGAACACACGCACTGTGCTAAAAAAGCGAGCAGTTACCTTGGCTGTTTGGAATTTTTGTCTTGGTCCTTTTGATTTTGTATGCAAATTGACAGCATTTTTAAGAAAATATGGACATGGACGGAAAGTGTTTTCATATGGTTTTTTTACTCCTAGGAGTAAAATGAGGCTCTTTCCGTCCTTGTGTTTCAATCGGAAAACCGTTTTTTCCGAGTATGTTTGAGAAAAATAAATTCCATATTATGTGCTGCTACTTTTATTCCGGACCACTTCTTATAAGGTATATAATATAATTAGTGATCGTTATCAACGTGCAATTTTCGTGGCAAGGTGTATGGTTGACCGAAAAAGCGAATATTCACTTATTAATTTTCTAGTTTTACACAATCACTATAAAACAAATAAGTACTTGCCTACATAAGCTGTTTGAAATTTCTAGTTTTTTTTCGATGCAGGCCTTAGGATTACATATCTAGATAATAAATCTACACTACAAAACCTTTTCCGTCATAACATAAACAATTTACGTCAAAATGACATTAATTTGTCATACATACACTGCAGCTGAACATTCGATAACATTACGCGAAGTGCTTATTTTAATCTAAATAAAGGCACGTCGTATCTCGAGTTGATGATAAGCAAGTATTTCAGGTGGAATCTTAGTAAAGTGCACATTATGGTAATAGTATTTACATTCACCATATGGAGTTAACACAATACCCGGATATTATAACGTCGGATGTAGGCATGCGATGTACAATTTGTAATGTCAATATAAAAAATACAATATAAATAAGCATATAAAGTCGAAATCTCATCAAAATAAAATAACTGATTCGTACTCACATTCGAAGCTACAACAAAGCTTAAAAGACAACCCTGATTTTGAAGTCAAAGAAAGAACGTTATTTTGTAAATTGTGTGATTCGTCATTAAATATCTCTTTATTCAGTTTGGACCGGCATGTAAAAACTGATTTACACCAAAAAAATTATCGCCAAATCAATTCAATTGCTGGAGGATCCAAAACTATAACTGAAATGTTCATTAAAAATTGTGTCTGACTTGATAAGAATAGCAAAGTTGAGATTGCATCCCACGGGCAAATAAATTTATTTTAAATTAAAAAATGTTCTGAATAAAAACCCCGGTTACAGTACTATAAAAGTCGTGCTGCAACCTATAGAAGGCAAAGAGATAAATATGCCTGAGGGCGTCAATAAAAGTTGCGTGCAATATTTTAACAGCTCTCTTTTTAAATCGGGTGAGATGAGTGATATAACGAACTTCCGTCCCATTTCCATACTGCCCGTTTTAAGTAAAGTCTTTGAGAAACTAATTTTGAATGATATGTTAGGTCACTTTAATAGAAATAAATTACTTAGCAATAAACAATTCGGCTTTACCAGAGGTCGATCAACTATTGATGCGGCATCTGTTCTCATTAAATATATATATAACAGTTGGGAGAAATCTTGCGATGCAGTAGGAATATTTTGTGATCTTTCTAAAGCTTTTGACTGCGTTGTTCACACGACCCTTATTTTAAAATTAGAACATTATGGATTGTCCAATAAAGCTATAAGTCTTATGTCTTCTTATCTAAGTGATAGAACTTAAACAGTTGTTGTAAACAAAACGCAATCTGATGGAGCTACAGTAAAAATAGGTGTGCCTCAAGGCTCTATTTTAGGTCCTTTTCTATTTTTAGTTTACATAAATGACTTACCACCAATAGTAGATAAACTATGTGATATTGTACTTTTTGCTGATGATACTTCATTAATTTTCAAGGTAGACAGAAAATCCATAGACTACAGTAGGATAAACACCACTTTAATTAAAGTACTTAATTGGTTTACTAGCAACAATTTGCTACTAAATGCTAAGAAGACTAAATGTGTTAGGTTCGCTTTGCCTAATGTTAAACCGTTAGATTCTAGTATTTTTATAAATGACGAGTGTTTGCAAATCGTAGATAAGGCAGTTTTCCTAGGCATAACTATAGATAAAAATTTGCAATTGAGTCCCCATATAGCTGTACTGGCAGGTAAACTAAGTTCGGCAGCTTACGCAGTTAGGAAAATTAGACAGCTAACCAATATTGAGACAGCTCGCCTAGTTTATTATAGTTATTTCCATAGTGTCATGTCGTACGGTATTCTGGTTTGGGGTAAGGCAGCTGACATACAAACTATATTTGTGTTACAAAAAAGGGCCATTCGTTCTATTTACAACTTAAATTCCCGTGACTCGCTGAGAAAACTTTTTAAGGAAATTAATATCTTAACTGTAGCGTCTCAATTTATTTATGAGAATATTATTTATGTTATTAAAAATTTAGATTCTTTCACAAAAAAATCTGATGTACTTGTTATTTATATATACTTGAGTATTTGTTTTTTTGCCAACCATACTTTGCCACCAATTCAGCACGTTGATAACGATGACTAAATATAATATACATATTTTTACAGCTAAATAGATGTTCTTCAAGATAATATTGTTTTCTTTGTAAAAAAAAAATATTTTCAAAAATACTGACTATTTAATAATAAAATAGAAATCACTTTTGATATGTTCGTCAATATTTTACTTTTTTCTAAAAAAACTGTTTATTAAATGACTCAAAAATGAATTCCTCATGCCTGGTATATCAGAAAATGACACCACACTCGAGTTGATAGGTAAACTGAAGCCGATATAATTTTTTAACCGATTTTTTTACCAAATTTTGACCTCTCCATACATCGGGTGACACTACCGCCCGTACTAACACGTCAAGTGCCATCGCTTTGGCGTTTGGCAGGGAATTGGAGAGATCTTACGGCAATAAATTTTAACTTTTGAGAGCCAAGTCTACCAACCTGCCATGACAACAGAATGACTTCACCCAAAGGCTAAGCAAAGCTATAAACTTTAAGGATTTCTGTACCGAACTGCTAAACCCGTTAAAAATTTAAAAAGTATCTTGACGACTTATTATGCTCTAATAAGAAGTTCTCTCTCGACTAGTTCCAATGTCTGGTCACCTTTCTACAAAATTATTTTCGTTATCTTGTGCATAAATTACAGCTTAGAAGAAAGCTACTTTCTTATGAAGAGAGACTAAACTTTTTCGAAATAGGCGATAGCTGAGGAACTTCTATATTTGCATAAAATTGTAAACAACAAAATAGATTGAAATCCGAAGTCAACCGAGTCGGAACCCGAAGCAGTGCTCGTCGCCGCCAGCTCTCAAAAGTGTTACACACAATAGTCCCTTGGCACGCTTGTGTATGTCGTAAAATATGAAACGATGTAGATATTTTTTATTTGAGTTTTAATTCTTTAAAAAAAAAACTGCAATTGTATCTATTATCCTAAAATTGACATCCTTTATAGTTAGGGAGGCGAGGTAGCTAAATGGCGTAATTCAACGGAGCCGTCGAGACCTATCAAAATCGAAAGATAAAATAATTTCTAAAAGAAAAGCTCGTATGTTCAAAACCATTTTAGCGGTGGGTTTGGCGGGTACGGTTTTTCAAAAATGTTAAATAAAACAGTTACTTGGGCATTCTCGAGCGCGTCAGATATTCATACTACGTATGCCCCAAGTGCCTCTGATAACAACGGTATACTAATCTGCCGGTTTGCGTGGTGGGGGTAGGCATATAAAATAGTCAAAAATGCAAAAAATAAAAAAAAACTGTAGCGCGTCAGATTTTCGGAAGGGGTGTTAAGTAGGCCCCAAAGAACCTCCCTTTAAAAAAACTGACGATTTCGGCGTGACGATAAGTTACGATGAATTTTTGATAATGCAAAAAAAAAAAGTTTTTTTGAAATACTCGAGCGCGTCAGATTTTCATAGGGGAGGTTTATCTCGGTATCCTGAAAGCATATTTTCTTAATATGACAAAAATGTTGGTGGGTTCTCTTAATCTGACCGAAAAAGGTTTTTTGGTTTCTTTTTTTTCCTTTCTTTCTCCTTGATAAAACGGGGAATTTAAGAATGACAATAAAGCGATAGATACATTACCTTTTTTGTTTATTTAAACTTTTTTTTTGTAAAATGTATCGTTCGCGACTTATATGCCGCAACGCGTTTTTCGGAAGACGAAATGGCTCCTCCACACTTCCGGTCATGCGGAAACCGGCAGATTTTGTATTTTTAGTAAGTTTTAGACTATATTCTTCAAAAAAAAAAAACGCGCTCGAGGATGCCGGATTAACGTTTTTTTTTACAAGTTCGCGACCCTATAACTCGGCGGCGTAAAGGACATCGTCAGATTAGTTCAATTTAGTCTTAAAACACTAAAATCAACCCCCAATATCTTAATCTGACGCGGTCGAGTATTTCAGACTATCGATTTTTTTTACTAATCTGATCGTCTATCCTAGGCGCGCGTCACTACATATAGAGCTAAATACTTTACAAGGTTGTTCTATTAGGTCTAAGGTATCTCTCATATCTTAAACTGCCACGCTCGAGTATTACCGAAAATTCCCCTATTCGCCTCCCTAACTATTAGTTATTTAAATAATTTTGTATTTGACGCTGAACAATGTTAAAAAGTTTACAACGCTTCATTTTATTTATCTATATGTACTAATATTAAACGAGTGTTATGTGTGGTTGTCATGTTACATGTAATATTTTCATGACTATTGTAATCCACATTTTGTCACCATACCTAGTAAATTAATTAATTAATTAATCGCAGGTCTTGAAACCGTTACCTAGCGACCATTGTTTGGGACGGAGAAATTAAATTGGTAATTTCGGAAAAACCATGGTACAATGATATACTCCGCTTGGTATTCTCTTCCGAGAAGCAGTGGGCACGTGAGTAGACACGTACTACGTCATATCCGGCAACCAAAGATTTCCAAACTTTAAAATCGTGGTGTTTTTAAAATATTTGCTCGTATATACAGGGTGAAATTTTGAACGTGATGCCAATTAACGGCCAAACCCTATATTCAATCCGCGGATAGATAGGCTTACTTCGGATTAAAATTTGACACATTTTGTATGGGCAAATGTCAAATTTTAACCCGAGGTAAGCCTTATCTATCCTCGGTTTGAATATAGGGTTCGGCCGTTAGTGTATCGTTTTAACTACGAAAAAAGTGAGCAGGAGCCCCATCTTGTTGAAAGTGTAGGTTGTCTAGATTTTCTTCTGGAACTTCACGCATTAATGTTGGCAAGACGTTTCTCAACAGATCTTCATAGTCAGTTCCATTTAGTGTGCCTTCTATAAAATGAGGTCCTACTACACAATTTTTGAGGATACCCGCCCAGACGTTGAGTGAAAATCGGGTTTGGAACGAGTCCCTGCGTGTGACATGGGGGTTTACATTACTCCACCAATGTTCATTATGGATGTTGAATAGTCCTATCCTGGTGAAGGTGGCTTCGTCTGACCACAAGATATTTAAATGTAGGTGTTCTAATAACCACTCACAGAACTGAACTCGTCTAGAGTAATCTGCAAGAACGATGTCTTGCACACATTGAAAATGAAATGGGTGTAGACCTTCGGCATTCAATAACCTCCACATGAAAAATTGTGTTGTCCCAAACCGTGAGGCTGCTTCCCTCGTGCTTGCTTGAGGGTGGTGGTTGAAATAACGAAGTACTCGAGTACGAAACGCTTCCGAGTAGCGTGCTCGCGATCCTCTGCCTTGTGCATGCCCTGGAACGGCGAACTGTCCATAATCCCTTAAGTTTTGGACAGTGTGGTTTATAAAACGACGAGTCGGGATTGGAGAGTCTGGATACTTTTCATTAAACAATGTCTGTGTCCGCACCGTACTACGCGATGTGTAATAAAAAACAACCATATCTAAACGCTCAACGTGCGTGTAAGGATAAGCAGGCGGCATTTTCGTTTAAATTTTAATAAATCGGGAGAGAATATTGTTATGACAATGCACGTCACGAATGAAGTATTACTTTATTTTTATTTCATACTGTTTGTCCAAGTACCAAAGAGGCGAGTGTCTATTATGAATTATGAAACACATTTAATCTTCTTGCTCTACCATTGAAGGGGTAAAGTAACCACATATGCTAAAAAAAATAGGATAACTAAAAACTTTAATAATGTTCTAATTAACTACTTTGTTAACTCGAGACCTAGCAGGGGCTTTTAGTATCGAAAGCATTGACTTTGTATCACGTTCAAAATTTCACCCTGTATTAACTTAAGACTATCATTGTATATAGGTATTTACGTTTTGTCCTTTTACTGTAATCTATAAAAAAAACAGTCCTTATGACCTCGACAGACGCACAAGGGCGACATAGAGGAATTATAAGGGTGATTTTATTACGTTATTACTGTTATTAGTTTGTACACCGCTGTATCGCTGATCCGCGGGGCAGTACCGCCAGCAAGACGGCTAGTAAAAATTGTCCGTGACATGTTTGTCATAATCATATCCTTTCTAACTAGAAACTAGCGATAGACACGCAATAAGCGACAAGCGAGAAAATACAACTAGATGTTTATATATATATATTATGGATATATTTTGGTATTAATGATTAGTAGACCCCGTTATCAATTGCTCAGTTTGGGGGCAAACGTCACAATAGGGTAGTCTGGGGACTAAATGGAACGGTGTTCATTAACACTATATAGATTAAACTATAATAAAAAATTACTTACAAGTCAATTGTCAATTGATTAATTTATCAATGATTAAACCCCGTTATCTAACGCTCAGTTTGGGGGCAAGTGATGGGGCAGTTTTGATAATCTGAATCGATAAAAAATGAAGTTTATTTACTCACTCAATAACATATCAAAAGATCTGATTCATTCTTAACAGAGCTCTGCTCTAATGATTTTTTTAAATTATTATGAAATTAAAGATTTTTTATTTTTTATTGTATGTTTCATAATAAATTATCAATATTTTTTCTAAATTATATGAAGTCAAACTTCGTCGCCTGCTTGTAAAAATCCATTTTAAAAAGGAAAATGATTTTTTGAGCTCTACAGATGTAACTGGCAAAAACTGTGGTTTTTTGTAATGCTCTATGCAGCTTTTGTTTACAATACTGTTATCAATTTAAACTTCCTTATTTTCTAACAACTGATTAATATTTATTACAGATTTAAAGCCTGGGTTTTTGTTTAATATTCATCAATATCAAGTAAAAGATTGGCCATGCTTTCTCACTGTACGTACATATTATATAGGTACTATAAATGATTAACAAAAGAAATAAGATATGTCAAAGAAACCCATAGATTAAAAAATATTAGAACATATGAAAAAGGTTTGCCCCCAAACTGAGCAATTGATAACGGGGTCTAATGATTAGTTATTTTATCTATTACTTAATGTGAAAGTAAAAATGAAGTGTATAAATCATTGCACAGACATCACTTGGTCGTTAAATACACGTGATTATTAAGTAAACTAGATGTGGTCCGGGTCCGATTTGCTTATATAGCGTCGTTAATGTTTTGAGAGTGTATAATGTACATAATAATGATTTCGTAATGACTTTTCCAATGATGACATTCAGGGACAAAAAGACATGAAATATTGCTCACCATATTTATACCGTGGTTTTAGACCCGCAATAGCGCAACCACTCCTCGGCAAGCGATTCTTTTGGTGGAAAAGTATAGAAACCGAGTGTGCCACCCTTGAAATCTTGGCTCTTACAGCTTTTAATAGAATAATAAACCTTTTAAATTTGACAAAAATGTCATCAACATCTTTTACCGCGATAGTTTGAAAATCATTGGCGCATCATTCATTACCGTATTGATACCGAGAGAGAGCGGAACATTATATCCCCATAGCCCATAGGTTCGAATCATGTTCGCTCGTTCGTATGACGAGGAACACCAAATTGACATATTTGTAACCGGCCAGTTTGATCTGGTGAATCCGGTGATGCCTGTAGTATCAGGTTGGAGTGATACCCATCTTCCAACCTAGCCATCCCACCCAGGTTGGATATTGGGAAATCATAGTGCCATCTTCCAACCTGCCTTAGGTTCGATAGTACGACAAAATGTATTATTTATTTTTCTTCTCATCTTCTAACCTATACTTTTGTACAGTCACTAACAAGCTAACAAAAAAAAAACAATTAAATATTCAGATTGCTAACAAATACGAGGGGCGTTCAATAAAAAGTGAGAATGAGATGCAAACTCTTTCAATATTAGGAAATTAAATACTGGCCGATAAAGGTAATCTATCTAGCTGATTGCTATGATAAAAAAAAACTATCTTTTTTTTTTTTAAATACGGTAATTTCTTTGCAATGCTTTTGAGTACGTTAGCGAAAATGGAGAAAATTGAACTGCGCGCCGCTATCAAATACTTGGTTGCTTTTTTTTCTACGGATCAAGTCAATTTAGATTTGCGGGACACTTTAGGGTCTAATGCTCCTCCGTATTCGACAGTCGCACGTTGGTGCGCCAAACCTATACATATATAATATATATATAATCATGCAAATACACGAACGACGTGACTGTATTACCTTCGCTTCGCCGGTATAGTGGTGGCCAGTATATTGTATGTGACTGTACTCTATTCAGTACAGGTTGGATAATGGGAAGTAAAATAACAAATTTTATTCCCATTATCCAACCTGCCTCAGGTTCAAGATGGCACTGGCCCAAAACTGGAAAATGCGTCTCTAAACCATTTAAGCGGCTAATCATGAAACAGTTGGGGTGACCAAGTTATCAGAGGGTTTTGACCCTGCAGAATACCGATCTGCCGCAGCAGCCTTGGTACAGCCCATACCAAAATTTTCGTCGTACATTTAGTAAATCATTGTTCAGGTCGTCTTAAAATGGTCCGATTATTATGGTTTTTTTAATATTTTGTAAAGGACCGCACTGCAACTGTCATGATAAAACCAAATTTTTCGTCCCTCCAGGTCTATTTCTTTATCGCCCATCTTGGAAAAACTGTAATTTTACTCTGTTTTTTGCCTAAACCGTCGTTAAAGTTCATTCTAGTGCTAATCATGGTTCTGCAATATTAAAGAATGCAAAATATGCTAAAACTTTTTGGTTACATACAATTTTTATTCCAAGACCCGAAAGATTTCATTCCAGAAGTTATAGTAAATTTTGTGATTTATAATATTGTCTAACAACAGTTAGCGCTAAAATGTGCTAAAACGTAAATATGGAAGAAAAAAAAAGTTGCAATTTTTAACGCTAGCTCCCATAGACGATTCTATACTTGTAGCAAATTTTGGATTCTAATAATATTGCATATTCATATTCATATTCAATTTATTGCATCCATGGTATTTACGGAGGTCTTACAGAGTATAAAGTGCTAAACATGGACCCTATTAGGGTATAGCAATCTTAAAAGTAAATAAAAGATAACCTAAATATAACAAAGTAAGTTAGTACTTATACACTAAAAATTTACAAAATATAAAATCAAGCTCTCTTTCTATACCTATACAACTGTAATTTTAATATATAATTTACATTAATACAAAAAAAGGAGAAGTTGAATATTTTCTTACACATCTATTTAATGAATTAATTTTCTAGGTATTCTGACAAGGTGTAGTAACAATTCTTAATTAAAAATATTTTTAGTTTATTTATGAAAGTTGTATATGTTTTTTCTGCTTGTAGGTATTTAGGTAGGCTATTATAAATTTTAATACACATCGCATGTGGACCTCTACTGTACATTTTTATTCTAGCAGGGACCAATGAGACCAACCTGTTTTTGAACCGTAAATTAATTGTATGTGTGCACAGGTCTTTTGATTGAGAAAACAGGCTGTTTTGGTTGCGGACAAATTTGCATGACTCAAGAATATAAATGGAAGGTAGGGTTAATATGTTCAGATTTACAAAATGGGGTCTGCATGTCTAATCATCCTTGATATGAGTCTATATTGCGAACTATGATTAGCACTAGAATGAACTTAAACGACATTAAAGGCATAAAACCGAAAAAGTAACAGAATTCGGATTTTTCAAGATGGCAGAGAAAGATATAAGGGTGAATCAACTTTTAAGGTACTCCCCATTTTTCGACATGATTCACCAATTATATGTTTTTAGAAAAACTATATATTTGTTAATGACGCGGCTTACATGCTTATTAAATTAGACAAACAGGCTCACATTTCAAATTATTTAATTTAAAATAGTACAGTTTTAAATAATAATATACTTGGTTACGCAGGGGACAATGTTGTCCCTAGGTTTTGTATGGAAAATGTGCATTTTCCCCTGAGTTACCAGGTTTTTTTGCGAATTAAAAAATATTTGAGCTGTTTAACGTGTAAGGTCCGTAAATTTGGTGGTCTGATTTTAATATTCATAAATTATTAATAACCATTTGTCACCAGGAAAGTATTAATACCGCAAAAGAAAAGGAGTACCTTAAAAGTTGATTCACCCATAAAGCTGGAGGGACGAAAAATTTGGGTTACAATGACTATGGGGTCCTTTACAACATATCAAAATACTATAAAAATTTGACCTTTTTAAGTGTACCAGAGCAACGATTTACTAAACGTACAACGAAAAGTTTTGTATGGGCTGCACCTTTTCTGGTATACCGTACTTCCGGTTCAAATTTAGGAATGGCAACAGGCAGATCCGTATTCTGCAGGGTCAAATCCCTCTAATAAAGTTGTCACCCCACCTGTAACATGATTTGCTGCATCAATTATTACCTGTCACTAATACGCTGGTAAACATCTTAGCCTATTTGTGCAAATTGTGATTACTGAATTGTCAACAACTTTTTGAAGTTGTAATTCTGTAGCTCTGCCTACCCCACTCTCTGGGATTACAGGCGTGAAGGTATGTATGTATGTAATTATTAAGTCTTAAGTCGCATAGAATATTTTGCCGGTGTCAATCATTTTAATAAAATAATTTTAATGAACGTAATTCCTTTAATCTTCATGTTGTGCATACCTAATAATCAGAATCTCTTTATAAAAGTGCACTAAACAATTATTTTTAAAACAAAAATTGATTAACAAAATAAAAGTGGGGTTCCATGTAACAACTGCTACTGTAATATGATCATCATCAATTACTGAATTGGAAAAATTGGTACCTGATCACCGATTAAAAATCATCATGTAGGTTTACAAAGTACGAGTATGCTTTACCATTGACAGTCACATACACGCACTATAAATCCAAGAGCGACACTATGCAAAAAACGCATTTACATAAAATGTTATTCTTTTTAACTGCAATAATGTCATTAATCTAATAGTTTTATTCATAATTTAATGTCACTGTTGGATTTAACGTGCTATTTGAACTATATTCTTGGTAAACTTTGTGTCGGTTGTTTTATAAAAAAATATATTTATATAATACTGCCCTGCAGAGCCTAAACCGCAGTAAGTGCAAAAAGTTCATTTCGAGTTGATTCAATCATTAACACAAAAAATATTAGAAAGCTAGAAAAATTACACTTCATAGACATTTTTTACGTTTTCTCGAAATGAACTTTTTGCACTTACTGCGGTTTAGGCTCTGCAGGGCAGAATATTTGACAAATCTGTTATCAGATCGAAACTATAATTTTTATTTTTTTTATATGTATTGTGGATGTATTAAACGGTAGGTGCCGAAAACTATCAAAGTAATTACAGGATTTGTGTTTTATTTAAGTAATATAATTTGATGTTTTCCATGCTTTAGAACTGTTTAAGTGTACTTAAATAAGTATTTTCATTAATCTGCACACTCTACCATTGACAATGTCATTTCATGAATTAATTCATAAACGAGATGTGTGCACAACCCTATTCTAATTGTGGTTTGATAATATTGAAATTAATATCAAAATTAATGGTTTTCCAAATAATCACAAAGATTTTTCCTAGTAATAATATATTTTTATAATAAAGATAAAGATAAAGATAAAGACATTTATTCAGTAAGTAGGCCGCACGGGCACTTTTACACGTCAAGAATCTACCAGCGCTTCACAAGAGGAGACCACTGCTGAGAAGAAGCGCCGCAAGAAACTCAGCAGTCAGTCATTTTTTTAAATATATTTAATATTACAATGGTACTACTTAGTCTAGCATTATATAAATCTATAAATAGCAAATTAAAAAATATTTCAAATATCCTGCGTAGTTTCCGCAGGAAAACACACCAAAATCTTAAGATAGAAAGAGAGAAAAGGAAAAAAGAACTCCTACGTATGTGTATATAAGACGGTGCAAGATGACCACATAAGATTGATATGTTTTCCTACATCAACGGTGTCCCCCAGACAAGATAAAGATTTTGACTTTTTGAAAAAAAAAAAACAAATAAAAAATATATTATTGATTAAGTTTCGGGTTTAGGCCAAGCATGTTTGTCTATTAAATAGTCCTCGATCCTATAATACGCTTTAGACATTAACGACTTTTTCAAGTAATTTTTGAGTGCTGGAAAGGGTAACTTTAATACTACCTCAGGTAATTTATTATAGAAATGAATGCATTGACCAACAAATGATTTATGTACTTTACGGACGCGGAATTTTCGAATAGCTATTTTATTTTTATTTCTAGTATTTAAATTATGTATATCAGAATGTTTTGTGAAAGAATCCAAATTTTTTATAACATAAATAATATTCTCATAAATAAATTGTGACGCTACAGTTAAGATATTAATTTCCTTAAAAAGATCTCTTAAGGAGTCACGGGAATTTAAGTTGTAAATAGAACGAATGGCCCTTTTTTGTAACACAAATATAGTTTGTATGTCAGCTGCCTTACCCCAAACCAGAATACCGTACGACATAACACTATGGAAATAACTATAATAAACTAAGCGAGCTGTCTCAACATTGGTTAGTTGTCTAATTTTCCTAACTGCGTAAGCTGCCGAACTTAGTTTACCTGCCAGTACAGCTATATGGGGACTCCATTGCAAATTTTTATCTATTGTTATGCCTAGGAAAACTGCCTTATCTACGATTTGCAAACACTCGTCATTTAGAAAAATACTAGAATCTAATGGTTTAACATTAGGCAAAGCAAATCTAACACATTTAGTTTTCTTAGCATTTAGTAGCAAATTGTTGCTAGTAAACCAATTAAGTACTTTAACTAGTGTGGAGTTTATGCTACTGAAGTCTATGGATTTTCTGTCTACCTTGTAATGCTGACAGTGTACCAATACATCACTGTAAATAGGTGATGGTGCCCAGAGCCAAGTATACACCACTCAGCATCACCAACCCAAGCGTGTTGGATGTTGGATGGAGCCCAATGCAGCATCACCGGCCCGAGAGTTAAAATGTCATTTTTTTAATGTTAAGACAGAGCACAAAGTGTACCTAAAGAAGTTTTCACGTAAACAACTTACTACTATTATAAAAGCGAAAGTTTGGATGGATGGACATTTTGTTACTGAATAAAATTTGGCCCAGGGATAGATTATAGTATGGAATAGCACATTAGGCTACTTTTTATCACAAAAATTTAACAGATTCGGGAATTTTTGTTAATAGCAATAAACATAATGTATTGGTTATTGTAATAATCATAAATAATGATTATCGTAATGGCCGAATGGTTGCATGCATAATAATAATGACTAAATTGTCTGACAATGACTAATATTTATTTGAATTTTCCAGTTTTTAAACTTGCGTTGATACGTGAAAATTAAGCATAGAATTGACGCAAATTACTAATTTTGTTTCAGAATATTCTGCTTGGGATAATGTGAAAGTGATACAGACCTACATAAGTTAAACTCTTATTTGACTATAAAGATGACAAGTCTACTTATAGTGTGTGAAGATATAATGGTATTGAATGGAACAGTAGCCGTTATGGATTATCGAATTAAGAAATGATTTATTATATCAAAAAATATAGCATAAGGTGTAATTTGTCATCACAAAAAAAACAAATTAACAGAAAATTCAGTAGTACCCCAGTGGTACTTTACGTAACTTAAAAAATGATACTAAGACGTCAAGCAAACGAATGGTAGTCAATGAAGTAAATAAAGTAAACAAGAGTAGTTTATAATTGCATTCCAATTTCAAAGAACGAACTAAGAGAAGTACAACCTGAATGTCACGCATAACTTACCTTGTCCGCATTTCTCAGTCTTTGGGGTGGAAGTCATTTCAGTACACGTTTCAGTCCACTATGGCATGTTATCACTTTATAAAATATTTCTAAAGAGTGATGAATATATAATAAATCACAAGAATATCAATAAACTAGAGTGACCGACCGGCAGCCATGTTTAGGAAACAATTTGCATATTTTGTTAAATTCAGTTTCTGAGCTAGAGTCGCCATCTTTCGATTCTGTTGAAAAACCTGAGTTATGAATGCATACGTACATGTAGAGTCTAATCATGTTGGTAGGCAATAGATGGCGTGCTGAATACCAACAAACACAGAGCACAGAACGGTGCCCCTACTGGGCATTTCTATTTAAAGTTGTACCCTGGATGATTTCGAGAATCGTAAATTTATTTTTTGTTTTTGGCAAGTTTTAGACCTAATTCTTATAGTAAATATATTATATTTTGCCATTATGTAAAGAGACAGGCATTATTTAAAGCAAAAACCAGGAAAAAATGGTATTTAGTAGGGTGAAAATAGGTTTACTTGGTCCATTTGGTAACGATTTGTTTATCACGTAGAAAATAAAAAACATACTTGAGGTCAATGTTTTATTTTTAACAAAAAAAAACATAAACTTCCAATCTTGAGCAAAGTATTTTTATAAAAAAATATTTTAGGTCATTTGGTAACGGTATGGGTCCAAAAATTTACTTACATTTGGATTTATTACTTATTTACCGTTCCTTATGCCATGTAACGTAAAACAAACGGTTAACTAAAAAAATCTTCTTATTATTATAAAAGAACACTAATTAACTATAACTTTAAATATTTTAAAATCAACAAAAAACTATTCTTAAATCAAGGGGACAGTGTTCAAATGGACACTCGTGTTACAAAAAGGACAAAATAAAGTCGAGATCACAATAATCACAATTTGTACGAATTACTCATTAAATTAAATATCTACGATCACAAGGGGAAATTGACTTTTTTGTATCAAGTTACATAAAACTAATAACTGACTTGCATATTAGGGTACTTCGTACCAAATTACCTTTACATATACTAAGGGCGGATTTTTGGTTAAACAAATCAAATATTAAATAATAATCATATAATAGCCACTAACTGACGCTTATAAATGTAAGAAATAGAATATTCTTATAGAATTAATTATACAAACTCTAAGCAGTCTTGTAAATGCCTTTTATGAAGTCTTTTTTTCGTAGGTAGGTACCCAATTATCTTGAAAAATCGGTTTAGTCAAACGCGAGATAATCGTGGACAAACATACATACAGGTCAAACTGAGAACCTCCTTTTTTTTGAAGTCGGTTCAAAATTAAATCAGCCGATCCAACTGATTAATTTCTACCATCTAAAGACCTATATTATATCTCTAATAAACACAAAATATTTCCTTAAAATAGACCCACCTGTTTAAAAGTAGTTTGTGATAAACGCACAGAAAATGAATAATAATTAATAACGCAGCAGATTAAAGTTCTTTAAGCCACGTGAAACAATAATAATACGGACAAAGCCACGATACAACCACTAGTAATACTCTATATGTATGCGGCTTTACGTGTCCATTTGTTAACATATTCCAGTCCGCCTAATATGTAACGCGATAAAATGTTAACAAACGGACGTTACGATTTCGCCGAAGTAGAATTAAATCTCTCTAAATAAATACAAAACAAATAGCAAACTTTACATTTTAATGTATACAAGGTAGTTCATAAAACACTGTTTGATTTGATAGAAATAACATTTCAATGACTCTCCGTTCGAACAGTATAAATCGTTGCACAAAATGGACAAAAACTTTGATAAACTTACCTGACTCACACAGCACGCCACAGTGATCGCACCTAAACCGACTAAATCGAAATAATAACGTTTAAAATATCTTTATCTATAGTCATAGAGTTGCCAGGAATCAAAAAAACATAGAAGCTAGGTAGAAAACTTGTTCTAAGACTTTGAAATTAGCGTTATCAAACGGACCATGTCCGAATCGCGATTTCGAGGGGACAACGTTTAAATCTAAATTTAACGGTATTACTGACGTGTTTAAGTATATTTTTCCATTGCAAAATATTTTCAAACGTATAGGCTGACTAAAAAATGCATTACTTGGTGTTACCTGTATAGAATTAAATTGGGTAAATTATGGTTCTTTGGCGGGGACAGTACTGGGGGACGATTACACCGTATTTAAAAACTGGATTTTATATTAGAAAAATCTGTTTTATTATACATTTAAATAGATAGTTAACAAGTTAGATAACCAATAAACCCAAAAAATATATATTCATTCCCATAAAAAAATCTTATGACGAGATAATCGCAAAAAATGCAAGGGGACATGAGAAAATCTCGAAGTACAACTTTAAATAGAAATGCCCTACTATACTCGAAAATCTAATTAGATTCCAAAATCTGACAGTTCCCATCTTGATTATTTCTTTATTAAAATATGATTTCATAAACATATCAATGAGAACTCGTGTAACCAGTAATATTAGGGTAGTTTAATTGATAAAAATACCTACACTTAAACCAAAATGCAGTAATCACAGCGAATGTGCGTCGGTTGAGGTTAGGATTTTGGAATCTAATTACAGTTTCGAGTATAGAGACGGTATGCTCCAAGCTCCAAACTTTCCATACAAATCAAGCGTGTCAGTGGGCGTCACCGTTTACTCACACTAGTACACGCACTACTACTTAAATGATGTATCCGTATTGTCTTTAATGTCAACCATCTGTGCGCCACAAGAAAGTCACAAGTGCCTTAGAGTGCTGCGGTGTGAGGTCGATATTTTTATCGATATTTTAATGAGCCAAAATCGGACACATTACTATTTTAAGAACAATATTTCGGCAATATTCAAAATTATTCACAATACCTTTAGGCATGCATTACCAACTATGTGCCAAAATAATAGAAATCATTTTATTGGGGTTGTTTATTAAAATCAAGATTAATTGAAAACTTGAAATTGAAACTTTTTACAATAACTTCGTATTAATAAATTGGAGTTGCGTTTTTTTGTAAGGTAGTTCAGTCTGATGTCCACATATTTTTCCACATATTTATAAACTGATTGATTTCACAAACATCATTTAGCAAACCGCTTTTCTTTCCGAAACTGTACATATTTCAGGATTTCTATGAAACTAACCAACCTAAAGCGTTTCGACACGATAGTCCTGAAAAAAATCCTGAAATATTTTCAGTTCCGGAAAAAAGCAGTTTACCAAATTATATGTTTATGAAATTAATCAGTTTGTGAAAGTTTTACCTCGTTAAAAACAGGGTGGAGTTTCATTGTTGGAATAGCATCATTAGATAGCTATGTTCCGGTACTCCTTTTCGTGGTACTTCCAGCCTCGAAATGGTCTGAGCAAATCGTACAATGTTTCCGAGGAAACCAGTTTAACTTTCCCGTCGCTAATATCCATTTATCTTTAATGTAAGCATCATTAGGAAACCTAAAAGGAACACTTAGTAAAGGAAAATTAAAATTAAATTAACAATTTTAAATGGAATAAAAATGCATTGATACTTTATGGACATCGATGCACTCTATCGATATGACGCCATACACCGCTACACTTCACTAACGCATTTACTGGCGTCACTGGCTGGTGAGACTGCTTACGGCGCGGTGGAGGTTTTGTGTTAAGAAGAAGAAAAAGAGGAGGTTTTGTGTTCCAAGATAACCTCAAATCGCAATTTTCAAATAACCAAAAATTGATTTTAAATACTTAATTGTGATATGATACGCCAGAATTTTGTTTATTCACGTTTTTACTTTGGGTATTACACCATATCACAGCACAATGAGGCATTATATCGCTTTTTACCCGACTGCGTCAGAAGGAGGGTTATGTTTTTCGAGCGTATGTATGTATGTATGTATGTATGTATGTATGTATGTATGTATGTATGTATGTCTATTTCTGGGCACGCTCTGCAGCCTAAACGGCTTGACCGATTTTAACATACTAGGGTGATGGAACCAGTAATGGACAAGGCACCAATAATGGACACTTGATTCTTATTTTACAGAAGATAAGGGTGGTTCATTTGTTTTGCAACAATCAAATTAGGACCGTATGAAATTTGAATTAAGAGTGAAGTGTCCATTACTGGTGCTTGTCAGCTAAAAGTGTCCATCATTGGTGCTGTCACCCTAGGTGTCATTCGATTCGTCTTAATTGCCGAAGTGACATAGGGTATACAGGGTGTTTGGTAGCGGGTTCGACAAACGAAAATGGGAAATACTTGGGTCCAATTGGAACACATTTGCCATAGTGACCCCTATGCTAAAGTTGATAGTTTTTTTTTAATATTTTTTTTTCCGTTTTTTGAAAATATCCCAAAATTTTACCTTTAAACCTTCTTAATTACATACCTAAGCAACTGAAACCGCCCATTTTTTTTTTAAATCATGCTCTGATAATGGTTTTATTTTAAAACAAAACCAAAACCCATATGTAGTGCTTTAAAAAAAATATGGGCCCTTAAAGCTATGACAAAATGAGGAAAATAAAATGACATTTAAGTTTCGACAAGTATAAAAAAAAAAACACAAGTCATAGACGATTTCAAATTGATTAAAAAACTTCTCTGGTTAATACTCTTCACAACGATATGCCATTTAAAAGAAAAAACACAGAAAAAAAAAATACGCAGTACATTGAAATTTCCTCACGAAGATTTATTAAAGAAATCACTTATACCACGGTTATGAATATTGGTGAATTCGTTAGAGTTAATAATCGCTGGTAAATTACCATTAATAAAAAACATTTTAAGAGTAATAATAAAATTGAAAACGAAACACTTTTTTAAATTTTGATCACAAAATTTTAAAAAATCTTTAAGCTTCACGGGCGTTATTGCGAGCTCGACCATACGCTAAACAAAACACTTTTTAAAATTTTGTGATCACTTGATCAGGAATACATTCCGTACATTTTCGTCGCATTTGCCACATTGATTTGAAAAAAACATTAAGCTAAATTAGCTTTTTAATCTGTGTCTTAAATAGCTTGTAGTTCTTTAAAAGAAAAGTACACTTTTTTTTTTCAAACAGAGAGACTTGTAGAAAAACACGTTGATTTGTATTGGTTTTTGAAACTTTCATTACAATGGGTGAACGTACACCATTTACCAATGAAGAGTACCTACGCTGATATTATTTTAGCGTATGGTCGAGCTCGCAATAACGCCCGTGAAGCTCAAATAATTTTTTAAATTTTGTGGTCAAAATTTAGAAAAGTGTTTGGTTTTCAATTTTATTATTACTCTTAAAATGTTTTTTATTAATGGTAATTTACCAGCGATTATTAACTCTAACGTATTCACCAATATTCATAACCGTGGTATGTGATTTCTTTAAAAAATCTTCGTGAGGAAATTTCAATGTACTGCGTAATTATTTTTTTCTGTTTTTTTTCTTTTAAGTGGCATATCGTTGTGAAGAGTATTAACCAGAGAAGTTTTTTAATCAATTTGAAATCGTCTATGACTTGTGATTTTTTTTTTATACTTGTCGAAACTTTAATGTCATTTTATTTTCCTCATTTTGTCATAGCTTTAAGGGCCCATTTTTTTTTTTAAAGCACTACATATGGGTTTTGGTTTTGTTTTAAAATAAAACCATTATCAGAGCATGATTTAAAAAAAAATGGGCGGTTTCAGTTGCTTAGGTATGTAATTAAGAAGGTTTAAAGGTAAAATTTTGGGATATTTTCAAAAAACGGAAAAAAAAATATTAAAAAAAAACTATCAACTTTAGCATAGGGGTCACTATGGCAAATGTGTTCCAATTGGACCCAAGTATTTCCCATTTTCGTTTGTCGAACCCGCTACCAAACACCCTGTATAATATTTCAAAATGGCGTCTGCAAAAACAAAGAGGGGGTTTTAAAAAAAAAAAATGTTTATTATAGCAATATGGGTCTCTAATGAAAGCTAGTAAATAGCCCATTCCAAATATATATACATTATAATACTTTGATGCTACCATTTAGACAGGGAAATCAAAAAGGACGTTAATTGTTAAGTAATAAATATTTCTTGTTGAGCTGTAAACGCCTACAATATAAACCATTAAGAAAGTAGTGTAATAATTAATAATTCACGAATACCTACTACATACTTGATTAATGCACATTGATGTTATAGTATAAATTGCTGGCTAATACCTACCTAATGCGCCATCCTGCCTACGCATGGACAGTTTATTTAAGTAAAGATACACGGAATAGGTAACCTCAATGTAGGTGCTTAGTGTAGTACCCAGGTACACGTATGACGTACTGACCGTTGAGGAACTAAATTGTTAGAGATTAAGAGAAGTTTAGTTGATTTATACCTACTTAAATTTCTCGGCCTAAGTAGGTATCTACAATCTGTTCGATCGGCCTCCATCTAACCAAATGAACTAATCTTACGTTACTACTGGGGAT
Source organism: Acleris emargana (assembly GCA_927399475.2). Classification (NCBI taxonomy): domain Eukaryota; kingdom Metazoa; phylum Arthropoda; class Insecta; order Lepidoptera; family Tortricidae; genus Acleris; species Acleris emargana. Next base: position 79,453,040 of record OV656835.1, on the reverse strand, counting down.
CGATTTTTGAATGCACGATGCTTCTTTTGCTAAAAGGAGAGTTCCGCTTGTAATTTGTTACTTATAGCTTCGTGACATTAAAAAATCGAGCTCCAGAGCTCATTTAACGTTTGGTTATATTAATAAAACCACTATTTTATTAATAAAAACTAAAAAATGTGAAATAAACTAAATTATTTAAATAAAAACAAAAAAACCCGCCTGCAGTAAAAAAAACAACTGTAAAGCGAGAAACTAGCTATATAATCGATAGATAAATACTTATAATGTACCATGCAATGATTTTTTGTTTGATACCTCGTTAACAAGTAATGCAATTTATACCAATATACATACAACTTGAATAGTGGAAAAGGTATTGCAGGCGGGGACAAGCAATGAATTATAAAATGTACTTAGTTAAGTATTTTCTTGACACAAAAAACATTTGGATTAATAGCTTGTCCCCGCCTGGAATACCTTTTCCACTATTCAAGTTGTATGTACTTATATTGGTATAAATTGCATTACTTGTTAACGAGGTATCAAACAAAAAATCATTGCATGGTACATTATAAGTATTTACCTATCGATTATATAGCTAGTTTCTCGCTTTACAGTTGTTTTTTTTACTGCAGGCGGGTTTTTTGTTTGTATTTAATTGATTCCCTAAACGCGGCCAACTAGTAAGTTTCTCCAAGTTCTTGGGCTCCCGACGCACCATGTGGCAGAATAAGGAAAGAGATCAGGAGGGTCCGAACATTCAGTTGGCTTAGGATCGACTAGTCTATGCGACGTTCAGTCCCGCAGATACTTAGGATTTGGTTCTTGCTCCGGGTAATCCACAATCTGTACTCCACTCTGACGGCCTACATTTTTTGCAACAGCTCTGCTATGTGACTCTCATTTCCGTCAATGGCAGTGGTATGTCATCACTCATCAGCAAACCGCAGATTGTCAATTCGGTGACCTTTCCCCATCATCACCATCCCCCCAGTTTTCCAGTGCTCCGCGCATGGTGTGCTACTGTGCTCGCATATGAGGTTGAAAACTTGTGAAGAGCTTATGCATCCTTGCCTCACACCCCGTTCTGTTTTGAACGGGTAAGATCTAGCGCGTCTTCAGGGTCATCTTTTAGTCTGACCACTCGCGTAGAGTGTAATATATGAGATATTGGGGGTAGCATTTCATCGCACCGCTTATTGTACCAACTACCCATACTCTCTTCTAATTAAATGCTGTTAACGATCGGACGTGTTTTTGTGGTCTCCTAAGTCTAGAACGTTCTGTAGTACCTATACAATCTCGGATTCTTCAGTGGCGACGAGTACGATCATTACGCGCGTGTGGACGTTACATGGGACTTGTGTTTGTGTTTCCAGTGTGTTAAATAAGTGGAAATGGCCGTCGGTAAGGTTGGGCCCTTTGACATTGCCAAGGACAACTGGGACTTATACGTGGATCGGCTGGACCAGTATTTTGTGGCTAACGATGTAAAAGCAGCAGTGCAAGTGGCTACATTAATTACTGTCGTCGGCAGTGAGGCGTACGAATTAATGGTGAATTTGTGCACGCCGGATAAACCGTCAACGAAATCATATAGTGAACTCGTGGCGGTGATGAAAAAGCACTTACAGCCAAAACCAAGTGTGTTGGCCGAACGATTTAAATTTCGACAGAGGGCGCAAAAGAATGACGAAACAATTGCAGAATATGTGGCGGCGTTAAAAAAACTAGTCAAAGATTGTGGTTTTACGGCTACCAGTTTGACAGAAAATATAAGAGACCAGTTTGAATGCGGTATTAAGAATGAGAGCATCCGGCAACGTTTGTTCACGGAAGATGAAATAGCATTCGAAAGAGCATTCAGTATAGCAGTGTCGATGGAGGCAGCAGAAGGTCATGCAGCGATGGTACAGGACCGGACCGCAAGGGGTGACGGGGTACCATCGGGGACTTCAGTGCACAAGTTGTACACTGCGAAGCGGGAGACACGGCGGCCGGCGCCCGCGGCCGGCGCGCGCGCGCCGGGCGGCGGTACAAGAGGCATGAGCGGAGCGGGCGGCGATAAGCGAGCGAGTTTTAGAAGGGACTCGAGCTACCGGGAACGACAAGCGGCATTATGTTCCGCGTGTGGCGGACAACATGCAATGGCTTCGTGCAGGTTCAAGGTTTATGTGTGCAAAGTTTGTAATAAGGAGGGCCATTTAAAGAAGATGTGCCCTAATATTAATATGAATATGGTGACGGAAGGTTCATCGTTCCACACGATGTTGGAAAGGCAGGTGGGGTACCCTGACAGCGAGAGCAGCGGCGGCAGTGAGGAGGTAAACAACTTTTCAATGGATGTTAAAATGTTAAAAAGATTTGGACCATACATGGTTCAACTACAAGTAAATAACGTAAAAATGGTTATGGAAATAGATACAGGCAGCGCGATCGCCTGTATCAGTTATGAATGTTATAAACAACTTTTTAATGATTGTAAGTTACAAAAAAGTGATTTGAGTTTGCGCTACTATACGGGTGAAATTGTTAAACCTGTCGGTAAAATAAGCCCGTTAGTTAAATATAAAGATAAATGTAAATAATTGGATTTATATATTGTTGAAAAAGGGAAAACCAGTTTGATAGGCAGACAATGGTTAAAAGAATTAGAAATGCAATTGCCTCTAGTTAATTGTAACAATGTTAGCGGTTTAACGCACGATTTTAATCTGGCCAAATTCAGTTCCAGCTATTGTGAAGTGTTTGAGGACGGCCTGGGGAAGTTCACCGGAGGGACGGTGGGGTTCCGACTGCGCGCGGGCGCCGCGCCCGTGTTCCTGCGCGCGCGCCCGCTGGCGTACGCGCTGCGCGAGCCGGTGGAGCGCGCGCTGGACCAGCTGGTGCGCGACGGCGTGATCACTCCGGTAAACTCGTCCGACTGGGCCACTCCTATTGTGCCCGTCATGAAGAAAGATGGCACCATCCGGGTATGTGCCGATTTTAAATTAACGCTTAACAAATGTTTGGAGGTGGATCGTTTTCCGTTGCCGCGGGTGGAAGACCTACTAGCTAAACTACATGGGGGTCAAAAATTTACTAAGTTGGATTTATCGCAAGCGTATGCCCAGTTTGAGTTAGATGAGCAATCAAAAAGATTTACAGTTATTAACACACACAGAGGCCTCTTTATGTATAATAGGTTGATATATGGGTTAGCCTCGAGCCCCGGTATTTTTCAAAGAAAATTAGAACAGTTGTTTGGTGATTTGCCTCGGGTGGGGGTGTTTTTAGATGATTTGATTATTACCGGCGTAGATGATAAGACCCATTTGGAAACATTACATGAAGTGTTTCACAGGTTGAAAACGTTCGGTTTAAAAATTAAAAAGGACAAGTGTACCTTCCTGGCTGAGTGTAACGTATTTAGGATTCGTGATAAGCAGACAAGGGGTACATACATGCGCCGAGAAAATTGAAGCTATAAAAAATGCACCGGAACCGAGTAATGTCACCGAGTTGCGGTCGTTCTTAGGGTTAGTTATGTACTATGCGAAATTTGTTCGTAACATAAGCACCGTATTATCGCCATTTTATAATTTACTTAGGAAGGGGGTGAAATTCGAGTGGGACAACCAATGTAAAGTAGCATTTAAAGAAATAAAAGAGTGTTTGATGTCGAGTGAGGTCCTGGCGCACTACTCGCTGGAGCTGCCGCTGGTGCTCACGGCCGACGCCAGCAGCCGCGGCGTGGGCGCCGTGGTGTCGCATGCCACGCCGGAGGGCGAGCGCCCCGTAGCCTACGCATAGCGCACGTTAAATTCTGCCGAAAAGGGCTATTCACAAATCGAGCGAGAAGCGTTAGCTATAATATTTGGCGTTAGAAAGTTTCACCAATATTTATATGGTAGGAAGTTCTTGTTGCGGACGGATCACAAGCCCCTCGTTTCGATTTTCGGTGAAAAGAAAGGTATACCGGTAATGGCCGCAAGTAGATTGCAGTGATGGGCGGTATTGCTCGCCGGGTACCATTTTGAAATTGAATATGTACGTAGCGAAAATAATGCTGCGGACGCTTTATCTCGCCTTCCTGTAGGGAAACCGGTTATAGTACATTGTGTATTAAGGTCGGTAAGTAAGGAATTACGATCGAGGCTCTAGTAGAAGCCCGAAGTCGAAGACTGAGGGCTTTCTGAGTCGAGGTACGTAATTCCTGTACCGACCGTGAAACATACAATGTTTTTCATCACATTTGCGAGTAAATAAATAAAATTATAAGACAGAAAAAACTTATAATACACAAGTCAGCACAACTATTATTACGAATTACTTGAACTTATATCTTCTTTTGCCCCCGCGGCGACTTGAACAGCTACTACCGCGGGGATATGGCGTTTCCACGTTAAGTGATTTCGCCAGTGTCAAGTATATATGAGTATATATCAATATAGCAATAAAACAATCCAATCTTCTCTAGGAAGATTGGGGGCAACGTTGTACGGTGATTTGTAGGTCAGAGGTCAAGATAGTTTTAACCTCTGCACCACTGCGAGTCCACTTGAAACGAGAAGAAAGATGCCAGATACACGAAATAAGTCCAAGTCTTCAATCACTGCGCGACACAAAGGCATAAAAAGTACAAATCACTATCAGAAAAGAACTTTGAACACCTAATTATCCAAAAATTAAAGTCTAAAACAAATTACACGTCCGCCATCTTTTAACGTTGCAAATGGCCGCCTACTTGAACTTTAAGCGGATGACGGGCGGACTGCACAGATTATACAAATGTTTCGTTCAGAAACGTTAAGGGCAAATACTTACGTGGTTATACATACAGCCCTGAAGGAGTGTAATAAAAAACGACGTTTTGATACAGAAAACTATTGAAATCGATTATTAAGAACATTAATTGAGTATTTAAGTAACATGTAGCGAGATTGCAATGAAATTCCTGTTTAAATAACATTTTAAGACATTTTTTCAATTGCGTGTATACTCTTTGCTTGAACTTGCATGACATGTGTGCTGTGCCATAAATTAAAAAAAAATTACTTACCGACCTTGGGTTTCATGGTAAATAAAAAGGTCGAGGGTTTTATATCGGGCATTGCGGCCAAGTTAACCTGTATGTTTAGATACTGTTTACGTGCAAGTGTGATGAAAAAGAAGTTAGCGAATCAACATATTTAAATTTTATTCAGGCTTTTTAGCCCGTCGATAGGAAGATGGTACAGCACGGTACTGAAAAAGATCCGGTGTTAAGACAAGTAGTAGGTTTCTTGCAAACGGGGTGGCCCGCGGCAAACAAAAATGAAAGCATTCAGCCATATTACGCGCGCCGACATGAATTGTATTTGGATATGGGTTGTATTGTTTGGGGATACCGTCTAGTAATTCCACCAGAGCTACGGGAGAAGTTATTACAAGAACTACATGTGGGGCATATGGGTATAGTCAAAATGAAAAGCATGGCACGCAGCGCGATGTGGTGGCCGGGCATTGACGCGGACGTGGAGCGCGCCTGCGGCCGCTGCGGGTCTTGCGCGGCGGACGGTGCGGCGCCCGCGCGCGCACCGCCGCGCCCTTGGCAATACATACCAGAGGTCTGGACCCGACTGCATGTTGACTTTTTGGGTCCCATTAATGGTAAAACCTTCCTTGTAATCATAGATGCTACTTCTAAATGGTTGGAGGTATTCCACATGCATACGACTACGGCACAGGCAGTCACAAAAGTACTAAGGGAGACGTTTGCGCGGTTCGGGCTTCCTAGAGAAATCGTCTCCGATAATGGTCCCCCGTTTTCGAGCAAAGAGTACAGCGGATTTATGCGTCAAAATGGAATCAAGGTTAGTTTTGCGGCTGCGTACCACCCTTCTTCTAACGGGGCGGCAGAGGGGGCAGTTAAGTTGTGCAAACGGGCCATCAGGAAGGCGCAGCATGAGGGCTGCGATATAGACATTGCTTTACAAGCATACTTGTTCGCTTATAGGAACGTGACTCATGCCACAACGGGAGTATCGCCGGCAACTCTGTTACAGCGTAGAAACTTGCGTTCTAGGTTAGACCTACTAAGGGGTGACCGCATCATGGAAGACAGAATAAAAGAACGGCAGAATAAACAGGTGGCATACGCTGGTGGTACATCCAGAGCTTTTAGTGTTGGAGACAATGTGCGATTTAGGAATTATACTGGGGGTAGAAAGTGGGTCAATGGTCAAATCAAGGAAAAGACTAGTTCTCGGAACTATGTAGTCGCAACGGAAGACGGGTCACCTGTAAATCGGCATGTAGACCAAATTAAAGGTCATTGGGCGGGCACATATGAGTGGCCAGCGCAGTCGGTCAGTGAGCCGATCAACAGGGAGGGTTCGCGGAGTGATCATGACGTGTGGCCAGAGCCCGAGACCAGGGGTGCAGTCCCAGGGGTACAGTCAGATGTGCCGGAATCCGGCTCCCCTCCGGCGGCACTAGGTCGGCCTACACTAAGGCCCAGAGACAAATTGTTACCTGTTAAAAGATACGGTTACGAGTTTGATTAAGTGAATTAAATGTCTAGATATAAGTTGCCCTAGTTAAGAATAGTGGTGGAGGTGTAATATATGAGATATTGAGGGTAGCATTTCATCGCACCGCTTATTGTACCAACTACCCATACTCTCTTCTAATTAAATGCTGTTAACGATCGGACGTGTTTTTGTGGTCTCCTAAGTCTAGAACGTTCTGTAGTACCTATACAATCTCCGGTTCTGCACAAGAAAAATCTGGTGATCAGGTATTTATTTATTTATTAAAAACAAACAACACAGTACAATAATATTAAACGCCCTGCAAATTTATTTATCCATCTCTCTCATAACTCGAAACACAGTGGGCCAGATTAATAAAATTGAATGCTTTGGCATAATCATTGTAACATAGGACCTTGGCTTGGCTTGTTGAATTCACAGGTTTTTCGTTTTCAGATTCAGATTTTACTACTCAATATATATGCAGTTACATTGAGGTCGTCAGAAATATAATTAAATGATAATAGTAAAAGTCAACACAAATACAAAGTACATAAAAAATTTAAAAGTCTATATTATTTATGAGTTTATGAGTCATGCATGTTCTACTCATTTACCAAATAGGTAGACTCATTAACGAGAGTTTTCCCATATGAGTATCCCGTACGACATCAGTGAGTGAACATGTGCATAATAAACCTGTATTAGAGCATCATCAGATATAACCAATTTCAGCTTATGCAACGCAAAGACTGCACTACTCAATCTACCACACAACAATTCAACATGGCACTTCCAATTAAGATTAGAGTCCAGGGTGAAGCTGAGAAACCTACACTGATCGCACACAGGCATCGGACTGTTTTCAACGCACGGAGGAACAGGAACACTAGGCCGCGAGAAAATCATGACATTAGATTTTGTTATATTCAGGAGCAAGCAAGTTACACGAAAACCACTTCTGCAGTTGATCACAGGCGTCATGATTTTCTCCATCGAGCTGGTCATACGTGCGCTTGCCAACTATTACAGTTGTGTCATCTGCGAACTGCAAAGAAACGCCAGCCGTGATGCTAGTCGGAAGATATACTTCATTTAATTTAGAATGAGAAACCACAACAACATTATATTGCGGCTCGTGAACTGTAATCTCTTTACAATCTGTACTAGAGTAACAATTGACGACACGCAAATAAAGTGACATTAAAACAATTTTATTTTGCGGCTCCCAGACTATTGTACTGTTCTATTTGCTAGGTAATAAATAGTTGACCAAACGCAATATAATGTTATTGTGGTTTCTCATCCTAAAATAAATGAACTATAATAGAAGCATTATTGCTCCGAATTTTGTTACTGTGAACCGAATTGCATACAATTTTGGAATTAGGTTCATCTTACCCTTAACTTCAAAAGTGAAAATGATTTGAACTCCGCAACCACCCTGGGGGTGGTTGCCACCCCTTCTCGGGGGTGATTTTTTTTTTTTCAAAATAACCTCGGATATCGATAGAAGGCCTAATTTTAAGCAAAAAAACATCTATGAAGTTTTTCTAAAAATCCAATACTTTCAAGTTATTGGCAATTGAAAATTCGCAATTTTTTCACGTTTTTCATCGGTTTTTTGCAAATATCTCCAAAAATATACGTTTTATCGAAAATTTTATAAAGAACAAAATTGTAGCACGTAAAAAAATGAACAATTTGGTTTTTTATAAAGTATTCTAAGTGCAATATTAGGCTAGATATTAAAGATCAAAGCCGTTTTTTATTTTGTCTGAAATTTAATCGATGTGGTCAATGCCATCTAGCGGCGAGCAGATGCATTTTATGCATTCTAATAAAAAAGGGTTTTGTAGTGCTTGAAATAAGCTTTAAAATGAGCACTATTAAAAGTCTTTTGCACGTAAAATAAGTGAGCTGTATTGCAAATAAGAGGAGCATCTAATGTTTTTTCTTTTAAATCTCTAATTCTTTTAAATTTAAATGGGTTTCATAAGTGCCATTTCCACCAAAATTAAAATTAATCGTATTCCGCCTAGAATTAACTTTATTATGAAGAGTTTGATAGATTGTATCAGTTTGGCTGCTTCAGGACACATATTTTTCAAAAAAATCACGATAAAAAAAAAAAAAAAAAATTTTAAAACACCCACCTTTTTTTCATAATATCTCAAAAATGACGACAGATACGTATAAAAGTGTTGGAATAAAAAATTTAGGTATTTTTCTGACAAACAATTTGGTTTTTTTGTTTTTTCTGTGAAATAAAAAATGACGGAGATATGATTGTTTAAAGAGCGCGTGGCAGCGCAATCACAGCCTCTCTTAAGCCCTTTAACCCTTCACCGTTTTAGATAAAGGTTTTTTACTATATATTGCAATAAAGGATGTTGTAGCTCTCTTAATTACCTTTACAATGGTTTTTTATAAATTGTGATAGCATGAAAATTGAAGGAGTTATGGTCCAAAAACTTATCTTATTTTTTTCTACTTAGAAACTGAAAATTTCGGAGTGTGAATATTTGGAGCAATGTGAAAGTACGCAGTATAATAGAGACCCAAAACTATTGTAATGTGTATATATATACATAATATGGCTCATATATTTTGGAAACGTAGGCATGAATACATACCAACGTTCTTATATGTATATATAACACATTTGAGTGAAGGGGCCAACGAAAAAGCCAGGTGATCAGCTGTGCGTGGTCCGTTTATTCGTTATAATGTGACCAGTATATTTCCGTCTGCAAAGGAATGAGCACGTGTTTAATATAATATTTTAACTAGACACCCAATTTCAATACATTTTGTTTAATAAAAAAAAGTTAGTAAGTAGATAAAAAACCTGTTTGTTTAATAATATCTTATTTAGGGGTTGTTTGCAAGGGTTGTAAGATTTTCAAGGGGTTGAAAATGATTTTAATATGAGGTAATTGTGTTAGAAAACACTTTACAATTTCACCACTTACTATTAGACATGTTTTCTAGCGATAAAATGGCTCAATGTCAATTTTTCCATTAAGGGGTTGTTTACACCCCTTAAAAATAATAGGCGGAGTTCAGATCATTTTCACTTTTGAAGTTAAGGGTAAGATGAGCCTAATTCCAAAATTTCATGCAAATCGGTTCACAGTTAAAAAATTCTGAGGTAAGACCGTATTTTTCGCTTCAATGACTGCACTAATACTAATGATCGACGATCTTTCGAAGGTCAAACGATGAAACGAAGGACGAACTTTAGTTGACTGACAAACTTCGGATCCGAAGACGGGCCCCTGAGGGCCTACCTTGAAACGAAGTTCGAAGTTACGTTGGTTAAGTAGTTACTTAAGTTTTGTGATCAGTGGTTCGTGGTAGCCATCCTGTTTCTTTCGGTGACGTCATAACTGTTAAGTAAAATGGGTAATGATTTCAAAGTTTTGTTATTAGTGTCTAGGAGTAACCCACTTGTGTAACGTGCGTGTGATGGAAGCGCGATGGCTTTAGTATCCCTTAGTAGTCTGTGGGCTGGCTAGATATTGCGAAACGACGACTTCGTGGTTTACGAACTCTATCATCTGATGAAAAAAGAATTGAATTCACTTCAATTCTTTTTTCCTATGCCTTATCGCGTGACAAACTTTGGATAAGGCATCCTTCACCTTCTGACACCCAAATCAGTACGAGAGTGACGTATGCTTTGTCCACATTTGATGCGCGATGTAAACGCAGCTATATTAGGCCCGCTGAAGGATTACTAAATAATAAAAATAAATAAATAAATAAAAAGTACTAGAACTAGTTGAATTGCCGCGCGCATGGTCCGTCAGGCGACTGTTTGCCAATTGATACGGATATTTTATAAAGCTAAAAATTTCAATTTACAGGTTACAAGTTTCCATTTGACACAACCTCAACCCCAGCATTGGTCAGCGTGAAGTGAAGGCCCAGCTATACGGCCCGGCCGTACTTATGGCTCGGCGAACTTACTCGCACGTGTGTCACCCTAAGTACGCGAACTTCTAAAGGTAAACATGGGCAGAAGAGGTCGTCGAGCTTTAAGTACGCGTACTTACTCACCCTCAAACTGAGGCTTAAGAGATATTTTTACACTCTTGCAGGGGTGATAGACGTGCTAGCTTTAAAACCGCGATCTTAAAGGTCGCGAACTTACTCGGCTCGTGTCGGTGACACACGGTGACACACGTTGCTCACACTTCAAACGCAAAATATCGTCGACAGAGGAAGCTTTGAGTTATTAAGGCGTTATATCATATAACATTTTAAAAATCACTCATTTTAGGTTTCATGTACAATTTCTGAACCAAAATAAACAATTAACATGAGACAATTATATAAATACCCCACCCACAGACTGCTAAAATATCGTGGTTCGCGGCTCGCGGCGATGACAGACGTACGAGCCAAGTCGGGCTAAGAGCAAAATTCAAACATGTTGGATCGCCGACGAAGTTACTTGGCGGTTTTTAAGTACGCGTACTTTTGATGATACACGGGCGAGTAAGCTCACCGAGTCGTAACTACGCGTACTTACTCGCCCATCTATCACCCCTTTTACCTTAGACCATACAATACCTGGACTGGCCTTATAGGTTGTATTCGGGTACAATCATGTCTGCCGAGATGTGCGGGGGGGGTGAAGAAATAACACATGCAAAAGATTACTTACAAATGTAAAATCTATCTGTGTCATTACACACGCATATTTTGACAGAAATCTAACACATAATATACTTTGACGCACACAAACATATCACACATGTAAAGACTTTGTACAAACGCGGTATAAGAATACGTAAATATCAATGTGGTCGGCATAACCTACGGTGCGAGGATTAGGTCGATAGCTCATATCGATATTTTAAGTGACATTTGCAGGAGCATACAATTTTGCCCCGCCGCCTAGCAGCAGTGTTCGCATTGTTGTGTTCCGGTGTCGGAATAAGACAACCGGTGAAATTACGAGCATAGAGATTCCATCGTAGAACTCAGAGTTGGCAACGCCTTTGAAGTCTTAGGCCCGTATTAATAAACTTATCTCGACTTTAATGCCAGTCTCAAGATGCGTCAAAATAACAGTTTTCAATGGTATCTTGTGACGGACATCTCTCAGTCAAGAAAAGTTTATTAATACGGCCCTTAGGATTGCAATCTTGAGATTGTCTCAGTTCCCACTTACCATCAGGTGGCCCGAGTGCTAATATGCCGTCTCCTCTGTCATAAAAAAATCAGTATCTATCGAGCATCGTAATAGGATATTATTGGTCAATGAAATAGTTGTTAAGTCATGTTAATTATAATTAACAATAACGAAAAAGTACGATGTTTTTTATATATTTTTACAAAGTTTGCCCTCTTGACCAATCATGGAGATTATAGCACAATTTTTCTTATTATTGTTTTATGAGAAGAAACCTTATTGAACGTATTTTTATTAGATATTATTCGACAAAGTTATGAAAGTTTTAAAATATCGTGGTCATTGGTATTTCTTAGTATAAGTAAATACTTATTAAAATACTAAATATACTAACTTTTTCATATAAACATAAAGTAGGAACAGCAAAATCTATTAACTTTCGCCTCTTGCAGTGTTCGATACTGACTTGCATCAAAATGTTTCGAACATATGGAACTAGTACGCGTAGGCAGCCAATTTGCTTGTCTGCTGCATGAGGCGGTCCATATTTGTTAAATTCTGGGTCTTTTGAAAACGTGGAAAATATACACTTAAAATAAATAGTGTTCACTAGGCAATTTTCAAGTCCTTAGTAAATATTCCTTACTGTCGAAAAATATTGATTTCATCGACACTACTCTTATCACTAAACCGAGTCTCGCTAAGGAGTATGCTGACGACATCATTTTGATGCAAACAATTATAGACTTTATTTCAAAAACTGTTAAGTTATTCTGAGAGTCTCGCTACCCGAGTAGGTACGCATTCATCCAAGTAAGAATTTGAATCGATTGATTTTAATCGTTAAATTTGACGTGCTATGAAAATATTTTAAAAATAATATTTTACAGGTATTAAATATATAAAATTACTAACAAATGAAATGTTGTGCCATCTTTTTCTAAGCTTGAAGTAATTGATCGTTTTTTACACGAACTTATAGCACATGCGAGCATTTTTCCAATAAGTGTGTTCTCTGGCGAGGCGATTTTGTGAATGACCATTAATCGATTATGAAATTGGTTTTGTATAACTTTTTGCACATTGTGCAAGTTTTTCGGGAGAGGGGAAATGACCTATAAGGCCAGTCCAGCTACTGTATGGTCTAAGCCTTTTACGCATTACTCCGCCCTACACGCTGCCCATGGTGAGCCATATCGTGCAAAAGGGCCATTAGTTAGACATTCACTATCAAATTTGGCAGGACGTCGCGCAGACTGATGCGATGGATTGACAGTCAATGACTGTCCTACTTTAAGACGTACCCTTTTAATCTAATCTGTGGCCCATCGACGAGGCCGAAGTTTAACCGAAGTAGCCGAAGTAGGTACAGCACAGCAAGTAAACGAACGAAGCAAAGCAAAAGCAAAGCAAGGCAAATCAGGCAATGAGGTGAACTTGCGCAACGAGAATATTTTTACCTCACCAGAGTCAAAATTTGCGCTGAATTCGCATTATCTGGGAAATAGTGTTAACTTGTATTTATCGTATATTGTGGACATTACGTTAAATAAACGTTTTGTATTGATTTTGTCGGTAAGTCACGTCACAAGACTAAAACCTAATCGATACTCGTACCTATTAACTATTATTGATTTTTATGTTGTAAATGTTATTTTCGTCTTAACTACCTAAATATTTTAATTATCTGGTAAAAAAATTCATTGAAGATCAGTGACTGAGCAAAGCTGTCATGGCGGACCCGCTGAGTTTGCTTCGACAATATAATGTAAATAAAAAGGATATAATTGAAAGGGATAATCAAATAATTTTTGGCGAGTTTTCTTGGCCAAAAAATGTCAAGACCAATTATCTGATGTGGGGGTAAGTTGTCCTATGCTATTAAAATGTAAAATTCATGCTGGTGGCTACTGCGCCTTGCTGCAGTGTTTATTTATTTTACAATAAAACTAATTATTTTCAGGCCCGGGAAAGAAGGCAGCGTCAAAGAATATTATACTCTAGAATGCTTACTTTTTATTCTTAAAAATATTCTCTTGACCCATCCGGTATATGTCAGACAGGCTGCTGTAAGTGTTTTTGTATTTTTTTTGTTATTTAGTTCAACTTTTTTTAAGTTGCCTTATCTGCAACCCGGCAGACTTTAATCAGATGAGTTGGGTGAACAGTGGGTGTAAGAGGCCAGTGCCTCCGTCTCTCTCAGAGTATGTGGTTTTGTTTTAGACGCTTAACCACATTGGCATTATCAAGCAATCCAGAGGCAAGTGGATTTGGTTGATAGTTGAGAAGAATAATGTGTTGTTTCCTTTAGCGTTCTATTTCGGAGGTCACTGTTGCCATATTTAAATACTCCTGTATTTCATTGTACCATTGTGCATTAGTAATGCTCCTTAATATGTTATTTTGCACCCTTTGTTTGCTCTTACTTGCAACTTCCCATAATATCTGAATGCCATATGTCAAGATAGGCTTCAGAATGGTATTAAGTTTTTTTTCCAGAGAGAGTACTGAATTTCTTCCCATTAGACAATAAAGTTTTCGGAAATTTTGATTTACGTGGTGTCTCTTTTAATTTTCAAGTGATTTTTCTAGGTAAAATGTCTGTCCAGATGGAATGACTATAGTATTGATCAACTGTGCATTATGTTAATTTTTAAGGCTGCTAATATTCCGGCTGTGCGGCGTCCAGATCGAAAAGAACTGTTGGCATATTTGAATGGAGAAACAGCAGCATGTGCTTCTATTGACAAAAGTGCACCCTTAGAAATTCCAACGCAGGTATAGTAACTAATGACTTTATTACAATTATTTAATCACTTTTACACTTAAGTCTGCCTTATTATTTTCACTATTCTTTTAATGCGTCAAGTGCCCTATGTGCACCATGCACATAACAATTTTTGCCCAACATCTTGCAGATCGATTGCATAGTGTGTACATAACACATGCTAATTGTTAAAATTATGTCCAAAACAATGTTCTGTTGCTCTCCAGTGGTTAGCACCAACAATCTTTTACATCAATAAAAGCAGTTCTACATTGCAAGAGCATTCATTTTAAGAAAAACCAATCTTCAAATTAATAACACATTATACCAGATTTGAGTTTATTGCATTGTTTGGTGGCCTAAAAGCAAGATGTCTTACTTCTGTTGAGCCTGTGTTTTTTTGCTAACTGAAAGCTGACATAAAGGTTTTGGTTTGGTTGATGAAGACTGCTCAGCTTACAACAATGAGGTGTTGGTGCAGGTGGCGAAGTCTTACCACATAGTAATAGTAGTTCGGAGCTGTGGGGTTTTAAAGGGTAGCAAATTCTTGATAACTTCTATTGACTTCTTTGCTAACTCATAATTAAACTTCCCGGGTCTGGACAGATAAGACATACAATGATATTTAACTCTACTCTATTTCTGTCTGTAGGTTTCGGTTGTGTTTTTTTAACCCCTGACGCAAAAATACCACTATGTGTTAAAGTGTGTGTGTGTCTGTGTGTTTCTGTCTGTGGCACCATAGCTCAAATGGATGAACCGATATGGATGCGGATTTTTTAATTTGAAAGCAGGTTTTCTGGCAGTGGTTATAGGTTATAGGTTATAGGTTGCAACGGGCTGTTTTCCGCAACTCGACGACTTAATATTTGCGCCTTTTTTGCGTGCTGGGTTGCTGGTGCTACTCCTGCCAACCCAGTTCTACCAGGAAGCCTAGCAGACCCTTTGTGTTGCCGATGGCTTCTGGTAACGACCTCGGTGTTCCGAGGTGACGTGCCCGGTATGTTGACACCTCTGGGCATTCCATGATGACGTGGGCGCGGATTCCTCCGCCGTCATACAGGCTCTGCACAGGGGGCTGTCTGTAACACCCAATGTGAACAAGTGTTTGTTAAATAAGGCATGGCCAGTTATGGCTCCAGTTAGTAATCGGAGTTGGGCCCTTTTGAGATTTTGTAGTCTATGCGACAATCCGGGATTGATCGTCGGAAGGGCCTCCTTACTTTGCCTGCAGGTGTTTAGGTTGCTCCAGTAGTGTTGGTGCTTTACCTTGGTGATTCGGCGCAGTTTGTTACGTAGCCAGCTGGTCGGAAGGGGCAGAAATGGTTCAGGACCTATCGCTTCCGTTTCTGAGCCCCTTCTCGCGAGTACGTCAGCTGCATCGTTACCGCGTGAGTTGCTATGTCCCTTTATCCACTGGAGGGTGATGGGGTTAATGTTACATACCTTGGAAAGGGCGTTGTGACATTCTTATATTAGCCCTGACGTTGTAGTGTAGCTCTGTAGGGCTTGGAGAACTGATCGGCTGTCGGAGAGTATTCGGATAGGGAGATCCTTCACCTTCCTTTGCTCGATCGCTTTTGTTGCCATAATGATGCCCATGCATTCCGCCTGGAAGACTGTGCTATGGGCTCCTAATGGTGTTGAGATATGTATGTTCAGATCTTCCGAAAAAGTACCTGCTCCGGATCCTGACTCTGTCTTGGATCCGTGTTTGGTTCTGGCAGTGGTTCTTAGACATGTTTTATTAATTTTAGTGGATTTAAAGAACCCGATATAACAGCAACACCTACTTTCAGAGCTGATATTTTCTATCATGAAATTTTGATAAGAACCATCCCGAATAATTTGAATAATCATCCGAGAGTTATTCACAAATAATTTGGTTATTCTTATTCGTTATTCAAATAAATTTTGCCCATCTCTGCACGTCGGGGGCCGCAAAGTAAATTAAATAATATAAAATACCCAAGCCACTTAGCGGTCCACCGACGTGTCGACGTTATTAATGTAGTTTTACTCATTGGGTAACTTACTTTTGATATCAGTTTAAAGTTTTCTGATATCTGTTATGTTTATTGAATAATCATCTGGCTACACTTAACGATTACACCCTGTAATATATCATATAACATCTGGTAGTTTTACCTAACTAGGTTTAGTGTCGTGGGCTATTAGGGCCATATCAATAAACTGATCTTGACTGAGATGCCCGTCACAAGATACGTCAAAGTAAACGTCAAACGATAGGAAACTGTAATTTTTGACACATCTTGAGACGAGCATTAGATTCGAGATCAGTTTATTAATACGGCCCTTAGACTGAATGGGAGTAATCTTGAAACTCAAAACCTGGACGAGCCGCATTACCAATTATTTGCTTGCATTGGTAGACTAGACGTTTAATTTTACCATTGGCTCCACCCAAGATTCTGCACACTAATCAAATAAGATCCAGGCAAGTCTAAACTTATTTTTGGAACCAGCTTTTATGTAGCTCTTTAAAGTTTTTAATGCCAGGCTAGCTAGGCATTTAGCAGTAACACTCAACTATTGTTTCAGGTTAAGCGCACACACGACCATGAAGGAGGTGAATCAGTGGCCAAGAAGCCACGTATTGAAGAAACTCATGTGCAGAAAGTTCGTGAGCAGCTTGCTGCCCGCCTTGATGCACCAAAAGAAGCCTCTGTCACTGTGGATAATATCAAGTAAGATGATTGTCTAATTCATGTACTGTTCTCAACAGTAAAATAAAGTAATTTCACCATGCACCTTACCTTAATGTTTGAATCGTAATTTAGACCACTTTAGGTAATATTTATTTACAAATCGGAACCCTTTCTTGGGACAAAATAAGAAATATGCATAATTCGCTCGAAGTTATTCGCTTATTACCCACTAAAAAGCTTCAAAAATTATATGAGAACAATACGAGGGTATAAATAGATTATATTTTACTTGTGGGAGGACCTTGTGCAGGGTCCGTCCGGGTTGGTACCACTATCTTATCCATTAACCTACCGCCAAGCAGCAGTGTTTGCATTGTTGTGTTCCGGTTTGGGGATAAGACAGCCGGTGAAATTACTAGCATAGAGGCATTCCATCTTCGTCCTCAGGGTTGGCAACGCATTTGCAGTCTTAGGATTGCGGTCTTGTGAATGCGAATGTCTATGGGTCACAGTTTCCACTTACCATCAGGTGGCCTGTGTGCTCGTTTGCCTTCCTTCGTTATAAAAAAAAAAAAACATATATACCCCGTGTGGTTGCCGGGTTAGAATAGTGCCACTCCATGTCATCCCATGGATGTCGTAAGAGGCGACTAAGGGAATATAGGCTTGTAGTACTGTTAGGCGATGGGCTTGCAACCTGTCACTAATACGCTGGTAAACATCTTGGCCTATTTGTGCAAATTCTGGTTACTGAATTGTCAACAACTTTTTACAGTTGTAATTCTGTAGCTCTGCCTACCCCACTCTGGGATTACAGTCGTGAAGGTATGTATGTATGTATATTTTATTTAC
Source organism: Acleris emargana (assembly GCA_927399475.2). Lineage (NCBI taxonomy): Eukaryota > Metazoa > Arthropoda > Insecta > Lepidoptera > Tortricidae > Acleris > Acleris emargana. The sequence continues at coordinate 79,435,130 of OV656835.1, read as the reverse complement.
TTTGTTTTTTTCAAAATGTTCAATTTTTAGGTCATTGTCAGAGGCTATGTCAGTGGAAAAAATTGCTGCCATCAAAGCGAAACGTTTAGCTAAGAAGAGGACGACAATAAAAAGCAATGATTTGGATGGCATGGGTGTTGTTGGATCTGATCTAAGAGCTATTTTGGATTACGATGTGGATCACATTATTAGTCGGGAGCGGCAATGGCGGACAAGGACTACAGTATTACAGAGCAATGGAAAAGTTCGTTAAAATTGATTACAGTGCCAGAGGTCTTTAAAGGTCTTTCGCGTTCGGGTAGAGTACCGGTTCGGGTTCGAGTAATAAGCAGAGGCCGGGATTTTCGTGGGTGGATGTTGACTTTCAATTAGGTACAGTCGACTACAAAGAGATGTATCCACTTTTGGACCTTATTCCCATGCAATAAGGTGAAAAAGTGGATACATGTCTTTGTTGTCGACTGCATATAGATATACAGGGTGTATTGCAAGTCGTGTGCCAAATGAATATGGTGGGTAGCTAAGGTCACTTGCAATACGTTTTGGGCCAATTAACACTCATCCTACCCACGGTGTTTTTTTTATATTTATTTTGAAAAAATCTCGGTATCTTCCAAAAGTTAACCATTTTGTTCACCTATCTTTTTTTTTTATGTGACAGCACAAAAGTACTTATAGTTTATTTATCTTTAATGTTTGCGCATTCGAATGAAATGTTATTTTTATTCATATAGTAAACAAATAAAAAAATATTAGCCAACAAAGTGTGAAGGACAGAAAAATAAAATCTTCACGGTCAACTTTACGGCACAATTAAAAAAAAAGTAGAAGCTCCTCAGATCTTCCAACATCATAAAAACTTCTCCAGTTCCTGACAATTCTTACGGTATACCACATGTCTAGAATCACGTTCAGTTTTTCGTCAAAATATGGTTTCAATCTAAAATGGTGGTTTTATTCGGTCAGTAGATCCAGCCAGTTAAATGGGCTAAATGCACAATACAAAACGCAATATGGTTAAAAATCATCTTTATTTTAATAATTACTTCAAATTTTGTTCAAATTTTCTTCCTCCACAATTGATACATTCGCGACACCTTTTTCGTATTTCTACAGTAGTTTTTGTACGAATTGTCATTTCTTGCCGCATTGTTGCGAACCCGTCATTAATTTTTGCGATCAGATGCTCTCTGCTCTCTACCTGTGTTGCGTACACTAGCTCTTTGGCAAGTCAAAGACACTTCGTACAACAACTGTAGAAATACGAAAAAGGTGTCGCGAATGTATCAATTGTGGAGGAAGAAAATTTGAACAAAATTAGAAGTAATTATTAAAATAAAGATGATTTTTAACCATATTGCGTTTTGTATTGTGCATTTAGCCCATTTAACTGGCTAGATCTACTGACCGAATAAAACCACCATTTTAGATTGAAACCAAATTTTGACGAAAAACTGAACGTGATTCTAGACATGTGGTATACCGTAAGAATCGTCAGGAACTGGAGAAGTTTTTATGATGTTGGAAGATCTGAGGAGCTTCTACTTTTTTTTTAATTCTGCCGTAAAGTTGACCGTGACGATTTTTTATTTTCTGTCCTTCACACTTTGTTGGCTAATATTTTTTTATTTGTTTACTATATGAATAAAAATAACATTTCATTAGAATGCGCAAACATTAAAGATAAAAAAACTACAAATACTTTTGTGCTGTCACATTAAAACTTTTGGAAGATTCCGAGATTTTTTCAAAAAAAATATAAAAAAAACACCGTGGGTAGGATGAGTGTTAATTGGCCCAAAACGTGTTGCAAGTGACCTTAGCTACCCACCATATTCATTTGGCACACGACTTGCAATACACCCTGTATAAAACTTTAATGTAGACTAAGAATTTTTCGTAAGCCAAATGTGACAAAAAATTATGAAGTTTTTTTGTTGTTGTAAATATCCCTGTTTCTTAGTAAAGGAAAAAGCTACAATTACTGAGATATTGCTAGCCGTATTTGGCAACGGATGACTGATTCATTAATAAGTATATTGTTTGCCAAGTAACTTTTATATAATAATTATTATAGTATGTGACAATTTAAAATTTTGTTTGGAACAGATATATTTTTGGGATCAGACCTGTTGTTTACCTCTGGTTACCTTTCGAAACCCGATATACACTCATTGATAGAATTAGAGGAACGCAAAAAAAAACTCAATAAAACCAAATATAATGAATAGTTCCGGACAAAGACCTTTCTTAATATTATTAGTAGCTGTAACTGGTCAGTTTAAAATCATGAACACAAGTTTAAATGTCAAATTAACACCAATTTTAGAAAAGAACCTAGAGAAATTTTGAAGGAAATTAACATTTACGAATCTATTTTTTTTTCTTTTTTTTTTCTTGATCTCTTTTATGTGAATTATCAATCAGTATTTAGTGTTGCCCCCTCTCGCTCTTCGACCTGCTTCCATTCTCCGCGGCATACTTCTGATCAGATCATCAATGAAATTTTGGGAGATTTCTTCCCATTCTTCCATTAATGCGGTTTTTACGTCCCTCAAGTTCGCGAGGGCAGGATTTTTTTTTTAATTTATCTGTCCAACTTGTCCCAGACATGCTCGATCAGGTTTAAATCCGGGGAACGTGCTGGCCACCTCAAAACATTGATTTCAACGTCTCGAAGATAATCGATAACCACGGCTGCGGTATGGGGGCGAGCATTATCATGCATTAAAAGAAAAAAATCTCCTATGAATGGGGCAGGCAAATGGCACAATTTCTTCCAAAACCTCAGTTACGTATCGTGCAGCTGTTAATGACCCATCTTCAATGACCCGAAGTTCCGTGCGTGCCCCCATACAAATGCCGCCCATAGGTAGTCTCCACACCTTAACCCTTCCGTCATCTGGCATCAGGCAAAATCTTGACTCGTCGGTAAACAAGACTTTGCTGCAGTCTTCATCCTCCCAATTTGTGTGATAGCGAGCAAAATCAAGTCGAGCTACTCGATGCCCTGTGGCAAGAAGGGGGCCTCTAGCAGGCAAACAGGATGACAACCCAGCTGAATTCAGTCTTCTTCTTACCGTTTTTGTGCTTATTGAAACCTGTCTGACTTGCAGCTTCGTACGCACCTCAGAAGAAGTCAAGGTTCGGTTTCTGAGCACATTGTTTACAATTAACCGGTCATCCCTCGCTGTTGTTTTTCGTTTTCGCCCCTGCCCTGCTCGTCTCTTATATTGGCCGGTCTGACGATACCTCTTGACCACTCGATGTAACACCGATTTTGAAACCCTTCATGTTTGGGCCACATCTTGGTATTAAAGTGACAGCTTTAACCACTTGAAATTCGTTTAGATCTGGCATTTTCACTTCATATGCTTCAATTAATCACGTTGAACACAACTGATAATACAGTCAAGACATAAACTCAAAGAAAACATAAATTTTCATCGTAATTTAAATGTTACAAAGACTTCTTTAGTACTGAGATGACACAATACGATAGAATCGCGAAAAAACAAATGAAAATGAAACGTTCAAAACATTCCAAAATAACATTTAATTTAATGGCATCCTCTGATGTTAGTGGCCAGTACCTAAGATAATTGCAAAAGTAGTACATAAACCTTTTTTTGGCGTTCCTCTAATTTTGCCCATGAGTGTATATGTATAGCGAAAAAACAAAATGGTCTTAAGACATAAATCCCACATCTAGTAGTTAGTTTTTGACCTCCCCTGGTAGCCACGGCGTAAGAAAAAGATCTTATTGCCACGAAAATTCCGGCCTCTACTGATAAGATTCACATAAGAGCGTGCGAGAGCAAGTTAAGGAGAAGTTCGAACGCGGTGGACGTTTCAAGAGCTATCACATTGCAACTATGTTGCTTTGTTATGTACATTCTATTACTTACGTCAAAATTAATATTTCCTATGAAGTCTTTAATTAAAAAAAACATTTGAATTCCAGATATTTCAAAGAAGTATCAATGCACTGCTTCAAGGAATACGAGCGCGTGAAGAAGGTAGACCAGGAGTACCGAGACCTCAGCCCGTTGTTATGCCGCCGCCCACCGCGCTCCCGGCTCAGCAGGCTCAGTACAACAGATACGATCAGGAAAGATTCATCAGGCAAAAAGAAGGTTAGAATAGAACCATTTTTGCCATTCGATTCGTTTTGTCTGTAATGGAGCACGTAATTGACAAGTTTTTTAATAACAGAAACGGAGGGCTTTAAAATCAACACCATGGGAACATATCACGGTATGACACTGAAGTCCGTGACTGAGGGACCGACTGCTCCTCTCGCGGGACGCACTCCACATAATCCTCAGCAGCAGCCAATACCACGTAAGTGTGTTTGTTCAAATAGTACTATTTATATATTACAATATTATATTTTTGGTCAGTACTTAACTAAACTAACAACAACTTACTAATGTCTGTTCCTATTCAGACTGCCAATGATAATAACAAGTATACCTGTCTGTAATTGTTTTTTGATATAGGATGAAATAAATAGTGATGAGAATAATGTTACCTCTATTTAGTTTATTAAAAAGTTTGAATATATATTCATCATCATCTGAATATATATTCAAACTTATTCATATCGTATTATTATGCTGGGTGCGACACAGATGAAAAGTTCTCTTTGATCAATCAAATCTATCAAAACATCACTACATTTTCGATGTCAATAAAAGTTCGAAAAAAATTTATGCCAAGAATCTAATTGTATTTACATCGAAAGTGCTATTCATCAAAAAAATCACCACCTCAAAATGGACATGATGACTATTGATGACGATAATTTAGTGTATAAATAAATAATATGACTGTGCTCAAACATCAAAAGTACGTGAATAACAATGGTAAATTTATTTGTTTATATGAGTGACGGAACGAAGAAGGTCTCGACTATACCTAGGTGATATGCTTTTGTTTAAGAAGAATGCTTTACACCAGTTTCCTGCAACTGGCATGCAGGTTAGTGAGATATAAGTAGATGTAATGATGGTGACAGAGAGCATGCCGGTGCCGAGCACGCCGGGGCGCCGTGAGCTGCTGCCGGTGACGGCGGCGCGCCAGTCACCCGGCGGCAAGCGGCCGTCGCGCACGCCCATCATCATCATACCCGCCGCGACCACCGCGCTCATCACCATGTTCAACGCCAAAGACATGCTGCAGGACCAAAAGTTAGTAAATCAACACAACACCATCATCCCTGACGCACACAGAACAAAAATAGCATCGAAGTAAATGGATAAAACTTCAAGTAAACGTTATATTACATAACTGCGGAGACCGGGAAAATGGCTGTTGCGGGACGAGTGGAGTTAGCGTGGCCGAGACGCAGTCGAGTCCGCGCTATATACGAGTCGAGCAACCACCCTTCCCGGCTGAGGCTTGTGCTTTTTGCCAACAATGCGAGAAAATTAAACACAATCGTTATTACTATTAAGCACAGTCCCAAAATCTCCTTTAAAAAAGCACACTCACAATCATCGTCAACGTTACTCATAATTTGATTTACATACGAAACAGGTACAATTCAACGAAACTGAAATAAAGCATTAAATAAAACCACAAATTTAAACGTAATAAATTCAATTTGAATAAAATATAGTTTAAATTATATCATTTATTACGCGTTTATATTATTTAGGCAATATATTTTGTTTATGATCGCAATTTCTATAAAAAAAGTCATTTAGTCTATTTAATTTACTTTTAAATACGCTGTAAACGCTGTTAGAAAAGGTTTAACAATAACTTCTTTTTAATTTTGCCTGGACCTCGGAACTTCGCGGGCGCAGCAGCTAAGTAATATTACGCAGGTATATAGCCTATTAATACAAAAACAAAGTTCGTGTCCAGGCGTACACCCCCCTCCTTAACAGAATCCTAATAATAGTAATAGCTACGCCCTTGTATACGATACACTGTATTAATATTCGAAATTAGAAATATGATGTAGAGCTTATCAGAACAAGCCCCTAGCCTCACAACCTTACCTTGCATTAGATGGTTCATGAATATCGTTAAGTTAGTGGAATCATTGAATCAGAAATATCTCTAATATGTTTTAAGCTTGAGTAAAAATAACACAACATGTGTTATTGATTAACAAATAGCAAAGCAAATATTTAAAAACTTGCACCCATTAAAAAATACCCTGTATATAGCTAAAAGTGTATAAGATTTTTTTTATATTAAATGAGCATTATAGGTTTTGCCGATATAGATTCTTATTTAAGATGATTAGATATTTATATTATAAATATGTACAAACTTATAGGCTTGAACATGAAGACAAGGTGCATACTTAACAGCAACATCGGCGTGCGGGCACTGGCCGCCGGGTACTACCCACTTATCGTTTTAAGTATTAAAACCTTTGTAACCCAGGGGTTACATTTTTCTGACAATGACTATAATATTGGTTTTAGGTAACAATAAACATACCTACCTACTCGTATTTATGCAGAGTAACGTCAAAAATAAATTATTTTAGGTTTGTACCAGTGGAGCAGAAGAAAGCAGAAGGTGCTGTTCGTGAAAACGAAGTGCTGCTTCAAAGGAGAAAGGGACCCTGGCTTCCGGGCGACCAAGCACCCGCAAACGCTGTGTCTTTAACGGTAAGTTTGTCATTTATGATTATTCAAGAAGCAGATTGCGGGTAACGAGACTGTAATATTACATAATCTTACTTGGCAGGAAACAAACCAACTTGACTTGTTATTCAACAGCCGTCTAATCGCAGCGTTTTGTTTTCATAGTTTGCGGTCATATTTTGAGCTCAAATGGATCACAGTAGTTCATCTCTATAACAGGCTTCGAAAATTGGGGATTGCTTGACGAGATGGTTAGCTAAAATACAAGTCATACAATCCCCGTTCCCGCTAAGGCGTATAAGGATTGTGTTATAATGGTTTTCTCAAACATTGTGAAGAAATTATATAAATACATTTGTCTAATTTTTGTATTATAAGCTTGTTGCGGCTTATAGCAGTTGTCACTAGTAACTTGATAGTGTTTAATTTATTTTAGTTTAGGTTCCGTGGGCACCTTTTGGGTACTTTTAATTGTGTGCAATCGACAGATGAAAATTAATGCTCGATACTAAAATGGGTTTTCATGTTTATTTGAGTTTTAGATAAGAAAACAAAGCTCTACATGGCTTTACTTAAAAACGCTGTAATTTCCAAGCACGTTTAAAAAACGTATTGTTCTATAGATAACTTAGGAGACAAAATGTTTATTTTCATATTTTGTATTTTTCAGTTATGTGAAGAATTGGTATGTTTATGAGAAATTGTATCTTGATTTTAATTTTGAGAAACTTGTTTTTTTTCGTGGAAAAATATATACAGTCGTGGCCCACTAATTAGGGACAAACACATTTTATATGACTAGATACAGAACAGACAACTATAATTTTCATAAATCAGCACAATACAAGCAATGAATATTAATTAAAGCTTTATCATCTATCTAGGTACTAGCAAATAATTATTTTTACTTACATTCGTTTGCCAACCTATTGATAACTGATGAATATATAAACTTGTTACTATTTAAAGTACTTTATTTTTCTACAACGCCGATCCACAGTTTCTAACACTATTTAATGAGTACGTGACTGCGGTGATGGACGGTGGTGACCAAGTGGATGTGATATACGGGTAGTTCTCACGAAATTTCGAAATTATTGTCCTTCAGGTTTTCACAAAAAAATAGTAAATATATAGCGGCAAGTGTAATTTCCCTGCAATAAACATCACCGTCGGTATGCGTTTTAGTTAAAATTTCTGAGTCATATGTGTAAATAAAAAAAACACAGTGTATGTAATGCCGTTAAAATCATTCCCTCACTATGTCCCAACATCCACTTACAATTACTTTTAATTTTTTTATTAAAAAAATGATAAAGTAAAACCGATGAAAATTTCATTAACCTATTCTAAAAACAATGAAATTATGAATGTATTCTTTATTAGGATAAAAAAAATAAAAATTAATTGAAAAAAAAATTAAAACTACGTGTCCAATGAAATTAAATCATTCCCTCATGACATTACGAACAGTTAATTTTTGAACGCTGTTTCAATCAAAAGTGAACGCTACTGTTTGTTTTTAATAGCTGGCAGCACTGACATTTTGCCAATATGGCGAATTCATTGTGTACGCGTTCGAGGTTTTGTTGAAAAAAGTTAGAATACAAAATTTCTTAAAATTACATTTGTGTTCGTCATTACATCACGTCCTAAAAAAAAGGAAGGGAAGTACTTTAACAATAATTAATTGCGTGATGAGGTAGGGTTTTGGGAGTAGTTTACTTCCGCAAATAACCTTGTTTAAAGCATGGCCGTGTCACTAGTTTTTTAGGGTTATGTTTTGTTTCGTCATTCCCTCATCGCCATTCCCTCATATATATTTACAGTGAGGTTATAATTAAGGAGGTAATGATTTTGACTGGGTTGGAATTCTTTTTTACTGTCGCTTGCTGTAGCAAGCCCTTGAATTTTACTCTAACATTTTGTTTTAGGGCACAATAATGGAAAAAAAAAAGAAAATCAGTAAAGATGAAGCTAAATTAAAAAAGAAGGAATATGATAGGAAGCGAAGGGAAAAAATGAAATCTGACCTGAAATCAGCCTCAGACTGCAAAGAAATTGTGATTTTCTGGACTATAGTTCCTAATAATGTTAAATAATATATTTCATATTTCAATACAAAATATTTAACAAAATAATTGACCATTTTTATTTAAAAATGTTCATCATTGCTTATAAAAATCATCATCATCATTCCCTCACTTTATCTTTTTTAAGAAGCCTTATACTTCTTAAAAAAAACTCTTATTCTGGGGACCACTACTTAACGAAAATTTTATATTATGACTACTATAAAATCCATATAAAAAATATCTAAATCATCATACTATTTTTAATTTTATCGTCAGAATCGAATTTCGAGATTTCGTGAGAACTACCCATACACGGATTACTGCAAGGCATTTGATAGAATTGATCACGGCGTATTATTATCGAAGCTACTTGCTATAGGAATCAATGGTGACTTGTTCAGATGGTTCTCATCCTATATTGATAAAAGGTCCCAAGCCGTTGTAGTAAATAATTACATGTCCGGGTGGGTTACGGTTCCAAGCGGGGTTCCCCAGGGATCCTTGCTTGGGCCCTTACTTTTTAATATATTCGTCAATGACATAGCTTCATGTTTTAAGCACTCTAAGCTTCTTTGCTTTGCCGACGACATGATTTTTTTTTGTAGGGTACGATCCATCGAGGACTCCATGTTATTACAGTCTGATCTAGTGCGCCTTGATGATTACTGCAAGTGCAATGGTTTAGATTTGAACCCATCCAAGTGTTTTTCTATGACCTTTTCACGCCAACGTAAACTAATTTGTTCTTCGTATTGCCTTAGGGGCCAAGTCTTAGTTAAGGTTCCGTATATGAAAGATTTAGGAGTTATTCACGACGCGGGGCTCCTTTTTGATAAGCATATTGATTCCATCGTGAAGAGTGCCCTTAGCAGTGGCGTGCCTAGGGTTTCAGAATAGGGCAAGCCGAGAGATATGTTTTGTAGTGTTTACGGTTATCACTACATAGTATAAAACAAAGTCGCTTGCGCTGTCTGTCCCTATGTATGCTTAAATCTTTAAAACTACGCAACGGATTTTGATGCGGTTTTTTTTAATAGATAGAGTGATTCTTAAGGAAGGTTTATATGTATAATACATTCCACGCGGGCGAAGCCGCGGGCGGGTCGCTAGTTATGGATAAATTTATCTTGTTACCACATTACTGATCAATCTTCACTTCACTCTGCAGTTGTATAGGCATTTGCTTACGTGGACGAGCTCACCAAAGCACCCTGAAGGCATGTTACCACTAGATATAATTTTACAGACATATCAGCAATTGCATACTTTCGGTGGCCTTGAAAAAAGCCGCTTGGTTTGTATGAGAGAATAAAATAAAGGTTCAACTTCTTATTTTAACTTTGCTTGCCTAGGGAGAAAGCAATAAGTAAGTACTTACTTTTATTTCAATTACCTATCTAAAAATTACATACATATTACACAACATAGTTAAATTAAATTATTATTTGTATACATCGAATGTGTTTTTCTAAAACGCCATTGTACCTATTTTGAAAGTAGCGACACAAGCTCTAAAAAATTACCCTTATTCAATGAAGTTTTAGACTCATCGTGACCTCTGAAGGGAAGTTCTTGTTGTGCTAAATGACAAACAACATCGACTAATCTTTGAAAAACGCTATTATTGTTATCAACACGCATGTTGTTTTGTAATTTCCTTTGATAATTGGCGCGATAAAGATGTCTCAATTCGCTGTTTACCAAAATCACTAAAAGAAATTACCGCATTCATGTGTTTTCGAGAATTCATGTGTCTTTTAATGGCGCCAGCTAAATTATTTAAATCGTCATAACCAGATGTATTCCACACGTTTTTGTCGTTAGAAAAGAAAATACAACACCAGCAATATAACTTATTAGAGTGCGAACAACCAACAATGCAATGAGTTTTGTACACTGACCTGTTAAACTGTCTTTTGTGCGATTTACTACTCTGAGAAATACACAAGTCAGGCGTAGGTTTTGCCGAAGAAATAAGTACCTTTTTCTCTGCAAAGTCCAAACATTTTACCTTTCCGTCGACAAGCAAAGTTTGTGCACACTTTAAAATATCACAGTCACACGGGACTTCCTCCATTGTCAATCTAATTGAATCACAACTCACAACACCACAAAAAAAAACTTATTATTGCACTGACCGCGCCGCGCCGCTCAACGCCTAAACAAACTATTCAACAAGTGAATAAAAGCATTTGTCAACAAATAGCAATGAAGTGAAGTTGGCCGCTAACGCGGCTCAACGCGCGCTCCGCGCCTGCGCGAAGCGAATTTCGCATTTACTATGAACTCGTATACAACTTCATACGCAATCAAGGCTTTTTACTCTTATACTATTTGCCATATTAACTTACGAACAGTCGTATTTGGGCATATGCCGTTTCGGTGGGTAAGACAGAGAATATGAAAGCCCCATTGCAAGCCAATACGTGCGAGCGAGATACGAGCTAGCCGCGTCATGAATAGTTCGACTGGTTGCAGCACAGCGCTGAGCGCTGTGCTGCGTAGGTGGCGGCCGGCAGTGCGCGGTAAAATTTAGTAGGTACTACTGTTGCATGTAATTTGATTTGAAGAATTTAGTGAGAGCGCGCGGCGCGCGAAGGTGAAATACCTATCTAATACATTACGTGGATTTAATGAATAGTTATTTTTGTAAGGCAAGGCAAGCCCGGCTTTTGGGCTTATATGGCAGTACCGCCACTGGCCCTTAGAGCTTTAGGCTTTATCATGCGAAATTCCTTTTATTTCAAGCAAGCTAAAACATTGAAAGTGCTCTTCTGCTCTTATGTACGTAGTAAACTTGAATATGCGTCTCAAGTATGGAACCCCCTATATAAAACGTATATTGATAGAATCGAGCGTATTCAGCAAAAATTCAATAAACACTTATGCATGAAACTGAAATCTCCTTATAAATCATCTGATTATATTAACTTTTGCAAAAAACATCATCTCATCCCATTGTATAGGCGTCGTGAAATAGCTGACATCACTAATATGGTTAACGTCACTAGTGGTGGTATTGATAGTCCGGAGTTGCTTGGTTGTCTCTCATTCAATACCCCCACTCGATCTAAGAGATATTATCCTCCGCTGTCCATTAAGTCCGCATCGTCCAGGTATAGGGCCAATGTTTCCTAATACGTGCGGGTAAGAGCTTGAACAAGCTGGCAAGAGAGGTGGACCTGGACATATTTAACTGCAAGGGTCAATCCGTGAGACAAAAGTTGTCGGCGAGGTGCTTTGAGTGAGTGAAACTAGCCTGTGTTTGCCAGTCATAGCTGTTAAATTCTTTTAATTATATATTTATGTTTGTGTCGTTTTGTGTATTGTACGCATTTAGCATTTATTCTACATCTAGTAGTGAGATCCTGTAATTGGCTAACGGTTTCCTACTCGGTATATTGTTGTAATTTGTATAGCTGTTGCATTTCCTTAACATAAATAAATAAATAAATAAATAAATTACTGGCATTTCTTGGCTATTCTATTATTATTTCGTGCTTCAAAAGATTAGTAAAAATTGGTAAAAACCCTAGTTCTGATGCCTCCATCAGAAACATCATTGTAACATTGGTTTTAGAGAGGAAGTGGACATATCGAAAGGTTGCCGAATACCTTCAATGTTCGAAAACGAAAGTATTTAACGCGATCAAATATTTGAAGAAGAACCAAACATGCCAGAAGGTCCAGCGGAAACAACGACCACGTAAGACAACCCCCGAACTGACGCCCTAATTGTTAGAATGGCGAAAAAGAATCCTAAACTGTCTTCTATTCAGATAAAACGTCAACTTTTTGGGGAAAAATGTGGTCTGGCAGCTCGTACTATAAGAAAACGACTGAACGAAGCGAATTTATTTGGTAGAGTAGCTCGCAAGAAACCATTAGTGAGCAATAAAAACAGACACAAGGATTAAATTTGCAAAAGAACACAAAGACTGGACTTTGTCTCAGTGGAAGCATGTGTTATAGTCTGATGAAACTAAAATAAACAGAATAGGATCAGACGGTCTAATCTACGTACGCCGACCACCAAATACAGCGTTTAATCCCAAGTATACTACCGTAACAGTGAAACATGGGGGCCGGAACATTAAATTATGGCGTTGTTTTTCTTGGCATGGTGTGGGACCATTGGTGCGAATTGACGGTATTATGAACCAGCATGTTTACAGAGATATTTTGGAGAACACCATGCTGCCATATGCTGAAGAAAATTTACCAGTTGTTTGGGAATATCAACAAGACAACGACCCCAAACACACTGCGAAATCTGTAAAGGACTGGTTTCATCGTAATTCTGTTTCTGTAATGACTTGGCCCTCCTGCAGTCCAGATCTCAGTCCTATAGAGAACCTCTGGAATGACGTCAAAAAAACTCTAGCCAATAAAAATATTAAAAATCTAAACGAACTTTATGACGCGGCACTCGAAGCGTGGATATCTATACCAGTAGAAAGATGCCGAGTCCTTGTGGAGTCTATGACGAAAAGATGTCTAGCAGTGCTGCAGAACAAGGGATTCCCTAGCAAATATTAACATAACTTTAACATTTTCTTTTATAATTCATGAGTTTTCGTTTATGGTCTTAATTAGTGTGCCAGCTTATTTTTCAATGTTATGGGACAAGTTAATTTCAAATGGCTTTTTTATTATTGTCTATAAACTTTTTATTGCTAAAACTTGTTTCAATCAACTTCATATATACTCAAATTAAATAATAGTAAACGAATACAAATAAAAGTTTTAATATGAAAGTAACACTTAGAAATTTTATAAAGGTTATATGTATAAGGCCGTTCTTAATTAGTGGGCCACGACTGTATATCTCCCATAGATGAAAGTAAAATAGCGGAAGATAGGTGACGTTCATATATTCCGTACTCGAATAGTGGATGTGATACTACCACAAATACATTTACAGCCTGTTTCACAATTGACAAGTAGAGAATAAATTTATCCCTTTCTCTTTCTTACACTTAAAAAAAGACAAAGAGAGCCAACTTTATACGGCAGGTATATATACTTGTCGATTGTTAAACATAGGGTCTATTGCCTAAGGCACTCGCAATCGCAATCGTTTTCATTTTGAAAATCGAAGGCTTGTCTGTTTGAAGCCGATTGCGAGTGCGTTAGGCAATAGCGTCGCCGGCCCTTACTCACGCTAACCAAGTTAATATTAGATGTCAACAGAGAAAAAGCGAGAAAGCTGCAAATAGGTAGCGCTTGAGCGAGACAAACTCCTGTTTTTGTGACTCGTGTAGACAGTTACTCGGTAACGTTCGGCAACATTCGGCGAGGTCATTAAACCAAATGACTTATCGCCGCTTAGTAGGATCAACAGAAAAGTACGTGTTAATTAGTTCGGTTTATACAATTTAAATCTTACGTACCTACTACCTATTTAATAATAATATTGAATGTTTGCAAACTTTAATTATTAAAGGTAATTACGAGTAAAGTAAAATTGTAACAACTACTCAATAACAAATTGCAACAGTACGGCAGTTTTATTTATTTCAACATGTCATCTTGTTAATTTACAAAATACCTTAGGATATCTAAAGTTAATAACAGTTTGCGTGTTTATCATTAATGTACAATGATCGGATATCCCGGTGCAACACGGGTTGAATGACCTCAAACATTATGCTAATATGGATATGCCCCGGGGTTCCGGGACTTAAGTTGTTAAATATTATTCTGATTTTATTACTTCAAATAAATTTCAATGCTATTTAAACGTGCAAAATAAATATTTTGACAAAAGTAATTTAAGTATGTAAAAAAAAAAAAGTAAGTTTTTATTATACTCTGTTTAAAATTGATCTGCCAAATAGTCTTTGGGTATGAATATAAATAAAATATATAATACGGTACGCATTATCAGTTCACCACACTACACACATATATTATATTTTATTAGTTTGTATGAAATTGAAATAGCATACAATTATTTTCTCAATATATTATATGTTTAATCGATTTCTTTACATTTCTAAAATCCTATCCTAATGCCTATTTATAAATATCCCAACAATCGCATTTTCTTTTCGAACCAGATCCCGGGATTTTAGTCACATCCATATTAAGATTTCTACTCTATATCCCGCAGTGTTGCACCGTGAAATCCGATCACTGTAATGTATGTGTGTATGGTTGTTTTGTCCGTATGCCTGCCCTCTTGATATTGTTATTTACTAGCTTCTGCAAACGGATTCGCTCCCTCCGACTCGTTTATGAATGAATATAAAGATGTCACTCATTTAATACAATAATTTATTGACACTTCGGTCCCGTTGTCTTCCGATTGAGATCCGAGTTGTACCGATGGAAACATAGTATTCACTGTATCTGTATCGTATTTTTCTGTTCCGTTCTTCAAAATGTTGAACGCTTCCGCGAACGAAATGAAATAATACGAGATATATTTAATAAGAAAAATGCACTTACGAGTGAAAAGTAATGCTGTGTTATTTGTTATTTCTTCTTGAATGATTTGTACAACCATTAAAAGCACACGAAGGCATTGTCACACCTTTATTTTGCCTAAAATCATTAAAGTATCTTGACACGTCCGCGTGTGACGTGAGTGACACTCGTACTGAGACTATTAGGTCTATTGGGCCTGCTGGTCTGATGCCTAACGCACTCGCAATCACAATGTACTTCAAAGCGGAACAATTGTTTTCAAGAATTCGATTTTTGAAATTAAAACTATTTTGATTGCGAGTGCGTTAGGCAATAGCCCCTCTGATTTATGACATCCGTGCCCTGGACGTTAGTCGCCTATCTTCCTCTACTTTACTTTCATCTAATATTATATTTCCATTTCATTTCATGGAAGTAATATTATTTTAACTATTATATTATATGGTTTATAGGTCTATCAGAACCTTGGGTAATAGGATTTAAAGGTCTTGATAAGTATATGATTAATGATTATCCACCATAAGTATGTAAATATGATGTGGTGGACTTAGTTTGCGTAAAACTGTTATTTCTTTGGGAATTATTCCAATTTCAAAATATGTACAGTCCGTGAGCTCCTAAAAGCCATTCGGATTTTAGAAGCATACTTCGGGTATTGACGATGACACGCGATCGTGATATGTTTTTTTTTAAGCATTCACTTTAGTATTAAGGACTGTTCAATTGATGGCAAAGACGTTAGTCAAATTCTTGATTCGTCATATTCTTGTTTCGTCATATTCTTGTTTCGTCATTATCTTGTTTCGTCATATTCTTGTTTCGTCATATCAATCCTATGATACGAGGTAGGTTTAGGTTATGTTAGTTCTTTAGCAGGCCCGGAGGGCCAAACTACCCAGAAATAGGAGCTCTGCGATAGCAGAGCTCCGTCGACTCTGTTAAATTAGATTTTAATAGAAATAATTGGTCATAGTAACACCAGTGTTATGGCTCAGTGTGAAGGTGGGTCACGCACCTAAAGAAGGTCCCAAGGTTCAATTTACTAAGCGGACACCCTGAAACCTCTTTTAAACGTAGAATTTAAAAATAATTGATATATTGTTGACAGCAATGACATTAGCAAATACATTTTCGTCAATTGCGACATATTTGTTCTTTCATTGTCGATTATTGTTCGCGATGGAGCGTATTAATTTAGATAATCGCAAATTAATAGTGCAAAAATGGTGTACAGGGCAGTATTCACTGCGAAAAATAGCAAAACTGTACAAATGTTCCAAGTCAGCGGTGTACCAAATGATTAAAAAATTTGGAGAGCATCATACGCTCGAAGATTTACCGAAATCTAGACACAAGAGCGGGCCGGCAAATCCTCAAGTCGACGAAAATGTCATGCGGCTGTTAAAATCGCGAAATTATCTATCGGTTCGTGATATTGCAAAGAAAGTTGGCGTCAGCGTAGGTACGGTACAAAATATTAAAAAAAGAAATAATATACGAACCTACAAAAAGCAAAAAAATCCAAAAAGAAGTGCAGAGCAGCAAACTAGATCCGAAAAACGGTGCGGCAAGTTGTACAGCATCTTACTAAAAGATAAATTTCGTTGCATTTTAATGGACGACGAAACGTACGTAAAATATGATAGCAGTACATTACCGGGGCCCCAATACTACAATGCCGTCGTAGGAGAGTCTGTACCAGAGGAGGAAAGAACCATTAAAATGGATAAATTCGGGAAGAAAGTCCTGGTTTGGCAGGCAATCTGTTCCTGTGGCCTCAAAAGTGCTTCCTATTTTGCAACAGGCACTATTGGTGGTGAAATATACAGAAAACAATGCATCCAAAAACGGTTACTTGCCGTCTACCGGAAGCACAGTGTCCCACCCTTGTTTTGGCCTGATTTGGCAAGTGCCCACTATGCTGGTCCGACAGTGGAGCTACTACTAAATTCAAAAAACATTGAATTCGTTCAAAAACAAAACAATCCACCAAATTGTCCGGAGCTCCGTCCTATCGAGCGGTACTGGGCCATTGTGAAAAGGCACTTAAGAAAGGATGGTCGGGAAGCTAAATAATTGGAACAATTCAAAAGAATGTGGTTTGCAGCTACTCGAAAAGTGACAAAAAGTGATGTGCAGGAACTTATGCGTAGTATCCGCATAAAAGTCCGAAATTTCTATAGATGTAATTAAGTTTTATTATTTTATTTGTTTTTGTTTTAATAATATTTAGCCAAATAAAGAGATAATAGCGAAAAAATCGTAATATTAATATATATTTTTAGTGTCCGCTTAGTAAATTGAACAGTCCTTATTTATTTATTTAAATTTATTGCACAATACACAAATTAAATAAATAAATATCAGGGGACAATGTCACACCAATTGACGTAGTCCCAAACTAAGCTCCAGGCTTGTACTATGGGGTACTAGACAACGAAACTTAATCCTAACAAACCCTTACCTTCAGCTCGAAAGTTACGACTCTTACTTTACTACATGCCAACAAAATCAAAATGATGGAGTGGTTGTTTATGTTAAAAATACATTGAAGCATAAAGTAACGGAAATAAAGCTCAGCCAATCTTCTTGTCTCCAGTTAGACATCTTAAATAATACCGTCTTTTGTATTTATCGGTCCCCATCACATAAGAATGCAGAAGACTTTATAGACTCTTTAAAAACACAGTTGGAATCCTTAAATTTACAAAATAATCTTATTATTGCAGGAGATATCAACATTAATATAAAATCTAAGCCCTTTGAAACACTACACGAATATAAAAACAGAACGATTTATCTAAACATGTTATCTAATTTTGGACTGTTGGCTGGTCACACTAGACCAACAAGAGGAAAAAACTGTTTGGATCATTTTATCCTGAAAATAAATAAAGTCAAATATTCCTCCACTATAGCAATTATAAAAACCACCACAACTGATCACTTCACTACATTCCTCTCACTTTCCAAATCTAAAAATAAACGAATTACAAACAAAACTAAAACCACTATCGACTTTGAAGCCGCTTTAAAATATCTACAGAATAAAAACCTACCCGAATTGATGTTTTGTCGAGACCCGAACATTGTGACTGAGCGCCTAACTTATTTGCTAAACGAATCCATAAAACAGAACACAAAAACAACAGTAATTCCTAGTAGTAAACGTATCTTAAAGCCATGGATCTCTCCTGGGCTACTACGCTGTATACGTAACCGCGACAAGTTACAGAACAAATTTCGTAAAAACCCATACAATGATGTATTAAAAATAACCTACTTACGATATAGAAACTTCTGTAATAAATAACCTTACTAAAAAACTGAAAAGAAAATATGAACGGGGAGTTGATCGAAAAATCAATTAAAAATAATAAATTACTCTGGAAAAACATAAAAACTCTAACTTATACTAATAATCCAAATAAACTTCATCTAGAATTACTTAATATTAAAGCTACCCCGCTGGCGTCAGCAAATCACATAAATAAATATTTCGCAAACATCGGGAAAGAACTCGCACTGAAAATAACACAGATCTCTCCCTCGTTCCCGTTAATAAATAGTCCCCCTACACAACGTCAATCCTTTGTTTTACTGCATGTTAGCACAGTATATAAATAAACCAGTAAAGAAACTAGGCCTACTTTTCAAGATAAATACCTACGCTCCAATGGAGCGTAAGGGTTGTCCACTAACATTTTGTAAAATTAAAAAAAAAACTTGTTTATTGTATCTCAGCTAGTAAGTGCGAAATCGATACGTGTGATCTGCGACAACAAATCCGTTGCAGATTGAGAGAAAGGAGCCGCCATCTTTAATTTTTTACTCAATACTACTTTTTCTCAATCTGTCAACGGATTAGTGGTCGGAGACCATACACATCCCCCAGATATCGATTTTGGAAGCAATCGGTTGAATAACTAAAAAGTTCAAGATGGCGGCTACTTTTTCTCATTCTGCCAACAGATTAGTTGTCGGAGACCATACACATCCCCAGATATCGATTTTGGAAGCAATCGGTTGAATAACTAAAGAGTTCAAGATGGCGGCTACTTTTTCTCATTCTGCCAACAGATTAGTGGTCGGAGGCCATACACATCCCCAGATATCGATTTTGGAAGCAATCGGTTGAATAACTAAAGAGTTCAAGACGGCGGCTACTTTTTCTCATTCTGCCATCAGATTAGTGGTCGGAGGCCATACACATCCCCAGATATCGATTTTGGAAGCAATCGGTTGAATAACTAAAGAGTTCAAGACGGCGGCTACTTTTTCTCATTCTGCCAACAGATTAGTTGTCGGAGACCATACACATCCCTAGATATCGATTTTGGAAGCAATCGGTTGAATAACTAAAGAGTTCAAGATGGCGGCTACTTTTTCTCATGCTGCCAACGAAATCATTGTCAGAGGCCATACAGATCCCCAAATTTCGATTTTGGAAGGAATAGGTAGAATAACACAAATTGTAACATGGCGGCGGTTTCGGCAATACTTTTGTGGCATCTTTCTCAAGAACGAACGTAAAATGCGAAGGAGCCCATTCGTCTCGACGCGACACACGCGACTGACAGCACCGCCAAATCCTCTTAGCGGTCTCGTAGAGGCGTGCGTCTGTGTGAGTGCGTCGTTTCGAGCGTTTGTTCGTAGCTTCTTTACTGGTTTATTTATATACTGTGATGTTAGCCATGAAGAAGTTTATAATACACTAACAAACCTGAAGTCCAAGAGTGCACCTGGTTATGACGGCATACCCACAGCATTCTTGAAACACGTATCTCGGGAGGTGGTGCCTGTTGTGACTCATCTGATAAACCTTACCTTTGACAGTGGTGTCTTCCCTGACTCACTGAAACAATCAATCATCACCCCGGTGTATAAGGGAGGGGACAGGGATAACATAAGTAATTATAGGCCGATTTCTGTTCTACCTGCATTATCAAAAATTCTCGAAAAATTAATTAACGCCAGTCTCTTAAGCTTTTTAAACAAATTTAACATTATATCGGATGCTCAATTCGGGTTTAGGCATCAAAAATCAACTGAAGATGCTATAATTGCACTAACTTCTCTGGTCACAAAAAACTTGGACTGCGGCAACAAATGCTTAGGTGTTTACCTTGACCTAAAAACGAGCTATCTTACTGGCAGGAGACAGAGGGTGAAGCTTAGAGATGTGGTTAGTGGGTTGGAAGACGTCGCTTATGGGGTCCCACAGGGAAGTGTGCTAGGACCTACTTTATTCCTAATTTATATAAATAATCTAGTTGGTATGACAATTCCAAATGCGAAAATTTTCTCATATGCCGATGATACGGCAATAATATTTACTGGCAAATCTTGGAAAGAGGTAAAGATTTATTTAAGGGTATGTCACAAGTAGACAACTGGCTTAAAACGAACCTACTAACTTTGAACACGAAAAAGACAAATTACATAAGCTTCAGTATTTCGGATAGTACACAGCCCAAAAATGATACGTCCATCAAGATCCACTCTTGTCTGTCTCCAGCCTCTCCCACATGTGCCTATCCAACAACAGACAAAGTTGCTCAAACTAAATACCTAGGAGTTATACTCGATGAAAATCTTAACTGGTATTCTCAACTTGATCAAGTTATAGGCAGAGTCCGGAAACTAATTTGGATATTTAGGGCGCTAAGGCACATTGTACCAGGGAAAAACAATCGTTCAAACTCGCGTAATATAATTAATGAAATATATATATCCTTGGTACAATCTGTCCTGGTGTACTGTATCTCCGTTTGGGGAGGGTCGGCTAAGAGTCGCTTTATTGACCTGGAACGAGCTCAACGTGCATTACTCAAGGTCATGTATTTCAAAAAAATTAGATTCCTTACTGACCAACTCTTTACGATCACTGACCTCCTATCAGTCAGAAAATTATATATCCTGCATATTACATTAAGAAAACATAAAATATTACCCTATAATACAAACCATAAGAATAGAAGAAAAAAAGCTGTTGTAGCAGAATGTTCAAAAACTAGAACATCACTTGCTCGCAGACAGTTTTCCTCAAAATCTTCTCACATTTAGAACAAATTGAGTAATCAATTGGACATTTACCCTAAACCTTACCATGACTGCAAAACAGATATCACAAATTGGCTTAAGACCATATCTTATGATGAGACAGAGATTTTGTTACAATAACCTTGTCTAAATACACACATATACCCACGCACATACACAGGGAGAGAGAGAGGTACACTCTTTGATTTTGTTTTCTTGGTTTCATGAACACAGTACCTCATTTCACATAAATCAATCATAGCATGTATCTTTAGTTTCTAGTTTTTAATTTTGCAAATCTAACAGTGTAATTAGTCCAAACTGTAATTTTGGCCAGTAAATTGATTATACTTAAACACAATAGCATAATATAAAAATCATGTAACCTAAAGGAAGAGCGGCGCCACCTAATACAAGCTTATTTTTGCTTACCGGGTGGCACCATCACCTTAGATTATAAAAAAGTGTATATTATGAAATAAAGAATTTTGAATAGAGAATAAGCTCAGTTCAAATAATAAAGACTTATATCTGTATCCTGACACTTTACATTTTAAAATAGGGTTGATAATTCAATGTACATTCAATGTAATTCTAACTTTTTTGTATGTAATCGGCTTGCGGTCACGGACACAAAGAAAGATAATAGTATTGTACACAAACAATGGCCTTTGTGTAGAAGATCAGCTCAGTTCAAATAATAAAGATTATACCAGTCTATTGAAAAATACGACACAAAATCAAAGATTGTGTTTGATTTACGTCTTCCTCGTCGCAAATTTTACAGTACACATGATAGGCCATATTTTTCATTTTTCATTTCCTGAAAACTAGCGCTACATTTGAGTAAAAATAACAAACAATAACAAACCCAGACAAGCAATGTAGTTTGAATTCACACGACTAAGGCAACATTGCCTTATGAAAATCGATTTCCTTTTACTTTTAAATTTGTCATGTTTCCGGTAGACCTATAACTACTACTTAGTCGGTCCTAAAGTTCTGTCACTGGCACATTATTTTTTAATTTAGAACATAATTTTAAGAAAATGTTTTTGTATTCCATTTTTGAATGTTTAACAATTTTGTTAAAACAAAAAATAGTCATTTGCTGCGATTTCTCACGGAGTGGACATAGAAAGAAAACCGAATAGCTGTTTTAGCGTTGCACCGCTGTGGGCACTCGCCAAGTACCGTTTTCAAGTTGCTCAAAAAATTAAATATAACGCTTAGGTTTGTGTACCGTACTATTGATAGGTACAATGAAGTCTCTAGTGTTGAGGACAAAAAAAGAACTGGCCGTCCACGCTGCGCTCCGTAAGAACACCAGCAGTGATCAAAGCGATCAAGGCCCGTATAGCAAGAAATCCTGTCCGAAAACAGAAGTTGATGGCTTTGCAGATGGGTGTCAGTAGGAATACAGTCAAAAAGGTTTTAAACGAAGATCTTAGTCTACGAGCATACAAAAAAAACTGTGGACACATGCTTAATGCCCGTCTAAAAACAATTAGGCTTAAAAGATCCCGAAAGTTGTTAAAACAGTACGCGAAAAATCGACACCGCGATATCCTATTTACAGACGAAAAAAATTTCGATATTGAAGAAAAGTATAATAAACAGAATGATAGAGTGTACGCTAAGAGCTCTGAAGAAGCAAAAAAAACCGCACCGCGGGTGCAACATGGGCATCATCCATCATCAGTGATGGTTTGGTTGGGAGTATCTTATTACGGGCCAACTGAGGTTCATTTTTGCGAAAAAGGGGTCAAAATCAGTGCAAAAGTGTACCAAGAGACGGTTTTGGATCAGGTTGTCAAAGATCTGCCCAACACGCTATTTTCAGGACATCATTTTGTGTTCCAGCAGGATTCTGCACCTGCACACAAAGCCAAGACACTCAAGCCTGGTTTGAGCGTCAAAAAATCGACTTTATAAGACACGAAGATTGGCCTTCCTCCAGTCCGGACCTTAATCCTTTGGACTACAAAATTTGGCAGGTCTTAGAGGAGAAGGTCTGTGCTAAACCACATACAAATTTGGAGAGCCTGAAGTCATCTATTAGAAAAGCAGTCGCTGAAATAGACATGAATATGGTGCGTGCTGCGATAGACGACTGGCCGCGGCGTTTATTGGCCTGTATTAAAAACAAGGGAAGTCATTTTGAATAATTTTAAGTTATATTAATTCTCTATTAAATGTACTTTAAATTGGTATATAAATTATTAAAAACTGATTGGTACTTTTGTTTTTATCATTATTCTTATTTGTGACAGAACTTTAGGACCGACTAGGTAGCAACTATGCTATTCAAGCTGGGCTACAGCTTATAGGTAGGTGTGTTGTACAAAAATACATTTATCCTGTATATTATTTCAGTTTGATATTGCATTTTACATATAAACGTTCAGATGGTTTAGAAGGCAAATGTTTTAGTACTGGCATTGAATTGTTAACATTTTGCACTTAGCACATTTGTCCTCTAGCTAGACCATCAATTTATTGTATTTACCTTATTTTTATTTTTTTATTAAGGTTCCGTACCGAGTTGTAGACAACCCGAGCCGACTTACGGCGACCGAGTGGGATCGTGTGGTTGCAGTGTTCGTGCAGGGGCCCGCTTGGCAGTTCAAGGGCTGGCCCTGGGACGGCAACCCAGTGCAAATTTTTGCCAACAGTAAGTTACGCGATAAACTGTAAGTAAATAACATACATAGGATTTCTGTAACATGATTTTTGTTTTAGTTTGCGCGTTTCACTTGAAGTTCGACGAGATGAAGTTGGACGCGAATGTATCACGCTGGGCGGTCACCGTGCTTAATCTGAGTCGCACCAAGCGGCATCTCGACCGGGCCGTCCTGCTCGGCTTTTGGGAAACGCTGGACAAGTGAGTATATTTGCGATATTTCATTCTACAGTTGGACCTTTAATTGTGTTCAGTAAAGTTGCATCTTCGGTGTTGTAAGTTAATGGTGAAATACAATTACTGATACGACTTATTGAATTAATGATATAGAAAAAATATTTTTATATCAAGAAACGAATTTTTATTATATTAAGTATTAGATAAAAATAAACAATAAAATTGCCTTATTGCTTTACGTACTTAGGCACTAAAATTACTATAAATAACTAACATAATATTCGTTTTACGAAAGGCGTTATTAATGTCCGTCATACCATGGGATGATTCGTAGCAATAGTACAATTGTATGGAAAGTACAACGCCATAAACATATTTTACAGTTTGACAATATTGGTTGTAATTTTACTGAACGCAATTATAAGTCGGACATTAGTGTCCAGTGGCGGCGTCACTTATAAGCGTTTAAGTATGACTTCTACTACTAAGGCATAAATTCGATGTCTGCGACGGAATCAGGTCGCTTGGGGATCCTCTTGAATCACCGATTCTCATTTGATCGAATGTATAATTTCTGCTCAAACCTGTTTATTTTAGCAAAAGTTACATATTTAAAAAAAGGTAAGATCTGTGACCACCAAAAAGTTATAACTTCTGCACGTGTAATGCACGTCGAAGAAATGAAAATTCCTTTTTTCATTTTCATTTTATGAAATGAGGGTCGGTGATTCAAGGATAAACCGGTCGCTTGCGGTCGTCAGGGATACATACTAAAGTGGGTCTTCCGACGTCCGGTCTCGGTCGCCAACATCGAAATTGACCCGGTTGGATTCTTATGAATTACTAATTTTGTACAAACTTTTTATTTTTTGTTTCAGGCATATGATGAAAAACAAACCACATCTTAGATTCTAGTTTAGATTAGCTTAATTTATAAAGAAATCCGTTTAATTATACACTGCTCTTCTGAAAGAGAAGCAATAAATAGTACACATTACAGCTCCTTTAATTCCTCTTTATGGTAGAGACAACAGCATGTTGCATAACATAATATTTAAGTTTATGTTCGAGTAAGGGCTTGCTCGGACCGGCGGACGGGAAGGCAGATGATATTTAATGTATCTTAGTATATTTTGCGCCATTTCCATTGAAATAAGGTAAACAAGAATGCTCTGAAACCGACCTCTGATAATATCTTCTGCGTTCCCCATCCGCCGGTTTGCGCAGGCCCTATGGTTATTAATGGCCATGTCGCAGATCAAGTGGACGGCCCTAGCAGCTCACAGGCAAGCGAGGGCCATTTTTAGTGCGTTATTTCGCATTAAGTAAACCTGATTGAGGAACTCCTTATTTTGGGACAGTCAATCGTTACCAAACACAAAGTGTTGAGGATAAAGGAATTAAAGTTCGAGAACTTTACCGTCTCGTCTGTTAAAGCTTTTGTTCCATAATGGTCAAAGAAAAATCAATTTAGTGTTTTAATTTCCACATAATTCACACATCAAAGAAGCAAAAAATCTTAGGGCGTTGAATTTTTTTTTCATGTACCCTACGTTATACAGGGTGTTTGGTAGCGGGTTCGACAAACGAAAATGGGAAATACCTGGGTCCAATTGGAACACATTTGCCATAGTAACCCCTATGCTAAAGTTGATAGTTTTTTTTTAATATTTTTTTCCGTTTTTTTGAAAATATCCCAAAATTTTACCTTTAAACCTTCTTAATTACATACCTAAGCAACTGAAACCGCCCAATTTTTTTTTAAATCATGCTCTGATAATGGTTTTATTTTAAAACAAAACCAAAACCCATAGGTAGTGCTTTAAAAAAAAAATATGGGCCCTTAAAGCTATGACAAAATGAGAAAAATAAAATGACATTAAAGTTTCGCAAAGTATAAAAAAAAAATCAAAAGTCATAGACGATTTCAAATTAATTAAAAAACTTCTCTGGTTAATACTCTTCACAACGATATGCCATTTAAAAGAAAAAACACAGAAAAAAAAAATACGCAGTACATTGAAATTTCCTCACGAAGATTTATTAAAGAAATCACTTATACCACGGTTATGAATATTGGTGAATACGTTAGAGTTAATAATCGCTGGTAAATTACCATTAATAAAAAACATTTTAAGAGTAATAATAAAATTGAAAACCAAACACTTTTTTAAATTTTGATCACAAAATTTAAAAAAATCTTTGAGCTTCACGGGCGTTATTGCGAGCTCGACCATACGCTAAAATAATATCAGCGTACTCTTCATTGGTAAATGGTGTACGCTGCCGTCCTACCAAAGAAGGCAGCTAACTGTAATGTTGTAGTAGAACCATTCTATACCCTATTGGCAAGCACATAAAATTTAAAATGCTTATACTATTACTATGCACTTAGCCGCCTTCTTTGGTAGGACGGCAGTACGTTCACCCATTGTAATGAAAGTTTCAAAAACCAATACAAATCAACGTGTTTTTCTACAAGTTTTCTGTTTGAAAAAAAATTACAATTTGCCGCCTTTAAAAAAAAAAGTACTTTTCTTTTAAATAACTACAAGCTATTTAAGACACAGATTAAAAAGCTTATTTAGCTTAATGTTTTTTTCAAATCAATGTGGCAAATGCGACGAAAATGTACGGAATGTATTCCTGATCAAGTGATCACAAAATATAAAAAAGTGTTTTGTTTAGCGTATGGTCGAGCTCGCAATAACGCCCGTGAAGCTCAAAGAATTTTTTAAATTTTGTGATCAAAATTTAAAAATGTGTTTTGTTTTCAATTTTATTATTACTCTTAAAATGTTTTTTATTAATAGTAATTTACCAGCGATTATTAACTGTAACGTATTCACCAATATTCATAACCGTGGTATAAGTGATTTCTTTAATAAATCTTCGTGAGGAAATTTCAATGTACTGCGTTTTTTTTTTTCTGTGTTTTTTCTTTTAAATGGCATATCGTTGTGAAGAGTATTAACCAGAGAAGTTTTTTAATCAATTTGAAATCGTCTATGACTTTTGATTTTTTTTGTATACTTGGCGAAACTTTAATGTCATTTTATTTTTCTCATTTTGTCATAGCTTTAAGGGCCCATATTTTTTTTTTAAAGCACTACTTATGGGTTTTGGTTTTGTTTTAAAATAAAACCATTAACAGAGCATGATTTAAAAAAAAAATGGGCGGTGTCAGTTGCTTAGGTATGTAATTAAGAAGGTTTAAAGGTAAAATTTTGGGATATTTTCAAAAAAACGGAAAAAAAAATATTAAAAAAAAACTATCAACTTTAGCATAGGGGTTACTATGGCAAATGTGTTCCAATTGGACCCAGGTATTTCCCATTTTCGTTTGTCGAACCCGCTACCAAACACCCTGTATACAGGGATCGGAAATTCGGATCGATATTTACCTATACTTTCGCACCGGCTTTGTTGTTCAGTTGTATGGAGGCGGACTCAATCATATAATTCGTTACTAAAATTTCTGGGATTTCAAAATAAATAAATTGCACCGGCATTAATTAATAATCAATTATTTATATTAACTGTTTGAAGTTATTTTTCATGTATAGATTTACCAAATGTTATTTAATTTACCTGTAACTCATTAACCTAACGAATTTATAGGAGCAAAAATGAATGTTTTATCCTACATGTAAAGTAATTATTATATTAACATTTTGTAGAATTCCAGAATCCCGGAACTTATATTATTAAAATAATATTTTTAAGAAGCCGACGCCATGTTCGCCTATCTTTTTCCGGGATTTTGCCAAGTTTAGGTAAATATCGATCCGAATATCCGATCCCTGGTTATATAAGAAAACTTAATATTTGTAGGATATTTATATAATATACCAGGCTATTCCCACGCGTTCAAAGCCGCTCGATAAATGCCGATCTCTAAGTGTCTCCTAGAAGACACAAATGCTAGTCGGCTGCCGCGGCTCGCTGCGCACGGAAAGCTCTGCCTACAATTAATGTTTCCCGTGCAAACGACTCGCAGGCAGCGCCTGCGTCCCGTGTAATGAAAAAAAAACAAAATATCGGACGCGTTGCACCTATGTACCAGTCAAAAAACGAATTAATAATTATTTTTTTAAACTGCTGTGCAACGAAGAAAGTTTAAATAGTTATTTTACTATTCGTATGTTTATACGTCTTAGAATTTATTTACTTTATGTATTTTTTTAGTAGGGAACTACAAAATAGGTACCTACGACAATTCGAAACTTGTTCTTAGGTACAGTATTTGTATATATATTTGACGTTATTTTAATATCCTAATATCAACTAAGTTGAGGAGGTTCTCAGGTCGACTGGTTCTTTATCAAAATGATTTTTTTATGCTTTTGCCTCACAGCTCCGCCATTTATGAACCGACTTTGAAAAATATTTTTTTATTTGAAAGATTGGACCCCCCAAGTGTCCCCAAATGAATTTGGTTCGCATTGGATTCAGATTGTAGTAGGTTTTTATATTTTTTTCATTTAGTATTTTATTAGCTTTCTTTGTTTGATGCAAGTCCGGCTTAGATTTTTTTAAATAAATATTTTTATTGTTCAGTTGAATTAAGTATCCAAATATACATATACATTATACATATACATTATACATACATACATTCAAATTCAATAAGTAGTTTGTTTTATGGAATCACCTTGCCTCCTGAATATCTTAATTACCAAACGAGTGAAGGCGCGAGAAAAAACTAGCAGCGTTTAGATAACGGAGGCAACCCTAGCGCAAATTCCAATGACGTTGCGTCACCCGCGTCCAACAGGAGCCCGGGTCCATACAACTGGTGTATCTGTTGCGTAGTAACTTGTACATAATCGAATCTGTGCTTATACTCTTTTCATTTGGGATTTGGGAGGATTCCTAGGGGCGAAACAAATGTTGCGCTGATTTTCCCTAATTGTAGGCTTAGCATCCACCGTTGTTAACCTTTTCAACGCCATTGACGGATATATCCGCACCACTGGTTCAACGCCATCGACGTATATATCCGTCATATAGGTCGTGTGAGAAAAATAACGAATTTTGGATAATTCAAAGAGTGTTTAAAGGTATTTCTTTTCTTAAACTATACTCAGAGAAATAGACTTCCTGCTTATAATAAATAATTATTATATCAATGCATTTTTATTAAAAAATATATTATGTATTACAAAAAAACATTAATTCAGTATAATTCAGGTCGATTTCCTACGCCATTGACGCTTTATTCCGTCGATAGTGAGGTGGTGAATCGAATTCGTCATTTATTCTAGCTATGATATAACATTTATATTTATATTAAAAACTAAAATAATACACGTCATTTTACAGAATTTGTAATTTTTTTAATAATTAATACTCAAATGCATTCAAACTACACCATAATACAGCCGCCATTTTCAAGGCATTCATTTAAAAACATAATTTGAAAATGGAACTCGATATATAAAATATTAATTTTAGTAACAAGACGCGTCCCTATCTTCTGGCTTTAAATAAGGAAAACGCAAGATCCCTACGCCATTGACTGATAAATACGTCCGCTTATGACGTAATAGCAATGTTTAGTGTTAAACGTAGATTACAACATGAATTGTGAAGAGTTAATACGAATTTTAGAAAGTCCTGTTCCTGATGATTTACTTAACTAACGGCCGAACCCTATTGTCAAACCGCGGACAGGTAGCCTTACTTCGTATTAAAATTTGACACATTTTGTATGGGCAAATGTCAAATTTCAACCCGAAGTAAGCCTTATCTATACGCGGTTTGACTTTAGGTTTCGGCCGTAAGTCATTTCATTTTATAGAAAACTGTCATTTAGACATGTCTAAGGCGTGTCTAAGAAGTGTTCAAGTTTTTTGTGGTAAGACCGTAAATTCATACTTTCGTTGCAATATTTTACAATTTTCTAAACTAAAGACAAATAATCATTTCACAATGACCATTAAAAAGTTCTTTGAAATAGAAAGAAAATCTCGAAAACTTCTTAAATGAACATTAAGGAACGTTTGACGTCATAAGTAGGTTAATTATTTCATACAACTCCATGTATAAGGCTATCTTGTTGACACTTCTTAAAATGTATCACATTTTAGCTTGGTAAAATGCTAGACGTCTGACATCTGTCTATCATCTAGCCCATTTCTCGAAAAATCTTTACTTCCTCTGTGCCCAATTGCCAAACACGAAGCAGGTCAAGTTAAAAGAAAATAGGTTGTGTTTCTTTTAAAGTCATTAAATCGGTACGACCAACATTGTTTATTGTATTTTATTTAAATAATTATTTATAAAACGGAAACGAAACCGATTGCAACTTGTCCTGCTTCTAAATAATAAAAATATCGATAAATACGATCCCATCCCCAGGCTGTTATTTGTTTTATTGCTACTACCGGGCTCGGCGTGTGAGTGACGACTTTTGTATTTGACATGGCGTTGAAAAGGTTAATTGCAAGCAGTTTATGAGGAAACGCACCGCTTTCTCTCAAAAAATCGAGATTGTACACAATAATTGTGTACACTTTTTCACCTTATTACATTGAAATAAGGTCCACAAATGTCTTTGTACTTGTCTGTAACTACCCTTCATATAATTATACGTAACGTGTTATGTATATTGCCAGGACATGTCCTTACTAATATTATAAACGTGTAAGTTTGTGTTTATGGATGTTTGTTACTCTTTCACGCTGCAGCGGCTGGACGGGTCGGGATGAAACTTGGCACACATATAGGTTAAGCCCTGGAATAGGACATAGGATTGTTTTTATCCCGGAAAGTGGGACCGTTCCCGAGGGAGAAAAAGCTATTCTATTATCTACTAATTCTATTGATGCGAGTATCCTGCTAATCCTACTAATGAGACTTATCTATAACAGTGATGCTACCGGTCGCCGATCATTTATGCTTACTATCCTTATCGTTACTAATATAATATGCATAGTTTATAAGAGTAGATTGCAGTAGCTACCTATAACTTTCGCATTAGTTCAAGACTTTTATTAAATAAATGTTTAATAATATAGTAATTCAAAAATTAAAAGATACAATGTGATGTGGTTTCTTATTTCATTTTATTTATTCGTTATGACAACACAATCCCAAGGAGCTATGAAAGGCAAAGGTTAAAGCCATTTTTTTAAAACAGGAACACTAACCCCCTTATTCATAACGAACTATAAACCTAATTTAATCACAGTATGCATTGCATTCTGTGAAATCGAAATATCACAATGCTACTATCCTACCAATAAAATGCGAAAGTTTGTGTGTGTGTGTGTGTGTGTGTGTGTGTGTGTGTGTGTGTGTGTGTGTGTGTGTGTGTGTGTGTGTGTGTGTGTGTGTGTGTGTGCGTGCGTGCGTGCGTGCGTGCGTGCGTGCGTGCGTGCGTGCGTGCGTGCGTGCGTGCGTGCGTGCGTGCGTGCGTGCGTGCGTGCGTGCGTGCGTGCGTGCGTGCGTGCGTGCGTGCGTGCGTGTGTGTGTGTGTGTGTGTTAGTTTGTAACTCCTTCACGCGGCAACGGCTGGACATACTTGGGTGAAATAAAAAATTGAGTTAGATTATACCCTGGATTAACACATTCCATCCCGGAATATTTGAAAATTCCCGCGGGAAGAACTATAATCGAAATCTACGTGGACGAAGCAGCGACGAGTAGAAGCTGGCGTGGGAAACGGTCACATTGGTACAATTTCCATATTTGTACAATTCTTGAAATTCATACCCAGGTACCGTAAAACGGGGCTATTTGGGAACCACGAGGCTATTTGGAACCCAAGTAATTATAAGCTTTTAGTTGATATATTTTGGTCATGGCAATAATAGAACTAAAAACTTAGCCTGACAACAAATTTTACAGTTCTAGCATAGAAATGACAAAAAATATATCAACTAAAAGCTTATGATTACTTAGTTCCAAATAGCCCCGTGATTACCAAATAGCCCCATTTTACGGTAGCTAAAATCATTTTTATTTTGCAAAAGTAGGTAGGTTAGGTTCGTTAGGTATCTTTAGATGCCCGAAGGGCAAATCGCCCAGAACTAGGAGCCCTGCCACAGGCAGGGCTCCGTCCAATAGCAGTGGATTTATAATTTGTACAAATATGGAAATTTTACCAATGTGTCCGAAGCCAAACAAATTAATGAGTAAATTTGATGACAATATTTTAAACAAATTACCAAAAAAATGAAATAAAAATAATTATTCTGAATTAAAATAAAATTATTCCTCATCGTAACGTTATTTAAAACAAATGAAATATGACACCCGTTGTTAAATTATTGCGTCACTCAAAAGTTCGAACGCTTTTTCACGATGTTTTTTGTTTTTTTTACGCTTAAGAGAATCGTATTTAAGGGTCAAACGCACACAAAAAACAAAAGTTGTCTCTCCTGTGGTCAATAGTTAAAGGCTTGTGTGCATATAAGATATGTTTTTATCTGATCGGGCCAAAGTAGACCTGACGCCGTATATGCGGATATGGGTTCAGCTAGAAAATTAGGAATTAAACACGTTAACTTCGGGTATGTCCACAGGAAAGACGCGAACCTAACTCTGCGTTGCGTATGACCCTTAACTATTTTTATATTTAATTACCAGTAATTTGATATATTTCTTGGGAACACGCACTCACTTCAGAAGCCAAACCACAAGAATGGCGGAGTTCGGAAGAGACTTCGCCGGTTTTCAATTAATTACGTTCTCATTAGTTACGTTATTTTATTACGAATAATGTTTACTTTATAATTTTATTGTTCAGCATTAAAACTGGAAGGACCTCGTCGTATTATAAAACACCAGGCTTATTTGTGGTTTTGAGTCGTGTGAAAAGTTTACAAAAACCGCATCCAAAGCGGTTCATCCGTTTAAGAGCTACGGTGCCACAGACATACAGACATACACGCACGCACACACATTAACAAACATACACGTGAAACTTATAACACCCCTCTTTTTTGCGTCGGGGTTAAAAACTGCAACCAATTCAGTTCACTCGTTTAAGAGCTATGGTGCCACAGACAGACTGATACACACATAACATAACCCATAAATAGCGGTTTTTGCGACAGGGGGTTAATAACTAATAAATAAAAAATTAAAATGAGTGGTATTAAAAGTGTATAACGTGTGTCTCTATGTTTCTTATGTACCTGAGAGTCTGATTGTGGCATCGTAGCTCCCAAACAGATGAACGGATTGGACGCAGGTTTTTTTTAATAAAGCTACGTACGCTAAGTTCTTAGCAAGATTTTATGAAAATTGGTTGGGCCGTTTAAGAGATAGTAGCTCTGAAAGTAGGTGTCGCCGTTATTTTGGAATTTTGGAGGCTTTTAACCTTTTGAACGCCACAGTCGGCTCTGGCCGACAACTGAAAGTCGTGCCACTGACGCCACCGTCGGCCACAGCCGACACAAGTTAGAGATTAAAAGAGACTATGTTTCGTATGGATTAAGTTGTAATTTGTATAGCATTAAGCATAGTAAAAATTGTTTGGCGTGTGAGTGATGCATTTTGTATTTGACGTACGGCGTTCAAAAGGTTAAAACCCTAAAAGCTCAATATCTCAAAAACGACTGCACCGATTTTGATAAAACACGTCTAAGAACCACCGCTAGAAAACCTGCTCTCAAATTAAAAAAAACGTATCCAAATCGGTTCATCCATTTAAGAGCTACGGTGCCACAGACAGACAGACACTCTCATAACACCCCTCGTTTTGCGTCGGGGGTTAATAAAAAAAGTCAGAAAAAGATCTCTAGATATTTTTCTCAGAATAAACCATACATTGGCCTACTACTTACCAAGATATCAAAAATTTCCAGGCACAAGATCGAAAATCTGCCATATATGTAAATAATTCAAATCAAATTTTTGATATATGGCTACTGTCCAGTGGGACAATTCTGCCAGTGCCAAGGTTGGGCAACGTTATATGGTGATCCTCTAGCCTCCGTGAAGCGATGTAGGTAGAACTTCACTAAGACCAGATGGGATTTTCTTGGAGCAATCCTTCCAAAGGCGATACGTGTTCAAACTTGAATTCTTCATAATTCTGTACATTTGAATGTTAATTTAATGTATATTAATACATCAATACTATCCATTAAACAACAAAATAACTATGCAAAAAATAAAAACAAGAAAGCGACGCCACCTGGTCAAAAACACCAAGAGAGTCCCTATGTGTAAATAAATCAGATAAATTATTCAAAAACCATCATGCATCACGGTGACATAAAGTTGTCATTAGCATTTTACTCATAATTATATACACCGTGCCCGGGACGTACCCGAAGTATTAAGTAGGTATATTATATATTTTTGTTATTAAAATAGTTTTGATTTTATCCATGAAAGAAGACGAAAATTGACCAAATCCGGGGGGGATTTGGTCAATCCCCCCTCCGAAATCTAGATTACAGGAAAAAAACGTATGGACGGAACCCTCTCCAGGCGAGTTCGACTCGCACGTGGCCGGTTTTTTATATGATAACAAGTATTTGTTTTTGGTAGGCGATGCAAATCTATTAAAAGATACTTCATTTCAAAGTTTGAAGCAAATCTCTTGAATACATCTTGATAAACAGAAATTAAAAAAAACCATAAAAAATCACACTCGTCAGTCGAAAACTGTCACAATTAAGATGTTGACACTCAGCATAAATATTTTTCACTAAGAGGTACAAAAGAAACCCCAGCCGAGCACATTTGATGTAAGGGCCGACTTAGTATGGAAACCCGACTATGGCCTTTGTGTACAGGAATAGCTGTGATAGGCTGACAACATATTTATAAGACGAACAATCACAAGTTTAAAACGAAAGAAATTAGCAAAGTCAACGGACGAGTCTGTAGACGACTGTTGGCAACTGGACATTTCCTGTACAAAAATCCTGTAGACGTCTGTCTTCTTCTGGACACTTGACGGGTTAAAAATATTTCGGATGAATTGAGAAACCTCCTCCTTTTCTGAAGTCGGTTAAAAAGTAGAAAACGTCCCTAACATAGGCATACTTGGTACACCGTCTCACAGGTCAAAGATATTTCAATGGATATTTTTGGCACATGATAAAAGACATAATATAAAAGATTCAGTAAGCAGGGCGCACGGGCACTTTTACACGTCAAAAATCTACCAGCGCTTCGCAAGAGACCACTGCTGAGAAGAAACGCTGCAAGAAACTCAACAGTCAGTCGTTTTTTAAAAATTGCTTATCATATTATACAATAATAAACTTAACCTAGCATTATATAAAACAATGAATCTCACATAAAACCAAAAATTAATATATTCATGCGTAGTTGAGCAGGAAAATGTGTCAAAACTCAGAATTGTCACAAAACTAATAAGTAATAGTAATAAAAAAAAAAAAAACAAGTTAACATACCTGTGACGGTGCAAATCAACCTGCATAAAAGTTTCGATACATTCTCCTACAGAAACCGTGTCCCCTAGACAATATACAATGTTTACATGTTTTTTATGACCAAGTTAATATTACGTTATTTAGGTGTTCAGTTTAGGCCAAGCATTTTTATCTGTTAGATAGCCCTCGATTCTATAGTAAGCTTTAGACATCAACGACTTTTTCAAGTAAGTTTTAAGTACTGGAAATGGTAACTTTAAAACAACGTCAGGTAATTTATTATTATAGAAAAGGATGCATTGGCCTACAAATGATTTATAAAAACTTTACGGACACGAAATTTTTAATAGCAATTTTATTTTTGTTTCTTGTATTCAAATGATGTAAGGTCAGGTGGGGTAAGGGGAACATACTTTATTCTTCTTATCTTATTTTGAGTTCTATACTACAAAGTATAAGGTTCTAAGTTTTTTCGCTAAAGACAAAACATACTTATTTGCGTTAGCTTTTCAGGACAAAATACTTTTTATGCAAGTTCTAATGCACATCGCCAGAAAATGATTATTCGTAAGACTAGTTCTATCGTCTCCCTTTCCCTATTTTTGGGGTAAGGGAAACAGTCTCAATAAATCTACAACTAGTAATACTAGTTTGGATTATTCATACGCAAAACATTTTTAAAAACACCTTTATTGAAATGTGTACTTCATACTTAACGAAATACGCTTACAAATATAAAATATTTACCACAATCGGTATTTGGGGTAAGGGAAACGTACGAGTTTCGAACAGGGGTAGTCAACTAAAAACAAAGGAAGTAAAAAGTAGGTGCAATTTTTTATTGTAATGTTTATTAAGTAATGGTTAAAATAAAGTAGCCTATTTAAATTACTTTTCTTTGGCATACAATTGTTCTCACATAGTTCCTAGGCATTTTTTTGTAAAAAATAATGTAGTCTTTAAATATATTTTTTTCTGAAAGAATTAAAACAATATGTTCATATCGCCAACCGTCATTTGACATTATAATAATAGTTAATAGATAACCAATAATTATAACCAATAGAATAGTTTAATACTTAACATTTTTTTCCCCATAACTTAACTTTTTCCCAATTTTTTTTTTCCAAACCAATCAATAGCCTATTTTGCCCTTTAGGATATAATCGGTATGGAGAGGTCAGCTGTGTACCCAAGCAACATGTAAAATATCATAACATTTATAGTTAGTTACCGATTCAAGAGACTATTTCTACTTTTTATAAAATTTGCCTGTCTCAAAATGTTTGTTACTTCTGACGTCGGGAAAGAGAAACATATGTCCCCCTTAACCCGGTCATGATAGTTTCCCTTACCCCACTTATGCATTTGTATGTTATGTTACGAATCACATTAAAATTTAATATTTATAGCATATTCAGCAAACAATTATATGCATACAAACAAAATATATCTATAAAACAATACTAACTGACATTTGCAGACTTGTTACCAGACTTTTTATAACATAAATCAGTATCTAAATAAGGTACGTCGAACTCGTGTTTTCGTTGTTTGTTAACTAAAGTATTGTTTTTGTCACACTCGCAGTTTCAGTTGTCATAAACTCATAACGCTATCTGTGTTTTTTTTTTGGAAATAAATCTCAGTTACTGCTTTATGGATCGTGTAATCACAACTCTGCGGTCTATAGTTTTTGATATATCAACTAGTGTTTCCCTTTCCCAGTAGTTCCCCTTACCCCACCTGACCTTATATCACAATTCTTAACAAAAGAGTCTTGATTTTTAAAGACATAAATAAATTTCTCATAAATAAATTGTGACGCTACAGTCAAAATATTAATTTCTTTAAATGGCAATCTTAAGGAATCACGAGAGTTTGGATTATATATAGAACGAATGGCTCTTTTTTGCAACACGAATATAGTCTGTATGTCAGCAGCTTTTCCCCAAACCAGAATACCGTACGACATAACATAACACTATGAAAATAACTATAATAAACTAAGCGATCTGTCTCAATATTAGTAAGTTGCCTGATTTTCCTAACAGCTCAAGCCGCCGAACTTAATTTACCTGCTTGTACTGCTATATGGGGACTCCATTGCAAGTTTTTATCTATAGTTATCCCTAAGAAAAGCGCCTTATCTACAATTTCCAATCTCTCATCATTAAGAAATATACTAGATTCTACCGGTCTAACATTAGGCAAAGCGAACCTAACACATTTAGTTTTCTTAGCATTGAGTAGCAAATTGTTACTAGTAAACCAATTAAGTACTTTACCTAGTGTGGTGTTTATCGTACTGTAATCGACGGATTTTCGGTGTATCTTGAAAATTAATGATGTATCATCAGCAAATAGCACAATATCACAAAGGTATGTATGATTAAATTACAGTTTATTCAGATTTTACCATGTTCCTTCATGATTAAGGCTCAGCGGTTTGGAACGCACGGACACGATATCTCGGAGTAGTTGGGAGGAGTGCGAGCGCGAGTGCCGTCCGCTTGACACGCGTCGCGTCCGTGGACTTTTTTGTGCGATAATTAGGTATAATGGAGCATACAAAAAAGAAGTTATTATAACTGTTCAGTGGACGGTTGCTTAAATTCCACTTTAAACGGTGAATTGTCCTTTTTCAAGCTACCAGTGGCTTCAGAGAGGTAAGTAGGTATCTGCTTGTATTTCAATGGTTCGTTTTAAACTTACACAGAAGAGTTAGGTAGGTGAGCGCCCCGCCCCGGCCTCCGAAGAATATATCTAAGATCGATTTAAATAATAGTTTCCTATTTTGAATCAGTAAAAACGAAGTACTTAACTATATTTTTGTAAGGTAAATTCACGCCACCTTACGTAAGTTGAAAACATGTTTTTTTGTTTGTGTAGATATTGTGTTGTTTTTAGTGTCTTTTGATAGGTTTAGGTCTAAAACGTATATGGTAATGGAAATTGTGTAACTAGGGTAATCCGTTTAGAAGTTATAAGGAATTTTCGATAATGAAAATTGACAAACGTAAAATTTTGTATGTTTCTGCTCTGTAAACTTTTTGTATTGTAATACCTAGTAGGTAGGTTTATTGTTTTGTTTTGTAGGATAAGTTTTTTGCTATTACGGGCTACAGGTAGGTACTGCGGCTTTGGATTAGCCCCTCCAGTCACCCCCTCCACTTTAATATTAATTCGTCTGGTCGGTTATTTTTGAAGTTACCTACGGTATTTTTAGGGTATCGTACCCAAAGGGTTAAAACTGGACCCTATTGCTAAGACTCCGCTGTCCGTCTGTCCGTCTGTCTGTCACAAAGCATCTCATGAACCGTGATACCTAGCTAGACAATTGAAATTTTCACAGAAGATGTAGGTATTTCTGTTGCCGTTGTAACAACAAATGCTAACAATAGAATAAAACAAATATTTAATGGGGCTCCCATCCCATACAAGAAACTTGACTTTTTTGCCGTTTTTTTGCTAAATATTAATAACGGCAGATAGACATTTGAAATATTCACAGAATATTTAGTGGTATCTTCACATTGAAAATAAATAATTAAAATAAATAAATATTTAACGGCTCCCATACAACAAACGTGATTTCGTGCGCGAGTCCGACTCGCACTTGGACGGTTTTTCTAAAGATAAAGTTATATCTTGTTTCAGGCGAACTGAGTGGTTGAGATTGATCCATAGAGTAGATTTAATAGATTCAAGTTGCTTTCATGTTCGTGGGTGTGAAACTCATTTTAGTCCCGACTGCGTTATAGTAAATTCAAGACGAAAGTTGTTAAAAAGAAATTCAATTCCACAACTCCTACCATTACCGAATAATTTTGCAAATAAAGGAATTCAAGCAATTATTGAAACAGCCGATGTAAATGTAAGTGTTTTCCAATAGCTTACTGTAAACAATTGTACATGAGAATGCGAATTTATTATACTTTAAAATATAATAATCGTGCATTCCGCCAATGTCGAAATCGTCGCAAGATATTTTCTGTGACAAATTTGTAATATAGGTAACAATGCCATTAATTTTTTTTTTAGTTATTGTTAATTTATATTTCCATTCTTCCCGTTTCATTCTCAACAATAAATCAAACGACTAGATACGAGTGCCACTACCGCGATAGTGTTTTGTGCATAAGCCATACTTGACAACCCTAGAGCGACCGCCGAGCGTAGGTATGAAAAGTGAAGTACATACATGTGATTTACTTCTGTACTTATCTGTTCTGTGGTAAGGTGTCCTTTACAAGCACTAGCGAGTTTTTAGTCATTGACTCTAATAACGCAACCTGCTATATGGTAAAATCTGAATATTATAAATCAATACAAGAGTTGCACCACAATATTTGGTAACTTTTACTCGAAGTCTTAATGAGTATAGAGGGCCCACTATTCATTATTGTTTTAAAACCGTATAGTTATCAAAACGACAAAATTAAAAATTAACAAATAAACATGATTAACTAAAGAGTGATAATAAACTTATCTGGTGTTAACCTCCAGGAGCTGTTAGCGGGGGCAACGGATGACTATGCCACCACAGGAGGGAGGGTTCGGTTAACACCCCAGACGTGTAGGACCATAATGGTTCAGGTGGGTGGCAAACTGCCTCCGCCTTCGCCCCACACGTCTACGCCGGAGCGGGTGCGCATCCACGTCCTTCTCGCGCTTCCGCTCCGCCGCCTCCTTCTGCGAGATGATGCTCTCGCAGAAGGAGGCGACCGCCAAGCACGATATCTCACTGCTCAGCATGGCTCAGATCGGAGAGCCCTGTGTCCGCAACCAGAGTGCGGCGCTCCGGATCCCACTTCGAGCACACCTCTAGGGTGTGCTGGGCCGTGTCGTCCGGATCACCGCACTCATGGCAAACCGGACTGGACTCTCCTAATCTTGTGCAGGTAATGTCCGAAGCATCCATGCCCGGTCATTACCTGTAGTGTGTGTAGTAGGCGCCGGACAAAAAATACAATGTAAACATTATTCATGTCTTTAACGAGACGTTGCTAGCAGCTGTAGTCATATTGTTAATTTGGAGAAGTTTAAAAAGCGCGAAAAAAAAATTAAATAAAAAAATAAAAAAACTCCTGCCTCAATACAGTATGTGACACAGTTATATGGTGGGTCAGGGTTTCATTAGCTTGATAGTACTTTAAAACCACAACATAGATTTAAAAAATGGATTCCGGTTCGATGCTGCCAAATATCATAATAACGTGTTCCTAGAATATCAAAATGTCAAAACAGATTATTCTCATAATGTCTAAACATCGAAATCAAATCAAATCAGTGTTTCCGGGCAGACGGCACTACTTCGACGAGATCCTTCTCGCTGGATCTCCCTCTTCAATAGCGTGTACTGGAGTGTAATGACACGGGTACTACCGAGCTGAGTGCAGTGTAAACCACGCCTTCCACTGAGACATACCGAGCCGGTTAGCCACAATAAAATTCTCGTCGAAGTCTGTCCGGAATCACTGAAGGATTTCTTCATCTTGAGCAGTATCATGTCGAGGTCTTCCAGCGTCAGCTTGGCGGCGTTGAACTGATCCTCTTTCCTGAATAAGACGGTACGATGAACCAAACACGCTTGCGTGAGGTAAACGGCGGTTAGGGTAACAACGTTGGTATTCCCTTCTAGCTGCAGCTGCGTCTCCATCGCAGAATCAGTAACAACAATAAATGTTATTTGCGTTTTCTTCGAATTGACAAGCAGGCATTTGAAAAAGAAGCTTAGTTATCAATATCGTCCGAAATGGAAAGAAAGTTGAAAGTAACTGATTACGTAGGTCACTCGAAAAGTTTTGAGATGCTCGAAATTTCAAAATGGAACGCACTTTGTTTTTAAAAAGCAAATTTATTTTAAAATAGAACATCATTAGCTGAATTTAAAAACGATAACGATCCCGCGTTTTTTGGTTGAAACGATGGAGCATAACCGCGAACATTTCTGCTATTATTATTAATTGTACATTTTAAAATGAAAATTAATTTTTAAATGTCATAAATTGTACCTTTTTAGAAAGCTTATGAATTGAGCAAACTATTCCTGTCATTTGTACGCGAAGTGTTGTACCGTAAAAGGGGGCTATTTGGGAACCACGCACGAGGCTATTTGGAACTCAGTAATAATAAGCTTTTAGTTGATATATTTTTTGTCTTGGCTATGGTAGAACCTAAAAACTTAACCTGACAACAAACTTTACAGTTTTATCATAGCCATGACAAAAAACATATCAACTAAAAGCTTATAATTAGGTACTTAGTTCCAAATAGCCTCGTGATTCCCAAATAGCCCCGTTTTACGGTACTTTTTTTTTTAGTTATTCTTTAAAATGCTACAACATTTGGAAAATAATCACTAAAACTTTTAACTTCAAATCCTTTTATTTGCAAAACTTTGCATTTCTTTAGCATTTTTTATTATTTTTTCGTAATCAGTAATTCATTGGCTATTTAAAAAATGCTTTTTTTTTATTTCTAAATGACGATGTTTTTACACAATGACTAGTTTTAGGTAGAAAAGCGGGTATTTTATTAAAATTCTAAAAATGTGAATAACTCGGTAACCAATGAGTTTTGACCCCTGGTTGACTGGACTTAAATCGTTACAAATGAACTGTAGAATAACCCCTTTCAAGGAATACGGCGAATTTCCAGTCACCCGGTATCATTAGT
Source organism: Acleris emargana (assembly GCA_927399475.2). Classification (NCBI taxonomy): domain Eukaryota; kingdom Metazoa; phylum Arthropoda; class Insecta; order Lepidoptera; family Tortricidae; genus Acleris; species Acleris emargana. Next base: position 79,393,066 of record OV656835.1, on the reverse strand, counting down.
GCTCTAAAATGTTTTCAGAATCCGTAGGAAATGACCAGCATTATTACCACCAATTTTACTACGAGAACTTTCTTGTCTGTGGTAGTAGGTAAAATCTGTACAGTAATGTTATTACAGTGTCGAGTTCTGAGGTTATGTTATGAGTTTATATTTTGTATCAAAGTAAATTCTGTAGAAGTATAGGGTACGAGGGCAGAGTGAGAAGCTTCGATCAACAATACAACTAGATAACGGGTCAGAGAACCAAACATGGCACAGCGAATATATACTCACTTCAAATTGGGAGCTTACTTCAATTTAGTTCGTTGTCAACTACGCCAACAGTAACACGTGTCACAATGCCTCAATGCGTTTTCAGAAACTGCAAAAATAATCACCGTTACAAAAATCTTTCAGACGGAATATCGTACTTTCGGCATGTAAATGTCGATTCGTAATATTAATTGATAAATAACTAAGTCTTTCTAATAAATAAATAAATATTTTAGTTTCGGACCAACAATTGTCAATATTTGGTTGTTGGAGAACAGTATGTCAATGGAGTAGTTTAATACTTTATATTATTGCAGTAATAAATTAAATATTAGTTTGTGGATTCCTCGTGAATCTCGTGATCCATTTCATTGTGCGATATAGAGTTCTATCGTCGCGAGTGAACGGCAGGAGTTTTTTAACTGATGAAGACCAAAGATGAACACCGGAAATCATTAATCATAATTGTTTAACGGGCAGTGATGAGATTTCTCTATTAAGAATATGAAACTTCATTCACGTAAAGCATGTAGTGAAGTGCAATTGATGGTGAAGTACCGGGAGAACTCTTTAATGATTAACGGTCCTGCATATTGGATAGCGAAATATTGTTAAGGCTGATTGGAAATTGTTATTAGACTATAAAGTTTTTTAATGTAATGAACGAGTATAATTATGTGCTGTAGAAAATCTCAATGATATGAGAAATATCACTAAAAAGCGATTTTTCTTTTTACAAATAAAACCGTCTTCAAAAATCCATTAAACATACATATACATATAGCTTCTCATTTGTTTCCCAGTGGGGTAGGCAGAGACTACAGAATGCCAGGTGCACCGGTCTAAGCATACAAGTATAACTTTCGCTTCCTCTACATTCATAATTTTAACCCACTGAACAAGGTGAAATAAATGACCCGTCTCCTAGAAATTCCCTATCGTTGCCTAACAGGTATATCAAATATATGATATTTTATATATCCAAGCCAGTGTCAAGTAGGTATACTTACACAAATAGCAATGCCACATGATTTTTGCCACTGAGATAATAAGTCAGTCGATATAAGTTTTTCAAGTAGCTATTAGGGTTTTTGAAGACGCTTTTAATTTTTGTTGCTAAAATAATATATGATGGGTTACTAGCCCACAATATTATTTATATTATCATAAATAATAAAAATAGCGTTGAGTTTTTGTTTAAATTAAACCCACCTGAGACGTCAAAACAGAAATTATATTAAGTGTAAAGCTACTCCATTTGTACTCTGTTCGCGGTGACATTGGCACTCCGCTAGTAGAAGCTGCATAAGGTAAAAAAACGAGCCTCTAGTCGAAGCGACATAAGATAATAAATTGTTTCAATCAAAATTAAGCATTGCGTTAATGATATACCATTTAAATTAGGATGTTTTATTTTGACAATGATTTTACACGAGTATGAAGTTTGTATAGGTCGCCCTAGGACACTTTTGGAAGAGAATTCTGTATGGAACCCGGTGTCTATTGGTTGGTATGTCGATGGTGAGAAGTCTGGTAAAAATCATATTAAAGGTATTTTCTTCACAAATTCATTAATGTAAATTTGTAATGCAGCCTTTTTGGAGGTAAATCGTATATTTTCAGCCAGTTCACACGACTAGTTTTTTTTTGACAGCTATGAAAAAGAAACAATCACTTCGGTGTTTGCAAACATGGAGAAAAGTGAGTTTCGTGTTCTGATTAAACATTATTTTTTGCAAAAAAAAACCATTACGGATACAAAAAAAAATTTAGACAAATATTACGGGAACTCTACTCCATCGATTAAAATGATCCACAAGTGGTTTACGGATTTTCGTTGTGGCCGTACAAGCACTGCTGACGCCGACCGACCCGGACGCCCAGTTGAGGTCACTACACCAGAGATGATCACCAAAATCCATGACATCGTATTGACCGACCGAAGAATAAAGGTCCGTGAGATAGCTGATATTGTAAGCATTTCAGACGAACGGGTTCGTAATATCCTTCACACTTATTTGGATATGAAGAAGCTCTCCGCCCGTTGGGTGCCGCGATTGCTCACAGTAGATCAAAAACGCACTAGGGTGACCCTGTCAGAGGCATGTTTGGCGAAGTTTAGGTGTAATGAAAAGGACTTCTTGCGTCGTTTCATAAGTAACTGTTGACGAAACCTGGATTCATCATCATACACCAGAAACCAAGGAGCAGTCAAAACAATGGATTGCTTCAGGTGAACCTGCACCAAAGAAGGCCAAAGCAGTTTTATCGGCGAATAAAGTTATGGCTACTGTCTTCTGGGATGCTCGTGGTGTAATATATGTTGATTACCTTCAGAAAGGTAAAACGATTAACGGCGAATATTATGCCAACTTGTTACAGCGATTTCATGAAGTTTTAATGGAAAAACGACCCCATTTGGCGAAAAAGAAAATCATTTTTCACCAAGACAACGCACGGGTCCACACTTGTGCAGTTGCTATGGCTAAAATCCACGAGTTGCGTTACGAATTGCTCCCGCATCCGCCTTATTCTCCAGATTTAGCCCCCTGCGACTATTTTCTTTTCCCAAACTTAAAGAAATGGCTTGGTGGAAAAAGATTTGGTTCCAACGAAGAAATCATCGCAGAAACTACTATACGGAGGGAATCGAAAAGCTAGAAAAGCGATGGACCAAATGTATTGAGTTACATGGGGACTACGTTGAAAAATAAATTGTTACTTAGACCAAAAAAAAAAAAATGTTTAATTTTTTCCAGACTTTTCACTCTGCCCTCGTATCTTGCAAAAATCATACAAGAACTACGGCGGCTAAAAGGTCTAGGTTGAGTAGGGCACTGGGTAAGTTTGTATGAACATACTTACCTAATTATCATTTTATTTTTCAGCGGCCACGGATGATTTTCTTATAATGGTTTAGAGCGCTTCGGCTGATATTGTACAATACGCAAAATGTACACTACACGCAAAATGTGCAAACAGTTAAAATGTAGGTACATACGCAAAATCTACACCATGACAAACGTACAGGACACAAATGTACGTACGCAAAATGTTCTTACGCTGAAAGCACATTACGCAAAATGTGTAATAAGAAAAATACACATTTCGCGAATTGTTCAATGCAAAATGCACAATCCGCAAAATGTGACACAAGCAAAATGCTCAATCGCCAAACGAACAAAACGTAAAATGTACAAGTGTACAGTAAGCAGGGTGTTTTACTAAAACGCCGACGCAAAGAGAGGGTATGTCAGTCTGTAGCTCTCAAATGGATGCTCTCAAAGATCTATGTCTATGATGGTAGGTCTCAAATGGATAGACTAATTGAGATGCGGTTTGGTTTCTTTTGAAAGCTGGTTTAATCGCTAGTATTTTTAGCTGGTGCCGTGTGGTTGCCGGCTTAGAATTGTGCCACTCCATGTCTTCCCGTGGAAGTCGTAAGAGGCGACTAAGGGGGAATAAGGCTTGTAGTACTGTTAGGCGATGGGCTTGCTACCTGTCACTAATATACACTGTTAAACATCTTGGCCTAATTGTGCAAATTGTGGTTACAGAGTTATCAACAAGTCTTTGGAGTTGTTGGTAATTCTGTTGCTAAGTTTCGTTAAAATGGGTTAGGCTATTCAACAGTTAGGTAGGTAGGTTAAGTTATGTTATTTTATTTTAATGCAATAATAGATAGTGTGAGGATTTTTATTATTTTCGAAAACGCCATGTACCTACTTCAACATTGTAAACGCCATTGTTATACCCATGTTATAAGAACTCTTTCCTTATCACTTATATATCTTTATTGTCATCAATGAGCCAGTATCAACTCTACAAAGTCTGTACATTTTGCACATTGTTATTTTTCCGTTATGTACAATTTGCGTTTTGATCATTCTAACTTTGTACATTTTGCTACTATCACGTGGTGTACATTTTGCATATTGTACAATTATCATATTTACATTTAATTGTTTGTACAATCTGCGTACTGTACATTTTGTGTACTGTACGTTTGTCATGATGTAGATTTTGCGTATCTACATTTATCTGTTTCCGCATTTTGCGTGTAGTGCTCATTTTGCGTAGGTATTGTATATTATCAGCCCAAGCGGTTTAGAGAGCGGAGATATTAAAGATTTCAGTTTTTAGTTTTTGGTACTAAAAGTACTCCCAGGTGTGATCATTCACCAACACGAGGGAAAAAAAGGAGCGAACCATGAAATATGTGTGTAAATTTATAAATGTGTAAACTTTGACGATAACAAGAGGTCAATGAACTTGCCCAAAACATTAAAGTCCTAGATAAAAGTACACTTTGCCTCCTGGGATTCCCTGTTCTTGCATAGTTTTTCAGATTACATTCATAATTATTATTATCTATATAGGTACACCGTGCCCGGGACGTCCCGAAGGATTTTAACAGCGTGTTCCTGAGGTTAAATAAAGTTAAAAATTTTACATTAACATAGGTCGAATCCGGCTTTTTAAAATTATCATTATTTTCATACAAGTTAAATAGAATATTTTCGCTTTTCCAGGAAACACAGCCTAAGGACGAGCTGGCAACGCTTTTCTTGTAAATTGTTTTTGGGAAATCCCCTTGAAAGTGTTACAGCCTATAGTTGGTTCCAGTTTAAATGACGAAAATGCACTTAACGCAGGATTTTACAACTTCTTTTGTTGCTAAATATGAAAGGAAAAGATAACAAAGGGACGACCGAAGTGTGGCACGTGCCTTGGAGTAGCTCAACCCTTCTTGATCATTGGGTTTTACCTGAACTGGACACATTTGAGTAGGTGTTTTGTTTTCTAAATACAATTAAGTAGGTACCGTGCGGTTAACATTTAGGTAAAAATGTATTTTTAATACTATTCTTAAATTGTACAAAGTGATATTGACACAGTATTGAATAATTATTTTAGAAACATTTAATTATTAAGTAAAATACCGGCAACATCAAAACTATCAAGATTGTTCGTTCACAGTATACTTTACTTGATGATAACAATTGAAGAATAGATGTTGGTAATGGTTGGTTTTAAGTGCTTTTCGTCATATTAACTAGAACCAACTATACCACCGAAAATACAAAGTGCGCCTTCCTATGAAGTTAACGTAAAAAAATTAAAGCACTTTCGAACTTTTAAGAGACTTTTATAGTGTAAAGGAATTCTATAATAAATAATTTATAATTAATGGATAATAAATAATATAAGAATAAGTATAGATAATAAATATAAATTGGTAATGTTATGGTATCATGAGTTAAGGTGACTTATTAAATTTAATAAATCTTGTTTTTTGTTAGGATTAGGAATAATTTTTGATAATTGTGCCTACTGATTTAAATTTTTACTGACATTTTTAATGTATTGTTTGATGTGTGCTTTTATGCAATAAACATTTGATTGATTGATTGATACCAAAGTAGACACATCCAGTTGCATTGCTTGTTGTAGAAGGCAAACAAGCTAAAAATCCTTTTAAACAGATAGATAGCTTTTACTAGAGAAACCACACCTTTAGACTTGATCCATTGTGATCTGTGTTGACCAATCTCTACAACCTCATTACAAGGTAAAAAATATATGTTAACTTTAATCGATGACTGTACGCGAAAAGTGCTTGCTCACTTTATATGTTCAATGACTGAAATAAAATAATTAATTTTCCGTTTTCAAAACAATTAAATTCGAAAATAAAGTCTATTAGGACTGACGGTGGTGGTAATGTGCTAAATAAAGAATTTGCTGATTATTTTTCTTTAAAAGGTATCGAGCATCAAACAACGTCGCCCTACAGTCCTCAACAAGCCGGCAGCTGCAGAGCGCGGTACTCATTCACCACAACCCCTCCGATGGAACGGAGTCCCGAGTGCCGCCGACTTTGCGGAGCTCCCACGCCGCTGCCCACTCCAAATGTTCGCCAAACGTTTAGACTTTAGAGCGACCATTAAAACCGAACCCGACAGAACAGGCAGACAACGACTGAACTGCTCCCTCTCTTTGAGCCGGATCTGGAACGGTTTTGGGTTCGTGCTGACCAGTGCACAATGCGCCAGGCTGTCCAGGGTTCTGCACAATATTTTATATAAAATCTAATTTCCTTACACTATATTTAAACTACCCAGTTGAAATATTGAAAAGTGCCTTAAAAATTATAGTTAAAATCAGGTTTTAACGCCAAAAATGTAATCGAACGAAAGGTACACTACACCTAGGTACAGTCGAGTTAGTAGGTAGTTCTCACGAAATCTCGAAATTCGATTCTGACGATAAAATTAAAAATAGTATGATGATTTAGATATTTTTTTATATGGATTTTATAGTAGTCATAATATTAAATTTTGGTTAAGTAGTGGTCCCCAGAATAAGCGTTTTTTTTAAGAAGTACCTATAAGGCTTCTTAAAAAAGATAAAGTGAGGGAATGATGACTTAGGTGATGGAATGATTTTTATAAGCAATGATGAATATTTTTAAATAAAAATGGTTAATTATTTTGTTAAATATTTTGTATTGAAATATGAAATATATTAATTAACATTATTAGGAACTATATAGTCCAGAAAATCACAATTTCTTTGCAGTCTGAGGCTGATTTCAGGTCAGATTTAATTTTTTCCCTTCGCTTCCTATCATATTCCTTCTTTTTTAATTTAGCTTCCTCTTTACTGATTTTCTTTTTTTTTCATTATTGTGCCCTAAAACAAAATGCTAGAGTTAAATTCAAGGGCTTGCAAGCGACAGTAAAAAATAATTCCAACCCAGTCAAAATCATTACCTCCTTAATTATCATTACCTCACTGTAAATGTAATGTAAAAAACTGTGAGGGAATGCCGATGAGGGAATGACGAAACAAAACATAACCTTAAAAAACTAGTGACTCGGCCATGCTTTAAACAAGGTTATTTGCGGAAGTAAACTACTCCCAAAACCCTACTTCATCACGCAATTAATTATTGTTAAAGTACTTTCCTTCCTTTTTTTTAGGACGTGATGTAATGACGAACACAAATGTAATTTTAAGAAATTTTGTATTCTATATTTTTTCAACAAAACCTCGAACGCGTACACAATGAATTCGCCATATTGGCAAAATGTCAGTGCTGCCAGCTATTAAAAACAAACGGTAGCGTTCACTTTTGATTGAAACAGCGTTCAAAAATTAACTGTTAGTAATGTCATGAGGGAATGATTTAATTTCATTGGACACGTAGTTTTAATATTTTTTTAAATTCCGTTTTAGTTTTTTTATCCTAATAAAGAATACATTCATTATTTCATTGTTTTTAGAATAGGTTATTGAAATTTTCATCGCTTCTACTTAATCATTTTTTTTAAATAATTGAAAGTGGATGTTGGGACATAGTGAGGGAATAATTTTAACAGCATTACATACACTGTGTTTTTTTTATTTACACATATTACTCAGAAATTTTAACTAAAACGCATACCGACGGTGATGTTTACTGCAGGGAAATTACACTTGCAGCTATATATTTTTTTTTTTTGTGAAAACCTGAAGGACAATAATTTCGAAGGTATGTATGTATGTATTTAAACTGCCGTAATGTATATGAATTGTGACAACGATTAAAGAGACACTGACAAGGTAATAAAGTGTATACATATTTATGAACTTGACTGTACCTCTTTATAACATTTTCGACGCTCTACGTCAAATACAAATGTGTCACTCACCCGTCTAGCATTGTTTTAAAGTGATGCAAATTTTTACATAGTATTCACAAAATAACGTTCCTTTTAACTGTATGTTACCTGTGTTGATAAGCGTCGGCGGCGTGGTAGGCCTCTTTTTGGCGATCAAAAAAGGGTTAATCCGGCGTTTCGGCTGCGTTGCACCAGCTGTGGTTACGGAAGGACTGGGGGTTACTATGACGTAGCTATGCAGTTCAGTTTACGCTGAGAGAAAGGGACAGAGTTATGTAGCATCTATAGCTCTGTCCTTTACAATCACCGTAAAATGAACTGCATAGTGATGTCATAATACTGCCTCGTACGGAAAAAAGGCACATCTACTATATGAATAGTATTGCACTTTCAACCTTATAATAACCAATGAGAGTTTAGTATGCATAAGCATGCTTCAATGAAATAATTGCACATGCGCCCTTTCTCCGTAGTAAGGCAGAATAGCCCTCCTGGTGTCAGAAATATCATCTTTGGTGCGGGCAGATCATCGACATACCAACCAATAGACACCGGGTTCCATACAGAATTCTCTCCCAAAAGTGTCCTAGGGCGACCTATACAAACTTCATACTTGTATAAAATCATTGTCAAAATAAAACATCCTAATTTAAATGGTATATCATAAACGCAATGCTTAATTTTGCATGAAACAATTTATCATCTTATGTCGCTTCGACTAGAGGCTCGTTTTTTTACCTTATGCAGCTTCTACTAGCGGAGTGCCAATGTCACCGCGAACAGAGTACAAATGGAGTAGCTTTATACTTAATATTATTTCTGTTTTGACGTCTCAGGTGGGTTTCATTTAAACAAAAACTCAACGCTATTTTTATTATTTAAGATAATAAAAATAATATTGTGGGCTCGTAACCCATCATATATTTTTTTTGCAACAAAGTAAAAGCGTCTTCAAAAACCCTAATAGCTACTTGAAAACTTATATCGACTGACTTATTATGTCGCTGGCAAAAATCATGTGGCATTGCTATTTGTGTAAGTATACCTACTTGACACTGGCTTGGATATATAAAATATCATATATTTGATATACCTGTTAGGCAACGATAGGGAATTTCTAGGAGACGGGTCATTTATTTCACCTTGTTCAGTGGGTTAAAATTATGAATGTAGAGGAAGCGAAAGTTATACTGGTATGCTTAGACCGGTGCACCTGGCATTCTGTAGTCTCTGCCTACCCCACTGGGAAACAAATGAGAAGCTATATGTATATGTATGTTTAATGGATTTTTGAAGACGGTTTTATTTGTAAAAAGAAAAATCGCTTTTTAGTGATATTTCTCATATCATTGAGATTTTCTACAGCACATAATTATACTCGTTCATTACATTAAAAAACCTTATAGTCTAATAACAATTTCCAATCAGCCTTAACAATATTTCGCTATCCAATATGCAGGGCCGTTAATTATTAAAGAGTTCTCCCGGTACTTCACCATCAATTGCACTTAACTACATGCATTACGTGAATAAAAGTAATTTCATATTCTTAATAGAGAAATCTCATCACTGCCCGTTAAACAATTATGATTAATGATTTCCGGTGTTCATCTTTGGTCTTCATCAGTTAAAAAACTCCTGCCGTTCACTCGCGACAATATAACTCTATATCGCACAATAAAATGGATCACGAGGAATCCACAAACTAATATTTAATTTATTACTGCAATAATATAAAGTATAAAACTACTCCATTGACATACTGTTCTCCAACATCCAAATATTGACAATTGTTGGTCCGAAACTAAAATATATTTTTTTATTAGAAAGACTTAGCCATTTATCAATTAATATTACGAATCGACATTTACATGCCGAAAGTATGACATTCCGTCTGAAAGATTTTTGTAACGGTGATTATTTTTGCAGTTTCTGAAAACGCATTGAAGCATTGTGACACGTGTCACTGTTGGCGTAGTTGACAAAGAACTAAATTGAAGTAAGCTTCCAATTTGAAGTGGGTATATATTCGCTGGGCCGTGTTTTGTTCTCTGACCCGTTATCTAGTTGTATTGTTGATCGAAGGGGCAGATCTATTAAATAATAATATATCTCTACCTCTTGTTAGTTTTTATCGCGGCAAGACCTGATTTTAGGGGCAGACTCGTGGTCACCCCAGGTTGTCACCCCAGTACTATTCGCCTTGGTCGGAAATTCGACAGAAATCATTTTTATTCCACAAAAGTAGGTAGGTTAGGTTCGTTAGGTATCTTTAGATGGCCGAAGGCCAAATCGCTCAGAAATAGGAGCCCTGCCTCAGGCAGGGCTCCGTCGAATGGTACTGGGGTGACAACCTGGGGTGACCACGAGTCTGAACCCCTGATTTTAACTATAGTCTTAATTGTTACTTGCCTGCTTTTATCTAACGTTTAAAAACTCGTTTGAACATGTTTTGAAAGCCACGGACGACTGAAATTTTACGTGTAGATACGTAGGTATGTACTTTACATACCTACGCATCTATCTGCACTGAGTAGGGTTGCCAACTATTTCTTGGGCAAATATAGTATTTTCAAGCCCAAGGTATAAAAAATATAGTACACTGAAAGAAAATATAGTATTTTGAAGAAACACTTTGTATAAAGTGTGTATTAAATATAATGCACAATACATATTTACTACTTACTCTGCCTGCTACAGGGGCCACTATCAGAGCTGAAAAATGCTATTTCACCACTCCAACTACATTGGTGCTTAAAATCTGTTTGAATCTACCAACCCAAATTGCATACATATTATAAGGAATGACCGAAATATAGTATTTTTGCGTACTATATATTTCTTTAACAGTATATAGTACACAGAGTCAAAATATAGTACAATACTATATATTATAGTACAGTTGGCCACCCTAGCACTGAGTGCTCACTGAGAACACGCAGTGCAGTAACGACGGTGGAGACTTCGCGAATGGTAACATCGTGGGCATCCTCTACAATAAAAGATCACTGAATTTTCGTCATTTGTATTTAATTAAAATTTTGATTCAATGTTAGTGTATAACAATAAATATTTGTCTCTTTTTAAGAGTTGTAGCCATAATAATACGTGTTTTTAATGATATTTTTACAAAATAAAACCCATTGGTTTTACCCATAACAATATCACATCGTTAGGCGTGTACTTGTATTTAGGAGGTCCAATTTGGTCTCAGGAACAGTGCCGGCATGATCAAAATTGTATCTTTAAAACTATGTAGGTACCTAACGTGGTTGCTCCCGTGATCTTTTCTTTTTTTATCCCTTAATATACATAAGTAATTCAGAAAGTCCGCGTACTGATATGGCTGTCTATTAATTTGACAATTACCACATTATAAAGGATACACAATGTATAAAATATTTATTTGAAGTTACCTACTTTATCTACTTATTATCCGCTGTTTGAATATTGGGAATGCACATTAATCATTAAAACCAATGTCAATCAGAGATTATGTTCTATGAAATAAGAAATATTTTATATAAGTATAGGTACAAACTTAATGTTATTCTAAGACGTTACTGGTCCTATACAAAATGTTACAAAACTACCCAAAAAAGGAAATTATTTATCAAAATCAAAAATAATGTCAACCTCAGTACACACAACATCACACTTAACTAACCATTAAAGACAGAGCAGAGAGAAAAAGAAAGAGATGTATATATGTGTATTATGTCAACTTCTATGCATTCTAGTGCGACTCTCTTTCATGCAATATTTCAGATTTCTGAAGTGTATAGCTAGATGTGTTGCTGTGTGTACGCTTTCATCTCAGTCAACCTGAATTGGCATAGACGATTATTAACAGAAGGGGTAGGTAGGTGTAGGTAGGTTTTAGTTTCAAAAGGTTTGCGAAGTCATAAATGTCATAATGCGGCTTCAAAAAATGACAAGATAGAAAAAAGTTAACCTTACTGACAATTACAAATCTTCTTCATCATCACAACCAATAGACTGTTTTATATTTTTTTCCATTTTATTACAAATTGAGAAAAACTACGAGTTACTCTAACTCGGTATATTACGAGAAGTTCATATGTGTAGGCCATAAAGATGGTCATTTAAACCATGCCAGCGAACAGTATCGGCGACGGTTTATCGATGGCAGACAACCTCCAGAACGGTTATTGCTAGTTAGGTAGGTCAGGTACTGTATTAAGCCATATTAGATGAAGTCGAATTTATGCTTCGGTTTTCATACAGTGTCAATGGACCTTTACAAGGGACCATTTAAATCCCCTTTCTGCTTTACGGGTATTTTTGTAACACCTTGTATAACTTGACCTACACTTTGTATGTGCCCGTTTTTACTTTGTAGGTTTTTCAATGTGATTCTGTATTCTGACAGAAATATGATAAAATCACGGTAAAAAACCATCTGGCTAAATGAATATGTCTTTTTGGCCATTTATACAGCTCTTTTTTGCTCCTTAAATTTTTTTTTTGATAAATCACAATATCGTTAACAAATATAAAAAATAACATTGTCATAAGAATTAGTAACGACAGCGTCATTTTGCCCCGGTAAGGAATGATAGGACCAAATTTTACCAGTCGCAAAGTTGCCGTCAAAACAATAATTATCTGTTAAAACATACTTTAGTCTTTAAATATGATATAATAATAACAGTTCAAATCTACGAAGAACACAATAATAATTTACAATTATCATTAAGTACTCAAATATTTAAAACATTTGGAGGTTCATGATATCCTTGTCAACAATATACATAGCGTAAACCAAAACAAACATCACCAATTTAGATTCTAAAGGTTAACTATTTTGATGAAGCGACGAACTAAAAACTATGAGTTTAGCACAATCACTCATAGTGACGCAATAGGGCCCCAGCAACGTCGACAACAGCACGCCAGCTACTAATGAATGAGCACTATACTTTACTGTTGAGTAAGGAACTCGGGTTTTTTATGAACTGAATATAATTAGTAAAAAAATATACTTGCAGTTCATTGAAAAAAAAAATATGATTAAGAAACGGGCCTGGTATTGTAGTGGCAGAGTTGTCTCTAGGTGCTCGACCCCATAGGAATGATTCGTGCAAACTAATGAAATGAGCAATGACTTAATTTACTCGAATACGAGTACAAGTATTATCAATTAAAATAACGCTATTCGTCTGACACACTAAAAAGACATCCGAAGTCTTGAATAACCTATTAACTCGAAAAACAAATAACAACATTTTTCTCAAAATAAATCAAACAAAAGCACCGGCAAAATCCAATATGCGTATTTATTAAACGCATAGGTATAATAACAATCACAATACGCGTAATTAAACGTGAGTTTCTTGCGAGACGCATTGACGGGTCGCCAAGGAATTTTCTTAACGCGTGAACTCATATAACATTCTGCTAAGTTTTATTGCCTTCCGTAAATTACTTTAAGTAGGTAAGTACTAACAAGTATTTAACACATTACGTTATCTATCGGCACTAGGCGTGAACACTCATGTCATGACGTAGGTATATGTACGATGCTATTATATGGTCAAAAATATTAATCATGACAAAACGGCGAAATCAATCTGCCCTTGCACTAATTACAACTCTTTTGTTATCAATGGTGTACTTAATTGTTTAATTCCAAATTAATGTTGAAATTACTAATAATCTAAAGGGCAGTCAAATAACTAATAATTATAATTACCCTTTTTTACCAGACGTTTTATATAAAGTGGCTTTTCTGAACGCAAAAGGGTACCTACTGCAGACGCGTAAAAGACGACACGTAAAATATTCTGATTGCAACTTACCTATATACGTGTTTGAACATTAGGTTTCAAAATAGGTTTAAGCCACTAACATAATGTACGACGATAATTGCACATTCTTAAGGTAAATGGTTAAGTACATTTTATCCTCTGCCAGTTCTACTGTTAAATGAAAAGTAACAGCGAGTATATAAAGTAAAATAGTCTCAATCGCTTAAACCCCAGCGCAGACTCTAATATTCGAATGTTGTCGATGTTGGCACCACTTCCAATATCATTTGCAAGAAAACGGTAATTTTATCTGAAACAATACCACACATAAGAGGTCAATTATTTATGATATATCAAAATATACTTCTTACGAACTTTAAAATGCTCGGCGAAAGCATTATCGTCAGACGTCGCCGGTGTGTCGTTGGTCACCGGACGGGGACGGTAATCCCGGGCGAAGGACGACCGCTGCCAGCAGTCGGCGGACGTCACAAGTCGCCGTGTTGTCGCCGACGCACCGGCGACACTTTGACGATCACACGAGCCCACATGCACATGTAGGCCCTTCAAAATAGCCTTAAACTAGGTTCTTACCCATGAACGGCAGAGAGTAACCCCATTTCACGAAGGGCAGATAAACCAACAAGCCAGCGAATATGAAACCAGTTGCATATAGGTATTCCCACTGAGGCTTGTCGATTATTGGGGCTACAACCAAATACGTTGACACCAGAAGTACGATGTATGGTATTATAATGGGCACCTAAGAAAATGAAATATACGTTTATTAACCTTTCATCCTGTATGGCTTGAAAACTTACCAAGTTGCTATATGTTTGCACGTCTGCTATGCTCGACGCATATTTCGTGCCTTTAAAAATATATTGAACGTGTAAACTTACAAACATGTGCGATATTTTGGTAGGTAAACAGTAGAGACGCGTACAAGCCCAACGGAAGCCATTGCGTCATGATAGTCTAGAAAACCTAAGGATTGGGTAATATCATCTGATTTATTTATATTTTGGCAGACGTATTTACTGCATAGGTACTGGGATACAGGAGTCAAGCAGTAGATTATTTTATTTTACTGATCTTTATTTATTAGTGAGTAATAGTGAAAATAAAGTCACGTGGTGGTCTCGTTTAGCAGTATCGGATGTGATCACAGTTTTTTTTTGTTTCAAACATAGGGTCCCATTGGTTCATGAAGACGGATTAATTAGCTCTCCACAAAACCTTCCACCGTCATGGGAACTTTTACGGTTTGACTCTTACTAAGCTAAGCTCTTAGAATCAAACAAAACAAAAAATATAATTTATTTCAATATCGCAACCACATTGTATATTGTAGCGATTTTCACAAACATATTTTTATTTATTTTATCAATACATACCTACTTGATATAACAAAGGTTTAGGATCACTTATTTAGGGGTAAAAGTTCACATCAGACGCAATAGAACCACAAAATCTTTTTATGGTAAATTGCCGACAGGAACTACGATTTTTATGCAAAACATATAGGCTAAACCCTTAATCAAGTACTCGCGCTACTACAAATTGTGGGGATTTTCGTGATTCAAGCGGATTTGATCCACCATATTATGTCACTTGCGCAAAATTCGCAATAATACGTAAATCATGGATACGATTGGTGTAAGTGGGCAGGAGTAGTACCTACTAATTCCTTTTAAAACTTTGAAAAACGCAATAGGTCTCATTGACGCAATGGCCCCGGTTGAACTTAAATTAATGTTAAATCTGCATAAACAGTCTCGCTGGCATACGACATTAGGTACAAACTTATAGTAACTGGGATATAAGTAATTACATTTATATCAGTCCCCTATGTTGTCATTTAAAGATATTGCTCAGGGCCTCTATTTTAGGCTGTTAAAACCATATTGTCTTTTACCTGTTATCGTATTGTCAACATTATGATAGCTCTTATTTATGTACTTGACAGAAATGGCGGCCGAGTTAAAAACAATACCATAACAGGTCAAAGACAATATGGCTGTTTACGCCTAGAATAAAAGCTCAGGGCCTCTATTCAACACCGTAAGAACAATATCGTTTTTGACCTGTTATTGTATTGTCAACGTTTTGATAGCTCTTATTTACTTGACATGACAGTAATGGCGGCCGTGTTAAAAACAATACCATAACAGGTCAAATACGATTTGGATTTTACCGCCTAGAATAGAGGCGCTGGTCTGATTGCAAAATTGGAGATTTAATTATAGTTTTCACATATTTACCTTGTACGGTCTCGGTGCGTGAGGCTTGGTGCGCCTCATGACGATCAGCGCTAGCATGGCGCCCCCGTAGAATATCCACGCCGTGAACGAGAAGAAATCGATCAGCGAGTCTATTGTCCCGTACAACACCATGGCCACTGCTATCAGGGACTGAAACCAATTGAAAGAACCAAGTGCGATTTCGAGTGTTGCCACCGAAATCATGGGGATATTCCCACCAATTTGTTACCAATGTTTACCTACAGCTGGTTTTTCCACCTATAAGTACCCTTATAATAAAATTTCATAAAATTTCCCGGTTGTTACCACTAAAAGAATAGGTTGCCTCTGGTAACAAATAGTAAAATATAAGCTAGCGAGCAACCAGAGCGGACGTGTCGCAAAATTATATTTATATATTCAAACAAATACTATAGGATTATAACCAGTTACACTAATTATAATAAGTGCTTAATTCCAGTGAACAATGTGAGTTCCTTTACGCCGCCAGTTACTTTCGAAGTGTTATTTCGGCGCAGCGGTAACGGCTCTTCACCTCCTCGGGTAAACGAGACGGATGCATAATTTTGGTCTCGCTCGTTGCTCGTCGCATCGGACCTATCTCCAGAGACTGAAATTCAAAGGATACTTTTCGCAACAATAAAAAAAAAATGTGATAACAACAGTGAAATATTAACTGAAATGTCTGAGATCCGAAAACAAATGTTAGAAATGATGGCACTTATGAAGCAAACAAAATCAATCAGCAAAATTTCCGAAGACGTAACCACTATTAAAGATGAGGTCAAACATATCAAATACGCGATGGAAAAACTAAAATCAGAACAAGACTTTATCAAAACTCAAATAAATAACCTAATTCAAATAAATACCGCGACAGAGGAAAGAATTGACGCGATAGAAACTGAAGTGAGCGAACTTAAAAAAGGATCTACCAACTTTAGGGCTCCCAGCAATATCTCACCCGAGGACCTAATAGCAGAAATACAAGAACGTGAAGTCAGATCGTGCAACATTATAATACAGGGGATTTCAGAATCAGATCACCCTACCCAAGAAGAGAATTTGGCGCATGACATGGACGAAGCTCTAAAAATATTAAGGGAAATATCACCTTCATGTCCTCCTCCTCTACAAACTCAGCGGCTGGGGAAACCAAAAGCCGAAAGAAACAGAATGTTAAAAGTACGTCTCTGTTCTAAAGAGCATACCAAATTCATTCTTAGCAACCAGAAGAACAGGATGGATGAAACAATCGGCATATACACCGATAGAACTCCTCAACAGCAGAACTATATAAGCAGCCTGAAAAAAATAAAAATAACTAGGACCACAAACGGTGAGTCGAATCTTACTATAAAATATTATAAAGGCACTCCCAAAATCATCGAATTACCGGCAAAAAACTAGAAAGCCCAGACGATGTGAGAGGAAATACGTACCAAATTACCAATAGGTACCTACCAAAGCTTAACAACGGGCACTAATTCATTAAACTTTCTATATGCAAACGTAAGAAGCATAATCAAACCTGGGAAACTAGATGAACTTAAATGTACTTTAAAGGCTATACAAAGCACCATTCACGTCGTTATTTTAACAGAAACGTGGCTAAAATCTGATGAAGAATTAACCAGAATTCAAATACCAGGATACACGCACTACTGTAATTATAGAACAGATACTCGAGGAGGGGGTGTTTCCATATTGGCACACCACAATTTGAAACATAGTGAAATAAGAAGTCTAAACATGAATGGTACTCACTACCTATGGATACACCTTGATAGATATGCCTTGGACGTCGGTGCTATTTACAGGAAACCAGAAAACATGCATCAAAAAGCATTCTTAGATACTTACTCGGAACAGTTAAGCAAATCAACAGGAGCCATTATATTTGGGGATTTTAATATCAACATCCTAAACAGTGATCGAGCAACTGGCGACTACAAGCAGATAATCAGTGAAAATGGGTATAAAATACTGAACCGAGTAGACGAAAAGTACTCCACGCGAGAAACTGCTATCACAAAAACAATTATAGACCACGTATGCACAAATTTAACCGAAAACTTCTTTCATCTAGCGTTAGTAGAATCAGCAATGTCAGATCATAAGCAGACTTACCTAGAAATTAAGAAATATCAGCCCCCGCTAGTTAAAAAAAACAAATATGAGGCAATAAATTATGAAACACTATATTATTATCAATTAGCAGACTGTTAATTTTGACGCAGATCCAGAATACCGACTACTAGAAGCAAAGCTGATATCATGCATAAATGGCAGTAAAGTCCCAAAAATTAAATACCAAAATCCACCGAGGCAAGACTGGATAAACAAAAACATAATCGACGGAATCAATAAACGAAATATCCTGTGGTACGAATTCAAGAAACACCCAGCAAACCAAGAGAAAAAAGAAATGTTTATAAAACATCGAAACCAAGTTACTGAACATATACAAACGACAAAAAGTAGCTACTACCACAAAGCATTCGCCGACTGCAGCACTAATCCGTGCAAAATGTGGAGACTTATAAATAACCTGGCAAGGAATAAAACTGACAAATTGAGAACTCCAAGTTAGAAACAGAGACTGGGGCTATAACCGACCCAAAAGAGATCTGCGAATGCTTTAATTAATATTTTTCAAATATTGGTGCCGCACTAGCCAGCAAAATCCCTACTACATCACGTTTGAACAGTGCTACTACAACGTCAGATGTCCAGTCACAATTTACAGAATTTATGCCTGCCACTGATCAAGAAATTACATCTATCATTAACAAGTTAGACTAAAATACCAGCTCCGGTTTAGATGGAATATCAGTGAAATCTGTGAAATGTGTAAAATCTTTGATAGTTCGCAAATTAACCGAGTGTCTTAACAAATGCCTAAAACTAGGTCAATTTCCCGATAGTTTAAAGCTCGCAAAAGTAACTCCAATCTACAAATCTTCGACAAAATCAGATCCGGGAAACTACCGCCCAATCTCAGTTCTTCCTGTACTCTCAAAGTTTCTTGAAACCCTCTTACACAAACGTCTCGAAGGTCATCTTGGGTCGATAAAGTTCCTCTATTCGAAGCAATATGGCTTCAGGCCACAATCAAACACCTTGACTGCCACTATAGATCTTGTGACCAAAAGTAGAGTTAGTATTGACCAAAAACAGATAGTCCTGGGAGTGACTATAGACCTAAATAAGGCTTTTGACACTATTAGCCACCAGGTTCTCCTGGGTAAATTGAGAGAGGCTGGTTTGGGCGGGAAAGTCCTCAAAATGTTTGAGTCTTACCTTCAAAACAGCAAGCAAATAATCAAAATGGGTGACCATGAAAGTAGTCCGCAGAATATCACTTTTGGTGTCCCTCAAGGATCTATTTTAGGACCATTGCTCTTCTTAGTGTACATTAATAACGTCAGCAAAATAGGTCTAAGAGGCGACACTACTTTGTATGCAGACGACACTAGCCTATTTTACTACGGTCATTCCGTCCATGATTTAATAGCTAATGCTCAAAGTGACCTAAATCTCCTCAACAAGTGGTTTCAAAATAATCTCTTAACTATAAATATTAGCAAAACGAACTACATTATTATTGTGCCAAAAAACAAAAAACTTCCGTGTAACCAGCCTCTTACTGTAAATAATTAGACAAAAAAGTAACGTGGCAACCGCAAATATAAAAAATTAAAAATAGAATAACTTCCCTAACTGGCGCGCTTAAGGGTTATAGTACGGTGTCTTCCAAAGCGTGTTCGATACACAATATATAACACACTCGTGAAGCCACATATTGAGTATCTAATCGAGATATGGGGCACCGCTACTCCAACCAACATAAACTGCCTACAGCGAGCTCAAAACAAACTGATCAAAGTCTTATTTAACTACAATTTTCTTACATCAACAAGTAAAATTTACAAAGATACTAAAATTATGAACATTAACCATGCCTACATAAATCACACTTGTATACTAATAAAAAAAATATTATCAAATGACCTTCATATACAAATTTCTTTTACAAAAAAGCAACAATTTCAAAGAATTAAGCTAAGAAACGCTAATCACCTTATTTTACGGCCTCCACGTACGAATTACGGTAAAAAATGCATATTGTACGAGGGAGCCAACTTATATAATAAACTCCCAACTGACATCAAAGACGCCAAATCGTTACTCACATTTAAAATATTATTGACACAATACCTCTTAACACATCCATAAAAACACTAACACTTATATAAGCATATGCACATACAGTGGTGGACATATAATTAGAAACACTTGCGACGTATTTCACATTAACCAAGGCACATTGCCGTAAAACTTTTGTTTTTGGAAATAAAACAACAAAATGCATAGAATACGTTCAACAACTTATAATTAATTAAAAAACAAATAAATATCCGAGTTTACAACTACCATTTAGATATTTAGTTACGTACAAACAACTAAACGACATTTGCAGTACCATCCGTCATGGACAAGTAATTAGAAACACTAAAGAAATGAGGTAAAAATCAAAGTTTTAACGTGTCAACGTCAACAATTTCAAATTATTTATGTAAAATAATGTTTGGTTTACTAAATTTCTTAACAATTAATATTTAGTTGCATAGCCTTTGTTATTAATGACGGCTCTGCAACGACGTGGCATTGATTCAAGTAATTTCATACATTTATCGAGTGGGATCGAGTTCCATGCTTCAACAAAGGCTTCGTAAAGTTCATTTTGACTGGAATTACGTTTAACGGAGACTTTTTTTTTAACGACGTACCACAAATTTTCAATTGGATTTAAATCGGGACTATTTCAGGGCCAGTCTAACATGGTAACACGTTGCTCACTAAGAAAGGATTTAACACTGCGGGCCGTGTGTTTTGGGTCGTTATCGTGCTGAAAGATCCAGGTCACAGGCAAATGGTCGTCGGTGTAGGGAATCATTGTCTCTTCTAAGATGTTTTTGTATTGAAATTGATCCATTATACCTTCAATCTTACGGACGGGTCCAACTCCGCAACCAGAAAAACATCCCCATACTTTAATATTACCACCGCCGTGTTTGACTATACTCCTCGTGTATTTATAATCAAAAGCATGGTTTATTGGACGTCTAACGTAGCGTTTGCCGGCTGAATTCACCATATTTATTTTTGTTTCATCCTAGAATAACACTTTTTTCCATTCTCGTACGGTCCAGTTAAGATATTTCTTTGCAAATAATAATCGCTTCTCTCGGTGTTGCTTGGTAAGAAGCGGTACCTTTCGAGAAACCCTCCCGAACAATTTAGCTTCCACTAATCTGCGGCGTACCAGTTTCGAGGAAATGTTCCTTGGGTCATCAGGTGAAAAAACTTCATTCCTAATCTCTTTGGAGCCTTTGAACGGGTCTTGTTTAGCTACACGTATTATTTGCGAATCTTCCCGGGGAGATGTTTTCCTTGGACGAGCCTCTCTAACAACACTTTTAGTAGTTCCGTTAGTTTTATAATGAGCAATAGCGTTGAAAACTTTCTTCACAGAACATTCTAGATGTTTAGCAATTCTTCTATAAGTCCACTTTCGATCTAAATGTAATTTAACGATTAATTGTCTGGTTGACTCGTCACAACTCTTATTTTTACCTATTTTTACCCATTTTTACCAATACTTATTATTCACGTAATTTTCCAAATTGACGTTTAATTGCCGCCGAAACAAAAGAAAAAGCTTAAAAAGAGGTTTTTTTTTATTTTCAAAAATGGAACGAACCATGGATCCCGTTTCTAATTAGTTGTCCAAGCGGCCAGTAATAGAAATTCAACTATCATGATTTTAAAAATCTTTTAATAATTAAAGATAGAACAGATTTACTTTTTTAAATATTTTATGAGTTTTTTAACTCATTGGCTATATTCTGGCATAGTCAATAGTGATTAAATCATTATAATTTTTACTCATAACGATAGTTCATTCTGTGTTTACCTAAGTTTTATGTACTGTTTCTAATTATATGTCCACCACTGTATATCTAACTACTTACCTATATAAAACTAAAATCTTAAGTATCCAAACATAAGTACTTAACAAAAATTGCTATACTTAAATAAGAAAAAATCAAAACCTGCTATAAAATAAAGAAAATACCTTAATAATACATTTATACATATTAATGATCCAATAATAAATAATAATACATATAAAATAAATAATATAATATATATATATATATATATACCGTAAAATGTGCCTACTTTGCTCCCCCACGGGTAATCTTGCTCCATCGTTATATTGAGGTATTCTGTATTGTAAATCATTCTAGTGCTTTCATTCACTGGGCAGCTGGATGTATACATCAATTATTTATAGAAAATTTGTCATCGGCCTTGTCTTATAAGTAACATACAAAAAAGTCACTATGGAGCATAGTTACCCATGGGGGAGCAAAGTAGGCACATTTTACGGTATATATATATAATATGTAAATTAAATAAACATTAAAACATATACCTGCTTGCAAACTAAAACCATTCAACTTAACTACTAAAAAATAAAACTGCAAACTCAATGTACGTACTAAGTACCTACGCACGCATCTGCTAAGACACTTCCAAACTCTTTATATCATTGCTGCATTGTAAAACTGTTATCTTATCTAACTGCGCTCGCACCGTACGGCAAAGCGCGCTCCCTTACTTACTTAGTTAACTTGTTTTGTATACTTTTATAATCCTACCCGCCAATTGTAACTTTATAGTTTTGCGATTGTATCTATTGTATTGTTTACGCTAACTAAGTAGCTTAGATTTTTTATAGTTTATGCATGTAATATTTATTTCTCAAATAAGTGAATTATTGTTATTCTTTTGAGAAATAAAGATCTTTACCGAAAATAGTAGTTTATTTTGATTTTGGATTGGATTCTTCTGTTATTTTGAAATTGGAAATGTAAAACAGCAGGGTAGAAATCCCGGCTCAAGCACAAAGCCCTTCTTATTCATAATCGCGCAATAGCTAAATAAATGTTTCTGACATACAGACAGACAGACAGACAGACAGACATTGGTGGTGGTGGTTTGACTTCGGCACCCTATCTAAAACTGACTGCAAGTGTCATTTGGCGAAAATAATCAACAGATTTAAAACTTATTATCCCGGTATAGATAATTCAACAGCGGTATTAAAAACACTAACAATATACGAGGGCAGGCCCGAATTTTTTTAGTTAAACAAAAAATAAAAGGTATATAATAAAACTTTATTTACAACTTTTCAAAGCATTCCCCTGCTACATCTATGTAAGTAGGTACTTTGCATTCGACTGAACCAACTTTAAACAAAGGAAAAAACTGTTATATCATTGGCTGGAAACTGTTTTCCAATCTTCTTATAATTACGGCTACAGGCCCACTTACTCGGAAAAAACAGCAAGGTCATTTTTTTGTCGACGCTTCGGCCGCGAACTACTTTAGTGGGTAAATCATCTTCTTCAAAGACACATACTGTCGATTGCTGTTTTGTAAATGGGTCGTAGCTGTATATCCAAGATTCGTCGGATGTCGCAATGTAGGTCACTTGTTGTGAATTGCCTACTTCGAGTTTCATTAGCATATCTTTTTACCATTCATTATGTGAGAGAATGTGGTATCCATCGAGACGCAACCTTCCGAACTTTGAGGTGATCATGCCTTTTGTTTCAATCAGTAGGTATATTTTTTTTAAATATAATTTAATTTAACTAATCACGAAAAGCATAATAAAAACTAATTGTATAATTTTATCTGGCATACTATCGAGCAATATAACACTCATTTAGTATAACCATAATTTTCTCATTAACATTAAAAAATAACTAGTTAGGTTAGGTTAGGTTAGAACTGTGACCACATTAATAGTAATAAAAGCCGTTAGAAATAGTTATTTTTTAATTTATGAACGTTTAGTTTCTGAAATTATGCATTTCGTTTTATGCATCATGAGTATTATAATGATGGTTTATTATACATATCGAAATTATGCAATTCGTGTTATGTAAAATGATCATTAGACCATTTGTTTTTATGCTAGACATTACACACCCCATGCAAAATGGTTGAAACTGCCTGGGATCCAACCTTCAGTTCGTTCTGAATGTCTCGCTTGGTAATGTTTGGAGATTCCTTGATTACCTACTCCATCCTGATGACGTTTTCTGGAATGACTGCCGTTGGCGGTCGCCCCGGTCTAGGATTATCATTGACGTCGCTCCGCTCACGTTTAAATTCACGGAACCAGTAATTAACAGTGGCAAGAGATGGGGATATAATGCCCCAAAAACAACGTAAAATTTTCATGAAAATCCTTGTAAGTTAGCGTCTGGTCGTGTGGTCTCTGCCTACCCCTCTGGGAAACAGCCGTGATTTAATGTATGTATGTATGTATTAACAGAATGTTACTGGCCAGAGTCATTACACAAAAGAGTTAGTAATGAAATTTGCCTTTAAGCTGCAATAAAATGAAATCAATAGTATTAATAATACGCCGTTGACTAACTTTATTTGGACCGACCCTCGTATGTTAGGATCCTGGTACTGGTAGCCATAATCAAACAGTAAGAATAAAAAGTATAAGTGAAAAATATATTTGTAGTATATTGTTATTGATATTTACATGGAAGATGAGTCCAGGTGCAGGTGTGAAGCGACGTACATGGACGTAAGACAGGATGTCCAACAGATGACCTTCTCTTGACGCAGCAAAACACAACCTGGGGACGAGACAAAATCATGAGAAACTGTCAATTCATATTCTATGGAGGATGATTTTTCGACATAACGTTAGTAAATTCTTCACCGTTACGCGATGATAATTGTTTACGTAGCATCAAACATTAAAATGGAAATATTTCGTAATTTATAAGTAGTTATTATTCAACTTCAAAAAAGGAGGAGGCTTAGCTTCTCAATTCGACCGTAGATATATATATACAGGGTTGGGCAGATTAAGTGTCCTAGTTGTGTATGGTTTTTTTACTTAAATATAACTAAACTTCTTATTCACTTCGTATTTTTTTTTTGTTGACAATTTAACCTTCTTTATGATTTCTACACGTCAGCTTGATATATTTTGTTTTTATATTGTTTTCAACAATGGACGCGAGGCCATTTGCAACGTTAAAAGATGGCGGACGTGTAATTTGTTTTAGTCTTTAATTTTTGGGTAATTAGGTGTTCAAAGTTCTTTTCTGATAGTGATTTGTACTTTTTATGCCTTAGTGTCGCACAGTGATTGAAGATTTGGACTTATTTCGTGTATCTGGCATCTTTCTTCTCGTTTCAAGTGGACTCGCAGTGGTGCAGAGGTTAAAACTATCTTGACCTCTGACCTACAAATCACCGTACAACGTTGCCCCCAATCTTCCTAGAGAAGATTGGATTGTGTTTTATTGCTATATTGATTTATACTTATATATACCTTGACACTGGCGAAATCACTTCACGTGGAAACGCCATATCCCCGTGGTAGTAGCTGTTCAAGTCGCCGCGGGGGCAAAGAAAAAAAAAAAAACACAATGGACGCGAAACGCCAGCTCGTGTGCGATTTGTACCAGAAAAAATACCGACCGTGTGAGATATTGAAGACGCTGAAACATTTAAATATCAATATAAGGTTTATATCGCGGACCGTCAAGCGAATCTAAGAAACGGGATCTTCACAAATCAGGTCCAAACCTGGGAGAAAGCCATCTGTTCGCACCAAAAACATCATTCACGAAATCCAGCTCGAACTTCGAAGTGCAAGCAAACTTGCTAAAGATATGAAAATATCCCGTCGAACAATGATTCGTATTTTAAAATATGATCTTGGGCTAAAGGCCTACAAAAAACAAAAAAGTCATGGCTTAACAGATGCCCAGAAAAAAGCTAGAGTGAAAAAATGTAGGGAATTGCTAGCTTGGCACGACGGCGATGATATTATTTTTTCCGATGAAAAGATGATCCAGTTACAAGACAGTCACCACCAACAAAACGATCGTGTCTATGGTGCTTCATTGAAGGATATTCCTGTGGACAAATTAGCCGTACAACGGTTCCAGAGTGCATCAGCTGTCATGGTATGGGGTGCGATATCGCCTAGAGGCAAGTTACCGCTGCTGTTTATTGATCGAGGTGTCAAAATTAACCAAGACTAAATATTACATCCAGTACGTGTTACAGGGTCATTTGCTAGAAAATGCTCAAAAATTATATGGAAACGACTATTACTGCTTCCAACAAGATAGTGCCCCATCTCACAAAGCTAAACGCACTCAAGACTGGTGTAGAACAAATTTGACAGATTTTATACCTTGGCAAGAATGACCTGCATCATCGCCGGATTTGAATGCTTTGGACTTTTCGATATGGGGTTACATGCTGAGCAAGATTGGGAGCACACAGGGCATGAATCTAAACTCATTCAAGCATCGATTAGTCAAGATATGGGATGAAATACCAGACGAGGTAGTGCGTGCCGCGTGCAATGCATTCTATGGAAGAATGCGTCAAGTTATTAAAGCTGATGGCGAGCGATTTGAACTTATGCATTAGTTTTTTTAAGTATAGAGTACGCTAAAAATAAAAACGTGATCAATTTAAAAGAAAACTGCAAGACAGTTTTCTTTTAAATTTAATTTTTTTTTTATGGCTCTTTTTAACTAGGACACTTAATCTGCCCAACCCTGTATACTAGCTGACCTGGCTAACGTGGTTTTGCCATGTATGTAAAATTTAGGGGCGGACCACCCTTAACATTTAGGGGGATGAAAAATAGATGTTGTCCGATTCTCAGATCTACTGAATATGCATATAAAATTTCATAAGAATCGGTCAAGCCGTTTCGGAGGAGAACGGTAACTAACATTGTGACATGGAAATTTTATATATTAGATTTATGTGTTCGCGGATAACTTCGTCGTTTATGATTTTTATGATGATTTTTTTGTTAGAAAGGAAATATCCCAAGGGTGGTACCATGACAAGGAAACCGGATCTCATGAGGGGATCAGTGAGGAATTGAGGGAACTCCTCAAATATTGTAGGCTAACATAATAGCGATTTTACTATTTTTAATCATAAATCCAGCATTTGCATTCAGAAAGTATCATTGGCTGAAGCGGATCCGATCTGAAGACCACAGATGGCCACCGGAACTCCTCAACTTATGAGAGTTGGTTTAACCTTTTTTTCTTTTCTCTTTAACCAATTTTGTCTATGAAAATTGTCTCTTTAATTCTGGGACACTCTTTATGATCACAAAAAATTGTAAAATAAAATAAATATTTTATAAAAGTCGGCTATTGGTTGAAAATATTTTGAGTCGCCGACTTCAGTTGGACTAACCTTTTACCTATCATTTTAATAGAAGTTATGTTTTGCGTTTTAGGTGGCCGTTTTTTATTGTTAGAAACATTTATTAGTTTATCAAAACATCCAAGTCGGAAACGATAAATTAACGACAACACTTTAATCCGTTTATATTTCCATTTGTATCCGAAAGATTATTTTGATCGAAGACTTGCAAGTAAAGACGTTATACAGGGTGTAAATAACATTGATCGAGGATCAAACGATACTGATCGAAAGAGGACATCGAAACAGCTATCGATGTTACGCCATGTCTGTTCAGCGATTTTATAATGTTCGGAACATATTTAAGTTTTTGTTAAATTATAACAAACCAAACACCACAAATTACCAACTTATATCGTTAATAAATGTTAGTAGGTAGTTGCAGCAGTTATTTTGTTGCGGTAAATAAAAAACTGTTGTAAGCAAAAGAAAGAAATCATGAACAATAACAAAGTTATGGTCCAACTTTCCAATACATTAGTCAATAAAGTTTTTGTAACTAGTATTCAACAAACTATTCCAAAAACTGTTGGTTAATATGTACACTGAGTGAGAAATTCACGATTTATCCATTGCGAAAACTTGCAATTACAATTAAATTAAAGCAGGTACTGTGATGGGTATAAAGTATAACAATAGTTTAAACCAAAATAGATCTTAATTTAAAGTTTTGATTTAACTTCAGAAGTTTATTTGTTTGTATACCGCCGCGTTTGTCTGATGATTGTCAAGAAAGTTCAGAGTGATTTATTTTGTCATTTTTTGTTTTTAAAGTGCAGTGATGGTGTTACCTCCCAGCAACAAACAGGGTGCCGTTAGCCGAACCGAAGGTGGAGATGGTGACAGCGAGCGGCATGAGCCACGCCATGGGGCCGAGGAGGCGATTCCCAAAGGTCACGGCCACAGCCTCACTGGAGGCCATCTCGCTCACGGACATCACGGCCAAGTAGGACACGTTCACCAGTGCGTAGCACAGCGTCACCAGCGGGATGCCAATGATGATGCTCATCGGGAGATTCCTAACAACCTCCACTCATTAGGACTAGTATAATGAAAATGTTATAAAATGACAGAATTCAATAATGTTTAATGATGTACCTTATATTTTTGTAAACAGTCTTTTAACAGTTTCTTATTTTCCTGCTTTACGTGTGGTAAGACCTACTTACAGAAAATCAAGGGAAGAGAAATGTTCTGTTTATAATAAACACCATAAAACATTTTGAATTCGCCTTCGCTTATATAATACCAGGAGTTAGATTAAAATCACTAGATATACAGGGTGTTTGGTAGCGGGTTCGACAAACGAAAATGGGAAATACTTGGGTCCAATTGGAACACATTTGCCATAGTGACCCCTATGCTAAAGTTGATAGTTTTTTTTTAATATTTTTTTTTCCGTTTTTTTGAAAATATCCCAAAATTTTACCTTTAAACCTTCTTAATTACATACCTAAGCAACTGAAACCGCCCATTTTTTTTTAAATCATGCTCTGATAATGGTTTTATTTTAAAACAAAACCAAAACCCATAGGTAGTGCTTTAAAAAAAAATATGGGCCCTTAAAGCTATGACAAAATGAGGAAAATAAAATGACATTAAAGTTTCGACAAGTATAAAAAAAAAACACAAGTTATAGACGATTTCAAATTGATTAAAAAAGTTCTCTGGTTAATACTCTTCACAACGATATGCCACTTAAAAGAAAAAGAACAGAAAAAAATAATTACCAGTACATTGATATTTCCTCACGAAGATTTATTAAAGAAATCACTTATACCACGGTTATGAATATTGGTGAATGGGCATTTTTTTTCAAAGTTGTACCAACAGATTTGTGATGATTTTTTTTCGAACTTATTAATTGTTGAACTTTAAGGGTGTTGAAGCATTTTTAGTAGTCTTAGGTATCTTAATTTAGCAATGGTTTTGTAAAACATACGGAAATTAAATTTATACAGCGATTTCAAAGTGGCTCGGGCTCATATTTGTTTCCCTTCCGTTACCATATACATTTATTGATATAACTTGAAAGAAAGTAAAACGGGGATAAACAAATGCTTTACTTACTTGAAAATATAGTAAGTTATGAAAATAAGTTTTATTTTTAAAACATTATGAACTAATTTGAAAGAAATTACGATTATTGTAACTATTTCGTTACCAGACGACCAAAACTACTTACAATTTTCTTTACCAGTTGGACGTTATGAGGTTTACCCGACAAATTTATTTATACGTGGATACTTTAGTAAAAAGTTTATCCATATAATACACACATTGCAATGTTTATCATACATACATACATACATAAACTCACGCCTTCATTCCCAAAATGGGGTAGGCAGAGCTAAAGAATTACCAACAATGTTTATCAATTGGGGATTTAATAATAAAATAAAATGTTAATTATTTTCAAAGGACGGTAACGAAAATAATGGTAACGAAATCATAAGGCTGCAGTTATACCAAGATCACAAATCCACAAAAGCTTTATTAACCCGACTGACCAAAGCAAAATGAGGGTTATGGTTATCGCATATTTATAGTGGTTACATTTTAGACTTTCCTGACCAATACTGGTTATTGAGAGACAAATTATGAGCAACTGCAATGGTATTAGGTAGGTACCTATTCTTTGGTGGATGCTTCATTTTTCGGGATAGTTTGATAGTTAATTTTTCTTAACTTTATATTTTTTTTTATTCTCGCCACGTCCTTTTTTCTTTGGATTTCATATTTAATAGGGTTATTTTTAATCCTTTCCCGATACCGTTTTTGTTTTTCGGCAGCTGTGAGAGGAGCCATTTCTATAACAAATGTAGGTAGTTTAGTCGTATTATTTAAATTTAATTGAGATATCTGCGGTTAATGTTATTGCAACTACGCAGCAGATTAAAAATAACACGTTGTATTATTCTAAAGACAATTTTGCAAACCGTATAAGATGATTTACTTTAGTGGTAACTACAAATAAATTTACCTATGTAAATACTATAATTTATTCAAATGTGATCTCAGTGTAAACATAACTTTATGTTTCCATTCCGTTACTTTTTAGATTCCCCTTATACATGACTGCCGACATGGCAACGAAAGGGGAAGTAACGGAAGTAATGTTTTGCACTTTGAAATACAAATTAAATATGCATTCGATCTTGATTGTAAAGATATTTTAGTGAAATTGAGTTTAGATATAAACAATTATTTAGGTAAATGTATCACAACAACATAAAGATAAAGATTTTACCTTCAAATCTTGGTAACGGAGTGGTGGAACCCATTTTGAACCACGTAAAGCACGACACTTCAACACACAATTTTTTCGTTTACAGACCGTTTGAAGACAAATATTGTGCTGCTACGTGAAAACTACAGTTTCTAGATGAAAATAAAGATATATTTTGGTAATAAAAATGATACCTTAAGCCTAATATACGGTAACGGAAAGGGGGAATTCCCATTATGTCGAATGTGGTGGACACGATTTAAACTAGTTTTTTGTTAAATATTAACTCTAAAGGAGACAAATTAAGGGCGTTTTTAGTAAATTCACATATTAGACTCCCGAAAACAAGTGTTCTCATGTACGACAAAAGTTTCCAAACTTGTTTATTTGAAGTTCGAAAATGTAACACCAGGCCTGGACGCGGAAAAAATTGGGGGTCTTAGGGAACAAAAATAACAAAAAAACTGTAAATTTAACGTTATTGAATACTTCTAGTAGCATAATTTTAAACGTAAGAGTATTGTTTATCTGGTAATTTAGCTACAAGTTAAAGTTATAACATAATCATGTAAAAAAAAAAAAATGAAGTTGTCGGACACGTGAAAAACGCAAGGTACACTAGAAAAAAAAAAATGCCCGAATACGTTAGAGTTAATAATCTCTGGTAAATTACCATTAATATTAAAAAAAAAAATACAATTTGCCGCCTTTAAAAAAAAAAGTACTTTTCTTTTAAAGAACTACAAGCTATTTAAGACACAGATTAAAAAGCTAATTTAGCTTAATGTTTTTTTTTCAAATCAATGTGGCAAATGCAACGAAAATGTACGGAATGTATTCCTGATCAAGTGATCACAAAATTTAAAAAAGTGTTTTGTTTAGCGTATGGTCGAGCTCGCAATAACGCCCGTGAAGATCAAAGGTTTTTTTAAATTTTGTGATCAAAATTTAAAAAAGTGTTTTGTTTTCAATTTTATTATTACTCTTAAAATGTTTTTTATTAATGGTAATTTACCAGCGATTAGTAACTCTAACGTATTCACCAATATTCATAACCGTGGTATAAGTGCTTTTTTTAATAAATCTTCGTGAGGAAATTTCAATGTAGTGCGTATTTTTTTTTTCTGTGTTTTTTCTTTTAAATGGCATATCGTTGTAAAGAATATTAACCAGAGAAGTTTTTTAATCAATTTGAAATCGTCTATGACTTGTAATTTTTTTTTTATACTTGTCGAAACTTAAATGTCATTTTATTTTCCACATTTTGTCATAGCTTTAAGGGCCCATATATTTTTTTTAAAGCACTACCTATGGGTTTTGGTTTTGTTTTCAAATAAAACCATTATCAGAGCATGATTTAAAAAAAAATGGGCGGTTTCAGTTGCTTAGGTATGTAATTAAGAAGGTTTAAAGGTAAAATTTTGGGATATTTTGAAAAAAACGGAAAAAAAAACATTAAAAAAAAACTATCAACTTTAGCATAGGGGTCACTATGGCAAATGTGTTCCAATTGGACCCAAGTATTTCCCATTTTCGTTTGTCGAACCCGCTACCAAACACCCTGTATATATGCATAGAATAGAATATGAGATGTGGGAAAAAGAGTTTTTCTCCTAAGTAAGTAGGTATGAGTGAACGAGGCCTTGCTCGCAATCCAATTAGGGATGCCGTCCAACTGAGCTAGGAGACGTCCTACCTACATCCCTACATAGCACAATTATTGATACACTGATTAACATATGTGCCTTTGCTTTTACAACATTACTGTAGACGCAATTACAGCATAGGGATCTATACATAGATAGACGTATTTTACGTATGTTCGTCTAGCTCTAGAGAGTGATATTTCGTCGGTTACACGACTAATTTTCGTAGCCTGAGTATCACTTAACACATTTTTATGATAAAGGCATGAAGGACAGTCAAAAATGTGAAGATCAAAAGATAAATAAGTAGAAGCAAAGAACTTGCATGCAGCATGGTCACTTACTTTGATGGATTCTTGATTTCTTCAGTGACATAGTTGAGGTTGTTCCAGCCGTCGTAGGCCCAGAGGCCGGTGTAGAAGGCCGTGGCAATGTTGCCGAGCGTGGCCGTGCTACTGGAGAAGTTGGGCTCCTGTAAATGTCGCGTATTACCTGCACCATACGGACACAACCAACTGTAAGTCTGCTCGATATTCAACCCATGCTATATCAATTAAACTGTATCAATGGTATTACGTTAAATTAATGTGAAATGGCATTGCGATAAAGTGACCCGTAGGACTGCGTCTATCTGAAGGTATCTCGTATTGTTCGGTACTACCGTCAATATATATTACAGGTGTTTATATATATACCTATCTATTTACAAATGTTTCCTTACGTCGGATAACTTCCTGATTGAATACATGTACTTGAAAAAGAGTGTCACGTTAACGTGTGATGCAAACGATGGTGTCGTTTGTCGTGGATATATTACCTAATATTAGTTTGTATGCGCCGCCGCAGACGATGATGGCGATCGCGACCAACTTCGCGGCGGTGAAGATGTTTTGGACGTTCGTCGCCAAGTTCACGCTGTAGCAGTTCACCGCTAGTATCATCACTAGAATAAGTAAATATTTTATAAAGGTAAACTATCAACATTAAATAGTTAGTCGATTTCACTAAATTGAAAAAAAAGATCTTAGGAAAAAGTAGGTAAGGTACCTATGTATTTACGCACAGAAAAGGATGCCGTACAGAAAAGGTGTAATCAGTGTAATCACAGTCGGTACTTTTATTTATGGGGAAATCCGAATACATTATTTATATAATTATAGGGATACAGGACTAAGATATTTTCTTTTTGGATTGTGTATAAAACAGTAAATAAATTATTTCATTTTATTATGAAGGTTGACTCAGTTTCATGTAAGGATCATTTCATTGTATTGTAAGCAAAGAAAAACATAGGAGTTAGCGGAAGTGAGTAGTGGGTATATTTCAAAATTGTATTTTTTTGTTTTGCGCAGAAGATCAATTATCTGTTTGAAAAGAAATTGGGACGACGACAACTTGATTGTTATTTCTTGTATGGCTGTTGCCGGCGACTCCGTCCGCAATAGCCTATGTTCAACCATCAAGGATAAAGTAGGATTCCAATGGTGAAATATTTTTTCAAATAAATCCAGTAGTTTCGGAGCCTATTCATTGCAAACAAACAATGAATCAAATATTTCCTCTTTATAATATTAGTGTAGATGTAGATGTGTTGCGGCAGTGCGTTGTGTCTCATAAATATTGTGTTTGACTATTGAGCTCATTGCATAGGTATGATCTGTACACTAAATTGAGTCGGTCTTTACAAAAACAATAATTAGTCAACTTTAAACTGTACGAAAAAACATTACCTTGCGGTATCTGCATCAATAAATTGTAGTAGTAGTAGTAGTAGTAGTAGGAAGTATATCACATTAATTAAATTTTAGAAACAACTGACCCCAGACAAAAATAAAAGTTAGGAGGTAAAAACTGTTTTTATAATAAATGAGCTTTTATGTACATAGGTAGTTCCTTACTTTTTATCAATTACTTTTTAGCCCTCGGATTCGCTAGCTTGGAGACTAGTTATGTCCCACGAGTTCCACATCGAGATCAAGGGACTTCTTTTGCATTGATGTATTTTATTTTATTTACTTGAGTGAATTCTTGGTGTGTGTGACAGTGCTTGCTGGGACGTCGCGCAACTCGCGGTGTCGCGGGGCAACTGTTCCCAAGTGCATACGAGCCTCAAAGGAGACAGGCAGGCAGTCTTTTTGATCGGGGGTTAAAAATACCAAATGGTTTCTCAGACAGTTTCCTTTTATCTCATATGGTTTCGGATTTCTCCATAATGTCTTAGTTAAAAAAAACATCTACCTAATGCATCAGGAAATATTTAACGAAAGTTTGCTGCCGGTAAGGGGGGTATGGAAACTAAAAGAAACCACGTAAAGAACTAAACACCTGGCTATAAAAAGACAACATAAATAGACAGGGACGCATAGCAGACATTTTTACATTCGCAATTAAATCGTCGCGCGGCAATACATTGAAAACATATCCATTTAAATATAGTAACAAATTAAACAAAACCATGAACTTTAAGCTCCTAATATAAAACAATATACAATACTGTATTTCAGCAATGATACCTTGCAAGTAGATAGGGATATA
Organism: Acleris emargana; assembly: GCA_927399475.2. Taxonomy (NCBI): domain Eukaryota; kingdom Metazoa; phylum Arthropoda; class Insecta; order Lepidoptera; family Tortricidae; genus Acleris; species Acleris emargana. The sequence continues at coordinate 79,358,338 of OV656835.1, read as the reverse complement.
CCAATGGATAAAGTCGATGTGTAATTGTTCCTCACCTATGGATATGACAGCGACCAGTTTAACGAGGGCGCCGGGAGGTTCGCATTCGGACACGAAAGGTTCCACGGCGTACTTGGCGAAACTCAGGCATATGATGGCCATTTGGGAAGGCTTCAGCACCAAAGTCGACACCTGTGCGGGACAGTAACATTCACATCACTACCACAAATAAGCATTTGATGTTGTGCAAACACTCGCACGGTGATGTGACAACCGTTCTAGTCTCCAAATCAGGTGAACGTTATGTATGCTAATGACATGTAGTTTCCTAGGTCTATATTGATAATCAAAGTGAAAACATATTCATCTACTATGACCAAAGAAGCCGTTCGGGTATTATGTTAATTTTTTTGTCAAGTAGCTGATTTAGTTAACTTACTTTATTCGCCCTGCAAAGCCAACTTGTCTTAATTTAATCAAAATCTCGTTGACATGATGGTAGTCTTAGTATTTTAGTAATAAGATTACCAATTAGTATTTACACACATGCTTGCATGCTGAATATAAGTGGAATAATTATAAAAGTAACACCATGTTTTTAACTGTTTTCTGAAAAATAAATGATTTGAATTTGAATTACCCTCTTGTAGTAAACTCGTGAACAAGTCTAGAAGATATTGACGAGAACTGGCGACGAGAAGACTTCACGTAGCTAGGTACATATCTTACAGAAACCTAAATACAGGAAACCCTCGAAATACAAATTAAATTGCAAAAGTAGGCGATTGTACGTAAACGTTTTCAATTAGTTAGGTAGGAACTTTTTACGCGCGATAAATGACTTCTTCGCGAACGGAGTCGCTGAGAACTAGTAAATAATACGTCAATGGCATAACGAGTATAAATGCGAAGAAGAAAATGTAATAGATGATAGAGATGTAACGGCAATCCTGCCAGACTCCGTCCGTTTAGACGAAATTTATGGCTGTGCTGTTACCACGGAAACTGATCAAAATTCCGGGGGAAAAAAACAATATGTCCATGTTCGGGCTTATAGGTACACTATTATATTCACACCAATTGTCATGTCGAATGGTCAAAGAGTACACCTATAAATATTAGTAACGATAAGGATTTCAAGCTAAAGGAAAATTAATATTCTGAACACTCGGGGTGGTCCACCGTATTCACGCGCTTAGAAGGTGCAACAATAAAATTGACGTTACTTTTGCTGGGAGGCACGGGGCACAAAATATATTTAACATAAGTACATAACATCGCATGTGGTTGCCTACCTACCTGTACCTGTGGGTTCAAGCATACTTTGAGGATTTTGGTCCACCCGTTGCTCCCTCGAGGGTATTACTGTGAATCAGGTTATTTCAAAGACAAGGAGGTAAATACCCATGAGAACAAGAATGCGGGGGGTCCTCCAAAGGCGTCCATGAAGTAGGCGTACTCCGCGCCCGATGACGTATTCATGGTTCCCAGCTCTGCATACGCGAGCGCTCCTGTCAACAAGCGCGCCGTGAACATTGTAACGTGGATATTGTAACCGTCGTGTGTGTGTGTATTCGTCGATCGTGTACATACGTCATCATCGTCATCATAGTACAAGAACCTAACCGCTATGTTGAACATGCTCGTTCGATGATCACCACGGTTTGATAAGTTGACCGGGACTCAACCGCCAAAAATTCAAATTGCCCCTAAACTTAGTCCGATATTTTCAATTTCGAATATTTTTTTAAGTTACTTTCCAAGAAAATATTTTTGAAAATGAAAAACAAAAACAAATAACAGAAACACGGAGATCTAGCTCTTTATAATAACTACGACATATTAAAAATCGCGGAAATCTGACTTGATTTAAGCGATGAGAAACGTTACAGCCCGGAACATAATTTGTAAAGAAATTTATCTACACTCATATCATAAGTCCTCTATAATGCGTTCAGAATCCGTAGACAATGACCATCATTACAAGATACAATTTTACTATGATATTTTTTCTTATCTGTAGCTGTAATGAAAAGTTAAAATTACGATACAACTTTTGATAAAGTAATGTTGTTTAAATTTGGAACATCTTCCAAAACCAACACAATTCAAACAGGGGGTCAATTCTAGTATCTATTAAACGTCGACTCGGTATATTTTAAGTAAAGTGTCGTACGCCGTTTTTTTGTCGAATGACATTAGAATAGGGACTTTGTTAGTTTGTCTATGATTAAAAAAAAAAAACATATTCGTGACACAGGTTAGCTTTGCCGCCATTTGTTTGATCTGCCGCCTGTTTTTAAAATCCGGAAAGAGTAGGTACTTATAATATGTGTGTAGATAAAGTAATGTATGCAACTGTACATAATTAGGCCTTAAAAAACTCGTGTGATGTTATTATGAAACTCGCCGTCGGCTCGTTTCACAAAACCACACTCGTGTTTTAAGGACCCTCTTTATGTAGGTACCAGTTACATAAAATACTATTGTTTGTGCGGCGCTCCACAATCCTCAACACGGGAGAGGTGATGCTCACGTCGAGTGAACCAAGATCGAGATTCACCCAAGCACTGGTTCGTTACGCTCTGACTGATTAAGAACAATTATCTACTTCATTTGGTACAGTCGGCCTTATAAGTAGCTGCACACTCTTGGAGCTTGTTAGTTACGTCGGGTTTCTATATTCAAACCGCAGACAGATTAGGCTTACTTTGGGTTAAAATTTGACATTTAATAATACAAAATGCGTCAAATATTAATCTAAAGTAAGGTTAGGTTAGGTTTTTCTATTCGCGGTTTGAATATAGGAACAGGATATTAGGGACAAAGCACTAAAGTTTGCTACTTACAACGTCGACCGTACAAAAAAACGCGGTAAACTTAACAATAAAAGCTAAAAATAGTTCCAGCCAGCAACGCCGCCCTCGATGCGCAGCCAAGTGATCTGAAAATGGCACAGAGTGCTTGTTAGCGGGAGTGATTTTCCGCGTTTGACAGTAGCAGGTAAAGTAAACGAGATTCTTTATAACGACTAGGCTAATAACTTTTGTAGAGAAAATATAATAGGTACTCCATTATGTATGACACTATTGAAGCGGGTAGGTACTCATTTGTCTGAAAGGAAACCAGAACAATAAGTGAGTAGGTGACGTGACGTATTATTAAAGGTTATCTTCGCCCACTCGCTTCTTTCAGCGCGCCGTATTGACACTCACTGAATAGACATATTAGACATCAACCTCGGCGCACGTATCAACATTCGTCTCCATTACATTTACTTAGTTAACAAAGGATGTTTACGTCGAGCCGGGGCAGGTTCTCAGAACCATCGTTTATTATTATTGCCTGGTCTCATATGAGCAGCACTCGTAACGCGATCTCAGATCTCGACTAAATTCATATCATATTCCGTTATATGCTTTATACAACCTTTGCACTTTCTGTACTGCCTCTTCCGATAAATGTAGGTAGGTAGTAAGTTCTACCTACTTCTTTAACATTGCATCATCAGTACGAGTGGGCACGTTACGTCATGTTACGTGAATCCTTTGTATATATTTTTAGAAGCGGAAACTGGATAAGGCGTTCCTGACAGGTTACAGGAGAAAATAGCTTTCTATGAAATTAAAATTCTTCTAAGTGATACGTTCTATGAAATGAGTGTCGGTGAAGCAAGGGTAAATCTATTTTAATATACACGTACTAGTCGTACTAGCCGTTATTCAATCTTTGTATCTTATAATAAGTTAAAAAGTTATTTTGCCTATCTAGAACGCTCTCTTATAGGTACTTTAAGACTTTAAGTCCGATTTTTGTTTTGAATACTGAACATATCTACTTTGAGCCGAAATGCCAACTTCTAGCATCTAATAATAAAATCGCTATAATACAACTAGTCAATCCAGTCTAAACTTGACGCATCGACTATCCGTCTACAACGTTTGAAATCAATCCGACTACTATAAATAGTTCAATATCAACTCCTTAGATTTGTTTGCATATACATCTAAAAAGTTTTTCGGGTTCGGGTGAAGGCTGAGACTAGTATTAGAGCGTGTGAGAGCGAGTGAGAGAGGAGTACAAACCCGAAGGTTGTTGTTTGTGATATTGCACTGTACGTGTATAAAATATTTAAGGTAAGTGTTTGCTCTTACCAAGCAATGAGAGGAGGCCACAGGCCATCCAAATGATGAAGCTGATGCCCACGGAGCCCGTGCGCTCCAACAAGCCAGAGGGCGAGACGAATATTCCAGACCCTGCAAAAGTAAAGATAGTAAGTCATCATACATACATAACGTAGAAGCTGTACTAACTCTGCTGCTTTTCACTCGAAATAAGTAATATGTGAAGATTAACGTAAACCAACATCGGTCTGAGTGTACATGATTTTAAAACCATTTCTTACTGACAAGTCTGGAATTTGTTTAGGTAACTATTAATATTGCTAGTAAGTACCTAAAATTGTGAACCGACCGATAAGTAAATATTTAAAAACCCGCTAAACTATAGTGTACCTGCTCACTACCTTGATATTATCTTCCTCGAGGATTTGAGCGATAGTCCCTGTGATACTACTACGAACTGGGATAGTTATTATTGGGCCCATAATATCCATAGGCCATGGAGTGGGCTAGGGTCTCTTTTCTAAGCGGCTATGTCTGTACACACCTTGAGAAATCCTTAATAAATAATAGATACGTATCGTTTCGAACGAAACAGAAAACTCAAAAACTAGGCAAGTAGTCGAAAGAAAGCTTTTAGTAAGTATAATTAAGATCAGGGGCTCTGTCCTACTCGGCAAAACCATATTGATTTTGACATCTTATCGTATAGGTAGTCAACGGAACGAAAGCTCTAACTGCCGCACTCAGAGACGTCAATTAAAATTAATGCTCGTTAAGTGACGTGTTGTCTTATTCTATTCACATAGTAAAGAAAGTGACAACAACAACTTTAATCAAGCATTGAGTTTAATTGACGTCTCTGAGTGCGGCGGTAAACTACTTGACAGTAATGGCGGCTCAATTAAAACAAATACTTAATATGGCTTTACCGGGTTGAATAGAGTGACCATCATTCCGGCGAATTTTAAAACGATGAAAGGCACTGAAATAATTCGATTACAAAAATGTGGGAATGTGATAATTACTAATTTCAACAATGGAATTCCACTGTGAAAACGTGACGGATGATATTTAAACATACCTATCATGGTGCCGACAATTAGAGCCACCCCACTGAGGAGTCCCACCCGTCTCTTGAGGTGAACAGGGTCGTCCTGAGCTGAGTCCGACCCCTCCAGCTGCGGGAAATAAACGATCAAATTTGACATCGACTATAGTAATATAGCTGGTCAGGTAGTAGTTAAATTGCTAGAATGTAACAAGTTTAAGGCTATCCTGAACTGTTCGTGGACTTATTCTACTTAGGCTTAGCTCATCGTGCTCCGATATCGCAACCCCACTGTTCACGTTAAACAGCTATTACTGTAAATAATAAATGTCGTAATGTCAACCAACAGAGACGAGTACGATATCGAAGCAAGCCGGGATAAGGCAGTGCTCCTGGGGCTCCACCCTACTCGGTAAAACCTGTCCCGGGGGAAGGTATATCACAATTTCATTTTTTAGGTTAAACATTAGCAATATCGCCGAAGAGTTTACCGAGTCAAGGGGAGATCGTGAAGTCGGGTAAATTACTAGTTATAACCACCAAGTCTCGTCCGCAGTCTTGATATACAAAATACACGACATTTTAAAATCTGCATCTTTAAAAAATGGCTATAAGTCATAAGTATGGTAGCATGTCATGAAAATTACAAGTAAGTAGTGGATATAGAAATGAAATTGTAATGTAAAACGTACCTATTTTCAAAGCATAAAATAACCATAACATGTGGTTTACATACAAACATACAAAAAGTACTTGATTTTGACATGTCTACAGCATAGATTATGATCCATTCTGATATTATTTTACGACCATTTCAATGGTTACCTATCACAAGATTTCCGTTCCAATTTGTTGTATCTCTTCAAAAACTTGAAAAAATGAATTCGGTATTTTTTTTGTATTTTCAGACAAGTAGGTAACTAGATTCACCTAATAATTTTACCAGTCGTCATTTTCCTATTCGTGATTATACTCAATCGCGTTTTTCCTGATTCATAATTTAAGGAACACGCATTTATTACATAGTAGTTTTGGCCAAGTCGCATGATCCCCATTTCTAGCTCCTATTTTTGGATGTACCTGCTGCAAAAACGAACATAACCTAAACCTACCACTCCCGGTATTCTAGACGGTAAAAAAAATACCGTCTTTGATCTGTTATCGTATCGTCAACGTTTTGATAGCTCTTATTTACTTGATAGTAATGGCGGCTGACGTCAAAACAATACCGTAACATGTCGAAAACGATATCGTTATAACCGCCGGGAATAGAGGGCCCTGTCTAATTGCAATAGCCGTAAGAATATAATCGTTTGTGATTAAGAGAAATTCATAGCGGAAAATTATGTGACTGGGTAAAATTCTAACTGATAAAAAAATACGACCGAGTAAAATCACGAATGCAGAAAAACTCGTTTGGGATCACCGTAACGCAGAATTATCGCGTTTGAATCGATACACTCTTCTTCTTTTTCTTCTTCTTCGTTCAAGTATCAAGCAAACAAAAGAAATATTTAAATTTAAATAGTTCAAGATATTAGATTTTTTATCTCTTTCAAGTCTTATTACGATTCAAGGACTTTGCATTTAAGATGAAGGCAGAGAACGGTTGCGGAAATACTCAGTAGGTAATATTATAAAATGATCAGTTGGAATAGTACCTACCTACAGGCATGGCATTATTATTTATTATTATTCTTTATTTAATTATTAAAAACAAACGACATGGTACCAGAATATTAACCGCCGTGCAAAACTGTTAGAACAGTTAGATTGCAGGAATGTGTTCGTGAATAAATCCTTTTTAGAGTTCCGTACCAAAATGGTAAAAAAATGGTAATGGTAAATGGTGGTTGTTCGTCTGTCTGTTTGTATGTCACAGCAGGTTTCTTCAGCTACTACAAATACTATCAACATGAAAGGAGTAGTTGTACATCTTGCTTGCACGCATCTGTTAATTTTTTAAAGTTTTTTTTAAATTAATAATTGAAAAGGAGTCTAGAATAAGGGTTTGAAAAATTAAAGTGGTTAGATTATGGCAAATGGGTTGTCATTTGAAAGGCTCAATCTGCACGATTCAAAATATATACTTTTGTATTTTCTGTGATGTATTTTTTGATTTATAGCTAAAATTAGTTTTTATCAACCGGTGTTTAGGCTGCTCCCGATCATGCCTTCCACTGTCTTCAAACCTAGCACTGGTCCACTTCCTTTTGGGAAAGTTATTTAAATTATGCCTAACAAATTTTGCTACCTCGAGAATAAACATGGACGGCAGTGGCAGTGTCATGACTCGGAGATCAACAAACAGTTGACGGGCAGGCGTATCCGACGCTACTCGCGCCATTAGCCTCAAAATCTTTTTTTGGATTATAAACGGACGATCCCTGCCCGAGGCCAGGCCCCACAGGTCCAAACCATAGGACAGAATAGAGTGGAAGTAAGCACAATATGCCTTGAGCAAGTTTGCCTGGGACAAGAAAGGTACAAGGCGCGCTATGATGAAATATGCTGAGTTCAGTTTTGTATATCTGAAGTTTATTATTCAAAAATCTGAAAAAATCCTGTCGTGCAGATAATTACTTATTTAATATAGCTGACGGTTTGTCTTACCGTAGGTAGGCATAAATCTAGTATATTAAGAATAATGAGGATTGAGGACTGGAGAACATTGGGCACATTAATATCTGGCATGCTCTTGCTCTTAAAAAAGTATTCAGTACTAAAATGAGCCGACGATGTGGACTGTGGGAGCCTTTGTTTTACGCCTTAAGGGCAGTACGGAATTGGGAACCACCTTAAAATTCCGAATTACTTCTTTCCGAATATTCATTCGCCCGAATTTTATTTTTTCCGAAATCTATGTTACGCTGGAGCTATTTAAGATTAAATGCATAATTGAATTGTCATACTTAGGTAAGGTTAGGTTTGATTTATAAGTGATAACAAAAAGTTAAGTCTTCTATCAAACTATTGCGTTCGGAATTATGAAAATTCGGAATTTTGATCAATTCGGAATTATGTAGTGTACCCGAGGAATTGAGATTGAAGTATCGCAAGTTAAAACCTACAGTAGTTTCTGAACGCATTACGAGTATAAGGCATGTACAGTCAACAGCAAAAGAAACTGATGAAATAGTGTCTCAAAATGGTATATACAATAAATTAAGACAGATGTCTCTGATTATTGTAATTTAGCATAAGTAAATTAGCTCGTAATGTGTCATAAGTAAGTGACATGCCATTCAAACAGTTAAAGTCATTACTGAGTGTTCCAAATTAAACTGATTCTCTAAAATAGCAATAGTCAGTAATACTACCAAACTATCACATGTAAGTGAATATGAATGTTTGGGCCTTCATGTCTTCTCAAGACCACCTCGGAATACAAGTCAGACGTTCGGTTAACGTCGGTTATACTCGTAAGACAAACACGCGAAACAACTATAACACCTCTCATCTCCGTCAAGGGTTGAAATAAGTTCCTACTACTTCGCTTTGTTTTTTTTTTTTGCAACATTTAGAATAAATCCTTTTTTAACTGCCGTGATTACCCTAGTTTTCATTTGGAGATTTTGTCATTTTGACTTTATCTTGTTGGACACTTGACACTTAGGTAAAAGAAATAATTATTCTTTATTGAAATGTTCTGTAAAGAGACAGTTATGGCATCGTTTCTGATCATTTTCTTTTGACTAATTAAATATTCAGTTGAAAATTACACTTTGTTATAATCTGTTTTATCTGGGGCGTCATGCTTGAACATGTTTTGAAATGTTAATTTTGATCACTTACTTTTGACGTTGACTGTACACTATAAAAGCTTGGATAAAGTTATGTATGCGTCTGTGCATAATTTGGCATGCATAGCTTATGCGAACTTGTTCACCTTGGAATTGGCTACTTGACAGTTGTAACAATTAAATATAAAAAGTGTTGAATATGGTAGTTTACACTAAAAAAAATAACTGCACATATTTTTATTTGCAATAAAAAATATGATAAGTACTTTATTTTTGGAAAATAACATCGTCGTTTTTTACCTGTGGCTCCAATGAACCCAAACGCTAGCGGCCATGACTGATTTACGTGTGACGTCACTGCAGCCTAAATACAAAGTTGTCAAACATCTCCGTAGTCAAAATAAACGACTCGAAAGCTTACCATAGTGGTATTCGTGAGAAGTTTCACTAAATTGAGGCGGGATATTTAAAGGCAGATAGTGCAAATCTGCCAAAAGTGGACAGATGTTAACTTCGAATCTCGACGTGCCAACTGCAACCACTTCTTTCGATGTTGAGGATTTTTAAGAACGTGTATAAATAATTTTTCAGGAGTTTTGATCGTCGTACTTCTACACATTGGTACGGCACACGTCTTATAATTAGACATTTTCACAAAATATATTTTTAAAACTTTATCCTTTCGCTTAAGTTGGCTTTATAATAATTCGGTTCGTTGTTTTATGTGTAGTGACGTCACCAACGACAAAAGTCACGTGACCTACCGTTTACGCGCGTATTTCAAATTAATTTCGTTATAAACGTGTTTTTTCTAATAATTAACATTTTTTCTAGAAACAAAATAATGTGAGATGTATAAAATAAGCAAACGCACATTTTAAAATACTTTTCTGAAAACTGTCAAGTAGCCAATTCACCTTACGGCACCCCAAATGCGTGGACTAAGGCTACAAATGTGACCAAACAAACGGTTGCAATTTTTTGCTAAACAAGTAATTTGTTTACAAGTATTATTTATAATGACCATCATTGTATGTACCTACATCAGCCTTGTAAACGACTATTAATAAATCGTGAGTTTAAGTTGCGTTTTAAAGATGGCGTAAATTAAAATAATTAATAAAGTATTGCAACCTTGCAACCTGTACCTTGTCTCCTGGATTGGAGTTACCGTCGGTGAGCGCTCCGGTCGCGCCGTCTTCGGCGTCGCAGCCGGTGGAGCACCCGCGCCATACCAGTCTGCTTTCGTGTACGCTCCCTGTAACAAAACGTTAAATATTGTCATCACGTGTGCTGGTTCCGTCCCGCAGTTTGAAAGTTGGGAGCTCTGTGGGGTCCTCCATCCTCCTGCCCTTATCCCACACTAAGAGGGTAGGTAATTGTCTCAGCCTAATTGTGCAAATTGTCGTTTTCAGAGTTATCAACAAGTTTTAGTAATTCTGTAGCTCTGCCTACCCCACTTTGGGAATGAAGGCGTGAAGGTATGTATGTATGTAAGTGGTGTAAAATAATACCGCTATAATTGAACTTGGTCAAGTATTAGGTACAAAAACCGGGCAAGAGCGTGTCGGGCCATGATGCACAGTGTAGGGTTCCGAAGCCGTTACTACAAACAAATTAGACCTTGCGACAAACTTAACTTTGCCGTTGGAAAACTGTTATCCCCGTACATCGACATAGGTCATAGTCAGTTTACCAACACCGCAAATAGGTTTTCGGTAGTTATAAATATTTAAACAGTTGTAACTCAATAACCACTGAATTCTACTTAGTAGTGATAGTTTTCCTATTAAATTAATTATATGTGCTTTCATTTAAAATATTTTTCAGATTTTTAGTATTTGTAGTTTTGGCTGTAAGGCGGGGGGACACTTGACTCTAACAAAAATTTGCGCTTTAAAGCTTAATATTTCATAAACGGATCCCTTAATCGTAAAATTGTTTTACACACCCGCAATATTTTTGAAAAACCTATCCAACGACACCCCAACTTACGGATAGGAACGGTACACTAGAAAAAAAACAGCTGTTATTTTACCACTTTCTTGGCGTGACTAATATGTATATTTATGCCAAATTACAGCTTTCTAATGGCAGTGGGCCGGTCACATCTGTCGCAGAACCGACAATCGTTGGGGAAGACGTGTTCTTGAGTGGAGACCACGGCTCGGCAAAAGTAGTGTGGGACTCCCTCCAGCTAGGTGGAGCGATGACATAAAAAAAGTGGCTGGCAGTGGTTGGAAACAAAAAACTCAGGACCGAGCTCAGTGGCGTGCCATGGGAGAGGCCTATGTCCAGCAGTGGACGGAAATGGGCTGATGATGATGATGACAGCTTTCTAGTACTAAGAGTCTTTGAGCTAGGCTGCGGACGGACAGACGGACGGACATGGCGAAACTATAAGGGTTCCTAGTTTGACTACGGAACCCTAAAAAGCTAGTCCAATATTATTTAAAGTATTATACAACCCTTTCTTTATCCACAGCTTTGCCCACGTACAACTAGTTTATCTCTACGTATTCGTTCAATCTTGTTGTTGTGTTATCTAGAAAGGAGGAAGATTATAATCTCATGAAACATGAATCTCGTGTTCATTCGCAATTGAGTCACAAACAGGGTTCCGTAGTCAAACTAGAAACCCTTATAATTTCGCCATGTCCGTCCGTCTGTCCGTCTGCAGCCTAGCTCAGAGACTCTTACGCTGTAATTTGGCCTGAATATACATATTAGTCACGCCATCAAAGTGGGTAAATAAAATCTTGTTTTTTTTTAGTGTAGGTACCTCCCCTACTCGTAACGTGGGGATGTATTTTTTCTCTCGTCTACCCCATAGTGTGGGGTGTCGTTGGATAGGTATTTCAAATATTGCGGGTATTTGCAATCAATTTTTCGCTATAAAGCTTTAAACCGCTAATTTTTGTTAGAGTCAAGTGTCCCCCCCCCCCTCTACAGCCGAAACTACTAATACTAAAAATCTGAAATAAATCTTAAATGAGAGTAAATATAACGAATTTTCAAGGAAAAATATGACGACTTAGTAGCCTTCATTGTTTCTTCAGTTACAAAAGGTTTAAATTTTTATAGCTACCTACCGAAAAACTGACCGCGACCAGTTTTCCAACGGCAAAGTAAAGTTTGGTGCGAGGTCTAATTTGTTTGTAGTAACGGCTTCGGAACCCTACACTGAGCGAGCATGGTCCGACATGCTCTTGCCCGGTTTTTTACTTCTCAGTATCAACCTGTCCCAACAGCGGTTCTAGTCTCATACAATATTACTGTACATTTTCCAGTTAACATACTACATTTTTTCGCATTGTTAGAGAAAAGCATTATACAAGCGTCACCCGAGAAGGGCGGTTGCTAAGTTGTGATTCTCTCAGAAACGGCTCGTGCTTTTTGTAATTTGGCAGCATGGCTTCTGTTGACAAGATCGAACGTATTAGGCTGCCTCATTGAGAATGCACGCGCTAAAATGTATTTTGATCGCTCTGACGGGACTCCTTAAACTCGCCGCTGCGACATTCACTCGTTCTTTCGTCCGACCGACCGCTGTTTTGAAGAGAATCACACCCCTGGACTCGTATATTAGCGCTGCCGAGACGCAAACTCATACTCGTCCCGCAACGGCCATTTTCCCGGTATATGCAGTAATGTACTATTTCATGACGATATGGTAAATTACCGTTTCATAATTTTATTCCTTAAAATTGTACACGTTTTTGAAAACCGCCCTTATGTTATGGTATTTGTTTATTTTCAGTTCAGTGTTAAAAGATAAAAAGATAAAAAAGATAAAAGACATTTATTCAGTAAGTAGGCCGCACGGGCACTTTTACACGTCAAGAATCTACCAGCGCTTCACAAGAGGAGACCACTGCTGAGAAGAAGCGCCGCAAGAAACTCAGCAGTCAGTCATTTTTTTAAATATATTTAATATTACAATGGTACTACTTAGTCTAGCATTATATAAATCTATAAATAGCAAATTAAAAAATATTTCAAATATCCTGCGTAGTTTCCGCAGGAAAACACACCATAATCTTAAGATAGAAAGAGAGAAAAGGAAAAAAGAACTCCTACGTATGTGTATATAAGACGGTGCAAGATGACCACATAAGATTGATATGTTTTCCTACATCAACGGTGTCCCCCAGACAAGATAAAGATTTTGAATTTGAAAAAAAACAAATAAAAAATATATTATTGATTAAGTTTCGGGTTTAGGCCAAGCATGTTTGTCTATTAAATAGTCCTCGATCCTATAATACGCTTTAGACATTAACGACTTTTTCAAGTAATTTTTGAGTGCTGGAAAGGGTAACTTTAATACTACCTCAGGTAATTTATTATAGAAATGAATGCATTGACCAACAAATGATTTATGTACTTTACGGACGCGGAATTTTCGAATAGCTATTTTATTTTTATTTCTAGTATTTAAATTATGTATATCAGAATGTTTTGTGAAAGAATCCAAATTTTTTATAACATAAATAATATTCTCATAAATAAATTGTGACGCTACAGTTAAGATATTAATTTCCTTAAAAAGATCTCTTAAGGAGTCACGGGAATTTAAGTTGTAAATAGAACGAATGGCCCTTTTTTGTAACACAAATATAGTTTGTATGTCAGCTGCCTTACCCCAAACCAGAATACCGTACGACATAACACTATGGAAATAACTATAATAAACTAAGCGAGCTGTCTCAACATTGGTTAGTTGTCTAATTTTCCTAACTGCGTAAGCTGCCGAACTTAGTTTACCTGCCAGTACAGCTATATGGGGACTCCATTGCAAATTTTTATCTATTGTTATGCCTACGAAAACTGCCTTATCTACGATTTGCAAACACTCGTCATTTAGAATAATACTAGAATCTAACGGTTTAACATTAGGCAAAGCGAATCTAACACATTTAGTTTTCTTAGCATTTAGTAGCAAATTGTTGCTAGTAAACCAATTAAGTACTTTAACTAGTGTGGAGTTTATGCTACTGAAGTCTATGGATTTTCTGTCTACCTTGAAAATTAGTGAAGTATCATCAGCATAAAGTACAATATCACAAAGTTTATCTACTGATGGTGGCAAGTCATTTATGTAAACCAAAAATAGAAAAGGACCTAAAATAGAGCCTTGAGGCACACCTATTTTCACTGTAGCTCCATCAGATTGTGTTTTGTTTACAACAACTGTTTGAGTTCTATCACTGAGATAAGAAGACATAAGACTTATAGCTTTATTAGACAATCCATAATGTTCTAATTTTAAAATAAGGGTCGTATGAACCACGCAATCAAAAGCTTTAGAAAGGTCACAAAATATTCCTACTGCATCGCAAGACTGCTCCCAACTGTTATATATATATTTAATGAGAACAGATGCCGCATCAATTGTTGATCGACCTCTGGTAAAGCCAAACTGGTTATTGTTAAGTAGTTTATCTCTATTAAAGTGACCTAACATATCATTCAGAATTAGTTTCTCAAAGACTTTACTTAAAACTGGTAGTATGGAAATGGGACGGAAGTTCGTAATATCACTCATCTCACCCGATTTAAAAAGAGGTATGACTTTACTATATTTCATAAGATCTGGAAAGATCCCTTCTGAAATGCAATTATTGTAAATTAATGCTAGATGGGGTGCAATTAGGGCTTCCAAATACCGGACTTTTCATAATACCGGTATTGATGCCGGTATTCGTTATTGAATACCGGGATCCCGGGATCCCGGACCGGTATTAAGAAAAACTAATAAAAATTGAGTTTTTATTAAAAATAAAACTTGCAGATTAATTTCGACGTATCCTTTAATTAAAAAAAAAATTCATTCGATAGTACTTAATAATCAAGTTAGCTTTTATATTTTTTAGTTTTATAAAACTATAATTTGGTGGTTTATGGTTTTGACGCTTTGTACCAGAATCGAAAAACGCCAGATTCGCAGAACGCCAGATTTTCAGATTCGCAGTATACCAGATTCGCAGAATGCCAGATTCGCACGATGCCAGATTTCAGATTAGCAGAATGCCAGATTCGCAGAATGCCAGATTCGCAGATTGCCAGATTCGCACAGTGCCAGATTTATTTTTCACATAACTGTAATAGAGATAGTAAGATTAATTAGAGTTCCATACCTCAAAAGGTACAGAATAGAGGCATCGTGCGAATCTGGCGTTCTGCGAATCTGGTATACTGCGAATCTGAAAATCTGGCATTATGCGAATCTAGCGTTCTGCGAATCTGGCGTTCCGCGAATCTGGCGTTTTTCGATTCTGGCACAAAGCGTCAAAACCTGGTTGATTTATAATAACAAACTTAGATAAAATATGAATTATTTGTTTTAAAATTTTCAGGTTACAAATATAATGTATATAATTGTAAAACTAAATCATCCTAATTGAAACAAGTAAAAATTAAAGTATTTCCTATTAATATTGTCATGGTTGGTGATTTTTCTGTAGATATGAAAGTAAAATAATCGGTTCTTCTAATTTTTTTTTTTTAGTGCACTCCAAATACCAGAAGAAGTCTTTTTTTCCCGATTACTTAACACTGAATTAACGTACGTCGATCAATAGCATTATACAAAACAACTAGGTTATTGAAATACTTACATTATTTATTTACAATGACGACATCAGTCGTCGAGACGCCGTCGGATAGGTTAACACTTACTGGCACGTGACGTGATGTGACTGGCACGTGACCACACACGACAAACTCCGGCAGGCAACTGACTTACTCCCTTTAGCAAGGGCTATGCAAAGCATAGAGTAAGATAAAATATAAACGCGAGGCATATGTATATAAGCAGGACAGCAGTCAGAGCGAAAGTACCGTTAGAACCTTATTGTCAACAGTTTTTTTTCGGTATTGCTAAAACAATGACCAGAGAACGGCTGAGTATCGATATCTCTTACATTACATGTAACTTACAAAAGTTACGAAGCAATTGAAACACACGAAAGTTAATAAACCATATAAATAAACGAATGGTTTATTTCTCCATTTTTATTTTTAATACCGCGGGCGGGATCCCGGTATTGCTTAATGAATACCGGTATTGAAAAAGACATGAAATATCGCGGGATCCCGGGATACCGGTATCCCGGGATCCCGGGATTGGAAGCCCTAGGTGCAATTACACCTATGATAGGAAAAAGTACACTAACTGATGTGCCCCACAAATCCTCAGTCTTCTTTAAACTAAGCGTTTTAAATACTTTGACTATTGAAACTGAATTTATAGGGCTGAATTCAAAGTTTATATTACATTTACTGACATTAGTGCAAAGTAATGATTGAGCTTGAACCGCGGATGATTTGAGACATTTCGTAGTATTAATGGCTATGTTGGAAAAATTATCTTCGATATCGCTGGAGTCCAATTACCGTGGAACTTCCCTATAGGTACGAAAGCATGCAGCGTGCATGGTTCTTTAATTAAGGAGAACTTGCCTTTTATTAAAAAAAGGTTCCTTTCATCTCGGCTTGTTTCTTTCAACAAGCCTCGCTCTGGCCAGTGTTCTTTATAAAGGAAAAATTCGATTAGGTAGTTTCTGCCCGGAAAATCAAATGTTATATGTAAAATTGTCCTTTATACTCGTATGGAGGACATCGGGCAGAAACTGGAAGAATAAAAAAACATGATTGGGCAGGACGAGGCTAGAATGCGAACTAAAGAACACCGCTCGGAAAGTATGAACAAAGAAACCCCAGTAAATTTTGAATAAATAAATATAATATGTTACGGGTTTTGATAAAATATATAAACATACTTCGAGTTCATTAAAATTCTATGATAAGTTTATGAGAAAAAAAACCTTTAGTTAAAAATCATGTCGATATTGGTTCTACGAGTAGGTATAGAAAAATGCATAAAGGAAAAATTTAAGTGGCCGGTTTTAAACATAAAAAAACAACTTTATCAAAGAATACTGATTTATAAAATAAGTACAAAAAACCCGACTGCGGTAAAAATATCAACCGAATAGCTAAAATCAATCACTATAATCTGTAGAAAATTATAAGAGCAATCTTATATTATCTTACTATATGGATTTTTGAATGTTTGTTACTCAATCACGCTTCAACTACGTAACGGATCGGGATGAAACTTGGCACACATATAGGCCCTGAAATAGGACATAGGATAGTTTATATCCCGAAAAAAAATCTGATTTCTAGGGGAAATTAAATTAATCGGTTAAACCTGTGAATTTGCTCACAAAATTAAAAAGATGATATCTCAGTAAGCTATGTGTTGGTAGTGCTTTTATTTCTGTTTACGTTTGTAATCCTGTAATCCTTTCAGTTTGTATTCATTGATGTGTGCGTACAAGTACATACTATACGCGAACTAGATGGCGCTAGCTCTGTATCGAATTGTTGCCTTGGTGTGGTCAAACTTCAGTCACTGAGTGGTTATGCGATTATCCCTATCCAGCTCAATATAAGCTTTATATTTCGTCCTCAGTTCGGTTAGGACAAACTTATATTATTCATCTTGGTAAGATCAAATTCTTAAGTCCACTCTGGCGAAGTCGCGAGTTGGCAGAAGCTGGTATTATAAATGAGATAGTTTGGATGTTTGTTACTCAATCGCGCTTCAACCACTATATGTTAGGTCCTGGAAAAGGACTTAGGATAGTTTTGAATTTTGAATTATAACTTGAATAGCAGCAAGCATGCAAGCAAGCTTACAAATATTGTAAATAGGTATTATATTTTCAAAATACTTCCAATTTGATAAATTATAGTCAATAATAATACAAAACCAAAGTACCAAAGTACTGCTATTATTGCTAGTTAAATATATTGTATGGTCTAAAATCATTCGGCCTAAACTCTAGCTATAGCTGCACTTGGCTATTGTTGCAAGCTAGGACCATATTTGTATGGTTTTACGGAACTACAATGCTCATATCAAATATATTTTTCTTATCTAACATTTTCTGGGTGGGAGTTGACGAACACACATACGTGTCCTATGTACACGCACGTACGCAATTGCATAATTACCTACGTCGACGCCCCCGAACAATAAGTCGGCAATGTGATATTATGGACATTTTATTGTTATGCGAAATTTGGAATCAACGGGTTAGAATTCATCATATATATTTTTTTCAGATTTTTTTTAATGCAATTTAGGAGGATATTACGTGTTTATTGTAGGGAAACTGCAAATTCAAAATGCTACGAGGAAAGTGTCGCTACACATCAATACAAATGTATTTATTAGTTTGATATTTGGCAAGATGCAATTACCGGTTTATTGGCGTAAATATTTTTATGAAGTTTTTGGTAAACGATAATACTGTATTTAATTTATTAAACTTAAAACGGCATTAGCTACTAACAAAGTTTTAAAGATAACTATAATAGGGGAACCCATAATAACAGACCGCGAAAAATGAGTGCTGGTACAGAAGCTAGTATTAAAACACATATAGAATTATTTCCAAAGGTAGAATCGCATTAAACAAGAAAGACTTCAAAACGAGAATATCTGTCAGAAAATTTAAATATATCTAAAATGTATCGCTTTTATACTGTTTGGTTTTCAGAGCAAAATTATAATAATATTATAATGGCGACAAAACGGCAATACGAAACGGTGTTTAATGCAAATTACAATTATTCATTTTTTAAACCTAAAAAGGATCAATGTCACTCATGCTCCGTATATGAGCTTGCTGATACTACTGAAAAAGCCTCTTTAGAAGAAAAACATAAACGTCATTTAGAAAGAAAAGAAATGATTTGACAAATTAAGAAAGAAGAAATTGAAACAGGTGATAAAAACAACTTTACTGTACAATAGCAATTTTTTACCTACAAAAAGTTTTAAATATACCTCAATCAGAGGTGGGTGTGTTTCATTATAAACGGAAATATCCTGTGTACAATTTTACAGTGTTTGACGCTCTACGCAAAATAGGTTATTGCTATGTATGGCACGCTCAGATAGCAAAGAGGGGCAGCACAGAAATAGGGAGTTGTTTGTTAAGTTATTTTAAAACTGAACGCGAGAAGGGTGTCACAATCATTTTGTCTTTACTCTGATGGTTGCTACGGACAAAATAAAAACCGATACATTTTTGCTCTTTACATTTATGTTGCCAAATTATTTGGGATATCCATTACTCATAGGTTTTTTGAAACCGGGCACAGTCAAAATGAGGGAGACTCAATGCATTCATGTATTGAAAGAAACCTAAGAAAATAGCATCATTTTGAACTCTAAAGTAACTGGCGAAAAATATAGAGTAAATCAACTGCAGCAATCTGATTTTTATGACATCAAACCACTTGTAGATCCTATTACCTGGCGGCGTGACCAAGACGGAAATATAATCCGCTGGTCTAATGTGATGGAGGTGAAAGTAGCAAATTCAGAAGAAAATAGACTGTATTTTAAGTACAATTTTGAATATTCGTATTCAGAACTTAATTTACAACCTGCCTCAAATACCAGACGTCGGGGAAGGCCACGTACACAAGGTGCAATTGTATGCCCAGATAATGTTGAGTTGCAACAAGCATACCACCACCCAATTCCAATCAGCAAAGCTCTCCATGTAGATTTAATGAGTTTATGTAAAAGTGGGGCAATTCCACGATTTTATCATACCTTTTATGAATCATTATCATATACTGATCAAATGGACGTTATTAACGAAGATGTTGATATGGATGAAAATTGATAATTTTTAAGGTGATATTTTTTTATTAAATCTCTCATCTCATGATAATTATGACTGAAGATTTTTTATTTGTTACTTACGCTGTTACGCTTACTTATTTTTGATTATTTTAATTAATAAATCTTATTTTACTAATTACTTATGATGGTTTTCTTTAACACTATGTTATTTTATTATTTCGATGTCATTCAGTATTGCACGGTTACTTGAATTCGTTGTTATTATATTCCCGAAAGCAACAAAGCTATCATACAATGCAGTTATTTTACCTGGTTTTAAATTACTATAAGAACCTTAGTAATGACATATTACGTTTAGCTCTTCAAACAAAAAATATCGTTATAAATGTCAATAATGTGCAGTTACAAATCAACACTTTTAAAAGATTTACCACAATAATCCAGTAAGTGACTATTACTGGTTATAATTTTTAACTCATTATCTGTAAAATGCATTTTATCTCATTATTTAATACTGAATGCGTATTATAAAGTATTATTATATAAATGATATTCCTTTAAAAAAATAGCTTTCATTTGACATATCAATGCTTTTAGTACTCCAACTGGTTGCAAAGATATTCAACAAAACCATTAAATATTTTTTCCTGTAAAATTTACTTTTTGCGATTACCGACTTATTGTCCGGGGGCGTCGACGTATACATAGGTGTTTGAAGTTTAAAACTTCTATACTTATGTACCGCCTATTACCTGTTATATTTTATCTCAGAAAACTTTTATCTGAGGGAAATCCTTCAATGAAATTCGTCTTTCCAGTCAAGGAAACCTATCCCTATTAATATTATACATGCCAGAGTAGCTGTACAGGTTGATCGTGTGTTTGTTTGTTAAGTACGTTTTCACAGCTAAACCGCTGACTCGCCCTGAACCGATGTTGATAGGTATGGAGATATCTTGAACATTTGGGAACTCTTAATCCCGGAAAATTGAATATATCCCGAAAGACATACATATATGAACTACTTTTACGGAGACGGAGTCACGGACAACATCTAGTAAGTAATATTATTATTCGAAATCGTTCAACTATCTACTTTGGTGCGGGTAAGTATTCTAACACTAGCGATGAAATATTTAAACGATCCCATTCTTCCGAAGTGAAGAGACATAGTGTCCGGTGTTATATAAAATAACCACATCTTCTGACGTCACATTGATATAAATTGAAACTAATTTTAGTCACAACAACCTTACGCCACAGATACTTGCCAAATTGCGCCATTAAACAAGAATAAAACTTCGCTTTCGCAAAACCAAGCGAAAGCGACAGTAAACCCCGGTGTGATAGACACACATACACGCTGCACGTCATATATCGGATGAATTTGAATTTCCGTTTCTAAGAAAAGGACAATTCGAATACCTAGCTTTTAATAAACACCTACCTATTCTGAATTTACGCTCCCGAAATGTTTTAATTACATTATATACGGTATGACTATTAACTACGAACTTACCGTATGGAAAGATATTCAGATATATAAGTTTTGTGGTAAAAACTTCAATGAACTAGGGAATTCCTTCTGATGATAATCAATAACTGTTTCAAATACTTATTTCAAAGTGGCATTTCATAGTAGATAGGTATTAAGATCGCCGGTTAAAAAATAAATTAACTAAAATGCTAATCACTACGCATCGATATTATACAGGGTGTCCAGGATATAGTGGACCACCTCACAGGGCTGGATAGATCAGCTCAGGAGGAATATATGGTAAATCATGTTAATTAAAAGTCACAAGGAAAACGAGATACCAAAACTTTTCAAAATTTCGGAAATGAGGTACCCTGGTTTACGACCACAGTTATTAGAATTTTTCAGTTTGGTTTGCTGCGAAAAAAAGCTGACTAAATTTGCTTTAATAATGAAATTAATAAATAATTAGCCGATTTTTAAATTTTCCGAGACAAATTTAAAATTTAAGCATCTGAGTTTTTCTTCCAGTGAAAAAAAATTACTTTTGGTTCCGTTTAAACTGAAGTTGAATGGTTTTAACTGTTTTAAAGACCGTTTGCTTGAATAAAAAATGCTACAACACCATGAACTAAAGGTAATATACTACGACAAAAGCCTATTAGGTCGATAAAAATATGTCACATCATCAACATAGAACAAACGATTATGGAAATGGAATTTAGGATCACAATCGTTATGGTAGAAATTATAGTTGCTGTTGTATTTCACATTAACGTAAATTGTAAAACCAATCAACTTGATTTTAAAGGAAGCAAAAGTAGTTTTTAAATTCAATAGTTTGATAGATTTCAGTATTTGTTGAATATATACTTAATACCAATAACAGTGCCAATAAGCACTCTGAATCATTGATACGTTGTTGTTGTTGTTGTTTTTCGACACACAAAACTAGTTTTTTGCAATTGTTTCAGAATAACAATAGTAGCGTCACTTAAATTGACTGTAACTATGGGGACCCCCTTTATTATTTCACTTTCTTAAATATTTTATATAGGTATGTTAGTAAATCCGCCTTAATAATGTTCTGAATGAAAAACCACCTGTCTGTGCAGGGGCGGGTCTTGAATTTGTGGGGCCCTGGGCTAATACTGGTTAGGGGCTACCTAATTACTCAACCAATTGTCATTTTGTAAAAATACTGTTTTATGTAGTGATGTAGGTATATATAATATAAATATATGTTAAGTACAGGAAGAAAATAGGACAGCAAAATATTTTATTTATTTATTAAAACATTATTTATTGCAAAATAAAACTTCAGGTTATGAATGGTTATGTTATATAAATTATAAAGCAACCTTTCTGCATTTTTGTGCTGCAAATTATTTTATTTGGTCATCGCACTGTAAGTCCTTTGTTAAATCGCAATTCAATTGTTGTCTGTATTTGTTTTCTATATACGACATCCTGGAGAAAGAGCGGAAGTCCCCAGTAATAGACAATACACGGAATACACCGACCGAAAACAAGCGACGGGGAATTCGGGTTGATTGATCGCAGTTTTGCCAACCTTATGATAGATTCTTTTTAATTCTAGATATTTTTTATTATTGACAATATCGTCTATTGTTTTCAGTTTAGGTTGGGGGCCCTCTGTATCCACGGGGCCCTGGGATGCAGCCCAAAAAGGCTTTAAGTAGATCCGCCCCTGTGTCTGTCTGTTGGGCACTTAACCCTAAAAACAATAACGTATATGTTTAACATTATAATTATTTTGGTGACTATAGACAGACGTATCAAATGATCAAATTTTCGTTCCCAACTATTTAATTTCTCAGAATTTTAAAACGCATTTTTATCTCATACCGTTTTCCTTTCCTGTTTTTTTTTGGTATTTGACATTATTATTAATTTAAATAAAACTATTATTAACGGTTTATACCGCGATTGCGAAGGGATATGAATTAGGTAATATCTATGCCTCAAAATTGCATTTGTACCTAATATTAAATTAATAACTTTTTAGTCGACGACGTCATTGATCAAGCTGTAATGCTGATACCTAATTGATATCGGTACGAAAAAGAAATCAGATCCTGCTGTAAATACGGGTAGGTCATGCATGACACAACGCTGTGTGCGTGCCGCGTACGTTCCTGCCACTCGTAACATTCATTGGACATTCAATTAATATAATTAAATTAGAACTTGACAAGTAACAGTAAATATTACACTTAGTGTCAAACTATGTATTGACACATCCAAGGAACAGATCACATTTGACAGATTCACGTTTGTAAACATATAAACATCTAATAAATGGTCGCTTATCCGAAGTCGATAAACAAGGATTAATAAATGTCAATACAATAATAATTTTACAATTTCAGTTCCATAACATAATCATCCACGGATTATTAGTGTGTTTAGCTACCTATTGCCTATGCTCTTCATGTAGATAAGTCGCCATAAAGGGTAGATTAGATGTAAATTTTCTTTATGGCAACAACAAGCTAGCAATATTTAGTAAAATCGTGTACACTGCTAGGGGTAGAAATCGACTCTAAGTTGGATTGGAAAGAAAGCCCATATTGAAAAAGTGTCAGGAATTCTCTCCCAATTTGTATTTGCTCTAAATCAGTTGAAAAAATGGAAAGGTTTAAAAACATCTATTTGTGCCTATTATGCTTATGCTCATTCTCACCTGAGCTACGGAATAATATTATGGGGTAATAGCTTTATATGGGGTTATAAGTACATAGGTTAAGTTTGTGTAAATTAATAAATGTGTATATTGCTGTGCCCTTACAGGGTTTATGTTGGACTATTCTAATAATTGTAACACCATTGTAACACATAAATGAAATAAAAGATATGACTACGACTATGACTATTAGTTAACTAACATGAATTTTGTGTTCGAAAAATAATCTAATTTCAGAAGAAGAGGTGTTATTCGTTATTTTCTGTTATCTTACTATTCTCAAACACAACAACAACGCAATATTACAAAATTTACAAAGTTTAACAAACCAAGTGCTTGTTGCGCTGTAAATAATTGGCTATTAACGTCTAACGTGCAAATGCGAAAATAAATACGAGTGGTCTGAATTTCTGGGTGAAACAACAACGTATAGTATAAGGTGTCTGTGCCAACATGTGAACTGATCACGGCGATCGCCGGCCGGGCGCTGCCAACACCCGTGAAGATAATCCCGACGATCGCGTCCTGATTCTAGGTCGCCGCCGCAGGGCTCTTCCGGTTTATAAAACTAATACGTGATCAAGTGCAACGCTATTTCACAAACATTTTTCGTTCACGTGTCCTCTAGGTAAGGTGAATCGTGTAGCGAGCTCATTTAATTTATTTGGTATCCATTACTTACAGCGAACACCTCATCTTGTTACTTCAGCGAGTTCTCACGAACGCTAATGACGCATGAATGTTGACGACACGTATGCTGATTGTAGTGTGTTCCACATC
Organism: Acleris emargana; assembly: GCA_927399475.2. Lineage (NCBI taxonomy): Eukaryota > Metazoa > Arthropoda > Insecta > Lepidoptera > Tortricidae > Acleris > Acleris emargana. The sequence continues at coordinate 79,333,805 of OV656835.1, read as the reverse complement.
ACGTACCTACACCACTTATTCGTCATATGGTTCTATGAACATTATTAAGTTCGTGGAACTGACTCAAGCGACTGATTTTCCTCCATGGATCGAAATGGGAAAGGTCACCGTGTTCGATCTGCATCCGGAAGTTTTGAAAACATTATCGCATTGTAACAAAAAAATAACTTTCAAAATGCAGCCTAATATCGTGGTGGGTTAAAATGTATAATATAGGATCGTTCGTTTCATCACATAACAACAACAATTTGCATACCTATGCCAGACACTACACTCGCCAAGGTAGCTCGTTGATACGTAGATACAGTACCCTTGCAAATAACAAAGTAAGTACATTCGACCGTTATTTTGTCCGTTTGTTCCCTCAGAACTTTCTACTAGGTGAACCGATTTTGATGATTATTTTTTTATTTGAAAGTTGGTGCTTTTTATTGTTCCCATTTTTATCAAAATTAAGATCTGATGATGGAATCCATGAGGAATCCATGGAACTCCTCAAAATGTATAGGCACAACTTTATAGCGATTTTGATATTTATCATTGTAACTCGTGTTTGCTCTTGGAAAGCACTATTTGGTGAAGTGGAACTGATGATGAAGACCACAGATGGCCACCAGTACTCCTTAACGGTATATTTTTCAAGGGTGGCGACCAGTTATTTCTATTAAGATAGTTGAGCGACTATGATGAAGCATATTTAGTTTTGAATATATGACTGACTTTCCCACTAACTTATAATTATAACAACATAATTATGATCAGTGATCATAATTATGTTGTTATAAGTTGATCACTAAGAAATAAATGTTTAAGAAAACAAAAACCCGTCTTCAAAAGCAATAAACAAATTCTTTTAAAATGGTAGGTTAGGTCAGTCCAACTGAAGTCTGCGTTTGTTTAAAATATTGTACGACGCCGACTTGGTGAGCAGAGTGGTAAAATATTTTCCAAATCACGTCAGTATTTACAGGCTAATGAAATGCATAGCGCGTACTTAGATACCTACCTAATGTTTTTTTATTCCAACTCAAAATCACGTTAAATATCGCACCAAAATAAATCGTGCAATTAAAATAACAATTATCTAATTGTGTAAATCAGAAAAACTTAAATAAAGACTTCATTCCCTTTTTTTAGATTCTATATTCAGACCAGTTATCTTACTTCACGCACCCTTAATATTAGTTGATTTGAAAGCGTATCCATTTATACTAATATTTTTTTCTGAAAATAAAAAATATCTTTCTAGAGAAATTGGGTAAAAAAGTATAATACCGGCGCGCCCGCCGCCGTACACACTGTTATAATGCAAAATTGAATATGCAGATGCAAACCCGCCGGCTGGCGAAAACCTTGCGACAGCCGAGATTACAAATAAATCACAAAACTCATGTTACCTAAACATAAACAGCGGATTTATCGTTTTTTACTGTGACGCAAGCTACTGCTCGATCACGTGTGGTGGAGACTAACGTCCGGTTCCTATATTCAATCCGCGGACAGATAGGCTTACTTCGGATTAAAATTTGACACATTTTGTATGGGCAAATGTCAAATTTTAACCCGAGGTAAGCCTTATCTATCCTCGGATTGAATATAGGAGCCCGACATAAATATACACAGTTAGCAAAACTTTGGTTCTATTTACTTGGGCTAATTTCGTAATAACACCATTAACAGACTTATCGCGCGGCTTAAACAAATAACTTACCTACCAATAAAAACAGTAACTACTTGGCAAATACTAAAGAGGAGACCATTACGTGACATCCTCAACTATACCGTTGGTTGTTTATTTATCTCCTTGTTGCACGGTGACACTTAGCTCGAAACTCATAATTCGTACTTTTGCGAACATAAACACGTTTTTAGACTTTGAAATAACAACAATAATATGTTGTTAGAGTTTACGAGCTATCGTAGATTTTTTTTACCGCTATTCCGTCGGAAATATTAATTTTCCAGGATATAATAATAGTACCTTTTGTATTCCATGTCCTTTCCCAGGACTCAAGCTATCTTCAGACAAATTTCATTCAAATCGGTTCTGCGGTGAAGCCATGAGGGCGTAACCAACAGACACACAGAGCTACTTCCACATTTATAATATTAGTTTCAGTTCAACTCAAATACCTACATGTAAGGTACACGTAAAGCGGAAATTATTTGACAACAATGATAGAGAGGAGTATATTTACTTAGTGTCATATGTGTGGGGTGTCGTTGCACAATAGGCTTTTCAAAAATACTGGGGGTTGTTATGAATATTGTTCGATTCAAGGATCGTTTTGCGAAATATGTCGTGCCCTCCAAATTAAAATGAAACATTAGCTATTAATTGACGTTAAACTATATTAAAGCGAAAAAAAATAGTCGGTTTTAGGTAGGATTGCAATGGAACGTACAGTATGCAGGCAGAGCCGGATTAACCCTGTCGGGGCCCGTAGGCAATGCAATCCTCGGGCCCTTTTAACTTTTCTTGTATCCTGAAATACAGTTTTTGACGGTGATGCAGGGCCCCTAGTCGGTGCACCCTTATAGTTTCACCATGTCCGTCTGTCCGTCTGTCCGCGGTTTACCTAAGAGACGCTTGGTCTACAAAGGTATGATTAAGCATAACGCCGTCCAAGTTGTAAAGTAAAATATTGAAAACATATTTTTTACTACAGTTGCTTAAAAAGTGGTATTTTTGGCAGATGTATATCGTGCGGAAAGTCTAATTTTTCGAACTAGTGCTTCTTACTTTTCTCAGCTGCACGTCGTGCGGATATACTTCGCACTAGTGTGTTTTTCTTTACCATTGTTTGATGTTTAAATAGAATTAAATTACAAAGTAAAATTTTCTTCGCAAAATTGCCTCTGTTAATTATGTACTGTTTTATTTTTCTTTCATTGTCAGTTTTCGTGCCTATTTATATCTCCATTTTGAATGTAATTGGGGTTCCTTGCTTGCAAAGTAGGTTAGGTGGAACCATTTATTTAAAGATAGATTTGTGTAGATACATACCAGAAGTGGCAAAATCCACTTTTTTTCGATTGATTATCTAGGGTCTTATTCTTATCCTGCATTTTTCATAACACAGAAAAAAAGCAAAAATATGAAGTACCTACTAATTTACTCACCCTCAACACTTTTATAAGATAGGTACATATCATCATAATTAACTTGCGCTTGACTTATCTAAGAAAATTACTCTCCACAAAAGCCTTTATACAGTTTTAAGTGTTATATGGCTAAAAAGCTAAATATTCAACCATGGTAAGGGGAGTTTTACTGTATCCATAATGTGAAAGCTAAAATCTCTTAAAAACAATTCTTACAAGGGCAATTCTTATTGTGGTCACTTTATTCGGTTATATTAGCCTTTATCCAACCTAAATTATAAGAATAAAAGATGTATTAGCCAAAATCTCTTATAATGTTATAAGGACATTGGAACCACTTATGCTTTTATAAAACCACTACATGGGGTTTTGGCGCTATAAGCTTGATGTTATAAGGATATTTCGCAAATTGGGATATATCGCTTAGTAATAATTAATTAAACCACTATTTTACTAATAAAAACTAAAAAGGGTGAAAATACTTACTACATTAAAGTATTTAAAAAAAAACAAAATACCAAACTGCTATAAAAAAAACAACTGAAAAGCGAGAAACAAGCAAAGTATTCCAGGCGGGAACAAGCTCGTCGTAGTTTTTTTTTTCAAGAAATTGGTTTCGTAATTCATTGCTTGTCCCCGCCGGCAACACCTTTTCCAATATTGTATTTTTTTTATTGTTATAAATATCAATAAGTACATTCCTCATATTATTATTTTTAGATTAAGTATATAGCTTGTTTTTCGCTTTTCAGTTGATATTCTTATTTCAGTCGGGTTTTTTGATATTTTTTAACGTATTGTGTCAAGGGTTACACAGCATAGTTTAACGATAGCTTTTTTAAATCACAGTTTATGTAGATAGTAAGGGATTCGAATCGGAGACGACCTTCACCCAGCTGTTTGTTCGACAAAAAGTATTTTATATCAAATTTAATATGGTAAGTAATATGTAATAGTATATGGCGAATAGGTTCGGTGAAGCCTATAGAATATGCAAACGATAGGTTGACTGTTTTTTCCCATCATAACTATCATCATAATTTGATATAAAATACGTTTTATCGAATAAACAGCTGGATGAAGGTCGTCTCCTATTCGGATCTTAGACCAATATTAACATTGTGTTAGTGCTTTGCAAGACCAACGTGATGTTGCAATAAATAAATGAATGAGTGACTGTTACCTATTTACTTCTAATGGCGCGCAAGAAGCTAATTCATTCGCCAAATAATTATTCATCCTCATAACGTAGGATATGGATTTTTCTTAATTGACAGATTAGAATTTATTTGTTTAATGATTCACTTTACTTTAAAAATTGTGAACTAGGTATGTACTTTTGCTTGCTCCTAAATGAGTAATACATTTGCAGTTTTGATGAGTAAACCGATGGCACAAGGAAAACTGTAATTGGTTATTTGAGTCTTCGCGTGTCGCCTGGGCCCGCCCGCAGCCCCTCCGCGACGTGTTACCGGACGATACATTTTCAAATCGCAATTTGCAAATATAAACGCATAGAACACATTTTAACAACATATTTAGGCATTCATTCTTCAATAACCTCTTCAATTCTCTGTGTTACATCAATTATTTATAACGGTTATGGTGTTGGTTACCTAATAGTAAGTAGAGATATACCTAGTAGAGTTTGAAAGACACGATCAGGCGGGCCGGGTCACCTGTTGAAAAGCGGATTTAAGAACTATCAACGATAGAACAATAATAATCGTGGTCCCTACTTAAGCAGAATTTACTATTTTTTCCGGAATTGTTTAGTTTTTAAGATATCTTTCAAACGGTTGGCTCTTAAATATGTATATGTATACGTAGGTAAATCGAGTTAGCAAATAATCATGTGATCATAGTAAAACCAGAACGTTTATTGCGATAAAAAGTAAATACCATTTTGAGAATGTAATCTTCAGCAAAACTATAGCAAATCGAAGAATAAAACATCAATCAATATTTGGCCAAATCTTGCATTATTATTAAGAATCGCTAAAAGCACATCTACAAGGATGGGTAAAAATGAGACATTTTGATATTTACTAATATGTTGCTGTTAAAATACGTTGAACTAGATATAAAAACGTTTACATGCAGCTATTCTGTATTAGGTTAGGATCGACCTTCATCTGGGAAGACGAGTACGGGTGCGAAGGTGCGCGAGTGCAGCTTGTCGCCGTCCGGCGCCGGCGCCGCCGGCGCGCGCACCGCGCTCCGCAGCAGCGCCGCGAGTTGCTCACGCATCGCATCCGCGCCCGCACCGCCGCCGCCACGCCCGCGCACTGATATACGATGCACTCCCGATTCTAATTCAAACTCGACTCCCACGACAGGACCTCGACCACTTCAATGTCACGTAACTTAATATCTACACTATTGTTTTAAAGCAACACCTTAGTTTTTAACTTAATTACTGCTTACGGAATAATTAAAATGGCCGGACGAACAGTTATCAGTTATCACAATATGATCAATAAGTATGGGATTTAAATTAAAGGAACGGAGATGTAACGGTGTGCTATGCGCGACGTGGTCCGTGGTTGTGAGCGGGAAGCGCGGGCTATTCCCGGCGCTGGCGCACGTGGGCGCGTGCCGCCGTGCCGCCCGCGACCAGCGCGCAGCGGGGCGAGAGCGAGACCCGACACTCGCGCCCGATCCGCCCTCGCGCACACGGCGCGCCACCCGGCTGCCCCGGCGTCCAGTCGCCGCCCAACACCTAAACCTACACTACTTCCGAAACTTCGCCGAGCGACGTCTTCGTCGAACACAGGGCACATGGCCTACTTTACAGTCCACTCTGGAATTAGTTGGTTTCGTGCGCATTGACGGTACTTCATTGTGACATAATTATATTAGTATAGCATAGCAAGTTAAAGTTAATGATAAGATAATACTGATAACATGATACTCGTATATATCCTGCCCGCCCTTCCCAGGGTATATTCGACATATGTGATAATTATGAGGACTGTTATCTCTAAATAACCTTACTTTAATAAGAAAATAAAAAATGATCGTAAAAACATTTCTTCATAAATTGAATCCGATTATTCTGTCTGTTAATGAGCTAGGTAGGCTACTGTGAATGTTCATAGAATCCAATCATTCCGTCTGATAATGACCTAGGCAGGTACCTACTGTGAATGTTCATAGAATCCGATCATTCCGTCTGATAAAGAGCTAGGTAGGTACCTACTGTGAATGATCATAGAATCAGATTATTCCGTCTGATAATGAACTAGGTAGGTACCTACTGTGAATGTTCATAGAATGGGATCATTCCGTCTGATAATGAGCTAGGTAGGTACCTACTGTGAATGTTCATAGAATCATCCTCGTAGATGACAGAAGTAAGACAGAATCTCTGGAGATTTCAGTTGTTTCTCAAAAAAAAAGCGAAAATATGGCTTCCTTGGTTTGGTTGGCTTGGTTGGTACTACCTGTTGAGTGAGGATAATGAAGTATTCCCTCCCTCCTCTCCCTCCCATTTCTCCCCAGCTAGGTCGGTAAGGTTAGTCGATTCCACCAAAATTTAACGAAAAGCTACCTACGTAGTGCTCTCTGTAAACTGTAAAGGGAACAACAGGTCGATAAAAAAGGGTGTAACGCGTCGTGTACTAAATCGAGAATCGCTCGAGCATTCACTCCGACGTAGAGAGGCTGACGCAACTCCAGTCACTGGTATTATACCTAAGTCTATCCAAAAACTAGTTAGTAGAGAAAAAAATATACCCCTTTGGTATCAAGTAATATCTACAGGGTCCTTAATAGGTACGCCACTCAATACGCTTAGTTGTTGTCGATAGACTCGTGACTTGCTGTCGCACTTGACACCGTATCTATTAAAGAAAACTAAAAATATGGCTTTCGGTTGCGAATCAAGCTATTATACCGTAGATTTGTAATTACCTTTGTAATAACATGCTTAACTTATGCCTTAAGATTGTAACGTGGTTCTATGTACGTGTAAATATGTTTTACCACAGCAAAAACAGCATTTTTTTGCATTTAATGTGTACAGTACCAGACAGGGGAGTTTATTAAGGGACGTATTAACAAACTCATCTTGACTGAGATGCCCGTCACATGATAGGTACGTCAAAGTAAACGTCAAACCATAGAAAACTGTCATTTTTGACGCATCTTGGGACGGGCATTACAATCGAGATCAGTTTATTAATACGGTCCTAAGTTGTATCCTGCGAAAAGTTCACCCCCGCGCATTATATATTATTTTTATCAATTTTACTTGATAGAAAAAATATTAACATGCATATCTGTAAGGAGTATTTGTAGAAGAGATTTAGTAGAAGGTATTACCAGTAGGTCAGTAAATTAAACATTTTCTCGTCCACGCAACAACTTTTTTCGAAGAAAAATCTTATAATTTCACTTTGTACTTCAAGCAGAAATATTAACAGGACAAAGAAATTCTAAGTGGATTTATTTTATTTCATATATTTAACTTATATAAAGAAAATTAATATGATGTGATTTCAGAGTTATCAAAAAATCTCGAATAGGTATAGGCAAAAATGTAACAAAACTTTTAGTTGTTGAACAATGGGAAATATTTAAGCCCACATCGGAATTTCTCAGAATATAACATATACGAGGTTGTTTAATACTTTAATAACATAAAACAAACGATTTGCATTAATTTGTTTAATTTTCTTGTAAATAAGTAATATAAAGCGTATAAATGAAAGTTAAACTAAATTTAATTCTGTTAAATATGCCTGAACCGGTATTAAAACCAAACTATTCATATTTATTTGCGTTGATTCAATTTATTTAATATTGTCTAAAAGCGTTTTAATATATTTATTTTAATATTTTATGTTCAAAAATCACTGTCTATATTTTTGATTGAAGTACAATTCAAAAAAATTTTTTTTTTTCATTTCCTTGGTGCAGGGCTGCCAGATGTACGATTTAAATCGTACTCCTACGATTTTTTGGCATTTCTACTCATGTACGATCGCTAGACGACGATCGTACGGAAAGAGTTTTATTGCATTATTTTTCTAATTCTGAACAAGTTATTGTCATTTTAAATAAACTTCTAAGTTGTACGATCATTGTATTTCAAAATTTCCTTGGAATACGATTTTTTTGTAGTTGACGTACGATCATGCCTTTTTTTCATCTGGCAGCCCTGCCCTGGTGGATAGCCCTAGATTTTCTGTAAGGTTCATAGCTAAAAGCCCCCACTGAGGTAGGTATGTACAGTCAACAGCATAAATAAGTGATCATTTATGTACCTTGTCACTTTAACGTCGTGTTTGAAATGTTATACAAAATTGTGAAACAATTAAAAGCGACATGGTACATAAATGATCACTTATTTATGCTGTTGACTGTACTATCCCAATGGAACCCTGACCCACTAAAGAACAACAGTGTCACACTGACATTATAAAACAAGTTGTTTGACACTTCTTACGACTTTAATCATAATGTCACTGCGACACAGGTCTATGGTGGGTCATAGTTAAGTCATATAGGGGTGATAGACGGGCGAGTAAGTACCCTGCGAGCTCACTCGCCGTGGGTCATCAGAAGTACGCATAAGTAAGTACTTCAAAAACAAGTTCGTCGGCGATCCAACGTGTTTGAATTTTGCTCGTAGCCCGACTTGGCTCGTACGTCTGTCGCCGTCGCGAGTAGCGAGCCACGATCTTTCGGCAGTCTGTGGGTGAGGGGTTTGACATAATTGTGTTGTGTTCATTTTATTTATTTTGTTTCATAAACTCTATGTAAAAACTAAAATGAGTGATAATTTAAATGTGATTCGACACCCGTGTGGTTGCTGGGACAGAATGGTGCCACTCCATGTCGTCCCGTGGATGTCGTAAGAGGCGACTAAGGGAATAAAGGCTTGTAGTAGGTACTGTTAGGCGATGGGCTTGCAACCTGTCACTAATACGCTGGTAAACATCTTAGTCTATTTGTGCAAAATGTGGTTACTGAATTATCAACAAGTTTTTAAAGTTGTAGGTAATTCTTTAGCTCTGCCTACCCCACTCTGGGAATGAAGGCGTGAGTTTAAATAAGTAAGTAAGATATGATATAATTCCTTAATAACTCAAAGCTTCCTTTGTCGCCGACATTTTGCCTTTGAAGTTTGAGCAAGCTTCGACGTCGGTCACCCTAACCGACGCGAGCCGAGTAAGTTTGCGAACATTAAGATCGCGGTTTTAAAGCTCTACCGTCTATCACCCCTTATAGAGTTCCATTGGGCTGATAGTACATGGTGATTTTTGCGCAGACAGTCGAACGGTCATCATCACTAAATCGCGCTTGTGGTTGCAAACGCTACTAGCCGATCATTGTTTCGTTCACAAGCATAATGTGGTACGAAAGTGTGAGCGTCATATTTGTTTCGAATCTTTTTTACAGTCACCCTTCTTAACCCTTAGCAGAACAATTTATAAAATCCGGTAGGTACTAAAAATTACCACTTAGGTAAGTGTTTTTTGTATGTTTCACTTCCCATGCTCTTAAAATGTTACTTTAGTCTCTGAACAAAGGGACTAATGCTCCTTTTTAGTAGTTATTAGTCTATAGGGGTTTTTTTTGTTCTTTTGAACCTCGGTAACAACCGCGTGGAAATAAACTCAAAATGACTACAGTGCAAAAAAATACGATTTAATTTCGTGAAACACGATTAATGTTGTTATGTATTTGATATGTTAATATGAATATATTAATAATATTAAGGATGAACTCATTTTATTACGCATGGTCCAATTAGTTTTAAAGAGTTTTTAAGTTGAATGTACCTATTGGCGAAATTAGCAAGCTTTTAAAGAGTCTCTTTATAAAAAATATACAACCGCGGAACAGATTAACATATGTAAGAAACTTTGATATTTTGCATATAGAACGTTGTTATTTTTCGTCGCATTCAAAGTGAAAGTTAGAGTGTTTAACGCGAGATTTAACAACCATTATGACACTCGAACTATAGCCACCCTCGCTAAGCTCGCGTGGCTAAACATCTTGTGTCATTATGGCTGGTTTTAGTCCCTTGTTAAAAAAAATACTATTATATTTACTTTAAGAATTTTGTGTAAATAAGATAAATCCAATGAGCTAGACTTCAGTAAGATTTAGGGTGGCCCGAAGGGAGCCCAACGGGACCCAATTAATACGCCTCCGCTAGATCCGTTCATCCGTCCGTTCGTCCGTCCTAACTTAAAGCAGCTTTGAATCGTAATAGATAACTGTTTTTTGCGGCGGATTTTCTAACAATTATAAAAATTAAAAAACGTTTAATAATAAAGGAGGCCACATACAATTAAGAAACGTTTTTCATTCAACATATTTTTATTTTTGTTGTATCGTAAAAACATACCGTCAAATTTGTGCAAACCCTGAAGAAAAACAACATATACTACAACATCAACAAATAGTAAAAAAAATTGAGTAGATAGTGCCTATTCGATTCGAAATCTAATTCAAACCCGAGTACCGACTTCTGCGCGGCGGCGCGGACCCTTCGGCGCGCGACTCCGACTCGCACATGACCTTTTTATTCGTTGATTTTGTGCTTTAAAGGTTTAAATTTGACAACTCTAGAGCATTCATTGTTATTAACGACTTGTATGCGGGCGTACCCAGTGTACCCACACACAATATTTGATCCGTTTGAATTCATGCCACTTTCATGTTTATCGCAATCGCTTTTATTTATATTCGACGTTTTATCTCAGTGAAAATTTGAATCCATAAACAGATAATATAAACTCATATATTGATCAATAACGCATACATGCCTATGTGTACTGAATGTGTGATGTGATGTGTCATTGTTGTCTTCAATATATAGACGAAAATAATTTAAAATATCAGCAACTTTTGATATCAAAATCAACGGACCCACAGTGCGACAAAAGCCCGATCTAGCTGGACCAAAAGGGTCACCATAACTTATACTGCCCTAATGCTATGCAAAAAGGATAGCTAACATTCCCGTGTCGTTTTTGAGCAACTACCCTCAAATAATTTGTAATTCACGTCAAAGTGCGAGTTACAATGTCATCGATAGCGAAATCATTCACTATTTCGCGTGGCATTTGTCCGCATGTTAAAGTAAGTCATTAATATACATCGGTATCAACGTTCAAATTTCATGGCAAAGTATGGTCGGCAAAAAAACAAATACAAACAAATACACTTAGTATTTTTAACCATTATTATGTATAGATAAAATAGGTATCTAAAAATGTTTTAAAGGTTAGAATAGACAACTAAAAGGGTTTAGCAGGCTAAGGAAGGAGAAGTGGCCCCTGTGACGAATATCGGATTTTTATAATGTCATTTGTTGGCTATCTCATAATATAGAAACACCCTAACTTTCAGCCCCCTATCTTGAACCGTCACCGAGATACAAAAAGTGAAAAACGTCATTTTATGGACACATTTTTCAAAGTCGTTTTTCTCCTGAACTATATAAGGTAGAGCAATCAAACCAAATCATAGCTACAAATGATGGGTAGGAGTATAACTCTGATTTTTTTTAATATTTAATTCCTTGAAAAAATAATGATTAAAATGTCAGAGAATTTTTTGACAGCACTTTTCCGTAGCTGTGGTTGTCGTGTTAATTAACACCGTTCCATTTACTAAACTACCCTATTGTGGCGTCATTGCGACTAAAGTCCGGGATCTACACATCAACTAATGTTAGTTAGCCACTAAACTGCCCATATGATATGAATGAATTGCCTTTCCACACTCACTGACCAATATTTATTTGGTATGACGGTTAAATTGACTTTTGTTTTCTATTTAGCATATATTATTTTTCGAATGAAAAATGAGTATTAAGGTTCTATGACATTATTAAGAATAAAAACCTCTTTAAGTATAAATACAGCATAAATATAGGTACAGTTAGCTGCAGCACAATTAATTTAAAAGTAAAAGAAAAGAAAAAGTTATTATTAATTAAATATTCGAATGTATTTCTTTTTTTGCTGCCCTTACCGGGTGCCATGAAAATTGAACGTTGATACCGATGTTTAGTCATTAAACAATTCTGTTACTTTTAGTGATGGATGACTCGTGAAGTAGATGGTAAGTAGTACATTTTGAAATTAAAACTTCTTATTTTAGCCAGGGTATGTGCACTCTAAAGTGATAAAATATTTTTATTCGAGTAAACTCTCGATTTGATAGACAGAAATAAGGATGTACTCATGTAGCCAGGCTGTATTTTTTTATTATAGCTTTATTAATACGCTTTATATATACGTATATTAGAAACCTCGTGCTAATTCTTAATTTTGACTTTTTTTTTTAATGAAGTGTCCATATCTAGGAGTGAGTTTTATAAAGAACTAGCGACCCGCCCGCGGCTTCGCCCGCGTGGAATGTATTATACATATAAACCTTCCTTAAGAATCACTCTATCTATTAAAAAAAACCGCATCAAAATCCGTTGCGTAGTTTTAAAGATTTAAGCATACATAGGGACAGACAGCGCAAGCGACTTTGTTTTATACTATGTAGTGATGGTTAATATTTTTCGATAAAATTTAATTTTACTGCAGCAAGAGAAGAATTTTTAAGAAAAATAAATATTATTGTCGCTTGGACTTCCAAACAAAATTATGAAAAATGGGCTGAATGTGGAAAAAGATAAATATAACCACATAAATATAACTTCTTACATAAATATATCTTCTTATATTTACCGATTCTTATATTCAACTTGAAATAATATAAATTAGAAAATTAGAGTAAATAACGCCCTTTTTACAACGTCATACAAAACCAGTTTACGCTGACCTGACATTTTACGGTAAATCTGTGTATAAACAAAAGATAATTATATCAACCAAGCACTGGATTTTAGCTTTTTCATTAAAAATAGCTAGCTTTTCAAACTTTTTATAAATATTGAAATTCTAGCTTCTGTGCGTTGAGGTTATAGCTTATTTTTAGCGTCAAATAATATGGTCTAGCTAGATCGGGCTCGTGTCGCACTGTTGGGACACGGGGTTCTATTCTGTAAATTCCGTTTAAAAGAACAAGAAATTAAAAATGTATACAGGTTATCTTGACTAATAAGCGAACACAATAATGACGGCGACGGTTAAAACGCCGAATAATCACCCGTAGGTGATGAGTTGGGATTTTTGTGTACCTCATTTAAAACTTTATTATAATTTATACGGGTTGTCCCAGAAGTCAGCGCAAAATAAAACATAATCGGAAATCGCAGAGAATTTCCCCTCGGTATTACGTTATCCTCATCATCGTCATGCGAGCTAAAGGTCATTCGCCGGCCTGCTATAGCTGACAAGGACAGAATCGCCAAAACACATCGGGCCGGTGTTTATTCTCAAGCTATGCAAGCAATGCGCCCAGGTCACGGCTCTCGAGCGAACCAACCTTACCAACACGAAATAAATTTAAAGTGTGAAACGAATATAAAATTTTAAGAGGGTTAAAATTACGAAAAATGATTTTTATACTTTTAAGTATAAGTACGTACGAATTTCGTGGAATAGATCATGCCATTCATTATATCACACTCCAATATCTATCTAAAGGTTTCTTGGTACCGATTATAATTGACTAAAGTAACCTTTTCTGCCTAAATGTGTAAAGATGTAACGTGAATATCTTAATCTCTCTATTTTTCCAATTATTGTGTAAATATGTAATAATATAATTTACAACTTACATCATGTTAACGCAAGACTGCAATGTTAGTAAGTTTTCTACGTCACCCTCGGATTCTATAGTAACAAAATGTAAAATAAGTACTTTAAGTAGGTATTTCCGCGAGATCTAAAAATTTCAATCGTGGTGAATTAAGTATAACAAAAAGCTCCTCTCTTGCCTATTTTTTATGCAATTCCTGGTTGAATACCATAATAAAGACGTTTATTTCACGTAGTCGTAGTACCTTCACATTATCAAGCGAGTAAGAGTGAATAGGTATGTACTTAGATCTAAATATCTCCCAATCTCGAATATTACGCGTAGCAAATTATCCAGTCGGGTTTCTCCCCATTTATAACTTTTTCTTGGTCCCATTATTACCATTCTGATTTTTTCCCAGACGTATTTTTTCCCATTCTTCTTAGGTTGAAATCTTCTTAGGCAGGTAGGTTTAGGTTATGTTAGTTTTGCAGCCGGCTCGAAGGGCCAAAGCATCTCGAAAGGAGGGCCCCGGGTGAAATTAATTTTCGAAATGGGAAAGTTTATAAATAGTAGTTTAAGTTATAAATAGGGAAAAATGGGAAGGAGGTAAATAGCAAATGGGGAAAAACGCGACGTAAAATCTGCTACGCGGAATTATCGAATTTGGGAAACGGATTTAACTACTCGTTAGAATGCAGTAGGTATTCAAACTCAATTTGTGATTGATAACTTTGTGCCAACAAGCGGTTTGGCAACAAATCAATTACTCGTTCCAACAGGTCGCCATCATCGCGAGGGGGGTCGCACTTTAAGTCAACATGCAATCAATTCCTGAGTTTACTACGTATTTACTCAAGACGGTATTCTTGGGTGCAACTCGGCGTTTTGTTGTTTGAAGTTTTCATCTAAGTCTTATCGTAAATCTACCGGATCCTAATCACGTATTTACCTATGTACGTACTACGTACTAACGCCCCTTTATTAAAATCTCAAATAAAAAATCGAATTTACATACTTTCGTATTGAAATCACGTAAAAGGTTACTTCGTTGTTGACCAGCTAAGGCAATTGATCCATTTATATACATTCTAGCATATATTCTATGTAAGAACATTTTTAACATTTGGTACTATGGGAGGCTATTCACCTTATTTCTAAGAAAACACTGTAGATATGGAGTTGCCAAAATTCTCGTTGATTCTGCGATGTCCATATGTCTCCCTAAAATGTATGTAGCAAATTACTTTTGTTATGACAAATAAACCTTAAAGAACTTAGGCATTGTCATTGAGCTATTAATTATGAATTGCACGATGACTAAGTCCAATAAAATTATGACAATACCTAATTATCTACTTCATTATTAAAATAACAACAAATTCTTTAAAACTGGGCAAACTGTTTGACTGACTCGATTGAATAAGCAAACACGATTGACCTCAAAACTTGCCTACTCAGACCACAAACATTTAGCTAAGCAACCTAGTTTCATAATTATTGAGTCATTTCACTTATTAATTTAATTTATCTGTTCGCTATTAATTTTATTTTGTTGTTGAGGTGTCTTTACGAATACTACCTACTACGCCACTTTTCGCGCTTTGATAATCTGGCCTGCAGAAGCCAACAAAACTCAGTTGGCATGTAAAGTGCATGCTTTGACGATTCAAGACCTGGGTATTTATCAGCATCGAATTAGCATTTTTGAAGCTTATTTCATAATTGAAAACGGCAACAAATATATTGAGCAACGAATTTATCTTAGAGACCCAAATTCAGAAAGCGACTACCTACTCAATTTAGGTACCTAATTACCTCTGTACCTACCTATACCCCCCTAACTCTAGTAATTGACTTCAAATCCAAAGTCAAATCTTAGAGAGCAAAATTACGAGTTATGAATGTTTTAATATGTAATAGTCCGAGTTTACTGTCATTACTTTTGATTGTATTAGCGGACCAAATTTCGGAGCCAGATGCTCATGAGCAAGCCCTGAGGACGAGAGGCCACGCAGAGAGTGGCGACTGGTGCGGAGGAGCGACAAATGAGAGCTCTGGCTGGATTTTTCGATAAATTTACTGTAATAGATCATTATTTGGACTGCTTTTTGTATTAAATGGGGTTATTATTTTGGTGGTAATTTACAAATTTTGGTTATATTTTCTTTATTAGGTTACGAAGATAGTTCATTTTTGTATATCATTTTAAATTAAAATGTATATACATTTTGGTGCTCATTTACTATTTTTGTCTGCTGAACCATTAAACATATGCCGTTGAAAACGGTAAAAAGATAAAAGAAGTAGATATAAAGCTAGTTTGTTTAATAGCAACACCTAAACAAAAGCATCTTCGCATTAATACTAAAGATATACATATATATATACATATTTGCAAAGATTGACTAATAAGGAAGTATACTTTAGTCATAACATAATACTCACACACTACTCGTAGTTTACACACTGCTACGCAAGTCTATATATCTATCCATCTAGTTATCATATTGTTACCTTACTATTTACCTGTAGTCCCTACCGGCTGTCATAAAACTGTTACTCCAACAAGTAGATGTTAAAACAATATTTTGCTGTAGTTTTATGCCAAGTACCTACTTACAAACCTATTTTGTTAAGACAGAATAACGTGAAAAATGTGATTTGGCCTGCTCCAGCCATGTGAATATTGGCACTTTTATTTTGCGTCATGCTTTTGAAACACTAGAACACCCATAGAGGAGATGCGAATTATAATTAGAAGCGACCGCCAGTTATTCTGAGATTGTGAACGGCCACGTGATCTAACTAACAACAAGCACTCTCTCTCCAACATGCAGTGCAGTTGTTACTCCGAGTTACTAGGACCTTGAACGAGCAGCAGGGTTCGTCGAGCCAAACGACGCGGACGACACGGTTAGCGTAGTTGGTAGTGACCCTGCCTACAAAGCTAGCGGTTCCGGGTTCGATTTCCCGTAAAGGGCAAATATTTTACCTAGTACCTATAGTACAAGCCTAGAGCTTTGTTTAGGACTAGGTTATTCACCAGTATTTCTTTCTAAATCTTGAATGTTTTCTATGTATTTTTAAATATTATGTATTATCTATATGAGTACGTTTATCGTTGCCCTAAGTAGGTCTTGCCAGAGATTGGGCGAACTCGGTCGAAACTTGCGGCTTGCGGCCAAGTTCGGCTCCATCAGGACTAACATGAGGACTTTCCTACATTTCGTCATATCTCTCTCGGAACGAACGAGACAACAACGCTTCATTGATCCCTGTCTACAAGCGCGGGCTACAAGGTCACCTCCATGATGTTCGTAGAAATGTTCAAATAACTAGCACGCTATACAAATAGAATCACCCCGTATAGCTACTGGTACGAATTTAGACAATACGATTTTCAATTTGGGTAAAATCTCTTCTTACACGTCTCATCACTCCAGTTGGAGCGAAATCACCCACGGACCAATCAATACATTCCACGCATGCGTCACCAAAGTCTTGACTAGAGGCGCATGGACATTTGAAAAACTTCGTTTGCTATAGCAGGTACTTACCTGAACACTTTAACGCGATTTACGGGATATTACTTACATCTTTAAAGATCTTGGCAGATTGAGGCTTAAATAAATCTATTTCTAAAACACTTAGCCCCCAAGGCAAGGGCAAAGAGTTTATCGCACCGATCGTATCACATATTAAGAGTGGCGTTTAACTTAATGAGACTAACAACTTCAAATGTGAAAGCATTTTCATGCTCAGGAAGTATGTATAACTAGTCACGGTATGAAAAGATTCGACATTACTGGACCTTAATTGAGTTGAAATAGAGTCGAAAAGCGACGAACCTTTTCATACCGTGTCTATACCCAAATGGTATCACATCATGTAGATACAATAAATCGCTCAGGCACTCGGCTCGAGCGTTGTTCAAGTGCACGCTGGCTGTCGTTATAAGATTATAACCGCTGAATGATTTCCGCATTAAACTAGACCAAGGGGTTTTTATCAATACGGTTTGAGAAAGCTCTTCAGAGCGTGATACTAGATCTAGGTGATACAAAGACATACTTATATTGTATTTATCTCTGACATCATTGGTGATTACTGATTAATTATAAATTTAATTAAGTACTTATTTAATTTAAAATTGTAAGCGATTTGATATCCTACTGTACCTAATGCCTAAATTGACAAGAATTCATTTTGTGCTAAGGTAGTAAAATAAAATACCGTTTCTAGATTTTACACTGCTGATTACAGTAAAAATATCTTTGGATTTTTTTATGCAGTAGTTTTTTTTATATTTAGGAAAAACAGTAAAAAAAGTTGGATTGTGAATGTTACGAATACACTTATAGTGCCCTTAGTCCATTTATTACCAAAGGAATTCAAAAAAATATACAACTGTCATGTTCATTGTTTATCTGTCTGACGGATTACTTGATTCTGACGACACGCTTTCAATTCTACGCAAAATAGTTTATTTATTTTAATGGCGTCTACAAATTACGTAATTAATTAAATTACGCAAAATAACAAATTTGTGACATGACATGACAGTCAGTTCTGTTTCTGTTTAAAGTTACTTTTTTTAATTTTATATCAGGCTAAGATCACGACATCAGTATTCCTAACTTTGTATATACGGTCTTTTTAATGTCTATTTCTTTAATAAATTATTAACGAGGAATTTAAGTTAAATAAAGAAAAACCAAGAAATACGGGTAGTCTAATTTTTAACCAGCTATTATAAACGGAAAAAAACAATAATGCTTTTTTTTTAAATGTTGTCAATTGAATTAATAATTAACAAAACACCTGGCTTAAGTACCGTTTCATTGTTAAATAAATTTAAATCACGTTTTATGGTCAGTTGTTGTTGTGTGCTGTGTTAACGGAGTAAATTTGGATGTAAAAAAACGTTTCTGTTTATTTATCACCGTAGAATACATATTATAAATTACAAAATGAAAGGGGTAAAAGTCATTCGGGTAAAAAATATGCCGCAGACGCTACGAAATGAAAACGGAACGAGTTTAAATGTCTCTGAGTACGGCATTAAAACAGTTAAATGTACAATTCACATCGCTTTCCGATAATAGTGCTCGTGTGCTGCCCAGAGGCAGCTCAGCATCGGCCTTGCGTCGGCCGGGCCGTCTCCACCTGCGAAACCTCCACATATGGCGCCATGCCGCCCTGATTGTCAAGGACTAGCACAGCTACGAGTTTGTAAGCAAGATGTGGTGTTATTCTCACGGCCCTTCACTTTGGATGGGAGTGTTCAGCGAAGAGGACAAAATCAAATGCGTAGAGATGTATACAACAAAATAAATAATAAGTATCAGGGGGAAATCTTACATAGATTGGCCTAGTCATGAACACCTTATACATTATAGAGAAATACATAGACAGCATCCAGAACCACTCAGGAACACATACTCGCGGTCATCACACTTAGCGCATACCTGGTCTAATGGTAAGCTAAACGCGTCGTCTCCGTGTAAAGCTTCGTTTTCGGCGATGCGTCAGTTTATCACATAACTAGCTTTCCGTGCCCGGCGCCGCCCGGGTGTATTTTTTTTTCATACAAGCCTTGTCCTGATAATTTCGAATACAATAAAAAAGTCAATATTCAAATTGGTCAAACCATTCTCGAGTTATGGCGTGACCAAGGGAAACAGGGGTTCATTTATATATATACGAGTATATATATAGACTAGCTTTGATCCGTTACCAAATTCTGACTTTCCAAAAACTCGGTCATGGTTGAAACAGAAGAAGACTTGGAACAATCAATCGGTGCAGAAAAGTACATAGTTAAAATTGAAACCACTTAGAAGATGAACAATATTATGTAAACATTTCGAGCTTAATAAAATTGCGATCACATGGTTCGAGTTGTTTTTTTTCCATAAAGCGGCTACTTTACTTACGCGAGTAGTTAAGTAATAGTGACGTGACGCCACATACTACCTATTTGTTACGTTGACTCATTTAGCGTACTCAATGAGCGCCGTGCCCTAAGCATGAATCAAATAAGTACAATCTACTTACATATCTTATGTTAGATATGAAATAACAGTTTTCTTATAAACGTTTAGTGCCTGCATTATAGAGGAATACCTACCTACCTAGGTTTACAAGGGCATATAGGACATAGGTGATTAGTACCTTACTAACTAACTGATAAAGGTAGTAACACACTTTGATTAAATTTATCAGTACTAGGTATAAGGCACTCCACTGTATTCGACTTAATTATAACAAAATGCTCGCAAGCTACAATGTAGATGATTCATAAACTTAATTGTCAATAACTTTCCAAGGGTTAAAGATCTTTTGATCCCATTAATTAATTATAAATCTTTAACTCTTGAAAAGTAATTGACGGTAAATATTCACGTTAGTGAAATGGTTATTTTATTCGTATGTAACTACTCGTAGTTTAGTTAATCAATAGAGATACTTCTTTCACAACTGAAAAAGTTAACCTTATACCGGGGGCTTTCAATGTTTTTATACTACGACTTTTTTGCTGTAATGGTTTTTGCGGCTCCCTTGTAAAAGAAGATACCCGTATTTATAACACTAGGAACTTCGCGTGCCAGTGACGGGAGCACAGCGGTCCGCGACGCCACCTCACCTGGGACAGCGCTGTGACGCCCCGGGGCGTCGCAACGTACAGTTAGGGAACTCCTGCCTTATAAAATGTATTTCTTGTTCATAGGTATGTCTATCCGTCTATCCTTCTGTCCATCTGTTCGCTTAGATCCTTTTTCTCTGAAATGGCTAAAGCCATCGGGTTAAAATTAAGAATATTTGTAGTACTCAGTGCTCCATACAAACTTTCATCATTAGCAATTTCATATGCTTAACATTTTTAAACGTCATGATTTTTTAAATATTCGACTTCGTAACAGGGAACATTTGTGACGTATTACACTGTTATTACTTTAATAAACTCATAGTTGGCGTCACAGGTATCGAGCGAAACATTTGAATCAGTAATCGTGAAGATTGAATGATTTTTGCACCTTAATAAATTCAACGTAATTTAATTACATCAAAAACATCCTTCTCTACATAAAGTAGGGTATATTTTATAAGTTTAATAAATGCAACAAATTTTATATTAACTCCATCTAACTCATAAAAAACTTATAAGCTTTCAAGCTTGCTACGCCTTATTAGGTACTGTCACTAGATGGTGCCATCACGGATCGCGAAACTACTATGCACTCACAGACCCCAAGCGTTTCGTTTTTACAAATTCTTGTTTGATGCTTTCTTGTTTGAAATCAATACTCAAAATACTTCTTTTATATTAAAAACAAAAAAACAATAGAGAAAATAATGTCTTGACGAATATAAATGAATATTACAAAATACTGTTTTGGCGGTTTCGGTGTATTAAAATGTTAGTACAAACACGGAACAAACAACGTGCTATCTTTAACCATTGAAGTATCAAAACGCGCTGACAGTTTGTGTACAAACATTTATAAACTACACTCGGCGTCAAAAAAATCGCACCTTTTGAAATTTTGACTTCAAGCGAATAAAGCTCTTAACTTATTTATTGTACCCTACCAATATTAGTATCATTTGAAAGCACAGTTAATAAACTTTAAAATCGGGCCAAACCGACCTTGTGTGCGTCTCCCGCACTGGAGTTGGACGTGGCCAGGGGTCCCTGACTGCTCATCGGTACATCACAGAGATCCTGGAGAACCACGTGGTCCCGTATGCTGGTTTTGTCGGGCCTGAATTCACATTCATGCACGACAACGCCCGCTCTCATACGGCGTTGATTGTTCGGGACTACCTGGATCAGGTTGGGATCCCCGTGATGCAGTGGCCAGCGAGGTCCTGACCTGAACCCGCGGTGCGGTCTCGTGATACTGCCCCTGCCACCCTTGAACAGCTTCGGGACGCCGTCGTCGAGGAGTGGAGTGACATTCCTCAAGAACGCATCGTGACGTTGGTGAGGTCAATGAAGGATCGCATGGAGGCTGTAATTAGGGCTAGGGGAGGTAACACTAGGTTTTAAGTTTGGTTTTAAGAATTTGTTTTACTGTATTTTTTAATTTTGTTATGTTTTTAGATTGTGTAATTTTGGCGTGAATAAATGTTTTTCCTCTTTTCATGAAAAACGTTTTTTTTTAAGCTTAGTAATCATTATCACATTTTACTAAATTAAAGGATTCAATAACCTTTAAAATGAGGCCCCACACTCATACCTTATCTTAGATTTAATAGGGTTTAATAGCTGCTTGAAGTCAACATACCAAAAGGTGCGATTTTTTTGACGCCGAGTGTATAACTTTGTTTCGTTGGATTCGGATAAAGTTGAAGTTGAAGGCGATATTTCCTTTTTATGTAAATACGCACGCTTTTTAACTTATTCTTAATTCTCATGTAAGTGAATTGTAAAATTCTTATGAGAAAATAAATTCTTTAAACCTAATAAACCAGTTATTTTTACCTATTGCTTTTATTTATTGTCAGCAAAAAACGTCCCAAACATGTCATTAAAACTTTCCTATTTTGGCCTGGACATCATTAATCAGGGCAGATGTTCCTATGAATTAATAAAACGCTACCACAATGTCACCGGTAGGATTATAGCCATTCATTACATATTAATTTTAAGTCAACAATTTTCTTGACGTCTCATTCTTGAAGTCAATGCCATCTGGTGATAGGTACGTTACTAAAACTATTAGGTAGGCTGCCAGCATCCAGTGGTGGCTCAGATACGGCATCTACTGGTGTAACTACGGGACTAAAATTGCCTACCGAATTGCCTACATTAGGACGGCACGCTTTTGCTGTATGAGATTGGGTATCTGTACTTGTATTCTGTTATCTGTGCTATTCCTTAACAAACCGTTTTTTTTTAAATGGCTATATAAATAAGCTAATAAAGATTTGTAGTATTTTTAGCAAAACAGATTTTAACGTGGGGTTTATATGGCCGAACTGTGACATGACGTCACAGTACATATCGGATCTCTCCGTCTAATCGCTCTCTAATTAGCAGTTAAAATGCTTGTACTACCCGTGCTTCTTGGCCGATTTTTATAATTTCAATTTTGGTGATTTCTTTGACGGTATTTTCATATTTTGTTGAGAAATGCGATTAAAAAATCCATGCAAAATTCCCTATTAACTTGAATTGCAAAAAAAAACACCCTGTCCCCTAGGTACACAACAGAAACTAGGTACGGAAGTGTACTTATTTTCTTATTAATATGTCCCACAACAGCGGCTAAGAAAGACGAAGGTGTAACGTGCTTGTCGTATAAGTACCTACTCGTACCTAGTTGCCGTCCTCCCTATAACGAGCTATTCTCGTTTGGAGTGAACGCCAATTCTTACGATTAATGATAATAAATAATCTTAATTGAAATAGACGACCATTTGGCTTGGTGTCGATTTGTGCGTTACGTGTGTTCGCGGTCGCATTACGCGACGTGCCGAGCGCGCGCGGCACGCGGTCGGGCGCGGAGCCGCGAGCCGCGGACACGGCGCGCTCCAGTGTCTCCGCCACTATAAATAACGAACAATTTGATTGGGGCAACGACATCTATTAAAGCCGGCAGTTACCTACATTAGGGACCTCATTCAGGTTCAAATCACTACGGTTAAATACTATATGGCTCCTCTATAGAGGAACAGCGGCCTGTTCTTCATAGGGTTCCGTTATTGAAGCTACTTATCTAAACTAAATGCTGAAAATGACTTAACGCCTTCTATTTTCAATTAATAACCGTTTCGAATGTGATACAAGTGAACACCTATTCTCCAAGAAATTTACACCGAGGCACAAGCGTGACATACCAAATTTTCGCATTTTCACACAAAGAAATGATTCCGTTGCTCAAGAACATTCCTCGGTCATCCGACGGCGATCGATTGTTTACGAACGGCTGTAGATAAATGCTCTTGGTAACTTGGTTAACGTAAAGGCTTCCACTTAACCGCAGGCCGGCCTGAGAACGTAATGAATCTCTATAATTACATCGAATATGAACGCGCGCTAAGAAACGCGTTAACTTGTATCTGACCTGCTTTTGGGATGTGGAAGCCTTCTATTATTTAAGTTTATGCTCCAAAGCCACAGGACATTTTTTTTTAAATAAATAATTGGTACTTATAGGGTGCACCAGAACTTAACTTAAATATTAAAGCACAAGGAAGCCCCTTGTATACCGGACCAGAATATAGTTTTAACATTCCAATAAGTTCAATAGTTTAGTAGTTATTAAGGTTTTAGTCATACTCGCTTGCGGTACACCTTTGTCTCCCTTGGCTGAAAATAGCTAGAATTCCTGAATCCAAAACATAATATCTATGTAACCCTCTACAGTTAAGAATTGTGCTGCATACAATGTGCATACAGCATAATCGCATATCATCAACACTTGTGAAATATACTTAGGTACCTAGCCATACTTTCGACGCCACTGTCGCATTACTCGTTTTTCATCCAACAACTTAGGTACACCATGATGATGTGTTTTAAAGTTGGCAGCTAATCAGGAATTAGAAATTGTGTAACAAGTTCTATTCAATATATGGGATTTTTTTAAAGTAAGAGTTGCATTTCTTCGAACTGACCTAGTAAATTATTTGCGCAAGATTTGTAGATTCTACAACTGTTAGATATGTAATAATTTATAATAATTGTCATTTTGCGATTGTTGTTATTTCAATTTTAACAGTTTAGGTATCCTACGAGTATGTCACCCAGAATGGTGAAAGGATTCTAAAGATATTACTCACATCTAAATCGGCTCAAACGTTTAGAAGTTATGGTGGAACAAAGAATCGTACATACATACGTGAACCCTGAACACATAACACTTTCTTTTTTGGGCAGTCTTGTAAAAATAAGGTCCTTATAGGACAAACCGTTCGTGTTCTAGCGAGATTAAATTCTGAGGTGGGTGGGTCAGTGAAGTGCCATCATCAAAAAGACCGACATTTGACAATCACCACTATCATCACACAGTATCTAATAAAAATGTTTTATAGCTGTTGATAAAAAATATCGATATATTTTAACACCTATACAATTTTTAGGGTTCCGGGCGGCTTCAACGAGGTGCCGCGCTAACCAATATTAGTGCTCTACCATTTCAAGCGATGCTGAAATGAACGTTCTAAGTAAAGTGCCCACTAGAGGGAAACATCCTCAGGTGCACTTACGCTGAAAACTCGATTTAGAACTACTCGGCATTACGCGATGGAATTACTCTCTCTTAATTTTTTCTTTGTTGTTAGATATATGGCAAAGTAGTTATTCATTTAAAAACTCTGTGGAAATACATGGAATGCATGCTAGAATAGGTAATTGATGATTTATTGGATTGCAAACTTTGGAGTTACGAATATCACGAAATCAAACCATATCGACCTTTCCCGAATCGTCCAGGGCTCCGTCCGCCGTACCATTGTTATTTGGAGGCCATTATAATTTTTAATTTATCTTAAGCTTGGGTACTTAATTGTTATAAACGTATTTTTGTTATAAACTTATAGCGGCAATGGAAATACACGCTCTGTCTGCCTATATATTACGTTACGGTTCATGAGGTAGGTAGGTACAGACCGCTCAGATATTTTGGAGGCTTAGTAATAGGGTCCCGTTGGAACCCTTTGGGTACAGAACCCTCATAAGCTAGGTACTTTATTTTTTACTATACACTTTAGGGTGACTTCAAATGTTAGTTATCCCACCTACGTGTTAGATTAGTTAAGAGTCAAAATATAATTGATTTCAGTAGGTAACTAACTACCTATTATGTGTCTAACTTTTAGAGATACAACTATCTTGGATTTTTTTTCGAGAAAAGTTTTGTAAGTATAATTTTAACTAAGAGCCACCACGGCGCGTCGCGCTGTGCTAAAGTATTGTTACTATTAGTCTGACCATAAAATATAGTACTTACCTACTTATATTTATATTGTTTACATTAGATACATTTTATACCTCAATTTATCAATGGATCAGTTAGTGGAGAAATGTTTTAAGCATCAGGATTAAAATACGGTGGCAAGAAACGCGTAGGTACAAAGACATTAAAGGTACTTAAATATTAAGTCTCTTTCTGTAGGTATTAAAATATTAATAAAAAATGATAGTCAAATATGATTTTAGGTTTAGGAGTAGGGAGAGCACCCCCGCACCCCGCGGCCTCCCTTGCGGACCCGTGACCTTGAGCAGAGGTCGACGTCAGAGTAAAGTTACCTAACCTAACTTTCCTGCATGCCTCCTTGTATTTCGCATAACATGTGAAGTTTTTTTTTTAGTTTTTCAGAACTTAACTAGTCATTTGAAATAGGTCCTTATGTAAGTAAGTACATTTTAACATAAGACAAGTGACGCAACATTTCATAGAATCACTTTTATTAAATTACCTACTTACTTCGATAGTTCCTAGTTACAAATGCACTTAAATCAATTTAACGATTCCTTGCGTTTCATATTGCTCGTATGTTAGTAGTACAGTAACACCTTGCTAATTAGGTAACCGAAATTTATACAAAACAAAAAAAGTACTTACAGAAACCAACGATAAATTACCTAGTTCGTGGCATTAAGTAATTTATAACTTTAATCCGGTAAAATTTTATAACAAAACGAGTATTTTAAATTCCGAAAAGTTTTTTTTTCAGGGTTATGTATATTGACATGACTGATGTGAAATAACATATAAAAAAACACTCACCGTTACATGCATTTCGTAGCGGCTGTTCATGGTGATGCATTGCTCGAAGCACCGTGATGCGTGTGAAGGAGCGCGCCCTTTCATGTCACAAGCGAGACTGGCGGAGCGGCGACGAAGCCACGATGCAACACTGAGCGACCCACCCCCGCGCTCCGCGCCCCGCGCTCCGCGCGTGCGCCTGTAAAGCCTTTTCAGCACGGCGGATATCAGCCCCACCAAAAGAGACCTTACTGCAGCTAGGACTTACACCACTCTAGACATTACTGTCATATTATTGCACGTTGTATCGGCAGGAACTAGAACAGCGCAACAGCCAGCCGCCGTTAGGTCTAGTTTGGTTTGCATGGCCATCTAATGAATGACTCCATTGCGCCAATGCTTTTACAATTTACAAACTGTGGCACAGGGTGAAATAACATTCCGTGACTAAAAACTACCGCTACTGCATTTTTTCCAACGAGCAATTAATTGACATAACTCAGCATATTGTTAGGGTTAATAAATATGAGTATTTTAAATACTTACAATAAAAATAATAAATATGTTTTTTTTAATAATGGTTCTTTTGCAAAAATGCAGATGGTTAAAAATTGTGTTCATTCATATTCTTTTTTTTTTCATATGATTTCGTACCTGCTTACAGTGCTTACCTATTAAGCCTTTGAAAAACTGTCACAGTTTTGTAAAGATAAAGTTCCGAATTCAAATAATATGGTATGGATGTTATGGCATTTGAATACTTACTGGACACGTATTGATTCCAAATTCAAAAACCCTTGATTTTACTGGACAGTTTTGTAGTTGTCCAGGAACTTCAACCTACTGGCTCCTAATTACTGGTGTGATGGCAAGATTAAGTACATATCATTTTTGAGAAAAAAGCAATACTTACCATAACAACAACAACAACATCTACAACAACTTAGAATATAGAACCGCAGGGCAAAGACAAAATGGTTTTTACCGCCTACAGTACAAGCACTGGTACCCAGACACGTGAGTTGTGTGTCAAAGTATTATATTATTAATTTCAATTCAAAAAGCAACGTTCTATAGAATCACCCTAATGGTGCAAGCAATCCTAAGCTAGGGATTATTTTACCTTTGAAATAGGTTCTGTTAAGCATTTTGAATGCAGCATCTAGCCTGCTTTTAAGGTTCCGCAGTCAACAAGGAATCCTTATAGTTTCGCCATGTCCGTCTGACCGTGGTTTAACTTACGAGATTCTTGGTGCTAATAAGCTGTAGATAATCCTTGTTTGACTAGGGAACCCTAAAATCATCTAAGACAGCACCACATTACTTTAAATAGGTAGATGCCTAACTATTCTATTGATATAAACTCCGATGTATGGTCTCTGTTTTTTTAAACATTTATGGCAGGAATCGATAGGCGATTGGCATATCACACAAAATACCATTTAACTAGTCCATACGAATACTACGGACAGACTATGTGTATTTTGGCTTCGGAATAGATCAGTTTTAGTTGGCTCATATACTCGTAGTGACCCGTTTAGGTTACGAAAACGCATTCAATTCATTGGTTACATTATGCATTAGTCCCATTTCTAAATTAATACACTCAAGCGAGGTTCAGACTACCAATACAAATTGCAGAAGTTGACTGCAGTCTTACTTTAACTTTTCAGTAGAAAAAGGCATCAAAGTTGCGCTTCTTGCTCTTGAACTAAAGTTAAAGTAAGACGGCAATCAACTGAAGGTGGAGAACGATTTTTCATAGATAAGTTTGGAAAAGAAGCGAGTTCATTTTGTCCCTAATATGTGTCTACTTTTATAGAAATTGGCAATGTTTCGAATAAAAAGGTGAAGGGGGTTAGTTAATTAAGTTTAGTTAGTTAATTTTTCGGTTAAGGGATCCGTTTATGAAATATTAAGCTTTAAAGCGCTAATTTTTGTTAGAGTCAAGTGTAGTAACGGCTTCGGAACCTACACTGAGCATGGTCCAACATGCTCTAGCCCGGTTCCTTTACATTAAACGTGTACGGGGTAATTATGACGTAACTATGCAGTTCATTTAAAGGCGAGCGTGAAGGACGGAGCTATATCAGTTATAGAGCTCTGTCCTTTTCCCTCAGCATAACTGAACTGCATAGTTACGTCATAATTACCCCGCAGTACAGACAGGTGAGTGCATCCTGCGAATAGTTCACCTTTGCGCACGCGTTTTTTTCAAAAAAATTATGTTTATCAATTTTACTTTAATTTTACTTTGTTTTTTGGCAGGAGTATTTGTATACATAAGAGTTTAGGTATTACCAGTAGGTCAGTAAATTAATCATTTTCCTTCCGAGCAACGTGACTTTTGTTTTTTTTTATAATTTCACTTTGTACTTCAAGCAAAATATTAACAGGACAATAAAAATGCTAAGTGGATTTTATTTCATATATTTAAGTAATATTATGAAAATTAAACTTATGTGACTTTGCATTTCAGAGGTATAAAAAAATCTAGAATAGTCGTTCAGGCAAAAATGTTAAAGAACTGATAGTTGTTGAACAATAGAAAATATTTAAGCCCAGATCAGAATTTCTCAAAATTAAACGAATAAGAAATAACTAAAAAGAGGTGGTTTAATCTTCTATATATATAATAAAAATGAATCGCTAAATGTGTTGCTAAGCGCAAAACTCGAGAACGGCTGAACCGATTTGGCTGATTTCTTTTTTGTTGAGTTTGTCAATGTCAGGACAAGGTTTTCATGAAAAAAAAATTGAAATATTCTTCGGGAAAGTCAGGATATTGCAACGGGGCGAAGCCGCTGTCGGGCCGCTAGTCTATTATAAATAAAAATGAATCGCTAAATGTGTTGCTAAGCGCAAAACTCGAGAACGGCTGAACCGATTTGGCTGATTTCTTTTTTGTTCTGTTTGTCAAAGTCAGGGCAAGGTTTTTATGAAAGAAAATAATTGAAAAATCCACCGGGAAAGTCAGGAATTTGCAGCGGGGCGAAGCCTCTGGCGGCCGCTAATAGTTTAATGAAATAAAACAAACGATTTGCATTAATGTGTTTAATTTTATTGTAAATAAGTAATATAAAGCATATAAATGAAAGTTAAAATAAATTTAAGTCTGTTATATTTTTGCCTGAACCGGTATTAATACAAAAGTATTTACATTAATTTGCGTTGGTATAATTTGTTTAATTTTGCCTGATAGCGTTTTAATATATATAGGTATTAACTTTAATAATTCTATGTTCAAAAATCACTGTTTTTGCTAGAAGGACGATAAAAAAAACGAATTCATTTTTTTATTTTCATTTCCTAGGGCCATTTGTTGAATTCCGCAAAAATATATTGGTTTACCAAATCTTTATATACAGGGTGTTTGGCAGATGGATGGACATACGTATATAGGGAATACGTGGATACATCTGCTACGAGGTCGATTTAAAAAAAATCACCAAGGCCCTTTGTTTTTTTAGTTTTATTTAAACTATTCCGTTTTCAAGATTTAAAACCTAAATAACTTTTTTTTTAATTATAAAACGGCCAACAACATTTTTTTTTTTTTTATCTGGCTTATTACTAGAATCTTACAAATTTAATATTTGGTGCAACAGATAGCTAAAAAAAAATTACCTCAAACCACAAAAGGAGGTAAAAAGAAATGTTTCGATTTTTTTTAATTATCATGTGCGCCAAATAATATTTTTTTAAGATTCTAGTAACAGTAAAAATGAGAAATCGATGCCGAGCATGCATAGATAATCAAGGGAAGCAGTATGAGCAATTTTTAAAAATAAATTACATAGTTAATGATCAACTTCTGTGTTTTCTTTATTTCCTGTAGGTCATATAACTTTCCTAAAAACTAGAGTTTCGTAAAAAAATGTCCGCCTTGTTAAAATTTAAGAATAACTTTAGCTGCTTTTGAACAAATTGGGATTATTGTGTACCGATCGAAAGGGTATAAACTGAAGATGTTTTTGAATAATTAGAAGTAGTCAATCGTTTTTAGTTTTTTTTAAATGCAATGCAAAGTTGGCTGTTTAGATTTATTTTTACCTCCTTTTGTGGTTTGAGGGCCCGTATTTTTTTTAGATATAGTGTGCACCAAATATTAAATTTGTAAGATTCTAGTATTAGGCCAAATAAAAAAGAAGTCAAAATGTTGCCTGCAAAGAGCTGGCTTAATGGAATGGGTTTCAAAGAGCTAGTGATTTTAATAAGGCCGCAGTCTTAAAAAAGCCTATAGCCTTTTTTGAAGGTTTTAAGCTTTTTTAAAGGCTTAAGCCTTTTTTTAAGGTTGTAGCCGCTGACCTGAGCCGAGCTGAGCCTTATAAAATGTTTAACTTTTATGAATGCAGTCACAGTTCGGATCATATTCGTAAAAACCTGTTGTGTATTTCTGTTGCTGCTATACAACCAATAATTAAACTCAAAAAAATCAATTACATATTTTTATAAACTCAAAAACTTAAAAGTTATTGAGGTTTTAAATCTTGAAAACGGAATATTTAAAAAAAACAAACGGCCTAGGTGATTTTTTTTTAGTGGACCTCGTTGCAGATGTCCCCACCTATCCCCTATATACATACGTATGTCCATCCATCTGCCAAACACCCTGTATAATAACTAGAACTGTGCTGTTAACTATATTGCTATTAATTTTATTTATAAAAACGCGCTTTTGTTATTTTTACCTTGTTCCGGTCATGGAAAATGTTTAATTTTTTGTTATTATTTGGAGAGATAAGTAAGTTGAAATACATGATTCTAGAAAAGAAGCGCTTGTTTAGATTTTTGGCAAGATTCAAAGCTAAAAGTCCCCCACTACACGATTCTACGAAGCAACCGCTTCGCTACGCGTGTGGCCCGTAGCAGCGTTTCTCCGCATCGCGCATCGTATAGAGAAACTTGCTACGAACAGTTGGGAAGTCCTCCGTAAGCGAGTGGGCGGCATTTGTGCCGGTGGCGGCGGCAAACGGCGACCGTGGTTAGTGGTACAGTTAATATTTTGGTTTTAGCTTGACCATATCTAGTTAAGTAAAACAAAGCAGCAACAAGTAAAGCAAAATCCATAGTATTGCGGTACGCGACATACAGCGGGAGAGTACGTACTTAGTAAAAAAATACTGCAATTTCATTGGGTCAATATAGACTGGGTATATTTATATATATTATAGACTAGGTACATTAGCAACGTTTTAATTATAAATATCAAATATAAGCACTAGTTATTGGTGTAAAATATTGAGCAAAAACTCATTTATTTCTGTTTTCCAATCGATTATGGTAATTTTTAAAGTTAATTTATATCCACTAAAATACTCTTACTGCAGTTCTTTGTTAATTTTATAAAGTTACAATTTTGTGATTCACCCGTCTCCTTTCTCGCTTAACACTAGTTGAAACTAACACCCTACAACCGAGTGGACTAGAGACTCGAGGAGCGCCGTCCTAATAACGGCTTAAGTAAGACATTTTTCATCTGATCGAGTTCCGGTTTCTTTTATTATATAGCTGATAAATTGTTTGTTATGTCTGCCATATCTACATAATTTTAGTAGGGGAAGTATATACAAAATGACATATAGTTTTGTTTTTGTATTATAACTTTTAATTGGTAGTTCACTACACAACCATAGCTTACATTAATCATCTTTGGTCCTTAATCTATCCAACCTAATAAACATTTTCAGTAAAAAATCAACAGAATAAAAAATAAAACATATTTAACTGAGATCAGTCATAATCCATTTTGTCCATATGCTTCGGACAAAATGACATATTGCTCATGGACAAAATGACATACAGATAAAGGGTACACAATTATTGGCATAATTCGCAAATGAAACGCTTAGTTCTTCTTGGAACATCGGCACAGGAAGCATGAGCCCAAAGCGAACATTGTAAGCACCGCAACCAGTCTTTTCCGGGCTTAGATCTTGAATAGAAGTCGTTACAATAAATTAATTAAATAAATACAAGCACAATCCTCTTCGTCATCATGAGAAACGGTAGGAAAAGCTTCTTCCTCGTCATTGTCTTCGAACAATTTTTTGGTAGCTTTGCGTTTTCTCTTTGCTGGGGGTGCTTTGGGTTTTTGGATGTTAAATTTATGGGCGAAACCGTTTTTCTCAGCCATTTGAAAACCTAATTCTTGTACCGATGCTCGTGTCAATCCAAACAAACGACTTTCAAGGAATTTTATATGCTCAACTAATTGTCTTTCCACGTCAAGTGGAAAGGTAGCTTTCCAAGAACCAAGGCCTTTTGAATTTGACTCCAACGTTTTATTAGTACCTAAAACATGCCTGCGAAGAGTTGCTTGGGGAACACCAAATGTTTTTGAAGCCAATAACCAGCCCATTTTCTTATCTCGAATTGCCTCGGTAGCTTTTTCCATTGACTCCGTGCTCCAAGACTGGTGATCAGTTTTTCGTTCATAATTACGTGGCATTTTGCTCCCTGAAAAAATATATACAGTGGTGGACATATAATTAGAAACACTTGCGACGTATTTCACATTATACAAGGCACATTGCCGTAAAACTTTTGTTTTTGGAAATAAAACAACAAAATGCATAGAATACGTTCAACAACTTATAATTCATTAAAAAACAAATAAATATCCGAGTTTACAACTACCATTTAGATATTTAGTTACGTACAAACAACTAAACGACATTTGCAGTACCATCCGTCATGGACAAGTAATTAGAAACACTAAAGAAATGAGGTAAAAATCAAAGTTTTAACGTGTCAACGTCAACAATTTCAAATTATTTATGTAAAATAATGTTTGGTTTACTAAATTTCTTAACAATTAATATTTAGTTGCATAGCCTTTGTTATTAATGACGGCTCTGCAACGACGTGGCATTGATTCAAGTAATTTCATACATTTATCGAGTGGGATCGAGTTCCATGCTTCAACAAAGGCTTCGTAAAGTTCATTTTGACTGGAATTACGTTTAACGGAGACTTTTTTTTTAACGACGTACCACAAATTTTCAATTGGATTTAAATCGGGACTATTTGCAGGCCAGTCTAACATGGTAACACGTTGCTCACTAAGAAAGGATTTAACACTGCGGGCCGTGTTTTGGGTCGTTATCGTGCTGAAAGATCCAGGTCACAGGCAAATGGTCGTCGGTGTAGGGAATCATTGTCTCTTCTAAGATGTTTATGTATTGAAATTGATCCATTATACCTTCAATCTTACGGACGGGTCCAACTCCGCAACCAGAAAAACATCCCCATACTTTAATATTACCACCGCCGTGTTTTACTATGCTCCTCGTGTATTTATAATCAAAAGCATGGTTTATTGGACGTCTAACGTAGCGTTTGCCGTCTGAATTCACCATATTTATTTTTGTTTCATCCGAGAATAACACTTTTTTCCATTCTCGTACGGTCCAGTTAAGATATTTCTTTGCAAATAATAATCGCTTCTCTCGGTGTTGCTTGGTAAGAAGCGGTACCTTTCGAGAAACCCTCCCGAACAATTTAGCTTCCACTAATCTGCGGCGTACCAGTTTCGAGGAAATGTTCCTTGGGTCATCAGGTGAAAAAACTTCATTTCTAATCTCGTTGGAGCCTTTGAACGGGTCCTATTTAGCTACACGTATTATTTGCGAATCTTCCCGGGGAGATGTTTTCCTTGGACGAGCCTTTCTAACAACACTTTTAGTAGTTCCGTTAGTTTTATAATGAGCAATAGCGTTGAAAACTTTCTTCACAGAACATTCTAGATGTTTAGCAATTCTTCTATAAGTCCACTTTCGATCTAAATGTAATTTAACGATTAATTGCCTGGTTGACTCGTCACAACTCTTATTTTTACCCATTTTTAACAATACTTATTATTCACGTAATTTTCCAAATTGACGTTTAATTGCCGCCGAAACAACAGAAAAAGCGTAAAAAGAGGTTTTCTTTTTAGTTTCAAAAATGGAACGAACCATGGATCCTGTTTCTAATTAGTTGTCCAAGCGGCCAGTAATAGAAATTCAACTATCATGATTTTTAAAATCTTTTAATAATTAAAGATAGAACAGATTTACTTTTTTAAATATTTTATGAGTTTTTTAACTCATTGGCTATATTCTGGCATAGTCAATAGTGATTTAATCAATATAATTTTTACTCATAACGATAGTTCATTCTGTGTTTACCTAAGTTTTATGTACTGTTTCTAATTATATGTCCACCACTGTACATATAAGAAAAAAGCTATAGACAAGTTGGACAAAATGACATACCTATATTACCTATGCCATTTAGTCCGTTATACATGTATGTTGTATTGTCCGTACAGCGTTTTAAAACAATAAAATTTGAAAATAAATACACTCAGAGCACTTTTCCTAAAAATAACTTATTTATTATAATGATAAATGTTTAAGGAATGAAATAAATGCTAAGTTAATAGGTACAATAACAAAAAACTTACCATTCGAACAAAAACTTTGTCAGTATGAAAAAAACTCGCAACGTGTGAATACCTGTCTTCGGCCATGACACCCAGACGAATGAAAGTGATGCGTTCAAAATATGGCAGGTTATAGAAAACCAATTTGGCCGCGATGTGACACTGTCAGTTTCGTGTTAAAGTCCGCCAAATTCAAAATAGACCGCCTGTGTCATTTTGTACATATATGTAATTTTGTACGTACTTCCCCTATATAGTGTAAACTTCCGAGGCTATAAACGAAACTAGTGAGTTTTATACATATTTAATTTTGATATAATATAAAATATTTTTGTAACTGTACTACTCAGCTGATGTTGTGTACGGAAAGGAACTAGTTCTTCGTAAACGATCTTAATCAGTCTTCGGTCCTTTAGGTCAGGTAGCAATTGTTGAACTTAACGAACGTAAAACGAAAACAATCGTTCCACTTAAAAGCCGATGCGGTTGCGAGTGCGTTAGGCAAATAGGCCAACAACGGTTTCCCCGTGCTCGTACACACGTAGCTGACGCAGCGCAACGGGTCTTGCGTTTGCGCGAATATGTACTGCGGTCCACCGACGAACGTAGAGGCAATATTATTAACCTCTCGCCCGTACTGATCGGTTTTTTGACACCAAATTCTATTCCATCGGTCCAAGCTTGACCGGACATGTGTGAAGAATGGATGTAGGGTTCATCAGTATAAACTATTGGTCTACCTTGAGACCGATATTCCGCAATTTTGATAAGGTAGTTTATTCTTAGTAATCGTATGTTGTGTCTTTCCATTAATATTTTTCGATTGTCCTCGGTCTTTTTCCATTTAAAACCTAATTTCTCTATTTGTGGCCGTAAGGTAGAAATACTGAATTTGTAATCAATATCGGCTTTAAACACGGAGTGGAGTGACTTTAAGATTGGGAATTGCTTATGGGACGGATGAAAATTATATATAGTTCTGCGGATCACCTCTTGATCAAAATCGTCTACTGCCGATGACGGACAAGTACGAAACTTTTTCTTAATTGGAGAGGTGAATATTTTTGTTGCTTTGAATTTGTCAGTCTTATTCTCAGACAAAATATTATAAACTGTCGAGAGAGAATCACCTGTAGCTTTTTCAGCTCACTGGGCAGCGGTAAAAGGTGAATTAAAATTTTTCATCAGTTCAAGTTCAAATAGGTATTTATGGGTAATTATCCCAACCACATTTTTTAGCGGCGGACGTGATAATTGGGGTGTAAAGTAAATTTATTGGAAAACTATTTATTTTCTAGAAAATCTTACACAAAGTACCATGTTGAGCCAAAGTTAAAATTGTTAATAACTTATCATGTTTATCGTAAAAAAAAAAAGTCCAGAATCAATTTTGGTGTCGTGTCCAGTACTTGCCGCATACACTGATATACCGTGGTACAAAGTTATTAAGCCTCAACTAGATTGATATTTTAGTTACCTCTATTCCGTATTAGTTAAGGAATTATAAAATATTACAATAATTGCATTTGCAAATAAAAATAAACTGGGAACAGTGTAAATAAAACTGTCCTTGCGAAATAGTCAATTTTGGTGGTGAATATTAAAATTGATTTTATGATCGAACGAAAAGTGATTAAACAAACAAATATCGCGTCAGTCGTTCATTCAGTTCCAGCGGTAGATTAGATGGTGAAAGATTTATACCGTCTTGCTGCATCTTAACTCTAAGTACATAAGAATCTAAAATGGTGGTACGAAATCACAGACATTATATAAACTAGCAGACATAACATTATTTCACGCCAACATAGACAAGTGTAAAAAATGCCACTACCCCTTTCCATCTAATACTAAATCGTATAAACCTATTTCTTTTTTGCATTTATTGCAATACCAAGGCACACATAGACAATTTTGAACCCGTGGCAGTCGCCATCTGTGCTAAGAGACATTTAAGCGACATATGGCGTTAATTTTTTGTTGTGGTGAATGAGCCTCGGATATCTTGTGGGAAGGGGCCATTTGCAACGTTAAAAGATGGCGGACGTGTAATTTGTTTTAGACTTTAATTTTTGGGTAATTAGGTGTTCAAAGTTCTTTTCTGATAGTGATTTGTACTTTTTATGCATTTGTGTCGCACAGTGATTGAAGACTTGGACTTATTTCGTGTATCTGGCATCTTTATTCTCGTTTCAAGTGGACTCGCAGTGGTGCAGAGGTTAAAACTATCTTGACCTCTGACCTACAAATCACCGTACAACGTTGCCCCCAATCTTCCTAGAGAAGATTGGATTGTTTTATTGCTATATTGATATATACTTATATATACTTGACACTGGCGAAATCACTTAACGTGGAAACGCC
Source organism: Acleris emargana (assembly GCA_927399475.2). Lineage (NCBI taxonomy): Eukaryota > Metazoa > Arthropoda > Insecta > Lepidoptera > Tortricidae > Acleris > Acleris emargana. Next base: position 79,296,521 of record OV656835.1, on the reverse strand, counting down.
ATATCCCCGCGGTAGTAGCTGTTCAAGTCGCTGCGGGGGCAAAAGAAGAAGAAGATCTTGTGGGAAATAATATTATTTTGAGATCAAGTGTGAATTTAAAGTTATAAAATCATGGTGAAATGCTGTGTTCCCTTTTGTTACAACGCATCATACAGGAAAACCCCTGAAATTGCGTTCCATCGGTAAGTTAATCTTTTGCCCTAGATTTATTTTTGTCATAGATTTATTTTGGTTTACCGCTAAGATTGACCTTCAAATATTTAGAAATAATTACAAAGGCAATATTCATGAAGCTGATAAAACTTTCAATATAAGGTCTTCTAAAGAAATACGAGAAATATTTTAGTTTTACTAAATTATATAACCTCATTTGACACTTTATGTACTGTGCAATTTATACAGGGCCGAACTAGGCCTAAGAAGGCGTGACATTATTTGTTTGATAATGCTTCTAAGCAGTATTGGATTTAACAAAATTGTGATCGCTACTCGCCTCGCCATTTAACGAAATATTCTCTAGACAAGTGCTATGGCAACGTAACTACCGATCGACCCTATTTAAGTACGCTAGTGTACAGCAGCATTTCTATTATGACCTCCGCGTTTGGATTTCAGGTTTCCGAAGGATGAATATCTAAGGAACGCCTGGATCAAGAACATTAATAGGAAAGACTGGCAGCCTAATTCATCGAGTGTGATTTGCTCTGAGCATTTTGAAAAAAATTTATCATCCAGTGGTGCTTTTCGCACAGTTCTAGCTCCTGGTGCCATCCAACCTTTTTTTCATACCACAATGAAGCCTACATATATTAATAAAACATTTTAAAATTCTTACTAGATTATTTCAATTTTTTTCGCTAAGTAGATACAGTCACGAACCGGGATTGTTGAGCCACTTGCCATTGTTCGTATTTTAGCCGTGTATTCAATAACCGATGTCACCTACTGGCTGACAGCTATTCGATTTGCAGTACACGGCCAAATTAGAAACATGGGTAAGTGGCTCAACAATCCCGGTTCGCGACTGTATCTTTCAATCCAAAGAATACTCTAGCTGCAGCTGCCCGCTTGTGTATGGTAAGTATGTAGAGCTGTCAAACACCACTGCCGTGTCCCTAAACTGGTCAATCAGCTTTCCTCAGGCACCATAGTCCATAAGAAAATTAATTTTCGAACAAAGTACATTTTTTTTTGTACGGAAAGATTAATCTCTGTATAAATTTCGACCTGTTTACCTTGGGTATATCGACTAATTCCAAGGCCTTAAGTATTCCCACTCCCTCTTATATCAATTGGTTTGCACTTGACCTCATTTATTATTGCATTGTTTTGTAATAGGTACTTACCCTGTGTAGCGTTACCGCTACAAAATCGCTTCAAATTCGCGCGTTTTTATTTTTTTATTTTTTTAGGTGTCGAACTCCTTTGTGTGTTAGAGTTGCTGGCCTGCGTTGTTGATGGTTTCGATTATTATTTTAAAATTTTGAATGTGTTGTCAGATTGTTCGCCATGGATGTAAGATGTTTCTTTTTGACATTGGTGCTTCAGTCTCGTAACCGAAGGGATATATTTTTTTGTTCTCGACTTCGTACATTTGCAATTACAAGTACAATTGCAGTTTTAACAGTGACCTAGTTCGCATAGTTGGGTGCACGGTCACTCTATCTGCTGAGCGAAAGGAAGGAACTTCCTAGTGGTATTCGCACCAAATAATACCGGCTTGATCCGGGTAAGTTGATATTTATTAAGATCTTTCCCCGCTACGCCCCGTTCTGTTTGTCTTGTCGTTCGTTACTCATTAGATCTTTTTATTCTAGTCCACCTACCCCCTGAAGAGTAGTCCACTAAACGCGAACTGCGGACGATTATTGTGCAATCACACGCGTATAGCGAGACACATATACTTACACGCGTTGTGTACAACGCACGCGTGTGACTCCGGAGACTTCGGCTACGAGACCTTTTTTTTTCAAGATAAGCTTAGCATAAGAAACTGTTTTCTATATTTTTTTATATTTGCGTACATGTTAAATTTATTTTTGATTTAAGCATTTAAAATTCCCATCTCCGAACTTCAATACAAAAGATATGCGCATATTTTTTTTAGGGCCCCTTTGATTATTATTGCTATCGTGCATTGTTTCTCCAAATTCTAAAAGAGTCCGCGCGCTCCATGAACGTTTGTTCTTTTTCGGCCAATATTCGGAAACGTAACTTAAATCATTCTTGGAATACCTTTTTATCTCTAAATTTTTGTGTTAATCCTTAATTTTTCGTCTTTATTAACCTCTAAATTTTTTTGTTATTATATTATCGTCACCTCACTTAAACTAGTTACTATTTATTTTTTATACCAATCTTTGTCGCAATTGTCTATTATTCGACACCTTTAATTAATCTTAATAAACTATCTTTAGGTTACAATTTTTTTTTTTATTTGTAATAAATTTCTACGTTTATCCTAGGCACAGTCCTAGGATCAGTTAGTGCTCCCTTTTCCCAATGGAGCGTAACACCTGAAAACAATTCAAAACATAACATAACTTACGCACTGTGTACCTACTGTTTTGTCTTGTTCTGGTATTGTTTATGTTTATGAGTTAGCTATCTTATCTACCTAAGTAAATTTCGGGAAAGTTCATTTCATGGGACTTAATGACACAGCTTTTGCAAAAAAGAAATTAATAAATAAATTAATTTATACTGTTAATATTTTCAGGTTTCAGTTTCCTTAATACGTCCCTGTTTTTGTATTAGTGTGAGTTAATCTTTTATGTGTGTAAAGCTGCCACGCATTCTGAGCAGTAATGTTATGTCTGCTAGTTTATATAATGTCTGTGTACGAAATACATTTTTATAATTGTGATAACTTAGATAACTTGTTATTTTGCAAAAAAAAACAATTGTGTTTAAATTATTTTGAGTATGTTAATGGTGTTTTTTTTAACTACATGAAGTTAAATTTGTATAAAACGAAAATATTCACGTTAAATAAAATAAAAAAGTACAAGTTCTAATTTTGGTGATACAATTTTGGTGGCTTTTCCTAAGACACCAAAATTGACAAAATTCCTTGTTCCACCAAAATTATATAAACACCAAACAATAACTATTTATTATATTAAAAAAATACGTTGTTGGTTTAAAAAAATAACAAGAATGATTCCCTAACGATTATTATTTTAACTATCCCGATATGTCATTATTGATCGTGTGTTTTTCTTAGAAAAGTAATTTTGGTGGATAATAGCAATTTTGGTGGTATATAATTAGTAAATTCGATATATCTTAAAACGACTTGGTTTAATGAAGGGCCGTTTTAACACTGTTTTAATTATGACTAATGACGTCCCTTACACTTAAAATTGTGAACCCTACTGTCAAAATATAAAATACCACCTAAATTAGGATAATTTGACGCTTGTTGAAATTCACCCTTATAACAGTTGAATAGTTATTTGTTATACAAGGGGGGAAAGTTTTATTTTACCTGCAAGTGATCATTTGAAACACGAGCTAGCGAAAGGGTTCAAAAATGGAATCCTGAGCGTAGCGAGTGTTTCAACACACGAGACGTAAAATAACTTTTTATACTCGTCGATTAAATTCTGTGTATTAAGATTTCATAGAGAATACTGCAACGTCACTCTTTTCATCGTTGTTACTTCCGAAACAACCGAAATAACTATTTCGATGCGCTCTAGACAACCGAAAAAAAATTGAAAATAGAACTTCGGATTTCCATATAGGTGTCCTTGTTTAAGGAGACTCGATCCGATACAAAATGGCCAATCTGTGGCGTTTCGGAACGTAGCAGCGTCGCGTCATCTGTCAAAAATCTACTTTTCAATTATCTTGTGTCAAAGAAGTCGGATATCGTAATATCGTAAGTGTTCTACTTACGATATTTAGTTTTCTTATATACTCGTATGAATGACTTAAATTATTAATTTTAATGAACTCGTACAAAGTAGTAATTTATGAAATTGTTGCAAAATGAATAGAACATCGTTCTCCTTCTTAAATTCAGCTAATGGTGTACTATTTTTAAATAAATTTGCTTTTTAAAAACAAAGTGCGTTCCATTTTGAAATTTCGAGCATATCAAAACTTTTAGAGTGACCTACGTAATCAGTTACTTTCAACTTTCTTTCTATTTCGGACGATATTGATAACTAAGCTTCTTTCTCAAATGCCTGCGTGCCAATTCGAAGAATACGCAGATATCATTTATTGTTACGGATTCTGCGATGGAGACGCGGCTGCAGCTAGAAGGGTGTGGAACTGAAACGACTACTCGGCACTCTTAACGGAAGTTGATTTCGCTTTGTAAAATGTTTTTTTTTTTTGGTGATGTTTGAAAGACAATATTTATTCAAAACCAATAATTAACGAAGAGGAACTACGGCGACGTGTCTTCAATGCAGCCCGAGACATATCGGAAACCAGTTTACGAAAATTAAACCGAAATTTTATTCAAAGATGCCATTTGTGCCTTAGAGTCGGAGGGAAACAATTCGAACATTTACTGTAAAAACTATTACATTTAGTGTATAAAATACGCATGTTTTTAAAGTTATTTGCTCATTTCGTTTGTAGTAAAAATAAGTTATGGCAGGTGTTCGAAGTTTAAATTACTATGTTGATGATAATTTAAGTCAAGTTCATTACAGTATTTTTCCAACTTTTACATTAGTTATTGACATAATAATGCTTCTATCATCTTAATCAACTATTCATAAACGCGCACAAATAAAAAAAACTAAATTCTAAAGCTATCCCAGTAAATGCGAGCACTTACAATGTAAAAGGGTCGTTCTAAAAAAAGTGGCACCGTAACCTGTCAATGAGTTTTTGAATACAAAGTGTGTTAAATGTTTGTTTTTCAGAAAAACTAAAAACGTTCATAGATAAGCACAGACCATTTGCATCGAGGCCAAGGCACTTTTTAATTTTTTTTTCATTAAATTTGTTAAAAAAAAATGGTAGGCACCATTTTTTACTATCCTGTCTTTTCCAAATGCGACGTGCTTCCAGTTTTTAAGGTCTTTGAACTATTTGTGTATATTTTATTATATATGTTTTATAATATATTTTAAGAAGAATATTATGACATTCAATAGTTATGATATGGTTTTAAAAATATATGCATATACATCATTTTTAACACACGACAGTTTGTCCAGTGATATTTTAACTGTAACCTGTGTGTCGGTGACATTGTATCTCACTCACATACGAAAAATAATAGGCACACCATATTTCTCGGTAAACATTCGGCCTGTGTTTAACTCTCCACTATTCGAAACGGTTGGAGACTATCTGTCATAATTTTGTGGAGATTAGTGATCAAATGCGGTAATCTGGAGTTTGTAACGGGTATGTTAACTTTATCTTGTCTCGATTATTTAATGTTAACGGTATAGGACATAATTAACTAATCATTTGAACGTGGTATTCTGATGTATCTACTTATATTACTAAGAGTGGAACATTCATATTTTCGTCGATTTAAGAGTAAATGTCATGTAAATATACTTTTAACTCTAACCTGTGTAACTTTTACCTGTAACTTGGTTAGATAAGGTTAGGCACAGGTTAATGTAACTCTTGGCAGGTTAAAGAGACATATGTAAACTAATGTGCAGGTTAGTGTGACTATTGGCAAGCTAAAGTGAATGAATATTTTAAATATTTTTTATTTAATAACTAACATATAATTTCCCTGAAAAACTGTACAGATGCTTTATGAAGCAGTACCCATTAACAGTGCTCTACCAAAGTAAATGTAGGGAATTTCTTTTTTATAGTAATTTGTATTTTAATATAACCTTCTTTAACCTGGAACCTTTTCTCTTCTAACCTGTCTAATGACACTTTCACCTGCATCTAAATATTTCAACAAGCCATAATTATTTTATTTTCATGAATATTCCGTTCCCTTTTATAAATATGTAACAATTGGAACACCAAGAAGCTTGTTCTAAGCAAAGAAGGTAAAAAACCACAACTTTTTTTTTTGGAGAAACTTTAGCCTGTCTGTGCCACTTTTATTAGAATTACCCCAAAAGAGGTGAAAATTTGGAAAAATCTTTAAATTGGTATAACTCGAAAACGGTGCAACTTTTACTGAGGTCATGTTAGGCTGGTTTGGTTCGTCTGAGGCTGGGGAATCTCCAGTGTCACTGTGACGTGCTATTTTTGGGACACCCTGTATACCCGTGTAAAGCAATGAATAAATATGAATATGAATAAATATGAATTGTGCCGACAGTAAAACGGATCGCACCTTGAACACCTTTTAAAGTTCCTACTAGTTTTTAAATGATATCTGCGTATTCTTCGAATTGGCACGCAGGCATTTGAGAAAGAAGCTTAGTTATCAATATCGTCCGAAATGGAAAGAAAGTTGAAAGTAACTGATTACGTAGGTCACTCTAAAAGTTTTGAGATGCTCGAAATTTCAAAATGGAACGCACTTTGTTTTTAAAAAGCAAATTTATTTAAAAATAGTACACCATTAGCTGAATTTAAGAAGGAGAACGATGTTCTATTCATTATTTACTACAACACTTCCCGCGTTTTTCGGTTAAAAATGGAACGCACTTTATGTTTTTAAAAAACAAATTTAAAAGAACACGATTAGCAGAATTTATAAACGATAACGATCCCGCGTTTTTTGGTTGAAACGATGGAGCTTAACCGCGAACATTTCTGCTATTATTATTAATTGTACATTTTTAAATGAAAATTAATTTTAAAATGTCATAAATTGTACCTTTATAGAAAGCTTATGAATTGAGCAAACTATTCCTGTCATTTGTACGTGAAGTGTCATACTTTTTTTTTAGTTATGCTTTAAAATGTTACAAAATTTGGAAAATAATTACTAGAACTTTCAACTTCAAATCCTTTTATTTCAAAAACTTTACATTTCTTTGGCATTTTTTATTATTTTTCGTAATTCGTATTTCATTGGCTATTTGAAAAATATTTTTTTTTATTTCTAAATGACGAAGTTTTTACACAATGACTAGTTTTAGGTCAAAAAGCGGGTATTTTTTTTAAATTCTAAAAACGTGAATAACTCGATAACCAATGAGTTTTGACCCCTGGTTGACTGGACTTAAATCGTTACAAATGAGCTGTAGAATAACCCCTTTCAAGGAATACGGCGAATTTCCAGTCACCGTGTATATTCGTGGTACCAATATGTTACTTAACCTCTTTTAGTAAACATTTTGTTATTGGCCAGTAAGTGTCATTAACTTTGATTAAAAACCAATAGATATGGAGGCATTACTTTCATTTGTATTCTGCAACTGGCGAAGAAACGTCATCAATATGAACGATTTCACGATGTTAGAAAAATTAGAGCACCGAGCCGTAATAAAGTTCTTAACAAAACAAGGAAAAAGCCAAAAAACTATAAAAGGAGAAATGGATACAGTTTATTGCGAGTCTGCTCCTTCGTTATCGATGATTCAAAAGTGGTCTAGTGTGTTTAAACGAGGAAGGGCAAGCATTGAAGATGACCCTCGACCGGGCCGGCCTGTTTATGCCACTTCTCAAGAAAATGTCGAAAAGTGGAAAACATTATATTAGAGGATGGTCGGGTCAAAGTAAAATCGATTGCTGAGAGAAACAACCTTTCTGTAGGTACCATTCACACTATCATCCATGATCAACTGAACATGTCAAAAGTTAGTGCGATATGTTATGGGTGCCGCGAATGTTGACGCCACATCAGAAACAAACGCGAGTTGCATTCTATTCAGAGTTTATGGAGCTGTGTGACGAAAATCCAGATGAGATTATTAAAAGGATTGTTACCGGAGATGAAACCTATGTTCATCACTATGCCCCAGAGAGCAAGCAAGAGTGCAGTGGCACGTTAGAGGGCCTATCCCAAAATGTTCAAGGTCGTCCCTTCAGCTGGCAAGGTCATGGCTACAATATTTTGGGATTATAAAGGCATATTGCTGATTGACTACAAAAATAAGGGTGTTAATATAACGGGAGCGTACTATTCTAATATTTTACAACAGCTGCGGGAAGCAATAAAAGAAAAAAGGAGAGGAAAGCTGGCCAAAGGTGTTCTGCTTCTCCACGACAATACCCCGTCCACAGTGCTCAAATTTCCACAGCTACTGCCAGTGCCTGTGGGTTTAAAACTATCAGTCATCCACCATATAACCCAGATCTGGCCCCGAACGACTACTTCTTATTTCCCAATCTTAAAAAAGATCTGCGCGGAAAGCGGTATAGTGACGATGAAGCGTTGGAGGTGGCGGTGAATGAACATTTTGACAGCCAGAATGAAAATTATTTTTATGACGGGTTAAGAAAAATAATTGACCGATCTACCAAATACATCGAAATAAGAGGCGAATATATTGAAAAATAAAAATATTATTACTTCGATAACTTTTTTTTTTCTTTATTGAATACCCCTCGTACCTACGTAGGTAATCTACTAGACCGTTCCGTTAGACTTGTTGAGTGTGTAGTGTAGTGTGGCCATGATCCTGAATAAACAGATTGAGTGTAACATTTATTTAAATAAAAAATAAAGTAATTGTCTTAACGCTTTCAAACCTATTGCGTTATGTTTCTAATGGTGTAAAGAGTTTTAGTTTACTTTGTTGCTCCACGACCCCGCAGTCATCCTGTAGCTATATTTTCCATTTTCATAAATTATATTATAATGTATTTTTCAAAATAATAAAGTATATAACAACTTTATTATTTTGAAATTTCCTTTTTCCAGGTTATCATCACGTTTTTTTGGTTCCTCAAATGCGTTTTGTTTTCTGCATAGCAACACTAAGTTTTAAGCATGTTTTAAGCAAGACCAATTCGCCAAAAACAAGGTTTATGTAACATTACTACACTTCACGTACAGTGCGATATCTAGCTCTCCTTACCCGTTTTTAGGGTTCCGTACCAAAAAGAAAAAAAGGAAACCTTATGATATGGTGAGATTTCAGAGTCTTTCTGTCTATCTGTCACAGCAGTTTTTCTCTGAAACTATAGAAGCTACCAACTTGAAATTTGGCATAACGTATATAATTTACTTGCTGTTGATAGTAAATACAGGGTGACTGGAAATTGGCCGTATTCCTTGAAAGAGGTTATTCTACAGCTCATTTGTAACGATTTAAGTCCAGTCAACCAGGGGTCAAAACTCATTGGTTATTGAGTTTTCACGTTTTTAGAATTTTAAAAAAATACCCGCATTTCGACCTAAAACTAGTCATTGTGTAAAAACTTCGTCATTTAGAAATAAAAAAAAAACATTTTTTAAATAGCCAATGAATTACTGATTACGAAAAAATAATAAAAAATGCCAAAGAAATGCAAAGTTTTGCAAATAAAAGGATTTGAAGTTAAAAGTTTTAGTGATTATTTTCCAAATTTTGTAGCATTTTAAAGCATAACTAAAAAAAAAAGTACAACACTTCGCGTACAAATGACACGAATAGTTTGCTCAATTCATAAGCTTTTTAAAAAGGTACAATTTATGACATTTTAAAATTAATTTTCATTTCAAAATGTAAAATTAATAATAATACCGTAAAATGCTGCAATTTTGCCATTTAAGCTCAATTTTGCCTATTTCGTCTATATTACGATATCTCGCATTTGCTCAGTTTTTTCTTATTTTTTACCATTTGGTAGTAATTTTCATTATTCTGGCAACACATTTTTATTTATTTTACGTTGGTAACTCCATTGTTGCGACGCCAGTTGTGCATTGTGTAAGTTTAATATTTTCAAGAATAGGACACGATTTCATTATAATAACGTATTAGGCAATATTGCCCAATATTGCCGCACTACTTCGACGAGATCCTTCTCGCTGGGTCTCCCTCGCGTCGTTCAATAGCGTGTACTGGAGTGTAATGACACGGGTACTGCCGAGCTGAGTGCAGTGTAAACCACGCCTTCCACTGAGACATACCGAGCCGGTTAGCCACAATTCTCGTCGACGTACCGTCTGCCCGGAAACACTGAAGGATTTCTTCATCTTGAGCAGTATCATGTCGAGGTCTTCCAGCGTCAGCTTGGCGGCGTTGAACTGATCCTCTTTCCCGAATAAGACGGTACGAGTAACCAAACACGCTTGCGTGAGGTAAACGGCGGTTAGCGTAACGACGTTGCTATTCCCTTCTAGCTGCAGCGGCGTCTTCATCGCAGAATCCGTAACAATAAATGATATCTGCGTATTCTTCGAATTGGCAAGCAGGCATTTGAGAAAGAAGCTTAGTTATCAATATCGTCCGAAATGGAAAGAAAGTTGAAAGTAACTGATTACGTAGGTCACTCAAAAAGTTTTGAGATGCTCGCAATTGACAACAATTCATTTTGTGCTAAGGTAGTAAAATAAAATACCGTTTCTAGATTTTACACTGCTGATTACAGTAAAAATATCTTTGGATTTTTTTATGCAGTAGTTTTTTTTATATTTAGGAAAAACAGTAAAAAAAGTTGGATTGTGAATGTTAGGAATACACTTATAGTGCCCTTAGTCCATTTATTACCAAAGGAATTCAAAAAAATATACAACTGTCATGTTCATTGTTTATCTGTCTGACGGATTACTTGATTCTGACGACACGCTTTCAATTCTACGCAAAATAGTTTATTTATTTTAATGGCGTCTACAAATTACGTAATTAATTAAATTACGCAAAATAGCAAATTTGTGAACGAACGGCAGCGAATGATTGACATGACAATATGACAGTCAGTTTTGTTTACTGTTTAAAGTTACTTTTTTAAATTTTATATCAGGCTTAGATCACGACATCAGTATTCCTAACTTTGTATATACGGTCTTTTTAATGACTATTTCTTTAATAAATTATTAACGACGAATTTAAGTTAAATAAAGAAAAACCAAGAAATACGGGCAGTCTAATTTTTAACCAGCTATTATAAACGCGAAAAACCAATAATGCTTTTTTTTTTTTGAAATGTTGTCAATTTCAAAATGGAACGCACTTTGTTTTTAAAAAGCAAAATTATTTAAAAATAGAACACCATAAACTGAATTTAAAAAGGAGAACGATGTGTTATTCATTTTACTAAAACACTTCCCGCGTTTTTCGGTTAAAAATGGAACGCACTTTATGTTTTTAAAAAGCAAATTTAAAAGAACACGATTAGCTGAATTTAAAAACGATAAAGATCCCGCGTTTTTTGGTTAAAACGATGGAGCTTAACCGCGAACATTTCTGCTATTATTATTAATTGACATTTTTAAATGTAAATTAATTTTAAAATGTCATAAATTGTACCTTTTTAGAAAGCTTATGAATTGAGCAAGCTATTCCTGTCATTTGTACGCGAAGTGTTGTACTTTTTTTTAGTTAGGCTTTAAAATGTTACAAAATTTGGAAAATAATTACTAGAACTTTCAACTTCAAATCCTTTTATTTGCAAAACTTTGCATTTCTTTGGCATTTTTTATTATTTTTCGTAATCAGTACCTAATTCATTGGCTATTTGAAAAATGTTGTTTTTTGTTTCTAAATGACGAAGTTTTTACACAATGACTTCTAAGTCGAAAGGCAGGTATTTAAAAAAAAATCTAAAAACGTGAATAACTCGATAACCAATGAGTTTTGACCCCTGGTTGACTGGACTTAAATCGTTACAAATGAGCTGTAAAATAACCCCTTTCAAGGAATACGGCGAATTTCCAATCACCCTGTATAAATATATTTTTTAAATATTTGAAAAATGAAAGTGATTTGATTATGGCACACGGGCTGTCAGATGAAAGGGCTTAATCTGCTTCAAATCTTGTTTTTATAATTTTCTGTACTCTTCGATTTATAGCCAAAAACGACCGTCCCCCTCCCTCTTATCTACGAAGTTTAATAACCAAAAATTCATAATTTAAAGATAATCAGTATACGTGGAGACGTCAGAATGAGAAGTCTATGATAGACTTGATGATTGTGGATGAACGGTGGCGTAACAAAGTTGTAGATACCAGAGCATTTCGAGGAGTTAGCGTAGGTTCAGATCACTACTTAGTGGTAACACGAGTAAGGGGTCTGTTCACACGTTGGCGCCATCGTGTTCCCGTACCGACAACTGCGTTAGAGAGGATAAAAGTAGAGAAACTGAATGACGAAGTTATACAAGATGAATACGTAAGAAAGCTGAAAGATCGTTTTGAATGTGTTAATAAAATGAATGACAGTGAAGTCGAGAATAATGTAAATAATGTATGGAAGATTATGAAGAATGGCATGGTCAAATCGGCCACTGAAGTATGCGGTGTAGTAAAAAGAAGAAAAAGTAAGAATGAATGTCCGGAATGGTGGGATAGAGAGGTAGATGATGTCGTGAAAGAGAAGAAAAAGTGTTGGTTGGATTTTGTAGCTGTAGATCCAGGACAAGATCTAAGCGACAGAAAGAAAAAAGAGTATAATAGATCAAAGAAAAGAGTGAAAGAAGTTGTGGCTAGAAAGAAAGATTTACTGAATGAAAAGTATGATAGGAGTTTCTCTGACAACTTCCGGTCGAATATTAAACTCTTTTGGAGCTTGATTAAATCGGCTCGGGGGAAATCAGAGAAAACTAAATTAAGCGCGGTGAGGGATGAGTCTGGAGACTTAATATGTGAGGAAGAAAAAATGCTTGATAGATGGAAAACTTATTTAGAAAGCTTGTTTGAATGCGAAGATATTTATCGTGAGCCAGAAAGCATGAGTAAAGATGCAAGTAGCGAAGATGAAAGTGTGATTAGTATGAGTGAAATCATGAACGCTTTAAAAAGTATGAAAGCGGGAAAGTCAGCAGGTTGTGATAGTGTCGATAGAAATGCTGAGGAGAGGAGATGGCCTGGTGGGTAGTCTGTTGTACCGTCTTTTCAATGCATGTTGGAATAGCGGCCGAGTCCCAGAAGATTGGGTCAAGGCCGTTATCGTCCCTCTGTATAAAGGAAAGGGGTCACAGCAAGACTGCAAAAACTACCGCGGTATCAGCCTCCTTAGTGTTGTCGGCAAAGTATATGCGAAGATTCTAATAGAAAGGGTATTGAATGTTACGAATGACAAAATCTGGGATGTACAAGCGGGATTAGTTGTCAAATTTTTGAAATTTTCGTAAAATTATGTAACAAATTATCAAAAGTCTGTATTAAAGTTTAGGCTAGTCAAAATTGACCTTATTGCATAAAATAAAGTTCATAAGTCTAACCATATTATCTGAAATACGGAACCCTCGAAGGAGTCTGAGACTGATTTGTAGTACCAACTGCCACACTCAGAGACGTCAATTAAATTTAATGCTTGTTTAGTGACGTGTTGTCTTATTCTATTGCTATAGCGAAGAAAGTGACAGCAGCCATTTTAATCAAGCATTAAATGTAGGTACTTAATTGATGTCTCTGAGTGCGGCAGTAAAAGTCTCAGAGTTTAGGGCCCGCTAGACGGCCGCCAACAATCTTGTATATTATAGTGCAAAGCAAGTGCTTATCGAGACCGGTCGCCGTGTTAATTCAAACTGAATTATTTCTTTGTTTTGTGTGTTGGGGAACAGGTCCTTGCAAACGTGAACAGACCGGACCCCAGGGACAGCACTGCCACCCGATCACGAGTATGACAAGAATCTCAGTCATCGCCTCCCTCAACCATGTGTTCGGGAAGGTGGCGACCCGATCAACGACACGCCGCCGTAAGCAAAGATCTTTAACAGCCGAACCCTATATTCAAACCGAGGATAGATAAGGCTTACCTCGGGTTAAAATTTGACATTTGCCCATACAAAATGTGTCAAATTTTTATCCGAAGTAAGCCTATCTGTCCGCGGATTGAATATAGGGTTTGGCCGTAAGTGAGCATGACATGCTCATGCTGCGGGACAAATATAACAAATATAAAAAAGTATCTGTCCGGCGAGAAACTAAAAGTAAATTTAATTTTAAAAGTGTACATCATTGGCTTAAAGGCATTTTGCAATAAGCGCTGCCCAGTGTTCAGCTATAATTACAAAAATAACCCCTAATATCAGTAAGCTCTCACTAGGTACTTAAATACGTCTTTATCATTTAGGAAGTCATTAACAGTATAATATGCCTTACCCAGCAAGCAGCACTTAATGCGAGACTTAAATTTATTGAACGGCATCTTGACAATATCAGTAGCTGTATCTTATTGTGAAGCGGATACAGCTCCCCGCGAACGATGTGCTGACTTTACGAAGACGGTGACATGGGACTACGAGTTTATCTTTATTTCGCGTGTTGAACTTGTGAAGGTCACGGTTATGTCTGAAGTCATGTGTGTTTGCGTGCATACATGATATTTTTAAAGATATACTGCGACGCGACGGTAAGAATATTAATTTCTTTAAATTTATCTCTGAGTGAGACCCGAGAACCCAGTTGATAAATAAAACGTATAGCCCGCTTTTGTAGTACAAGACGGTCTGAATGTCAGCCGCTTTTCCCCATAACAAAATCCCATAGCTCATATCATAACACTATGTTAATATTTGTAAATTGTTACGCGTTTGTACTCTGTTTAATAAAAGTTTAAAATTGTAAAAAATGCCTGTAGTTTTCGATTACAATTTTGTTTTACAAATAAGTCATGGTAAGATACAATGCACATATAAGTGTAATATTTTTTATTGAAGAATAATGAAACAAGGGTAGAAAATAATTTATTCGCTGTGTAGGGGAAGATGGGGTGGCTTCGTACAAAGGGAGCATTCGTACAGTGGTCATATCTCGACTATCCATCATGCTGAAGTGTTCATATTTATATGCGTGACTGCCGCTCATAATTATGCATAGGCTACCCTCCAAAAGTGATGGCAGTGCAGCAGCATATTTTGCCAGAAATAATTAATATGTGTTTCCGCGACCCGAAAGTAATTTTTGGTTCTCCTTTGAATGCGTCTGTCTCTCTAATAAGTTTTACTTGAATTAGAAAAAAACTTTGTATACAGTTGGTAATTAGATGTTTGAGATTAATATGTGAACAATGGTTTCGCGATTACTTTAACGGTTATTTTCTATATCGATTGTTTTTCTGATCGTTTTGGTTGGGGTACCTTCGTACAGTCAAAATGTATGTAATTTTATACCGTACGAATGCACCCCATATAAGTAAAAAAATTGTATATCAAGAATAATACTAATAATAACCAGGTCAGTAAGATATGCCTAAAAGATGACTAAATCAGATGAAATAGCTGAAAATCCAATGAATCCTGGGAAAAAACTAATAGTGTATGAAGGCACCCCACGGTGCATTCGTACAATTCCCATTTTTTGGGAAAACCATTATATCTTGGCAAAGTTGCTTTGTATCAAAACTGAAACACAAAATTATTATAGCCAAATAAGTGGATGATGAAGTAGCATTCATCTCATATTGAAATAGCGGTTAGTTTTTTTTTACACGGCTTTGAGTAAAAAGTGTACGAATCCACCCCATCTTCCCCTAATCTATTTTATTACTATCATTCAACGTTTTTTACGAAATGGACTAGGTACAACAAACATGCAAAACTTGCTTAAAAAAAAATGGGCCACATACCGCCATAATATTCATCGAATGATTTCCATCTCTATCTACGAAGGTTCATATCTTTAGGTTTTTGATAGGAACCAACTTCTCCGTCGGCCATCTTAAATTTTACGGCGGCCATTTTGAAATATAGGTATACATTTTTCGGTTTTTTGCTTATAACTCGGAAACTATGCGTCCTAGAGACATGGCCACTAAAAACTGATGACAGCTAATTGAATTTGCTACAAGTTTTATTCAGTCATGTTTTTCGATATCTTGTACAGTTTTTGAGATATCCGCTCCTAAGCTCTAAAGCAGCATTTCCCTCTATACCTCTACGTTGCCTGGACTAAAAGCCAAAATAAAAAATAAAAAGGTGAAAGATAGGGTTGGTTGCTATCAAATTAATATCGAAAGCTGGGTACTTAATTAGCCCCTGGAGAAAATTTGGTGCTTTTGTCCAGTTTGTCCAGATAAACGGCATTTTGTTCTAGCAATCGGTCGGACTAGCTCTTTCTCTTTTTGTTTTACTTACTTATTGCTATTTGTTTAAGACTGCGCCGAGCGCACGCCGGATGTACAGTGGCGCCCTCATTATTAACCCGTCGAGCGATATGTCAAAATTGATGTACATCAAAATTAAACTTTATGTCAAATGAATAAGTCACGTAATGTCAAAAAATCTACGCACACATGTTGTGCGTAGGACACCTGAGGGGTTAATATTGAGTTTTCTAATAAACTAAAGTTTTTTCTTGAAATCGGACGATGCTTTTTTGTACTACAAATGAAAACACAACTTATAGGATATATCATATAGTTTACTAACAATTGACCTTCGAGTTATCAACTAAACGGAAAAAAGTGGCCACCTTTTCCCGTTAAGCTGACTACTCAAAGGATAACTGTTATCAAAATTTATCACGTATCCCATAAATTGTGATTTTACTTGCGCTACAAAAAAGCATCGTCCAATTCCATGGAAATTCTTTCGTTTATCAGAAAACACTATAATAGCAATGAGGGCGCCACTGGACGCTCGACGTTTGCTCGGCGCAGTCTTAATTAAGTACAAACTCTTCGCAAAGAGCAATAAATCCGTAACCTACAGATGATAAAATGAATGTCAAGTGAATGTCATAATTAATATTGTTCGAGTGCGGTATTACATTTTGTGTATTTTAAATATATGAATTATGGCTTCTACAAGTTCAGGGGAAGTGGAGTTTAGTTTTGTGGAAGTCGGGAGTAAGGGTAAAAAGAAACTTTTGCGGGCTGGTTACCAGTATTACGTGTATACCACAAATAAAAGGGCATTTTTTTTTCTAGTGTACCTAGCGTTTTTCACGTGTCCGACAACTTTATTTAATATTTTTTACATGATTATGTTAAAAACTTTGACTTGTAGCTAAATTACCAGATAAACAATACTCTTACGTTTAAAATTATGCTACTAGAAGTATTCAATAACGTTAAATTTACAGTTTTTTTGTTATTTTTGTTCCCTAAGACCCCCAATTTTTTCCGCGTCCAGGCCTGGTGTTACATTTTCAAACTTCAAATAAACAAGTTTGGAAACTTTTGTCGTACATGAGAACACTTGTTTTCGGGAGTCTAATATGTGAATTTACTAAAAACGCCCTTAATTTGTCTCCTTTAGAGTTAATATTTAACAAAAAACTAGTTTAAATCGTGTCCACCACATTCGACATAAGGGGAATTCCCCCTTTCCGTTACCGTATATTAGGCTTAAGGTATCATTTTTATTACCAAAATATATCTTTATTTTCATCTAGAAACTTTAGTTTTCACGTAGCAGCACAATATTTGTCTTCAAACGGTCTGTAAACGAAAAAATTGTGTGTTGAAGTGTCGTGCTTTACGTGGTTCAAAATGGGTTCCACCACTCCGTTACCAAGATTTGAAGGTAAAATCTTTATCTTTATGTTGTTGTGATACATTTACCTAAATAATTGTTTATATCTAAACTCAATTTTACTAAAATATCTTTACAATCAAGATCGAATGCATATTTAATTTGTATTTCAAAGTGCAAAACATTACTCCCGTTACTTCCCCTTTCGTTGCCATGTCGGCAGTCATGTATAAGGGGAATCTAAAAAGTAACGGAATGGAAACATAAAGTTATGTTTACACTGAGATCACATTTGAATAAATTATAGTATTTACATAGGTAAATTTATTTGTAGGTACCACAAAAGTAAATCATCTTATACGGTTTGCAAAATTGTCTTTAGAATAATACAACGTGTTATTTTTAATCTGCTGCTAAGTTGCAATAACATTAACCGCAGATATCTCAATTAAATTTAAATAATACGACTAAACTACCTACATTTGTTATAGAAATGGCTCCTCTCACAGCTGCCGAAAAACAAAAACGGTATCGGGAAAGGATTAAAAATAACCCTATTAAATATGAAATCCAAAGAAAAAAGGACGTGGCGAGAATAAAAAAAAATATAAAGGCAAGAAAAATTGCAACTACCAAACTATCAAACTATCCCGAAAAATTAAGCATCCACCAAAGAATAGGTACAGTCAACAGCATAAATAAGTGATCATTTATGTACCTTGTCACTTTAACGTTATGTTTGAAATGCTATACAAAATAGTGAAACGATTGAAAGCGACAAGGTACATAAATGATCACTTATTTATGCTGTTGACTGTACCTACCTAATACCATTGCAGTTGCTCATAATTTGTCTCTCAATAACCAGTATTGGTCAGGAAAGTCTAAAATGTAACCACTATAAATATGCGATAACCATAACCCTCATTTTGCTTTGGTCAGTCGGGTTAATAAAGCTTTTGTGGATTTGTGATCTTGGTATAACTGCAGCCTTATGATTTCGTTACCATTATTTTCGTTACCGTCCTTTGAAAATAATTAACATTTTATTTTATTATTAAATCCCCAATTGATAAACATTGCAATGTGTGTATTATATGGATAAACTTTTTACTAAAGTATCCACGTATAAATAAATTTGTCGGGTAAACCTCATAACGTCCAACTGGTAAAGAAAATTGTAAGTAGTTTTGGTCGTCTGGTAACGAAATAGTTACAATAATCGTAATTTCTTTCAAATTAGTTCATAATGTTTTAAAAATAAAACTTATTTTCATAACTTACTATATTTTCAAGTAAGTAAAGCATTTGTTTATCCCCGTTTTACTTTCTTTCAATTTATATCAATAAATGTATATGGTAACGGAAGGGAAACAAATATGAGCCCGAGCCACTTTGAAATCGCTGTATAAATTTAATTTCCGTATGTTTTACAAAACCATTGCTAAATTAAGATACCTAAGACTACTAAAAATGCTTCAACACCCTTAAAGTTCAACAATTAATAAGTTTGAAAAAAAATCATCACAAATCTGTTGGTACAACTTTGAAAAAAAATGCCCAAAAACGGCACACATGTATGGCGTTGTACCCGCAAGGACCTACGTTGTAATGCAACTGTGACTATGAATTCCGGAAATACTGCGATATTGCGAGAGAGTACTCATTCGTGCATACCTGACTTTCCTAAAAACAAAATAGCACTAGCCCTCGATTCCTGCAAGAAACGTTGCCGTACTGAGTGGGAGTCGATTCCTAAAATATACGAAGACAGTATGGCGGCATTGGACAACGATTCAGATTCGAGCAATAACACGGAAGTGCCACAGTTTTCGTCTATAAAAGACTCGTTGTACTCAGCACGCAAAGAAGTTTACAAAGTAAAAAAAAGTGCATTCAAATCAACGGAAGAAGTAGAAATTCCCGAAATTCTAAAAGAAGATTTCCTACTATACGAAGGACAGGGAGAAAACATTTTTTTTATATTTGGAAGTCCCACTTGCTTAAAGATGGCAAAGAAATCAGAACTATTTCTCGCCGATGGGACTTTTCGCAGCGTTCCTAAACCATTCGCACAACTCTTTACGATTCACGTTGACGTCGGAAGCACTAGCGAAGTTACTGCTATAGTACCCATATTTTTTTGGTGGTACCGAATAAAAAAGAAAGTACTTAAGAGGAAGTATTTCGCATTTTACGACTACAATTTAACGTAAAAATATCTTTGTTCAAAAGCGATTGGGAAACTGCAATTATCAACGCCGTTAAGACTGTTTATCCTGATGTACGTGTGAAGGGGTGTTTCTATCATTTTTCCAAGGCGATATGGAAAAATGCTGAGAAGTTAGGTATGCTGGAAGATAAACAACACAGGCGAATTGTAAGACTTACATCAAATTTAGCCCTTTTGCCAGTCGATTAAATACCCGAAGCCTGGCTTTATATTTTAAACGAAGGGACAAACGACAACGCAACGGAAAAATTTGTAGAATATTTCAACAAAAATTGGATGACCAAGATTTGCAGAAGTATGTGGTCTTGTGCTAATGAGCGACATAGAACCACAAATGCCCTGGAAGGTCGGCACTTTCGTGTAAACAAAATGGTTGGCAAGAGCAAACTTTTCTACTACATACATTTTTTGAAGTCTGAAGCAAAATTTTATGCAAAGAAAGTAAAAAATGAGCAAATTTTTGCTGACTCCAAAAAAAGGCGATCAAAATATATAAAAAAAGACGCGAAAGTACAAAAAATTATCGAAGACTTATTGAAGGGACTGATATCAGCTGAAGAATGATTGCGGTCTTGTGAATGCGAATGTCTATGGGTCACAGTTTCCACTTACCATCAGGTGGCCTGTGTGCTCGTTTGCCTTCCTATGATATAAAAAAAAAAAAAAAAAAAAAAAAAAAAAAAAAAAAAAAAAAAAAAAAAAAAGAATGCTTGCAAAAATTATGTTGGTTCAAGTAATCGTCTATTGGACGAACAAAATATAAGAAATGTTAATGTAATTTATGTTAAGTAGGTATGTAATTGTGCAATAATTACTGCCTTACTTATTTTATTTATGAAAAAACATACCGACTTTTATTTTTCTCTGTACCTACTTATTTGATAAATGTCAAGTTGGTATAATCTATAATTGTGAAAATTTAGAATGTGGAAAATTCGGAAAATGTGAAATTAATAATTTGGTCATAAACGATTCCGTTCAAAACGGAATCTGGTAAATTGAGCAGAATGAGAAATACAGAAATTGGACACTATCTCTGAAAGGAAATTTAATAATGCGAAAAATTCAGAAAATGACAAAAGCCGAATTTGAAAAAATAATAATGTGTAAAATATCAGAAATTGGGCTGTTTAGAATTAGAAGTAAAACGCTGTCATCGTTTTTCACCAAATAATTTACTGACAATCGAGAAAAACACGCGTTTCAGGCAGTTATGTATAAGTAGTCCCCTTACATATACCGTGCGCATCTGCTATTACATGGTATTGTGATTTGTGCCCATCCAATGTAAGGCGCTCAAAATTTGTTCAGTAGGTGTAAGAGATGCGTTTCTGTTGGTTTTGTGTTCAAGCTCGTTGCCTATTTTGTTCACCAAGTATTCAATGGTAGTTACCCTAACTTAACACGCGTTTTTTTTAAATATTCGCCTCCGTCGCACAATTATTGGCGAATATTCTTCGTCACTGCTCTCACTAGATGATGACGTTAACACCATTGCTCAAAAAGTATTATTTTAACAACAAATAAAAATCACCAACGGTTTTTACACAGAAGTGCGCTCGCCTGTAAGAATTATATTACAATTCTACAATATTGTAAACTTGTAACTACAATTCTGCGTTTAATAAACCACTTTTTCTGACAAATTTGTAAATTAATGCCTGTCAAGTAAAAACCTTAAACGAACAGGATTTTGTAAAATTGTAGCTACAATTCTACAATTTTATAATTTGTAATTTTTATAGAACGACAATACTTATGTAGAAACGTAAAATCTGAATTGTAATTACAAATTGTAACTTTAATTAGATAGGGCCCTGAGGTGGGAGAAATAGGAGCCTCGTGGATTTTTTCTTAACTCCCAGCTAAAATTTCAAAAGCATCTGCAGCAATTTTTTTCACCGAATCAAAAAGTCGCAATGGGCCAAATATATATTATAGGAAAACTTTATTTTCCAAGCCTCGCCCACCGCCCCACTTCCAGTGGACAGGCAGCGTAAGAAACATGTTCAATCAAGTTGCAGTCGCTCAGGCACATACAGGAACACGTTTAGACAAATTATCGAACCAGCTTGCTATGCCGAACATCGAGGGTATTACGGAACGTGGATCCGAGAGGTCATAGACTCTTAGAACATCGAGCTCCCGATGGAAGTGAACGTCAGTTTCCGCGCAGCTGGGTTCACCATTTAATAAATAATCTGAACAAATAGTTTTAGACATATTAAACTTCATAAAAACCGCCTTCGGCCCACAACAAAATTGAACGACATACTTAAAGTAAAACCTCGGCTATCTATTGCTTTCACTCTCTAGCATAACATAACAAACATAAATATGTACTGGCAGATGCCAGTTATATAGTCATCAATTCATCATCAGGGATCGGAAATTCGGATCGATATTTACCTATACTTTCGCACCGGCTTTGTTGTTCAGTTGTATGGGGGCGGACTAAATCATAGAATTCATTACTAAAATTTCTGGGATTTCATAATAAATAAATTGCACCGGCATTAATTCATAATCAATTATTTTTATTAACCGTTTGAAGTAATTTTTCATGTAAAGATTTACCAAAATGTTATTTAAATTACCTGTAACTCATTACCCTAACGAATTTATATGAGCAAAAATGAATGTTTTATCCTACATGTAAAGTAATTATTATATTAACATTTTGTAGAATCCCAGAATCCCGGCACTTATATAATTAGAATAATATTTTTAAGAAGCCGACGCCATGTTTGCCTGTCTTTTTCCGGGATTTTGCCAACTTTAGGTAGATATCGATCCGAATTTCCGATCCATGTTCATCATACAAAACAAGATTATGTAGTTTTATAATTTTATTGATATAAAGTCAAAAGCAACCATTATTACAGCATACATCGTACTATGTAACTACTTTTTTTTAAATATACCTTAGAAATAATGTTTTTTTTAGAAAGTAAATAATGTAAAAACCGACTTATTATATAATACTTTGTAGACCTAACGCATACAAAATATTAAAGGATGTTAAATTGGTACTAACCTCATGCAAAAAAGCAAGTTATTATACGGACTATTTGTAATTCCCATGACTATCAAATGATCCTGCAACTGAAACCGGAAAACGTTGATAGATGAAGCATCTCAATAACAATTTCTGTCTATTAAATGATGTGTAAAAATTTAAAATACGAACAAGTTTTTATTTCTACCAATTGTTTTTGAAAAGAACTTAAACTAGTACTTATAAATATGTGTAGCAGTTTTATATATATTAGGCAAAGTGTGAAACCTTACCTATGCCTATTTTCTGAAACAAACCTTTAAGGTGTTACCACTTGGGAGTTACCAATTAGATGAATGTCGATTAGCTATCAAAGTCAGGGCTTCTCATTAGGAGCGCATACTTAATAAATGTTCTTAAGCCTGTTACAAACTTTGCTATAATACAAATTAATATAGCATTAATCTATTTCATGCTAAAAGTCTTCTTATTGCCATGGCAACTAAACATTCGTGTTAGATTAAAAAGTGGAAGACAAATATAAATACAATTATACGGTTTAAAATCAGATGCATCAACTCCAAGAGATGTGTATCCTAAATAATTATTGACCGGCCCCAACTTTACCCGGGTTTAATAATATACGTAATCAAAAACCAAAGTCCATGTGGAATAATGTACTTTACAACTGGTAATATATTTTTCATATACTTGCAGTGTTTCCGGAGATTACCCACCACATATAATCAAACTCTATAACATTATAGTATAGATATAAAGATAATAACAAACAGTAAGGCATTCCTAAATTTAGTTATAGAATCAGAGTTGATGTTAAATTTAATTTGCCCATACAACAAAACTGAGATATTTTCCATTGTGCTCCAGTTTGCTGATTTTCAGTAAAACGGTTTAAAGCCATGCAGAAAAAAATACCGGTCACTCTATAACTGTGACACGGCAATGAAACATTGAAAATGTATTTGTGGTCTCTTTGGAAATCTTACAAGCACATCTCGGTTTTGTACTAACTTACATTTCATATTTAATACAATTATATGAATTTGACAAGACATGTTGTACCAATAATGATAAATTGATAATTAGTTGTCTAAGACCATCATGGTGTTTCAAGTTTACTGTAGCCTTTTTTTTCATTTTCAAACACAACTTCAGTATTGTTCATGAAACAAATAACTGACAAATGCCATACTATATTTTAAATGATTACGATTACCAATAATGATAAATTGATAATTAGTTGTTTAAGACTATCATGGTGTTTCAAATTTACTGTAACGTTTTTCCTATTCTCAAACACAACTATAATTATTGTTCTCGTAACAAATGAATAAAACAAATAACTGAGGAATGCCATACTATATTTCAAATGATTACATATTATAGCAGAGTCTGTAATGGTATTTCTATTTGTTAGATGAGCGCATGACTCACATGTTTTCTATGAATCATTTAAAGCTGATAAGACACTATGATTATCATTTGAGCTCATTCGAAAAAAAGGCCTAATTTCTTGCTCATAGATGTAATGGGGCGTTTTCACTAAAAAGTGTACCCAATTAAGGACTGAAATTAAGGAACTTTAACTCTGTCAGTTTTGTGACGAAAATTAGCTATATATTGACGGCCGCAATGTATGGCTAATTTTCGTCACAAAACTGACTAAGTTAAAGTTCCTTAATTTCAGTCCTTAATTGGGTACACTTTTTAGTGAAAACGCCCAATGACCAAACCCATTTAAAAACACGTCAATTAACTACCCTTTTTTACTGGAGCCCACATAATTTGTTCTCATAATGACCTTAAACAAACAACATAAAACTTGAATGGAAGGTATATTTCAGGAAATATGAATTGGCCATTTGTAATCTTCTCTAAGATTTTTTTGTTAATATCAAACAAAAGGTAATCGTAAAACTGCCCTCGTTCTTCAAACAACACATTGGGTTAAAAGATTGTGATACTTTAGTATATCTTAATGCAGAAAAAAAGATTGCAAAGTAGATAACAGAAGGCCGACTCATATTTCCTGAACTATATATCACCAATCATGATTAACTACTTAACACTAACACAAAATTCCATATATACACAGATAAGTGTGTGTATGTATGAATCCCAACAATAAAATTGATTTAGACACTGCTGAAAAAATATGGAATGCGCCATTTAAACTAAATTGTAACTTTATAATTTTAAATAAAATACAAAACAATATTTGCAAATATTTCGAAATTTTTAGCCAAATCTAAACCATGCTGTATTTTTATGCTTCTTTGATGTAAACATCTCCTTGCCATGCATTAAAAAAAAAAACGGTAATTTCCGTCTAATTGATACTAAACCAGCATCAGTTGCCTGCATAACCATATTCATTAGCCAGCCAAACAAAACTACAATCACTGATAGGCTGAGTGAAATAACTAGCTGAGTACATTTAACATTAACTAGCATAATCATGAAATTCTTTTTTCTTAAATTATTGAACTATTTGATCAACTATTTATTGGTGATCCCTTGTTTAGTGGTTTGTGTACCTGTGAAGTTATTTATAAGGATCAGCATCATAATATGGTTTTTATTTAAAACATCAGCTTCATTACTTAAAAATAAATGAAAAAAACTTAGAAAAAGGGAACTCTTGCATGTATTATATACATCAATAGGAAATATTATATGTCAAATTTAAATTAAATTCAATGTTGAATTCTCTATTACATAATAGAGTTCCCTTTATATACCTTTAAACTATAACACATTTTGATATATTTCTTAGGCAGTATTTTCATTTTTAAGAATTACTATTTGAATATAAGAAATCGAAACGGATATAACAAAATCAAACCGCAAATGCGCCATGCTTGAGAAATATAGAAAATGATTCCAGTAAAACAAAGCTTGCTTAGATAATGCATGGTAAGGCTTAGCCTTTTAGTTCAAGTATGAAATAGTTCACCATTAGATATGACAAAATGACAGTGGCATGTGCATAACAAACATCACATAAATGTGTTTATCATTGCTTTATATTTTAACACGACAATAACATAAGTGAAAACATTACTTACTTACATAATAATGTTAAATATACTTTGTTGTAATTTTTAACGCAATTAAAATGAGAAATGAATATGCAAGTGCATTGGTTGCAACAAGGCCTAGCAAGCGCAGTGGTCCCTTTCCCGGTCACGGCTGTAGTCATTAGCATTCAGCTTTATTTGGTCTGGAAACTCGTTGTATAGCTCAGTTTCAGTCTCCTGGGCAAGGGCACGACGGGCAATTTCCTGAAATGCGAGTTCCACGTTCACAGCTTCTTTGGCACTTGTCTCATAGAATGGGATGTCATTTTTGCTCTGGCACCATTGTTGAGCGCGCTTGAGTGTCACTGCACGATTTTCCAGATCAACCTTATTGCCTAAAATCAGGAAAGGGAAATTCTCGGGGTCACGCGGCGATGCTTGTATCAGGAACTCGTCTCTCCAGCTCTCCAAGGACTTAAACGTGTTGGGCGCAGTTACGTCAAAAACCAAGACGCAACAATCCGCCCCGCGATAGAACGCCACTCCTAGAGACTGGAAACGCTCTTGACCCGCTGTATCCCAAATCTGCATTGTCACAATTCTATCATCAACGATTACCTCTTTTGTGAGAAAATCTGCGCCTATTGTTGCCTTGTACTGGTTAGAGAATTTCTTATTGACGAATTGGTTCATTAGCGAAGTTTTTCCCACACCACTGTCGCCCAAGATGATTACTTTTAAGAGGACCTTTCGCCTTGACGACATTTTGCACAGAAATTTATACGATTAGGGATTTCACAAATTAAACTCGCCCCCTTTGTCTTTAGTTATTTATGACAAACCCGATCAGCGATATAGTAAATGCGTCACCTGTTTTCGAATGATAGTGTTGCCTGCTGTAAAAAATATAATGAAAATATATAACAATATATCTAATTTCATTATGTAATTAGTTAAATAGCACAAAATCTACAAAAGTCTTGAAAAATTTTGGTTGTGAAACCATTATTAATACATATGTTTTTTTATTCTAAAAACTGCATTACATTTAGGCAGTTTGCTACATGCTTGTGCCCTGGGAGAAACTGCTGATATTCAACAACTCAACAACGACCGACACAGTCACACGCACGACAGTCACCACGATTATGATCAAGTATACTAAGTATTAACCAATGAATCAACAGTACGCGTAAAACTAAGTACTTACTTTGCTTTCGGTTGCGCTATAAATTCTTAAATTGATTAAATTGGTTCCAAGAGGTGAGGCCTGAAGCATACTAGCTGAAGCCAAACATTTAGACGACAACGCAACTTTGTCCTAACTTTCTTTCTAGGATGGAGAATAACCTGAGCGGTAGTGGGAGCCAGTCAAGTTCCGTTAGTGAGCTTGAAAAACGTATATTTCCTCGAACAAGAAAGGCGAAACGAGTGAAATTTTTTCGTAATGGAGACAAATTCTTTTCTGGAATTATACTTCCAGTCTTAGCAGAAAGATACAGGTATGTAGTAATTAGTTCGCCAAGTGAACTAATAATTATCACACAATTAAACTTAACTTAGTTTTCCCCACTTTCACATAAACTTATTTTTTATATATACAGGGATAACTGGCCTTTCATACTGAATTTGGCTTTACTAATACTGAATTTATTTATATGCTATATATAAATTAAGTTATAAATTCTAAGTGTGGATATTTGTACTAATTTTTCACACTTTGTCTGACTTCGCAATTGCCAAAACTTATTTTTTTTTACCAACTACTTTATTAAGTGTAATAATTATTAAGTCAAAAAATCCAAAATTCCCTAGTCTGATTATTGTAAGATGATGCCTATGTCAGCTCATTTAAACAATTATTAAACTCATTTTATTAACTTTTACATAAGTACTACATTGGTACAAACATAGAGATGCTGTCCATAATTTAAATAATCAATTGCCTTTCATTAAATACCTCCCTTTTGAGTATAGTTAATGAATGAAATAATGAAATACGGCTGTCACAGGCATCATCTTAGA
The DNA here is from genome assembly GCA_927399475.2 of Acleris emargana. Classification (NCBI taxonomy): domain Eukaryota; kingdom Metazoa; phylum Arthropoda; class Insecta; order Lepidoptera; family Tortricidae; genus Acleris; species Acleris emargana. The sequence continues at coordinate 79,268,809 of OV656835.1, read as the reverse complement.
ATAATCAGAGTGCAGTTTTGGTAGGTAGCTAATTTATTGCAGCTCCCATGTTTACCTTAGCTTATTAGTTTACTTGTAAAGTGAATATGTGTGGTGGTCTATGTGGTTTGTTTGATCCATAATTATGACCAATGTTAATATCCTTAAAAATGGACATGTAAGTAATGTGTTACATGGAGACTGCCTTAAGCTCGTAAGGCCCAACGGCCTATATGTAGAACACATGTCAAAATGAATTCAAACTTAACTTGACTAACACAAGATTCATTTTTGAACTATCAAGATTTGACATGGATTTGGCATAAAAATACTTTAATCGCATTATTCTTCAAAGATTGATTACAATATGGTGTTTCTTTTTTTTGCACACTATGCTTTATACGTAATCTTATCTAGACGACTAGGACTTATTGTAACCATGTATGCAACACCCAAATAAGCACTATCTATAATTAAACAATGTAGCAAACATATAGAAAAATAAGCCTCTAGTAGGCAACTATAAAATGTCTAATGATCCCGCATAACTTAAGCATTGATTGATGATTTTTGCAGGTCCTTTGACAGTTTGATCGCTGATTTGACAAGAGCATTAGTAGAAAATGTGACTTTACCAAGTGGAGTAAGGACAGTATATACTTTGGATGGAAGAAAAGTAGGTTTCAGTTATTAATATATATAAATTAGTACACAAATTTATTGCAATGCTTTACTTCACACATACAATGCCAGATACATATATGCTTAGAGCTGCCACACTTTTAGAATGGACACCAGAAAAAGTCCTCAAAACCCTATTAAACAAGGGTGATTGGGAGTGTCTGTGAGTGACTGCTATTGTGGACTACATTTCTAATTGAACAAACCTCCCTCCAAATAAGATTGACTGAATAATTAAATTGGTTTTTATGTGTAAGATACTAAGAAGAAAATTTAGAGACACGGTACTGGAGTGTGATGCCGACCTTCCTAGATACATGATGATGATGATGATAAGTGGGGACGCCCAGCCGAAGCAGGCGGGCAGTCGATTCGGTTGCCCGTTCATTCTGCCCTATTCCCCTCATTCCTAGATACATAGTTAAGGACTTAAATTATGAAATAGTGACTTTAGTCATGTGAGTGCCTAATGAAAATGCACTGTACTGAGATAATACAAATGGTGGTATCTATTTGTTATCTTTTATCCGTTTGGGTTCTCTAGCTTGGTGAGACACTTCTCATTTGGGTGTCTCATTCCATCCTGATAAATCTATCTAGTAGGGTTGGAAGATTATGTCTCTTGAATCTCCAATAAAATATACTTGTATCTCCCCACTGGCCAAGGGCAGGTTCATTTTTATGATTTTCAAGTCTCTTCTCCTAGTTAATGCTGTATTTCATTCTCTTCTGTTTTTTAGTTGATAATTTTAGGTCAAAATATATATACAGGATGTTTGGGAGTGTTGTCAAAAAGAAACAGGCGAATAGAAGAGGCCATTAGCTATCCATTTCAGGTACTTTAACCCTTTATTTGTCTAGGGGCTATTTAATACCAATTTATTTTTTATTTTATTAAAAGTTACCAAAATTCGACCTTGAAACCCCGAAAAAAAAGGAACTATTTGGTGTATCCACAAAATTATCATTTTGTTAGAAAGTTAAATGTTGTAGTGTTCGAATAAAAGTGTTATTGGAATCGTATAGAAACATTTAAAAAAAATGGGGGGTCTCAAAGTTTCAGAAATCAGTAAAGAATTTTTTCAAGATTAACTTTACAACGAAATTAAAAAAAAACTAAAGTGATTACAACTCTTTAAATTTCCTAAAAACATCCCCAGTTTATGCCGATTCTAATGGTGTGCCACATGCATTACAAAACTCTTAATAATCTGAGTTATTCGTTAATAACTTCCACCCGGCCGTGAAGGTGTCGATTTTTGGGAGAATTAACTTCTCAGTCTCACTCAGTTACCACGTCTTACGCAGTTAGATGTTTTCTCGTTGTAATTCACATATCTAAGATGATAATTGATTTCTGAAACTTTGAGAGCCCCCATTTTTTTAATGTTGTTCTACGCTTCCAATAACACTTTTATTCGAACAGTACAACATTTAACTTTCTAACAAAATGATAATTTTGTGGATACACCAAATAATTCCTTTTTTTTCGGGGTTTCAAGGTCGAATTTTGGTAACTTTTAATAAAATAAAAAATAAATCGGTATTAAATAGCCCGTAGACAAAAAAAGGGTTAAAGTACCTGAAATGGATAGCTAATGGCCTCTTCTATTCGCCTGTTTCTTTTTGACAACGCTCTACCAAACACCCTGTGTAATACACCGTGTTTTTATTGATTTACGATAACTTCGGCATATTACTAGGTACATCCATAGAAACTAAGTGGTAGGTTCTTTTTTTTTATATTGCAAAAAAAAATAAAAAAAATTTCTCTATGGAGCAAAGTAACTAAATGAACTTAGCTCCATAGAGAAAAATTTAGTTTATTAATAGTTTCTATGGATGTACCTAGTAATATGCCGAAGTTATCGTAAATCAATAAAAACAAAGTGTATATATACAGTGGTGGACATATAATTAGAAACAGTACATAAAACTTAGGTAAACACAGATTGAACTATCGTTATGAGTAAAAATTATAATGATTAAATCACTATTGACTATGCCAGAATATAGCCAATGAGTTAAAAAACTCATAAAATATTTTAAAAAGTAAATCTGTTCTATCTTTAATTATTAAAAGATTTTTAAAATCATGATAGTTGAATTTCTATTACTGGCCGCTTGGACAACTAATTAGAAACGGGATCCATGGTTCGTTCCATTTTTGAAAATAAAAAAAAAACCTCTTTTTAAGCTTTTTCTTTTGTTTCGGCGGCAATTAAACGTCAATTTGGAAAATTACGTGAATAATAAGTATTGGTAAAAATGGGTAAAAATAGGTAAAAATAAGAGTTGTGACGAGTCAACCAGGCAATTAATCGTTAAATTACATTTAGATCGAAAGTGGACTTATAGAAGAATTGCTAAACATCTAGAATGTTCTGTGAAGAAAGTTTTCAACGCTATTGCTCATTATAAAACTAACGGAACTACTAAAAGTGTTGTTAGAGAGGCTCGTCCAAGGAAAACATCTCCCCGGGAAGATTCGCAAATAATACGTGTAGCTAAACAAGACCCGTTCAAAGGCTCCAAAGAGATTAGGAATGAAGTTTTTTCACCTGATGACCCAAGGAACATTTCCTCGAAACTGGTACGCCGCAGATTAGTGGAAGCTAAATTGTTCGGGAGGGTTTCTCGAAAGGTACCGCTTCTTACCAAGCAACACCGAGAGAAGCGATTATTATTTGCAAAGAAATATCTTAACTGGACCGTACGAGAATGGAAAAAAGTGTTATTCTCGGATGAAACAAAAATTAATATGGTGAATTCAGCCGGCAAACGCTACGTTAGACGTCCAATAAACCATGCTTTTGATTATAAATACACGAGGAGTATAGTCAAACACGGCGGTGGTAATATTAAAGTATGGGGATGTTTTTCTGGTTGCGGAGTTGGACCCGTCCGTAAGATTGAAGGTATAATGGATCAATTTCAATACAAAAACATCTTAGAAGAGACAATGATTCCCTACACCGACGACCATTTGCCTGTGACCTGGATCTTTCAGCACGATAACGACCCAAAACACACGGCCCGCAGTGTTAAATCCTTTCTTAGTGAGCAACGTGTTACCATGTTAGACTGGCCCTGAAATAGTCCCGATTTAAATCCAATTGAAAATTTGTGGTACGTCGTTAAAAAAAAAGTCTCCGTTAAACGTAATTCCAGTCAAAATGAACTTTACGAAGCCTTTGTTGAAGCATGGAACTCGATCCCACTCGATAAATGTATGAAATTACTTGAATCAATGCCACGTCGTTGCAGAGCCGTCATTAATAACAAAGGCTATGCAACTAAATATTAATTGTTAAGAAATTTAGTAAACCAAACATTATTTTACATAAATAATTTGAAATTGTTGATGTTGACACGTTAAAACTTTGATTTTTACCTCATTTCTTTAGTGTTTCTAATTACTTGTCCATGACGGATGGTACTGCAAATGTCGTTTAGTTGTTTGTACGTAACTAAATATCTAAATGGTAGTTGTAAACTCGGATATTTATTTGTTTTTTAATGAATTATAAGTTGTTGAACGTATTCTATGCATTTTGTTGTTTTATTTCCAAAAACAAAAGTTTTACGGCAATGTGCCTTGTATAATGTGAAATATGTCGCAAGTGTTTCTAATTATATGTCCACCACTGTATATATATATATATATATATATATATATATATATACAGGGTGTCCCTGGATAAAGTCGACAAACGAATAGGGATGAAAGTAGATGCAATTTCACCGAAAAAAAAATTATTAAAAAAATATTGGTGTAATTTTTTTTTTTGTGAGATTTTTAAAAAGAAACATTGTTTGCTGTGCACTCTATCGGAACAAAGAGAAATATCTCGCCTCATATGAGGTCTATTCAGATGAAATAAACGGTTTTTTTAATTCCAGGACATTACCTGTGTCAAACAGGTAAAAAAAACACAAAAAAAACGCCAAACTTAAAAAAAAAAACAGGTTTTTAAAAAATGTGTTTATTTATTGTAAATTCCTGATAATTCCTAAAATTGCTTAAAAATATGCACATATTACCTGATGTTATTATTAGCTATAATTATTTGTTAACTAATTGTCTTTAATTAAAAAAAAAAATTACGTGTCTAATGCAAACACCACATTTTTGATGAGCGGTCAAAAATATTGTGTCGTTTAGTACTTATGTGTAAAACAGAGTTTATGGCCTGAAATTAAATGGAAATACACTCATGGACAAAATTAGAGGAACGGGAAGAAGTAATAATTTTATAACAAAAAAACATGATTTTTATTTTATTTTATTTTTTAATTAATTCGGAAGATTATTGTGTACGTTACAGTAAACATAAAATGAACAAAAAACAAATGACTATCCCTTTAAGTATGCTATATATTTTTTGGATTATTGTTGTCGTTTTCTGCGACAATATGTTTTGTTTTATTTTCTTTAAAATGTGCATTTTTAACAATTATAACGAAAAATACTCGTTTATTTAAAAAAAATACAATTTATGTTGCACAAACTGAAATATTCCAAAAAATCGCATAAAGTTAATGCAAAAGAAAAACAAATGAAGTATTAGAAAACAATTAAAAACATCAATTTTAAGGTAATAATAATAACCCATTTATTTAAATGACCCAAGCTTTTTTCATTATCTGACTTACAACGTATAAAATACGTTTTATTAGTCTAGTTGTATTTTTGCGTTCCTCTAAATTTGTCCATGAGTGTATATTCAATCTTATGTGAACATCAGACATTTTGGTCCGGGGATATTCGATCATCGATCATACATATTAAATTTAATCCTATGTTAGTTCGGATATAAACATTCAACGCTCCGTTCTAAGAATAATATAAAACCAATGTCTTATGTGAACATCAGACCTACTTTTAAAGCCATACATTAAGATTACTAGAGGCAAAAAATCATATTTGAACATCAGATGTTTTTCTTTTAAGGTACTCTGGACATCCGACCTTTTTTAGTAAATCTAACTTCGTTAATAAAAGAGCTAGCGATATAACGGTTAGATGGTCTGAAAGAGGACAAAAAATTAAGTTATCGTTATCCATCCATACTATGATATTATAAATGTGAAAGTCTGTATGGTTGTCCGTCTTTCACGCTTTAAACACTGAACGGGTTGAAATGAAACTTGTCACACATATTGGTTAGGTCCTGGAATAGGTCATAGGATAGTTTTTATCCCGGAAAATCGGGAGTCCCGAGGGAGCAGCGATAAAAGACTTCTACGCGGACGGAGTCGCTAGTTATGTATAAACGCATCACAGACTTCCCACCTGGTACTAGTCCAATGCCTACTGTTCTATTCTCCCTCTGCGGTCCGGTCTTGTCCTTCGCTTGCAACTCGGGACTCGTGTAAAATGACATACACTCCGCACTTGCATCAAAATGTACCATTTACGTATACCTAGATCAGAATTCTGGACATCAGAGACAACTGGTCGGATGTCCATTCTTTACCAAAATCACTTTTTTTTAGAATCATACTTAATTTTTTGTCCTCTTTCAGACCATGTAACCTTTATATCGCTAGCTCTTTTATTAACGAAGTTAGATTTACTCAAAAAGGTCGGATGTCCAGAGTAGGTAGGAGTAGGAAGGAAAACATCTAATGTTCAAATATGATTTTTTGCCTCTAGTAATCTTAATGTATGGCTTTAAAAGTAGGTCTGATGCTCACATAAGACATATTGGTTTTATATTTTTCTTAGAACGGAACGTGGGATGTTTATATCCGACTTAACATAGGATTGAATTTGATATGTATGATCGAATATCCCCGGACCAAAATGTTTGATGTTCACATAAGATTGAATATATTTCCATTTAATTTCGGGCCATATAATCAGTTTTACACATTAGTACTAAACGACACAATATTTTTGACCGCTCATCAAAAATGTCGTGTTTGCATTAGACACGTAATTCTTTTTTTTAATTAAAGACAATGAGTTAAAAGTTCGGCGGTTTTTTTTTGTGTTTTTTTTACCTGTTTGACACAAGTGTCCTGGGATTAAAAAAACCGTTTATTTCATCTGAATAGACCTCATATGAGACGAGATATTTCTCTTTGTTCCGATAGAGTGCACAGCAAACAATGTTTCTTTTTAAAAATCTGAAAAAAAAAAGAATGACCAATTTTTTTTTTTTTTTTTTTGTCGGTGAAATTGCATCTACTTTCATCCCTATTCGTTTGTCGACTTTATCCAGGGACACCCTGTATATACTTCTCTTGGTAGTCGACTGTACATATTTGAGGTAGGACATATTTACTATTGGCCATAGTTTAGTTTAGTTTAGTTTATTTATTCATCAATGTAATATTACAATATGAATTGCATTGCATGTTAAAAAATACGAAATTACATTGAGATTGTCAAAACATAAATAGTAATAATCAAAAAATACAAGAATAATTTAATAATAATTAATTAAATTAAAACAACAACAATTAAATATCGAATAATGGTCAATCGTCCGATGTCAATACATATAATGATTAATAAATTTCAACACAATAATACATTTACATGTCCAGCTCCATATATTCATCCACGGAGTATAATGGATTATCCAATAAAAGGTTTCTTAGTCGATGTTTAAATGCTTCGTCGGATTGTAAATTTTTAAGTTTAGCGGGTAGACGCTCATAGTACGTGGGACCGATGATACGCGGGTTCTTACCCGCAAGTGCCATGCGAACGGGGAACTGTTCTCAAACGCCCGGTGTGGCGGAGCTCCTTACCAAGAACATTAACGCGTGCAAAGGAGGAAATATTATGTCTTACGAACATCAATATTTGGAAAATGTAAACTGAGTAGTGCGTCAATATGCGGTACGTTCCGAAAAGGCCCCTGCAAGAGTGCCTAGGTTTCACCCCAGCTAACGTGCGTAAGGCGCGCTTTTGCATTATCATCACCCTATTGGCATCCGTGGAGTTTCCCCATAGGAGCGAGCCATACGACATTAGGGAGTGAAAATGTGCAAAGTACACCTGTATTAATGCATCATTTGCAATAAGCCTGCCCAGTTTACGCAACGCAAAGACGGCACCACTCAGTCTATCGCAAAGTTTGTCAACATGGCACTTCCAGTTAAGGTTAGAGTCAAGTGTGAAGCCGAGGAACCTACACTCATTGCATATCGGCATTGGACTGTTTGCCACGCACGTAGGAAGTGAGATAGGTCGGCCTGAGAAAACCATAGTATTCGATTTCGACCAGTTTAAAATCAAACCATTAGCCGAAAACCACGTTTGCAACTGATGGCACGCGCTATGGATTTTCTCCCCGAGTTCCTCATACGTACGGGCACTAACCACGACAGTCGTGTCGTCCGCAAAGAGCACTGACAGGCCAGCTGTAATGGTTGACGGAAGGTCATTCATGTAAATTAGGAATAGTGTGTTTCCTAAAGCAGATCCTTGAGGGATACCTTGACTCACACTTCCGGTCATAGACTGCATCCTTATTCCGTTTGCGGATAACTTGACTGCCTGTTTACGGCCCGACAGAAATGACGTGAGTAGACGGTGGCTAACATCACTGATGCCGTAGTGATGCAACTTGTCCAAAAGCATTTCGTGATTGATCACATCAAAGGCCTTGGACAAGTCGCACAAGATACCCGCCACCTTGTACCTCTCATCCAGACCAGTAACTACGCAGTCATAGATTTTACACGCTGCCTCGGTCGTTGACATCTTCTGCCGATACGCAAATTGCTGGTCCGTCAGCAGGTCGTTATCCTCGAGGTGGCTCATAATGTGCGACGACAGGATTGACTCTATTATTTTAGAGATGGTAGGAACTATCGTTATCGGCCTATAGTTGTTGACCTCACACTTGTCCCCTTTTCCCTTAAACACAGGGCACACTCTAGTCAATTTAAGTACATCAGGGTATACACCAGAAACAAAAACTTCATTAATTAATTTAACTAAGACGTTGCCAATAATCGGCCAAATGTATAATAAAATATTTAGTGATATGTCATAGGTGTCAGAAATTTTTCGCGTTTTTAACATGCACTGCAGCACCTGGTCCAGCATGTCGCAGGTGACGGCGGGCAGGGAGAGCGCGGGCACGTCCGCGGCGCGCAGGTGTCTGCGGAGATATTGTTGGCTTAACGACTTATCACTGTCAACGGTGTAATTTAAGGCTATGTTTAAAAAATGGGAATTAAATGTATTAGGAATGTCATTATCAGATATAATAATTTGCGTTGTCGGGTCTCTAAGTTTTATATTTTGTGACATATTTCTGATTATGTAAATACAAATAAATATCAGGGGACAAATCTCACATAAATTAACCTAGTCCCAAACTAAGCTCTAAACTTACTTATACCTATAGAAAAATACATATAAAACATCCAAGACTCAGGGACAAATACTCATCACACAAATATCTGCCATTACCAGGATTTGAACCCAGGATGCCTAGCTTCGTAGGCAGGGTCACTACCAACTAGGCTGACGTGTCGTCGGTTATAATTATATTTTATTTTATTTAAATATACAGGGTTATTGGTAATTCGACGTATTCCCGTTAGGAGGTGATAGAGGTGACTATTTGCGGTAATTTTAACCCTTATATGCATTATGCAAAAGTGAACCATTTTTGAGTTATCATGTTTTTTAGCTTTTTTCAAAATAAGTCAAAAATGCAGCATTAAAAATTTATTAAAAAAAAAGTATCAATTTAAATCTATTTTTTTCTTCTGATTTATAAAAACGATAAAAATGCGAGACGAAAAACGATATTATTTCTAGATTTTTTAGATTTATTTTTCTACTAAAATGCCTTAAAAACAAAAAAATCGTTATGAAACTTGGCTTGCAGATTAATTTAAAAACATAACCGTTTTCTTAGCTCTCTAAAAATGCATAACAACTAGGAACTTATTTCAAGAAACTGATTAAAAAAAATATCACAAAGGAAGAAGGCGGAAATTTATATTCGAACTAAACTAAGGATTTAGAAACGCATCTTATTTGAAAAAATCTAGTGTCCGACCGAAATTTCGGTTTCAGTTTCGGCCAAAAAATCAAGTTTCGGCCCGAGTTTCGGTTTCGGCCAAAAACGGCCGAAACCTTCGGCCGCGCCGAAACTTACAACATCGTACCTTCAGGTCGCGCTCGGCTAACGTCGGGCGCGCTCGGCACGGCTGGCAATATGGCGTCGCTCGCATGTATTTTTTTCACTTTATAGGGTAGTTAAATTTTCAAACAGAACCTCTGTAACTGTGCTCAAATTTCATTGTGATAAATCTTTGAAAGTAGAAACCTGTAATTATAGGTCGGCGAGATATTAATTTTAGAAAATAACGGGATTACTAAAAATTTTTCGACTTTTTATGGACTTTTTTTTTATATAAAAGGTTCGGTTTCGGTTTCGGTTTCGGCCGAAACTACAATGAAACCGAACCTTCGGTTTCGGTTTCGGTTTCGGCAAAATAACATGTTTCGGTCGGTCACTAAAAAATCCTATGGACCGACGAATCCAAATTCGATCAAGATGGGATTACTAACTTCCACAATGAACATTATTGGAGTGAGGAAGTGCATAACGCCGTTTTTCGGTCAATGTATGGGAATAATTGATGATAATTTAATCGGACCACATTTTTTAACGAAAAATCTAAATACAGCAGCTTACGAATATTTTTCGACAAATTAAATGTTTGACCTCCTCGAAGACGTGCCTTTGGCTACAAGGCAAAACATGATATACCAGCAAGACGGATGTCCTGCACATTTGGGTGTCAATGTAAGGCGATGGCTCGATAGCCATTTTCCTAATCGTTGGATGGCGAGGAAAACCCATTCCGTGGCCTGCGAGAATTCCGGGCTTAACGCCGGTTGATTTCTATGTCTGGGGTCACAAGAAATCCATAGTTTACGACGTCTTGCCTGTGTCATCCGAGGAAGAACTCAAGACAAGAATTATAAACGCAGCAAATGCGATGCGGAATAATTTGACTATTTCGGTAGTTAAGTCACAACTCAGAAAAAGAATGCGACTTTGCGTACGCAATAGGGGAAGTCAGTTCTAGCAAGAACTTTAAATAGGCTAAATTACAAAATGTGTAACAATTAACACATTTTGTAATTTAGCCTATTTAAAGTTCTTGCTAGAACTCATTCATTTTTAATTGTTATTACTGTTAAACTGTTACTGGTTCAAAATTTTATTTTAAAATTTTATTGACATTGGGTAGGTGCCTATTGTTTTTAATTAATTTTATGCGATTTTTTAAAGAACGACCTTGTGTTTAGTTCGGATACGAATTTCCGCCTGCTTCCGTTGTGATATTTTTTTTAATCAGTTTCTTGAAATAAGTTCCTAGTTGTTATGCATTTTTAGAGAGCTAAGAAAACGGTTATGTTTTTAAATTAATCTGCAAGCCAAGTTTCATAACGATTTTTTTGTTTTTAAGGCATTTTAGTAGAAAAATACATCTAAAAAATCTAGAAATAATATTGTTTTTCGTCTCGCATTTTTAAATTTGGACCGATAATTGTTGTTTTAATATTGATAAATAACCAGTATTTTATCGTTTTTATAAATCAGAAGAAAAAATAGATTTAAATTGATACTTTTTTTAAATAAATTTTTGATGCTGCATTTTTGACTTATTTTGAAAAAAGCTAAAAAACATGATAATTCAAAAATGGTTCACTTTTGCATAATGCATATGGGGGTTAAAATTACCGCAAATAGTCACCCCTATCACCTCCTAACCGGAATACGTCGAATTACCAATAACCCTGTATATGATTTTGTGACTGAATTACTGTGGTATGTTAAAGCACCTAAGTGTTTTGGTTTGGAATCTTTGAAGGATCTCAATATTGTTGGGTGTGCGCCAGACCTGGATACCGTAAGTCTTTATTATACATATCCTGTCATCTTGCTGTGAGTGCTCATTTGCGAGTGGCATTCTATTAACCAGTACACAGCACAGTTTTAAGTCAAGTTGCTTACACTTGGCCTATATGTGTTTTTGCCATGTCAGCTTTCGCTCCAAGTGGATACCCTTGTAACGTTGCGTTTTTATCATGACTTAAACAAACCCAAACTGAGAACTAGCAACATTCTCGAGTAATTTTAGAGGCTGGTAACTGCATTGACGTTTGGTGTCTAATTTTGAATTAGGGTTGTCAGCCTTAGATTTTCTACTGGATTGTTGGGAAATAAAGTAAACATCAGAGTTTATTACTTTATTTCATTTTAGATAAATGTATGAAAGTATTTACTGAACCAACGTTTTGTAAGAATTTAGGATTCAGGAAGAATAGTAAATGGTTGCTTTCTCAATCAACGGTTTTATTGTTTTACAAATCAGTAATACCAAAGTTAGAAAGTAAGTCATTTCAGGGTAAATTCTGGGGTAAATATTGTGGGAGAATTTCTTCATTTGAGGGTGCTCCAGGGTGCTCCCGTGGTTGTGTCCTTGAGCCATCTTGGCTAGATCGTGCATATAACAGGCATCCCAAGATGTGTGGACAAAAGAAGCTTGATTCATCTTGTGCAGGACGGAGGTCCTTATTTTGATAGAAGTCTCCTGTGGCTTATGTGGCAAAGGAGCAGCAGATTCAAAAGTTATTTTGTGGCAGTAACAAAATCGTGAGTATTTATTTTGTTGGAATAATACATGTGCATCATGTAACCAAGTTTCTTAACCTCGTGGTTAACTTTCAGTTGTTCAAACCCTAAGAGAGGGTTATTTATGCCGGGACGGAGGGAAAGTCAGCGTTTGAGATAATCTCTATTGGATGGTCTCCGGTAAGCATCTCTTGATCTGCTTTACTCTGCTCTCCGCTTATTTTCTGCCATGTGCATAACCTAATCGAAGCAATTTGGTTCTTTCCAGCTGGATGGGAAATTACGAAATTTAGGAACAAATTATGAAATTTAGGAACAAATTATGAAATTTAGGAACAAATTATGACATTTAGGAACAAATTATAAAACTTAGGAACAAATTAAGAAATTTAGACAATTGAAATTTAGAACAGTCCATTTAGATAATTCAGATTTAGGTTTCATACAGTTGTGTGCTGATAGTAATTTTGATATCATCACATCTGTTAAGTTTGTGTTTGCTTTCCTTTTCTTCAGAACTTTGAAAGCACACGTTTAGTAAATTTCACTTTGCACAAGAGATTTAGTCTGTGAATGAAGAAGCTAAGGCTTGCTAATTTTGTGTAATTTAGTAGTGCGGGCTAGGACCTTTTACCAGCCGCCTTTTGTTTGTGTAGCAAGACCTTGACTATTTTCTTCTTTATCCTTCTGCAACAAACTGCTTAGAGCTCTTCAATGTTAGGGGATCTTACTGCTTGCGCCGCCTGAACCTTATATCTTTGCGCGCTTACTGTGCGGCTTGCACTAAGGAGTCTGCATAGAGTCGACGCCTAGAGCATCGCGTTTCAACTCACACTGCCCTGATCCTGTCTGCAGCCAGACAGCCCTTTGCAGTAAGATTACTTCAGATTGAGGTCTGTGAATTAATTATTTAATTAAACTTTAGGGAATTAGGATGTAAAGTAAAATTGGATATTGGAATTGATGGCATTAGGTTCCTTAGGGACTAACCAACTTTAGCATAGATAATTGTGAACCTATCATAAGAACCATAGTAATTAATTAAGCACGACCCATGCTTTTGCTGAGCTTTTAATGTTTAAAATGTCTGGTCGCCTCAAACAGTTCAAACCCAAAGGTTTACAATTAAATTCAGTATATCTATAATGTTACAGAAAGAGTAGGAATAAAGATTGTGTTCAACTTACTAATTCGTTTCCTTTAGCTCCATGATATAAACCCACTCTTTGTCCAAAGGTCACGCCGGACATTATTATTTTAAGTTTGGTTTAAAATTTAGTACATTTCGTTTACGACGTGTTCCTTCTATTGGCCGGGTCAGGAAGGCATGTCGCACCCAGTATTTCGCATTATATTTTTGCGGAATTTTGTCGTTGATTGTTACTGAAAATGACTTACTTTGACGTGTGTGCGTTCTCAATTTTTCAAGACATTCCTCAATTTTGATTTTGTGTGATGTTGTAGTTGTTCACTTGCAGTTATTGGATCTGTATGTGTTCAGAGCCTGCATGTGTTGCAGCAATGGTGATATTTATTGTTGGTAGATCCGCAGTAAATAAGGTATAAAGGATTGGTCCCAGTATGTTTCCTTGAGGTACTCCTGATTTAATCTCGTATGAGCCCGAAATTTCGTCGTGGAACTTGACTTCAAACCACCGTCTTTTGATGTATGAGTGTAATATAATATGGTAAAAAGAATGTGGAAGCATTTTTTTTACCGTATATAACAGGCCCTTGTGCCAAACTTTATCAAAGGCCTGGTTGTTGTCCAGAAAGACTGCGGAGCAATACTTCTTTTCCTGAAGCGATTTGCTTCTCTCGTCAACGAACAGTAAACATGGTCGATCATTCCATGGTTCTCCCTGAAGCCTAAATTGATGGATTGAAATTACGTCAGGTGTACCTTCATCCTCTCTAATAATACCTTTTCAAAGAGTTTATTGCCTATTGGCAAGTGAGGGTACTAAGTATATAAATGAGATACTAATATTCGTTTGTCACATGGCTAAAGTTACCGTTTCTTAATTTCAGTCCTTAACAAGGTACCTACAATTTTTTGCAAACCAAAACAGGTGCATTGTGCATAATTAAATGTATAAATAATATTTAGTCAAATCTATTTTAAAATACCATAAGATCTACTTTACACTGATAATATTATTTGCTAATACTTTCAGTATCAAATATATCGCTTGACTGACTCAACAAATAGCTTTATCCTAAATAGGCTTATAATCCTAAACACTAAAACCAAACTATTGTTTTTTAATAAATGTATTGTGCTTTATGAATATCTCATGTTTATAGATAGCAAAAGTAGATGAGCTTGAAGATGGCCAGTCCTATGTGTGTAGTGGAGTGGGAGAATCATTCAAACGGTTGGATTACGAGGCCATAGCAGTGACTCCACAGTCATTTAGACTTGGTCTGGAATCACCGAGTGATAGTCCCGCCCAAAAGGCAATCAGCAAAATTTCACGATGTTCACAGGTGACTATGATAAATGTATTTAATATAGAAATTTTTATGCGGGTGAATTCTTAAAATATTGTAAATGGTGGTTAACTTTCACAAAAAGGGGACACTGACATATCTTGAATTTAGTGTTTTACCTATATTTTTGAAATTCACCCATTATGCAGAAAATTAAATAGTAAATTTATAATTGTAATCAAATCGTAAAATTACTTAATTTCTAAGGACTTGCTTTGACTATAACCGAGTGAAGCAGGTCGGTATTTATTATGCGTGAGCTGGCGCCCCAGCAGCGTATCTTATCTAGTGAAGTGATTAGAGTGTAACGTGTCATAAACTGCATTTGTATGATAAAGCTATTATTCTATTTCCAAACACATCCTTCTAATCAAAGCCGATATCAAATGGGACAAAAGACATAATATACCTTTTATTACTTAAAAGAAAATAACCGGTGAACAGGGAACAAACTCGCGCATATGTTCATAAATCTTGTTAATGTGTGCCCTTGAAAGCTGAGCTGCAGAACGTCTCTCTGTACCTACGTAGTGCTGATCTGTCTGCTGGTGTAGCTGTCAATACATTTATTATTGTTTACCTTTTGAGGCACGAATCCCTCTAACAGTTTTGTACCAGGCACACTTTAAGCGATCTACTTGCGATACCTAACATAAATAACAATATCTAGAGATCACTTGTATGTTAACTTTTAGGTCCTACACACAGTATTTATGTAGGGCCTAAAAGTTAAGGTTGAATACTTATTATGCCCCTCAACTTAACTTTTGTGCCATTCCTTTAGGTATTAGATTACTTAATCGACTGAAGGCATTTTTTTGGTCTATGTAATCCCTATTAGTCAAACCGGATAATATAAAATATATAATAGGTACCTTTCCTTGTTAGTGAGTTTTTCCAGTCAATAAACGGATATGTTTGTAATTATTTTACAGTCCAATGGCTCTCCTTCTACCGGAAATGGGGTAGCACGATTGCGATCTGGGTCGCCACGAGGCACTCTGCTGCGGTCGGGGTCGCCAGTAATTCGGTCACACATTGCCACTTTCATAAGAAACGGAACAAAGCCTCGCAAAGTAAGTATTTAATAATCCATACTAATATCTGTACCGCTTTCAGGGCCAACCCTCTGAATCGATAATGATCAAATTTGGTATGGAGATAGCTTAGAACTCCGGAAAATAAATTTGTATAGTTTTAAAGGGCAAAACTAAATTATATAATAAATTAAGGCTCCGCCAAGGTTAAATAATACCTTCTCACATCACCTATTCGGAAAGGGGACTTTTCTTCCCTGCTAGGAGGGATCAAAGTGGCACTTTTCTGTTCAAGGACATTTTGTTGCCAGTATAAAATATAAACGCAAAGAAATATGAAAATAGTATGCACATAATCGACAAAAAATTATTTTTCGTCGTTTAAATCGATTAGGTTTTTTTTTGTTGTAATTTAGTAAAATATCAAAATATATAATGACAAGCAAAGAGCTTTACTCAAGGCTATTTATATATAATAAGATTAATAAGCATGGCTATACTGAGTAGGCTATAAATAAAGAATGTATAAAACGGCTCACTACCTAACGATTTTTCAAAATCGATACTTTAATAATAGACAGTCATAAATATAGATTTGATGTAAATATGCTATCTGTGGTGCTGTTATATCATTGTGAAAAAATATGGCGTTGCCGATTGCGTTTTAAACACATAATTACGACTTTGTTGTCTATAATCATCATTCTAAGTTTCAAAAGAGTAGAAAGAAAGATGTCAAGCAATGAAAATGAAGATTTACGATTAACGCCAGAATTTATAAAGGAGCAAGCCACTACAACTGGTACTGTGGTACCTATTTTTCAAACCGTCCCGATCCTGTGTTTTCTTGTTAATTTGATAATTTCAGCACTTTCAGAGAGTAAATAATTAAATTAGATTCATCACTAAGATGTTTTATTTTCATAGGTGATGTGAAAAGTGTGATGTGTCACACGGTGTCAAAATTATTTCCACCTTGGGCGTTAACACTTGAATCCCTCACTACGTTCAGGATTCAATGAACGCCCTCGCCGTAAATAAGTCATTTTGCTCCCTTGTGACACAATAGTTATTTGTTCAACAAGAGAGCAAAGTTGGTTTTTGCTGCGAGTGATGATTCAAAGATACGAGACTTAAAAAGCTTTGGTCTCGTGTGAGACATACAACTTTTCACCTCAGCAGCGAGAACAACACAGCGTGAAGCTGGTAGGGCCAACGCAGGTCTTCCGTTGTGACCATTTGGTGAATACACGACTAAATAACGACACGATCGCATATGCATCAATCACAAGCATTTTTGCAAAATACAAATAAAATAAAAAGTGGAAAAAATAAACATGAAACAGATAAAACCTGCCACTCAACTTGATAATGCCGTAGTGCAAACACAACTTTATACAGCTTTATGTAGTCTGTGGCTTTAAAAAAACCTAACTAGGCCTTGTCTATGGCTAATTGGCTACAATAATCCCGCTATTTTTGAAATGCGTTCTGAAACTGCCCCCGCGGTTTATGTCACGAAATTAAAGATTGTTAAAACGATAACAAAATTATGTAGATACATGATAATCTTCTTATTTTTCATTAATTTTGTCTTCAAAACATTAAATAAAAAAATGATTGTACCTACTGTATAAAATAGTTATAATAAACACATTTCAAACTTTAACAGATAGTTTTATTTGCAATTTTACGGTTATGTGTGCATCCGAACGTGCGTTTCTTTTTGGGCCTACTATGTGTGGAATTTGAAAATCGAACTTCGAATCAAGTTGTTTCTATCTCTCGCTTTTTTCCTATCGAAGTGAAAGTGACAGAACAAAGTGAAGTTAAATTTTTTCGAATGTTGTGAGTAGGCCCAGCACTGCTCACGGCATTTAAAAAAAATAATTAAAAAGCTACTTTGCCTCTCGCTCGCAGCAAAATTGAATTTTGCTCACTGTTTTTAAGCAGCAAAACCTGCTTGTTTGAGCTGCTGAGGTGAAAATAACTATTTCTCAGCACTGCGCGGAAATATTTCTTAAGGTCTGGTTTGGGGTCACGGGTTACATAACATTTGTTTAAGGCCAAGTGGGTATGTTTTTGTTGGACTGTTTGCTGATTGGTCGACAACATTTTACTCCATTCTTAAGAATCGATGAAAATCAATAATTCATTTTTTGTATTATAGCGACATGTAATCAATAATCATCTTTATCTTTACAGTATTAAATTAAGTCGCTTCCGCTGTCTCGATTTCGATCTCGCTTATATCTTTTAAAATAAGCAACGGATTTTAATGCAGATTTCAGCAATAGATAGAGTGATTCAAGACGAAGGTTTTTATGTAGAATAGTTCTGGTTTATGTGCGGGTGTCATAGAAAACTCACATAAACCGACGCGAAGCGAGGGCGGGTCGCTAGTGGAGTCCTCTCCCCTCCCTCGGATGCCATAGTTCCCTGTGTTTCCTTTCAGTAGTTGTTTGTTGTTGCAGGTGTGCCGACTGTTGCTGAACAAGCGCAACAGCCAGACCCTGGAGCAGCTAATGGCTGCCATCACGGAGTGCGTAAAGCTCGACACGGGCTGCGTCCGGAAAGTGTTCACGCAATCCGGCGCGCCGGTCACCACATTACACCAGTTTTTTCAAGAGGACGTCGTGTTTTTCACATACGGAAATGAGAGGTAGGTAACTGAAAATAATCATGACTAAGGTAACGTTAGTATGTAGGTATTGTCGGCTGTATAAGTAGCTGCACAGCTGCACACTTTAGTGCGTTGTCCCTTGAACTATGCTACACTGCTGCGATAAGACAGTCCGCAGCTAACTCCGACTGTACTTCGTTCGTATTCAAAGCAAGTTTCAAGTTTCAAAAAAAAAAAAAAGTTACAATTGGTAAAGGTAACGAGGCTCGCTAATGCGTGCACTATTATCATTTGAAACTGGAAATTTTATATTTGATAAGTGGTAAATAAATGTGCAATAATAGTAGTTTATGTAACTGATACATAATGAGAATACTTAAATCACAAATAAGATCACACGAGTGTTTTAAGGCTTAATTATGTACAGTTGCATACATTACTTTATCTACACACATATTATAAGTACTCTACGATGGGTTTAGAAGCGGAAAGGCAAATAACAGTGCTACCTGTAACATATCTATAGGTGCTAAGCTAATGTTACACTTACACTAAAAAAAAAACCGCCTACAAAAACACAAAAAATTACTTCTTTTAAAATAGTAGGTAGGTCAGTCCAACTGAAGTCGGCCTTTGGTATAAATAATGTGAGTCGCCGACTTCAGTTGGACTGACCTATACCTACCATTTTAAAAGAAGTTATTTTTTGCGAGTTCTACGTCGATTTTATGTTTTTTAAAACGTTTATTTTATTTTTACTTTTTAGTAATCATAATAAGCTGTTGCACTTCTTAGTTGATATGAAACATTAAGATTTTTCTAGCTCGCCACAAGCAACGCCGCGGGAAAGTCATACTCATCTTTAAACAATCCGTGTGGTTGCCGGGTTAGAATAGTGCAACTCCATGTCTTCCCGTGGATGTCGTAAGAGGCGACTAAGGGAATATAGGCTTGTAGTACTGTTAGGCGATGGGCTTGCAACCTGTCACTAATACGCTGGTAAACATCTTAGCCTATTTGTGCAAATTGTGGTTACTGAATTGTCAACAACTTTTTGAAGTTGTAATTCTGTAGCTCTGCCTACCCCACTCTCTGGGATTACAGGCGTGAAGGTATGTATGATCTTCGTTATAGTCGCTCAACTATCTTAATCGAGATATCTTATCGCTACCCTTGAAATAGGAACCGTTGACAGATCCAGTGGCCATCAGTGGTCTTCATCATCAGTTCCACTTCACCAAATGATACTTTCTGAATGCAAATGCTAGGATTGTTACTAAAAATATTAAAATTGCTATATGATTGCCTACAATATTTGACGAGTTCCCTCAATTCCTCACTCATCACCTCATCAGATTCAGATTTGGTGACAGTGGGATTTCGGAAGTATACTCTATCAAACCAAAAAAGAATTTTTAATAACGGTCCATAATTGACGGAGAAATCGGTGCACATACATACATACTCGTACATACATTCAATCACGACTGTTTCCCAGAGGGGTAGGCAAAGACCACTTCTTTCCACTTGCTACGATCTTAACAAATTTCTTTGGCTTCTTCAACATTCATCGGTGAACATATATTTAAAAAACGTAAAGTGATGACCTCCTTTTTTTAAGTCGGTTAAAAATGAATCAAATCAGAGAAATAACATATTATTATGTTTTCAGTATCACTGCTCATGTTTTACTTCGAAAAAAATATTCGAAAGCGGCACAACAAACAAATGAAATGAAATGACGACTTGGCTACTAAAATGGCGGCAAAACAAACCTGTGATGTGTCACGAATATGAATGGTTTTTTATTTTAGACAAACTAGTAATCAAGTCTCTCTAGTAATAGTGCGAAATCAAGTGTCGTACAATATTGTACAGTCGGGTTCATAAATATGTGTACACTTTACTACCTTGTCGATTTAAAGACATTTTTAATACGGCCAGACATGAATTCTCACAGTGATTAAAATGACAAGGTACTATAGTGTACACATATTTATGAACTCGACTGTACTAAAAGATATACCGAGTTGACGTTTCAATTGATACTAGAATTGGGCCTATTGAAATTTTTGTTGGTTTTGGAAGATGTTCCAAATTTGAAACTCATTAGTCTCATTACATTACTTTATAATATTTGATAACTTAAATACAAAATTACGTTACATGTGTTGCCATCCATTGCTGTTGCTTACTACCACAGTAGTGTTGGTCATTGCCAATGGGTTTTGAACGCATAATAGAGGACTAATGATACTTGTCTAGATAATTAAAATAATGCTATGTTTAATATTATTTCAAACAATTGCACCTATATTTTGTGTATTTTAAACTGTTTATTTCTTAGGGTTAATCAGGAAGATTTCGAACTTGATTTCGAAGAAAGCAAGGCTGTACTGCAGTTCAGGAAGTCGACCATCACTAGAACCACAAGGTAACAATCGCTTGTTGTCTTATTAACGCTAGCGACTTTATCCATGCTATTAAGAATCCTTTCCCTACTTTTTGCGTTTTTTAGAAAACAATTACTGATGACGAGTCATCCATACGGACTTTGACAATTAAGTATTGATGTAGCTTTGGTATATGTTTATTAGGTGTTATCATGAATCTATAATAAATATTTTTAATAAAACTCGTAGAATTGAGATTTACTGATAATACTCGTAGTATTCTTAATGTTGAACGGTAGTTTATGCGCATAATGATTGCGTTTGGCTGACATTGCATGAGTATATCCTTATTCCATTATTAGGTGCTACCTATCTGTTTCTTAATCATAAATCATAACACATGACTGCATTTGTTTGTTATTTCTTTGAATGTAACATTACACTCGAACTTCTAATGTATTATAAAACGTCTGTTTACATGTTCTGAATGAATCTAATAAAATCCTTGACTTTCGGATAAACAGTTGCAATTAAATATATAGGGGTATACGAGGTACTAAAAGCGTCTGTGTCTTATATGTTTTGATATATTGAATGGCAATTATACGGTGAAAATAAGTTAATGTCAAGAATTGAATTTTTGGGGCAAGCTTTTTTTGCCGACTGTACTTATTTTTGCAGCGTCATTATCTGCTTATCTAGACCAAACAAATGAGTCCTAACACGGTGGGTCTACGTTAAGTATGGCGGAGATTTCGTCGCCACCTTCTGACTCCATCATCAGATCAGCTCCATGACATAATAGTGTTGCATTGTCATCCAATGTACACATGTATGCAAATTTTCAGCTTCATCGGTAAAAATATTAACTTGTAAGATATAACCCGTAGATAATACATACTTACATACATACATACATTGCAAGTAAAATAAAAGCTTGTAAAAATAACGTACTATGCATACATTTGAGTAGGTTTGATATATATTGATATTTACTAATGACATTTTATCTGCACTTAACTTTGAGTGCGGATGAGACTTGCGATAAAAAATGCAAAAAATGATTGCTGTCTTGCCCTAGCTTTTTAGCTAGAAAATGTCAGCAAAACAGGGCTTCTCAGTTCTTAAGAAAGAGTTAGTCAGAAGTCAACATCTGCAATTTGTGTTGCTAGTCGGATCCGCGCTGGGATTACACCAACAATAAAACACGCAGACTTTTATGCAGAACAGCATTATTTACCTACGGGTGATTCTTTTTTTTATCGAAGCGCCTGTTTAATTATTGGTACATTTCCAATATTTAAACGGCGGATAAATTAGGTTACTTTAGGTTAGGTCATTTATTAGCCTTTGTACAGTCGCCATCAGATATATGGCAGCGGTCAAGGTACTCAAATATTTCGGAGCAGCATTAAATTTCAATATATTAATTACGCTAGATAAGGTCTATAATATCGGCCCATATAATTCGTCATAAATTTAGGAGCAGCGACTTTTCAATAAATTCGTAACATACAATTAGGTAAAGATATCGGAACTTACAGAAGTCAAAAATATCGAAGCAGCCAGGATGATCATAAAGATCGGAACATTTATGGAAAATATACCTTAAATCTGTGTCACATAGTTCATATTTGAATTCGTTACTACACTCATAGACCAAATTAGCGGAACATGTCACAATAAACCACTCTGTTCTTAATTCAAATTGTTGACAACATAATATTAATCATGCGTGTCTGAAACCTTATTTTAATGGGTCCATCGTAATAGTAGATTGATAACCAAGGGTGGAAAGTGACCCATTTCACCCGAGATATTTCTGGCGCTCGAACTAAGTGTGAGCGCCAATAGTTCGAGGGGAAATGGGCAATTTCACCCGAGTTAGACACTCTACTTTTCATTTCGACTGTGAGGAAAGTAAAATACTACACGCACATTTTATAAAAGAGGTATACTCAAAATAATCAGTTAAAATTTAAAGTAAAATTAGAACAATTTGAAAAAAGTTAAAATACTCATACTGCCAACATTAGAAAAGTTTAATCGAGTTCACAACCAAGGAGCCAGCAAGGAGGTTGAACGCCGCGCCGAACGAAAAAGTTTTACCTTTATTACGTATTTAAATATTCCATCTCTTTCTTTCATATTTCACAAATACCTTCCACCTCATTCTTACCCTAACTAAAGAAAGAGATGGAATATATTCGTGACGTAATAAATGTCAAATTTCTTGTTTCGAACGGATGTTCGGCGTTCAACCTCCGTGTTGTATCCTCCGTGTTGTGTTGTATTGCTCCTTGGTCGTGACCAACTCGATTATTTTTTCTAATGTTGGCAGTATGTGTATTTTCAAGCTGGCCATGCTGAACCGTGAAAAAAAAAAGGTCATGATATGCTATCATGGCATTATGGCGGGCAGCAGAATATAAGAGGAATAATTTTAAATGTTGTTTTTTTTGTAAATGCGAAAAAAAGAGACCAGTCGTAAAATGATTTTAATATGAACCTATAGATCGTAATAAATACGTCGTTTAACGTATAGTCGAGTTTAGATATATGAATGATTTTAATATGACGTAGCTCAATTATCTTAGACTCCATGCCAATCGTAACTATTAAAAAAAAATTACTTTCCACCCTAGAGAGGAAAACGCAATTTTCCACCCGGCTATCTACCCATTCAAATTAAACTTTCCGAGCAGGAGAGATGAAAAGTATTTTGAACTATGTGACACAGACTTAAGGTATATTTTCCATAAATGTTCCGATCTTTATGATCATCCTGGCTGTTTCGATATTTATGACTTCTGTAAGTTCCGATATCTTTACCTAATTGTATGTTACGAATTTATTGAAAAGTCGCTGCTCCTAAATTTATGACGAATTATATGGGCCGATATTATAGACCTTATCTAGCGTAATTAATATACAGACAGAGGCGAGCTATTGCCGTGCGGGCGAATATGCTAGCCAGAAGGTTCGCCAAGTGCAGCGAAGGTGTCAGAAGGCAGCTGTTTATAAGCTTCTGCACTAGCGTCTACACAGTGGAATTGTGGTCACATTTCACCTGCGCCGCGGCGAGGGATATGCGCGTACAGTACAACGACGCATGGCGCGCCATGTTCCGGCTGCCGCGCTGGTGCAGCGCTAGCACCATGTTCGCGGAGGGGCGCGCGCCAGGCTGGCCTGCGCTACTGCGCGCGAGGAGCGCTACCGCCAGAAGGGCTATCTACGCCTCCTCCAACACTCTGCTTTCGGTGGTAAGGGAGTGGGACGCGAGTCCGCTTCACGAGCGTTGGAGGGGCTACCATAAGCCTGTCATCGCGGGATCCGGGTGACCCGTGGCGCTGCCCACGCTGCAAGCACTTTCTTTAGTTTAATTATGACATTATTGTATTTTTCTTTTCTTTTCTTTTGTGCTCTTTATGGAACCTGTTTTCCGGAATAAAACTATTTCATTTCATTTAATTGAAATTTAATGCTGCTCCGAAATATTTGAGTACCTTGACCGCTACCATATATCTGATGGCGACTGTACTTCCCTATTTTACTGTATTTTGTATATCGACGGTGAAGTACCAAGAACTCCTATTTTGACGATAGTTACATTTTTATATATATATACTTTAAATTTAATTTGGCATCATTACTGAAGACATTAAAAAAGAAGAAATTAAATGAGTTTGAAATCAGTGTCTTCAGTAATAATGCCAGATTATGTTTAAAGTGTATCTACATAAAAATGTAACTATCGTCAAAATGTCAGTTAGGAGTTCTTGGTACTTCACCGTCGATATGCGTTTTGTAGAATATTGATACATGTACAGTCAAGGGTAAAAATAAATATAAGCACACAGGTGCAAAAATATGTACACATAGACCTTATTGCCTTCTATTCCCTTATTGCTATAGCAATAAGGTCTGTGTACATATTTTTGAGATTTTGGGCCATATACAGGGTTACTGGTTAAGTCGACCTAGATCCTTTAAGGGGTTGTAGTTTCTATGATTTCTGACCACTTTGACTAAGAAACACCATATCCTAAACTTAACCGTTTTCAAGATATTTAACTTTTAAGATAATTATTCTTGAATACCGTTTTTTTGTATATTGCAACATTTTTTTTGGAATCCTTGCATTTAATTTGTTTGTTTATACAATAAATATGCAGTAGATAAGTTGCTTCAACTTTCTCGACACTTGAATTGCCATTAACTGAACAAACCGAGTCGTAGTATATGAATGATAGCTAAAGAAGGAAATAAACTCTCACAAAATATTTTTTTCTTATACGAATATTTAAAAAAAACGTCTATGGCAGTAACACTGCAGACAATCTTAAAAATATCTACATTTCTTCAGCTATCCAACGAGGTATAGCAATTTTGGTTATTATCAGAATTAATTGAAAAATCTTAGTTGAAAGTCTCCCAGGTAGTAGTAAAATTTTAATGTGTGTATTACGAGGTTAGGTTAGGGGTTAGATCCGGACTTCTAGCTGGCCATGGTATGGGCCCACCTCTCCCAATCCACTTATAACTAGGGATCGGAAATTCGGATCGATATTTACCTAAAGTTGGCAAAATCCCGGAAAAAGATAGGCAAACATAGCGTCGGCTTCTTAAAAATATTATTTTAATAATTTAAGTTCTGGGATTCTGGGATTCTACAAAACGTTAATATAATAATTACTTTACATGTAGGATAAAACATTCTGTTTTGCTCCTATAAATTCGTTAGGTTAATAAGTTACAGGTAAATTAAATAACATTTGGTTAAACATATACATGGAAAATAACTTGAAACAGTTAATATAAATAAATAATTATGAATTAATGCCGGTGTAATTTATTTATTTTGAAATCCCGGAAATTTTATTATGAATTATATGATTGAGTCCACCTCCATACAACTGAACAACGAAGCCGGCGCGAAAGTATAGGTAAATATCGATCCAAATTTCCGATCCCTGCTTAAAGAACATTAAAATTTTACTACTACCTGGGAGACTTTCAACTAAGATTTTTCAATTAATTCTTATAATAACCAAAATTGCTATACCTCGATGGATAGCTGAAGAAATGTAGATATTTTTAAGATTGTCTGCAGTGTTACTGCCATAGACGTTTTTTTTAAATATTCGTATAAGAAAAAAATATTTTGTGAGAGTTTATTTCCTTCTTTAGCTATCATTCATATACTACGACTCGGTTTGTTCAGTTAATGGCAATTCAAGTGTCGAGAAAGTTGAAGCAACTTATCTACTACATAATTATTGTATAAACAAACAAATTAAATGCAAGGTTTCCAAAAAAAATGTTGCAATATACAAAAACACGGTATTTAAGAATAATTATCTTAAAAGTTAAATATCTTGAAAACGGTTAAGTTTAGGATATTGTGTTTCCTAGTCAAAGTGGTCAGAAATCATAGAAACTACAACCCCTTAAAGGATCTAGGCCGACTTACGGCCGAACCCTATATTCAATCCGAGGATAGATAAGGCTTAAGTACCTCGGGTTAAAATTTGACATTTGCCCATACAAAATGTGTCAAATTTTAATCCGAAGTAAGCCTATCTGTCCGCGGATTGAATATAGGGTTTGGCCGTTAACCAGTAACCCTGTATATCTATGCCCTGTACATAAATACGCGCTTGGATTTTTTTATATGACCTATATACCACGTACATAACCCCTCGCCCTCGGCCCTCGTGTGGTTGCCGGGTTAGAATAGTGCTACTCCATATCTCCCCATGGATGTTGTAAGAGTCGAATAAGGGAATAAATGCTTGTAGTTCTGTTAGACGATTGGCTTGCCGCAAGGGGCCGTCGCAAGTCAAAGAGAGTAGGTATTTAATTGTAGACGTGTTTTGATCAAATGGAATGTGCAATGTGCATGGAAAGTGCGCGCCTCGTGAGTGCAGTAGGCGAGCGGCGTGCTAGCTTCTTCACGCTAATAACTCGTTCAAATAATAAATGCTTCTAGTCTGAGTTTTGGTTATCTTTGACATTCATTTATTTATATTGAGAATATGACATTGAAAGGCATTACTGACTGCAAACGCGAAAGTATTTTCTCTATGCCTTAATAAAAATCAAGTAAGAGTCGATTCGAGAATATTGAGTCGAAGTCGAAATCAATACCACTTATCTTTTTTAAATAGTAAGCAGATTGATGAAAAAGCAGATTGGACTAAAAATAAGCTACACGTGAGATGATTTTATACGTGAGGTATCGTTAGATTCGTCTCGGCTGTGGGCGTGACCGGCTATATTTGAATGAAAGTAATGAGAGGGAGTTATTTTTTTAAACATATATGTATAAATAGACGACAATATCAAAGATGCAGTTGAGTTTTCAAAGCCTGCTTTTTATTGTACTTTTTAAGGACATAAAGCATTTCTTCATTAAACCAATAACAAAAAAGTGATAGTTATACCTTACTACTTGGTTATGATAGTTCCAACAAAAACGGTTTCTTTCTTTATTATAATTGTCTTTTCAGGGCTGTACCCAAAGGGTACCAGATGACATTGCTACGATTCAGCAGTCTGTCACACGGCTGGACACTAAATTCTCAGTGTGTATGACTATGGTCGCTATAACAACAAATAACAAAAATAAAACGATGTTGTAAATTACAGGGTGCCAGTCGGACACGCACTTGGCTGTCTTTTTTAATATTTACGTCACTAAATTAGGCACCTGGGTCGTTCTTCTTTTTTACCGACAATAAACCGTCGATTTTCGTTTTTTTTGATTTTTGAACTATCAATCCTAACTATGGTTTCAGGGCATGATTTCAAAATAAAATGCATTTATTCTTTATTAAAACTAATTAATGCTTCCGGTCCTGCATTAATATTTTGTTCTTTTTAATATGGTTTACCAGAAACACTGACAGAGTGGCCGTTTTCAGCCGAGACCAAGTATTAGATGACCACTCTGTCACGGCATTCTACGGAAAACAATATTATAAAAAAAAACCTGTGTTAAAGAAAGAGCACAATTATTTGGTACTCTTAGATAAATAAAAGTATGGACGTATATTAAACACGTAAAACATAATTATCCATACTCTAATGAGACGCTTAATAAGATGAGAGACAGGCTATTGACGGTAAAAAAGAAGAACGACCCACCTACCAATTGGTTGAAGACACATCTGTATAATTCTTAAGTCAAAGTCGACAAAATTTTGAAAGAAATACCTCGTACATTTTGATGCAAGTGCGAAAATTACATTTCCGCACGTGTATCAAACTAAGTTTTTTTAAATATTCGCGAAAACATTTCAATGAAACGAAAATAAAACAGTAGTTATGTCACATAGTAATTTAATTACATTAAAACATTAAAAACAATAAATACTTATATTACTATTAGATTTATTGGCAAATAAATGTATTATTTGGTGTACGAGAGCCTACGGTCATTCATATTACTTAATCAGCCAGGCGGCCACTTACTTATATTATAATGTCAATTTTTGACACTTTTCAGGACAAGCAAAAGTAACTTTAAAACGTTTAACACCGACTAACTGTATTAAAGTAAAGAAAACTAGTAATTAATATTGAAGGAGCATATAATTGCAAGTATTTTCTGACATACAAGTTCTTTCTTACGCTATCAACAACATTGCAATTCAAATTTGATTATGAAAAGGGTGTGACATCAGCTAGTCTAGTCTTTGGTCATTACCCGACCCACATCTGTTAATTTGCTATCCCATTGTGAAATTAATATTTAATTAGATATCCGTTGAATTTTGATTTGATACTTTGAGATCAAGTGTTAATCGCATTGAGGAACGTTTATCTATAAATAGTGTTTGGAAACAAGTGTGTAATAAGTCGCAATCAACGGAAATGTATTGTGAATATTTTTCAACCCACGAGTTCTCCAATTAAGTGACCTTCGACCGTGCAAGCGACTTTCACGGTTAATCGCGCGTCGCAAGAGCTATTACAGCGTGTACGCGCCGAATACTGCAACGCGGAGAGATAAGCGCCGTCAAGCGTCAAAGATTAGTTACTACAGACGTGAGACGCTTTGATTGCAGTGTCATTTGCCTCTGAGAGAATTGTGTAAGTGAGCGCCCACACAATGCATAGAGGAGATAGTGCAGAGTTGGTGTGTCACGGATGCACGGGGGAACTAGAGGTGGGCGAGGAGTTTCTGCAGTGCATGGTGAAAACGTGCGGTAAGCTTTACCATCTCTTATGCACTAGTAAAAAACTTACACTTGAAGAACGGGACACATGGGTGTGCCCTGAGTGCTGTAACGCATATAAAAAGGTTGGACGGAACTGTGACACCCCTGTTGGTACCCCGGCCACCATCAAGAACATTACTGTCAGGAATAAGAGTGAGAGTGGACAGAACTGTGACACCCCTGTTGGGACCCCGGCCACCATCAAAAGCATTACTGTCGGGAATAAGAGTGAAGCTTCTGCCCCGCAGCCCCAGCCTTCCGGTGAGTTGGCAACTATGTTTCTTGAAGTCCAGCTTATTCGGGACCAAATGTCTATGCTGGGGGAGCAGCTCGCTGACGCCATTTCTGCTGTCGCACAATACCATATTGCACTTGCCGATTGCTCCAAGAAATTTGAGTCAGTCAGTGAGAGACTATTATTGCTCGAACAACCATCGGTATGTCCTTGTCAAGGAAGTAAATTTGTGTCACCAGAGTCTGCCAGCGGCTGCGTGTTAACTGACTCAAAACCGAATAGGAAACACAAAGCCAAGCATACTGTGAATCATGCCACCTTGACTGAGAAGATTGTCGAAAGTATTGCTGCGGTGATTCCGCATGAGGATGCTGTTGTTGTTGGGCTGTCCGCTTTGTCGCCCGGTACACAGGCACTGCCTTCTGCTACGTCTAGCAACAGTGTGGTGAGGGTAGAAACGCTTCCCTTCGAAGGTGGTAATTCTGTGTCGGAGGATTGGCAAACTGCTCACGATAGGAAAAAACGCTTCTCCTCTGTACGCTGCACTGCTGGGCCGGAGATCACATCACTTAAGGCAGTTGAAAACCGTAAATACATTCATCTGTGGAACATGATATCAGGTGCCGATGATATACGTGCTTACTTGGAAACTCTTTGTCCTAGGAAAACCTGCACAGTCGAGGAACTCAAACCCAAGGGCGAATATAAATCATATAAAATTGGTGTACCTCAGGATCTGTACGAGAAATGCTTGTCTGCTGAAGTGTGGCCCGAAAATGCTCGTGTTAAGGCTTGGTCATTTCGAAAGTCACAGAAACACGGCGTCAATAACTCAACCTCGACGAGCTCCAAACGTGCATAAAACAAGACCAAATATAAGCATTGCGTATCAGAACGTAAGAGGCCTCAACACGAGGCTGAATTATTTTAGACAAAATCTCATGTCTCTTGAATGCGATGTTGTAGCTGTCACTGAGTCTTTCCTTACTGCAGCAGTCGATGACTCTGAGCTCTCTTTTGGTGGTTGGAGTGTGCTGCGCCGGGACCGCGCCACGGGCGCGAGGGGAGGCGGCGTGATGGTCGCGGCGAGGCCCGGGCTCGTGCTGCGGCGCCATCTGGACTTGGAGACACAGACTGGGGAAGACTTATGGGTTTCTTTCGCCGTGGATCATATTACCTGTTATCTGTGCGTGGTCTACATTCCCCCTAGTGCTTCAGCGGAAATCTATATGCGGTGGTTTCAGTCAGTGGAATTAGTGATTGACACTTTGAAAGGTGTAGTACTTATAGCCGGTGATTTGAACTTGAATCCAGTCTATACATCAAATAGTATTTTAAATTATTATTGTTATTTTCTAACTGTGTGTGGTCTAAAAGAGATGAATGAAGTGATGAATATGCATGGTGGGAAATTGGATGCTGTGCTGGTATCGGAACATGTCCTTGATGTTGTGGTCTCTGAAGCAAAGGGCGGTGGACTAGTTCCGAGATCTGATGCGTACCACCCACCATTGGAGATTACTATCTTAATAGATTGTGCCGCACAGCGACCGCCTGCTGAGTTAATGGGTCCTAGCAATGTGGACGTGCGACAGGATTGGAATTTCACCAAAGGAAATTATGAGCTTCTACATAAGCTAATCTCAGAAGTCAACTGGCAGGAAGTTCTCAGTGCTGCGCACGTCGACGTTGCAGTTGACATGTTTTATAAAGTATTGTATGATATTTTTGATATTTGCATTCCGAAGAGGTTTAGATCGAGGGTGCCTAGTAGGTGCTATCCAGTTTGGTTTACTGCAAACCTTATTAGAGAGCTTAAACATAAATCTAATCTCCATCGAAAGTGGAAGTCTACTAAAGATAGAGCTGTCTACAGTGAGTTCGCCAAAGTGAGGTCCAAGGTGAAAAAAGGGATATCATCTGCTTACAATTTCTACATTGGTCGAATTCAAGCCAGACTAAGAGACAATCCTCGTGCATTCTGGCAACACATGGACAGTCTGAAGTCGAAGGGTGGGTTCGTGTCCCGTGTGACTTTTGATGGCAGACAGTTTGCCGATGGAGAGGTTGCTAATGTGTTCGCTCGGTTTTTCTCCGGTGTATTTCTGCCTGATGTTCCCCTTCTTGACCCAAACCTAAGACAGGACAATTGTCAGGGTCAGAATTTCAATTTTGTTAACGTCTATCTATTTCTTTTGAAGAGATAGAGGCTGGCATTAGGCGTCTTAAATCCAATTGTTCCCCGGGACCCGACAACTTACCTGCTTATATTGTAAAGGGATGTACGGAGTATTTGAAAACCCCGATTCATTATATATTTAACTTGGCACTGACCTCTGGAACCTATCCGAGCTGCTGGAAAGTCTCAAGGGTAAGACCAATACCGAAGACGAGTGGCAGTACTGATGTAGAAAACTATAGGCCTATAGCAGTTCTTTCTACGCTAGCTAAGTTGTTTGAATCTATACTCCACCGGACCTTGTCTACACAGGTTAAGCCATTTTTATGTGACGCGCAACATGGATTTAGGTCCAAGCGCTCTGTCAACACAAATCTATTACTTCTGGTTGACATAATTTCTGAACATCTAGACAGGGGCATCCAGGTTGATGTACTTTATTTCGACTTTAGGAAGGCCTTTGATCGCGTAGATAACGATGTGCTCCTAAGAAAACTTGATGGTATTGGATTTTCTCCCATGATGCTTAAATTGTTTGCTAGTTATCTACGGGATCGGCAGCAGTATGTTCGGCATGGATGCTTCGTCTCGGCCCCGTATCAAACTCGATCCGGCGTCAGTCAGGGCTCTATACTGGGACCCTTCTTATTCGGCATAATGATAAATGACCTTAAATCGGTTCTTAAGTCTGCCCAATGTCTTCTCTATGCTGACGACCTAAAATTGATTTACGGTGTCGAGCAAAGAGCGGATTGCGAGTCATTACAAGAGGACGTCAACTCGGTTGTCCGGTGGAGTATGGATAACAAACTCCTCTTCAATCCAGCCAAGTGTTATGTCTGTACGTTCAGTCGATCATGTTCTCCTCTACATGCTCAGTATATGCTCGGGTCAGAGTCGATTAACCGTGTCTTTTCTATTAGAGACCTCGGTGTGGTGTTCGATGCGCGCTTTACTTTCCATGAGCATATCTCAAAACTTGCTGTCGACTGCTTTCGGAGATTAGGCTTTGTAATACGTAACGTTAGAGACTTCTACGATTCTAGCGCCATACAATTGGTTTATAACGCTTTAGTGAGAAGCAAGTTGGAAGCATCTTCACTTGTATGGCATCCGCACGAAATAACCTACTCCTTACTTTTAGAGAAGGTGCAAAAAGCCTTTCTAAGGTTTTTATATAAAAAAAAGCATGGGCACTATCCGTTTTTATATCCCACTAAATATCTCCTTGGGACTCTTGGATTTAATTCTCTCGAGGTGAGACGCAATTACAGCTTGTTGGTTTCGGCTTGCCGCGTTTTACGCGGTGAATCGGATTGCCCTGGGATGGTGACCAAACTCATGAGGCTGCGTGTTCCAGATGTGCCCAGGATAGTCCTTAGGGCACGTCACCGAGAGCTGTTTGCGGTGCCGCCGGCACGCACCGTGTCGCGCAGGACATCGCCGCTCCCCCGCGCGCTTGCGCTGCTCAATGAGCTGTTAGCATCTGCGCCGGAGTGCGACCTGTTTGCAGGCCGATGGTCGGCTGTGTGTTGCGAATGCATGAGATTTTGTGAGGTGAAGGATGCTAGGCAATCGAGTGTCCCAATATAGTCTTTAATGTTTACTTATATAGGTTCATTTTGTTAATTTGGTTTCATGGTGCATTAGTCTACCAACTGTAATACCATGTAAATATACTTATAAATAAATAAATAAATAAAATAAATAAATCAGACCTAAAATTGACAAGTCACATGCTATGCTGTGCCTGCTGTGGTCGGAGATTAACATCCGATATTTTGGCTCGAAGAAAAGTGGTCAGCGCGCAATAAGTTTAGGACTTATGTGTAAAACAGACTATATGGCCCGAAATGAAATGGAAATATATTCAATCTTATGGGAACATCAGACATTTTGGTCCGGGGATATAAACATCCGACGCTCCGTTCTAAGAAAAATATAAAACCAATATGTCTTATGTGAACATCAGACCAACTTTTAAAGCCATACATAAAGATTACTAGAGGCAAAAATAGTAGTTTATGAAATTGTTGCATATAGTGGGGTAATAAAACACGAGTGTGTATTTAAGAACCGAGCCGCTAGGCGAGGTTTTTAATAGTATCACACGAGTGTTTTAATACCTAGTTATGTGCAGTTTCATACACTACTTTATCTACTCTCATACATTGCGATTCAACCTACTAAATAAAAGATCAAAGTTAATAAAGTAACTACAGCAAAACGTATTCAATGAAGGGCGCCAAAACCTAGCACATCACCGCGCATGCGTTAAAGCGGGTGCTGTCACAGACAAGTAAAAATTGGAATGAAAACTTTTTGTAATGCTGTAAAAATGACGCGAACCGCATGTGCGTTCCATTATAAAAAAATAATTGATATGGAACCTCGTTGGTGACAATACATTAACTTTTTGGATTAACTTGTATCGTAATGGTAAAAAATTTACTTTATAACATCATTTCTCTAACAAAATAATGTTATAGTGTTTTTTTTTAAATATCGGTATTGTGTTTATAAAGTATGCCAATATAAATTCGTTTTGAAGTTTATAATTTGAACTTTACGATATGAGAGTAGATAAAACATATTTAAACATCAGATGTTTTTCTTCTAAGGTACTCTGGACATCCGACCTTTTTTAGTAAAACTTCGTTAATAAAAGTGCTAGCGATATAACGGTTAGATGGCCTGAAAGAGGACAAAAAATTGAGTATGATTCTAAAAAAAGTGATTTTGGTAAAAAATGGACATCCGACTAGTTGGCTCTGATGTCCAGCTGTGTTAGCCAGCGGTCCCGCGCAAAAGTTTCGCATTAGGGTCTCCCCAAACCAGTCGACGTGGAGTCGGCTTTCGCCGAGTGTTTAACACCACACTATTCGCATTTAGCCGATCGGCCGTCTCCGCATCATCAGCAGTCTCATCCTCCTTGCGGCCGTAGAGACGCCCGATCGCCTGCGATTTGCTATCGCAACAGTTGTAAACCGACGGTCGGCTCTCCCGTGCTCCGTACTGCCGTCGAGACGTCAGACAGCACGCGTACAGCCGTTGAGTCGGATGAACAGATGTAGGCAACAGCGGGTGATCGGCAATCGTAAATCTCATTTTTGGAGACTGGTCGTTAGTAACAACGTGAGTTGGGAATCTGACAGACGTGTTAGATTATTTTCCTTCATATAATTAAATACAATACAAATATAAATTAAATACAAACGCATCAGTAGCTACTTCGGCCGTCATCGGCTCTGTTCGGCCGTCGCCGGCTATGTTCGGCCGTCGAAGACGCTGAACGGCTTCCGCCAGCTCTGACCGGTCCTTATCGTAGGTACTCGGCCGTGAACGGAACTGTTCAACTCTTGCCGGCACCAAACGGCGGTACTCGGAGATTTATGAATGCGAACGTCTGCTGTAGGCTGCTAACAGCGTCGTACAGATGCGAACAGCTTTACGGCAAAACGCCGGCGCCGTTTTCCCGTCGAAAGACGTCGTTTCGCGTCGGCCGAGCCGATTGACGTCTTATTCGCTCTTATTGCGTTGACATAAAGCTTATCCGTACGCGATTTACTGAAACGGCGTCGACTAGTATGGGGAGACCCTTACACATCACGCCGTGCGGGCCGGCCCGGCTCCGGCATGCTGTAGCGCGAATCTTACCTATCATTCGTAATACTCATTCAGACCATTCATGAAAACTGTTTAAAGAATTTATAACATTACTTAGATAACTCTTTTATTTATATTAAGTATGCAATTTAAAGTTTTGAAATAATATTACCTATGTATGTTTTAAATGTTTTTATTTAAGTATATGAAAGAAGAAACTGTCTGACTGACATATCAACGCACAGCCCAAATCGCTGGGTCAAGAGATTCCAAATTTGACACGTTTGGTCCTTTAGAGGTCTAGAGGTACACTAAGATAGGATTTTCCGAAAATCGACCCTCAGGGGGAAGAAATATAGGGAGTAGCGGGAAACTAATCCCACGCGAAGTCGCGGGCGTCCTTTAGTGACGTAATAGAAAATAAAATAAAGTGGTTGAACATGCAAACTCTTTATTTTGGACGCATGGCTTGGGACAAAAAGAAATATAATGAAAAAGTAAAAAACACTAGTGCGGCAAATCCAACTTTCCGCACCAAATGCTACTAGAAAAAGTATAAAGCAACTACACTCGGCGTCAAAAAAATCGCACCTTTTGAAATTTTGACTTCAAGCGAATAAAGCTCTTAACTTATTTATTGTACCCTACCAATATTAGTATCATTTGAAAGCACAGTTAATAAACTTTAAAAACGCGAATCGTACTTTTTCGTAAATACAATGATCACGACACGTTAGGGTCTTTAAAAAAAAGTGATGAAAAACTCATTAGAGGACTCACTACTTGTGCCACCCTGAACACGAATAAAAGGGGGGGTAAAAATGAATTATGGGTCGGACTGTCACGGACCCACACTGCGCACGGACGTACCTTTTCTACACTGCCCGAGGACTGCCCAGCGAACTTCGCCTGCATCGTCTTGAGGACGCTATGCGGACGAAACGCGCCCGACCACCCCTGCAGACAGAAGCCGACTTCAGAGGCGGTGTGTGTGAGAGAAGATCAAGTGCCGAATTATGGGTCATTTGCTATCCAGACATCACAGAAGTCACACCTGAACAGCTCCAGTAAGAGAAAACTCTGAAAAATGGATACCACGGCAGAAGAAGCAGCTCAAGTGGTAGCACTACTGCAATCAGGACTACGGCAGGTTGATGTTGCTCGACAACTCAACATTTTTCGGGTGAAACGAGTATCCCAGCGGTTCCAGGAGACTGGAGGCTACATCAGGATTCATGGATCTGGGAGACGACGTTGCACTTCCGACAGAGACGACCGCTAATATTGTGTAGACGTGTTTGCGTAACCGATTCTCCAACGCTGTTGAGGTGCAACAGCAGCTCCGAACAGCTCGGAGGACGTCGGTGTGTGTCTCCACAGTAAGAAGAAGGCTGCGAGAGAAGAAAATCCTGCCTCGTAGGGCTGCTACGGGCCCCAAATTGACAGCAGAGCATAGGCTAGTCAGACTTCAGTTTGCCCGAGACCACGTGGATTGGACGTTCGAACAATGGAAGTCTGTCCTCTTCTCCGACGAGACGAGGGTATGCCTTTTCTGCAACGATAGGCGTAGAAGAGTGTACAGGAGGCAGGGAGAACGGTACTCACAAGCCTGCTTTGAAGAAACCGTCAGCTACGGAGGAGGATCCTGCATGTTCTGGGGCGGAATTTCAATCCAGGGCAAAACCGACCTTGTGTGCGTCTCCCGCACTGGAGGTGGACGTGGCCAGGGGTCCCTGACTGCTCATCGGTACATCACAGAGATCCTGGAGGACCACGTGGTCCCGTATGCTGGTTTTGTCGGGCCTGAATTCACATTCATGCACGACAACGCCCGCTCTCATACGGCGTTGATTGTTCGGGACTACCTGGATCAGGTTGGGATCCCCGTGATGCAGTGGCCAGCGAGAAGTCCTAACCTGAACCCCATAGAGCACCTTTGGGATGATCTGAAACGCCGGGTGCGGTCTCGTGATACTGCCCCTGCCACCCTTGAACAGCTTCGGGACGCCGTCGTCGAGGAGTGGAGTGACATTCCTCAAGAACGCATCGTGACGTTGGTGAGGTCAATGAAGGATCGCGTGGCGGCTGTAATTAGGGCTAGGGGAGGTAACACTAGGTTTTAAGCTTAGTTTTAAGAATTTGTTTTACTGTATTTTTTAATTTTGTTATGTTTTTAGATTGTGTAATTTTGGCGTGAATAAATCGCATGCTTAGTAATAAACGGGCTTAACTCAAAAATCGTGAATTGTGGTAAATCGAGTTTAAAGTTTCGTAATTGGCACTTCTTGTTTCCATTGAATTATTTGGTATCATGCCATCTCTTTTTAATACGCGATTTTGGCTGGTTTAAGAAGGAGAGCCGTAAGTGCTGTCAGTTATAAGCCGTTTTAATACAATAACTAATTTAATGCCAATTTTGAGTTAGGCCCGTTTATTACTAAGCATACGAAATGTTTTTCCTCTTTTCATGAAAAACGTTTTTTTTAATGTTAGTAATCATTATCACATTTTTATTAATTAAAGGATTCAATAACCTTAAAAATGAGGCCCCACACTCATACCTTATCTTAGATTAAATAGGGTTTATAGCTGCTTGAAGTCAACCATACCAAAAGGTGCGATTTTTTTGACGCCGAGTGTAGTTCGAAAAATCCACTTTTACAGTTACAAAAAGTACCTACCACCACTTTTTAATATTTTACCATGTACTGTGGGCATATAATTAGGGACGCTTGCGGTTTTCCCTTACAATTGACAACATTTCAAAAAAAAAAGCATTATTGTTTTTTCGCGTTTATAATAGCTGGTTAAAAATTAAACTACCCGTATTTCTTGGTTTTTCTTTATTTAACTTAAATTCGTCGTTAATAATTTATTAAAGAAATAGTCATTAAAAAGACCGTATATACAAAGTTAGGAATACTGATGTCGTGATCTTAGCCTGATATAAAATTTAAAAAAGTAACTTTAAACAGTAAACAAAACTGACTGTCATGTCATGTCAATCATTCGCTGCCGTTCGTTCACAAATTTGCTATTTTGAGTAATTTAATTAATTACGTAATTTGCAGACGCCATTAAAATAAATAAACTATTTTGCGTAGAATTGAAAGCGTGTCGTCAGAATCAAGTAATCCGTCAGACAGATAAACAATGAACATGACAGTTGTATATTTTTTTGAATTCCTTTGGTAATTAATGGACTAAGGGCACTATAAGTGTATTCCTAACATTCACAATCCAACTTTTTTTTACTGTTTTTCCTAAATATAAAAAAAAACTACTGCATAAAAAAATCCAAAGATATTTTTACTGTAATCAGCAGTGTAAAATCTAGAAACGGTATTTTATTTTACTACCTTAGCACAAAATGAATTGTTGTCAATTTCCTACAAATATGAATTGTCAATTTTAACAACCTATCAAAAAGTTCTGAACCAATATCATTCTAAGTTACACTTAATAACTAATAAAGTAAGGTTAAAATGTATGTACAATTTGTCTCTATTGAGAACGAATCTATCATTTTATAACGATTTGAAAAAATAAATTATTGATGTTGAATGAATATTACGCTCGAGCGGCGCTGGGTTATTAAGTTGGTTAATAAGTTCTTATACTAAGGTTGAGTCAAATACAACTTACTTTTATTTTAATTTCAATATGTGTAATAATTAAAAGCTTAATTAATGTACATTTTGAAGAACAAATAATCATTCTTGTAAGTTGCCGCAATTTCGGACACGATCTTTTAGCCGGCATCGATGAAATTACGCATGACTTATCTGTAAATTTCACTTTTTGATAACGCTATATTTGTAAGCGATGTGTGGGAAAAACGCCAGCATCCCTAATTGTATGACCACCACTGACACCACTGTATATAATTTACGGTGAAGTGTGTTAACAGGAAGGGGCCCAGCCCGGGTATGCCGGTGAAGGCGGGCGGGGCGGCGCGCGCGGCGGCCGCGCAGGCTGCCGAGGGCGACGCCGCTGTTTCCCTCGACGCGTCCCTCATGCCCAAACCTCTACGGCTCAAGTACAACGTTGGGGACATTATAGGTATGTTACTTACAAGCAATATTAACTCGAGTCAAATAATAGGTCTTATTACCAATCCAAATTATGTTCGTTACGAAAGTTATGTACCGTACATTACATTTTTAAATGATCATGTACTCTTAAAATTTGAAATATTCTTGAGGACAGTAATCCTCCGTGGTATAAGTTATAAATAATATCAGGCAAAAGTCATGCTTCATTCAAAACCAATTAGAATTTATCGAGATAACCCGGAACCTCAATTACTTATTATGTCATCACTGGAGATCAAATTAGTAATAATCTGATCTAATCAGTTTTAGGTAATTCTGTAGCTCTGCCTACCCCACTCCGGGATTACAGGCGTGAAGGTATGTATGTATGTATGTATGTATGGAGATCAAATTACATTCCAGAGAACTTGACATCTTTATTCATTTTTGACGTAATTAGCCACGACTGTCGCTTGAAGTCTTGTCATCACAAATCCAACATGTTTGAAATATTACAAAATTACAAAGTCGGTGGCCAAAACGTACGGAAACTCGCCTGATTGGTTAAGTTTCGCCTGATTGGTTATGCCAAAGTTAAGATGGAATGCAAAGTGAATAGATGGCAGAAAAGAGGAGATTGGTCAGCGCCCCAGTCACTAAACGAAATGCAATAGCGATACCTACTAAACTAATGCAAGTCAATGTTACGTAAGAGAATTGTGCTCAATGTCATTTACTGATTACTATCACATCATGACCACGTGACAAGATCAACAAGGCGGATGTGACGAAGCAAAATTAACCGTAAATACCTATTAATACGCCTGGTATCAAGTCGGCAGTTTTGTTATGCAGATTGAAAATGATAATCTTTATACACGCTGTGACCCATCGTGACATACTAGGGTTTTGATGCGCTATCAACAGGAACGAAATGTTTACTTTTAGAGTAGGGCTTTCCATCCTTTTGGGGCTATATTTGTTAGGTTTTAACCCAGTAGAATAGAGGCCCTGATTTCTACCTAACTTGTTTTTAGTATAACAGATGAATCTCTTTAACGTTTAGCGCTTGTTACACTCGCAAAAAGGTGTGGCAGTTTCAGAGGTACACCATTTCAAGGGGGTTCCGAATCAAGCCCAGGTATGTTCCGGAGTTGATTCGAATACCCCTTACGGTGCTGCAGTTCTGCATGGCCTGTTTTCATGGCACACCCGTATGTGGTTGCCGTATGTATCTGGTGTATACAGTCATAATATAATGATATCTAATATTCAAACAGGTGAAGGCAATTTTGCAGTGGTGCGAGTTTGTAGTGACAAAGCTACTGACCAGAAGTATGCGTTGAAAGTAATAGACAAAAGAAAATCAAAAGGCAAAGAACACTATGTGGCAGCCGAGGTAAGATATTACAAATATTTTACTACTTCAAAATGTACTAGTAACATTTCTTTTTTGCCATACTGCAGAAAAGATACGAAATATCCTTCGCATCTCACTTAACAACGATTATATGTTTTTTTTATGTCAGGTTTTTCTTGATGACTGCCTTTCTACTTTCCTGTCCACTTTCACATTACTTTCTTACACAAGCCACTTTACACAAACCTGTACCGTGGCCCTAGTGAAAAAAGATCAAGTCTACTTGACTCGTAATAAATAAAAGAATTGATAACCCCGTGCCCCTGGCATCACGGCGAGCCCTACTGTAAGAGCTGATATATCTTAAAAGGCCCGACCGATTTTCACAAAACCTTGCTAAGAACCACCTCGAATAAATTAGCTTTCTTAAAAATAATGCGTCTGTATCGGTCCATTCGTTTAGGAGCTACGACGCCGCAGCCGGCGCGCGGGCGCAGAGATACACGCACACGTTAACAAATAACACCTACACACGATTTTCACTTGAACCTCTGAAGCCTTGTATCCTTTCTCACTGGGGCCTCAGAACTATCTCTTAAACAGTAGCAACAGCAGCAATCGCGTAATACAGTTTTACCTGCGTACTAAAATGATACGTTGTTATGTTTAATATTCTGCTAACTACTATCGTACGTAAAGTAGGGTTCAAATATGTGCACACTTCTGTACCTTGTCACTTTATTCGCTGTGACAATTCATGTATGGCAGTTTAAACATGAGATTAAATAGACAAGGTACTAAAGTGTACACATATGACCTCGACTACACACGTAAATTACTATAATTTGAATGAAGGCGTGAAGGTATGTATGTATGTATGTAAATAGTTATTTAGATATAAGATCTGCGAAAACTGCAGTCACAGACTGAGTCACTAACACAAAGGTAATCAAATTATTTTGGTAAGTCTACAAGCCTGACATTTGGTTTGGCGTAAAGACTTGGCATAAAAAACAAAAAAAACAATTAAAATGTTCAAGCTTTGAGATGGCCTATGCTACCTTGATAGCAGTGAAATCGGGTCACTGCACATAACAACTGTACAAACTTACAGTCACCCAATTACTTCAATTGTCACGATCCAGTGCTTCTTTATGACAGGAAAAAGGCCAACGTGCTTTAACAGATATTGTTTTATGACGCAGAGCCCGTTGCCAGGCTTTGTAAAAAGATATCTTTACAAAGCCTGGCAACAGGTATATCATGTTATGTGCTTAATACGTGTGATGTCGGAGGCGTGTTTTATTTGAAAGGGCGTGTAATAAATAAACGTTTGAGTGGCGCCAATGATAAAGATGTTAGTATTGTAAATGTGTACAGTAGGAAAAATAGTGGCGCAAATGCAGATGGTACGAGTAATATAGCAACACGTGTGCATCGTCAGGGTATCAGAGTTCTAGAACCTTTTAGCGCGGTCCGATAGGATCACTAACTCCATCTCATCCATTTACAAAAGCAGTGTTGTAACTATTGTGTTCTAGTAGTGTATGTACGACACTATAAGTTGCGTTGGGCGTTAGTAAAAGTCTGTAAGCTACGTTGCCATCTTCATGTCATAAAAATATTGTGGTAAACATTAGAAAACACTTTCACGAGCCTAATGTTCCTGATGAGGGATAACAGGAAGATATTATAACTATCATCATCATCATGGTGGCACCTGCTTTGTGTTACTTGAGCTCTTGATTTCTTGCAGGTCCGCGTGATGAGGAAACTCTGTCATCCTCGCATCGTCACATTGTACGATGAGTTTCACACCGGTGACTGGCTCTTCCTTGTTTTGGAATTAGTTAGCGGTGTGTATGTTTTTACCTTACAAAAATACAGGGATGTTGCGAATATTCAAGGTCAAGGGCTGCAAGAATGAGGCCCAGAGGGAGCGCGTGCTACTCGTACGTGGGTGTGCGTGTTAATTTCTAGTTAGGTTTTTTTTAAATATTTTTTTGTACTACATAACATGTTCAGCAATAAAATAAAACTAACAAAAAAAACATTGTTATTTGAAGTATTTATTTACAGTTTACCTAAATTATCTCTTTATTTTCAACCTACATACATGTCAAAAAATTATGCACTGGCAACATCCCTGTAAAAAATATTATAGTACCTAGTCGGTCCTAAAGTTCTGTCACAAATAAGAATAATGATAAAAACAAAAGTACCAATCACTTTTTAATAATTTATATACCAATTTAAAGTACATTTAATAGAGAATTAATATAACTTAAAATTATTCAAAATGACTTCCCTAGTTTTTAATAGAGGCCAATAAACGCCGCGGCCAGTCGTCTATCGCAGCACGCACCATATTCATGTCTATTTCAGCGACTGCTTTTCTAATAGATGACTTCAGGCTCTCCAAATTTGTATGTGGTTTAGCACAGACCTTCTCCTCTAAGACCTGCCAAATTTTGTAGTCCAAAGGATTAAGGTCCGGACTGGAGGAAGGCCAATCTTCGTATCTTATAAAGTCGATTTTTTGACGCTCAAACCAGGCTTGATTGGTCTTGGCTTTGTGTGCAGGTGCAGAATCCTGCTGGAACACAAAATGATGACCTGAAAATAGCGTGTTGGGCAGATCTTTGACAACCTGATCCAAAACCGTCTCTTGGTACACTTTTGCACTGATTTTGACCCCCTTTTCGCAAAAATGAACCTCAGTTGGCCCGTAATAAGATACTCCCAACCAAACCATCACTGATGATGGATAATGCACATGTTGCACCCGTGGAGCGGTTTTTTTTGCTTTTTCAGAGCTCTTAGCGTACACTCTATCATTCTGTTTATTATACTTTTCTTCAATATCGAAAATTTTTTCGTGTGTAAATAGGATATCGCGGTGTCGATTTTTCGCGTACTGTTTTAACAACTTTCGGGATCTTTTAAGCCTGATTGTTTTTAGACGGGCATTAAGCATGTGTCCACACTTTTTTTTGTATGCTCGTAGACTAAGATCTTCGTTTAAAATCTTTTTGACGGTATTCCTACTGACACCCATCTGCAAAGCCATCAACTTCTGTTTTCGGACAGGATTTCTTGCTATACGGGCCTTGATCGCTTTGATCACTGCTGGTGTTCTTACGGAGCGTGGACGGCCAGTTCTTTTTTTGTTCTCAACACTAGAGACTTCATTGTACCTATCAATAGTACGGTACACAAACCTAAGCGTTATATTTAATTTTTTGAGCAACTTGAAAACGGTACTTGTTTTCTTTCAATGTCCACTCCATCGTGAGAAATCGCAGCAAATGACTGTTTTTTGTTTTAACAAAATTGTTAAACATTCAAAAATGGAATACAAAAACATTTTCTTCTAAATTAAAAAAGAATGTGCCAGTGACAGAACTTTAGGACCGACTAAGTAGATTTAAGGTGGTTGGGATTCGTTTTACACTTCCTTGGTAAACATAAAAACACAATTATTTATAATATAAAAAAAACTATTTATGAATATTATGGATTGAACTATACTCGATTTCTGTGTCATTCAATTTTTACAAATCCAGAAGCGAATGGAACAAT
The DNA here is from genome assembly GCA_927399475.2 of Acleris emargana. Lineage (NCBI taxonomy): Eukaryota > Metazoa > Arthropoda > Insecta > Lepidoptera > Tortricidae > Acleris > Acleris emargana. The sequence continues at coordinate 79,224,752 of OV656835.1, read as the reverse complement.
TAAGACTTGGGTATAAACTTGTATGAGTATTGTTTTTATTTAGTATTTTTATTTTCGAAACGTGTTTCTTTTTGTGTTTTATATTAAAACAACCTGTAAAATTGTAACAATTCTAATGCTTCCTGCGATAATGTACATGGCACGCTATGCCAGGGTTGGTTTGGTAGGTATTGCAATTAAACAATTCTGGGTTTGCACACACTTCTTTGGTTTTTACATTAACGATATCTTTTATTTGTAGGTGGAGACTTATTTGACAGCATCGCAGCTTCCATAAAGTATTCAGAACCCCAGTCTCGTTTGCTGATAGGTCACCTAACATCTGCCATCGCATATCTACACTCGCTGTCCATAGTACATCGTGACATCAAACCTGAAAACTTGTTGGTAATTGTTATTTGATTTATTCATGCACATTGATCGACATTGTCAATTAGCCCGTTGTCATAAAGGCTGTTAGGTGTTTGTGACAAAATAGGTAAGTGAAATTTTCTTTCCCCATGTTAACTTGTACTTACTGAAATAATAAATAGACCGACTTACTCGTACAGACCTTGAGTCAAAATATTGCATAATTTTAAGCATTCAAAGTCTTCATCGAAAGTTTTTTGTCCCGGGTAAATTTGTCGCTTCAATTCGTTTAAGTCATCGTCGTATCTAATTGAATTTAAATGCATTGAGTAAGTTATTAAATGTTTTAAACATTATTTTACCAATTCCTACCGACATAGGCAACTGTCACTTAAAAGGTACATCAGTACTTAAAAGTTTGCTTAGTCCGTCTGTAAATTTCTTATTAAAAGTAAACGGTTTTATTTATCATTAAGTACATCAACTTGTTTTTCATATGTCTCCCGAGCGTTGATGCTTGTTTATTGCGGTGCACTTTAAGGTTACGATCTGCTAACGGTTTATTCATCTTCCTTTACCTAAGTAGGTACTAACAAAAGTAATGAGAAGAGAAAACTCTTTACCTTTTTCCAATGCTTCGTTCTGCTTGTTTATAGGTGGAAGTTGCCCCAGACGGAAGTATACGTGGCCTCAAGCTTGCCGATTTTGGCTTAGCCGTCGAAGTGTGGGAACCGCTTAAAGCTATCTGCGGAACACCTACATACGTCGCTCCAGAAATCCTCATTCAGAATGGTTACGGCCTAAAGGTAAGGATGTTTCACTGCGGTTTTCAAATTAACATTGTGTTGCCTTTACTATTTTACAGTGCACAGTGCGTTTTTTGCCAGTGATATCTTTTGTTTTATTGCGTAATTCGACAAAATTATTCATTTTAAATGTACTGTTTTGAAAATCCTGCGTGTCGAGTCCAAGTACTTTTTAAGAAATAACACATTTTTACTCTGTTTCCAATACGGATAAAACTCACAAAACAATTTTTAAACGGAAATCTATTTGCAACAGAATTTGTCTGTTTACCTTATTCAATTGGGGTACTTACATTGACAACATGTCTGTTTCGAACTTCGCTAAAAAAATTGTAGATTCGAAGTTAACATGTTTTATTTCCAATTTTGGATTTTATTTATTTATATTTTTAATGCCGAAGTATTATAATGTCTGTCTTGAACAGAGTTATTGCTAGTTTTTATGAAAGATACTTGGATTTTTACTGACATATTGACGAACACAATCGCTTGTTCAGATCGACGTGTGGGCGGCGGGCGTGATCCTGTACGTGCTGCTGTGCGGCTTCCCTCCGTTCTCGGCGCCCGACCAGGAGAAGCTGTTTGACGCCATCTTGTCGGGGCGGCTGGAGTTCCCCCTGCCATTTTGGCAGAATGTGTCCGCCGGCGCCATCGACCTCGTCGCCAACATGCTGCGCCCGCAGCCGGAGCTGCGCTTCGCCGCCGAGGATGTCCTAGACCATGTTTGGATGTCGGTCAGTCCACTCACGCCCCTCCATTATTTTACTTAGTCGGTCAACGATACCATTATAGGTAACCTCTCTAACTCGTAACGGTAGGAAACCTTGTAAAAATTGACAAAATTGGTCTAAGCTCAAGAATAAGCTTCGTCACCTAATCGTGTTTGTTTGGAAGGGCCGATTGTCCGACTGCCGGCAGGTTTACACAAAAAGTAGCCCGAATCTGTGATATTGTGGTCTCTTTGGCCGTTAAACGATTGAGTAAATTGTTTCGCAGGATGACTACGACGGCAAATGCGAGGGGATATGGTACGACGAGGACTCCGCGTAGCGCGCGCCGCCGCCGCCGCTTGTCGTCCGCGCTTCAGCTAGCTTCCTGTCGCGTCCGCCGTGCGAGACGCACTATATCAATGTAAGCGTACGCACTACCCAACCTAGGCGCCTCGCGTGAAGCACCTTTAACACATTTTGAGAAACATATTTACATTTGTTCGATAGAATAAAAACATAATTATTGCCCAAGGTGTCGCTAGGAACCTAAACAGGTCGTGGGATGTTGCACTTGAATGCTAGAAGCATCGCCACAGAAGCCGGCCCGGCGCCGGCTCCTCCCCGGCCTGCCCATCCTGCCCGTGGCCTTGTAATAATGATAACACCAATACCAAAGTTACTAAATATATAACATCCGTTTCGATTTTTTATACTTATTGAAGATTTTATTGATAAGGTCAGATGGAGTTAGAAGGACAACGAGAAGGAAGAAGCCTAACAGGTTTGTGAAAAATGAACTGTATTCCGATTGTATTTATGTATGAAATAATGTCCCTCTTGCGCCACCTAACCTTACCACTTATTGAAGAAGTTCTAGTTCGTAATATATAAAGTGAGCGAAAAAATGGTGTCGCTTTTACATGCTATTTTTAATAGATGAAAAATATGTAATGTTTTGTATCTGCTAATAATTAGGATGAGTTTATTGCTAGGAACATGTAACATGAATGGCTTAAATCTAATATTACTTCATTTTTTAACACACTGTAATTTATTTCTATGCATTTATTGTGATTGTGGTGAAGTATGTGCAATGCCCCGTTACTATCGTCCAGAGCGAGATGTGATTAATTACTTAGTATTTTGAATCTACGAAAACGCGCTGCCTTATTTTACGTACACTTACGCCATCGTTCTACGTCAAAAAAACAAGTGGTGGGACGCATTCTCGTGGATTGAAAATTCTAAACCATGGCGTCGAGATAACGCGATGCAAGACGTATACCTATTTGTTAAGTCCTTGGAATGTAAAATTAAAAGTAAATCTCAGTAATTATCATTACAGAGCGCTTTGTATTATGGCGTTTAAAAGCCACGTTAAAGCTAGCTCAGATGCAGGGTGTCCCAGAACTTTACGTTGATATTAAGGTATAAGAAAGTCCCTCCTATGAAAGTTTCAGGAATCTAATACTAACGAATTTATTTCTAACCTATATCATATATAATCTCTAAAGCTTCATTGTCTTAACATACTGACTACAAAAAAAGGAATATTTCGATTTCAATTGTTTTTAAAGGGTCGAGTCGCTGCTGAAAATTTAAAGACGACAATATAAAGGTGGTATTCAGAATTTCAACGCGGCCGCGTATCCCTTACTCTCAAAATTACTAACAACTTGAGTATTATTTTAATAGCATTTTCCACATTTTGTGTTTTGTCTATCCAGACCTGAAATACCTGTAGTACTAAAGGTATTATAGTTTGGACTGTTTGGTTTCAGTTTTTTTTAATACAGAGTCTAAAGTTGTTGAATAAAAAACAACAAAAGCTTAGAAACTTTTTTTTTTAAATAATGGTGTAACTCGATACATTGCTACGTTATTGAGGATAAGATATTAAGGTCTGGAATCTCAAATAATGGCTCGCAAAGGAAGGCAGAGGTGTACTGCAAGGAAGCGTTCTTAGCCAGTATCATTAAAATCTTAATAACTCCTAATAGTGGGGGCTTTTAGCTTTTAACCTTGCAAATAATCTAAACAGGGCTTTTTTTTCTATAATCATGTAGTTCAACTTATCCCTTCAAATAATAACTTTTTTTTTTCTATGACCGGAACAATGTAAAACTAACAAAAAAGCGTATTTGTGAATACGATTCAAGGTAAAATAGTGAACAGCACCGTTCTAGTTACTATGTATAAAAAATTGGTTGACGCAATGTATTCCCCCTTGGAAATGAAAATAAAAAAGTACTCTGGGTTTTTTGAAATTGTACTAAATGCAATTAGCAGTGATTTTTCAACATAAAATGATTAAAATTTATATACAGGGTGGAAAAAATCTATGGGCCCTGGAGGGGAACTACCTTAAATCCTTTAGTTAGCTCATTTTACTGAAAGGAAACATTCCTTTATTTTTAAAAAGAAACAAAACTGCTTTTAACGATTTTTTTAATTTTTCTTGTCCCACCCGGGAATTGAACCAACTAAAAATAAAAATTAAACCCTCGCTATTTTATTAACATTTGGACTTACACTCATCTGTTGTACGAGATGCCCATGAATAATATTTATTACAAGTTCTTTATTAACAATACCTACCTAGTACTGTTCACTTGTAACAAGTAAATGACACGTTATAATTTTCTTATCTCTTTAACATCTAAAGACATCGTGTGAAGTACAAGCTTGCTAATGTTATTTATCTCTAAGTACCTTTTTTAAGTATTGGATAACAAAATCGGTAAATGGTAATAATAAATCTATGCACAGCACGATTCCTTCTTACACTAGACGTTCGTTCGGACGAAAAGTTTAATAATGGAACGTACTTTTTTTGCAATGCGGGGCAACAAATTTCAAATTTTAACGATAACATTTTAAAAACTATAAAAAATAAGTATTCGTTCGAATTTCAAATTTTATTCTGAAGAATAATCCTACCGATTCGTATAATAAAATAGCGAGAGTTTATTTTTTTATTTTTAGTTGGTTCGATTCCCGGGTGGGACAAGCAAAATTTAAAAAATCGTTAATGCAGTTTTGTTTCTTTTTAAAAATAAAGGAATGTTTCCTTTCAGTAAAATGAGCTAACTAAAGGATTTAAGGTAGTTCCCCTCCAGGGCCCATAGATTTTTTCCACCCTGTATACAAACGCAATCAGGCAGAATTAAACAAACTGGCCAACGTAAATTAATTTAAATTGTTTTTTTTAATATCTGTTCAGGCAAAAATGTAACAGAGTTGAATTTAGTTAAACTTTCATTTATAGGCTTTATATTACTTATTTACAAGAGAATTATACACATTAAAGCAAATTTGTTTTATTTTATTAAACTATTAAACAACCTCCTATATGTTATATCTGTGTCTGGGCTTAAATATTTTCCATTGTTCAACAACTATCAGTTCTGTTACATTTTTGCCTGAACTACTATTTGAGATTTTTTGAGATCTCTGAAATCACATTAGATGAAAATTCTTTATATAAATTAAATATATGAAATAAAATCCACTTAGCATTTTTTCGTCCTGTTAATATATCTGCTTGAAGTACAAAATGAAAAAACGTTGCGCGGACGACAAATGGTTACTTTACTCACCTACTGGTAATACTTAATCTCTTCTACAAATACTCCTTACAACTATGCCTATTCATATATTTTTCTATCAAGTAAAATTGATAAACATAATGTCTTTGAGAAAAACGCATGCGCGGGGTGAACTTTTCGCATGATACAACTTAATGCACTCCCCTGTCTGCACTGTAAACAGTTAATGGAAAAAATGCTGTTTTTAATTTATGCTAGGTTTTACAATATTGTGGGACGGCGACTTCAGTTGTACTGACCTACCTACCATTTTAAAAGAAGTTATTTTTTGCGTTTTTAAAAGGCGGGTTTTTGTTTTTTCCTATTTTTCGATCTAATTACCCCAGCCTATATACTAACAAACACATTGCAAAGTTAAACCTATATTCTGGACAGGCATAGGAGAGGCTTTTTTATGCTGTATTATTTACGTCGGTCTAGGACACCCTGAAGAAGGGCTGGGACATAATATTACGTAGTGTAGGATAATTCTTTTTACTGGGGTCTGTACTGTCGTACCCAAAATGAAACTGATTTAGTTCCTTCGAGAGATCATTTTTGCGACTGTCTGTATGTCACAGCTGTTAATAGGGTCATTATTTGGGCGTTTCAACCGCCTCACTTTCGTGGTCACATTTTTGTAGAAGTGACTTTAGATTTCGATTTTGTTTCTGGTTACGTATCTAAGTTTACCGGACATCTATCAAATATCCAAAAACGCTATCAAAATATACGCCCAATTCTTCAAAAACATGTCCACGAAAGTGAGGCGGTTGAAACGCTCGAATAATGACCCAATATATACTGATGAAATAATTATCTAGTTAAGATGTAGTTTGTACATGCTCGTATCTTCCTAAGACAAATAAATATTCAAATATTTTTAATACTTTTAAGTCGTCATTCATAAATCCATTTAAAAGACTGTTCATAATCATCTGTCAGTCAATAAATTTGATCAGTTGTTAAGGGCTGATTTTTTTTCAGTTCATTTGAATACTTCTTTTTTCATATAATTAATGAAAGGATGTGCCCTAAAATTAACTGTTAACGTCAATAATCTTCTATACACAAGGACTTAACATCAGCGCGCAAAACGCGGGACTGCATAATTGTGCTTGATGGCGGTTGAGACACACTTCTATTGTCAAGTATTCCGATATCTTTCCCTCACACGCGTAAGTAAGATAAAGGTGAAAGGACGTAACAAGTTCAGAAAAGAAACCAATAAAGTATATCTTTTTAGGGATCTGTAGCTAAATGGCAAAAAACGGAACCTTTATAATGGTGTTTTCTTCTCTTTCTTGTAAGTACCCAAAATGTTTTTAGAGTATAAACAGTTGCTATTTTTCGGTTTCAGGGGTATTCATAAAAATTGATTCTTATTTATAGGTAGCATCACCCTCTGGCCACTGAAATGTCGTTTACTGCGATACTAAAAAGTCAACCTACATCACATAATCACATAATTACAATACCGTAAATAGTTCAAAATATAGACAAAAACTATAAAAAACATTCTCTCATAAATAAAAAAGAGACGAAAGGCGGACAGACATTAAGTGAGCTTATAAGGGCTCCGTTTTTTCTTTTGAGATTCGGAACCTTAAAATTAACAGCCCATTTCTACTCTACGAACAGGTTCCTTGATTCAGTCAGCTTCTAAAACTAACATACGTAGCCTCAACTGCGTAATATAACTGATTAATGACAGACGATATTATAGAGGACTGGTGTATCAACGGCAATGTAAAGACAGAGCAAGCCGAAACATATTATGGTGAAATAAGCATGCAGTGCCATGTTTGGGATTTTCTGTTTTATGACGTGATTTGTCCATGTGGATAGAAGGTCATTGGTTACAGACGCCAACGAGAAGTGGAATAATAATAGGGATAGAACGTTGTATTTTATCGACTATCGACAAGTAATTCTCACGTACATTCGACTGCAAAGAGGGGCACATCTGGTTGTAGTCGACTGTACCAGGACATATTTTATGTAAAGGTGCGTTTAGACCCAGCGGAGGAGTGCTCTAGAACATGTTTTGTCTTTATTTTTACAACGAAAACGTAAGAGATAATACATAGAATTCTTGTTGGTTCGCTTGGCCTAAATCGGGCCTAATAGAATAAGACCTACATACGAACGGTCGTCCCTTTAAGTAACTGCACACAGTGCACACTTTAGTACTTTGTAACGTTAACGTCTTGGTGAATGCTGCACTAATGTCAAATTCAAAGGCGCCAAAGTGTGCGGCTACTTATAACGCGCCTCTATATCATACTTAAGCGATATAATTTTCAAATATCGTAAAATATTTTGAAGTCAAAGAAATAACAGCAATTACAAATTAAATCTGAATCAATGAATGAAATGGACGTGTGATAAATTACATTTAGTTTTTAAATATAAAAGCGAAAACTGAAATACCTGACAAACAGTTTACTGATTCACAATATCGATAAATGGAAAAGTTAATAAAACAAAACGTTCTATCCCTGTGAGATTTAAATTTTTGCTATCAGAATTCCTATGCCAGACGTGGGAAACTGACCGGCGCCGTGTCCGGGGCCGTAGTGGTGGCATTCAATGTTTCACGAGAGCCCGCTGAAGCAGAGAAAAGGCAGCATTATTTAACGGGACTCTAACTACATAACATTAATGAACTGGATCTGTAGAAATACTGACGTGTTATTTATTCATTATCCTGTTTATATGAAACTAAGTAAGGTAGTCATGCTTTTTTCATAGCACTGTTTACTTTTCTTAAAAACTGACTTACTAAGCAAGGGTTTTTTTGCTTTGTCTAGTTGAAAAAAGACTGTAGATAAGTTGAATGGAGGAATTGACAAGTCAGCCCTAATTTGGAGTTAGTGTACCACCACTGGTCAAAGTAACCAATAACTTTGACCAGTGGTGGTACACTAAAAGTCCGATATTAACATGCTTTCATTTTTCAAGTTCTTTTTTCGGACTTTATGAACATGAAAAATATTATAAAATTATAAATTAGTTATTTTGGAATAACGCTTTGGGTTGTTACAAAGTAACCACGTTTTACTCAATAAAGACATATCAAAAATGACGGGAGTAAAAAATATCGTATCTTATCTTAAAATTTCCATATTTTTTATCTCTTGACATTTATACATGTTACTCCAGGCCATTTGCGTTTTTTTTTAAATAAGTCAATAACAGGTTAAATGTTTTGTAAATGATAAAAGAGTGTTATTTTGATGATACTTTATTTCCGAGCCAACCAGTGAACATGTTATAATGGACACCAGATACAATGACCGAACCCAAAAACAAAAAAAAGTTAACGAGACATGGAAATGTTCAACCAAAAGAGGTTGGTTTTCAAATTAGTTTGAATTGTCCTGTTTATTTTTAGGTGGAATCAGTTCAATATATTATAATAAGGAAGGTGCATAAAATATTAGAACTTCAAAACTGAACTGATATTATTTATTTCACTCGAGTTATGCAACTAATAGCAAATTAATGTTTATGTGATGCAGTATCAAAAGTAAGAGGATTTTATATGTATTTATATGAAATAAATTGAATTCATGTTCATTTTCAAAGTAAATAAAATGCTTCAAATAAGTATCATTTACTTATTTGAAGCATATTTGCTCTATTTTTACAAAATTTAAACAAGTTGATTTTGCTTTTTTTATACTTTCGCGGCGATGAATAGTCCAGCTGACTATTGAGAGTTATGAGTTATGAACTAACCAATGTAAAAGTCTGTTAACACTATTTGTATCACCTGTGACGCTAATTATAAACATAACTGATAATGAGCTATTCCACAAATCTTTGCCACTGCAGCAACGGAAACATTATGATCGGTATAATTTTTCGTTAAGGTCAATGCATTAAAGCCAGAAGCATATTAAAAGACTGTTTATTATAAAAATATATAAAATAATTTGGACTGGCGAAAGTTTGTTTACGAGGAACTCAATGTAGAATTGGCGAGTTGGTTATTCATCACGGGGCTAAGAAACATCAAACCCTCACGTCAGTCGCGAGCGAGATCACCAAGTCGTTTAATGTATACATACAAACATTAAATCACGCCTGTTTCCCAGAGGGGTAGGCAGATACCACTTCTTTCCACCTGCTACGATCCTGAAAATGCTCTTTCGCTTCTTCCACATGTATTAATGTACCGGCCATTTTGCTGGTATTTTAAAAAAGAGTCTAAAACATAACAGAAGAAGAAATGAAATTACGCATCTTATAAGCTTTCGACAAAATCAAAAGGCGTGCCCTACGAAATCCAAATTTGTTGCGTAGTAGTAAAATAATAACCATCGTCACTTGTGTTAAATTATATTATGAGTATTTCAAATCAAATCAAAAATAAGTATTTAATGGTAAGTACCTTTGGTACCTTGTCACTTTGATCGTTGTAACAATTCATATATGACAGTTTAAACATCAAATTATATAGACAAGGTACTAAAGTCTATACATATTTATGAATTCTACTGTACAACCGCCTTTATTTGAACTCCCATGTGACATTATTAGCGGAGTTTGACCTTTGGCATTGATAAATGACAGGAATGTAAATAATGTACACAGCGTTTTAAAAATAATAATTAATATAAGCATATTGCAAAAACATTAGCACTGCAATAATTACGCACCATAGCCATATCATATCCTCCACCTAAACATTAACGGGTCTAAAGGTTTGCTTCTCGTCATGTTACATACTGTATTGTTGTCTCCATAAAAATAAATCGTCACTTTCCTGGGACATATCCAGTGTAGTAACATTATATAATTTATAAAAAAGATCTCGTTTCTTCTCTTTTTAAATAGATAATAATTCAGCAGGATATGTGAAAATAGTAAAGCCTAGATTTATGTAAATCATTATATTAATATCAATAATATTATGTATTTTTTATATGATAGCTAATTGCGCTGTTTGATTTATACTTATTATTACTTATGTGCTTATAATTGTGAAGAGTATATTGCAAAATGACTGGGTTGCTTGTATCAAAAAATGTATAGAAAGTATAACTTTATGTAGATAGAGGATCGGTACAGATCTGTGCAATGGACATAAGCGCATGAGCAGGGGTATGTGTGCCAAATTAATTACAACATCCATCGTTCACCGCACCGCAAACATGACACTCGAATAGTAGCATTAATGTATTATGACAACATTTTTATATGGGACCGCTAGTTTGATAGGCAAAGAAAAAATACATGTTTGTATTTTTTTTATCGATAATTCTTACGACTTCGTGAACTTAAAGCTTGTTTTACTTATTAACTAGGTAGTAGCTAATGTAATGAGTGACATGACGTAATAAATTGTTACATTTATTTCAAACTTCTGAAACCAGAGATTAATGCTAGGACAAAAATCTTTTAAACTAGACTCTCCGGAATATTTCTGACAAGTAGTCAGAGTTTGGATATGGCAGTAGAGGCCCCAGGAGTTTTTTTACAAACCGGTTCATTAACGCAATAACATTTGTCATATCATAACATCGGTTTAAATCACTTAGGCCTGGTTTAGTAAAACAGGAATAAGATGTAACCTTAAGACTCCGGCTCCACCGAGGCGGAGATGAGCGGAGTAGAGCGGAGCTGTGCCAATATTAAAAAATAGAATCTAAACTAAAGTGCGCAAGGCGCGCTCGACGTGACCGCATGCGCCTTATATTGGTTAATAAAGGCGCAGCTCCGCTCCGCTCATCTCCGCCTCAGTGGAGCCGCAGCCTTTATCACCATCATGTCATACACAATATTTTGATATTTATTTAAGGCTGTTTAGATTAATGGGGCTAAACGTAAAGTCAGTTTTGTTTTAAAACTAAATTTAAACTACAGTGGCGGAACGCTATATTTTGCCATTTGGCTTACAAAAACGTAATAAAACTGACGAAAATATACTAATAAGACGTATCACTACGTACATGCTTGGTCCTATTTATAGTCTGACTAGAAAAGTAAACGTCACATAGGGGCGCCGCTAACATTGTTTAATCTGTGTTTACGTGAGTTGCAATAAAATATCGTTTTCTCCGACATGCTCGGAAATGGTAAAAACAGCTGGCGAATTACTGCGTTTCAGGACTGGGATTAAAAACAAAATTATTATTTTTCATCACACTTGCATGTAAACAGTATCTAAACATACAGGTTAACTTGGCCGCAATGCCCCATATAAAACTCTCGACCTTTCTTCTTACCATGAAACCCAAGGTCGGTAAGTAATTTTTTTTTAATTTATAGCACAGCACACAGGTCATGCAAGTTCAAGCAAAGAGTTTACACGCAATTGAAAAATTGTCATAAAATGTTATTTAAACAGGAATTTTATTGCAATCTCGCTACATGTTACTTAAATACTCAATTAATATTCTTAATAATCGATTTTAATAGTTTTCTGTAACAAAACGTCGTTTTTTTTTACACTCCTTCAGGGCTGTATGTATACCTACGTAAGTATTTGCCCTTAACGTTTCTGAACGAAACATTTGTATAATCTGTGGAGTCCGCCCGCCATCCGCTTAAAAAAAGTTCAAGTAATTCGTAATAATAGTTGTGCTGACTTGTGTATTTATTTACTCGCAAATGTGATGAAAAACATTTTATGTTTCACGGGCGGTACGGGAATTACGTACCTCGACTCAGAAAGCCCTCAGTCTTCGACTTCGGGCTTCTACTAGAGCGTCGATCGTAATTCCTTACGTACCGACCTTAATACACAATATACTATACCAATGGCAGCAGCCGCGAAAAATGTATGAAATTTCATTATATCGCACGATTGTTACTTTTTAAACACATGTTTGCACTAGGACAATAAAATCAAAAATAATGACGAGTTTCAACAACTAATTTAACAGACGGTTAAATCTTAATCAGCTGTTAGTCAATAAAACAACATTTGATAACCGTCAAACCGCTAACCGTCCGTTTAATTGTTGCTGTTCACTGCTCTAAAAATGTTAAACTTTCCGAACGGCATTTACAGCGTATTTAAGTGTATCAAATAGTTTAAAAATAGATTTTTGAAACATATTGCATTCGTAAACAAAATAAATTGTCGAATCAACTTCAACGCATAATATCTGTTATTATTTAAGCCCCAATTTATTCAAATTAGATTTATTTCATTTAAATTTGTGATTTTGTTCCATGTTATATTTCAGTTTCTAACCAAGTCGTACCTGTTTTGAATGTAAATGGCATTATCAGTACCTTTGTCGACGATGATGATGACCATGTTCTTTTTTACTAAGCCAATTTTGGGACTGTGTTTAATATTATTTACAATTGTGTTATATTTTCTAGTATTGTTGTAGAAAAGCACTATACATACAAGCCTCGGCCATGGGCCCGTTTCTCAAAAAGTATTAGTCTAATAATATTTGTGTTTTATCTCATTTTTTTGTTTTATTTATAAGACAAAACATTAATATTATTAGACTAATACTTTTTAAGAAAGGGGCCCCAGAAGGGCGGTTGCTGGACTAGTAGATAGCACGGCATTAGCTGAGTGCCTCTCGACCGTGCTAGCTCATCTGGTCCGGCAACGGCCTTTTTCCCGATCTTTGCACTTTTGCAGTAATGTACTTATTACATATTTCCGAAATACAGCAAGGTTTTTATATTCCTGGTCCATCTATATCTCAGTCACCGAACACCCGAGAATGGCAAATACTAGGTTATTGTTTTTTGTGGTAGTGGTGACCCTCAGGTATTACTACATACTTTTAGAGGTTGCGAGCTTTAGGGGGTTAGGTATTAGGGTGACGGCACCAATTATGGACACTTTTAGCTGACAGGCACCAGTAATGGACACTTCACTCTTAATTAAAATTGCATACGGTCCTAAATTGAGTGTTGCAAAACAAATGAATAACCCTTATCTTCTGTAAAATAAGAATCAAGTGTCCATTATAGGTGCCTTGTCCATTACTGGTTCCACCACCTTACTTTCTATATTTTCGTAAATATTTAGACTAAGGTCTGACTTTTAATTTCACTGCAGTAAAATGACAGAGCCAAATGTCATTCTGTGAAATAATGATACCACATTTATTTTAATAGTGCTTCACACGTTCACCTAATGAATGATTTGATCAAAGAACGAACTAAATATTTTATGATATTACGTACTTAGCTTAGTATATTATTTTATTATATTTAGCTGATAATTTTGCTGGCAACAGAATGTTAAAAATATTAATATGCGACACGATTAAGCCACAGACTCAGCAAACCAATACAGCAATAAAAAAAGCGAACATAAAGACAGTGACATATTTAAATCAAGGGAACTGTAATATATTGAAACAAAAAACGTCAGATATTTTTTTCATACAATTAGTAATCAGTTGGTTTAGGCGTTCTAGCCTTATATATTACATTTGTAAATATTTGTTTTGTTCAATGCATAAATAACGCGGAAGCTTGAGAAAATATTAAATTAATTTTCGTTTTGTTATTTTCTTAATTACTAACGTTATTTTGAAACCCTTAATATTAATTAACTACATTACATCGTTCATTTTTTCATTCATTCTGTAAGGAACATCACTACTTTTTATACACCAAAAACTGACAACACTGAAGCTGTCATCCCACTGCAGTGAATTAAAAGTCAGACCTTAGGTCCTAAGCGTCCTTGAAAAAAAAACTAAATGTAAGTAATAAAGCTAATAAACTTCCTACAAAGTGGTATATTTATTTGTTTTCTATGACCAATATTCAGTTTTCAAAAGGATACCTAAGAGGCATAGAAGTTATAAAGACTGATATCTCTGTTTAGCCCGTTATCTATTAGGCGTTCTTTCAAAGTCAAACAGCGCTCAAAACGCCTAGTTTGCCATCAAAACTCTGTGACAGGCTGACAGGGGAGAAGGGAAGAGATCAAAGAAAAAAACTCCTAAAATTCTAGCCGATGTAATTAGACTACTAGGTTAAATGACCTGGCCCGGTATTCTAGGCGTTAAAAACGGTTGATATGTTATCGTACTGTCACCGTTTTGCATAGCTGGGCACCGTTAATCAAATAGTTAACTTCGTTAATCGTTAATCCGCTAAAAAAAAGTTAGCTTCGTTAAACGTTAAAGCGTTACATTTTAAAAGAATTAACGCAAGTTAACGTTAATCTTTAAACCGTTAATATGTGTAAAAAAAAAACATTTTTATATCGTTGCGTTAGTGAACTTATAAAACCTGCTGGTTTAGGTTCTGGAAGTTAACAGGATAAGAACAAAACAAAATACAGAAGGGCATAAGGTGCATATTCCCTTTCATGAACATTTCTCGTCTGATCGTCTGTTCAAGTTCTCGTCTGAAAGCGAGGCTCGTTTTGGAGTTAAAATGTCTTTACCCGTGGAAAACAGACGTTTAATTGCAGCGCTTGAGGGTATAGCAGTATTGTATTTAATGAATAGATTTATGAATATCTGTTCCCCGAAATGCAGCATCTTTGAACGAGTCTTTTGATTTCATGTCCAGCCACATTTTAACGAGACTTTGCGCTTTACTCTTTAAAGAGTTGGAGCTCTTTGGTTTTTCTATAGACTGAGTGACAGAATTGAAAAAGTCTTCCTTGTCATCATCGTTGTTTCTCACACTACACACTCGCTGCTACGCGCCGCCCGGCACTTGTCGTTTCATACTTGTCTGAACCTGTTTTTCTTGCCGCGCCGCGGTGCCGTTCGGTAAATAGTAGGCTTTGGATTAACGATTAACGGACTTCTGCATATTAACGGAAGTTAACGTGTCCGTTAACATATAAAAAAAAAAATTATTCCGCTAATCAAAATGTTAACTTCGTTAATTAACGATTAACGGATCAACGAGTTAATGTCCAGCTATGCCGTTTTGATAGCCCTTATTAACTTGACAGTAATGGCGGCTGACGTCAGAACAAAACCATAACAGGGCAAAGACGTTACTGTTATAACCGCCGGGAATAGAGGCCCCGGTATCGTTATCAGGTAAAACTACCTGATAACGTTAGGTACATAAACTCAACCTACTCTGCCATCTACCTACTACTAGTAGTCCAAATACATCCGCTAGAGTTTTATTTTAAGTGCTGGAGTTAAGTTCTTTGATCTCTCCCTGCTCTCCCCTTTCGCGGAGTGTCTACCGTATGAGTGCGTACCAGGTGTTTGGGCTCAGTTTACATTATACGAGTATGTATGTAGTGTATGAGGTGTTATTAAAGACACAATGTCCATCTACTATCGCCGTAGTCTTATAATTAAAATAAAAATAAATGTTTTTTCAAGGTAGGTATTCTAGAATTGTACATGGTTTATTTCAATGATTCGTTTACATAAACCGCTGTATTTGATGAATAAATTGCAGAGAAATTGACTGTTGCTTTAGTTTTATTTTCCAGATTAAAATAAATTTGAAATAATGCATTATATTTCATATAATTTTACTAGGGCTTCTTCTTATGGACGATCCCTATATTCAAACCGCGGATAGAAAGGCTTATTTCGGATTAAAATTTGATACATTTTGTATGGGCAAATGTCAAATGTTAACCCAGAGTAAGCCTGTCCGCGGTTTGAATATATGGTTCGGCCGTTAGTAGATACCAATGATTTGGCGACGACGTATCGGGTGACCTCTTTTATATTTAAAATCTGTTCCTTAACAGGCTATGTAGGTCATTGTAGGTTATCTGCCAATTATCGTAGGTGTGAATAACGTCAGTGGTCGGGCATTTCTGGCCGTAACTGCATACATTGCAAATGATGTAAATAGAAGATATGGTAATAATATCTAATCGCTTAAGGAGCGTCCCCACTGACAGCATTCGCGTGAATATTCGAATGGTGTGGGCTTTGAGCCGAGTGTTACAAACCTTATACACCACTTGATGTTCGCGCCGAATCCTCATTACACGCGAATGCACTCACTGGGACGCTCCTGTAAACAATGATTAATTTTACGTGTATCAGGATTCCAGGATCAATGGACTGCGTGAAATTATTACTTAAGTTTTTTTTATTGTTCGGAAGGATTTCAAGTTAGATAAGATTCC
Organism: Acleris emargana; assembly: GCA_927399475.2. Classification (NCBI taxonomy): domain Eukaryota; kingdom Metazoa; phylum Arthropoda; class Insecta; order Lepidoptera; family Tortricidae; genus Acleris; species Acleris emargana. The sequence continues at coordinate 79,208,230 of OV656835.1, read as the reverse complement.
TTTGTTTGCTAAGAATGTAAAATGATGTTTAATTTGGCTAAGTACTGGTACCTATTTAAATCGATACAGCTGTCTGTGCTTTATCGAGGTACGCTTTTTTCTCAATAATAATCCTTACAGACCAGGTACGCCGTCGTATTTATGGGATCGCATGTGAAGTTAGGGATGTATAATTGGAATTTCTTGTGGTAGGTCATTGATACTTCAACCATAATGAATGTTAAAATCGAAAAATATTTAAATTGTACAATGTTGATATCCTAAAATGTTCAAAAGTTTACTAATATTGAGATTACAATATTTAATTACCGAATGGGCTGCACTTACTTCTGAATGTCAAAAAATATTAATATTATCGGATTCAATACTTTTCAGATATGTGCAATCCTCTCCCTACTAATGACAACCAATTAACAGAAATGCAATGCCAAATTCTACGCCAATGTCTTAAATAGTAGACCACTTATGACGTCAGAAATATGAAATAGACATATTAGTTAGAGATAGGGGTATGTGGGTACGTGTGTGCGTATTAATGCCAGCTCTTTTAATTACTGTTTTATTTATCTTTCATTGACATTTTCTCGCAAATCTATTAAGAAACGTCGTTTGATACACGTGCGGGACGGTCATTTTTATTCGTCCCGAGTCTTCTCCCTAGCTTGTAGCTCAGGCCAAGACACCTCGCGACGCAATGGACCAATAAATGAATTGAAAATGAAACCTTTGTGTAGAACTTTCCAGCTAACATCTATTTATTTTATTTTATGTAATGAGTAATGACTCAATTCCTTAAAAAAATAAACATGCTATTTTTTGCTATAAATAATTCTTAGATATTTATTTTGCGTAGTGTGCAATTTTAACTGCGGATGTTTTGCTCCCGTGGTTATTTAAATAGCGGTTGTTAGATCAATATGAGATTTGAATTTATTGATACAGGACCTTTTTAATTTGCGGACGATTTACTCCCGTGACATTACGTTACAGTAATTTTTTTCACCGACGACTTTTTGCTGTGAGGACTTAACAGTCCTATTCTTGCTATGGCGTATTAGAGATAATTACAAAAAGTCAAAAATGCCACCTTATTTTAACCCCTTTCCCGCCGAAAGCTCGCAGTCACCGGTTGGGGACTTCTAATAAGTCCCGTCGGGGGTCATCCTTACCACATAAAACATTAACCTAGACCGATTCATTGCATTTATTTCTGCTTCATCGATCTCATGTTTTGAATGGGAACGCTTCGTATACCCTAGCAACTCTTTACGATTTTTGGACCTGCAGCTGCAAATAGCTGCGACCGCTGACCTGATTACCGAAAAAGTTACGAATCATCTGTCTGTAGTATGTGCAGCCTCATTACCTACTTACAAACGAAGTAGAATGAAATCTGCTTTAGCTATTTTATTTAGAAACCGCCTTTAGGCTTAAAAGAGCACTGTATCGGTGCACCGGTGCGGAGAAAATCATGTTTTAAGGGTCCCGCACCTAAATGGCGAAAAATGAACCCTTATGGTGAGACTTCGTTGTCTGTCGGTCTGTATATCACAGTTGTTTTTCTTTGCAAATATAAGTACTAGCCAGAGCCTTGACAACAGTACTGCTTTTTGAATCTGGCCCTTGATCCGGCTATCTAGGTAGCCAGTCAAGAGACTGGTGTTGGTCGAGGAGACCGTTCACCGAAACAACTATTGGGACAATAATCGTCGAGTCAACATCCCATTTGGCGGTCACTTCGTGAGCGAAGCCAAAGGTTGTCCGAGCTTGTCCTCGTCAGCCTACATGAAGTTCTCGTCATGCGTCATGGTGACGTCGAAGAGCACTGCCTAGCGTTGAGATCTATGTCTCAACACAATATCAGGTTTATTCCCCAGTCCATATAGTCCCAACAGCTCCAGCACGTATTGATAACATTCCTAAAATGACCACATTTAACATTGACCACATCGTATATACAGGGTTATTGGTAATTCGACGTATTCCCGTTAGGAGGTGATAGAGGTGACTATTTTCGGTAATTTTCACCCCCATATGCATTATGCAAAAGTGAACCATTTTTGAGTTATTATGTTGTTTAGCTTTTTTCAAAATAAGTCAAAAATGCAACATCAAAAATTTATTAAAAAGAAAGTATCAATTTGAATCTCATTTTTTCTTCCGATTTATAAAAACCATTAAACACTGGTTATTTATCAATATTCAAACAACAATTATCGGTCTAAATTTAAAAATGCAAGACGAAAAACGATAAAATTTCTAGATTTTTTGTTTCCACTGAAATGCCATAAAAACAATATTTTTTTATGAAACTTGGCTTGCAGATTAATTTAAAAACATAACCGTTTTCTTAGCTCTCCAAAAATGCATAACAACTAGGAACTTATTTCAAAGAAACTGAAAAAAAAAAGATCACAAATAGGGCTTCCAAAATTACGGAAATATCAATTACGTTATTTATAACGGATTTATTTTTAAAAATTACGGAATTACGGAATTACGTAATTTTTTCGTATTTTAGTTAAAGAGTTATATTTTCAGTATTATTAATTAAAACAACAACTTTTCAGGCACTATTAAATTTTTATTATATTGCAATTATAAAAAAAATTGAAAATAAAAACAACTTCATAAAATCAACAATTATTTGAACAATTTCAATTAGGTATTATTCATTTATTGTTTTTCCCCTGAAAATGGGCCCTCATGAAAGATAAAGCGTCCAAAGATTTATCAGCTGATGAGCTTCTCAGCTTATTGCAAAAATAGCCGGCGGAAGAAAAAGCTCGTTCAGCTTCAACACTCGTCGGCTGTATTGATAATAAATAATTGTATGCAGCATTAAGGTAGACTTCGCGTTGGTAGTATAGTGTTCCGGATGACTGCCGACTGACCACTAAACGCTTTCTGTTTCAAATATCATCCTTCTAATGCAATAAGGGATTCCCCTATAAGGGACTTTGGACTTATGTACTCTGTAGGCAATATTGATCGTTATTCCGTTTGTGAAAAAACGTATTATTGTTCAATATTTATTTTTTATCAACTCGAGCCTAACGGGGAATTACCGAGTCCTCTACCAAACACAACTAATTAAAGTAGGCTGAAGGCGGGGAAATCCCGTGCCCGCCAGTGTCGAGTATGGTAAAAGTGTATGGTGTGGACGTTTCTTAGCAAAAACATTACTAATAATAGTAATAATGTTAAAAAATAATATTTTTTAATATACTATCGGATGTGATACTGAAAGTAAAAAATAACGTAATTACGGATTTTAACATTTTAATAACGTATTTATGAGAAGCCTAAACATCATCCGTAATTACGTTATTACGTAATTACGGAATGGAAGCCCTACTTCGTTCGTACCAACCAACTAAGGTCGGATTTTTATTCCCACAGAAAAAATGTAAGCAAAGTTACGTCACTGTCGAAGTGACATTTCAGGGGATCTTAAAGTTTGGACCAGCAAGAAATATAATATTAAGTTATCACTTCGCTCTAACCGTGATATAAAAATAAATTCGAGAAATAATTGAAATTAAAATCGCACAAATGAGCCACCGGAAAGCGATTAATACACGGGAGCACGAGTTCTGAAGCGAAGCGAGTGAAGTGACGTCTCACAGTCTCACATCAGTCAAGCCGCCCTCAACTCAACTGTTGACACAGGTGTGGGCGTTTTCCAAAAAAAGTGTACATAACAAAATTTGAATGTCCCACCGATTCAAAGATGTTTTGTTTTACTTTCTACGTTCTATTTGGAAATATGAGTGATATAGTTTGATTCCATAAGTGTTTGGCATTCGAAATATATTTATAACACGATGAATATATTCTAATTTATAGATTTATCATAAAAGAAAGAAACAAAAAGTGCAAAATTCCTTATGTCCCACGTCGATTCTCAATATTCAAACCCTAAAATGGAACGTAAAATAAACTTGTATGAATATTTAATGTGGCCACACAGATACTTTATGACGTGTTTTCAAAAAAGTGTCCCGTCATGAAATCGTCAAGAAATCAGTTTGTCAAGAAACGTCAGGAAATTATCAATACTAAGGATGATGTTATACCAAAGAGCTATGGAAATCAAGTAAAGCAAAATTAAACACATTTTGTCTTATGACTATTTTTCAAAAAGTTGTCCACTTTGAGATTTTTTATTGTCCACTCATGAAAAGCGTTAATATACTTGACGCTATTTCTACCAACGGAACAGTGTCCCAAGGTAGAAATTTGTATTTTGCGGATGGCAACCCCGATTGGATTCCATAGACAATGAGACAATAGTGCCACCATTTTGTTTTAGTTGTCAGTTGAGCAAAACAGTCGGAGCGTTCGAAGTGAAAGTGATATAAAAAATATTTCCTGACGTGTTTCTATTTCGATTCAAAAAGTAAGTAATCATTATAATCGAATATGTACAAAACTTTGTGTTAAAGGTGATAAATACTCAGGAAGCTTTTGTTGTTGGATCTCGGTTTTTTTTTTTACATGCTTCATATTATCAGTACTAAAAAACCGCCTTCAGAAAATGATTTTATCTTATGGAACACGTTAAAATAAGCATATTTTACTTGAAAACTTTTCTCTAAATTCAAAAATGGCCGAGTTATAGGGGTTTGAATGTTAAATAAAATATAAAAAAGTAAAAAATAATACAAAGAAAAATGGGTTAGGTTAGTTTTTATATACAGCCGAAGGGCAAACCGGCCAGAAATAGGGGACCCATCGACTCGGTTTTTAACTCCGTAATATTCTAATATACTCGTACAACATCCCAAGTCCCTGACGCCTTGAAATAAACCAACATTTGAACCGCTATATCTCGGTCATTTTTGATTTTAAAGAAAAGTTTATCTAAAAAAATATGCTTATATTTGTATTTTCTCCAAGATTCAATCAAAATAATCATGAAAACGGCAAAAATAAATTGGTAAAATTTTCCAAGTCCTTATATTGCACCCCCTTTGCTTTAGGCGGACCGGTGAAGTCAGTGAACATACATAAAAAATAAAATAAAAAATACAAACAGTGAAACGTATAACCTTCTTCTTTTTTTGAAGTCGGTTCAAAAATATACTAAATTTTACTATGCAACTGCTATACTGCATGAAACATCCAAAATTTCTTGACGTCAGGAAAATGTCACGAAATCTTGTCAGGAAAATCAGGCACGCAGTCATATTTTTGTAACTACATCGAAAGTATCTATTAGATCCAACAACAAAAGCTTCCTGAGTATTTATCACCTTTAACACAAAGTTTTGTATATATTTGATTATAATGATTACTTACTTTTTGAGTCGAAACACGTCAGGAAATATTTTTTATATCACTTTCACTTCGAACGCTCCGACTGTTTTGCTCAAATGACAACTAAAACCAAATGGTGGCACTATTATTGTCTCATTGTCTATGCAATCCAATCGGGGTGCCATCCGCAAAATACAAATTTCTACCTTGGGACACTGTTCCGTTGGTAGAAATAGCGTCAAAAAATGTGTCACGATTTTTTTTATAAAATTGTGGGTCATTTAATGTTTTTGACTTTTAAATAACAGAAAAGGCATAAAAAAGCTCAAGTGTGATTTTAAATAGTGTCACATATTATATAACTGTAGATAAGAGCAAGTCCCTTTCTAAGTATTTGAAAATTTTATATAATTTTCACGAAGACTTATTATCCTTTGAGCAGGGTGGGGACATATATATTTTTATATGGGGGCTACTTTACTGGCCAAACCGAATTCGTTTTTTATATTTGTTTTAATACTTCTATGAGTACCTATAAACGTTTTTTAAGAAACAGGATTGACCCGCACAACAATGTGTAATACAATTTCTGAAAAGAAGATTCATATTTAATTCATAATAACGCTTTTCATGAGTGGACAATAAAAAATTCTCAGTGGACAACTTTTTGAAAAATAGTCTTATGAGTCCAGATACAGGAATGTGTGCTTCATTTATACGTAAATACGGTCTATAACTTTAAAAAATTGTCATTTTACTTTGAAAAAAAATGAATGTACCGGAAAATCCGGTTGCGTCACAGCGATTTTAGACGACTTTTGCAGCCAAAATTCCACTAAAGGAGTTAATATTTTGATCCTTGCAACATTAGGATGCTAGTTAATACGCCGCCATTGGCTGATTAAGCGTCAGTTTCAAAGAAGTTGTGACGAAAGGTGGTCGCGTTGTGATGGTGTAAAAAAAGTGTTCCGGTAAAGTCACAGTATTTTCGGTAAGTAAGTACAGATGATTAACTTTCGTGTAATACAATTAAACATTAAACTTGTATAGTATCCGAAACAGGAAAGATTTCACGGTTCAGTGGGTTAAGACCATTAAATATTGTGCTTTTAATTTGTTTTGGTGTAAATCGTCACATCCAAATAGTCACGTGATCTACTACTGGAACGATTTTGTGACGAACTGGAATTATAAAGCTTAGTGCAGAATCGAAATTTGACGGTGTAATTCATTTTATTAACCGACTTCAAAAAAAGCAGATTCTCAGTATGACTTGTATGTATGTATGTATGTGTTATTAAAATTAAACGTATATAGAGTAGTCATTGCAACTGCGGCTGTGACTAACTTAACATTATCCTAGTTACCTAATTATAATTACCTAGACATAAAAGTGAGCCTTAACTCTGCTAGACTGATTAGAATTATAATTCAGTGGGTTTGTTTTAGTTTGTTCGGAGAAAACTAAATTAAGCGGGGTGAGGGATGAGTCTGGAGACTTAATATGTGAGGAAGAAAAAATGCTTGTTAGATGGAAAACTTATTTTGAAAGCTTGTTTGAATGCGAAGATATTTGTCGTGAGCCAGAAAGCATGAGTAAAGATGCAAGTAGCGAAGATGAAAGTGTGATTAGTATGAGTGAAATCATGAAAGCTTTAAAAAGTATGAGAGCGGGAAAGTCAGCAGGTGGTGATAGAGTGTCGATAGAAATGCTGAGGAGAGGAGATGGCGTGGTGGGTAGTCTGTTGTACAGTCTTTTCAATGCATGTTGGAGTAGCGACCGAGTCCCGGAAGATTGGGTCAAGGCCGTTATCGTCCCTCTGTATAAAGGAAAGGGGTCACATGAAGACTGCAAAAACTACCGCGGTATCAGCCTCCTTAGTGTTGTCGGCAAAGTATATGCGAAGATTTTAATAGAAAGGGTATTGAATGTTACGAATGACAAAATCTGGGATGTACAAGCGGGATTTCGAAAGGGGATGGGGTGTACGGATCAGGTCCTTTCACTACGGTCCATCACAGAAAAGTTCTTGGCTGTGAACCAAAAGGTATTCTGTGTTTTTGTGGACCTGGAAAAGGCCTATGATAGGGTAGATAGAAAGGAGTTGTGGACGGTGCTGTCTATGTATGGAGTGAGCAGCAACCTGGTGCAGGCTTTGAGGTCCCTTTATGAGGGATCCAAAGCCTGTGTCAGAATCAATGGGGCATACTCGGCCTGGTTTAACATCTCTAAAGGTGTTAGACAGGGCTGTATTGCCTCACCATGGCTGTTCAATCTATTCATGGACAGTTGTATGTGGGATTTGAAAGAGTATGATAAGGGTTTGCGTGTGCAAGAGTTGCTAATCAAATGCCTCTTATATGCCGATGATCAAGTTATACTTGCCCCATCGGTACTTGAGTTGCAGGAGATGGTGACAGTGATGAATGAGGGATTTAAGCAAAAGGGGATGAAAGTAAATGTTACCAAGACCAAGGTCATGGTGATAGAGAAGGATGAGGAGATGACTGAGTGCGTGATAAATATAAATGGTGAATTAGTAGAACAAGTGAGCGAATTTGTGTACCTGGGAAGTATGTTTACAAGAGATGGTAAGTGTGAGAAGGATATCGAGAGGAGGGTGAATGCAGGGAATCAAATTAATGGAGCCCTATACTCCTTTGTGAGCAGACAGGGCGTTTCACAAAAAGCCCGGCTGGCTGTTCACAATGGAGTGCTGGCCCCTACCCTGATGTATGGTAGTGAATGTTGTGTGTGGCAGGACAAGCATGTAAGTCGTGTAAATGCAGTTGAAATGCGCTCTTTGCGTAGTATGTGTGGTGTGAAACTGATTGATAGAGTAAGAAATGAAAAAATCAGAGAGAAATGTGGAATAAAAGAAGATGTAGTGACTAAGATTGAAAAGGGCATGCTTCGATGGTTCGGTCATTTGGAAAGGATGGATGAAAGAAGATTGACGAAAGAGATATACAGATCGAAAGTGAGTGGAAGGGTCGGAAGGGGCCGCCCTAGGCGTACTTTTTCGAATCAAATCGGAGAAATACTGGAAAAGGGCCGAATCTTAAGTACCCGAAACTGACGTGCGTGCATGACTCGATGTATGAATGTTGAAGAAGCGAAAGAAATTTGTCAAGATCGTAGCAAGTGGAAAGAAGTGGTCTCTGCCTACCCCTCTGGGAAACAGGCGTGATTTAATGTATGTATGTATGTTTTAGTTTGTTGATTTTATTGAGAGTAAGTTAATTTAAGAGTAAATACTATTTAAAACAACTAAACGTTTGTTTGTCATTATAAATAGGTAAAAAATAGGGTGTAGTATTTACCCAGTGATAAAAGATCACACACATTTTTATTTATTTTTTATTTAAAGACTGGTTAGAGTGTTTTTGTTATTATTTCGTTTTGTTTTATGTTAATGTATAATTGTAAAAAATATTTTTAATAAGAAAATAATTGCTTACAAGTTGTAAAGTAACGTGCAACCCATCTGTGGAAAACTTAGAAATAAATAATACATCGTAATTTGTGAGAAAGATTATAAAAACGATCTAACACTTTTAGATTTATTTACATTAATAAATACAACATCACATCAAACACATTCGTTTGTTATTTTTCATTCCATGTCAAACGTAGGTGTGTACTATGCCTTACATTTTCCAGATAGTCACATGAGATTCCGCATAGTCACTGTCGCAAGATTTGAATTGTTAAAAACAATTATATTTTGCTGGAATTATAACAATTCACGTTTTTTTAGCGTTAATAATTCTAAATGGATATTCCATTATGTATATTTAAATATTGTTTAATGACATGTATCTCCTTTATACCAAAAAAATTAACGTGTAGCAGCCAAAAGAAGGCTGTTATGACGAAATGGTCACATATTTTATCCTCAAAGATTATTTGTTCCATTAATTCTATAAAACAAGCCTGTTTTAAAAAGTTTTTTGTGTTTATTTTTAATGTATAAACAATAGATGGTCCATAAAATAATACTTTCAATATATAATGAATTTTATATTTGTGACGAATCCGAACTATTTTGACCACAACCTGAAGTAATAATGTCGTTAATTTCTGTATTTCTCAATATTTTTATGTCATTTTCTCAATAAATATACTTTAACTTATAATGAATCGAATAAATAGTCAAATTTCAAAATTGGAGTCATAAAAATTTTACTTCTCCGTTTCGTCACGTGTACACTTTTTTTGGAAAACGCCCGTGTATCGTATCGTATCGAGTCAACGTTACCAGTGCAATAAATAAATTATGCGGACAAAAAAGTTTTCTCGTTTTAAATACAACAAAGAGTTTAAGTTAAAAAATAGTTTGCCATCAACAAATTAATGTCTTCTATCTTGATTTCAAATTAGTTTTTTTTTATAGAAATATTTCTATTTCTATTTCTTTTACATGTCGAAAGTATACACATTTTGAATGCTGCAAATGTTTTTCGTTAACGGCAACACCTTTGTTTACATTTTTTCTGTGGGAATAAAAATCCGACCTTAGGCTATCGCGTCGTCCAATTACAATATCGACAGTTTCTATAACGATAATAATAACGTTATACGTAACCTCTTTTTCTGCGGTGGCGGTCATTGCGTCCCAACTTATATACAATACTTCATACTATTACTGCCCTCTCCTAAGGAGAAAAGGCGTATCTACTATATGAACTGTATTGAAAATCCAACCTTATTATAACCCGTGAGAGTTGAATATGCTTCTATGAATTAATTGCACATGCGCCTTTTCTCCGTAGGAGGGCAGATTACTTATTCTGTGATATGAGTCGCAAGCGGCACGATTCTGGATTAAGGCATAGAATAAGTAGGTAATAGTACAATTTAGGGCATCAAAAGTACAATCTGGTTCGAGTATCAGTGCGCAATTCATTTACGTTATTTTGGTTTTGTTACGATGTTGATTTCTTTGTTTAAGTTGACAATATTTTCAACATTTACGAAATATTACACGCGGTTTAGGCTGAACGCGCGATTCAATGTTCTAAAACCAATGTCACAAGCACGAGGATTATTATCTCCGACTTGCAATTGACCAGTTGTTGAAGTCGGGTAAAAAGTAGCTATTTTCCCCAATAGCTACTTATTCGCAACTTGCAACTATTTAGCAAATTGTTCGCAACTATACGTATACGTATAGATACTATATCCACAGCTATATTATTTCCATCTCAAAGGTATTTATAAACACGGGCCAAGTCTATCCTATACCGATTCGAAACCTTATAAACGCTCCACCTTCGCGCGGGAACACGCGAAAACTATAGATGCGTGAATACGTCAAAGCGTGAATGTGGCGCCGATTCGCTTTATTTTTCGCGGATTCTCTCCGTGTTAACCACTTTTGGTCGGTTTATCGACCCGCGTCAAATGGGATTCACGTGCGAACGCAATATTCGAACGCGTGAAAGTGCGAATGTGGGGGGGCGTTCGCGGGTTCGTGCATGGTTCGTGCCTTGTTAACGCCTTGTTGTCGGTATTTTGGCCCGCGTCAGAGGGCCAGCGAACGCGCAAAAGCAACAAGGCTCCACATTCGCAACTTTTATAAAATTTTAGCCCAATACCACTAATACTGGACAAAATATTACAAACATTATTACTATTTATTACATACACCATCTTCATTTCCTCCATTTCTTTTAAATTTGTTTTTTACTTTTAATATTGACCTAGTGACATCGTCGTGCGTGCGCACTATACTGTGAACACAATTATGAACACTGCGAATGTGGAGCCTAGAAGATTTCACGCGCAATTCGCGCCCGCGCACGTAGCCCGCGGATTGCGCGTGAATGTAGAGGGCTCTAAAGAGCCTGCGAACGAGAGAAAGCCGCCCTACTTTGAAAATCGAAGTTCGAAGTGTCACTCGTCATTCGAGACTAAATCGAGAGAAAGGAGCTAACATAACTTCGTACACAACAGACTCCACATTCGCGCGACACTTAAATAAACAAAACAAAACATTTGCCCAATACTGAACAAAATATTACAAACCTTGTTCAATTACGATTAATACTCGTCATTCTGGTCTTCGTTTCCTCCATTTCTTTTTTAATGTAGACATAATAATACGTAATGAATTCACTCTGGGAATGAAGGCGTGAAGGTATGTATGTATGTAATAATACGTCAAGTGCGCTAACTTTACTGTGAACACTGCGGATGTGGAGCCGAGAAGAGTTTACGCGTGCTTCTCGCCGTTCGCAACCGATCAAATGAATATTTTTCTGTAATAAGTTGGAGCTGCGGCTATTATGCCGCACCTCACCTCACCACATGCATTGTGTTTGCCACAAGCACTACAGGACGCAACTGTACGTTAGAGTGGGATAGAAGTACATCGTGCTCACTTAATATATAGTTGCGTCCCGCAATGTTTGTGGCTAACACCAAGCATGTTTATTATGCGGCATTATACTTGGTGTGGTTATCGATTGCTTGAAAGTTTTACATGAAAGTTTACGATTGTCTATGGAAAACGTTAACGAAATATCATAGATACCTGTATAAAATATCTTTACTTACCGTTAAATCTGTCAAAAATGATCAGGAGATGTCGAAAATTGTAGATTCAATTTCTTAAATTACTATAATTGATTACATCTAATTTAACTAATTTTGTAACAGGTTTTCAATAAACTTTATTATATCTAACTAACCATGTCGCATGTGGCTGACGTTAAAGTTCTTATTTCTAGGTTATTTTCTATGAAAAATGGGTAAGTAGAGACTTTCTAATTAACTACAATTAATTCTCCTATATCCTAGATTTTCATTTTATTGCTTTAGCCATATCAAAGACCATAATTATTGTTATCATAAATTTTGCGTATTGTGCATATTGCATCACTTTTTTGTTTTTGTTGCCTTGCGATTGTTTTCAGTTGTCTATTATAGTAGTTTAGTGAAAAAAAGATGATGTTAAATATACAAATAATAACTTGTACAAAATGAACAGTGGTTTTCCTTTGAAAAGCCAGTGTATTGATATCATCATCAGTTTTCTATGTTTTGTTAACTTTGTAATGAATAGCACACTATTTGATTTATAATATCAGTAAGGGGGAGGGTGGTGTACATGTCTTCAGTCAATACAAAATGGAGCAACTCAAAAAACAGCCATACTTATATTTGCCAGAATAACTTCTAGGAAAATTAATAAAAGCAACAACCATTACATTGTTTTGGTATCCTATTAGCCTAATTGGTAGTTAATTTGCCAATAAACCTAGCAGTCCCAGGTTCAAATTCTAGAGCTTAGTTTGGGACCAGGTCAATTTTGTGTGTTTGTGCCCTGATTTACATATATTTATTTAATTTGGCATGCAATGCGATTGCATTCCAATTTAATAGCAATAGCAATAATATAGCAATGCAAAAGCTTTTATTCTGGACTATTTCATATTCAGCCATTTTTTTAATTAAAAAAAAGTGTTTTTTCTTTATGTACACACAACATCACACCTAACTAACCATTAAAGACAGAGCAAAGAGAAAAAGAAAGAGATGTATATATGTGTATTATGTCAACTTCTATGCATTCTAGTGCGACTCTCTTTCATGCAATATTTCAGATTTCTGATTGGTTAAAGGAACATTTTTTTTTTTTACATGTATTATGTATATTGTGTATGACACATGTTTTATTTTTTGATATCTATAAACTATAATCTAAATAATTATAGATAGAGACTAAAAAGAAAAGTTATTTTTTTAGAATTACAAAATTTGTTTGGTCCTTTTTCAATCTGTATTATTATTTTAATTAATGAATGATAATTATTAATGTTTCAGCCTGATAAAAGCTGGAGTTAGAAATTTCAGTCATGGGGCAGACAAATCTGCCCAAACCTTGGTTAGAAACAGTGTGCCTGCCCTGCCGCCACTGTCGGAACCCATGCCAAACCTCCCACCGGTGGTGTATTCCTCTGTCAAGCTAGAAGATTGTCTTACAGAGGTAACCATCCTCAGCAATGGGCTACGGGTTGCATCAGAAAAGAAATTTGGGCAGTTTTGTACCGCTGGCGGTAAGGGATTTATAATTATAAATCATCTTGTGTAGTCTTTCCAGGAGCCCCCACAAGATGTATTGGACATCCAGCATAACTTACCCATGAGCATACCTTGGGTGGGTCTCAGACATCCTCTAGTCCCAGTAGTTCGGTTGATTAGTCCGGGGCCGAACTACAGCCACACTTTTCTTCCCATTAGTTCGGTTATAACGTCAAACCGAACTATTGGGAAGTGGTGTGTAGTTCGGTTAATGATGTGCAAACAACTTTTATTATTAAAAAAACGGACCAAGTGCGAATCGGATACGCCAAAAAATCTGTATTTTGGATTGAGGGACAAACTTAACTTAGCCATTGAAAAAATATTGTCCCTATACCTACCTACAATATCCATCGAAATAGGTCGTGGTTAGTTTGTAAACTGCAATTTAGTTTGTAATTACAAACTAAACTATTTTTATTGTGATGTAATATTATGATTAATGTCGAATTTCCTGAAGATTAGGATAGCATGTTCAGTTATTTTCTAGAGGTCAGGGCACTGTATATTATATTTTATTCTAGAATAAGCGTATTTTATTTCATTTGCTAAAATGGTGACATTTTTAGTAATCAGAAAAGGCTGACGTCACTGTAACTGTCAAAACTTGTTTTGATGTATATTTTTTTGTAAAGAGGATTTATGCTTTGGTTCTTTGGCGGTGTCAGAATAGCTTACTAATATAATGTAATGAAATCCAACCCAATTATTTATTTAATTTTGACACAGTTGCTTTCCGATTTAATCCATCAAATTAATATGTGTGATAGATCGTTAAGTAAGGCTTATTTAGAAATAACAAATAGAGTGGTACCTCAATTATAAGTAAAAAAAATATATTTAAAATTTTGACTTACCTGTTTTTTACATAAGTGTTAAAGATAGAGAGTCCATTTTCTCTTAAAACAAGAAGAAGTTAGAAGTTACTTTACCTTTTGTTATTAAAAAAAATAATGTAATGAAAATGCCTCTTTGATTTTTTAATTAGCTGCATCCTTAACCGTACTTTTGAGTCGTTTTAATTCTCAGTAGTTCGGTTTGACGTCATAACCGAACTAATGGGAAGAAAAGTGTGGCAGTAGTTCGGCCCCGGACTAATCAACCGAACTACTGGGACTAGAGGTCAGACATGTATATGCTTTTAGTCTGTAGTGCTATAGACACATTGAGTGACAAATTTACAGGATGTCCAGGCCAAAACGTAGTGAAGTAAAAATAGTTGGCCATGTTTAATATTGAACCATACAGATAAAAGCTGATAAAGATGTTTGGAAGAAAAAGATGCGCTGCGTGAATTCCAAAAGAGTAGGATAGGGCTAAATGATGTCTTATGTTGGACTATTTTGTGCTGATGAGTAAGTACATCAGCAGTGACGCACTCAGAACTACTGAGATCAAGACAAGGTGAGCCTTGATCTTTCTGATAAGGATGTTCGTTCACACATAGTTAAAAACTATAATATTACCATTGCCGGTATATGTTTTAAATTAAGGCTGGTGTAAAGTAAATAAGAATTTGGCATAATGTAAATCAGATTTGTATAAAGGTGTTCTGCAGCTGACTGCAGATGGCAACAGCAAGCGTCCGATACCTGCTGCTGCCTTTGCCGTTGCCTTCAGTGGTTGCGACTCAGCACCCATAAAAAATTGTTAGTAAAATTTACATGGATCGATTTGAATTGATTCAACTGCTTTTGTTTTTCAGTGGTTATTGACTCTGGCCCGAGATATGAAGTTGCCTACCCAAATGGTATATGTCATTTCCTAGAGAAATTAAGCTTTGGTGTGAGTATCAGATTTTTTCAATATCCGCTATACAAGATTTAATTTGTTATATTATATAAATCTTTGGCGAGTTTCAGACACTTTGTAGTTAAAACTTACGGATGTATGAAACATTTACTCCTGATATCAAATTCATCAAGAATAAATCAAAGATATTCCATTTTTAAGGCCACCCATAAATTTGCAACCCGTGATGTGATGCTGCGGGAGTTAGAAAGGCACGGTGGCATCTGTGACTGCCAGGGCTCACGGGATACCACAGTCTATGCGACCAGTGCCGACTCCAGAGGGCTAGAAGCAGTCACCCAGGTAAGACGTGACCAGTTTCACTATTCAAGGCTCACTGCTCTTAAATCGGGTTTTTAAGCTTAACAGTTTATTATTGAAATTATAAAATTTGGACACATGGGGTTGATTCAAATTTATAAGGCATGTCAAGACCACCCTACTGAAGTAGTTCCTTGATCACTGATCACACCCATACTCTTATCCTAACATGATAGATACCATTACAAAACTAATAACCAAAAAAAAAGGCTAATGTTTATATGCTTGATGTTTTAAAGGTGCTGGCAGAAGTTACATTGAGGCCACGTCTCTCTGTAGAGGAAATAGAGGCTGCAAGACAGGCTGTAGCATTTGAGCTGGAAACTATTGCTATGAGACCAGAACAGGAGACAATACTCATGGATATGATACATTTGGTTGGTTATTATAATTGTTTCAACATGCTGAGCCGAATCCTTTTTACACAACTGTTCAAAAAAAGAGTGTAATGTTTTCAGGGTTCATGTATGTATTGTACAGTCAACAGCATAAATAAGTGATCATTTATGTACCTTGTCGCTTTCAATCGTTTCACAATTTTGTATAGCATTTCAAACATAACGTTAAAGTGATAAGGTACATAAATGATCACTTATTTATGCTGTTGACTGTACAGTACCGGCAAATTATAAAGTTTGTACTTACATAATATATATTCAAGC
This sequence comes from Acleris emargana, assembly GCA_927399475.2. NCBI lineage: Eukaryota > Metazoa > Arthropoda > Insecta > Lepidoptera > Tortricidae > Acleris > Acleris emargana. The sequence goes on along the minus strand of OV656835.1, from coordinate 79,192,105 downwards.
ACATGAAAAGTCAAGTAGGGTTGGTTAATAACAATTTTATTAAAACTAGGCTTTACAAGGCCCAAAAAATATCAAAATTAAATTAAATTATTATTATTTTATGTGTTGACCTCACACTACAACTTAACGTCTTTAAATTCGATGCTCGTATATAAATATTTCTATCCTTTTACCTTTTTTAGTTTTTTCAGTCAAAATGTGAGTTTGAATTTGACGTTCAGTAAATCCGTAGCTATATCAGTTCAACACCTATGTTATGTGGTTGAAAATGTAACTAAAAATCGCCCATTTAAAAGACTTACAAAAAAGAATCCTCCAAAAATCGAAATCCGAAATAATATATAACTGTTCATATTTCATGTAACTTACGTCACAGTAGCTCTGTCTGCGCTCTCTTCCTTTCGATCCCATTCAATATGAGGAGTAAGCGAGGCCTATCGCATACGTGTCACACTTTACGGAAAGAACAGGTTTGGGCGCATAAGGTCCCAGACGCAAAACGTCCCTCCACCAAGATCACGTCCCATTCGCAAAACGTCTTCTTTGCAAACGGTCCCTTGTGCAAAATACCTCTTTCGCATTACGTCCCTTTCGCAAGATGTCGCTTCTGTAAAAGCCTCTTTCGCTGAACGTCCGCCCTGCATAATGGCGCTTTAGCAAAACGTGCCGTATGCGAAAGGTCACAAATGCAAAATGTCCCGTCTGTAAAATGCTTGTTTAAGTAAAGATAAACTAGGCCCTCTTCTCATGGACTGAAGAGAGAAATGAGCAAAGTCCCTACCTGCATCTTTGGTGAGTTCACATTACTAAAAATATAAAAATTGGCTAAGAAACTACGAAGAAGCGAACTAACTGTAAGCGATTTCATAATTACAATAACTATTATGCGACAAAATCAAGACTCATAAAGTCATAAACATGCTCTTGTGGGGATTTTACTATAGCGGGAATAAACGTATAGATATTATACGGGACATTTTGCGAAAGGAACGCATCGCGAACGGGACATTATGCGAAAGGAACGTAATGCGAACGGGACATTTCGTGAATGGGACCTGCGACAGAGACGTAATTTATGTGAAGGGACATTTTGAGAGTGGGATATTTTGCAGAAAGACGGTTTTAAAAATGGGACATTTATAAAAGGGTCCTTTTGAGAAAGGGACAAAGGGACATTATGCACCCAAACTAGAAAACGTTGTATAAACAGTTTTTACTTAAGTGTCTTAATTCCATTTATTGCAGGCGGCATATAAGGGAAACACACTAGGACTACCAAAGATCTGTCCACAAGAGGAAGTAAACAAAATTGACCGTGGTATTATACTGAACTATCTGAAAAATCACTACATACCTAATCGAATGGTGGTTGCTGCTGTTGGGGTAAATAGAAACGACCTTTTTCTGAGAAAGTCAAAACATTACAGACAATATAAAAAAAACAACAGTGTTAACTTGTGTTTCGTGGAAATAGTAACATGCGTTACTTCCGAACTTAAAATGTAAATAAATATGCATTGTTACTAACGTAAAAATAAGAATTATTGAAAGAAAATAGGATGGTTAGTCCAAGAGTTCGAATAAAGTTCGATTCATTTTAACCGGTCTCGATACGTTTTATTATCCGCTTTGACACAGTATTGTATATATATATTGGTTTTCAGGTTGAACACCAGCCGTTTGTAGAATTCGTCCAGAAATACTTTGTAGATATGAAACCAACTTGGCATACTGAAGACAGCGAGTCATTTATACCGAAAGTCGATAAGTCTATTGCTCAATATACCGGTGGCATGGTGCAGGTAAAACATGAACAGATTATCTTTTAATTTACTATATTAAGTTAACATGGTCATATTATTCGCAATGTTTGATTGTAGGAGGAATGTGAAATCCCACTGTATCCGGGGTCGGATTTGCCGGAGCTGTCCCACGTCGTCATTGGTTTAGAAAGTGAGTCTATTATTTTAAAACCCTTTTACATCGATCTTATTCAAAGACCGCATCCTTCAAGTACTATAAGTAATTGTGCCTTAGCTCCTCTGTAGGAGTAGACAAGGTGCATTCAACTAATGCTAACGACGATAGGAATATATTAAAAATGCTCAGTTTAAGAATAATAATTGTAATGAGAAAATAATAAAGGTTGTTCACAAATGTCATATCTGGTGGATCCCAAACAAGGCTGGAGCTGTATCTCAGGACACAGTGAGTCGTTTCAGTGATTCGACATTACGGACATCAATTTGGTTTAGAAACTCCTATACAGGGTGTGGCCTGTAATAAGAGCAATCAATTAAAATATAGGCCCTTTAATTAATCAGTAATTAATTCCAAATGGTTTCAATTAAATAAAATGAAAAATAAGTTTACTGTTATTTTCTAACAAAATTAATAGAGCCAGCAATGTACTGCAGACATATGTGTCCAGTCGGTGTACTTGACATTAAGGTTTGACATTTTGCACGTATTAAATATCTACTAAATCAATATTGCTTATTAAACATATGCACTAATTAATTAAATTGCCACTTCTTTCAACTTTACGTAACAGGTTACAACCTTAATAATTAGGTGTGAACTGACGAAAGAACGAAATGAGTAAAACGCTATAAAGTAAGTTCAAACTATTTATTAAGCAGTTCCAACAAAAACAGTGCACTAATCACTGATAATAATTATGTCTATCTTACCGGGTAACCTCGATCTTAACCACTCAACTTGCACTTTAAACAATTGGTAAGGATGTTTGTTTAGCATGAGTACTACTACCGATGATACGATCTGTTACTCTGTTTGACTCCACTCCGACACGACACGTACTGAGGACAGGGTCTTGTCAAAACTAACGAAGAGAATTTCAGTGATAATCTGACTGGACAGTGAACACCCACACTCCACAATCAGAACCGCATTTGGAGACCCCACATTCGTCGCTTTGAGATGACAACAACAGGGATTATCTACCCGGAGAATACTTGTTAACCGTAGTCAACTTAACACAAGGCTCAGTTTACTTTTGCTCTTGTTGTATCATGGACATACTTCGTAATGCGTCGTAACTTATTTTATTATTGCAATTTGGAAAAGTTTTGATTTACCACCTTGACGTAAATTGTCAAATCATTACGTTGTAATAATAGAGTAGGTATTAAGTAGGTACATAATTCCTAAAAAGTTCACACTTACAATTACATTGTTTATGGTTTGTAAGATAATAAATAATAATGAACATTTCGAATAAATTAAATATCAAAAAACTCCACAGTACAGTCACCTGCAGATAAATCTAACCGAACAGCGAGCCAAAAAAATATGTTGCAAAGGTTTAACAAAAAAGACTAACCCGCGAAAAGGTCCGAAAAATTACATGTAACAGTATGTATGAAAACCGAACGTGTCAATTTTCCGCTTTCCACAGAAAATCGATTCAAAGCCGTCGCATAACACAAGATAACGACATTAAGGTTGAATAAGCGTGGATTGTAAATATCTTTACTTTTTAAATAAATTTGTTGTCAAAAGAAAACTTGCTAATAAAGGAACATGGAATACCGCTCTCACGCGATTAGTAGTTTCTAATGCGTGAGGTTAAGATCTAGTTTCGATTGATGGATTGTCATTATTATTATTTTCAAGTAGATACTATCTTATTAAGAAACATCGCCCCAAAAGTACCAGTGCATTTGAACTCAGCAGTGATAGCCTAGTAGCAGTGGGGTAGCTTAGTTGCTAGAACGGTTGCCTCCCATGCAGGAGGTCGTTCCCGGGTTCGATCCCGGGGCCTGCACCTCTAAATATTGGTTTACGATTTATGTGCAGTTTAAATCATTAATTACCACTTGCTACAACGGTGAAGGAAAACATAGTGAGGAAACCTGCATATCGGAGAAGGTTAAAACCCTTCGAAGATATGTGAAGTCCCCATCCCGCATCAGGCCAGCGGCACCACGGCACTACTACAGCCTAGCCCTCTGTAAAGAGGAGACCCGCGTCCAGCAGTGGGACGTATATGGGTTGTTGAGGGTGATTCACAACGAATACCTACTTAATAAAATTATGGAATGATTAAACACGAAAATAAACGCATTTTTTTGTAAACGTTTAGAAAACCACTACCTATTAAAAACAAACTAACTACGTAAAATGATTAACAAAAAGAAGATTATCAACGTGTTTATTTCCACAATTATTAACACAAATTAACAACACAACACACACTAACTGAGTAATCCTGAATAGCACGGTTTACTTTTTGGAGATGTATGTTCTTTCAGTTATTCTTGCACAAAGGCTGTTCTGTCGATAATAGAGGAACACAGTCACACTTTGGATATGTGCTATGCATGCTCCTGCGGGCTGCCTCAGATATCCCACATGCTTTGTTAGTGCACATCATTGACGATGGCTCCGCTGGTATGGTACTTATAGCTGATGCATAGCTGATGGTTGATGATGTCAGTGGTATGTTATCATTTACGTTTACGGTTTACACCTCGGCTTACTTTTCGTCTAGATCCAGCAAAATATCATCTCACAGTAAAGTAAAAGCAGTTCATGGCTATAGTTATTTATTATTTCGATTGTAATATTGTGATTTTTCAAGACATTTGACTTGACAACTTGACTTAGTCATTGACGTCATTGTTCACTACAGATAATCCGATGATTTTCTAGCGTCTGTAAAGATGTGAAATAAATACTTTATAGTTGTGGAATACAATTTTGCCGGATTAAGTTTTGTTGAAACGTGGCCAAAGCAACTCGACACACTTATTATTAATGAAAAAGTTCAGATTGAAATATTTGTCAATTATCAACACAAATTTTAAAAAAATCTAAATCAGTGCCATTATGTATGTCTTAAGAATGAAAATAGTTTCTAGTACATCTGGATAAAAGCTAATTTCGGTCGTTTCAAGAATATGTGACGTAGCATCCCCCGTACCAAGACACCAAATGACCGACGAGCGACCGTATTGCGATGTAAAAACCGTTGCCTGTGAAGTTTAATTTGAATGGCATTTTTTTCCAAATATTAGGACTTTGTCACATTAAGATATTTCAATTGTGACTGCTAATAATCTAAGGAATCATTCTTTAAATTTATTGCTCCTGTTACAGGCCACACCCTGTATATTATAACATTTATAACCCACAGGAATAATAAAGTTTTGGTACATTTCCTTTACTTATAGTACTTGTGGATCTATGTTTAAACTGTGTTGTGGGCTGGCAGGCTGTTCTCACAGCGATCCCGACTTCGTGGCCACGTGCGTCCTGAACATGATGATGGGAGGCGGTGGCTCCTTCTCCGCCGGCGGCCCCGGCAAGGGCATGTACACGCGCCTCTACACAAACGTCCTCAACAGGTAATTCTACTCAATATGTGGCCATCCTAATTAAAACCACCTTACGGTTTATGTTGACGCTATTCTCACTGCTTTTGATAATTACTTAAATAACAAGAGTAAGAAAAGCGAAACCGCAATTACATTCGGAAACAGTCAATGCTTCTACCCTTTTGCTGTTAACTACTTGATCACTAGAACCGTTAATCCGTCCGATCATCGTCTCAGAATCAATATTTTGTCGACCTCTTATCAGACGCAGTGCGTAATTTTAAAAGGCTTAACAAAAATTTCGCATTTGATCAAAACAATCCTTTATCAATTATCATAGTACTGTAACCTATGGCGTTTCAGATATCACTGGATGTTCAACGCCACGGCTTACAACCACGCTTATGGCGACACTGGCTTGTTCTGTGTGCACTCCGCGTCACCCCCGAACAGAATCTATGACACCACACTAGTCATCGCCCGCGAGCTGGCCAATATGGCGGGGAAAGTCGGCGAAACTGAGCTGAAGGTAAGATTCTACCAATCTCAAACAGGTACCGTGGATGGTTCTAAATGAACGTTTATGGGCATTTTTTTTTTCTAGTGTACCTAGCGTTTTTCACGTGTCCGACAACTTCATTTAATATTTTTTACATGATTATGTTAAAAACTTTGACTTGTAGCTAAATTACCAGATAAACAATACTCTTACGTTTAAAATTATGCTACTAGAAGTATTCAATAACGTTAAATTTACAGTTTTTTTGTTATTTTTGTTCCCTAAGACCCCCAATTTTTTCCGCGTCCAGGCCTGGTGTTACATTTTCGAACTTCAAATAAACAAGTTTGGAAACTTTTGTCGTACATGAGAACACTTGTTTTCGGGAGTCTAATATGTGAATTTACTAAAAACGCCCTTAATTTGTCTCCTTTAGAGTTAATATTTAACAAAAAACTAGTTTAAATCGTGTCCACCACATTCGACATAAGGGGAATTCCCCCTTTCCGTTACCGTATATTAGGCTTAAGGTATCATTTTTATTACCAAAATATATCTTTATTTTCATCTAGAAACTTTAGTTTTCACGTAGCAGCACAATATTTGTCTTCAAACGGTCTGTAAACGAAAAAATTGTGTGTTGAAGTGTCGTGCTTTACGTGGTTCAAAATGGGTTCCACCACTCCGTTACCAAGATTTGAAGGTAAAATCTTTATCTTTATGTTGTTGTGATACATTTACCTAAATAATTGTTTATATCTAAACTCAATTTCACTAAAATATCTTTACAATCAAGATCGAATGCATATTTAATTTGTATTTCAAAGTGCAAAACATTACTTCCGTTACTTCCCCTTTCGTTGCCATGTCGGCAGTCATGTATAAGGGGAATCTAAAAAGTAACGGAATGGAAACATAAAGTTATGTTTACACTGAGATCACATTTGAATAAATTATAGTATTTACATAGGTAAATTTATTTGTAGGTACCACAAAAGTAAATCATCTTATACGGTTTGCAAAATTGTCTTTAGAATAATACAACGTGTTATTTTTAATCTGCTGCGTAGTTGCAATAACATTAACCGCAGATATCTCAATTAAATTTAAATAATACGACTAAACTACCTACATTTGTTATAGAAATGGCTCCTCTCACAGCTGCCGAAAAACAAAAACGGTATCGGGAAAGGATTAAAAATAACCCTATTAAATATGAAATCCAAAGAAAAAAGGACGTGGCGAGAATAAAAAAAAATATAAAGGCAAGAAAAATTGCAACTACCAAACTATCAAACTATCCCGAAAAATGAAGCATCCACCAAAGAATAGGTACCTACCTAATACCATTGCAGTTGCTCATAATTTGTCTCTCAATAATCAGTATTGGTCAGGAAAGTCTAAAATGTAACCACTATAAATATGCGATAACCATAACCCTCATTTTGCTTTGGTCAGTCGGGTTAATAAAGCTTTTGTGGATTTGTGATCTTGGTATAACTGCAGCCTTATGATTTCGTTACCATTATTTTCGTTACCGTCCTTTGAAAATAATTAACATTTTATTTTATTATTAAATCCCCAATTGATAAACATTGCAATGTGTGTATTATATGGATAAACTTTTTACTAAAGTATCCACGTATAAATAAATTTGTCGGGTAAACCTCATAACGTCCAACTGGTAAAGAAAATTGTAAGTAGTTTTGGTCGTCTGGTAACGAAATAGTTACAATAATCGTAATTTCTTTCAAATTAGTTCATAATGTTTTGAAAATAAAACTTATTTTCATAACTTACTATATTTTCAAGTAAGTAAAGCATTTGTTTATCCCCGTTTTACTTTCTTTCAAGTTATATCAATAAATGTATATGGTAACGGAAGGGAAACAAATATGAGCCCGAGCCACTTTGAAATCGCTGTATAAATTTAATTTCCGTATGTTTTACAAAACCATTGCTAAATTAAGATACCTAAGACTACTAAAAATGCTTCAACACCCTTAAAGTTCAACAATTAATAAGTTCGAAAAAAAATAATCACAAATCTGTTGGTACAACTTTGAAAAAAAATGCCCTTATAACATCTTATAGGTAAAAACTTAAATAAAGGTCCTCTTGCATGTAGTTGTGTATAAAACTAGGGAGCCTGCCGTTTGGCAAAAATATGTTTGCCAAATGTATCGTTTCCCAACTTTTTCGTTTGCCAAGCCAATGTTATATAATTTTTTTGAAATATTTACGGTTACAAAAAACAAAGCTGGTGGGCAAATGAAACGGTTGGGAAACGATACCTTTGGCACAGATAACAGAATACAAGTACAGATACCCAATCTCATACAGCAAAAGCGTGCCGTCCTAATGTAGGCAATTCGGTAGGCAATTTTAGTCCCGTAGTTACACCAGTAGATGCCGTATCTGAGCCACCACTGGATGCTGGCAGCCTACCTAATAGTTTTAGTAACGTACCTATCACCAGATGGCATTGACTTCAAGAATGAGACGTCAAGAAAATTGTTGATTTAAAATTAATATGTAATGAATGGCTATAATCCTACCGGTGACATTGTGGTAGCGTTTTATTAATTCATAGGAAAATCTGCCCTGATTAATGATGTCCAGGACAAAATAGGAAAGCTTTAATGACATGTTTGGGACGTTTTTTGCTGACAATAAATAAAAGCAATAGGTAAAAATAACTGGTTTATTAGGTTTAAAGAATTTATTTTCTCATAAGAATTTTACAATTCACTTACATGAGAATTAAGAATAAGTTAAAAATAGTTTGGTGAGCGTATTTAAGCGTGCGTATTTACATAAAAAGGAAATATCGCCTTCAACTTCAACTTTATCCGAATCCAACGAAACAAAGTTATACACTCGGCGTCAAAAAAATCGCACCTTTTGGTATGTTGACTTCAAGCAGCTATTAAACCCTATTAAATCTAAGATAAGGTATGAGTGTGGGGCCTCATTTTAAAGGTTATTGAATCCTTTAATTTAGTAAAATGTGATAATGATTACTAAGCTTAAAAAAAAACTTTTTTCATGAAAAGAGGAAAAACATTTATTCACGCCAAAATTACACAATCTAAAAACATAACAAAATTAAAAAATACAGTAAAACAAATTCTTAAAACCAAACTTAAAACCTAGTGTTACCTCCCCTAGCCCTAATTACAGCCTCCATGCGATCCTTCATTGACCTCACCAACGTCACGATGCGTTCTTGAGGAATGTCACTCCACTCCTCGACGACGGCGTCCCGAAGCTGTTCAAGGGTGGCAGGGGCAGTATCACGAGACCGCACCGCGGGTTCAGGTCAGGACCTCGCTGGCCACTGCATCACGGGGATCCCAACCTGATCCAGGTAGTCCCGAACAATCAACGCCGTATGAGAGCGGGCGTTGTCGTGCATGAATGTGAATTCAGGCCCGACAAAACCAGCATACGGGACCACGTGGTTCTCCAGGATCTCTGTGATGTACCGATGAGCAGTCAGGGACCCCTGGCCACGTCCACCTCCAGTGCGGGAGACGCACACAAGGTCGGTTTGGCCCGATTTTAAAGTTTATTAACTGTGCTTTCAAATGATACTAATATTGGTAGGGTACAATAAATAAGTTAAGAGCTTTATTCGCTTGAAGTCAAAATTTCAAAAGGTGCGATTTTTTTGACGCCGAGTGTAGTTTAAAAATGTTTGTACACAAACTGTCAGCGCGTTTTGATACTTCAATGGTTAAAGATAGCACGTTGTTTGTTCCGTGTTTGTACTAATATTTTAATACACCGAAACCGCCAAAACAGTATTTTGTAATATTCATTTATATTCGTCAAGACATTATTTTCTCTATTGTTTTTTTGTTTTTAATATAAAAGAAGTATTTTGAGTATTGATTTTACGCATCAAACAAGAATTTGTAAAAACGAAACGCTTGGGGTCTGTGAGTGCATAGTAGTTTCGCGATCCGTGATGGCACCATCTAGTGACAGTACCTAATAAGGCGTAGCAAGCTTGAAAGCTTATAAGTTTTTTATGAGTTAGATGGAGTTAATATAAAATTTGTTGCATTTATTAAACTTATAAAATATACCCTACTTTATGTAGAGAAGGATGTTTTTGATGTAATTAAATTACGTTGAATTTATTAAGGTGCAAAAATCATTCAATCTTCACGATTACTGATTCAAATGTTTCGCTCGATACCTGTGACGCCATCTATGAGTTTATTAAAGTAATAATTATACGTTGTTCGAGTTGGGAGGCCATGCCTTTGGTAAACACATTTCGCCGAAACAAAGGTAATCCACAAAACGAATATAGAATTTACGTCAAATATCAAGTGTGGAATGTCGAACGGTCTGTACAGATGTGTTTTACGTGTTTTTTTTACCTATACCGAATCTAACAATAACCCACTTGCAATAAGGTGCGATGGGTGCATAGATATTTGTGATCGAGACTACAGGATATTTTGTGCATTAACGTGTGGAGCCGTGGGTTCGCGTTTTGTCCCCCGATTTTTGTTTTTTGTCCGGCGTTAAAAGGACCGCGAACTTAACTGTGAAATTACCATGAACTACTGCGAGTCATCGTTTATCACACCGCGAAGCATCGGTAACTTGGCGCCGCGAAATCGTGCCATGATCCGCGGCCTATGTGTAGAATAGGGCAACACTCTCCGTTCCCGAAATTTTGCACGTCAATGAGTCACAAATTTTGTAAGTAACATTCGTAACATTTTCGTTACATGAAACTGTACGAAAAGAGTTTAATAAAGATATCCCCCTAGACGCATGTTATGCCTGGAGACTGAAGTCCATTAAGATGGAGTTGGAAGGATCCCTTCTAGGCGGGGGTTACGCCTGGGTACTGAAGTCCATTGAAATGGAGTTGGAAGGATCCCTTCTAGGCGGGGGTTTTGCCTGGGGACTGAAGTCCATTGAAATGGAGTTGGAAGGATCCCTTCTAGGCGGGGGTTTTGCCTGGGGACTGAAGTCCATTGAAATGGAGTTGGAAGGATCCCTTCTAGGCGGCGGTTACGCCTGGGTAGTGAAGTCCATTGAAATGGAGTTGGAAGGATCCCTTCTAGGCGGGGGTTACGCCTGGGGACTGAAGTCCATTGAAATGGAGTTGGAAGGATCCCTTCTAGGCGGGGGTTACGCCTGGGGACTGAAGTCCATTGAAATGGAGTTGGAAGGATCCCTTCTAGGCGGGGGTTACGCCTGGGTACTGAAGTCCATTGAAATGGAGTTGGAAGGATCCCTTCTAGGCGGGGGTTTTGCCTGGGGACTGAAGTCCATTGAAATGGAGTTGAAAGGATCCCTTCTAGGCGGGGGTTACGCCTGGGGACTGAAGTCCATTGAGATGGCGTTGGAAGGATCCCTTCTAGGCGGGGGTTACGCCTGGGGACTGAAGTCCATTGAGATGGCGTTGGAAGGATCCCTTCTAGGCGGGGGCTACGGCTGGGGACTGAAGTCCATTGAGATGGCGTTGGAAGGATCCCTTCTAGGCGGGGGCTACGCCTGGGGACTGAAGTCCATTGAGATGGCGTTGGAAGGATCCCTTCTAGGCGGGGGTTACGCCTGGGGACTGAAGTCCATTGAGATGGCGTTGGGAGGATCCCTTCTAAGCGGGGGCTACGCCTGGGGACTGAAGTACATTGAGATGGCGTTGGAAGGATCCCTTCTAGGCGGGGGCTACGCCTGGGTACTGAAGTCCATTGAGATGGCGTTGGAAGGATCCCTTCTAGGCGGGGGCTACGCCTGGGTACTGAAGTCCATAGAGATGGCGTTGGAAGGATCCCTTCTAGGCGGGGGTTACGCCTGGGTACTGAAGTCCATTGAGATGACGTGATGATGGCGTGGCGTGTCTGACTTGACTCCTACTTAGCTAGACGTCGCTAGTGTCGCTGCGCGAGCGATGCTATCATATTTTTGTTATGTAATTTGGCAAATATAGTGATGCTGCTAAATAGCTTTATTTTTTATTGTTGATTAGGTTTATAAAATAAATGTAATCGTTTAAGTATTCTGTTATAATTTGTTAACTTAATTTAATTTACCTACCTGCTATAAAATAAGGTATCATACACCGTCTATCATGACGCTAGAACTATTGCCATCGTTTGGTAAAGTCTAGATAGGCATTTTAATGTACTATTAAAATAAAACGCAATGACATGGTTGAAGTCGTATCGGCGAATCAATTTGCTCGAAGAACGAGATTATTGTCAAACACTAGTTATTAACGATCCGTTTCGCATATAGGAAGTAAATAGTTCAGTTACTTTGATGTTAGTTTTATGAAATATGTGCACAGTTTTCCATAATTTATTTTTATAAATGGGTAAAACAATAATTTTCGGTCTAGGCAACTGAAACCTTAGTCTTGCACAGTGGACGTGCGCGGTGTCAAGCTCGCTATGAGAATGACTTAGGCACTTGTCCCACCAAGAGCGAGTAAGCGATTAGCTATCGGCGATTTTCTCGCCCAAGAAACGAACCAAATATAAGGATCCTGTGTTTGTAAAAGAGACACGTATACTAATCGTTCATCGCTGGCTGTTCACACTGCCGGCGAGAACACTCGCTCTACTAGTTTGTCGCCGCGATAAGAGCGATAAGATAAAACTAGCTCAGCGATACTCGCTCGGCGATACTCACTTGGTAGTTAGAACTCAAGCTGCGATACCAAAGCGGTGATTTTACGACGTGGATTTCAGTGCAGATATTTGCTATGAATTTGAGCAAAGCATTTGAGCTGTCATTGTTGTCTAGTTCAGACGACGATGATGATGAATTGTAATTGCACTCGAACACTCGCCTATAGCCGAGCGACAAAACTATTGGAGCTAACACTCGCTTCTCGTCGCTCGCCCACTCGTTTCTAGTTTATCGTTCTACTCGTTTATCGCTCATCGTCGGCGGTGGGACAAGTGCCTAATAGTGCTCGAAGTTCGTTTTGGTCGATTGCTGTGGAGTGACAATTAACGCTCCACGGTTTCTTCACCCGGCTGATAATTACAACGGATGTTATATAACATGAGCATTCGACTTTTATTATGTTCGCAGCGGGCGAAGACGCAGCTGCAGTCGATGCTGCTGATGAACCTGGAGGCGCGGCCCGTGGTGTTCGAGGACGTCGGCCGCCAGGTGCTGGCCACGGGCAAGAGGAAGCCGCCTTCCTTCTTTATCAACGAGATTGGTAACCTTGGATACTCTTAAATTATTCCGTTTTGCACTTCTTCTTCACTCCAGTTTGAAACCGAAAGTCGTTTTCAGGACCTTAGCACTGCATGAACCACCTTTGTGCGAGTAGTAACACAGAGTCGATCAAATACGAGTATTATTTTCAACCCGTCTCACTCCCATGAGACATTTATTTTCCCGAGGAGTTGAGAGGCAGAAAGACTGTATGAAATATGTTTTCATTAGGGGGGCTATCAGGCTACACAAGAACTTCTACAGGGGCTCTGTTCTACTCGGTAAAACTATATTGCTTATGACGTGCCATCGTATTGTCAACGTTACGATAGCTCTTACCTGATGATAGTTATAGCGGTCGAGTTAAAAACAATGCCTTAACAAGTCAAAGCCAATATGGCTTTACCGAGTAGAATAGAGCCCCGGGCCGTATTAATTAACTGATCTTGAGTGAGATTCCTTCTAGTTGAAGTGTCAGAGTAGATGTCAAAACCAATTTATCACGCATGTTTAGACCTACTCAGGGCACACTTTTCCTTGAGATTTAACCATTAGTCAGTTTAACTACTAAACAACAGCCTAAGTCGGCTAGACCTTTTTTAAAAAGATCTTTTACTTATAATGAAAAATTATATCCTATATTTATTAGGGTTCTGGAGTCAAACTAGGAGCCATTATAGTTTTGCCATATCCGTCGTTCTGTCTTTATGTCACACTCACTTTTTCTCAGAAACTCTAAGTTACAAAACTGAACTTATGTGCACACATACGTCATTGTACCGCGCATTAAATTCAGTGAGTGATTGAAGAAAAAAAAATTAGCATACAAGTAAAACTAAGGTTTTTTTTAGTAAAGAATAGGGAATATGCATGTTTTTTTTTTACAGCTTCAATTGAAGCTGATTCATGTAACAAACAGATCACAAAAATCATTTTTTGAATAACTATAAAAATAACCAAGATATAAGCCAACAAAGATTTGTTCCTATCTCTTTCTAGAAAAACGGAATTTTACATGGAGTTTATATGGCCGCAGTGCACAATGACGTCACGGTGCACATCGGATCTCTCTGTCTAATTAGAAGTTTGAAATGCTTATAACCAAGGATCGGAAATTCGGATCGATATTTACCTATACTTTCGCGCCGGCTTCGTTGTTCAGTTGTATGGAGGTGGACTCAATCATATAATTCATAATAAAATTTCCAGGATTTCAAAATAAATAAATTACACCGGCATTAATTCATAATTATTTATTTATATTAACTGTTTCAAGTTATTTTCCATGTATATGTTTAACCAAATGTTATTTAATTTACCTGTAACTTATTAACCTAACAAATTTATAGGAGCAAAACAGAATGTTTTATCCTACATGTAAAGTAATTATTATATTAACGTTTTGTAGAATCCCAGAATCCCAGAACTTAAATTATTAAAATAATATTTTTAAGAAGCCGACGCTATGTTTGCCTATCTTCTTCCGGGATTTTGCCAACTTTAGGTAAATATCGATCCGAATTTCCGATCCCTACTTATAACTTGCGTATTTCTTGACCGATTTTAATTTTAATTTCCGTTTTGGTGATCTCTTTTACGGTATTTTCATATTTTGATGAGAAATGCGATTTTTAAAATCCATGCATATTCCCTATTAAAGGATAGATCTTGATAAAATCATTTTATATGTGTAATGAATGACTATGCGGAAGCCGACTTCGCCGGCTGGGTTTTATAAGGATCCGTTAGATCAAATTTCGGTCAGGAATGTCAAAACTTGTATGAAGTTACTAAAATTTGATCTGACATTTTTACTTACGTGGTTTTATAAAACCGACCCTAAGTAGTGACCCTCCAAGGTAAGGGCAAATATTTGTGCGATGAACACGAATATTTGTGTCCGAGTCTTGGATATTTCAATCTATATAAGTATTTATTTCTCACGTCTGGTACCCAAAACACAAGTTTCAAGCTTAATTTGGGGCTAGGTCAATTTGTGTGCAATTGTTCCCCGATATTTATTTATTTATATGTTTTAATCAAGTTTTACATTTCGGGTACCGTTTAGAAAATATTGAACTTGTGTAATTTTCGCTAGAGTTATGCTTATATATTTATCTATTAATTGACCATAGAAAATGTTAATATTACATGGTAACCATAAAAAACAAATTGTACTTTCAGAAAAAATCACAGCAGACGACATTGTCCGCGTAGCTCGGCGCATGCTGGCCGGGCGGCCGTCGGTGGCGGCGCGCGGCAAGCTCGCGCACCTGCCCTCCTACGACGAGATCCACGCCAACATGGCCCTAGACAAGTCCGACGCGCCCCAGGGCCGGCGGATCAACCTTTTCCGCGCCTGAGAGTCACCATTGCCATACCCCGGCACTGACCGAAAGACCCCTGTTAAAATGTTGCCAACACACACGATACCAGAGGCCTTCAGATCAGTCCCTGTGACGCTACCCTCTAACGCAACAGCGAACAGCTCGCCAGCGAGTTCACCGATGTACCTAATATAAGTTGACTGGCAGGCCGGCATGGCATTCTACCGACCATAATGATTGTAGAATATATGTATAGACTTAAAGTCCACCTGTGTCAAATTGCTGGTTTACGTCAATTCCATAAATGTTTTATATTTTGTTATCAACGCGATCGGTAGAAGTTATGTTGGTCAAGCTTACTGGATTCATAGCAACGATCAAAAGCGGAAGTCCAAAATACGGTAAGTACAGCGATATGTCCGAGTGATCGTAATATTTGGTCTCCGCTTCACACATTGCTACGAGATTGGGAATCGACGGCGAGTTCTACTCTGTTGCTGTAACAATAACATAGCCGAATAGAACTCGATTAAATGTACACAAACAGAAAATAAGGTGTACAGCGAACTCGGTTCGTATTGCATTTGCCCTACTGCGATGTAGTTTTTATTATATAGCTAAAAGCACAAATTTACCCAGTTTCTTTTAATGTTAAAATATCATGTCTACTAATTTGATTAATTTGCACGATTGTGTATAATATGCAATACAAGTATGCAAATTCTTTGTAAATAGGAAGAATACAAAAAAAAAGTAGAATATGAATGAGGACTTGGTTTGAACGTATGATTCGTCCTCATTCAATTAATGTAATAAAAAAATAGTCATTTAATTCCCGACCCAGGTAAACAGGTTTATTTCATTGATATGGGTTCATATTATGTAGCGGCTTGATAATAATAATTACATTACATTTTGAATTTACTACAACTTTAGCTATATTGTTTAATAAAATATATGTTTCTAAGGTATATAGTTTTATTAAAACCATTAGGTGCATTGGCTCCATTTGATCTCAGTTTTTTCGTGGTCCCATTAATGGGCGCGCAAGATCTTGATGCGCGGCTTAACACTTTAACTGTCCCTCGCTTCCATCAATGGCCTGGCTTGGTACGTCCATGCATTACATGTAATGCACGACTGGGTAGTGTTTTACATATATACGTGGACGTGCCGAGCTAGGTCACCAGTGCATTACATGTAATGCATGGACAGTCAAAGTGTTAAGATCTACACTCCTGTATCGACCTGATCAGTTGACAAGCGCGGTTTGAGGCGGACGGACACATGGATCGACGAAAATGGAGGATGAGGAATCTATTGATATGCGTAAACCCACAAGCTAATTGCCTCCTCCACGTCCATTCTTACTGAATGTTCACGCTAGACTGCCGCGCGCAAGCCGCCGTCATGTGAACAGTTGAATCGCGCGTTCATGTGAACTTAGCCTAGGGCCGCATTAATAAAATTATCTTGACTGAGATGAGATGCCCGTCACAAGATACGTCAAACTAAACGTCAAGCCATAGAAAACTGTCATTTTTGACGCATCTTGAGACTCGCATTAAAGCGAGATCAGTTTATTAATACGGCCCCTAAGGGTGCGGCTCCACTGAGGCGGAGACGAGAGGAGCGGAGCGGAGCTGTGCCAATATTAACCAATGGAATCTGCGCAAGGCGCGCTCGACGTGACGTGACGTGACCGCATGCGCCTTTTATATATCTATCTCGTCTCCGCCTCAGTGGAGCCGCACCCTTATTGGTTAATATTGGCACAGCTCCGCTCCGCTCCTCTCGTCTCCGCCTCAGTGGAGCCGCACCCTAATGGGACTACAAGAAACAGTTCTCCCTCGTGGTCCCATTAATGGGACCACGAAAAAACGGGGTATTTGATACACCACTTAATTTGACGTGACTTATAGTTTTAATTTTACATATTTTTTACATTTTACATTAATAATGTTTCACAGCCGATAAATATCAGGGCGATTGATATGGTCTGAGTTCCAATCTATGTGTTGGACCTCACTCTAATCCAGTCTGTAGGGAGGGACGCAAGACCTTTGCTTGACAAATTCTAAGTAATGGGGACCTTGTATAATCCAAGTTTTCGTCCTTTGTTGGTGTGAGCTGCCCACGGAATTAGTAAGTACAGAAGTAGTGAATAATCCTTTCCCATCCGTTTTTTGTCGTATAAGTTCGTATTTATCTTGCTTTCTCAGTTGGCTTATTGATGGGTACTGAAGCTAATTGAGAAAGCAAGGTAAATACGAACTTATCCGACAAAAAACGATGGGAAAGGATTATTCACTACATCTGTACAGTCGCCATCAGATATATGGTAGCGGTCAAGGTACTCAAATATTTCGGAGCAGCATTAAATTTCAATATATTAATTACGCTAGATAAGGTCTATAATATCGGCCCATATAATTCGTCATAAATTTAGGAGCAGCGACTTTTCAATAAATTCGTAACATACAATCAGGTAAAGATATCGGAACTTACAGAAGTCATAAATATCGAAGCAGCCAGGATGATCATAAAGATCGGAACATTTATGGAAAATATACCTTAAGTCTGTGTCACATAGTTCAAAATACTTTACGATGGACCCATTAAAATAAGGTTTCAGACACGCATGATTAATATTATGTTGTCAACAATTTGAATTAAGAACAGAGTGGTTTATTGTGACATGTTCCGCTAATTTGGTCTATGAGTGTAGTAACGAATTCAAATATGAACTATGTGACACAGACTTTAGGTATATTTTCCATAAATGTTCCGATCTTTATGATCATCCTGGCTGCTTCGATATTTATGACTTCTGTAAGTTCCGATATCTTTACCTAATTGTATGTTACGAATTTATTGAAAAGTCGCTGCTCCTAAATTTATGACGAATTATATGGGCCGATATTATAGACCTTATCTAGCGTAATTAATATATTGAAATTGAATGCTGCTCCGAAATATTTGAGTACCTTGACCGCTATCATATATCTGATGGCGACTGTACTTGCGTCCATCTGGAAGGCACACTGCACCGCACCGATAACGCGAGCCGAATGAAATTTACTAAAACATAATGCGTCCCTTTCTAGTAAAGGTGACCATATTTTAATTGCAATTTACGGACAAATTAATTTTACATGTGTATCCGAACGTTTCTGGTTTTTCGTTCTTTTGTGGGCTACTCGGTATGGAATTTGGAAATCGAATCGAACTTCGAATCAATTTGTTTCTATCTCTCGCTTTTTTGTATCGAAGTGAAAGTGACAGAACAAAGTGAAGTTCAATTCTTTCGAATGTTGTAAGACTGAACTGCTCCAGCACTGCTCTCGGCCGGCATTTAAAAGTAATAATTTAAAAGTTAACTTGTCTCACTCTCGCAGCAATACCGAATTTGCAGTTTTGCTCCCTGTTTTTAACAGCAAAACCTGCTTTTTTGATTTTTGTGCTGCTGAGGTGAAAACAAACATTATTTGTGATCGGGGCATCCACACGAGGACACTAACCGATTTCCAAAAATACAAATGTATAGTAGTATGTATGAGTAAGTACAAGACAATCTTAGTAGTTATGTTTTCTAAAGGAACAAACGATTGCGCGATCTTAACGATAGGCAGCGCCATCTAGTAAGCTTTATTGTAAGTGTAACGTGTGTATCTGTATAAGGTCAACCGGGCAATTGCATCACGATTCTTTTGAATCACTTTTTCATTGATTATTGCAATCTGAATTAGATACTGGCAACATTATCGCTGAATATTTTTGTAAAGCCAACGTACCAATACTTACAATATACCACAACTAGAAATCTATGTATTGACTTAAATAAAAATAAAAATAAAATACATAAAACAACAACACACATTTTTTTTCTACTGACGCATTTACCCCGTTGAAGAATGCAGAGGCAATTTATGTTAAGTTAAAGTTATAGGGTATCAAATTATTTATTAACAAACATAATTACTTCTAAAATAGGTTGACGGAACCAGTCATGAACAAGGACCAATAATGGACACTTGATTCTTATGGCACAGAAGATAAAAAGATTTATTCATTTATTTTGAGACAATCAATTTATAACCTTATGTACGGTCTGTAAATTAAGAGCTTTCTAAGTGTACATTATTGGTGCCTTCAGCTAAACGTGTCCAACATATTGGCGCGGTCACCCTACACCTTTTTTAGTATTTCGGGCATATTTAACTGTCACAGTTTCTAGTACGTCATGTATCTACTCGTACGTAAAAGACAATGATGACAGCGATATATTATGTTATACGCAGTGTACCTACTAATAAATTGTATTTATGAGACGTTTTTCTTTTATATGTAGGTACGTGCCAAATCAAAAAGAGTTATGAAAAAGAAAAAACTTTAATTAAATTAACTTTTCGGTCACCATTTCACTTAAAACGTCAGTTATTTTCGTACAAGTCTTAGTTTAAATTTCAATTAACAATTTTCATGTGTTTAGAATTCGTTTAAAAAGACAAAACATAGAAAAGTCGTTTACAATCACAGATTGCGGGGTAATAGAGTCACACCAGATGCAATAATCCCACTATGTGGTACCTACGCAATTGTTGATTTCTGGCAACTATAAATTATTTTAAAACAAAATAAATACCTATAACAAAAGATAGATCAATTCAAAATCTTAATAAATACTCACCGTTTAAACATATCGAAAGTAAAGGCGTCATTCAATGATAGTTGTGGACAATGGTACTAAACTTCACTATGAGAAAGCAGCACTACTTAAAACGTTTCGTATTTCGGTTTAATCCTTGAACGATGCATTTACCCTATTCACGAATCACCCCGGTTGAGTTGACCTAATAGTCCTAATACCCGTGTATCTGTGCGTCTGTCTGTGACGTCGCAGCTGCTGCTGAGCTCCCGAATGAATGCACCAATATGGCCTGGATGAATTAAAAGAATCTATACTTGGGAGCAAAGAAATTAAGCCACTTTCTATGGAAATTCTGTGCAAAGTGGCTATTTTGTGATATTTTTGACATCTTGGAAACGTATATATACCTATGTATGGCCTTGACTGAACTGACTGTATGTCCTTTCTACTTTTCATACTCATATTACATTATTTTTATTTATATAGTTTTTTATAATTTTATTTAACATATACAGGGCGAACGATATGAAGTGTTACCAAATTCAAAAGGCTACGATTTTTTTTTGTTGTCCCAAATTATTCATTATTAAGATTTTTTTTTGAAAAAGATATCAAATTTTTAAGATTACTTTATTTTAACTCGATATGACCACCTTCTGCGCTGTCTATGGCCTTCAGACGGTAGAAAAATGAGTTGCACGCTGCACGAATGTGATCCTACGGTATGCAATGGCAATTACGTACGATCGCTTTCTTCAATGCATCCATACTGGCATGTTTTCTTCTCCTCACCTTGCTCTCCACAATGGACCAGATAGAAAAGTCCATCGGGTTCGCGTTTGGGGAATTCGAAAGACATTGTGTGGACGAAATAAAATGTGGAACGCGTTGTTCAGCCATTCTTGGTCCACACGAGCCTTATGAGCCGGGGCCGAGTCTTGTTGTAATGTCCACGGTCTACTACCGAAATATTAGCGTGCCCAAGGCTGCAACGCAGCTTCCAAAACATTTTCCCGATAGTAAGTCGCATTTACTTTGACACCAGGCTCGATTTTGTGAATTTGGTAACACTTCATATCGTTCGCCCTGTATGTAAACATTTACTTGCTATTATGATTTTTATCTTCTGTATATTTAATTGTTGTAGATAAGTAACGTTTAACCATCTGTTGTTTTTATTTATCTCTCAATCACTCCAAAGTTAACTGGAAGAGATCCCTTAAAGGGATGAGATCGCCTTTGTACATACCTTTTGTGTTTCCGTTTCTTTCTAGGGTTCCGTAGTCAAACTAGGAGCCCTTATAGTTTCACCATGTTCGTCCGTCCGTCCGCACCCTAGCACAGAGACTCATTATTTAGTACTAGAAAACTGTAATTTGTCACGCCAACAGTGGTAATTTTTTTTTTTCTTCTATTTTTTTGTTTTACCCACCCTGCACGTCACGTGGAGATGTATTTTTTTCTCGTCTACCCATTGTGTGGGTCATTGGATAGTCTTTCAAAAATATTGCGAGTTTGTGAAAACAATTTTTCGATTAAGGGATCCGGATCAGGGAAATATTAAAAGCTTTAGAGCGCTAATTTGTGTTAGAGTCAAGTGTCCGTGAAGTAACGGCTTCAGAACCCTACACCGAGCGCGGCCCGACATGCTCTTGGCCGGTATTTTAGTTCGTTATTTTCTGTTTGAGCAATAAAGAGTTTACATACATACATGTTGTAAACATACACTTTTTTCAGATGTACCTGTGGTGAAAACCAGAAACCAGTGGTATAAGAGTATGTGTAAAAAAAATCAGCTTTATCTGAACTCATTCATAACTGAGTGTGACATACAGACAGACGGACATAACGAAACTATTAAGGTTCCTAGTTTGACTACAGACAGAACCCTAAAACAAGCTTTATGCGCGCCGCCCGAACAATACGCGCTATCTGTGAACGAGCAAGCTTAGGCCGCTTTCTGACTTGGCGGTATGCTTGCAGTAAACCACGGAATCGGTAAGGGTTGCTAGGCAACTAACTAGTGATAACTACGCGCAGCATTTATGCATTTATGGTTCTATGTTGTCCTGCAAGCATACCGCCAAGTCAGGAAGCGGCCTTACATACAGCTTCTCGCGACCTGGGCTCCGGTTGCGCATGTAACTACAAAGGTAGACGTAAATAAAAGTACAATTTAAACCAGTTTATCTATAATAAAATTTACAGTATTCATTTAAATTTACAGTATTCTTACAACTAAAAATATACAACGTAGTGCCAATAATTCGGAAAACAATATTGTTAATTCTAATTTACAGACAGAAAAGACGTCATTAAAATGGTGTTAGCAATTCTTTCAGTCTTGGATTTTATATTTGATTAGTACAATTTTTTTTTTACACAAGTGTCAAGATAATAAAATAAGTCATAACATAAGTAATGCAAATAACTAATTCCTGTACGTGAATGAAAAATATTCAATGAGCATATACATAATATATCTATAGATCTTTAGCCAATCGTACAGCAGTCTTGGCTGCTTCGTCTGCGTCAGACGACATGTGAACTGGTAGTCCCGAGTCAGCTAGGATCTTTTTGGCCTCGATTGCATTAGTGCCTTCCAGTCTTATAACCATAGGATGTTTTGGTGGGCTCTCCTTGCATGCTGCCACAATACCATTTGCAACGGTAGCACAGTTTACGATACCTGAAACGAAAGTTTCATAAACAAGTCGAGCTATCATTGTAATAAAGATATGAGCGTGAATTGCTCAAATGCTGCAATGTAAACACTATCGATAACCTAGCTTGACACAAACCACATGTTGAATCAGTTTAAATTTATAATGTTACTGATATGGTTACACAAAAATACATGATAGTAATTGTTTAACAATTTGAATTGGTCAAGTTAGTAGTTTTCCTTACCCGCTAGCACATTAACAAATACAACTTTGACTTTAGGATCTGACTCCAAGATTCTCAAAGCTGCCGACACCTGGGATTGTCCAACACCACCCCCTAGGTCCAGGAAGTTAGCAGGCCGCCCTCCATTCAGAGCAATGATATCCATGGTGGCCATAGCCAGACCAGCCCCATTCACCATGCAACCAATGCTCCCATCCATGTCTATATAAGTCAGATTAAGGGCAGCTGCTTCTCTCTGAAATAAGTTTTGTTTTATTATATTGAATTGATAATCCTTTTTAAAACACCAATAGAAAATTCTTGCTCTTGTTGTTTTTTCTTGAGAGCAACTTACAACACATTGTTAACAATTATTATCACAATTTATTTAAGTTCAGACATTGGCCCAGTTGGAAAAAAAACCTAGTTATTAATCTATCGTCGGGTGAGAATACGTTTGTGCCATACGCCATATACCTTGGTTTACAAGCGAGCGAAATTAAACAAAAACGTACATTTTGGAAGAATAATTATAATTAATTATTATAAATTTGAACTTAACTGTCCAAAAGGTACACCAGTAGACTATATCTATTATATTATAAATTATAATACAATAACTGGTAATATATTAACATTTAATTAATGAGATTTTCAAGTTTTGTGATTGCCATATCCATTTTCGATGAGCGGTTGTTTGTCTTTAAATGTATAATATGAATATGACACAATTACTTAGACATGACACTAAATGTTTCTTAACTTAAACTTTCTTTGAATAAAATTGTACTAAGTGCTTCAATGATAATAAGTTTTAAAATTAAGTTTTTAGTAAGTATCGTAAATTATTGTAAGGGTTCCGTACCTCCAAATGAAAAAACGCAGCACTTGTAGGGCCATTCGTGGCCATGCTGTATATAGGTATGTCACAACTCATTTGCTCTGGCTCTAGGTACTGGACTGTTTAAGTTGAAATTTGGTACTCCTAATCTATGAGCCAAACACAGACTTGTAAGAAAGGCGTGTAACGTAATGAATCTACACTCGGCGTCAAAAAAATCGCACCTTTTGGTATGTTGACTTCAAGCAGCTATTAAACCCTATTTAATCTAAGATAAGGTATGAGTGTGGGGCCTCATTTTAAAGGTTATTGAATCATTTAATTAATAAAAATGTGATAATGATCACTAAGCTTAAAAAAAATCGTTTTTCATGAAAAGAGGAAAAATATTTATTCACGCCAAAATTACACAATCTAAAAACATAACAAAATTAAAAAATACAGTAAAACAAATTCTTAAAACTAAACTTAAAACCTAGTGTTACCTCCCCTAGCCCTAATTACAGCCTCCATGCGATCCTTCATTGACCTCATCAACGTCACGATGCGTTCTTGAGGAATGTCACTCCACTCCTCGACGACGGCGTCCCGAAGCTGTTCAAGGGTGGCAGGGGCAGTATCACGAGACCGCACCCGGCGTTTCAGATCATCCCAAAGGTGCTCTATGGGGTTCAGGTCAGGACTTCTCGCTGGCCACTGCATCACGGGGATCCCAACCTGATCCAGGTAGTCCCGAACAATCAACGCCGTATAGTCCGTGAGCCCGGTCCAAAATTGCCTACGTCATATGACATCACGATAAAACGCATGGCATACCCTCAGAAAAGTTGTGCTGAGCGTGAATCAAAAGATTATCACACTTAAAATTGGCCGGGAGTTTGAAAAAATCCTTCACTTCCGGTCAAAATTTTAAGGTTATATTTACGTCATGTGACATCAGTACGAAACACGAGGCATCATTTAGCCCTTTAACCGTAGAGACAGGAAACATAAGTCTGTCAGTTCTGAAATGGCCGGAAGTACTTGACGGTGACGGTGCCAAAGATGGCCACTGGATACCCCTTCCTACGTCATGTGACATCTTGACGAAAATAATTATAAACGGTTTGAAATAATTGTGTATTTAAGAATAAATAAGTCTGCCAAGCCATTTCTGGCCGGAAGTCCTTTAAAATCGATTTTTTAAGTACTAGGTGGGCGTTTTCACTAAAAATTGTACCCAATTAAGGACTGAAATTAAGGAACTTTAACTCTGTCAGTTTTGTGACGAAAATTAGCTATATATTGACGGCCGCAATGTATGGCTAATTTTCGTCACAAAACTGACTAAGTTAAAGTTCCTTAATTTCAGTCCTTAATTGGGTACACTTTTTAGTGAAAACGCCCAGGTAAAAGTGATCGAATCTTGTTAAATGTCCACGATTTAACAAATTATGATCGATGAACAAGGATTATCGACTCATCTGTCGTGGTCGTTATTATAGATAGTATGAAAGGAAATTTAACTAATCTCAATTTAGGGCAAGTGAGGGTAATAATAATGTACTAGTCGACGGACAGATTTAATAAAGTCGCGTCGTACCTATTTTTTGTTCGCCAACGTTTGTTTGATCTTTATGGTCATTAATAGTCGATTTTCAAAGAAAGGTGACAAAGGAATTATATTATTATATTATATTAAAAATTAAAAGTAAATAAAATTATATTATTTTTACTATAGCGGTATAAGAAATACATAATCTGTGGCAACTGTCGATTACGGTACATGAGATACCTACAGCCCGCTGACAGACGAACAGCGGAGGCTTAGTTATAGGGTTCTGGTGGCAGTCATCGGGTACGGAGCCCTAAAAACTAATAAATCTGGTGGGTAAATTTAACGGACAAAATTAAATTACCAGTGACAATGGTAGAAAACACATATTTATTCATACTTGTATTATTATAAAAAAAAACATCAATAAAACAAAAACCATTCATCATTAGTCGTTTATTGCATCCATAGTATTGTACAGGTCTTAATATGTAAGCAGGTACATCATCCATCACCATCCGATGAAGTAAAAATGTCATTGCTTTCATAAAACGACAAAAATATTTATTCGTGCCTATTATAAAAATCATCGAAACACCAAAAATCATTCATCATCATCATCCGATGAAGTAAAATCGTCACTAGTTTCATCGTCGCTGGCTATAACAATATCCTCAATATGTAATGGAGTTGGGTCACCTTCGAACCAAAAAGGTTCATATTTTCCCTGTGTAATGTGCAATTCTGCAGCCAATAGATTATGGATCTGTTGGCTGCAGAATTGCACAGTCTTTTTCTGTAGCATTTTGCCACATTGTGGAGACTAATACAGTCCTTAATGTTTTTGTTTCAGAACCTTGAAACACGGTGGCATTGTATTAGAGCTGTAGCTTTTGATTTTCGGAATTAATCTATCGAGATTTTTTGCAAATGTTGTACTGAATATTTGAATACGAGCTTGATTTACGGATTCACAGTTTTTTATGCCATATAACAGCGATGTAAACTCTTCAATAATTTTCAGCTCTGTGTGGTCTGTGATTCTAAAATTTGAATTTAGATTTTTAAAAGTAGTTTGATATTTTCATGTTTTTGTAATAAATTTAAGGCTTTGATTTTTCCCTGTCTGTAAAAACTGGCTGTGTAGTCACATCCTGTAAATGCATGCAGGGCTGGTAGAGCTTGGCATACATTCGTACCTAATTTTTTATATATTGCAGAGCAGTCCGTATAGCAAACATCTCGTAATCTCTGTCCCGATAACAGGATTTTTTTTTATCGCTAAATTTATGGTAATTTGCTAACAGTACAATAAGAATGTCCGTGTCTGTCGCATTTACGACAATTTCTCCGTCTCCTTCCAGCTGAGCAATATGAAACACTATTCTTGTGTCAGCCTCTTCATGGTTGCAGTTAAATGTTTCTTCTTCTTTCTTCTCAATGCCAACATCAGTATGCTTATATGAAAAATATAAAATTTGTTTGGACCCAATTAAATTGGACATGTCATTATTTGCCCAATTTTCGGGTCAAAATCCCACTAGTCACTTTAAATTTGGGATTTTTCAAACTTTTATACAAAGTTTCGAGGTGTTTTAAATAGGTACGACGCGACTTTATTAAATCTATCTGTCGACTAGTACATTATTATTACCCTCACTTGCCCTAAATTGTTATGTTAACAGATTAGTTTAATTTCCTTACATACTATCTATAATAACGACCACGACAGATGAGTCGATAATCCTTGTTAATCGATCATAATTTGTTAAATCGTGGACATTTAACAAGATTCGATCACTTTTACCTAGTACTTAAAAAATCGAATTTAAAGGACTTCCGGCCAGAAATGGCTTGGCAGACTTATTTATTCTTAAATACACTATTATTTCAAACCGTTTATAATTATTTTCGTCAAGATGTCACATGACGTAGGAAGGGGTATCCAGTGGCCATCTTTGGCACCGTCTGTCAAGTACTTCCGGCCATTTCAGAACTGACAGACTTATGTTTCCTGTCTCTACGGTTAAAGAGCTAAATGATGCCACGTGTTTCGTACTGATGTCACAGTATGTAAATATAACCTTAAAATTTTGACCGGAAGTGAAGGATTTTTCAAACTCCCGGCCAATTTTATGTGTGATAATCTTTTGATTCATGCTCAGCACAACTTTTCTGAGGGTATGCCATGCGTTTTATCGTGATGTCATCCCAAGTAGCACACTGGGTGGGAAATATCTCGTATCTCATATCTATTTAGATACTTAAGTGAAATATATAGCCATGACTAAGTTCTATATAGGTGGAAAGAACCCTTAGGCAACCAATATAGAACCACGGGGAGAAAAATTGCAGCTTATTTTTGGTTCTATATTGAATCCATAAGAGATCTCACGATTACCTTAAGTGGCAATTAGAACTATGGGTGAAAGTTATGCGCAGTGAACGACGATTATTGAACGAATTAATAATAATATTTCAGTTCGGTCAATGAGTGATAAATGGGACGCCAAAGTTCCTTTGAGTGACGTGGCAACAATTAAGTCGGTAAGTTTTTTAAAGTGAATGTGATCTGCCATTTTAATTTTGGATTTATACACCTGTTTGGTAAGTGATTAAAATTCACGTTCAGGCATTGAAATAAGCACGAAATTCTTGCGAATGCTTTTTTACCGTGAAACTATAGTATGGTGTCTTTGTAAATTTCGATGCGCCTTTGATTAGATCAGGAATATTTAAAAAGAGAGTGTTAAATCATATAAGGAATTGATACTGATAAGAACTAAAACTGTAAAAACATGACCTAATGATTGTAGGTTACGTACAATGTTAAAGTAACATCGTCACAACTATCAAAAGTCTATGATTATGCGTCAGTGTGAGAAAATTCTGTTTAAAATAAATCATTTTCAAGGACTCCAATTTGTAAACATGGCGAAACAAAAAAGATCTTACAGTGTTTATTTTCACTTATTTGTTTTCTATTTGAAACTATCAGGTCTGAAAATCACTTATTTGTATCTTGCGAGTGGCACAGCAGTGAATGCTATGCCCTAGAGATTTTGTGCTGTGACACTAGCGGCTTGCGTTAAAGCCTAAAACGGCACAGAGTTCGTGCTTCCTATAAATGCTATGGGAAACAGCCGGCCGTGGACGGAGTTCCGTTTTTGGTGTAATTAAAAACACCGGCCACAGCCGTAATGCCATATCACGAGGGTCTTAGTTTACGTCTCTCGACGTACTGTCCGTGAACGTGTTAACATTGTTTGACAACACTTAAAGCTTTTTTTTTTTTTTTTTTTTTTCCCCCGCGTCGACTTGAACAGCTACTACCGCAGGGATATGGCTTCCACGTGAAGTGATTTCGCCAGTGTCAAGGTTTATATGAGTATAAAACACAATCCAATCTTCTGTAGGAAGATTGGGGGCAACGTTGTACGGTGATTTGTAGGTCAGAGGTCAAGATAGTTTTAACCTCTGCACCACTGCGAGTCCACTTGAAACGAGAAGAAAGATGCCAGATACACGAAATAAGTCCAAGTCTTCAATCACTGTGCGACACTAAGGCATAAAAAGTACAAATCACTATCAGAAAAGAACTTTGAACACCTAATTACCCAAAAATTAAAGTCTAAAACAAATTACACGTCCGCCATCTTTTAACGTTGCAAATGGCCCCCTCACTTATAGCTTTAAACACAACTCAAAATTGTATATGACTTCATCTTGTCACTTGTAGTTGCTTAGGAACGTTTTTTGTTTCCACTTTATTACATGGTTGGGTAAAGTCGATTTTGCTACTTAAAGTTGCATGCAGGTTTTAATTTTCACTGAATAAGAAGCAATAGTGCTATATAAGGCCCTAAAGTTACTTATAAGCAACTTTTACATATAAGTGGGAGCATACCCTTATTTGGATCTTTTAATCCCAAATGACTAGTATAATAGAGTAGTATATCACCAATAGTGGCTAAAGAGATAATTTTACGACCCTTCTAGGCCTTAAAGTTGCAATCACTTTAGTTTCCAAAAGGGCCGTAAAATTATCTCTTTAGCCACTATTGGTGATACACTACTCTATTATACTAGTCATTTGGAATTAAAAGTTCCAAATAAGGGTATGTTCCCACTTATACATAAAAGTGGCTTATAAGTTACTTTAGGGCCTTATATATCACTATTGCTTCTTATTCAGTGACAATTACAACCTGCATGCAACTTTAAGTAGCAAAATCGACTTTACCCAACTATAAGTAATAAAGTAGAAACAAAAAACGTTCCTAAGCAACTATAAGTGACAGGATGAACTCGTATACAAGTTTGAGTTGTGTTTAAAGCTATAAGTGTAGTCAAACACTGTTAAACCACTCATTTAGAACATAAAGCTATAAGATAAGCTGCAAAATTCACTTGTGCTGCTTGGGATATGACGTAGGCAATTTTGGACCGGGCTCACGGACTAGTATGAGAGCGGGCGTTGTCGTGCATGAATGTGAATTCAGGCCCGACAAAACCAGCATACGGGACCACGTGGTCCTCCAGGATCTCTGTGATGTACCGATGAGCAGTCAGGGACCCCTGGCCACGTCCACCTCCAGTGCGGGAGACGCACACAAGGCCGGTTTTGCCCTGGATTGAAATTCCGCCCCAGAACATGCAGGATCCTCCTCCGTAGCTGACGGTTTCTTCAAAGCAGGCTTGTGAGTACCGTTCTCCCTGCCTCCTGTACACTTTTCTACGCCTATCGTTGCAGAAAAGGCATACCCTCGTCTCGTCGGAGAAGAGGGCAGACTTCCATTGTTCGAACGTCCAATCCACGTGGTCTCGGGCAAACTGAAGTCTGACTAGCCTATGCTCTGCTGTCAATTTGGGGCCCGTAGCAGCCCTACGAGGCAGGATTTTCTTCTCTCGCAGCCTTCTTCTTACTGTGGAGACGCTCACCGACGTCCTCCGAGCTGTTCGGAGCTGCTGTTGCACCTCAACAGCGTTGGAGAATCGGTTACGCAAACACGTCGACACAATATAGCGGTCGTCTCTGTCGGAAGTGCAACGTCGTCTCCCAGATCCATGCTTCCTGATGTAGCCTCCAGTCTCCTGGAACCGCTGGGATACTCGTTTCACCTGGAAACGGCTTATGTTGAGTTGTCGAGCAACATCAACCTGCCGTAGTCCTGATTGCAGTAGTGCTACCACTTGAGCTGCTTCTTCTGCAGTGGTATCCATTTTTCAGAGTTTTCTCTTACTGGAGCTGTTCAGGTGTGACTTCTGTGATGTCTGGGTAGCGAATGACCCATAATTCATTTTTACCCCCCTTTTATTCGTGTTCAGGGTGGCACAAGTAGTGAGTCCTCTAATGAGTTTTTCATCACTTTTTTTTAAAGACCCTAACGTGTCGTGATCATTGTTTTTACGAAAAAGAACGATTCGCGTTTTTAAAGTTTATTAACTGTGCTTTCAAATGATACTAATATTGGTAGGGTACAATAAATAAGTTTAAGAGCTTTATTCGCTTGACGTCAAAATTTCAAAAGGTGCGATTTTTTTGACGCCGAGTGTAGTTGCTTTATACTTTTTCTAGGAGCATTTGGTGCGGAAAGTTGGATTTGCCGCACTAGTGTTTTTACTTTTTCATTATATTTTTTTTGTCCCAAGCCATGCGTCCAAACAAAGAGTTTGCATGTTCAACCACTTTATTTTATTTTTTACTAGCGGCCCGGTGCGTGCTTCGCTACGTATAAAGTGAAACAATAAAAATAAAAATTTGTAATATCAAATTCATTTATTCAAACCAAAAAATATTTTATTAATTGCTAGCTATTTTAAAACTTAATCCAAAACAATTGGATAAACAATATTTTTTGTTTTTCCATTTTGATTATGAATAAACAAACGGCTGGCCATATGAAAAACGTTAAGTGTTTGCCCTTGGGCCTTGTTGATGGACATCGCAAATGATAAAAGCACAGGATATTGTAATCGTTTGAATTCAAATGGCATATCAGTTGGAATCATAGGGATAAATAATGTGCATATTACTCCCATCATTATTAGACTTCAATTTAATGAGTATATTTATATTTAATTATAACATGTTTTTTGGCATATAGGTTATCTCTGTACATTCCAGGCATTATATGGGCATTCTCCTTTGGCAATAACTTTTTCACTGCCAATCTGGTGCCATTACACAGTTTTGGTGGATTAATATTTCGCAATAATATAATCAAAGAACCAACTTTCAGATTCAAGCAATGCGGTGGCATACCAGACGGTTCCAAGGAATTTAAAAATTCAATTGGATAATTCATTACCTCATCTTGATTCATAACACTGTCAATTGATTTATATATGTCGTGACTACACCTGGCAGTTTCGCTTAAATTTGAAAATTAATAGCATTGATATTAATGTTCTTCGGTGCTAAAATGGCGCGTTCTCTCAACCAATTATGATTTCTGTAATTCTAAAGAATATTTGGAAAAACACATTCAATCAATTCATCTATCGATTACGCAATTGTACAAAAATTGTTCGGTATAACGATCAATCCGTTGGTATAGTCTTTATTATTTCTAGCGAGCCGATCTTCTACACAAAGGCCATTGTTTGTAAACAATACCATTGTCTTTCTTTGTGTCCGTAACACCAAGCCGATTACATAAAAAAAAGTTAGAACTACATTGAATGTACATTTAATTATCAACCCTACTCTCTTAGTCAGTAGTCAAATAATCAGTAATCAGTAATCTTGACAAATAAATAACAATCGCAAATAAAAACACTCAGCATTGTTTGCATGTACTGTATATATTCTCCCAATTGCATCTGTTTGGAAAATACCAGGATGCCCACAATAAACACAAAGCAATAATTATCGCTGACAATTTGCTTAAATCGAAGCACGTCCAAAATGAAATGACCGCATGAATGACATAAAAACATGCTTGTACTGTCAACACTGAAAATAAAAAACAATTTGACGGCAAAATCCCCATTTAAAAAAAAGTTTCAATTTGTCACAAAAATTCCCATTAACAAAATGATCCGCCATTTATTGAATTCATTTGTTACAAAAAATGCGATAAATGAAGAACCGCTGGACCGATTTTGTGCAAACTTCACATAAACCATCTACTAAATAGTCTGAACAAAGACTAAACATTTGGTTTGGATAGGTGAGCCCGTTCTTGAGTTATAAAATTACAACGAAAAATGGCATTGATTTTTATATATATAGATTACGTCACTAAAGGACGCCCGCGACTGCGCGTGGGATTAGTTTCCCGCTACTCCCTATATTTCTTCCCCCTGAGGGTCGATTTTCGGAAAATCCTATCTTAGTGTACCTCTAGACCTCTAAAGGACCAAACGTGCCAAATTTGGAATCTCTTGACCCAGCGATTTGGGCTGTGCGTTGATATGTCAGTCAGACAGTTTCTTCTTTCATATATTTAAATAAAAACATTTAAAACATACATAGGTAATATTATTTCAAAACTTTAAATTGCATACTTAATATAAATAAAAGAGTTATCTAAGTAATGTTATAAAATAAATTCTTTAAACAGTTTTCATGAATGGGCTGAATGAGTATTACAAATGATAGGTAAGATTGTTGTAGTGTTTCAATGTCATCAATCCAGTGCCAAACCTGGCACATTTACATGAGAACATGGCTTATTTTTAACCGACTGCAGAAGGGGGAGGATAATTTGTTTACCTTTGTTTATCTATATATATAAAAATCAATGCCATTTTTCGTTGTAATTTTATAACTCAAGAACGGGCTCACCTATCCAAACCAAATGTTTAGTCTTTGTTCAGACTATTTAGTAGATGGTTTATGTGAAGTTTGCACAAAATCGGTCCAGCGGTTCTTCATTTATCGCATTTTTTGTAACAAATGAATTCAATAAATGGCGGATCATTTTGTTAATGGGAATTTTTGTGACAAATTGAAACTTTTTTTTAAATGGGGATTTTGCCGTCAAATTGTTTTTTATTTTCAGTGTTGACAGTACAAGCATGTTTTTATGTCATTCATGCGGTCATTTCATTTTGGACGTGCTTCGATTTAAGCAAATTGTCAGCGATAATTATTGCTTTGTGTTTATTGTGGGCATCCTGGTATTTTCCAAACAGATGCAATTGGGAGAATATATACAGTACATGCAAACAATGCTGAGTGTTTTTATTTGCGATTGTTATTTATTTGTCAAGATTACTGATTACTGATTATTTGACTACTGACTAAGAGAGTAGGGTTGATAATTAAATGTACATTCAATGTAGTTCTAACTTTTTTTTATGTAATCGGCTTGGTGTTACGGACACAAAGAAAGACAATGGTATTGTTTACAAACAATGGCCTTTGTGTAGAAGATCGGCTCGCTAGAAATAATAAAGACTATACCAACGGATTGATCGTTATACCGAACAATTTTTGTACAATTGCGTAATCGATAGATGAATTGATTGAATGTGTTTTTCCAAATATTCTTTAGAATTACAGAAATCATAATTGGTTGAGAGAACGCGCCATTTTAGCACCGAAGAACATTAATATCAATGCTATTAATTTTCAAATTTAAGCGAAACTGCCAGGTGTAGTCACGACATATATAAATCAATTGACAGTGTTATGAATCAAGATGAGGTAATGAATTATCCAATTGAATTTTTAAATTCCTTGGAACCGTCTGGTATGCCACCGCATTGCTTGAATCTGAAAGTTGGTTCTTTGATTATATTATTGCGAAATATTAATCCACCAAAACTGTGTAATGGCACCAGATTGGCAGTGAAAAAGTTATTGCCAAAGGAGAATGCCCATATAATGCCTGGAATGTACAGAGATAACCTATATGCCAAAAAACATGTTATAATTAAATATAAATATACTCATTAAATTGAAGTCTAATAATGATGGGAGTAATATGCACATTATTTATCCCTATGATTCCAACTGATATGCCATTTGAATTCAAACGATTACAATATCCTTACTGCGTACGTGCTTTTATCATTTGCGATGTCCATCAACAAGGCCCAAGGGCAAACACTTAACGTTTTTCATATGGCCAGCCGTTTGTTTATTCATAATCAAAATGGAAAAACAAAAAATATTGTTTATCCAATTGTTTTGGATTAAGTTTTAAAATAGCTAGCAATTAATAAAATATTTTTTGGTTTGAATAAATGAATTTGATATTACAAATTTTTATTTTTATTATTTCACTTTATACGTAGCGAAGCACGCACCGGGCCGCTAGTTTTGTATAAATACAATGTGCCCGGGACGTGCCTGAAGGATTTTAACAGCGTGTCCTTGAGTTAATTTGGAGTTAAAAATTTCGTATAAAGTAGGCTCGGTTCGGTCTACTTTTCGAGATATATCCATTTTTGTAAAAAAAACTTGGTAAACTTCGGTGCAACAGGCCCTTATAATTGCGACGTTCCCACTTTTAAGGCAAGTTAAGTGATCTGTTTACACATCCCAAGTAACTAAATCAAATGAAACTCACACGCACAACTCATCCATAACTTCAACAGTTATGGTTTATCATCTGCAACGTACACTTGTTGCTTATTAATACGACACTCATAAGATAGAATGAAGACGACAAGTATGCTATTAAGTGTCATTGTCATTATAACTGTATAGATTAATTCCCCAAAATTTTCTTTCTCCAGTATTTTTCGTTCCATTCGCGATTTTCCCCATTTTCTTAATTTCCTATACGTTTATTGTTCAAATACATGCACAACCTACCTACAGTGTCTCTCAGCTTTTCCTTCAAATTTATTCGGAACACTGCCGTCTGTGTTGATCGGCAATGCTATGTGCCAATTCACCGATAATATTTAAATAAAATGAATGCCTAGGTTTACTTCCCTGTAGATTTGTATACATACATAATTTTTAACAGAGATTGAATATTATATAATTATTATATGTAGGTACTCTGTACCTACACATACTTAAAAATGTTCGTTGGGCAATACATTTCTAAATTAATTAATTTGGGTATCACATAAACTAATTTCTACCTCTCTTGGGTCTGACTCCGAAAGATCATCCAGAGCAAAGATCTCCTGCTGCCTGAACTCCGCATTGTCGTCAAAGTTTATCTTTGCATCAACGGCTACCACACGGCCATCATCCGTCTCCACAAGAGGATTTATTTCAAGTTGGGTTGCATCTACCTGGGAAAGACATTGAACTTGATCAAATAACATTTACTTACCCAATTCCAATAGTGAGACAGTGTAATACAGGGTGACCGGAAATTCGCCGTATTCCTTGAAAGGGGTTATTCTACAGCTCATTTGTAACGATTTAAGTCCAGTCACCCAGGGGTCAAAACTCATTGGCAATCGAGTTATTCACGTTTTTAGAATTAACAAAAAAAATCCCGCCTTTCGTCCTAAAACTAGTCATTGTGTAAAAACTTTGTCATTTAGAAATAAAAAAAGCATTTTTCAAATAGCCAATGAACTACTGATTACGAAAAATAATAAAAAATGCCAAAGAAATGCAAAGTTTTGCAAATAAAAGGATTTGAATTTAAAAGTTCTAGTAATTATTTTCCACATTTTGTAACTTTTTAAAGCATAACTAAAAAAAAAAGTATAACACTTCGCGTACAAATGACAGGAATACTTTGCTCAATTCATAAGCTTTCTAAAAATGTACAATTTATGACATTTTAAAATTAATTTATTAGGCAGATTAACTATTTTTTTATCATCAAGTTAACCAAACAAGTTAAAAAGAATGTCTTATGATAGGTCAGACCAAACTGTTCACCTACATTTTGGCCTATTAGCTTGCAGCCATCAACTTATTAACATAAAAAACTAATAAATACCATAACAAGTTGGTTTCAGTTGGGAACCAGGGTTACTGACAATAGTTACTTTAATTACTCATTATTTACAGGGACTTTACATACATAAGTGCTATACTTACCTTTAAAAATAATTGCCACATTTTTTTAATTTCTTCAACACATTTCTTCTTCAGGTCTCCTTTGAACTGTAAAAAATCTGCTACCTCAATTGCCATAGTATCTGTGATACCTTCATAGATATCAATAGGCAAAGTTTTGACTAAATGAGGAGTTTTTTCAGCCACTGCTTCTATATCCATGCCTCCAGCAGGAGATGCCACCAAGGCTGCCCCATTGTAACTTCTTTCCATAATTATACTCAAATAAGTCTCTCGCTTAATGTTTACACTCTCAGCCACCATTACTTTTTCAACTTTTATACCTTCTTTAGGTGTCTGTTTTGTGATCAACTTATGGCCAATCATGTTTTTAGCTAAGCCTAATATTTCGCTGGAATTCTTGGTCAAATGTACTCCTCCCTTAAATCCATTATCAAAATGACCTTTACCCCTACCACCAGCCAAGATCTGAGCCTTCACTACATATTCGTCTGCCTTAAAGTTACCTAGAGGAATAGCATCTAGTTTGCTGTCGATAATACGAAAGTCTTGGATAGATATTTGATATTTCCTCAACAAATCTTTGCTATGATACTCCTGTAGGTTTAAGTGCCTCCAAGCGTTAACTTGAGGATTATATTTGGATCCTAGTAGAGTGAATAGCTTTACAGCCTTTGTGTTTTTGAACGCAGCCATGGCGATCGAACTTTGTACACTTGTTCCTAACCTAAAAGATGAATGTAAGAATATAAGTATACTTGTTCATAACTAAAGATACATAAATTCATAGAACCAAATGTAAATTTTAGCACTGGTGGAGACTTACCTCTACTGCGCCCAGCGCAAGAGAGCGATAAGATATAGTTATGATAGAAGAACCTATATCTCTATGAAGTTAAAAGATAGCGCCTATTACATTACATATACCTACATATCATTATTAGGTATGTATGATAATTTCAGCTAGATTAGATAGCACTCGGTTGGTAGACAGGCCCATCAGTCAGTTCGGTCATGTTTTGACATTACGACGCGACATTACATTCGCCGTCATTGGCCACCATTCGCGGTATAGAGCCACATTCACGAATTCACGATCATGCAGCGACCCTACTTTGAAAATTGAAATTCGAAGTAACGTTAGCTCTAACTCTTTCTCTCAACCTAGTCTCGAATGAAAAGTGACAGGGATGGAGCTAACGTAACTTTGAGCTTCGATTTTCTAAGTAGGGCCTCAGTCCGCCGATTCGCTGACGCTGCGATGGATTGCGAAAGCAGGAAGCGACTCACTCAGATCGTTGGTTGTCCCTGCTGTAACAGCAACAGTTGCTGTGCTGTTGGTCGTCTTAAGTGAGACTTAGATTATGCGGTTTATTGCATGCAATCTTAATTCTTATTCATACTCGGAAATATAATAGTTCTTATTCTGTTTTCATATGTCATCTTGCCTGCTAGCTATCTGTGGTATAAATCTCGTAAAGTGGGCAGAAAACTCGCAAAAATAATATGAGAAGATGAGGGCGCTATTCAGTATTAAATATGATCCAACTTTTACCCTAAACCAGTGTACTACTTAAGCGACCTGCACGGGAGCAAACGACGACGCGACGTAAGTGTAGTGGTCCTATTTTAGATCGCGTCGTGTTGCATCGCGCTGCCCAATTCTGTCGACATAGTGCATAGTAGTACTGTCAGAGTTGAAATAAAAACTGACGTAGGTACAAGGTAGAGGTCGGGCTACTAGGTACCGCTAGTTTATTTCATGATCAAATACAGATTACCAGGGGTCGGACAAAAAGTGCGGATGACGTCAAACCACTTATAGGATGATTTCAAATAGTATTTTTGATTTTCATAATCAATTATTATTACCTGTGTAGTCACTGGGTTAGAATAGTGCCACTCCGTGTCTTCTCGTGGATGTCGTAAGAGACGACTAAGGGAATAATTTCATTAAATAATAAGTATAATAACATCAAATTATCTTTTTTTATTTTTACTAATCTTACCTACTGTTCCCACCTTTGAGTATTAAACCTATTTATCTAAGGTTCGCAGAGATTTGTTCTTATTAAATTTAAATAATCGTACCTTATGGTAACAAGTTTCGTGGAATTTATTTTATTCACTACATCACCCTACCACTTGTATTATTAATTCCATGGATTTATTTACGATTATTTTGATACTTCATTAAAACTTCTTCGTTACTGCATGTCACACGGAAGTTTAAATACCGTAAAACGGGGTGAATAGAAATCAAGGGGTGAATAGAGACACAACCTAAAAAAAGTCATAACTTGTTACAAATAAGAACAAGTATTAAATGGACAATAACGTTACGTCTATTGGAAATAATTGCAATCTTATAATTAGCAACATATGTTTCATTTTAGGTTGTGTTTCTATTCACCCCTTGATTTCTATTCACCCCGTTTTACTGTAAAACATCATCCTGTGTGCAAGATTAGGTACGTAAATTTTACGTCATCGGCACTTTTTGTCCGACCCCTGCAGATTACACTTTAGTACCAATTTCACCAAACGATGTCAACCACTTAACAGACTATTAAAGCGTTAACAGCTGTTAAAATCTATGAACTAACAGTCGATTAACATTGATTAAATATACATCGATTGATGAAATTTTAGTACCAATTTCACTAAACGATGTTATCCACTTAACAGACGATTAAAGCTTTCAGTCCAAATGTATGAACCAGTCGACTAACAAACTGGGACTAAATAAGACTAATACAGTTTATTTCATATGGCGGTCCACCGCGGTATAGCAAATCAATAAACAGAATAAATCAAAAGTAAAAGCCGGACATCTTTCAATCGGCAATCTTCCCTCCCCGAAGGTTACCGGAAGCTTATTTCATTCAATACTGTGTCCAATTCAATACTAACTGAGTAACAAATAGATTTGATGCTGTCACGATGCGTCACCAGGGATAGAATACACCTCATTTTAGGACTCCCTCCCGCGGTCTATGACGTCATCGCGTGGGGTAGAGGTGGATCAAACATAATACTCGTAGCTATATATATTTTTTTGTATTATCTTCAGTCAGTCAGATGGATCTTCACAACATTAATATTGTAACTTTTAAACTCTAGAAGATCAAAGCTCTCAATGTACATGTTTTGCCAAGGCTATTTTCTGGAATGCACACTGACTGGGACTTCGAAGAAGACGTTAATCGAATTCACGTCAAAATACCAAGTTCTAGTCTCTTAAAATAAGTAGTTCTATGAAAATATTTGTAAAAAAAACCTAATTGTGATAAGACATATCGCATCTTTAGAATTAAAGTGACCTATGTTGTATTTCGAGTTAGGTCTCTATAGCAATAACTATATGTCTCAAAGTCTACAGCAGAAATGTTGCATTAGGTCACTTTAATTCTAAAGGTGCGATATATACGAGGGCGTGAGAACGTGTTTAGCTAGTACGTTGAATTAGGGTATCATTGTATTGTACAGAGATTGAAAAGCACTACGAGGACTTAAAGTGAAGCAATATGTTTTTTTGACAGAAATGCAAAAATCAGAATATATAAACAGGTATTAAAAATGTATTATAATAGTCATAAATATGCGCGGGATTATAAAATGTTGGTATATTTTGGGAATAGGTGTGGACTTAAAGCGATTAAAAAAGCGGAGGAGTTTAGTGACTTTAGTGCCATATGATCCTGAATAGGGCTCTTTAAGCTGTATGGTAGCGTGAAGTCAAGTAAAGAGGCTCTACTTTGAAAATCGAAGTTACGTTGGTGCCATCTCGTTCTCTCGATATAGTCTCGAGTGATGAGTGACAGAAATGGAACTAACGTAACTTTGAACTTCAGTTTTCAAAGTAGGGCCTAAGGAAACAACTTTTGTTACTTATTTTGATGTTTTTTTTAAACGTTAATAATTCATTTTAAAATACAATGAAGTGGATTAATTACATATATTTAAAAAAAACCAAACGGTATCCATTTCTTACTAGTGGCAACACCGAAGTATGATGCCAACTTCACATTTCCAATCCACTTCCTTTTTATCGTGTTCCACTGACAACACGAGGTTATAGTCGCTATTTCTTAGCCTAAAAGTAAGTATTTTTAAAGCTAAACTTACGAAAATATCATTGTTTATGGTGTTTTTTGGCAGGTTTTAACATAGATATTGTTTTTTCGTAGGCACTAATAACCATGGCTGAAGAAAACTGGGTTGACGACAACGTGGAAGTAGGCAGCATGGCCGTGGAGAACGCGGCCTTACCACCAGCCGCTGACATTCCCGAAATCAAGCTCTTCGGCCGATGGAGCTGCTACGATGTCCAGGTTTCGGACATGTCCCTTCAAGATTACATCTCAGTTAAGGAGAAATACGCGAAGTTTTTACCACACTCCGCTGGTAGGTATGCACACAAGCGTTTCCGTAAAGCGCAGTGCCCGATCGTGGAGCGCTTGACGAATTCACTGATGATGCACGGTCGCAACAACGGCAAGAAGCTGATGGCCGTGAGGATTGTGAAGCACGCGTTTGAGATCATTCACTTGCTGACCGGTGAGAACCCGCTGCAGGTGTTGGTGACTGCGATCATTAACTCCGGCCCACGCGAAGACTCTACCAGGATCGGGCGCGCAGGTACGGTGCGTCGACAGGCCGTTGATGTGTCGCCGCTGCGCCGCGTCAACCAAGCTATTTGGCTGCTGTGCACTGGCGCGCGCGAGGCCGCCTTCCGCAACATCAAGACGATCGCTGAGTGCGTCGCTGATGAGCTTATCAACGCTGCCAAAGGCTCCTCCAACTCCTACGCCATCAAGAAGAAGGACGAGCTGGAACGTGTTGCTAAATCCAACCGTTAATTATTAAGTGTATGGGCCGGACTCAATAAAAAACGTAAGAAAACCATTTTTTTGTTTTATTGTATTATTCATTGGTATTTTAATCACAACAACATTATTTTACAATTATTTATAATTGTTTTAGACTAAATATTGCCTTCACCCAATTGACACATTCACCTTATCCTTTTTAATGTCTTAGTCAGCTCTGGAACATAACTGAAACGACGGCAACAAGTTGAATATTTATGTTATCTATCAAGATTTAAGGAGACTGATGAATAAAGTTAAGTTGTAATTTTCATAGCATAGCAAACATGTTTCGTGTGTGAGTGGACACATTTCGTATTTGACATAAGGCATTTAAAAGGTTAAATTGAAGAATTGATTTTTTTATCAAAATCTTGAAGGTTGCTGTAACTTATAAATTAATGTCTGATTCTGATATTCAAATTGTGGACTATACTAATCTAGGTTACTTCTGATTAAAGTAAAAACATTGTAACTTACAAAAAGTGTCAGATAATCTAACCTCAGTGTAGAAATTGGGAACAACATAAGACACTTAAGATAATAAGTAGTCATAACATTACATCTTTTACACTAAACTGCATAATCCAATACAACTGTAGTGATGTTTGAGATTTGTACTTAACTTGACTTCGAGCCCAATAGTATAGTTTGTATTATTGTCATGTGGTGTTATTGTATTTATAACCTATAATTCATATTTTTCCTCACCTAGTCCGCAGTGCAAAGTTTAGATGTACAGTCAAAATCATAAATATATACACACATTACCAAGACATCAAAAATATGTACGTTTGAAATCATAGTTTTAAAGAGTGACCCAGGAGGCGTCACCATGGCAATGAGCTACAAAGAAAAGTTGATCAACCCATTTACAAATTTTTAATTGCAGAATTTATATCATATGGGTAAGGACCAAAAAGTTGGACCACAGTTAAGCGCAGTTAACCATACAAACAACGAAGTCGACAAAAAGTTCCGTTACGCGAAGAATATTATCCCTACAATTGTATGGCTAACTTTTCGTTCCACAACGGAAAAGTTTTATAAAAAATTTCATTGAGAGTTAATATGGCCAAATTGTTGGTCCTTACCCATACAAGAAACAAACCTCGGCCTCTATTCCATATTATTTTTGCTATATTTCTTTGTATAATGATCTGTTACTAGTGATGACGTGATGATAGACTGGCTCTTTACTGTCAAGTGTATAAAAGCAACTATTACATCAACAATATGGTTACTATAAAAGAGCAAGCACGCTGTGCTGTGGACAATCTGCCATGGATGAATTTACCTCGTGCCCTTCTTGGCTTCATCTTTTCAACACCCCACATCAAACACAAATGTGTCACTTACCTGTCAAGCAGTTTCAAAACGTATGTTAAATAAAACTTAATAGTTAAAAGGTAATGCTCTGCCCAACAAGTTGAGGGCACATTCCTATTCTTGCAGAATGCTGAAAACTGGTGTGACTAACTATTGGCTAATAGCTCTGTGAATGTTTTACATAACGCGATTTGGGCACAAAATACTTTAAATGCTGTAATTTATGGTAAGTATAATGATAGGATTCCATAAAAGAGAAAGTAATAAATGTGACACTATTAATGCAATAATAGCAAATCTAGAAACAGTATCTCCACAAGATAGATGCATAAAAGTCACATAATATGCTTTTATTCAACTATAAGTGCTATTACGATGTTTGAAGAAGCGTTTATCTGTTTAAA
The DNA here is from genome assembly GCA_927399475.2 of Acleris emargana. Lineage (NCBI taxonomy): Eukaryota > Metazoa > Arthropoda > Insecta > Lepidoptera > Tortricidae > Acleris > Acleris emargana. The sequence continues at coordinate 79,149,261 of OV656835.1, read as the reverse complement.
TGGCACAGCAAATTTTTTTTGTTCATGGTGGATGTAGTGCTTACAAAGCAATTGTGTTATTCGCAAGGCGAAAAAAAAGTAAGTATTGAGTTTTACTTAACAACTGTGGCAGCCATATAAGATTTACATATTGTCAAAGATATAATATTTGGAATGAAAATTTAATGGACCCTCTTATTTTTCAAGACATAAGAGATTATTAATTATTTAAAATTATGATAAGAATTTAGTGCTTTGCATATTATTTGCACCACCCTTTTCTGAAATGTATTGATTGAAAATATAATTCTTTAAAATTTCCGTTATCATGCCATCTTTTTAAAACTTAGTCTTCAGGCGTTATTAAAAATACCATGTTCATTAACACCCGTTTAGTTAAATGTAATTCTAGATGCAGAAAACATATTCCTGGAGGATAATATTATATAAACCATATCAATATATACATTCAATAATACATAAAAGGCTATCTAAAAAAACAAAAATATTGATATTGAGCGTTATTATACAGAAAAGGGTAATTATGCCCTGAGGTACTAAGTAGTTAATAACGGTATGTCGAAAACAAATTGAATATTATGTGGTTTCTCATAAGAAAAATACTGGAAAAGGGCCGAATGACTCGATGTATGAATGTTGAAGAAGCGAAAGAAATTTGTCAAGATCGTAGCAAGTGGAAAGAAGTGGTCTCTGCCTACCCCTCTGGGAAATAGGCGTGATTTAATGAATGAATGAATGTATGGTTTCTTATTACAAAAGAAAGGATAAGTTAATATGTTGTTGAATTAAGTAAGTCTGCTAATCCTTACTATAATATACTATACTATATTACTATATATAATGTTATAAATGCGAAAATAACTGTGTGTCTGAGTATAACGCCTAAACTACTAAACGGATTTAAATGACATTTGGTACAGAGATAGTCTAGATAGAGCCTGAGAAAGGACATAGGCTACTTTTTAATGTGAAAAAAGTGCTGCATGGGGATGAAAGTCTGCATGGAAATTACGTACTTTTAAAGCTAGAAGCTTGAATCTTATTTTTAGGCTTTTGATTAGATATATAAATAAATACTACATTCAAAGTTTGAAAATAAAAATTAAGAGTAAATACAGAGAATTACGGAGTCATTACAAAATGTGAAACTTAAAGTAATAAACTTGCTAAGCGCTAAGGGGATGAAGGGTTGTAAAGTTTGTATTGGAAAAAATATTTTCAAAGAACAATTTACTTGAAAATTTGTTGATATACTCTTCAATGCAAAGAATGAGATATATTTCAGCGATTACTATAATTCAACCCATAGGGGATAAAAAGGGGTTGCAAAGTATAGGAGAAAATATTTTAGGGTCCAATTTACTTGAAACACGTATTTCAGCGATAACTACGATTCAACCGTTTGGGGATGAAAGGGGGTGCAAAGCTCTTTATGGTCTGATTTACTTGAAACTTGGTAGAAATGGCCTTCAATGCAAATAATCTACCTATATATCATACTGCTAGAATAAAACAGTACTATCTCAAACTACAACTGTATTTTAAAATCAACTTTATTACAACTTCTAAGAACTTGAAACAAAACTAGCAAGGATTTCGAGTTGAGAGTATTGATCTAGCAGTGCTAATTATGTTTATAAAATGCAATATTCGTATAAAAATAATTACTTTCAGTGATTTAAGAAAAACTACCACTAAAGTGGTAAAATGGGGGTAGAAAATTTCATGGTACCTATATATTTTTGAAGTGGAAAATATTTTACGGGATAACTGTATACAGGGTGACTGGAAATTCGCCGTATTCCTTGAAAGGGGTTATACTACAGCTCATTTGTAACGATTTAAGTCTAGTCAACCAGGGGTCAAAACTCATTGGTTATCGAGTTATTCACGTTTTTAGAATTTTTTAAAAATACCCGCCTTTCGACCTAAAACTAGTCATTGTGTAAAAAATTCGCCATTTAGAAATAAAAAAAAGCATTTTTCAAATAGCCAATGAATTAGTGACTACGAAAAATAATAAAAAATGCCAAAGAAATGCAAAGTTTTGCAAATAAAAGGATTTGAAGTTGAAAGTTCTAGTAATTATTTTCCAAATTTTGTAACATTTTAAAGCATAACTAAAAAATAGTATGACACTTCGCGTACAAATGACAGGAATAGTTTGCTCAATTCATAAGCTTTCTAAAAAGGTACAATTTATGACATTTTAAAATTAATTTTCACTTAAAAATGTACAATTAATAATAATAGCAGAAATGTTCGCGGTTAAGCTCCATCGTTTCAACCAAAAAACGCGGGATCGTTATCGTTTATAAATTCAGCTAATCGTGTTCTTTTAAATTTGCTTTTTAAAAACATAAAGTGCGTTCCATTTTTAACCGAAAAACGCGGGAAGTGTTGTAGTAAAATGAATAGAACATCGTCACAGTATATAAATAAACCAGTAAAGAAGCTACGAAAAAATGCTCGAAACGACGCACTCACACAGACGCACGCCTCTACGAGACCGCTAAGAGGATTTGGCGGTGCTGTCAGCCGCGTGTGTCGCGTCGAGACGAATGGGCTCCTTCGCATTTTACGTTCGTTCTTGAGAAAGATGCCACAAAAGTATTGCGTGGTATATACGGTTGTTTGAATTCGGCTTCTTCAAACCCGGAACTTTCATTTTTTAAACTCTCTGCTGGTGTTGAAAGGTAAGAATAAATAAAATATTTTTAAATAAAATGCTTTTTATAATACGATGACGTGTTGCAAAAGTAAAAATATAAAAATCGTTTAATTTCCCAGCGAAAATTCGAGAGAACTCGGGAGATTTTAGTCGAAATAAAAGAACTCTATTTTACACTTATTACTTTAATTTACAAACTATTAAATTATTAAACGATATAAAATAATAAACATCTCTGCAATATCGGTTTAAAGATATTTATTTCTCAAAAGAATTTACATAAATTCACTTATATGAGAAAACTTAATTATAAAAATGACTTATATGAGAAAACTTAATTATAAAAATGAACGAGCGCATGCATACATTTTTAATGTCTCTGTGTCGCTAAGTACATTATTTAAATAAATATTAAGTTAGCGGGTAGAACACTAAATACCCAAGTAGACGCGCCGCTCGAGCGTACTAGTTAGCGATAACAGAAACACGGATATGTCGTGCATTGAGTGTTTTGAACGTGTGTGTCGAGATTTGAACATTGAGTGTTTTTTTTAAAATATTTTTCTCGACCGTGGATAGGTCCTTCTTTGAGTGTCTACCTTTGGTGTTGTCGTCTTAAAAATACTGTTAATTTGTTACTTTGGTTCGAAATGTAGAAATTCGGGAAACGGGGTCGCTAAATCGTGATATCGGGAGGGAAGAGCCGAAATCGGTAGATCTCCCGACGAATCGGGAACTTTTGCAACACGTCTGACATTTTGTTTATTAGGTTATGAAATATGTCAAATAAGCATACTTCCTCTCGAATTTAGAAAAAGAAGAAACCGCCGCCGTGTTACACTTTGTGTTGTTCTACCTACATACATACATACATACCTTCACGCCTTCATTCCCAGAGTGGGGTAGGCAGAGCTACAGAATTACCAACAACTCCAAAAACTTGTTGATAACTCTGTTCTACCTATTCCTTCCAAAATCGAAATCTGGGGATCTGTGTGGTCTCTGACAGTGATTTCGTTGGCAGCATGAGAAAAAGTAGCCGCCATCTTGAACTCTTTAGTTAATCAACCGATTGCTTCCAAAATCGATATCTGGGGATGTGTATGGTCTCCGACAACTAATCTGTTGGCGGAATGAGAAAAAGTAGCCGCCATCTCAAGAAGAATAATAAAAAAGTTCAAGATGGCGGCTACTTTTTTTCATTCTGCCAACAAATTCGTTGTCGGAGACCACGCACATCCCCAGATATCGATTTTGGAAGCAATCGGTTGAATAAATAAAAAAATAAATATGGCCTCTACTTTTTCTCAATCTGTCAACAGATAAGTTGTCGGAGACCATACACATCCCCATATATCGATTTTGGAAGCAATCGGTTGAATAACTAAAAAGTTCAAGATGGCGGCTACTTTTTCTCAATCTGCAACGGATTTGTTGTCGCAGATCACACGTATCGATTTTGCACTAACTAGCTGAGATACAATAAACAAGTTTTTTTTTCAATTTTACAAAATGTCAGTGGACAACCCTTACGCTCAATTGGAGCGTAGGTATTTATCTTGAAAAGTAGGCCTAGTTTCTTTACTGGTTTATTTATATACTGTGACATCGTTCTCCTTCTTAAATTCAGCTAATGGTGTACTATTTTTAAATAAATTTGCTTTTTAAAAACAAAGTGCGTTTCATTTTGAAATTTCGAGCATCTCAAAACTTTTGAGTGACCTACGTAATCAGTTACTTTCAACTTTCTTTCCATTTCGGACGATATTGATAACTAAGCTTCTTTCTCAAATGCCTGCGTGCCAATTTGAAGAATACGCAGATATCATTTATTGTTACGGATTCTGCGATGGAGACGCGGCTGCAGCTAGAAGGGAATACCAACGTCGTTACCCTAACCGCCGTTTACCTCACGCAAGCGTGTTTGGTTCATCGTACCGTCTTATTCGGGAAAGAGGATGGGTTCAACGCCGCCAAGCTGACACTGGAAGACCTCGACATGATACTGCTCAAGATGAAGAAATCCTTCAGTGTTGCATTTGGGAAATGCCCTTTTATAGCTTCTGCCCACGACTTCATCAGCGAAGATTTCGATTATCGTTATTCCCTCGGGAACTTAAACTTTCCTGGATAAAAATGTAATGTATTAATCCAGTGTTTGAGCTATCTTCATTCCAAATTTCATCTAATACCGCACAGTCGTTGCAGCGTGAAAGAGTAACAAACATCCGTATATAGGTACAAACTTTCGCGTTTATAGCTTAATATAGTGGGGGGCTTGAACTTAGGTTTGAACTTTGCAAAAAATCTAAACAACGCAATTTTCTAGAATAATGTATTTTAACTTATCTCTCAAAATAATAACAAAAAAAATACATTTTCAGAATAAAATTCAACGCAAAATAGTTAAGGGACAATTCTAGTTACCTATCTATCTTCTATCTACAAATAAAAATTAACCCCTCTTCACCTGGTCACGCCATAACTTGAGAATGCCTTAACCGATCCCTGACACTGGCTGCATTACCTCTCTGGATAGCTAGCCCAATCCTTTGGGAGAGGTAAGCACCAGCTCTAAGATCTCCGGAGGTGTCTTATGAGCCGGGATGACAGAGCCTTCATAAAGCTTTTCATATCAGCTGAGCAAGGACCCATGGTCTCCACTGCAAGTGCCACAAATTCGTAATTATTTAATATTGATGAATATTTGCGGCGCTTGATGGTTTGGGCCTGATTAGCTGCTGCACCGGCCCGTTTACGGGTTGACTGGACGTGGGAAAGGGCGAATGTGTCAACACACGTCGCGTCCCATACCAGTGCCCTACCCAGTTTCCACGGCACCAAAGTAGGTACCTAGCTCTGTCTGGTCGCTTGCCATATCGTCTAGAATGCAAACCTGCCTTCCTGAACTGTAGAATCGGGTCCATTCTCAGCTTGACATTCTGGAATAGCACTGGTTAAATATGCCGTCTAAACTACTTACGTCTTAAAATTAGAAAATTTAGTTTTCGGCTATTTAAGAGAAGTGCACGTAGAATCGGGTCCAATGTTAAGTTTAATTTCACACTAGATAAAATCATTATCATCAGAAATAGGTAGTTTAAGTAGGTACTGAGTACACTCCACGTTAAGCTCTCTTCAGAGGTCCGGGGGGAAGAGGACAGATACACAGATACCCGTATACACACATACAAAGATACATTTTTTGCAAATGTAGGTACCTACATGAAATGTATTAAAAAACGTCGTTTGATACACTTGCGGAACTGTCATTTTCTTTTCACTCGTCCCGCCTCGGAACTCGTGCAAAATGACATACTTTCCGCACTTGTATCAAAATGTATAGCCTGACAAGTTCCTATTTAGCCCTGATGTAGTGTCGCTACAAACAGCTTACATATGGCAATTATACGTGTACGTCATGAATAGTCGGGACAGTGAGTATTGGCATCGTGCAAGAACGAGTGAGATATACAATTAAGTACTTGTAGATTGTGAAACTATGTTTTCATGTAATCGGAAGAGCATGTCTAGTTGATAATTAAATATGAATAATTACCTATCCTTCAAAATCCGATTCTAAATATTCGACATCCATATATTCATCAGATTCTGGCATTATTATCCATTATCCATTCTTTTTGTATATATTCTTAATTGTAGCACTACAGACGCCTTGAATGAGAAAAAAAATAAAATTTAATAATTAATATACATATTTAGTACCAAGCTAACCAATTCATGACAATCGCACTATGAATATCATACCCGTCATGTCAACAACTAATTTCAAAACATTGTTTATTGGAATGCTGCTGAATCCTTCGTCCTTTTTCTGCCGCAACCATTTGAATGTATTTATAATAGTGTTTTTGCATCGGGGTGAAATTTCTTGGGCATTTTGATTTTAAAATCGATTTGTTTACATCGGTGACATTCAATGACTTCCAAAGTCCGTTGTCAAAAAAAAACGTTGCCATTTAAATAAATTGGTTCCACTGAAAATCCGCAACATGGCGAGGGCTAAAAAGGAACTTGTCAGGCTTTACTACCCTATTTCAATCAAGTAAAATTGATAAACATAATTTCTTTGAAAAAACGTAAGCGCGCGGATGAACAATTCGCAGGATAGGTAAGCGTACCAGTGAATGAACAGTGCTAGTGAATGAACAAAATGAACACTTTTTCGAAAAAGGAGGACCTTCGAAATTTCTACCGTACAAAGTATTTTTTTTTAGAATAGCAACATTATTTGTAACATCATGGTAATATTAACTTCAACTCAGGCAGGTGCTTTAGTTTAGTTGCAACATGGCGGACATTTGAAGTGGACGTGTCGCAGACGTGTTTTCATTTTATGGGGCGGTATTAAGAGACGATCCGAGAGAATTAGGACTTTATTTAATTTGTGAGATTCAGCTTCAGCTTCTTCATAAAAGTCTAAAGCTGCACCTGTAAAAACAGAAGTTTGAGTAGAACACTGAAAACTTAACAAAATTTTAAAGTAGGGAATCCAGACAGCACAGCCCACAGATCCATCTTCAGACAGTTTTCGAGGCATTAGTGAACACTGTCATCCAACCTTCCCATTTCTCAGTCAAAGCCTTATTAAAGAGAATATTAGCGAATACCAAGAGAATACCTACATTCTTTGGGGTTGGAAAATAAGTGCGTCAAAATTGATTGTAAGACCGGGATTAACTGTTGATTGAGACAGAGGGCGGCCGAATAAAAGTTTTTAAGGTTTTTTAATATTTTAAAAGAGGAGGGGAGGAATCTGAGGGCAATGACACACCTGAGGGAAAGGTGACAATAATAGGAAAATGGTCACTACCGGGAGACAGAGAACCCAAGGGCCATTCAAGCCCAATAGACAAACTAGGAGAGGGCAAAGTAAGATCTAAAGAGCTAGGATTATGGGAAGGAGAAGATCTCCTTGTGGGAGTCCCATCATTTAACAATAATAAATTGCAGCTATCAAAGATGTCAAGGAGAAGAGTAGTGAGTCACAAGAACTTGAACCCCAGAGTGATGGCAATTAAAGTCTCCCATTACCACTAAAGGGCCAGAGAGGGAAGAGAGAATAGAAGACTATTCTCTCTTCTTCAGACATAATAGAAGGGTTAGGATGAGGAATATATAAGGAAACGAAAATAGAACGTATAGATGAATGAGAGGGGAGAGGGATTTGGGAATAAGGTATGGAGCGATTGATGAGGAGGGCACATCCACCCCATCCATCATCAGAGTCATCCCGAAGACATGAAAAGCCGGGGAGTCTAAACAAACTACCCGGCCTAAGCCATGTCTCTGAGATGGCTAGCAAGGAGGGTTTGAATTTATTCACAAGATATGATAGATAACTCATGTTTTTTATGTCTAATACATCTACAGTTCCATTGAATGACTGTAATGGCTATTTAACTGATGTTATGACTGCAGTCAATTGGTTCAGCATTTCTGAGACGTTGTTCGGTAATGCATCTGAAAACTTAGAGATAAGATTTACTAGAGTGCTGATAAGCAGCTCAGTTAGGTTTTGATTTGGGGTTATAACTTATAACAGACTCAGGGTTTTACAGGGCACAGCCATTTTCTTGGGAAGATTGAGGAGACTGAGTAATATTATTATGAGCCACTCACGATATAGCCTGGACTACGAGCAGGTGCTATCCGTTGAGGCTTGAATACGGTTTTTTCTGTATGATGGGGATGTTGATGAAATTGCCATTGGGAGAGAGGGGGTAATATTTTGGGAAGATTAAAAATGGGGAGAAGCTTGGGAAAGACGAGTTCAATCTGCAAAAAAGAGACAAACTGGGCGAAAACATAGGGAAGCTCCTAAGAGATGCTTTCTTCAGACATCGCTTGCTTAATAGACTTTTGCCTATTATGTTCCGGGCAGGATGAATAGGTAGAAAAGTGAGGCCCTGAACAAAAAATACAAGAAGTCTCATTCTCTGGGACAGAGCATGTATCACCTTCATGAGGTTGAGCACATTTAAAACAAGGAGGCTTTGCACGACAGGAGACCTTTGATGTGACCAAAGCGGCAACACTTGTTGCATTGTATTTGTATCGAAGGAAGTTTGGTAAGTTCTACTGGGATAGATGTGTAGAAGCAGAATACCTTTTCTGGGAGAAACTGACTCAGGAAGGTAAGAGCAACTGTCTGGGTTGGAATCAAGAACACTTTGTTTTCAGAAAATGATTTCCTATTAAGGCGACGGGCCTTGATTACCCTACATTCAGATCGAGAGCATTCCACGGACTCCAGTAATTCCTACAGTGTCTAATCCACAGGAATGTTCCTGATTAAGCCCATTCGGGTAGCATTAAATGTCGGGACAGATGCCGAAAGACCATGTTGGAAAAGCAATGGGTTTTCCAGAAACGAATTGGCACAATCTGCGTCAACGAACTCCACAGACACGATTACGTCCACTAGGCTTAATGCCTCCTTTTGTGATTCCACAAATTGCGAGCTTATGCATGAGTTGAGCAAACTTCAGCACTCTAATAGAGAAACCAGAAGAAGGCTCCTCAACTGTTTTTGATACATATATATATATATATATATATATATATATATATATTATATATATATATATATATATATATATATTTCCATTTACATGGATGATAAATGGGGCTTTGTCTCCCGGGCCATATTTTAACTTACAGCCCGGAGCGAACTCGGGCACAGTATAAGTATGCTGTTGACGCGGAGGCTGGCGCTCTGGCTGGAGTCGCGTTTGCTTGCATTTTCTATATAATCTTCATTCGACACGCCATTAGGACTAAGATTAGGTCGTTTTCGCAAACTCGACACGGGGTCATTTTTTGGGTGACAAAAGAATCTTCCTCAAAAGAAGCAGTTGAGGAATGCCCGCTCCCATCAGGGGGCTCGCTATCACACATCATCCTCACCCAAACACACACATAACAATTTAAACAGCACCAATTAACTCTATTTAAACCACAGCTTATAAGAATTTCAACTAAATTATCGCTGAAAAAAAAATTCGGCACGTGTAGCAACCAACCCTTCCACAGATCCCATGTCTGTCTATGTGTCTCTAAAACATGTCATAATCTAAGCAAAAAGTAAAGTGTCAAAACTGTCAAGTAATAGCAAGTGCCACCTTGGTATAGTAGCTTTTCGGTCAATTTCGGTGTCGCTTATTTTTACAACGACGGAACGACTGTTACTCAAAACAGTATAAGAGTATAAAATTCTTGTATTTTAATCAAAGTTGTATCAACCTATGATAAGAATTAAGCGTTTACCTAAACTGAAAAAAATGATTCACAGTTTATTTATTATTAACCCATCTGGGTAGGTTGTTAAGTGTATATTATATATTTTATTGAAATCATAATTATGAAACGTAGTGTTGAGTGTCAACATGTTCTGATAAAGCAGTTTTTATAATTCCCTTAATTCTCGTCTTAAGGCATATTTGTACATTTACAGTGATGTTTTCCTTGAGAAGCATTGGCGAAGTGTAATACCGCGATCAGTATGCGATTACTATTTGGAAGCGCAGCGAGCGTCACCTCATGTAAGTATGAGTCGATATCACCATTTGATTTAAAACGAAAATATGAAAAGAAAGTTGGACAATCCCAGAATCTCTGTTCGGTACGACGATGAGCAAAAAGAGGAGTGTTTTGGTATCTTGCAATCACAACACACCTGAATTAGTGGTCAACGTTTTCTAACACACTGCCAATGGTGTATTTTCAGGTGTACAGGACATAGTTTTTAGTTGTATCCCCTTTGGTATATGCAGACCAAATTATCTTACCTTATTATTTATTACCAGGATAAGCTCCTTAACAAAAAAATTGGTGAGCCTTTATTACTTACCTTATAACTGTTTCTAAACTTGTATTTTTAATTGGGTGATATGAATAGTTTATTTCAGATAAAGCTATTTTAACCCTGCATATGACAAATAAATACAGAGTCCTTCTAGGTAATGATGAGGAGACTATATACAAAACTGTATTGTAAAACAAAAAAACCCTTCATGAAAGATGGGTATAAAATGCAAAAAGGCTAATGTGTCCCGGGTACAACCTATGGCTTATAAGCAGTTAATTGTAGAAACAAATAAGTTGTTGGGATAAAATATTAAAATGAGGTTGTTAAAACAAGTTGTTACATTTTCTGTTAACTTTTACCAAATTAATGTTAACTTAATCTTATTAAAAATATGACTATAGATAACTGATTGAACATTTTATATTTGCATTTGGTGAAACAGTTAAAATAATGATATTGTATCATGCTTAACAGTCTTAATTCTTAGATGTGGATATGTTTAAACACTTTCATTGCCGAGGACCGGCTTGGCGGGTTGATTTTGTATGAAAATCAGAGACCTTGGCAATGAAAGTGTTAATGATCCCCAATATATTTGAAAAATATATTTAAAAATCATTATCAAATTTTTTGAATTAAAATAATTATTTAAACATTTAAATCATATTGTATAGTGTGTAGTGTTGTAACTGCTGATCTAATATTAGACTTTATTTGAAGAATAGGAAGTAACCTCTCCCATACTTCAGTAGGGATCCATGCTCAAGTTAATTCTTAGACTAAATCTTTATTTAAAGAGACTAGAACTTGGTATTTTTCACTTCCTGCATATGAAGCATTAGAGAGCTTTGTAACATCTTCTTCTTCTTCACCAAGTGATTTCGCCAGTGTCAGTGAGAGAGTATAATCAGTAAATAGAACAGTAAACCAAAATTAACAAAAGTAAATGCCGGGCATTTTTCAATCGGCCAACTTCCCTCCCCAAAGGTTACCAGAATCTTTATAATACCTTCAAACTTTTCAATGTTTATGACTGAAGTTAAATGACTTAAGCTTTTTTTACCTGTTTCTTTCATGTTTCTAGGATGTCCCGCCGGTGCTGGCAGCTCCCCACCATTACCTGATTTCTATTCAGCGTGGTGGGGTAGCCTTAGTGGCAGTGTGCAAGCAAGAAGTGGCTCCACTCTTTGTCATAGAGTTCTTACATAGGGTTGTTGATACTTTCCAGGTATGTATATACTACCTATAAGGAGTTAGGGTGACGGCACCAATGATGGACACTTTTAGCTGACAGGCACCAGTAATGGACACTTCAGTCTTAAATCAAAAATCATACGGTCCTAAATTGATTGTTGCAAAACAAATGAATAACCCTTATCTTCTATAAAATAAGAATCAAGTGTCCATTATTGGTGCCTTGTCCATTACTGGTTCCATCACCCTACCTTTTTAATAATCCTTTAAAAAAAGGGTGTTTTTTTTTAATTTACTAACCTATTTGTGGTAATTACAAACACAACAAAAAAAATGGTCAAGCCATTCTTTAGTTATGGCCTGACCAAGGGAAACAGAGATTCAGGCCCATCGTCTTCCAACATGACGGCTGCCCGGCGCATTGGAGCATTGCTGTGAGGGAGCATCTAAATAACGCCTTCCCCAACTCATGGATTGGCTGGGGTGGTCCAATTGCCTGGCCTCTGCGGTCGTTAGATCACTCCAATCGATTTTTACGTTTGGGGAAGGGCTAAGAAGTTGGTATACGTAACTGAAGTAGAATATCGTGAAGATTTAATAAATCGGATAAATGCTGCCTTTGATGTAATGAAAGCAGAGATGCTGCTCAAAGTAACAACTGTAGAAATCAAAAATCGATGCCAAGCATGCATAAATAATCAAGGGCAGCAGTTTGAGCAATTTTTATAAGTAAATTACATAGTTAATGATCAACTTCTGTGTTTTCTTTATTTCCTGTAGGTTATTATCACTTTCCTCAAAACTAGTCTCGTAAAAAAATGACCGCCTTGTTAAAGTTCACGAATAACTTTAATTGTTTTTAAACAAATTGGGATTATTGTGTACCGATCGAAAGGGTATAAATTGAAGATGTTTTTGAATAATTAGAAGTAGTCAATAGTTTTTAGTTTTTTTTTAATGCAATGCAATGTTGGCTGTTTAGACTTCTTTTTACCTCCCTTTGTGGTTTGAGGGCCCCCGTAAATTTTTTTTTAGCTAACGTGTGCATCACCGTACAGCACCGAACCATTAGCGCTATCAGATCACGACACTGCTCAAATCTTGACATTTGCCGCCAAAGATTATACCCCGCTCAAATTTTGGTATGAATATAAGAGGGATTATAGCGTTGAGAATACAATAAAGTTTTGCGATTGCATAGATTCCCTTACGTTTAACGATATCATGAATATAAACGATACTAATGAAGCCTTCAATAAATTCCATGACATTTTGATATTATTTTTTGAGCTGTGTTTTCCAATAATAAACGTTAAAAATAGTTACAAAAGTCTGAATTCTCCCTGGATCACCAAGGGCTTAAAGAAAAGTTGCATAAGGAAACGCAAGCTGTACTTAGATTATCTAAAGTCTGAAGCGGTAAGTAAAGAAACAAGAAAAAAAGAGTACAATACTTATTCAAGGCTTCTAAAAAGATGTATATCAAAAGCACATAGACTAAGCAATAAAAAAATTATCTCCAATAGCAAGAACGTATGTAAAGCTTCGTGGTCAATAATAAATCGCAATATCAATACCAGATCATCACAAAGACACATAGACAAGATAAATATCAATAATAACACCCTAGAAAATGCAACTGACATCTCAGAAGCGTTTAACGAATATTTCATAAATCTCAGTTGTGATAACAAAAAAGATATTAAGCACATTAAAAATAAACTTAGCATAAACGTAATTAATTCTATCTTTTTGACGCCTGTATCACCAGAAGAGATCCACAGGGTTATAATGTCCCTTAAAAACACAGGGTCGGTAGGTTATGAATTATGATCAACTCACCACAAAAATTCTAAAAATGTGCTCATACAAATTAGCGACGCCCCTAGTTTATATTATAAATCTGTCAATGGAGCAGGGTATATTTCCAGACAGGCTTAAATACTCAGTGGTCAAGCCTATACTTAAGAAGGGGGATCCTACAGAAATGAGTAATTACAGGCCGATTACACTGATCCCAACAGTGTCAAAGGTATTTGAAAAGACTATGGCTGCAAAGGTAAACAAATTTCTCATAAAGTTTTGCATATTGAACTTCGAACAATATGGGTTTCAGCAAGGAAAATCCACAACCCTAGCATGTTTTTCGTTGATCAAATTTGTGACTGAATGTATTGATAAGAAAGTGCCTGTAATTGCCATATTTTTAGACATGTCTAGAGCGTTTGACTATGTTGACCACCAAATACTGTTGTCAAAATTATTTAATTATGGTATAAGGGGTAAAGCATACGACTGGTTCTGCAGTTATCTGATAGGTCGAAAGCAATGCGTTGAAATCTTCCACCATAATATGTATGGGCTGAAGGATTCGTTTTTATCCGATTATAAGACAATCGATCAAGGTGTCCCACAAGGTAGCATCCTTGGACCTCTATTGTTTGTCTTGTTCATCAACGATTTACCAGAAATAACAAAGCACAAGTGTATTCTATTCGCCGATGACACTACAATACTAATTAAATGTGATAACCCAGATACATTTGAAAATGGCATAAACAATACACTAAAGGATGTAATGAATTGGATGGACAAAAACAAATTAAAGATCAATGTTACTAAAACAAAAGCGATACAATTCAAAACGTACAGCAGCCGTCGACTTGAATTAGATTTACGGTATGGTAATAAAACCATAGAAATATTAGATACAGCCAAATTTCTAGGTATAATAGCTGACGAAAATCTTCATTGGAAAAACCATATTGACTATGTATGCAAAAAGGTGAATAGATTTGTATTTGCTCTAAGCCGTCTTAGAAGAATAGCGTCCCTACATACTGCACTCAATGCCTATCATGGCTACGTCGCGTCTGTACTGCGCTATGGGATTATAATCTGGGGCAATTCCGTAGTTTTGGATAGAGCTTTCAAGGCTCAAAAAAAGTGTATCCGTGCTCTCACTAACACAAACAGTAGAGAATCTTGCAGGCCGATATTCAAAAACTTGAGGATTCTTCCCCTACCATGCATCTACATAGCTGAAATTAGTTTATTCGTCAAAAAAAATCTGCACTTCTTTAGTAAGGCCTTTCAAAGGAATCCTGGAGCGATGCGTAAACGCAAGCATCAGTTAATGGTCCCGAGGAGTAACTTAGCTCTTTTTCGCAATAATGTTGTAGGAATGGCGGTAAGAATTTATAATAAGCTTCCGTCTGCTATATCTGAGCTACCTCTACCCAAATTCAAAAGTGCCCTCTTAAAGTGGCTATCTAATAACAATTTCTACTCGATGCAAGAATATTTTAATTTTTAATTATTGACATTTTAATGCTAGTAAATTATTGTCCTTTAATTTATTGTATCTCAAATGTATTGGTTCAGTTTATATTGAAACGATAATTAATTGTTGAATGTGTATTTATTATAATAATTTTGTTTTGTTTTTTGCATGCCTACTATAATAAGGTAAAACATTACTGAAACAATGTATCTGTCTTCCATCTTCAATAATGTACGTGATGTTTTAGCAAAATAAATAAATTTGATTTGATTTGATTTGATTTGACCTAATATTAAATTTGTAAGATTCAGAAGTATAAGCCCAGTAAAAAAAAAGGTAAAAATGTTGCCAGTTTTACGATTTTTAAAAAAGTTATTAAGGTTTTAAATCTTGAAAACGGAAAATTAATAAAAAAACAAAAAAATAAAAAAATAAAAAAACGAGAAAAAGATTTTTTTTTAGTGGACCGCGTAGCATTTGCCCACCTATCCACTATATACGTATGGTATGTCCATCCATCTGCCAAACACTGTATATAGATAACGCAACCACTGTGCGGAGGCAGACCAACATATTTGGCATCAGGGAGTTGCCTTCTATCCTGTCAGCCTAGAATAATCCATTTCCGAGATTGTTACCTGTCGTGACCTTCTATAATACAAGGCCCTTGTGTAGATGGCAATCTTTTACCATGTATAATACCGTAAAATGGGGTTAGTTTGATTAATTTTAAAAATAAATCTTCTGTAACTCCCGTATTTAATATTAAAATAATTTATTAAAAATATTATATTAGCGACTACTTATTTGGAGTAACTTAAAGCAGCTTGAGGCAGAATACGGTAGACAACTAAGGAGAAAAAAAACATTATGCAGCCTAAAATCTCATTTCTTAAAATACTACTAATATATCACAATATCAAAGTCGCCCCTGAAGCATGTCAAAATATAGTGTTTTTCTGTTTCCAAGTTTTTAAATCCAATTTGTCTGAAAATACGTCAACTATAAATATTGTTCGCTCGCATAATATGAGACATATGAAAGTAATGTCGTGAAAGAGCTAAATAATGACTTTGATATTGCACAAAATCGACGATTCAAAAAATTATCAAAGTCGCCTCGCTTTTCTAAAGTCACCCCATTTTACGGTACTACTAGGTATAGTTCTTTGGTTCAAATAGTTGCATGCTTTGATGTGCGGCGGTGTCGGCGACTTCAAAGGGTTGCAATGCGAACTATTTTATCGATCGAACTGTAACTCCCTAAAAACAAGTCACAGTGCCTGGCCAGAGCCGGCCTAGGGGAGTAGGGAACTTGTTTTAGGCGCAAGGGCCACCAAAATCCAAAATTTTATTTCACAGCCTAAATCAAAAACTCATGTAAGCGGGTCCAAAGGGAGCCTAAATACAATGTTGCAATCTCTTAATATCTTCATCAAGGGCTAGGAAGGGGCACTGTGAACATGATCCTCAATTTTTAGGGGTCATTCCAGTTTTTTTTAATGCTATTGATCTTGTTGTTTTCATTTTTAATACAACTGCATCAATTCATTAACTGTCCTGCCATCTATTTAACCGCTATCTGCCCACTTATTGTATTACTTTCTGTTATATTTTTTCATTTTGAACCCATGAAGGCGCGCCTGTTTGCCAAATTGACACTGCACCGTTGCAACGATATAGTTGTGGAGTAACACTTTGTGGATTGAAAACGCTTCATGCAGTGTAACTAAGTGATGTTTGCTTTTCTTTCCAGGATTACTTCTCAGACTGTACCGAGACAATTATCAAAGAAAACTATGTTGTTGTTTATGAGGTAAGAAATATGGTTTGTTCTTTATAATTGTGGTGATTTGTAGCCTGAAAATAAAATAAAACAACTCTTTGCTTGAACTATGCATCCTAGTTTTGTGATTGTATGTTTTACTCTATTTGGTATTTTCATTTCCAGCTTCTTGATGAAATGTTGGATAACGGTTTTCCACTCGCAACAGAAAGTAATATTTTAAAGGAGTTGATCAAACCACCAAATATACTAAGGACAATTGCCAACACAGTCACTGGGAAATCCAAGTATGTATGACACGGTTTACATTGGTTTTATATTTGTAACCCCCGACGCAAAAAAGAGGGGTGTTATAAGTTTCACGTGTAAGTTTGTGCGTGTGTGTGTCTGTGGCGCTGTAGCACTGTGGCACTCTTAAACGGATCAAACGATTTGGATGCGGTTTTTTTATTGACATCTGTTTTTAAGTGACTTCCAATGAGAATCAGCAAATATTTACCAATAGTGTTAGTCGACATAATATTAGGTACCTGTAAATAAGTTGAATGGCCAAATATAACAACAGACCAATATTTGTATCTACCATTATTTTTTTGTTACCCATACTTTGATGAATAATGATGAAGATCAAGCATGGTTCTATTAACATCATACAAAATATTTATTAATTAATTACCTATTCGTTTTAATACTTTAAATATAATTACTTCAACTGATAATATGGGATTATGTGTAAACAAGTTACCTATATTTCAAACCAAGACATTTTTCGAATCGTCGAATACCGTTCATCTATTACGTACCATTACAAACATAGTCACAATATGCTAATAATGGTAAGTAGGTACTATTTTCATATATTGTTTTGAGATTCGCGCCATTCTCAATTTTCGTGATTTTTACGCCTGTGAGATTTAGAACGTCATGTCATGACTACAGAGTTTTGAAAATGTTATATTTCAAAGTATGTGCTGTGTACGAGTAACATACCTATTGGTGCATTGGACATGGGTGCGCTTCGATGTCAATTTCCAGGTGGGCCGGATTGTCATCAAATCTGAGTCTGATTAGGGTATCTGTGAATAATCGAGGGAACTCCTCAAATATTATAGACACACATGTAGCGATTTTAGTATTTTTACAGCATTTGATTCATAAAGTTTCATTTAGTGTAGTGGAACTGATGATAAAGACTACTGATGACCACCGGAACTCCTCCACGGCCTTCCGTCGTTGGATATCATATTCGCAAAACATGATATTCCGAAAAATATCATAAAAGCAAAATATCATATTCGCAAATCATCATAGTAGCAAAACATAACTATTATTAAGACATGAATTAGACAGTGTCGACGGAGCTCCGCTACTGCGGAGCTACTATTTCTGGGTGGTTTGGCCCTCCGGGCCAGCTGCAAAACTAACATAACCTAAACCTACCTACGATTTTATAATAAATCCCGACTATTTGTACATATCATGTTTTGCGAATATCGTGTTTTGCGAGTATGATGTTATGCGTATATGATGTTTTGCAAGTATGATCTTTTGCGAATGTGATATTCACATATGAAAGGCTCCACGGTACCTATTTCAAGGGTGGCGATAAGATCTCGATTAAGATTGCGTTTTTGTAGGCAGTTTTCAGTTTTTATTACTAGCTCTTATTTAACTTCACTTGTAGGTATGTTCTGGAATTTTTAACCGGTTCCCGTCAAGGTAATGGGTTGAAATTTAGAATACAGGTGTAAACCCGATGACAATGCAATATTATGGTACCATCGAGATGATCGGAAGGTGGCGACGGGATCTTTGTTGTACTTCATCTGTACCCGCCGAGTTAGGGCCTACGCTAGCTGACGCGGATTATCCGTAACGGACGCCCGTCTAATAAGAAATTGTATGAACACCGCTAACTGGCGCGGGCGCGTGCGACGTACTTTAATCCGCGCGGCGGGCGGCGGGCGTCCGCTCCGTGCGCACGCGGCGGGCACACGCTCGCGGACTTGTTTGTTGTTTCTTGACTTGTGTAGCGCTAAGTTAGGCGTGCGCCCGTCGCGGACGCCCGTCGCGGACTCGCTGGCCCGCGGCGGGTGTCCGGAGCGGGACCCGCGAGCGTGCGCACGCGGCGGGCGTCCGCATCAGCTAGCGTAGGCCCTTAGGGCTCGTTAGTTTCGTCTTGATGAGCAGATAATGTCTGAGCATAAAAAAAGTGTAGTCTGCAACATTAACTTGTCCCAAAAGATATTTTTTTGACAGAGACTTATTGTACAAACAGCCACACACTTAACTGCCCATTAAAGACAGAAGTGAGAAAATGTAGAAAGAGATGAATATAGATTTTACATAAGAATCTCATGTGCACGACAGAAACAGTTTCTCTCGGTTTATCTTCATTGGTCACTCAGCTTTGTGGGCGATTGTACGAAAGCTTTCAGGTTTACATTCCTTTTCAAGTTAAGACATTATTGTTCTCTTGCAGCGTATCCTCCATATTGCCCTCGGGTCAGCTGTCAAACGTGCCGTGGCGGCGGTCCGGCGTAAAGTACGCGAACAATGAGGCGTACTTCGATGTAGTCGAAGAGGTGGATGCCATCATTGACAAGCACGGCGCCACCGTGTCGGCCGAGATACAAGGCTATGTGAGTACCACTCTTCAAAACTCGTGTCAACCGAGATAAAGCTTCATTTGAGATTTCATTTTAATGTCAATTGCATGTAGTTTTACCGCGTGTGAATCGATTACTCAATCTCGGCAATGTGTTTTGGTGATTGAGCAAATTTTTACGCTTTATAATATTCCAAGGCCGGAAATGAAATGAAATGAATTTATTTATTCAGTAAATTGGCTCTTTTACGCGTCGGTAATATGGAGTGATTGTACCAGCGCTTCAGACAAGACCATTATTGCAGAGAAGTAGCGCCGCAAGAAACTGTAGGTCATTTTGAAACCTTAAAATACAATGATTATACTTAAAAGTAAGTAACATCGCAAGGTAAAAACGTTCACGATTGATAATATATACACACAAAACGAATTAAAAAATAGAAAAAAAAAATCGAACGAAGCTTCAACAAATGCGTAAGTAACTACATCTATCTATAAATAAATTTCCGCGAGTAAATGTCCCAAAAACTCTAGAACGGTGTGATCAAATTATATAAACAAAATATTTAAAAAATATATATATCAGGACAAGGTTTGTTTTTATGAAGAAAGAATCACCTAGGCGACGCCGACTCCGGGCTAGGGCTTGCATTATCCGCCCTATTTTACTATCCGGATAATTCGGATAACGGATAATGCAATATCCGGATATCCGGATAAAACGGATATTTTTAGGTAATGTGTAATATAAAACACAAAAATGGTAAAAAATCAATATACTTTTATAGAATACAAAACAACGTTAGATTTCACAAAATAATGTTTATTTCGAGGCTTTAATTAAATTAACAAAATGTAATCACGAAGCTTGAGTGGTTTAAAAACAGCAGGTAGTTTAGGTAGTCTAATCTTCTTTAGAATTGGTAAAAAACATCTATCTACTATCAGAATCAACAATCAAAAAATACATGTTATAAAATAGTTATCTGCTTCAAAATATAATTATTTAACATATCACAATCAGCTGTCACAATAAGATTATCAATATACTCGTAGCTTCAGATGATTGTGCAAAGGTGAGGTAGATCCAGATGATTTTAATATTTTTTTACATATTTTGCACTGAGCTTCTTTGCCACCAGGGCTTCGCAAAAAGTGGTGCTAGACGGAGTTTTTGTCCAGGTTTGATTTTTTATATTCTTGGAATATAGCGGCCATTTCTGTCTGTTAATTTCAAACCTGGAAATGACAAATGCCTCTGTCAAGTATTTGTATCATTAATAAAAAAAAATTACATGCAATGTATACTTATACTAAACAACTTATTTTCAACACGGTTTGGTACACACGTAAGGAAAAGTAAGAACCCAGTACTATCCGTTTATTATTATTTATTATTATCACCAATCACCATGCATTAGTAAAACATTTAAAAAAGTGTAAATTGCCAACTAAGTAATTCAAAGAAACAAATAACATGAAATATCAAATAATAATAATAACAATGGGTGAAGTTCCGCAATATTTAATCAGCCACTGCCAGCTGCCACTCAGCGATTAACCTTAATAACATCTTTATTATGTTTCACTCAAACATACTAATCAATAATAATAATTCAAAACTACTCACCCACTCACTTCTCAACTCATGGTAATTTCCACTACCATGCCATGCGGCACCTCTGCGCCACGCCACGTGGTATTTCTGCACTTAGAGCACGCACGAATACACGATAACACTTACGAATGACACGAACACGATGAGCACTGATGTCTGACTGACGCGTCATCAACTCATCACCACCAAGAACAATACTATTGAGCGGAGGGGAGCGACGATCGGTGTTGTAGAATCTGAGACGAGGATATCGTGCGTCTCGCTCGCGCATTTTATAAAAGAAAAATGTTTACGCGATCTGATCTGGCATTCTGGCGTCAAATTCAATATTAAAATTAATGTTTAGCCCTATATGTTGAATATCCGAAATATCCGAATTATCCGGATACAAAGTAAGCTCAAATCCGGATTTGAAATTAAGCGGATATCCGGATAATACGAATATCCGGATAATACGAATATCCGGATAATACGAATATCCGGATATTCGGATTGCAAGCCCTACTCCGGGCACGTAAGTATGACTAGGAGAACAAATTAATAAGGTTTCTACTTCAAGAACATCTAGAAATAACAGACATGCAAGCGTGAACAGACCGGACACCGGACCCAACAGACAGCACGCGTTCTCGTCTACAAAGCGTATTTCAGCCATTGCCTCCCTTAACTTTTAAATAACCATGTGTTCGGGAAGGAGGCGACCTGGCCCCTATTTCACCAAGTTACAATTGTCAATGACATATGTCTGCTGACAATACGACATATCTCGCTGACAATTGATCAAGCGACAGGTGACAACTGACAATTTCGTAAATAATTTTGTATAGAAATGCGACGTATGCGTATAAACATTACTAACATTTTGTTAAAATTGTCATAATCTTAATAAAATGACAATTATCTTGTGAAACAAGAATAATTTTTCCGACTCGACATATTTGTAGATTTGTCGGTAATTATTGACATGAGATCGAGGCTGTGTCAGCCTAGCGTTACAATTGTAATTATTAAGGTGAGAGGTATCACCTCAAAGGCAAAAAAATATAACGTTTCACTTAATCGCCTTTCACCTCAACTGTATAATTATTAAAAGTATCACTTTCTGTCTCTTTCGTTTCTTTTGCCGCTAATAATTTAGTCACATTTGTCTTTTATATTAGTAACAAAGACAATATTCCAATGAGATGAATTTGATATCCCAAAGAAAAAAAAAACAGTAACTTCAATATCTCGCGGTCATTACATATTATGACATGTTTCAATGTTGTGTGTGAGTTGCCTCAACGCTGTTGCCGATACCTACAGAGTTTTACTGCAAACGTCAATTAATA
The DNA here is from genome assembly GCA_927399475.2 of Acleris emargana. Classification (NCBI taxonomy): domain Eukaryota; kingdom Metazoa; phylum Arthropoda; class Insecta; order Lepidoptera; family Tortricidae; genus Acleris; species Acleris emargana. Next base: position 79,126,939 of record OV656835.1, on the reverse strand, counting down.
CGTCAAATATAATAGCGTTCCAAACATACATCGATCGCGGTGAAATGCAACTAAGTAAAACACTATACGGAAATTTAATGTATATGCTACAAAATTCAAAAGTACTAATTACAAATTAACTCATCAATTGCTAGGGGGTATTAAATTTTTTAACTCGGTACTTATTAGGTATTGTCCTCTTTCGCCAATTTTGCCATGTGATATATCTTAAGTACTTTATATAGAGAGATATATATCGTATGTCTACTTGTGATTTCTGAGCAATTTCCTTCCAGTTTTTGATCTTCATATCAAATGTTACGTTATTTTCCGAAATTAAATTCAATATTGTAATTTCTTGGTCATATCCACTGTTATTGTTTTAAAATCGAAACGCTCGTTTGTGTGTTGTCATTATTGGTGGAAGGAATTAAAAATGATTTGTGTTTAAAACGCGGTAATTAATTGAGTAGTTTTAAATAAGTTAAAGGAAAATCCTATTTAGCCAGTGATACCTACTAGGGAATGCAAATAACCGATTATAACCGGTTTTAACGGGTTATTTACATACAAAAACGGTTAATAACCGGTTAAATTGCATTCCCTAATACCTACATTTACAGGCAAAATAAAATAAAATGAAAGTTATTTCCTTTCGTCATGTCTTCATACAATGCCTAAGTAAGTACTAGTCAAATTCTATTTTTTCATAAATAATCGATTAACTAATACCGGCGATAAAATCCTCCTCCTTTTTTTTCGTTGTAAATTTAAAATTTCAAAAATCTTACGCTTGGAGCCAAGCAAAGAGAATTAACATTATAATAAGTAAGTAGGTACATTTGGTGTACCTAGAGCCAAGCAATAATTATTTATTTTTAAATTAAAGGATTTTTTTTAAATTATGAATTGGTTTTAGGCCTTTGCCCAGCAGTGGGACACTATATTGGGCTAATTAATAATAATAATAATAATGAATAGGTTTGCTGAATATTACTTAATAAGTGACGTGTGTGTGAATTAATAAATGTTATGATACATTTGTAAGTCGTCTTGTCCTTCCCGCAAAAGGTTCAGTCAACCAATTTGATCAACAAGCCACTGTGGACTATGTCAACTAGACGTTGTAAAGCAAATTAAAAGAAGTATCTTATGTTTTGGGTGACAACGTCACTTTGACATAGTCCATATTGGCTTAGGAATCGAATTGGTTGATCATAGGTATTATAAATCTTGCAATGGTGGACGCCTGTCAACAACCGACATACGGTGAAAAAGATAAGAAACTACAATTGTCCTGACATATTTACAATTGTCATCTTATTTCGACAATGCCGGTTTCACAATTTACAATTGTCATGTGTTCTTGACAATTGTAGCACTTGTCAAGCTTGGTGAAATAGGGGCTCAATGACGCCTCCATATACTCTCAATACCTTTGAGTGAGCATGATTATGCTTATCCTGCCGGATGGAAAAAGGGGCTGTCCGGCGGGGAACATCACGTCGTGCCCTTATTTAAAAAGCGTCTTATACAGTCTCGGACCAAATGTTTGTAAGAGAAATTTTATCCTGAATAATAATCCTATCGATTAGTATAATAAAATAGCGAGTGTTTATTTTTTTATTTTTAGTAGGTTCGTGTTCCGAGCGAGGCCAGCGAGTTTTAGAAAATCGTTGAATACAGTTTTGTTTCTTTTTAAAAATAAAGGAATGTCTCCTTTAAGTAAAATGAGCCAACTTAAGCATTTAAGGTAGTTTCCCTCCAGAGCCCGACTTATTTTTCCACACTGTAGAGTGAAGCTAGCAGCGCTTCGGACAAGGCCATCATTGCGGAGAAGAACCGCCGCAAGAAACTCCAGTAGGAGGTCATTTTTTCAATCAACAACGACAATTTGGAGGATTCATGTCTTTGGGTTACAAAATTCATAGCATTGTGTTTACCCATACCATTTACCATTTTATTACCTTGGCTGCGTAACGAGAAGACTCTAAGTAAGGCCAAAATATTGTTTCACAGTTGTTTTTTTAGGGTACCGTAGTCAAACTAGGATCTTTTCACTTCTTTTATACTAACTTAAATAACTCTCTTAAGGAACTGTTTTGAACAACGACAGGCGTGATATTTTATTTCAAATTCGTCAATTTTAATCAAATTGATTTATACAATTCCAAGAGAAAATATCTGTCACTAAAAGTTATCACGCTTCTTTTGTCTGTCACATCACATTATAGAAAAGCATAGGGCATATTTTATTTCTTGGATACTGGAGATCGTTAAATCTACCCTAAGTGCGTTATTATGATGCGTACTTATTGTACGGTACTGAAATACTTTTTTCCATATCCGTCCAAATTTCAATAAACGTCTATCATTAACCTTTAACTGACATGGTATACGTCTCACAGACGTCATGATTATTATTTTGAACTTTATGTCGCCATGACCTAAGGTTTACTTTGAGAGTGCTCTGAAACCACGTCGTCAATTAAAAGGTTAAGAAAAAAAAACAATTATGTTTATATTAGTATGCATTACATATACACCGTGTTTTTTTTATTTACGATAACTTTAAGGGAACGTTCTTTAGGTCAAATAAAGTTAATTTCACGAAGACAGACGAATGATAACTCTTACGGTTTTGAAGATATTTAATTTTTAAATTAAATCAGTTAATCACGATGAACTGGTGTAATAGGCTCTTAATTGTGTGTGTATGTCACGCCAACATTGACGTATTTGTCATTTGTATTGACGTGTTTTGTGACGTATTTGTCGTTTTGCCCTTTTACCCCCTTACTAATAAACGTTGAGTAACGGTTATATAGCTATACAATGTTTTGTCCTTATCTGTCAAATTCAAATGTCACAATGACAGATAAGGACAAAACATTGTATAGCTATATAACCGTTACTCAACGTTTATTAGTAAGGGGGTTAGAATTGAGGCATGGAATTTACAAATGGGCTAAGTGCCAAAATACAATTATTGAGAAATTGAATAAAAATGCATTAGCTACAGGTAAAATTTAAGTTTTGCTTTTTCTGGCACTTAGCCCATTTGTAAATTCCATGCCTCAATTACCAAAAATACAACATTTAATTACTTTGTTTTAAACAGTTTTTTTGCCATATTTAAAAATCTAATCTACCATTTAGTTTCTATGGATGTAGGTACCAAGTAATATGCCGAAGTTATCGTAAATAAAAAAAACACGATGTATAGATACAATAAAATAGAATAGAATATAAATAATTTATTCAACGCATACACACATTTGAATAAAACAGATGATAAACAGAACAAAACATTTAACATGGCGTTGAAAAGGGCCACTGTCAGCTTTGTACCGCAGCAAGCCGCGGCGATGGTTTTCAGAGAGACCCTGACTTAAAAACTAACTTAAATATCAAAAACAAAAAAAAACAAAACGGAATCACTAGAACAACAATATTTAATTTATACTTGAAAATACATTGATTTATTTACAGATTGATTGCTGCATAAAATTAAGCGGGATGCCAGACCTAACGCTCACTTTCGTCAACCCGCGTTTATTTGACGACGTGTCGTTTCATCCGTGTGTGAGATTTAAACGTTGGGAGGTAAGAAAAAAGTTTCCATATTAAAAGATTTTTAGTTGTTTAGTTAAACATTAGTGAAACATTACTAATGCCACTTGTCTTTTACAGGCCGAGAGAATATTGTCATTCATCCCTCCCGACGGTAATTTCCGTTTGATGTCATACCATATTGGGTCTCAAAGTGTAGTAGCCATACCTATTTATGTGCGGCATATTCTTGCGCTGCGTGTCCAAGGAGAACACGGGAGATTAGACGTGACTGTTGGACCAAAACAAACCATGGGGAGAACTTTAGAGAGTAAGTATAGAAATCAAAGTAAACATAATACTCGTATAGAACAAAATAACAGTTATGAAACAATCAATTTAATTGTAGTTTTTTTCATAAAGTAAGTCCAGTCTGTACCGGCATTATATACAGCGTTTAAATCTTATACAAGCAAATATTCAAACTAAGCGAAGGTTTACGACTCTTCTACCAATCATATAAAGAAGGAATTACGTTAATAACTCCAAAATTTTCGGCGTAATTCATTTTTAAAGGATCTATCGAACAGCAATTTATAGGGTGTATAGGTAATTTCACACTTTTGGTCAGAGCAGCTGCGGTATATCGGTATTAAAACTAATGTTATTGTGGTATTATCGTAGAAATGAAACTCTTCTCTTAATGAAAAAAAGTTTTTAGAGTTATTATTATATAAAAACGACGGTTACAATACGTAAACACGCTTTAATTCATAAGTTAATGTTTAGTTTAGGTTAGGTTGTGACAAGACCGACTATATACATACATACATAGCACACTATAGTTAATTAAAACTTTTTAACTATCGCGTTTATAACTAGACACGACGTTTAAGGTACATTTTACACGGGACTTATTTACTCGTACTAAAAATGAAGTTTGTATTAAGAACTTTTGCTGTTATAAGAGTTACAATTATACCCTGCATTTACACTTGAAAATATCGGGGAAAGTTTAGAAGTTTGTATTCGTAGCATATTTACCACAAATTAAATAATACGCAGATATTTACAAGATCTGGAGTTGTCCTATCGACTCAAAGTCACCTAAGGTTGCTGATCCAAACAAGACGCTCCGTGAAGTTTTCCACGACTTATTCTTTCCAACGAAGCTGATGACACTTCAAAATGTCAGTGTTGCTGAGTGAGAAAAACCAGCGACAACAGTTTAAACATGTAACGAACGACGCCTAAATGAACCTCAGTGATCATGATCAAGGTCATATTCATGCACGCATGCATTTACTTACTTATCTTACTATCCGTCCAGTTCACCGTCTACCCGTTACATCACACATTATTGACACATTTTTATGGCACTAGTTTAATTGCATTTATTGAAAGGCATACTTACGCATTTTGTATTAATTTTGTGTGTTATTTACTAAAGTTATTTATCAACAACGAAATAAAATTGACATGACAGTCATGACAATTTCATAATCAGTAGTGATACCAGGGGGGTTATTATGACATAGCTATGCAGTTCATTTTACGGGGAGCGTGAAGATCAAAGCTGTAGCAGTTATATAGCTCCGTCCTTTTCTCTCAGCTTAAACTGAACTGCATATTTATGTCATAATTACCCCCCAGATAAGCAACTCAATAAAAAAAACAAAGTACTGCAAAAGCAGGAGTAAAACAGGATACTTTAACAAAATTTGACAAAGTGCTACTGTAATCTTGCTAAAGATCCTTTGTTTTAAGTTTTACATCAAACAGTAAAAACAAAGAATACGACACGAAACGAAAATAGTTTTCATTGTGCCAATAAGGTGGAAAACTCTTTACTGGACTACATTTTGGCATACCTTATATCATCACAAGTAGCCGTCAGTCACATATCTATGATTTAATATGATTATTAACAATCGATGTGGTTTGTTGTTAGATTTTAGATCTGCGTAACAAGAAAATCAGAGTTATGATTTCTGCATAACACAAAGCATAAGTACACTTCTAATTTGATAATGAAGGTTGCGGTGCGCGGTGTACTTTACGAGTTCACCGCGCCCCGCTGGGGTTGGAACTTCTTAGACAAACTAAGGGTCGAACACAGTGCTCTTAAATCTTTTGGAGTGTGAAGGAATCTATCCTAGAATAGCTGGTTTGTGCGTTAGTTAAGTTTTTAATAAATAAATGAATTTTGCATTGATTTTGATTCTAAACATACGGCACTCTGTAAATCGTAAACAAAGATAATAAAGGACTTCAGGTGTGGCTCTCTCTCGATCGCTCTACGAGTCCACCGATTTGTCCCGAACTCGAGGCTCTTTGAACATATGTCAACTAACATTAAGTCCAAGTCAATTGACCTATTTTTGATACATTGCGTGACGAATGAGTTAGTATGCAAAAAAGCAATTCCAATGTTCGTAAAGGCCGCCATCGGCTGTCACTAGGTGGCCGCCTGGTGGAGGGTAGCTCGAGGAGAGGGGGAAATCGCGAGTACATCAACCAATCAATCACCAACCGTATGTCACGTTCTACATTACATACATACATACCTTCACGCCTTTATTCCCAGAGTGGGGTAGGCAGAGCTACAGAATTACCAACAACTCCAAAAACTTGTTGATAACTCTGTAACCACAATTTGCACAATTAGGCTAAGATGTTTAACAGCGCATTAGTGACAGGTTGCAAGCCCATCGCCTAACAGTACTACAAGCCCTTATTCCCTTAGTCGCCTCGTATGACATCCACGGGAAGACATGGAGTGGCACTATTCTACCCCGGCAACCATACGGGGAACGTTCTACATTAATGTGTCAATAAATGTGTGAAGGCAAAACAATCAAACCATTACGCTTTTCCACCTTTTGTTAAGTAAAATTACCTGCAGACTGGACCTGTGTAATTTATTTATTAATTTATTTGACGATTACAGATGTGGCGCTAGAAATATGCATGCCGAAGTGTATTTTGAATTGTTCCCTGACCACCAACCAGGGGAAGTATTCCTACGACCCCGTCAGTAAAGTGCTGTTATGGGATATTGGACGTATTGAGTTACCGAAATTACCAAATATAAAAGGAAGTGTAAGTACTTGTGCTAAATAGACATTAAAGTGTTATATAAGTTATATTTAAACGAACGTGCGCCAGGTTCGGGACACGTTACGAGTCCTTCGTCAGGTGATGCGCAGGCGCGCTAAGAGAGATAATGTAATAGATAGTAAATTAAAAACAAATTTAATAGAAAACCTAAAGGCCTAATTTCATAAATTTGTGTGACTGGTTGTCACAAAACCTTTCTCTTTATATTGTAGTCAAATCTCGGCTTTTTATGCAGCGTTAGGAAAAGGACGATGACCAGAATTATGACGATACTCGATCTGTTCACCTTCGTCACCATGCCTAACGCTAAGCGATTGTTAAGGGCGCAGGTTATGGGACGGGCTGCGACCCACGATCCGGTACACACCCTGAATTTCTGATCATATAGTTTTGCAGTATTTCGGGCTCATTTGGTATGCATTGAATGGGGAATTAGGGTACTGTGTATTTAATTATATTAATTACATTATGTCGTGACATATTTCAGGTGACAGTGGCGTCCGGCGCGGACACGAGCAGCGCAACCCCCAATGTCAACGTGCACTTCACCATCCCGCAGCTGGCCGTCAGCGGGCTGCGTGTGAGCCGCCTCGACATGTACGGCGCCAAGTACAAGCCCTTCAAGGGCGTCAAGTACGTCACCAAGGCGGGCAAGTTCCATGCGAGGATGTGATGGGCAACCAATAGAGATCTGCCGTATCTCTTCATGAGTTTTCAATCAGATCATGGATGGTGATGGACTACGTATGTAGAATAATAATCACTTAAGTAATAAATAATCATCATAAAGTTTCTGTGGCAAAAAACGTCAATTAACTAGGGACTTCCTTCCGATATTAAATTTATCGATAACTGTTTGAAATACTTATTTCAGTGACATTTCATAGTAGATAGGTATTAAGTTCACCGGGTAAAATAGAAATTAACTAAAATGCCGATCAGTACCAATCGCTGATATATAGGTACTGAAAATTAGTAATTATTTAATTTAAGTAATTAATAGAATAGGCATACTTTTTAGGGATTTTAAAATAAAAATAAACATCAATTTTATTGAATAAACATTTCATTTCTAATTATCGTGTTTCTTACGCAAAAACTTCTTTTCATGATATTCAATCGATTTCCATACAATGTAAACTGAAACCAAGAGTGCCTTGCAACAAAGGCATATTTAGGTGAATTGTAATGTATCGTGTATTGTATAAAAGATAAGATTAAGATAAACAATGTTTATTCACTAAGCAGATATTCAGTAGTATATAGTTAATAGTATATATACCTACTCTAATATAATACCCACTCAGTTTCCGGAAAATATATGGAAAATACTCAAAAGTAAAAAGTTCTATTTATCGTTAAATTAATCTCGTTCGGTAGTCCCTAGGACAATGTTATTCAAGCCACATTAACTTCTATTTCTGCTAATAATGCAACTTCTTTTGTACTTATTGTTACAAAAAAAAAACCGTGTGTATACTGCAATGTGAATAATAACTACTATTCTGAGAGCGGGCCGCTCGGTCGGCTCGGTCCTACCTTAACGAGTTACCATAAGCAATTTGTAGAATCAGTAGACCATTGGTGGTCCTAAAATAAGTTGCTGGCGAGGTGCTACCGGGGACTGTTTGTGCAGATTTTTTCAAGGTTTTAAGCAACTTGCACTGTTCGTATGTATGTTTGCAAGCAGTCCGTCAAAATTTACACGTCAATTTTGACCCAGTTCCCGTTAATGGAATGGGCTGAAACTTGGACCACGTACAAACACATGACAATGCAAAATTATGGTATCTAAGATCTGATCTGATGATGGGAGTCGGAAGGTGGCGATGATCTACGCTATATTTAACGTAGACCCACCGTGTTGGGACTCCTTAGTTTTGTCTTGATAGGCAGATAACGACTTTATAGTACCTACTGTTAGGGGATGGGCTTGCTACCTGTCACTAATATACACTGTTAAACATCTTAGCCTAATTGTGCAAATTGTGGTTACAGAGTTATCAACAAGTTTTTAGAGTTGTTGGTAATTCTGTAGCTCTGCCTACCCCACTCTGGGAATGAAGGCGTGAAGGTATGTATGTAATGATCTTTAGGCGTACATACCGAACCGGTGGATCTCGTGTACCAAACGAAACTGCTCCAAATGCTGAACTGGTGGTGAAGGTTTTTTCTGGTAACTCGATACGGTAGGACTTTAAGCGGCTGGCCCCCGATCCATATTGTGTGCGCTTGTAATGCTATAAGCTGATTTGTATAAACTGTAAATAGTGAGGCCTTAAATAGTTATATTGCCACGTTCCTTTAATTTTAAATTTACTGATAAATTTAAAGTTTTGAGTACTGCGTCTCGTGTTTACGCATTAGGAAGATTAAGGACTTTATATACATGCTTATTTATAAAATATTAAAATAGCGGTTTCCCTTCTTGATGGGTGTAATTACCATATATTGTACAGTCGTCAATAAGTGTAAAACAAGTCGTTATAAATGTCATTGAGTAAATTGTACTTGTCGTTCTATGTTTAATAGTTTAATATTTTGCGAGCGGTTTCTTACGTCCAAAGCTCGATGCTTCACCTTTTTATCACGTAAGGGTGCATTGCCCGTGGTCCACCTATTTTGTCCACCTATGTGGATTACGGAGAGTAAACTGGTCAAAATTAACAGGTAGGTTTAGGTTATGTTAGTTCTTTAGAAGGCCCGAAGGGCCAAAATAACCTAGAAGTAGGAGCTGCGTGTAAGCGCAGCTCCGTCGACTTCTTTAAGTTTTCCTAAAATGCCCAGGTGGACAAAATAGGTGGACCACGGGCAATAAAGGCACGTAAGGGAGTACGAGGTAGGAGTGTAATATTTTAAGGGTTCATATATGTAACTTTGTCAGCTTCTTAATTCCTCTGTATACTTAAATGTGTTTATCAATTTTGAAGTGTGTGGTGTACCTAGATGTATATGTGTTATCCTCGGTAACAGGACACAAAATAGCAATAACAGCGGTCGTGTTTTTAATTGTTTATTTAAATGATCTCCTTACAGGTACTGGGGTGGTCCTGCACGACACAGCTATGCAGTTCAGTTTACGCAGACAGAAAAGGGAACAGCTATATTACTGATATTACTCTTTGCTTTACGCTCGCCGTTAAATGAATTGCATAGGTTGTGGGTGGTGTGGGAAGTTGTGTCAGGATTCCAAAGCAATAACAGCGGTCGTGTTTTAAATTGTTTAATTAAACGAATTACGTATAGATAGGTAGGTACTGGTTAGGTGGGGGTGATGCGGGGAGATGTGTTAAGGTTATCGCTCATTATAACACCGCGGCACCGAGCGTCGTACTAACACAGATCATACCTCACTTTTCAATGTTTCACTTTGAACTGCCGGGGCGTTGTAGTCTGCGATGACCTGTAGGATTTCAAAGTCCTAAACATCAAGATAGTACAGTCAACTACGCAAAAATAATTGCAGTAAATCGTGTAGTCTGGGTTATTTTTGTATTGCTGTTTAAAAACAAATTAATATGCCATTTCGTAGCTTAGTTCGTGATGGCTCAAGGTGACTTAATCCACAGTCCTATTAAGTCACCTTCTTAACTCGTCCATAATACCTTGTCGTCACTAATTATTTCTAAATTGTCGCCTTCCTAACTCGTCCACATTTTTATATCGTCAATTTCCTATCTTGTTCACATTCCTATATTGTCCATAGTGCTAACTCTTCCACATTTCTATATAGTCCACAGTGCTAACTGGTCCGCATTCCTGTATAGTTCACAATGTTAATTCGTCCACATGACTCAAACGAGGCATACTGTGATGTTCAATTTTACAGCGATTAAAAGTCAAATACCCGAGCCAAATTTCTAAAAGAGTATTTTACTTCTTTTTCCATAATAGTGATCGGTCACTTCATTTAAAGACTACTTCAAAAAAAAAAACCTCAGTGATAGGTCGAATAGTTTAGCTACCACAAAGGAATTATACCGGAAATCCGACATTTCTGAAATTTTCACAAAAAAGCTCGTAACTCTGAAACAAATGAAAATCGCTGAACATACATGATGGGGGTCAATTCGGTAGCCCTCAAGGTACCCTACCTTTGACCTTCGTTTGATCCACCCCTCCGTATACACCCTGTATAGATAGCAATGTGGACTAGTTAGCACTGTGGATGAAATAGGAATGAAGACTAGTTAGTGCCATACGTCGCACTCCAGCTGGCATTTCGCGGGCACGTCATTTGGTAAGATTCACTAATAAATTAATAGTATTACGCGGCTCTAGGCTGGGACTGTTAGTATGCTGTACCCGGTGGTCACACCTACCACAGAAAGCATTAATATAGCCCAGACTAAACCAATTTTTGTATTTATTTCCCAATTTCGGGTGTTTGTTGACTGAGCGTAACCCCTGGTGTAGATATAAGTCATGTACTAATATATATACACATATTTAATCGATTAATTAAATATATTGACAAATATGTCATGTTTAATATATTATAATCTCATTTTAACTATAGTTTAGAATTAGTTATCTTATGTCGGGTTCCTATATTCAATCCGAGGATAGATAAGGCTTACCTCGGTTTAAAATTTGACATTTGCCCATACAAAATGTGTCAAATTTTAATCCGAAGTAAGCCTATCTGTCCGCGGATTGAATATAGGAACCGGACGTTAATCTATCATTCATGTTAAATGTAATTAAATACATATATTCCATAATATGTTAAATTGTTGTAATTTGTTGATTTAGATCATAATGATTATTAGTGGTTAGTTACGTTATGAAATGATCAAACATCGGTTACTTCTGTGCAGTTCGCGGCGTCAAGGTTGGCAGGTTGATACTTAATGAGTTTTATTTAACGACATGTTGTAATTCTGTAATTCTTAACTAATGATATCGGTTTGACACCATTTTGAGGTATGCTTTCGTAAAGTTATATTTTTTACGGGCCCATTATTGATACTTTTATCAATATCAATGCCGCGAATCGCACAAAAGCTATAATCCGCATCACGTAACATGAACCAATATGGCGGTTTCCGCGTAAGTAACAATACGGTCGCTATGGTAACTACGTGGTGCGCGTTATGCCGATGTTGTATATTTGATATATTCAGATAGATAACTCGTGAGACACGTATTACACATTATAGAATTAAAAATCTTTTTGGCAATCCAGACGTTTGTTTTAATTTTGGTTTTTTTTTGTTGTAAATTTGAATTTACGATCCGACTGTCTGCGTCAGGTTTGTTTAAAGATTAATTCGACACAATGGAGCAGCGTCGAAAATTGTAATTAATTATCAAATTATACCGTTCGATCAAGAACGCAATAAGATTCATCGCTTTCATGATCAAGTGCTACTTAATTTGTAAAATAAGTCGCACAGACCTGTAATGTTCTTGAATAAAACTATACTTAAAATAGAAAATCACTGTATTATAGCATCATCACAAAACCTTCATAACCGAAACTACCACATGACAGATGTCACACATTTTGGCGGCAAGTGCTGGGGCAATATACAGGGTTATTGGTAATTCGACGTATTCCCGTTAGGAGGTGATAGGGGTGACTATTTGCGGTAATTTTAACCCCCATATGCATTATGCAAAAGTGAACCATTTTTGAGTTATCATGTTTTTTAGCTTTTTTCAAAATAAGTCAAAAATGCAACGTCAAAAATTTATTTAAAAAAAAGTATCAATTTCAATCTCATTTTTTCTTCTGATTTATAAAAACGATTAAACACTGGGTATTTATCAATATTAAAACAACAATTATCGGTCCAAATTTAAAAATGCGAGACGAAAAACGATATTATTTCAATATTTTTTAGTTTTTTTTTTCCACTAAAATGGTTTAAAAACAAAAAAATCGTTATGAAACTTGGCTTGCAGATTAATTTTAAAACATAAACGTTTTCTTAGCTCTCCAATAATGCATAAAAACCAGGAACTTATTTTAAAGAAACTGAAAATAAAATATCACAAAAGAAGGCGGAAATTCGTATCCGAACTAAAAAACACAAGGTCGTTCTTTAAAAAATCACATAAAATTAATTAAAAACAATACCCAATGTCAATAAAACAAAAAAACCATTTTAAAATAAAATTTAGAACCAGTAACAGTTTAATAGTAATAACATAATAATAGTAACAATTAACACATTTTGTAATTTAGCCTATTTAAAGTTCTTGGTCGAACTGACTTCCCCTATTGCGTACGCAGTCGCATTTTTTTTCTGAGTTGTGACTTAACTACCGAAGTAGTCAAATTATTCCGCATCGCATTAGCTGCTTTTATAATTCTTGTCTTGAGTTCTTCCGCGGATGACACAGGCGAGACGTCGTAAACTATGGATTTCATGTGAGCCCAGACAGAAATCAACCGGCGTTAAGTTCGGACTTCTCGCAGGCCACGGAATGGGTTCTCCTCGCCCTATCCAACGATTAGGAAAATGGCTATCGAGCCATCGCCTTACATTGACACCAAAATGTGCAGGACATCCGTCTTGCTGGTATATCATGTTTTGCCTTGTAGCCAAAGGCACGTCTTCGAGGAGGTCAAACATTTCATTTTTGTCAAAAAATGTTCGTAAGCTGCTGTATTTCGATTTTTCGGTAAAAAATGTGGTCCGATTAAATTATCATCAATTATTCCCATCCATACATTGACCGAAAAATGGCGTTGTGGACTTTCTCACTCCAATAATGTTCATTGTGTTAGTTAGTAATCCTATCTTGATCGAATTTGGATTCGTCGGTCCACAGATTTTTTTTCAAAAAAGACGCTTTTCCGAATCCGTAGTTTAGTTCGAATACAAATTTCCGCCTGCTTCCTTTCCGATCTTTTTTTTTCAGTTTCTTTGAAATAAGTTCCTAGTTGTTATGCATTTTTGGAGAGCTATGAAAACGGTCATGTTTTTAAATTAATCTGCAAGCCAAGTTTCATAACAATTTTTTTGGTTTTAAGGCATTTTAGTGGAAAAAATAAATTAAAAAATCTAGAAATAATATCGTTTTTCGTCTCGCATTTTTAAATTTGGACCGATAATTGTTGTTTGGATATTGATAAATAACCAATGTTTAATGGTTTTTATAAATCAGAAGAAAAAATGAGATTTAAATTGATACTTTCTCTTTAATAAATTTTTGATGTTGCATTTTTGACTTATTTTGAAAAAAGCTAAAAAAAATGATAACTCAAAAATGGTTCACTTTTGCATAATGCATATGGGGGTTAAAATTACCGCAAATAGTCACCCCTATCACCTCCTAACGGGAATACGTCGAATTACCAATAACCCTGTATATCACTCGTCCCTTTTTGTAAATAATACTCCTTAAGTCTAAAAGCTACAACCCAATTATGTGAATATTCAACTTATTAACTAATTAACTAAACATATTGTCAACCACTGACAAAAACACTTGTTTTTTTTATTTTTTATAAATCTAATCGATCCGGAGGTTTCCTTACTCTAGTGGATCTCCTTCAAGAACATTACAGTGGCGACGACGGGAAAAATGTCTTTAATAGGAAATAATCGAACATATTAATCCCATCCTCGTCGCCACTGTAATGTTCTTGAATAAAACTATACTTAAAATAGCAAATCACTGCATTATAGCATCATCACAAAACCTTCATAACCGAAACTACCACATGACAGATGTCACACATTTTGGCGGCAATAGTAATATATAACAAGACCGTCGTATCTTATCATTACTTTCTTATAGGTGAAAAACTTAAGTAAGTCACCTGTTGTACCTATGTGTGAGTAATGTGTGCGAATAGACATTCCATTTTTGAAATTTGTAAAATATCGTATGGTTTGCATACTCATTATTTGCTTATCTTTCAAGTTTGATTATTCCTGTCCACTTATGATTCTATTGTCATGATAAGATATAAATAGTTGTCAATCTCAAGTAATTGTCTTCGTATTTATTTTTTTGAATACAAAATTGATACATTTTTAAGTCAACACGGACATACGGCACTTCGCTTACCACCATATCATCCTCAATTCAATCCAATTGAAAACATTTGGGGAATAGTCAAAGGATTTGTTGCCAAAAAAAACATTTCAATGAATATGGAGTCAATTAAAAGTTTAGGAAAGGAAAAAAATAGTACAATAACTCAGGAAGAATGGAAAAATGTATGCTAACATACAATACAATTTCTGCGAGACAGGCTTAACTTAGTGCAGATGACTGGGTAAACAAATTGTAAAATTATCGCACAGTGCACTTTTAGATAACATTTTATATGTACTAAGGTCTTATTTAAGTTACAACTAGCCACTTAAGCCACTGTTTCAATAAATATATATTTTTATTTTACAATAAATGAGGAGCAAAAGTATCAATGTCAAGAATTACAAATGGATGCAATATCGGAGAGTTTCATTATAAGTGTTTCATTTTAATATTTGAGTAGCTTAGTTTTATTTTAATTTGAGTGGCTTAGTTTAATTTAAATTTAAATAATTTTAGTTTTAACTTTTAATTGTACTATAATAATAATACATTTTTACTATAGTGTTTCCTCGGAAGATAATGACAGTGACATTGTTTCTGTACGTACAGTCCACTGATGAAAATGAAGATGACAAAATGGCGAGTGATTGAGGTATAAATAATGTACAGTATGTTATTAATATGTACAACTCATATTGAATATTTATATAATGTATTATGCTTATGCGTTTTTCGCAAACTGTACACAACTACTTACAACAGGTGACTTACTTAAGATTTTCACCTATACTTGTTTACGTTATTGATGAATATACACTCACCGGCAAAAAACTAAGAGATGGCTGAACTCTTTTATTGTTAATGCGAGTCCAGCAACCGCCCTTCCCAGCCGAGGCTTGTTTAGTGATTTTCTCCAACAACGCGAGAAAATATATTAAGAACTCATATACTCGTCCCGCTGTACAATGTACAATGTACTATTAAGGTTTAAAAAAAGCCTTAAATTCGCGTTCATCTATTTGTTAAGTTGTTGTAATGTGGATTTTCGCAAAAAGACATGCTGCCAATCCTTACAAAAGCGGACAATGTCTTATGCCGCTAGTTCATAGAAAAAAGAAGTGAACTTAATAATGGCCCCGAAAGTTAGAGATTAAGTTTGATTTACTAAAATTATAATTGAATTAATGCCTAAATAAATACCGTTTTTTTAAATAATATCAGTATAAGAAATATTTTTAATCTATTCGACGAGCCATCATAAGTAGTAGATAATTATATAGTTATACTAGCTGTCCGCGCCGGTGTAATTTTTATCTTGCAAACATGATGAAATATAGTTTATCTACTCTCGTATCGTAAAGTTCGAATTATAAACTTCAAAGCGAATTTATATTGGCATACTTTATAAACACAATACTGAAAAAAAAAACACTAACATTATTTCTCTAATAAAATAATGTTATGAAATGAAACTGCACATAACTAGGTATTAAAACACTCGTGTGATACTATTAAAAACCTCGCCTAGGCTAGCGGCTCGGTTCTTAAACACACACTCGTGTTTTAATACCCCTCATTATGCAACAATTTCATAAACGTTTTAAATGTAATGTGTGTGTATTACATGTAATTTCATAACTATTACTAGTGTGGGGCTTTTAGCTTTTAGCTTTTAACCTTGCAAAAAATGTAAACAGCGCTTTTAGGCAAAAATGTAACAGAGTTAAATTTAGTTTAGCTTTCATTTAAAAGCTTTATATTACTTATTATCAGGGCCCGTAAGTTTCATGCCGATGACATCAATTTGACGTCACGCTCCATATAGGGTGATCCCAAATAGTTTTATTGTAAATTAATAATCATTAGTCGTCAATCATTTTAATCATGTACAAATAAATAATAATAAATAATAAATATCAGGGGACAATCTCACACCAATTGACCTAGCCCCAAACTAAGCTCTAGGCTTGTATTATGGGTACTAGACAACGATATAAATACTTATATAGAGAAATATATACTTAAATACATAGTAAACATCCATGACTCAGGAGCAAATATTCGCGCTCATCACACAAATATCTGCCCTTACCGGGATTTGAACCCAGGACCGCTAGCTTCGTAGGCAGGGTCACTACCAACTAGGCCAGCGCGTTGTCAAATGAAGAAATGACTTCAAAAGTAGGTACTCTATTTACACGTGGAATAAATAATACCTACTTGATACGTGAAACGTAAATAAAACTATTTGAGTTGTTTTTAAACATACATTTTATTAAATGGACGTAATGGAAATTACGTAGAAAACAGAATTCCTCTCTAACGTAAAGCACGTTTGGGATCACCCTATATGGAGCGTGACGTCAAATTGTGGTCATCGGCATGAAAATTACGGGCCCTGCTTATTATTTACATGTAAATTAAACATATTAATGCAAATCGTTTGTTTTATTATATTAAACTAGTAAACAACCTCCTGCCTGTTTAATTCTGAGATATTCCGGTCTGGGCTTAAATGTTCCATTGTTGAACAACTATTAGTTCTGTTACATTTTTGCCTGACCCACTTTGTTTTTTTTGATATCTCTGAAATGCAGTCACATCAGTTTTTTTTAAAATATTAGTTAAATAAGTATACGAAATAAAATCCACTTATCATATTTTTGTCCTGTTAATATTTTTGCTTGAAGTACTAAGTGAAATTATAAGGTTTTTAAAAAAAAACGTCGCGCGGATTATAATGTTTAATTTACTGACCTACTGGTACTACTTAATATCTTCTACGAATACTCCTTACAAATATGCCTGTTAATATTTTTTTCTATCAAAAATGGTGTTTTTACTTCGTGCAAGGTAGCCTATTTTTCGATCTAATTACCTAAGCCTATACGTCCTATTTTATGATCTACTGAATATATAGTCTTTATTATTTGAACTGAGCTGATCTTCTACACAAAGGCCATTGTTTGTGTACAATACTATTATCTTTCTTTGTGTCCGTAACCGCAAGCCGATTACATACAAAAAAAATAGAACTACATTGAATGTAAATTGAATTATCAACCCTATCCTCTTAGTCAGTAGGTTTAAAATGTAAAGTATCAGGATACAGATATAAATCTTGTGTAGATGATAGTATTGTATAGAGAATAAGCTCAGTTCAAATAATAAAGACATATCTGTATCCTGATACTTTACATTTTAAACCTACTGACTAAGAGGATAGGGTTGATAATTCAATGTACATTCAATGTAGTTCTAACTTTTCTGTGTGTAATCGGCTTGCGGTTACGGACACGAAAGAAAGATAATAGTATTGTACACAAACAATGGCCTTTGTGTAGAAGATCAGCTCAGTTCAAATAATAAAGACTATACAGGGTTGGGCAGATTAAGTGTCCTAGTTGTGTATGGCTTTTTTACTTAAATATAACTTAACTTCTTATTCACTTCGTAATTTTTTTGGTTGACAATTTAATCTTCTTTATGATTTCTATACGTCAGCTTGATATATTTTGTTTTTATATTGTTTTCAACAATGGACGCGAAACTCCAGCTCGTGTGCGATTTGTACCAGAAAAAATACCGACCGTGTGAGATATTGAAGACGCTCAAACATTTAAATATCAATATAAGGTTTATATCGCGGACCGTCAAGCGATTCAAAGAAACGGGATCTTCACAAATCAGGCCCACACCTGGGAGAAAGCCATCTGTTCGCACCAAAAACTTCATTAAAAATATTCGTGAGCGTATTAGACGAAATCCAGCTCGAAGTGCAAGCAAACTTGCTAAAGATATGAAAATATCCCGTCGAACAATGAGTCGTATTTTAAAATATAATCTTGGGCTAAAGGCCTACAAAAAACAAAAAAAAACATGGCTTAACAGATGCCCAGAAAAAAGCTAGAGTGAAAAAATGTAGGGAATTGCTAGCTTGGCACGACGGCGATGATATTATTTTTTCCGATGAAAAGATGTTCCAGTTACAAGACAGTCACAACCAACAAAACGATCGTGTCTATGGTGCTTCATTGAAGGATATTCCTGTGGACAAATTAGCCGTACAACGGTTCCAGAGTGCATCAGCTGTCATGGTATGGGGTGCGATATCGCCTAATAAGGCATATAAGGCAAGTTACCGCTGCTGTTTATTGATCGAGGTGTCAAAATTAACCAAGACTATTACATCCAGAACGTATTACAGGGTCATTTGCTAGAAAATGCTCAAAAAATATATGGAAACGACTATTACTGCTTCCAACAAGATAGTGCCCCATCTCACAAAGCTAATCGCACTCAAGACTGGTGTAGAACAAATTTGACAGATTTTATACCTTGGCAAGAATGGCCTGTATCATCGCCGGATTTGAATGCTTTGGACTTTTCGATATGGGTTACATGCTGAGCAAGATTGGGTGCACACAGGGCATGAATCTAAACTCATTCAAGCATCGATTAGTCAAGATATGGGATGAAATACCAGACGAGGTAGTGCGTGCCGCGTGCAATGCATTCTATGGAAGAATGCGTCAAGTTATTAAAGCTGATGGCGAGCGATTTGAACTTATGAATTAGTTTTTTTAAGTATAGAGTACGCTAAAAATAAAAACGTGATAAATTAAAAAAAAAACTGTCTTGTTTTAATTTTATGGCTCTTTTTAACTAGGACACTTAATCTGCCCAACCCTGTACACACAAAATTTCAGTTAATTCCCAGTAGTTCCGTGGAAGAAGTTCCGTGGCGGAACTAGTGAGACTTTTTTTCCCAATAGTTCCGCGGAACTAAGCATCAATTGAATTCTATTATTTTATAATCTAGTTCCGCCGCGGAACTTCTTCCACGGAACTACTGGGAATAAAGGAAAATTTCATAAGAATCGGTCGATAGGTACATGGTGAAAAACTTGATTAACTTTCGAATTGTAGAAAATCGCTGAACATATAATACTAAGATAGATACATACATAGGGGTGAAATCGTTGACTTGGTGCCCTCTATTGACCAGCTTCGTTGATCCACGAGTATTAATAGTATTGAGTGGTTGTATAACATCAACTGTTTTCAACGCGATGCCGATTACTAAAGTCGTCACTCGCACCTAAAATTAACCTTGCAACCTCAAAAAACATTTTCAGTCTCATCAAACGTATAATAAATCCACCGGTACCACCGTACCACTATCGCCTTGTATCCGGTATATAACCTTGCCGTCAATCAGTCACCAACGTACAAGTCACCGATTATAGCTGATGGTATATTTAGAAGATTAATGAGCGGCGGTTGCTGGGTCCTTCTCCAGCAAAGTCTTGATGGCGGCGAGCTCCCTGCGCAGTGATTCCAGCTCATCTTCCACGTTGCCCAAAGCCGCCGCGGACTCCTTGTCCCTGAAGTACCTCTGCACGAGCAGCGACATCAACATCGGATACTCTTTATCGACCAGCACCTCTTTGTCACCCTCCTACGAAATAAAATTAAATTCAATCAATCCCGAATTGAATTAGCATAAACAAGAATTAACCCACCCGTGCAAAGTAGCGAGTGTTACGGCGTTTTAGTCTAGAGTTGAACACTGTATTTTTAATTTTCATTGCGAGAAAATAAATCAAACATTAAAAGAAAAGTTTTCAAGACGGTCAAATGAAAAAAACACAAGCATTTTTTTTTAACACTGCACCCTTCACTCAAATTCCGACAGAGCAGACAACTACAAAAAGGGAAGTTATGGTTCATGATAATCATGATTGATGGTTGATGATTCCAAAACCGAGTCAATGGTTAAAACATTTTTTTCTGTTCCTTGTGCGCCACAAACAGCCCAATGTTGTCATGATCTGTCCAAAGCCTGTCTCATTCGATGTGCAGCTCTATGTATACATCTTTATATGAAGCAATCTTAACAGTATGGGCGATGGATAAAGTTTATTCAATTGCAATGAAACTTAGTATAGCCTGTTTTCACATACTTAAAAAAAAGATGCTTTTGGAGAAACAATATTAAACACTTGTTTTTTGGACCACCCTAATACTCACTACATTCTAAAACGAACACTTTCAGAGTTGTTGTTTCAATGTATTTGAATAGGGTATTATTTTATTTTATCTAAGTATTTTAAAGAAAGTCGTACTCAAGAAACTTACTTTTTAATAATTTTTCTGAAGCATTAAAATATTCGCCAGAGCGGACATTAAAAAAAAAAAAAATGTTAGTAGTCGGTTTTCTGTAAATATAAAAATGTTTTAAAAGCCAACACCTCCTTTTAAAAGAATTTTATTTTATACTTTGTAGTGATCTTTATAAGCTGTTATTGTAGTCCCACTACTTAGTTGATATCGTCTTCTCGAGTCGAGGTTCCTTTGATACATGATGCCCAGTAAGAAGCGGTGTTGACGGCCCTGGCCGTCTCGTCTCTCAAGTCGTGCTCCGAGCAGGAGTGCGGGTGCGTATCCGCACTCCTGAACGGGGCACGGTAGAAGGTGCGCCATAGTTTTCTAATTTTTTATGTTCCTTTTATATTTAATATTTTTTTTATGTTATATTTTACTTACCTCCAATAAGACTGTACCGTAAACCTAAGACTTGCTATTAACTCCACTTGTTTCCGGGGCGGGGGCCTGGAGATCTGTATTACAGGATCACTCCTAGTTCGGACTCCAGTCCCTCACAAAGGTTTATTTTAATTAAGTTATTAGGCTTATGTAAGTTATTCCCATAATATCCCTTGTGAGGTGAAATAAACGTTTTTATTATTATTATTATAGTTTGCGGTGCTGAGTCGCAGATGCATTGCGTTGAGCGGTTGCGGAGCCCATCTGGCCATGTTTTGCTTGCAGCGTCCAACTTGAGACCTGAGCCTGTTTAGTGCCTTTCAAATGAGCAATGGTATTTTTTGGCCGGTATGGCATGGTAGGCCTACACCAGTGGCGTGCCTAGGGTTTCAGAATAGGGCAAGCCGAGAGATATGTTTTGTAGTTTTTACGGTTATTATGGATAAATTTATCTTGTTACCACATTACTGATCAATCTTCACTTCACTCTGCAGTTGTATAGGCATTTGCTTACGTGGACGAGCTCACCAAAGCTCCCTGAAGGCATGTTACCACTAGATATAATTTTACAGACATATCAGCAA
Source organism: Acleris emargana (assembly GCA_927399475.2). Classification (NCBI taxonomy): domain Eukaryota; kingdom Metazoa; phylum Arthropoda; class Insecta; order Lepidoptera; family Tortricidae; genus Acleris; species Acleris emargana. Next base: position 79,105,154 of record OV656835.1, on the reverse strand, counting down.
TTGCATACTTTCGGTGGCCTTGAAAAAAGCAGCTTGGTTTGTTTGAGAGAATAAAATAAAGGTTCAACTTCTTTTTTTAACTTTGCTTGCCTGGGGAGAAAGCAATAAGTACTTACTTTTATTTCAATTACCTACCTAAAAATTACATACCTATTTCGTACCGTATCTATTTCGAAAGTAGCGACACAAGCTCTAAAAAATTACCCCTATTCAATGAAGTTTTAGACTCATCGTGACCTCTGAAGGGAAGTTCTTGTTGTGCTAAATGACCCACAACATCGACTAATCTTTGAAAAACGCTACTATTGTTGTCAACACGCATGTTGTTTTGTAATTTCCTCTGATAATTGGCGCGATAAAGATGTCTCAATTCGCTGTTTATCAAAATCACTCAAATAAATTACCGCGTACATGTGTTTTTGAGAATTCATGTGTCTTTTAATGGCGCCAGTTAAATTATTTAAATCGTCATTTATAACCAGATGTATTCCACACGTCTTTGTGTTAGAAAAGAAAATACAACACCAGCAATATAACCAGGGAGCGGACAAATGGATGTCATTACTCGCATAACATGGACATGACTTCAAAGATTAATTCATTATTTTTTGCCTGTAATTTAAGTTGTATACTTAGTAAAATATTAATAAATAAATTAAACACAGATTTAGTAAGTATCTTTATTAAAGAAAATAAAAAGTAATTTTTCTAAATTTTCAGGGGTAAGTTGGTTCCTTTTCACATCCAAAATATAATTATGAGCTGAAAAACTCCGTTCACGATCTACCGAAGTTAAGGGACAAAAACATGCAGAGGTATTTTTAATAACATTTTACGCAAGTTGGAGTTCTTCATTGGACATTTACAGGCAATATCTCTACTCATTCACTAAAAAAAACAATTATTCGTACAATTTCGATCTCAGTTTTATTCTCTATGCATGACCCGTATACTTAAATAGGTAAACTCTAGTTTTAAAAAAGATAGCTACTCATTCACTAAAAAAAACAATTATTCGTACAATTTCGATCTCAGTTTTATTCTCTATGCATGACCCGTATACTTAAATAGGTAAACTCTAGTTTTAAAAAAGTTACCTGGTACATCCCTTTCTTGATATTTACGCATTAGGCCCACAAGCTCCTCCCAACATTCATCCAATTTGGATGTATCAATGCTTTTTAACATATACTTCAAACACCTTTCTTTGAAGTTGAAATAACAGCGACACAGACATATTTCTTCGCTGCCTAATATGTATGTAAAAGAAAATATTATTGAGTTCTCATTCGAAATGTTTAAGATAAGCTATAACTACATTAACCATAATTTTGAGATACCATTGCCACGTCGTATTTTATTTACTTCAATTTTCGCCATGAGCTCGTTAGAAAATTGACGATATTCAAAAGGCGAAATTAAAAAAAATTGCCATGACTTTATTTATTACGATATCTTTCGTGATACACGCAAAGAATCACAGAGTAAATTGAATGAATGTCAGCACATTACAATCAATGTCAAAAAAATCATCGTATTTTTAAAAAGGAAATCAAAGAAGGTATGATATCTTTCTTTTATTATTCCATTGAAGTCTTAGCAATATTCACTAAGAAATCAATTAATTAATTAATTAATTAATCTTTAGAGTCATGTCCATGTTCTTGCGAGTAATGACATCCGTTTGTCCGCTCCCTGAATATAACTTATTAGAGTGCGAACAACCAACAATCCAATGAGTTTTGTACACTGACCTGTTAAACTGTCTTTTGTGCGATTTACTACTCTGAGAAATACACAAGTCAGGCGTAGGTTTTGCCGAAGAAATAAGTAGGTTCCTTTTTCTCTACAAAGTTCAAACATTTTACCATTCCGTCGACAAGCAAAGTTTGTGCACACTTTAAGTTATCACAGTCACACGGGACTACACCCTCCATTGTCAATCTAATTGAATCACAACTCACAACACCACAAAATAAAAACTTATTATTGCACTGACCGCGCCGCTCAACGCCTTAAACAAAGTATTCAACAAGTGAATAAAAGCATTTGTCAACAAATAGCAATGAAGTGAAGTTGGCCGCTAACGCGGCTCAACGCGCGCTCCGCGCCTGCGCGAAGCGAATTTCGCATTTACTATGGACTCGTGTACAACTTCATACGCAAGCATGGCATAAACTCTCATACTATTTGCCATATTAATACACGAACAGTCGTATTTGGGCATATGCCGTTTCGGTGGGTAAGACAGAGAATATGAAAGCCCGATTGCAAGCCAATACGTGCGAGCGAGATACGAGCTAGCCGCGTCATGAATAGTTCGACTGGTTGCCGCACAGCGCTGAGCGCTGTGCTGCGTAGGTGGCTGCCGGCTGTGCGCGGTAAAATTTAGTAGGTACTACTGTTGCATGTAATTGGATTTGAAGAATTTAGTGAGAGCGCGCGGCGCGCGAAGGTGAAATACCTATCTAATACATTACGTGGATTTAATGAATAGTTATTTTTGTAAGGCAAGGCAAGCCCGGCTTTTGGGCTTATATGGCAGTACCGCCACTGGCCTACACATAGGGCGGCACGTCAGGTGGAGGGCACAGGTTTTTCCACAGCGAGCAACGCTCCTTGGAAAGTTCGCCCAGCAGGGGGCTGGTGTTTCGCATGAAGCTCTTGCGGCTTCTAAGACGGGAAGGCGGTGGACGAGTGGCACTGTGGTAGTGGCAAATTATTTGAAATAATCATTACGTTTCGGACCTTCAAAGTGAACGCAAGGAAGTCATTAAAGTGAAAGTTTGTTTACGACATATATCTCGGGATCGTTTGTGTATTAATCTTTTACACCATTATGGAAGTTGTTGACAAAGGTATGTATTATCATTATCTGTACTATTTCGTGCCATTTTTTTATAATAATATTAAATTATTTGTGGTCTACGTGACCCTTAATTGCAAACAAACTATTTGTGTACTATGTACGTTCACGTAAGGTTTTAACTATGTTGCTAAAATAATCTAAAGATGACTCTATATCTAGTAGAATGCTCATAAAGGCTAATTTATTATTATACACGGTGCCCGTGAGCATTGCGAGACATTTTAACAGCATATTCCTGACCACATTTTAAGTTAAAAATGTTAATTAACGTCTGCTGAATTCGGCTTGGTTTTAGAGATATTTCGATTTTTGTGTAAAAATGTTGTTATGAAATCTCCAGTATGAAACACCTTTATGATTGCGACGTTGCAAGACTTCACCATCTAATTTGACTGTAAAAGTCAAATCCAGTTCTGTCACTATGAGTGTTTAGCGTGACATTGTTTACGTGTCAATCAACAGAAATATCAGCGTATAATTTTTTAATAAATAACAATGAAGAAAGAATCCAAGAATTTACGAGTCAATCTAAACATACCCAATGCAAATATACCGATAGGCCTATGGCTAAGAATACTGATCGTTTTTTTGCAATTTTTGGATGAAATATTCATCGTTTTACGTGTTTACTACTGAGAGCCACCACTGATGCCAGGGGGCAAGGGACGAAAGAGTGATGGGTTTGTGCACTGTTCAGTTCACCCAACGTTTGTTTCACATGCATATTACTCCTGCTAAGTAATTGGACTAAGTAACAATTGCGGGCATCTTTCTGTCACTCTAATTCCGCTTTCATTGGAGTAAAAGAGATTCCCGTAATTTGTTAATTTCGGTTTTCGCGGTAGGCACCCTGGACTCTGGCAACCGAACGTTAGAAACTATGTTCGGTCTTGTTCTTCAGAGGATATTGTAGAAGACGCCGCCGTGAGATATGGCTACTAGTAAATTCTATTTTGCATGTAATTACTGGACTAATAAACGTAATATTGTAACATTTTGTATCTTTTGTTACTTTTTGAGAAATCTAAAGTTAATAAAGATTAACTTTTATCAAGACCCCATTCATATTGGAACACCATAAATATTGCAGGTAATCTATGTATGCCCAGCAAGAAATTCATCAAAGTCTCATTTACAGTCAGACGCAGTGCGACCCCATCCAAAGTTTGTATACATTGGGGGTCACGTTTTTCTACAGCTGACTGTACTCAATTGATTTTGTACCTAAGTTATGCTGATATTATGAGGTCTCTTAATTGCATCTACATAAATGAAGGTAAAAGTTAAGTACCTAACGTCTTATAAATAAAAAAAATATATTTTTAGTTAAGTTTATTCATTAATTAATTACACATGAAACTACTTAAATAGCTTAATAGGGTGCAGACTCGTGGTCACACCAGGTTGTCACACCACTACTATTCGACGGAGCCCTGCCTGATGCAGGGTTCCTATTTCTGAGCGATTTGCCCTTCAGGCATCTAAAGATACCTAACGAACCTAGCCTACCTACTTTTGCGGAATTAAAATGATTTCTGTCGAATTTCCGACCAAAGCGAGTAGCAGTGGTGTGACAACCTGGTGTGACCACGAGTCTGCCCCTGCTTAATAGCTTTTCCATTAATTAATATGAATAATCTAAGGGTTCACAACCCAATCAAAACATAGCAATTAATGCGACTAGCATGTTGTTGATAAATTGTGAATCGCTCGTTCGTGCATTGATTGGTTGAGTTGATGCGATTCCCGTCGTCTGCAGCATTAAATACTTAAGGCACACTGATGTTGCCACTGGCCCTCAATTTCTTGATATTAAGATTTTGGTTTCGGTGACACTTCAGAACAATGAAATATGTTTAGTACGATTGTTATTTTTAGATTACAGTTTCATCTTCTTCTTCTCTTTTAAATGGTAGACTACAGCTTCAATCCACGCTAACATAAATAACAACAAAATCGATGACCCATATGAAAGTCATTAACACAGACTACTAAGGGAGATTTGTTAGATCATTCTCCCGAACTCATTATTTCTTCGTAGTAATTTTTCCATTCGCATTTTTCCCCGAACGCGATATTACCAGTCGCCTTTTTTCCTGTGGCAGTTTATATTCACAGTCGTGTTTTTCCGCTTGCGAGTTTTATCCAGTCGTTTCTTTTCCTACCACCATATTTTCACGGTCGTGTTTTTCCCGTTCCAATCTGTCGAAGATACAGAGTCGACGGAGCTACCGCGGAGCTCCTATTTCTGGGTGGTTTGGCCCTCCGGGCCTGATGCAAAACTAACATAACCTAAACCTGCCTACGAATTACGATGTAAATACTTTTGGGAAAAGTGCGACTGAGATAGAAATCGAACGGGAAAAAAACCGACTGGGAAAAAAGTCGAACAACAAAAAAAGCGACTGTAATAAAATCGCATGGTGAAAAATAAAATTAGGTAATATCGCGTTCGGGGAAAAATGCGAACGGAAAATTTAATACAAAGAAATAATTAGTTCGGGAGAATGATTTAACAAACCCTAAGGGATACTAACGTATCAGACTGCCATCTCGCGAACAAAATCTGCTCAGCGTAGGTTTTTGACATATTTCTTACCTCATACTACGTTTTGCTGATTTTTTTTATTCTAAATGTAGGCACTGGAACTTCAAAATAATACGTCCTATTTTTGGTTTGTTAAATCATTCTCCCGAACTCATTATTTCTTTGTATTAAATTTTCCGTTCGCATTTTTCCCTGAACGCGATATTACCTAATTTTATTTTTCACCATTCTATTTTATTACAGTCGCTTTTTTTGTTGTTCGACTTTTTTCCCAGTCGGTTTTTTTCCCGTTCGATTTCTATCTCAGTCGCACTTTTCCCAAAAGTATTTACATCGTAATTCGTAGGTAGGTTTAGGTTATATTAGTTTTGCATCAGGCCCGGAGGGCCAAACCACCCAGAAATAGGAGCTCCGCGGTAGCGGAGCTCCGTCGACTCTGTATCTTTGACAAATTGGAACGGGAAAAACACGACCGTGAAAATATGGTGGTAGGAAAAGAAGCGACTGGATAAAACTCGCAAGCGGAAAAACACGACTGTGAATATAAACTGCCGCAGGAAAAAAGGCGACTGGTAATATCGCGTTCGGGGAAAAATGCGAATGCAAAAATGACTAGAAATAATGAGTTCGGGAGAATGATCTAACAAATCGACATTTGATAGATACAAACGAAAAAAAATGTCTCCTATGGATCGGTAACTGTAGGATTTTAACACATAAGGTGACTTAAGTCTTATTGTTATGTGATTGATCTTTTTTGAAAATGGTGTGTTATTTCTTCAGCTAGTCTATGTCCATTGACATTTCGTGTCATAGAATTTTCATTCGACAAGAGTATCATAATACTACAACAAAAATGCCGCGTCCGCGTACATATCCACCGGAACACGTGGCAGATATCATTTTTACTTATGGTCTGTGTAATGGCAACTCCATGCAAGCTGTTGAAGAGTATCGACATAAATTTCCAAATCGACCTGTACCCCATCATACCACGTTTGTGGGTATGTTTAGACAGTTACGAGAAAGGGGAATTCAAGCGAACAACTCCGAGCGAGCTATAGGAATAAACACCGAGACGGAAAACAGAATACTTAACCAAATCACCGAGGATCCTACACTATCAACACGTGGTGTAGGCATTACTTGCGGCGTCGACAGTAAAGCTGTTTGGAGATGTTGGAAAAGACATAACCTCCATCCTTTCCATTATAGGAAGGTGCAGGGGCTAATAGATAATGACGGGTTTTCTAGGGTAGTGTTTTGTCAACGAATGAACGAAAAACTAGATCAGGATCAAAATTTTCTAAGAAAAATATTATGGACCGATGAAGCTCAATTCACAAGAACGGGGGTATTTAATTCCCACAATTTCCACAACTGGATGGCAGAAAATCCACACAAAGCCTGGAAATTCTCGCACCAACACCAGTTTTCGGTAAACATGTGGGCAGGCATTATTAACGACCAGTTGATAGGGCCGGTAGAGTGTCCGGCTAGACTAAATTCGGAACTTTATCTAAATTTTTTGCGTGATGATTTAAATGTTCTCTTGGAAGACATCGATTTGGAAACTAGACGGTCTATGTGGTACCAACATGATGGAGCACCTCCACACTATGGTCACATTGTTAGAAACCATCTAGACCGAGAGTTTCCAAATTGATGGATTGGTAGAGCGTCTCCAGCAATCCAATGGCCCGCGAGGTCTCCGGATCTTACTCCACTGGATTTTTATCTTTGGGGTACCTTAAAAAATATGGTTTATTCAAAACCCATTCGTTCCAGAGAAGAATTGGTTGAAAAAATTATGGAAGCGGCACAACACTTAAAAAATAGGCCCGCCCTACTTACCAACCAAATACGTAGACGGTTAAATTTATGTCTTGAAAAGGATGGATCCCAGTTTGTTTTTTTTTTAAATTGATGAAGTTATTGTAGATAATTTTTTCCACTTTTGTTTTAAGCCAAAGAAGTATTTATTTTTATTTTATTACATTCAAAGTGGTATTGTGTGGTGTTGTTGTTGTTGTTATTGTATTTTGTGTAACCAACTGGTCAATAAAAGCCCAAAATCAGTGTCTCATTAGTCTCATTCACAGATCACAGAAACAAGGGAGATATGTCATGAACGCCAATTCGTACAAGACCCGGTGTCGCCACTTTTAAACATGTGTGCGTCTTACGCTTACGCTCTATTAACTACTACAAAAACCACCTCCTCATAATTGGTTACAGCTTACGAACTAAAAACGCCGTAACATAGTTTTGATAGTAGCAGAAAATTAAGCTTTATACTAAGTTCTCAAGGTTGAAAAATGCTGAAAGATCGTTTTTTTTCCATCGTAGTTCAGTCACTGAACGTAAGGTAGCGCTTACTCGTCACTTAGCTGCCATCTTTGCGACGAGTAATTAATTAGTTCCTCAGAGCTAGATGGCGCCAAGATAGTAGTCCCTATGTTCAGCAGGTTAAGGACTACCCACACACAGCGACATCTAGTTATACTTTTTTCAAGAGGTGCGCGTTTCTCTCCTGTCGTCCACTTAGGGATGCCACAAGGAATGTTTCAAAATATATCGATAAACAATTCAAACTTGTTTGCAACGTTAATATAGGTACTATTCAATTTACAGGCAATAAGTACTATTTTTATTATTTTACTACTAGGTTAATACAATTACATCATTTAAACTTAATATATTAATGTTAGAATAGAATAATATTTTATTAGCAAGAATACGGTTTGCGTAAAATTGATACATAAGATTTTAAATTGGGAACGATACCTATATTAGAACGTAACAAAAAAATGGCCGAATTTCTTTGGTTAAATTTTCTGGAGCTGTTAAAGATTTTCGTTTTGATTAGTACATAAAAGTCTAAATTGTAAACTTGGACTTTATGATGTTAATACAAATACACTAATCAAATGGGTTCGGTTGAGTGTCACGTCACGAGATCTCAGTTTGGGACAAACCAGTAGTTTACCGACTTGATTATGTAAACTTTATTTCATAAATGGTACGAATTACTTAAAACAGAAAGATAGACTTAATACTTGGGGCATTCTCTACCATCCAACCTTTAGGCTTGAATCCTTTTGAGAGTGAGTCGGCGCGAGCTGTCAATCAGCGCTGTGTGCAAGCACAGCTCAATACTGAGCCAGAGTCCTTTGCCTTTGTGGTTGGTTAATTTATTTTTATCTTAATTGTATGATTCGTCTACTTATATTTGAATTGCTAGAGTCCTTCGTCGTTCGTTAATATTGTAAAGAAAAATAAATTTTGTATAACGTGAAAATTTGTTAACATTATTTTTCTTCTGTTTTAAGCGTGTGGTGGTAGTGATAAATAACTAGAACTATTAACACATTGAATTCTATTGATAGCTGTAGAATAAGCCATTCATCGATAGTCGATAGAAATCACGTCAACACAACTTTCACAACCTTACGCTCTGAAATCCATTCAAATATAAAATATTCATTTAAAAATATAAATAATGCTTAAAAACTAAATTTACCGGTGGTAAGTTATGCCCTTTGATTTTATATTAACGTTTGCACTTCGATTTTTGCACACTTTCACGCTACATACAGTCATTTTATCATTTAAACGGAGCTTCTATACTGACAGCGTTCAGTGAGTGACTATGTCAACGCTTGACACGCCTCGTGCCGATATGGTCATTTTGACCATATCGAGGCGTCACGAACCACGCCCCCATAACATATCTCCCTTGTTTCTGTGATCTGTGGTCTCATTACATTAACTATCCCAGGGTTCGATGCCTTAGGCAGGCCTCACCATCACATTTACTTTTGGGCTATTGTTTATTTAATTTAGTAATGATAAAACTTTTTTCTAAAAAACAGCCAACCGTTGCTTAAGGGACAAGCCTTATGATTAATCATTCTGTTAAAAAGGTTACTAGTAACGGTTTTGAATAGACTCTGCTTGGTAATAATTTATGGCTATTACGCAAATATCTTCTTACTCATGACAGGGGTTTGTCTCTTTCTTCCACTTGACTTTTCTAACATTACTGGTTGGAAAAGGAAACAAAATAACATTCATTCAATGTCAAGGGTAATCCCCATAATACATAAGAAATGGAGGAAAAAGCGTTGCCAGCTCGTCCTAAAGCATTGTTTCACTAGAGAAGCGAAAATAGTTGATTTATTTTGTATGAAAAATCGAAAACTTAAAGAGTTTGAATTGGACCTAGGTTCATCCAACATTTATTACTCATTATGACCTCAGGAATGCGTGGTTAAAATCTCTCGCAATGCTCACGGGCACCGTGTATATTGTCTACTGGCCGGTTTTTGCCGGACCCTTGGCCAGAAGCCTTCTACGGAACTCGTAACAGTGCTACGAGATTGCTCCCCCGTAAAGAACTATCAACAACCCTTCTTAATATATGCCCTTTTCATTTCAGGTACTTTTATTCTTTACAAAATTGCAAGAATGCATATATTTGAGTTGTAGCACCTTGCTCCTGGTTCGCAAACTGAGTAATCAAGCCACGTACTTAAGTTACTTCTACAAAATATTTCGCCGGACTTTATACACTTATCATATCGATTAAAAGTTAAAAATTGGCAAGTGGGTGAATCAACTTTTAAGGTACTCCTTTTCTTTTGCGGTATCAAAACTTTCCTGGTGACTTATCATTAATAATAATGTATGAATATTAATATCAGACCACCAAATTTACAGACCTTACACGTTAAACACCTCAAATATTATTTAATCTTCGAAAAAACCTGGTAACTCAGGGGAAAATGCACATTTTCCGTACAAAACCTAGGGACAACATCGTCCGCTGCGTTACCAACTATATTATTGTTTCAAACTGTACTATTTTTAAATCAAATCATTTCAAATGCTAGCCTAATTGTCTGATTTAATAAGCGTGTAAGCTACGTCGTTGGCAAATATATAGTTTTTCTAAAAACATATTATTTGTGAAACATGTCGAAAAATGGGGAGTAGGGGAGGCCGGGGCTTGTTTTAACGGGGGTAAGTATTAACACGTCAATAGCGGCTAAAATACTGGAATCTAAATCATGTTTTTTTCAAATTATATCGCGGTTTATGATGCCAAACACGTTGTGACCAATCAGTTGTCAGCAGGATTCCAAACAGAAAAGTTCTGCACCACGCCGACTTTTTGCAGGTAAATGGACTTTTTTACGATTGCAATTTTTTGATTAACTCATTAAATATTGCTGCGTTAAAATAACTACTTGGTATTGAATAAAGGTAATTTGATTAAGTAACGGTAATAGTCGTTATTATCATTTTATTTCTTTGCTTTAATTTTAAATTGAAAAAAAACCGTTGCGGGTATCTCCGGGGCTAGTATTAACAAAACGGGTGGGGTAAATATTAACGAGTTAATACTTGCCCCGCACTGTGGATCTGTGTAAGCGTATAATGTTAGAAAAGATTTTGTTCCTATAGGTAATCTTATGGATGGATTCTCTAAATTAATGAATTTTAAGGATGTCCTTTAAATAGCAGTATCATTTAATATTGTGCGATATTACAATAAGCCGTAAAACTGTTAAGCGACTTTTGGGTTAGACTACGATTTAAGCCTTTGATTTTGCAGTATTTAATACTATGTATTTTTACCAAATATCTGTGTGGGTGTTGTATGTTTAATGTTTTTTTTTCAGAATGAGGAATTATAAACGAAAAACTAAGCGGGGATGTACGTCTCAGGAGGTTTACGAGTTGGCTGCCAAAGAGGTGTTAGAAAGTAACAAAAAATATAGGGAAGTGGCAGAAGAATTTCAAATTTGTCATGTGACACTTTTCAAATTTGTCAAGCATAAGAAGCAAGGGGTAACTTTACAGATGGGGTACAAAAAACCTCGGTTAGTCTTTAACCCAGAGCAAGAAAAATTAATCGCAGAGTACCTTATAAACTGTTCAAAAATCTACTTTGGGCTACTTCCTGCTGAAGTTAGGAAATTGGCTTATGAAGCCGCTGAATTTCACAAGGTGCCTAACATCCCCAAAAGTTGGAATCAACATAAAATGGCTGGAGAGGATTGGTTCACATCTTTTCTAAAAAGAAACCCTTCACTCTCAATACGCACACCGGAGGGAACAAGCTTAAGTCGAGCTACATCATTTAATCGTGCTAATGTTGGTACATTTTTTGAAAAATACAGGGAAGTTCTAGAAAGATATAAATTTTCAGCTAGCCGTATCTGGAATGTGGACGAAACCGGAGTCACTACAGTACATAAACCTAAAAAAATTGTTGCTGAGCGAGGATCAAAACAGGTGGGAGCTGTCACATCAGCTGAAAGAGGCACACTTGTCACTGTTGTAGCAGCAGCTAATGCTATCGGGAATCATATACCCTGCATGTTTATTTTCCCGCGTATCAGATATAGTGATATGTTCATCCACAATGGACCCCCAGAAGCTATTGGTGCAGGTAACAGTTCTGGGTGGATGACGGAAAAAGAGTTCTGTATATTCTTGGAGCACTTTATAAAGTACGTGAAACCAACAGAAGCGGATCCGGTTCTGCTACTTTTAGATAATCACGTCTCCCATGTCAATGTAGCAGTGGTAAACAAAGCAAAAGAAAATAATGTCGTGCTATTATCCTTTCCACCTCACTGCTCTCACGCCCTGCAGCCTCTTGATGTAGGCGTCTACGGCCCATTCAAAAACTATATAAGCCGCCACCAGACAAATTGGATGGTTAACAATCCTGGTAAGACTATGACCATTTACGATATTCCTGGAATTGTAAAAGAAAGTTTTCCATTAGCGTTTACACCCAACAACATCACGCACTCCTTCAGGAAAGCTGGTCTCTGGCCGTGCAATGAGGATGTGTTTCAAGACTCTGACTTTGCCCCATCTTTTGTGACGGATCGACCAGAGCCTAGAGATATTGTCCATACACCTGGACAAATTACGGATCAACGATCAGCTCAACTCAATAATAGTACAGTTCATAGTGATCGGCCAAGCGAGATGTCATTTGATTTCAACAATGATAGTGCCGGTATATCATTGAATTTGGAATCATCATTAATACCTGAGATCGAGCAAGAAATGCCTGATATTGACGTAAATTTAACGGAAGTAATTGAACAATTGTCAAAATCTCCAGTGGCAGAAACATCAAGAGCTGCATTGATTGAGCAAATAACTGATAATACCATTGCAGGACCCTCGTCGTCCAATTTTGTTTTGGAAAATGTACGACCATTTCCTAAAGCTGGACCCCGTATTGACACTAATCGGAAACGTATGAAAAAATCGGCAATACTAACGGATACACCGGAAAAGCTAGCTCTAGAAGAAGCAAGTGCCAAAAAATGCAAGAAGCCTAAAGTACGTAAAATAAATAACAAAAAAACAAACAATAAAAAATCCAAAGGCAAAGGTAAAGGTAAAGGTATGGGGCAGGGAAACAAAAGAAAAAATGTGGATCGTGTAAAAAAGAAAATTTTAGATAGCAGCAGTTCAGACTCAGGTGAAGAAGATTATTTTTGTTTAATATGTGGTAAGTCATACAATAAGGACTCCTCTGGCGGCGAATGGGTTGAGTGTATTTCGTGCAAACAATGGGCACATGTTAAATGTGTCAAAGGGAATACAACTGTGTTTGTTTGTGGCAATTGTGACTCTGACGATGATTATTGATAGATTAAACTTTCCGTGTTTTCTTAATGGTCATTTAGGGTAAGGTGCAGATGGATCAATATTTTTTGTTTTGGATTACAATGTTTAATAATATAGGTATTAGTATTATTACCTACTTAGTGGAGAATATCAGCAGGAGGATAAAATAAATATTTTATATAACGTTGATTATTGTTTAACGTCAATTTAAGGCTTGTGTGTAAGACTGAACAATTATTTATAACTAAGTAAAGTTGAATTAAAAGTTTTTACGTCGCACCAGGCCATCAATAGTAATTAAAGCGTTGTTGTAAGAACCGAAGAATTGTTTTTAGTTTATATAACTTGCGTAATAAATAGGTAATCTGAGGATGTTAGAATTGAGATTACTTACTCAATTAATGTTTTGTTAACCTTTTTTCATATATTTTTTCTACATAATTATTACCTAGTGTTTAACGTATAAGAAGGCTCCAAAAAAGATCTCAGTTCAGCTTTTATTTTAATTATATATTTTGACTGAGTAAGGTAAATTAAGACCAATGTGCCATGTTATATTTTTTATATTGGTTGATTATCATGTTACCATAATGTAAGATACCCCGATGCAAATAATTATTAGCATACTTTGACTGAGTAAGACAAATTATGACCACTGTGTCATGTTATTAGTTTTTAGTCATTAGATTTTTATATAATTGTTGATTGTTATGAAACAATCATATAAGGCTTGTCCTAAAGACTGAGTAATTGTAACAAGAGGGCTTTATGTGCAAAATATTCACATTTAAATAACATGTATGTGTGCAATGTACCATAAATTGGATGCCGTTAAGGGAAACAGTTGGAATTCCATTTTGTATGTCATATCTCAACGATTTTTTAAACATAGTATTATCTGATTGATATTGTTTGATTATATATAAAAAAACTGGATTTTTACCCTGATGTTTTATTTGATATATCACATGATTTCATGCTTCGTTATTTTTTGCCCCGCCCGTTACCACATGCCCCAGCCTTGTTAATTCTAGCCCCGGGCCCGGGGTTCGTATTAACAACGGACTTTTTAAAAAAAAAACATTTTTTTAGAAAAACTATGGTATATATATCGTTTATTTGTTTTTCATATTATAGCTGAATAACTACCGATTACATGAATATGGAAACAAGACACGTACGTTCTGTTATATTAAAACTACAGGTAAAAGTTTGAAAAGTGTTAGATTATGCCCCGGCCTCCCCTACCTTAGAAGTTGATTCACCCAAGTGCGATCAACTGAAGAGAAAGAACTCGTAGCTAAAAAAAAGCAGACACTTCAACGTGAACGTTTAAGACAAAGTTAGGATCGATCGTTGACAAACCACGTATATAGTGGCGGAAGTTGTACATCAAACGACGGTAACACGGCACGTAGGTTTTTTATTAATTCCGCTCTTGCAGCTGAAATTACTGGCATCAAAAAGGATCTCATTGATAGGTGTGGAATTTTGAACTGTTTAAACTATGGTTATAAAATAAATTCAGATAGGTTTAAGATTTATGCTATAGATACGGCTCGGCAGCTTGTTCATGAATATCCGTGGTATAATTTACCGGCTTCTGTACATAAAGTCCTTATTCATGGGTCTCAAGTTTTCGACCATGTATTTTTATCCATAGGACAGCTTTCAGAAGAAACTGCCGAGGCCACAAATAAAAATATAAAATATTTCAGACTAAATAACACGAGGAAGATGTCACGCGTCTTGTCAAATACGGATCTCATAAATCGTCTTTTGTTAAAGTCAGACCCACTAATTACAAGTCAAGAAAAGCTACTTAGAAAGAAAAAAACTGTTTTTTCCAACTCTGTTCTTAGTCTTTTAGATGTTTAGAGTAAATTCAACAGTAATTATTAATTGTAACATAGTTTAATTTAAGTATTTTTAAGATGACAACTCATAACGTGCAATTTTTTATGTTCCATTAATAGCACGGTTACGAAGCAACTTTATTACTATATTTTTGTAGAAAACGTATACTGTTTTAATATTGTAAATAATGAACATGTATTCAATTTTGTTTTTTTGTTTTTTTTTATTAATATTCATTATTTGTATTTTTTATAAAGGATTGAAATAGAAAGAATCGCCGCAAGCAACGCCGCGGGAAAGTCATAGTCATATTTAAACTGTAAGGTGAAATGGAACGCAAGTGTATGAAACAGACAGAATGCTATATACACTGATGAGTGAATAAGAAGATAGAATCGTAAAGAAGTGTTTATAATGAGCTGGGTGCATGGTAATTTTGGTATGTTAAACTAAGTTTTTATTCTTACAAAACAATGAAATGTTCTTCGTTACTGTCGCTCAACTATCTTAATCGAGATATAATCTTATCGTCACCCTTGAAATAGGTACCGTTGATGAGTTCCGTTAGCCATCCGTGGTCTTCATCATCAGTTACACTTCTTCAGATGATACTTTCGAAAGCAAATGCTAGATTTGTTCCTAAAAATACTGAAATCGCTGTATGTGTGCCTATATTTGAGGAGTACCTTTCATTCCTCACGTATCCTTTCATTAGATTCAGATTTAGTGATAATGGGACCACCGTCGGAAGTATACTCTACTCCTCTACTATTCTATCAAACCATAAAAGTTTTTTTTAAATCGGTCCATAATTGACACAGAAATCGGTGAACATAAAAAAAATACATAGGTACAGTCAAGGGCATTAATGCAGCCATCACGTCAAATATACAGGGTGCCTCTGACCTTGGGGCTTTAAATGCAACGATCGATTCTACTCGCTAAACGGAACTACTTTTGTTCTGCGACATTAAAAAATAACTTAAGTTTCGATAACTAATTGATGTAAAAGTCTAATTGTAAAATCAGTGTATTCAATACTGGCCATCTAATCACTATCTCATGGTACGGGGGCGACATTTCCTTGGTACGAGGCCTAAAGGAAAATAGAGAATTGGATCGCGTACATTGAAAATTACATTTAACTTGTATGAAAAAAAATAAAAAAATGTTAAACATATTTTTAATAACTTACAGAACAAAAGAAGTTCAGTTTCAGGAGTAGAAACTTTCCATGCATTTAAAGCCCCAAGGTCAGAGACACCCTGTATGTATAGGTACAGTCAAGGAATTAAATTTGCTACCCACCTTCCAAAGTCAATCTGACATTCTACAGCAATAAGGTTGAGTTTCTTATCAATTACAAATGACTTGGCATCTCTAATGACAATGACGTCTTCAATCAGATTTTCTATGAAAAGGGTAGCAAATTAACTTCCCTGGACCTTGACCGGCCAGTACAGTATAAAGGTGTGTAGATATTTTTGACGTCTTGGGAACGTATATATGTATATTTATGCCTTGAATGTACAGTGGAACATAGAACCTCCTTTTTGAAGGCGATTAAAAAATATTGATCGACTTGCCATAATTATTGTGATAAAACGGGGTCTTGTACATCCTTACCAACGCAGACCGCGCGTGCGTACGTGAGTGTGTGTAATGTCATGATATGTTCTTGTTAAATAATTTCGGGTTGACATTATACGACACGATTGTGTCTGTGTTCAATCAGATATATGAAGGAAGGCATCTCACACCACAATAGGATTGCGAGCAGGAGCACCGGGGGCCCGTCCGCCGCTGCATCGCGAAGCGGGCCAGGAGCCAATTCACGGTGGTGCGCATCCCCGACGCCGTGGGGATGAGGTTTAGCGGGGACGGCAGCGTTGTCTGCGACATGTAATTCAGATATACCTGCGAAAAATCACGTAAGTCCTCAGTTTACAAACTAGAGCTCCGCCTCATTCAAGAAACAACAGTTTATAGAAACACGGCTGCCTTTTAAGTCGTTTTGTAAAATTCAAAACAGTAAATAGTACATTTTTTCTAGTCGCGTACTATAAACTGCTAATATTGATATCGTTAATGGTAACAGACTACCACTTATTGCGTAACCGAGGCGTTAAAATAATTCTATAATGAGCGTTGCCATGGTAATAACAGTTATATAATAATTATTATATCATTGTTATTACCATTGTTACGGTCATTCCGGATATCAGTCGTGGCGTTTAGTGAACACTTCGCACGTTTACTCAAACAAAGAAACGATTCAAAACAAAATTCACTTTTGATTAGAAGTCTATTGACAAAAACCAAGGTTGAATTTCGAATGGAGTTCAATTTAGAGATATTTCTTTGTTTGAGTAAACGTGCGTTGACATCCAAATTTGTATAATAAACTGTTAAAATATGTCAACCCCAATTATAATTAAGTATATTAAAAACAAAATGAATTTTGAGACTGATTATGTGTTTAAAATATTTTTTTATCAAGTTACTAAAAATAGGTTTTTAATATGGATATGTAACGTTCAATATAGATATCAACGAAATGGCGTTTCGTTTGGCATTCCAATTTTTATGATAAATTGTCAGAGCTGCAATGCAAATTTTAATACTTAGTCACTAGAAAGTGACTAAGTATTAAAATTTGCATGATATTTGTTATACATTTATCAATCAAATTCACAAAGTATTAACATCAATCCGCATAAAAATAATGAAAATGACTTTGCTGACAATTAAGTAATTTGTTAGCAGAAAATTGGAGGAATGTTAACGGTTGATTATTTTTATCCCGCCAGGATAGTCACATGTAGATAACACATTTAAAAATTCACTATACGGCGCCTTGAGTTTGGTTTTCCAGAACTCAATGGTAATTCGATTGCGATTGCTTCGATTGCGTTAACCATGACACATTGGTCAGGAAGCTACACCATTATGGAGTTAGAAGTACTGCGCTAAACTTAATAAAAACGTACTTATACGGGAGAATACAAAGGGTAGACGTGAATGGAAAACGATCACCTGGGTCTTTGGTCAAAATGGGCGTACCACAGGGCTCAATTTTGGGTCCTTTTTTATTCCTCATTTACATAAATGATTTACCATACCTTATAAAGGACAAACATGATATAGTATTGTTTGCTGATGATACCTCACTCGTATTTAAAGTCAAACGACAACAGGAGTTTAATATCGATGTAAACAATGCTATATCAGAAGTAGTAGATTGGTTCAGTGTTAATAATTTATTACTGAATGAGAAAAAGACTAAATGTATTAAATTTATGACTACAAATGTGAAAAATAGACAAACTACTGTAACTATAAAAAATGATAGATTAGACCTAGTTAATGATACAGTATTTCTTGGAATAACGTTAGACTCCAAACTCCAATGGGGTCCTCATCTGGCTAAATTAGCGAATAGACTAAGTTCTGCAGTTTTTGCAGTTAATAAAATTCGGAATATAATAGACTTGAAAACCGCTCGATTAGTTTATTTTAGTTACTTCCATAGTATTATGTCATATGGTATTTTACTATGGGGTAGTGGTGCTGACGTAAACAGCATCTTTGTTCTACAGAAGAGGGCTATTCGTGCTGTTTACAAGATGGGTCATAGAGACTCGCTTAGAGATAAGTTCAAAGAAACGAATATATTAACCGTATACAGTCAATATATTTATGAAAATATTATGCATGTTCATAAACACATCGGTAGTTTTAGAAAGAACTGTGACATACATAATGTTAATACCAGGAATAAACATAAGCTCGCAGTGCCCTTTACACGGCTTCACAAAATAAAAAACTCATTCATGGGTAATTGTATAAGGTTCTATAATAAGCTCCCAAGTAGTGTTACTCATTTATCAGTAAATAAATTTAAGAGTTACGTTAAACGTCAACTAATTTCTAAAGCGTATTATAGTATTAAAGATTATATAAATGATGACAATGCTTGGGACTGAATTATTTGTATTACAATTATTAATGACCGTGGAGACTATATACATCTCCTTGTATGCTTATTATTTTAATTTGACATCTGGAGACTCTTTACATCTCCAAAATTGACCGTGGAGACTTTCTACATCTCCCTTGTTTGTGTTTGTTGTTTTGTTTTTTTTGTTTAATTACCTACTTACCTATATTTAATTTTAATTTGACATTTGGAGACTCTTTACATCTCCGGAATTGTATTATTATTTTAACCTGACATTTTTATTAATTTTATTATTATTACTACTGGGACCTGTACATCCCTGTGACATTTAAATTAGATAGCTTATGTTTAGTATTGTAATAAGTTCTTTATTTAAAAAAATGGCTTACTGTTGAGTTTCTTGCGGTGCTTCTTCTCAACAATGGTCTCTTGAAGCGCTGGTAGATGGTAGATTCAGACTTGTAAAAGTGCCTACAGGGCCTACTTACAGAATAAATGATTTTATTTTATTTTTATTTTTATTTGAGGCAACCAGTTGACGGTATACCACTTAGTGTTGACTGATTTGCGATCTTCAAGCACAATGGTGGCAAAGTGACCAGTTTTTAACGAGGCGAACAGTTTTATAAGTTTTCCGCGACCGGATAATTATGCCCGGATTTCGCTTGTCTTGGAAGACCCAGACGGTCGACTGCTGCTCAGAGTTGGATCATAAAGATAAATCCAAGATTCATCTCCACTGATAATGTCGTAAATGTGTATTGACCTTCCGAATTGTAGTTACTGAAATGCCTTACTTACAACACAAATGTTACCCTAGGAGGTTGGCAAATGATATGACTTGCAAGGCAGTACGTATTCAGCATACCTCGGTCCTCCCAAATGTCCACTCAGTAGCCGCGTTGTTTATCACCCGCTGAAACGTGTTGGACATCGTCGCTATCAACATATTCAGTACGACTATAACGGATATTACTTCAAAACCTGTGGATAGGTTATATAAATTAGTGAAACAAATTATATGAAGTAGCCAAAAATTAAGGTTCGAACCACAACTGACAAAATTCAGCAGCATACATAATCAGTAATTCAAACGAGACAATGATCATCTAACATACAGAATCAATGTTACATAGGAGTTTTATAGAATCATAACCATAACGCGACGCGACGAAACACATATTATTTATTAGACTAAGGGCCTGTATCAATATCGACGAGTAAATGTATGTCATTTAAAGTTGGCTCTCTCCTTCTCTATTTGCTGTAAGAAAGAGAAAGGGCTAAATTTATCTGCCAAATATGCTTTACTTGTCGATTGTGAAACAGGCGGTAGGGGAGACCGGGGACAATTGAAACGATTTGACTTTGACTGCCTGTTGCCGTTTTATTTTTAAAGTTAGAAAGATGTTTGCCATAATTATTTCAAGGTTAGTTATCTGGTTCCTAAATAAAGTATATTTGGTAAGTCTATCATTAATAGTTATTTTACAATAATGTAATAAAGAGAATGGGGGAATGTGGTTCAATTGACCTCACACCGTTGTTAATTGAAACACTATGTAAGGTCAATTGAAACACCGTAATATCTTTGACACAATGAAAGTAATGTTATCAGTCCTACTCGTTTTCATCGCTATATTGGTATATAATACGACCATCAAAAGTTCACAAGCATAACATAAACATATCGTCATTTATAAGCATCAGAAAATCTCGATCATCAAACGCAGATAAAAAAAAATATATGACTTGTAGCTTTCTTTGTTGCTGGCTACCTTATACATAAAGCTTAATAGAAAATAGTTTGAATGTTATAATAAGCTATAATGATATGGAATTGTGTTAAAAATACATAATTATACTACATACAAAAATGCTTGTTTCAATCATAACAGTGTTTCAATCATAACTTAATGAATGGATAAACATGAAACGTCGGGATTTTAAATAATATACACAATATAATCGGTTAAGATCGTTTTATTATAAAACAAAAACAGTTACAATAAAAATAATACCACGGCTACTTATATGCCGAATTAAAATAAAATCAAAAACGTAATTCCTCTTGCATGTAGTTGTAACACATCAGCTGTATAGACTGTTCGACATTCTATATTTGAAATTTGACATAAATTCCATTCTAGTTTTGTACACAACTTAATGCAAGAGGAGCGTTACTTAAGTTTTTCACCTATTCGTCAGAATGATAGTAAGTAGTAGGTACACATACCGGACTAATACCAAAAGTGGCACCTATATCTATACTTCTATAATATTAATATGAATAAAGTAACTCTGTCTAGTGGTTTATTTATCCAAATCACGGGCAAAAGTTAGTGTAGGTATAATAATTATTGACCATGAAAGAAATCATTATAAAAAAGAAGCCATTTGCGCAAATTCATTTTCACATTTATTAAATAAAAACATGCGTCAAATACAGAACCACCTCATATTTAAAGGCGACTATATTTGGGGACGATTAAAACGCCAGGACGAATGAAACGTTTCAATCGTCCACACGCAAGTTGTTCCTACCATCCCCAAATCACAGTTTTTAATTCAAGGTCAAATATTAAACGCAAAAACAACTCGAACACTGATAATTGGCAATAATAAACATTCGTTAATTTATCACAATCACGCTAAAATAGTTAAATCAGTTAAAATACAAGAACAAACAAAGTTATTAACAAATATACAAGATGAGAAATACTTACTTTTGACCGCGAAAAAATTAAATCGCTCCGTGACACCGCTGCGTTGCTCGGTCGCTCGCGCTCTACTGACCATAGATTAAGATATGGCCGGCGGAGTCCTGAGTGTTGCGTCATACTCGTAGGTATTATAGTTTTTGAGAAATTTGACTTGTTTCAGTCATGACGTGTTTCAATTGTCCCCGGTCTCCCCTAATACTTTTTGAGAAACGGGTCGTACCTACAAATCAAGTACAGATAGCTGGTTTTGTTTCTAGGTATTAGATACTAGTTATTTGTACAACAAGATAGCAAAGTTTGGTTTTTGTTGCTTATTTCACGATAGTAGATTGTTAACCAAAGGAAGAAAGGCACCCGAGAAGGAGCCAATACTTCGAGTGTAATACAAATGGTGTCTTTCACCCGAGTTTAAACACTTTACTTTTCATGTCGACTATGAGGAAACATGAAAATAAAACTTATAAAAGTAACACTCAGTATTGTTTTCCCAAAGAGTGTCTGTATAAGATTTTAACATGGCTTAGTAAAGGCTTCGTTTTTTTTAACATAATTTTATTACAGCGAGATTATATAGGTTTCTGTTACTGCACAGGTCCATTGACATTTTTCTTTTTTAATTACTTACTTCCCTAGGGTTGAGAAGCATCATTATCAATCCACTTCTGAGATAAACAATTGCCTACTTTCAAAGTATGAGACACGAACATGACTATTTCTTTTTTTTCAGTTCTTTGATTCCTGGGCAACTGGGTAGCGTGCGAATAAATCATACTCGTCCAAATTATACCACAAGAAAAGGAAGCTCGGAGTCCGAACGACTTAAACGCTATATCGATAGGAAGAGCGCCTATTGTACTTGTCCTTTTACATATATTCTGCGACCCAACTCACATCCGAAGCAGAGATAGCCGATGCGCTCAGTGTAGGCGTGTCGGTTGGCGCGCGCGTGGTTGCGCTGGTCGCTGCCATTATCCAGCACCACGTCTGCGCTCTCCAACGGTGCCATGCAGAGCAGCGCCCAGAACAGAGTGTTCAGCGTGTCCGGCAGGCCCGTGAATGAGGATACCTGGCACAACGCGACCAAGCGTAAATAAAAGGTACACTCTACCCTTTCGCTAACATTCTTAGTATAGTTGTCTCTAGTAGGTACGGTTATACCAATATATGTACTATACGAAGTATAAAAAATATGTACAGTGAACAGAGCAATGAAAATAAAATACTTTAGTTTCCTTGGTCTGTCTTCATTGACGAGCATAAAGAGTGTGTTAGGTGTTTTTATCCGACTGCGAAGAAGGGTTTTGTTCTTAGCGCGTACCTACGTACGTATGTATGTATGTAATATTTTTTATTACGAGTACCTCTCCTACACTTAACGTGGGGATGTATTTTTTTCCTCGTGTACCCCATAGTGCGGGGTGTCGTTGGATATGCCTTTTAAAAATATTGCGGGTTTGTGAAAACTATTTTTAGGTAAGGAATGCGTTTATGAAATATTAAGTTTGCACCCTGTCACTAATACACTGTTAAACATTTCGTTAAACAATTAGTTGTGCAAAATGTAGTTACAGAATTATCAACAAGTTCTTAGAGTTGTTGGTAATTCTGTAGCTCTGCTTCCCCCACTCTGGGAATAATGGCGTGAGTTAATGTATGTATGTATGTAACTATGTAAGCTTTAAAGCGCTAATTTTTGTTAGAGTCAAGTGTCCCCACTTCCCCCTACAGCCGAAACTAAAAATACAAAAAATCAGAAAAATATCTTAAATGAAAGCATATATAACGAATTATAAAGGAAAACTATGACGACTAAGTAGACTTCATTGGTTCTTGATGAACTGACCGCGATGAACTGATGAACTGATGTCGACGTATGGGGTTAACAGTTTTCCAACGGCAAAGTTAAGTTTGTCGCGATGTCTAATGTTTTTAGCAACGGCTTCGGAACCCTACACTCTTGCCCGACAAGCTCTTGCCCGGTTTTTTTAATATAACGTCTTGCGATGACACCTAACAAGTAATTTTTTACTAACACTTACTTGTACAGTTTTCATTCCGAATTCGTCTTCATACACCATACCATCGTAATATTGGTACAACCGAGTCATGCCGGCCGTAAACGCACTTATTATAATGGCGAAAATTGTCAGATACTTGAATATATCCACAGCCATCTTTCCCAAAGACACCTAGGCAAAATATTTTTCAACATTTTAGTAAAAAATAACTGTCTCTGATTTTACTGTGTTAGGTGATGGTTAGGTGCCTTAGGTGTTACGTACTTGCAGGGGTCCGATGTGATAGTTAAGCTGACACAGGAACATGAGCCTCAAATATGCGAATATAGTTGCCAGGCAGAAGGTGCCCTCAGCTAAAAGAGTTGGGTCGTGTTGGTTCCAATATTTACGCTCTGTCAACAATAAAAACGGGTGTGAACTAGGCCCGCTTACGAAATATTATTTTGTCGCTTTCTATTTACTAAAAACTAGATATAAGTAAGTACTAAGTACTTCCTTACCATTTTTTTTTGCTTAGTTTATGAGTATGATACACATACGTATGTACCTACTTTTGTCACATTACAATTTCTTTTAAGAATTTCTCTACTAGGAATTCCCAATCACCTTAAAACGGACTTCCTCTGAGTCTTCATGTGAGCCCATTATTGTACGACAAACAATACAAATTCCTTGATAAAAAAAACAGTCACCCAAATCCTCATCATCGTTGATAGCGACGTCGTTGGCGGCGGCTAGCCAGAACGCGAAGGTCAGCCCGAACAGCGCGAGCATGGTGACGTTGAACAGGTTCCACGACTCGGACAGGTACCGCCGCAGACCCTGCGTCACGCACATGCGCGCGGCGGACCACACGTAGCCGCACACGTACAGCACAACTGGAGCTTCGGCCCCTAGTACAGGCCACGACAGGATTTACAGGATGTATTTTTAGACTAAGATTTAATAAATAGCGTAATTAGCGTAGTAAAGCTTGATATAAATCGTAAAAAAACTATTTATTTAGACCAATTCCGTTGATTAAATTCATTTATGGCAAGGTGTTAAAACAGATAAAGTGGTTGCTCTAGCAGCCCGACTGTCAGACGCAAAAAATCCATTACGATAATCATGACAGATACTCTCGCCATTATTGTCACCAGAATAAAAGTGAGCAACCTGTATTCGGCGGTCCTCGTTTCTGTCTCGTTTTATCTTGGTTAGAGATGTGGAAGACCAGGGCCAGGAATACAAAGTACGCAGCCGTGTGGGTGATCAGCTTGTTCAGCGGTATCTGGAAGTGCTTCACGAGCCGGTGTCTCGGGGCTACCTGGAACGTGCGCAGCAATTGAACCGGCCACTTATTTTTAAAATTTAATTATATTTTTATTATTTGTCGTCACAGCGGGAATGAGTATTTCTCAATTCTTGATAATTTCATGTGACAGCGATTGTTAAGGTCGAGTGAAAAAAGCCGAAAAATCACGTCTCATGAATGGAGACCCAATGTTTAATTAAACTAATTATTATTTATTAGTACCGGATGGTTTGTAACTATAGGTACTAAATAATGTATTTCTTTAGAGACATACAAGTATGTTAATTAAATATCTAAACAAGTTTATGCTACTGGCAATAAGGACCATGTATAAATATAATTAAAAAATAAATTAAATTAAATTAAAAATTAAATTATTACAAAGACAAAGAATTAAATTAAGTTAAAAATAATAAATATAAGTAGGTACATTAGTTACGTCAAAAATAATGATTGAGATTTAATTGTGAAAATTGAGACTAGAAATACACAAAATTCAATTACAATTGGATATGAAAAATATATAGTCAAAATTAAATAAAATTAAAATACAATCATTGTTTAAAAGCGATAGTTTTAGAGCAGAGGATGCGATTGCAAAGTAGCACGCGGAGTAAGTTCGTGTTCCTAATGATTGCATTATTCGATTTTTCGAGTTTCTGCATAAAGGACCACTGTCTTTTACGCATGACCGCGAAAAAATCGTCAGCCCTGTTACTGTGTGGCTGAACGGCATGGAGGACGGTCTCGCATCACCACTCGCAGACAGGACCGGTACATCCAAAGTACTGCTCGACATAATCGTACCACGACGGCCATGAAGGCTCCGCAGTTCTTCAGGCTTGCTACTAAGCGATCAAACCGTCCTAAATCGTTTACTTGAAATGGGTCTGTGTTCCCGAAGGCCGCTAAGAGTCCCGTCTGTAGCACCCCGCAATCGTAGGGCCCGTTTACAATGGGCTCGCGACCACAGCGATTGGAGGGATGCAGAATGTCGTTGTGTGTGCTTTTCCGATGAATCTCGTTTCGGTATGAGGCCGGATACAAGGCGTACACGAGTTGGGAGGACCTCTGGACGTCAAGAACGTTTAAGATTTTGTCAAGAAGTTCTTCCATATGGTGGGGGAACAATAATGATATGGGCCGTTATTTGGATCGGTGGAAGAACCAATCTCATATTTGGATCAGGGGCAACTTCAATGCTCAGATTTACGCGGAGAGCGTTGTTTCAGACGTAATCATCCCTTTGCGAGGCTGGTTGGGTGATTCGTTCCAACTTATGCACGACAATGCACGTCCACACACAGCTAGAGTTGTAACTCGCACCGCAGCTGCCATGGTCTGCTCAATCACCAGACCTCAACCCAATTGAGCACCCCACTGTGGGAATGAAGGCGTGAGTTTATGTATGTATGTGTATGTACTTGATCCCTAGACACTTTTGATGTGTGTATTTGAATGAAGGCACCAACTCTAATTTCGCTCAATCCAGTACAATCGGTGGGATACAATCTGGTCCCTTACCAAACCGAAATACCATTACTTTAGTTTTCTTAACATTATATTTCAGTACATCGGAAACCGCATACCGCTGACAAATATCCAGCAGCCTATTCATACCGTTTACAGAAGGGCTCAGAAAAAAAAAGGAAAAGGAAAGGGGTCGAATGGCCCGGACGGAATCCAAACTGGGCATCATGCAAAATGACCGAGTCCGTAATCATTGGATTAATTATGCGTTCCAATTTTTTAGACATAACAGTGGCTAGTGAAATCGGTCTGTAATTATCAGGGCCACCTAGGTCACCAGTCCTATTCTTTACGATCGGTATAACATTCGTCCTCATAAGATTAGTGGGTAAGTAGCTATGAGCTATGGAAATTTAAAAAGCACTGCCATACATTTATGTAAAAGAGGCCCGCCATGAATGATGTGCTCAATACCGTCGTCACCAGGTGACTTCCCTCGTTTCATATTACGAACACACTCCCAGATTTGTTCCGGCGTGATATCAAAATTCCCGTTAGTCACCCGATCACTAAGATCATTTAGCGCATCGGTCGAACAACATGACGAGCTTGCAAGTGAAATACTCTAAACTTGTTAATAAACATATTTGCGATCTCTGTTTCGTTTTGAAGGCCGCTAACTGTCATCTCAGTCTACTTTCTTTATAATTAAACTCATTCATTAGTGTCCTTCCACAACTGACTAAAGTTGCCTTTAACTCTGTGGGATACAATGATGTCCATCTGTATTTTATTTTTATTACGTTACACCATGCCAGCTTATTTTTAAACAACTTTCTTTTATAATACATTTCATCATACACGGAACCCGATGCCGGCGAACCTTGAAGCATCCATATGCTATGGGCTTCGCGAGCCTGTGTATAGAATGGTTGGTGATGATTCCATCCAATTACTTTACGGTTTGTTTTCCTATTCTTAGATATTAATATGGCAGCATCTTGTATAGCTCATATTAATATATCTGACGCGATGTCTGTATAGATATTTATGTAATTGACTATACATAACTAAACTAAATGACCCGTTCGTTGGTAGGTAATCTAATCAGGGATATTGCCTACGAGCTTGCAGGAGCCTGATGTCAAGTTTAAATTTTCAGGCGAAATCAAGGTCAAAAAGGACGACTAGTCGATGTTTTCTAAGATAATACCTAGTACAGTCGGCCTTACCTTGAGGCTTTAGCGCCTTTAAGATTAAGGTTTTATATTGAATAATAAACACAAAAAAGGACAGCATTAAAGGGTGCAGCTACTTACACTGTTTACATACTAAACGTTTTACGAGTACAAACTTACCACGCACATAAGTAAAATAACCGGAGTTATGAAAACTCTGCTAAGTATAATAAATCCTTTTTCTAAGAAGGATTTACTCTTCCAACTAAACCAGTCTCCTAGCCAGTATGATTCAAGGACCTGAGAACATAGTAAGGAACTTAATTATTTCTACTTTACCCTTTTAATATGATCTAGGTAAATATTTGAATCCTATTATGTACTGACCGCAACACAGCTAACTGACCACTGGGGAGCAATATTTAAGGCGCCAAGAATCAAATTAAGTCACAAATGGTCAGTTAACTGTGTTGCTGTTTATACAGTAAATACCTACTTTCTTATTTTACTTTTACGAAGAACGATTCGGCCAAGACCAAAAACAAAACGCGTAGGAAGTATGTGGGTTTGATCTCAATGGAAATTGCTCCATATTAGTTGTATAATAAATTCCTTAAAGAGTGATATAGCAAATAACTTCCAACGCGACCTAATTCCTTACGGACTACGGCTGCGGCTCGCCCGTCTTTCGTCGAGGCGACACGCCGGGGTGGCCTGGCCAGTGTCCTTGGTTGTTCAAAATTATTTTTAGATGCTATCCAAAATGATGAATTTCATCATTCATTCAACATAGAAAATTCTGCAATGATGTGGCAACCAAATACAAATTTTATTCATTGCCTGAATACCTCATTATTATCAAGCTATATTTCGATCGGTTTCTATATCTACAGGCAATTTATAATTAAATCGATTTATTGTTATTCAGAGTGGAGCAACGAGGGTTCCGCACCTATGTTTCATTTGAATAAATAAAATATTAGAAACCCGACACCGAGAAGTCCTGTTGCTGCTTGGTGTCTTTTGCATTTCAAGTTAATTACCGAAATATGTCAATAATAATCAATTTTAAAAATGTTAACAAACCTATTTCAAATTACAGAGAAGAAGGCTCTTGACAGATGGACAACAAAGTAATATTATAGGGTTCCGTTTTTCAGTTCTGATATGGAACCCTAACACGATATACTATATTTTAAAAGTTGCCTTCAGTGTTATATCGACTACTAGTCCTTGAGCTGTGGGTCCCGCGAACGCCGCAGGAACCCTACGGGTGCGGGCGGGCGGGCCGACCCTCGCGGAGGCCGGCGCGGCCAGTCGCGGATCTGTGGGCTAGTGTGAAGATGAGGAGGTTAAGAGTTAAAACATATTTAACTTACCAATTGCGTGTTAGGATGCGCGACAAACGCCTTCTGGCTGTAGTCTACCGCCATCAGGAGTCGCGGCAACTTGAAGTGATGGCAGCTGTGGCAGTTGCACTGCTTTAGTATCAGCTCTACCTCTTCCGAAGTGCGGCAGCAGCCTATTTCGTTATTTGACCATAATGAATCGTGTTCTAACTAATCTAACTATTAATAACATTGAGCAAAACAAATAAACACTGTTTCTCACTGGGATTACAACATTTTTTGATTTAAATATTTAAATACACACAACCATCCTTAAAGGGCTAATTCGTCAATATAAATTAAATATTATACAGTACTTTACAATATTGTGTAAGCAAAACATTTGTACTAATTCACGTTATCGTAGCTTAAAATGTTACTTTTGTGAATTCATACATAGAACAACAGGGGGCCCAGACAAGAGGCAAACGCTTCCAGGCGTTTTCCTTTCTGTAAAGTTCAACGCCTAGGCGTTAGCGTCCAACATGTGTCAGACAACAGGAGTTAGAAAAGAGAAACGTGCTGTCGATTTTGCGATACGCTCATTGTGCGCTATAATAATAATTTAGCCTTAAATTGTCTATGCTTAGCGCAAATTTAAACGTCAATGTCAAACGTTATAGTGACAACAACTGTCAGTCAAAGTTCTAGGTTAGGTTAGGAGGTAAAATTTCAGCACTTAATACTTAATGCGAGACTTAAATTTATTGAACGGCATATTTGATATTGACAATATCAGTAGGTATCTTATTGTAGAAGCGTATAAAGTTCCCCGCGAACGATGTGCTGACTTTACGAAGACGGTGACATGGGACTACGAGTTTATAATTGTTAAATAAAAATACTTGAATGTTTGTACGTTTGTCCTCTATATTCGTTCCTAAACCATTGATCAGATTGTGATCAAACTTTGGTAGGGTGTTCCTGAGGACGCCCTCGAGGGTTTCTGGCCCAAAAACCTATATCTACTATTTTAATTTACATGGAATCGCGACGGATCCCAGTTACAGCGTCATAAATAAACCACATTTAAGTAGTTAGGTTAGCTTCTCGTCGCTTCGAACGAGAGTCCACAATGCAAGACTGCTACCTTTCAGGTCACCAATTGGTACTGAAATCTCAATGATTTTACCTAAAGACCAATTCTTTTTGTGTTTCCTTAAGTCCTTCTAATGTAGTGGATCCAAAAAATCTGCACAAAGTCGATGCCAAACAGTAGGTGGCTGTGGCCACAGAGCACTCCTTATAAGCATTTACTTTAGGTAATTTAATAAATAAATAATATTGAGCATGGCAAAATTATCTACAATTAATATATCGCGGTGTAAAAACCAGATGAACGTAACTACAAAAAATTCAAAAATAGTTTTTTTGCATAAAACGGTTCAGAATGAGCTCCTGCATGAAATGCCAAAACGACGTAATGGTATATATATATTTTTGTCTCGATAATCATTTTATTACCACTGAAAATGATATTGATAAGTTGAAGATGCGAATTCTCAACGTTTTTTTGCTCTCCTGTAAAATCATAAAAATGAAGATACGTTCATCTGGTTATTACACCGCGATATAAAGGTAAACAATTTAAAATACTTTTAAATTCAAACATTTAATTTTTTATAAAATTTTCACCATTTACCAAATGTTTTAATAAATATGAAAATAACTCTATACATGTAGGAGCTTATTGAATAGATGATGGTTATCCACATTAATGCAGTGCCTAACTGCCAACACACCCAACCTTCATAATATCTTAATTAGCTAAATAAATGCAAATACAATACAAAAATCTCACAATGGTTATAGCATATTATGAAGGTAAACAATACTATTTATTAAAATAAGTTGAGCAGGCCGAAGCAACGTTCGATACAATTCCTGGCCTGCAAGTGCCTCCTAGTGTAAGTCTCCTCCCTTGACCCTTGTGCGGCATCCAAAATAGGCGTCATCAACCAGGGTCGCAGTGGATACCCCGAGTCGCCTTGAACAAATACACAACAATTAAAAAAATTTTATTGAGACAGCACGGTTAGCTTACAACTACTAGATAGTGACTTGAACGCTAGGAAGCCTTCGATCGATCCAGGTTTTGCTCGAGACTTTTTAATATCTTCACCAAGCATATAGGTACCTAAATGTCATCGCATCTTGATAGTTTGAAAAGGTACAATTATAATATATTTAACATAAAAAAGGCACTTTATATATTTATGCAATTCTTTATACATTTTGCGGGTTCATGTCGTACGAGTGTACGTTAGTGTTAAGTACCCCCCTATATTATATACATTATAGTAAATAAAAAAAAGTTTTGAAATATTTAATTTTCTATATACCTACATAATATGTTTATCATTGTTCTAGTACCCATATTACAAGCCTAGAGCTTAGTTTGGGACAGTAAATGTGTGAGATTGTATTGATTGAAGCAGGACAGCAATCAACTTCTGCAATTTTTATTGCTGGTCTATTTCATGCTCATATTATT
This sequence comes from Acleris emargana, assembly GCA_927399475.2. Classification (NCBI taxonomy): domain Eukaryota; kingdom Metazoa; phylum Arthropoda; class Insecta; order Lepidoptera; family Tortricidae; genus Acleris; species Acleris emargana. Next base: position 79,073,686 of record OV656835.1, on the reverse strand, counting down.
TAGTAACAATATAGACTTATATGGTTTGGCTTAAGACTTAAGAACTGATAAGGTTTTTGTAAAAAAAAAATTACAAGTGCAATGTAATGGAGGAGCAATCAAATGAATGTACCTATTTGCAGGACTCCTGGAAAGAAGTGGACTCAAATAAACAAAAATCAATATTGTTTAACATTGATCAGACTTATAGAAAGCATGCATACATAAGCTCACGCCTTTATTCCCAGAGTGAGGTAGGCAGAGCTACAGAATTACTAACAACTCGTTTTTAGAGTTGTTAATAATTCTGTAACCAGATTTTGCATAATTAGGCTTCCCCCAATGTGTATTAAATTAATATATTGATTGTTATGTATGAGAAGTGTATTATTAATTATTTTAATAATAATATGTAGCTATGTAGTTGAGTTTTATTTCACCAAATCTTAACATTCAAATTCAAATTCAAATTCGTTTATTGCAAGTCATATTACAGGTATATAGATGGAATTACATGGAAGGTATACATATGACACCCTGCAAGGGCGTAGCAACATAGGACAGTAGGGCTAGGACCTAATTATTAGAATAAAATAAAAGCTATGAATATTGCACATATCAATAATTCTTACATAACTTATTTATTTTTTATGTATGTTTTATATATATATTTTTCCCATATATTTGTAATAATATTACTTGTACATTATAAAGAATTATACCTACTTGAATTCATTTATCTCTAAATTCGGTATTTAAAAATTATCAGTTATCACTTAAATATATTTTTAACTTGCTTATAAATAAAGGGTTTTTATTCTCACTTTTGATGGAATTTGGTACATGGTTGTATATTTTAATCATCATATGGTGTGGACTGGACGCAACTAATTTTAATTTGGTTAACGGTAGTTTAAGTTTATTAAGATTTCTTATTTATCTTTGTTTCTGTGAGAGTCCGGAATAAGTCTGAATGTTTTCTGATAAATTTACAAGATTCTAAAATATACATGGATGTAAGGGTCAGTATTTTAAACATTTTAAAGTGCACTGGCAGGAGTCCTTAGGATCAATATTTGCCAGTATTCTGACACACTTTTTTTGCAGGATAAATACAGCATCTACCTCACAACAATGACCCCACAATAAAAAATCAATCAATCAATCAATCTTAACTTGCAATTAATAAACCATTTTTTTACATACTGTTGAGCTTACTAATATTAATACATACCTACCTACCTTCTTCTCATATAACAGGGTGATATTTGGAGCTAAACCAATTTATTGAACTAACATAATTTAACATTTATATTAATTAGTTAGACCTTTTGGAAAATATTTATCCCTTACATAATAAAATAATACAACTCATGACCAAGTAACTTATCCTTATAATGGTGTCCAACTTGCAGAATTAGCTCTGCCAGACTCTAATCATTTGGTGCATTTCTTGTTCAATATACATAATCACTTCAAATTGTTTATTGTTATTCGGATTGTAATGAGAAAACCACACAGGCAAGAATTCTTACCTAGAAGCCATACACATAGAAAGTAAATTACCTATTCATAGAATCTGTATTATAGTGTAAATTGTCTGAACTTACCATTTGAATATTTAATGAATGGTATCCTTTTCTATTATAATATTGGTGTACATCCACGCTTGGCCTTACAAGGGCAATATGGGTGCAATCAATGCAAATTACTCCTGGCAGGCGGAACTTTCTTTGAAACCTGTACAATATTTTTATAGTTAGGTACAATGGCTTTAGTCTACAATAGGTGATTAAGTATCATATTATCAAAGGGATAGGGCTCCAGTCTAGAATATAGGTACTTACTTCTTACTTTTGTTTGCAAGCCGACCTCGCCAGTTGTGTTTGGGGAAATGTTATCCACTTCCCCACAACGCTAGGATGGTTGAGGGCTTGCACCACTTGCCTGATGCAGCGACTTGGTGTCCGCTGCGTCAAGTGTTGTGAAACCCCCACCACCGTTTGGTCGGACCCCGTCGCAAAGAACGTGAAAGCACATAGAACCTGAAAAAATAACTAGGAAATAAGCGTCCACATCAACATAACATAGTTGCTATGCATAATATACCTGGTCACTTATAAGACACTATTCCTACCTTAACGTCGAGAGGAATCTCCCTGGTTCCTCTCAACGAGGTTTGTGCTCTCAACTCGTCACATAGACGCCGAAATGTGCCCTTATCGATCCGGAACCGTTCAGCGAACAAACCTTCGGGCATTTCTTCTATAAGCTCCAAATTTGATCGCGATTCGTATCTTTGTTGGCGCCTCAACCTCCGAGCTTCGTTGCGGGCAGCCCACAGCAAACGCAAAGAATGCATTTTGGATTTAAACCAGTAATACACTATTGTCTCTCAAGCAAATTACAAAGTATCAGCCATTTTGAATTGTTTACTCGAAACGCTTAGCGCTTTTCTGCAAGTCTTCGGCGTGCGAATAGTTTTCTACATTGTACGGCAGAATACAGAACAGAATGCACGTCAAAAGGGCCACTTGACTAGCCATTTGTATGGATTATGTCATTGTGACAGCGCTTTTCGTTTTTCTGTTCGTTTAGAAATATTGCAGAAAAACGAAAACAAGTACGTTGGCTGGCCACTTAGCTGTTCTCTTCGATAAACCACGTGACCAATTCGTGATCTCATACATTTGACAGCGAATCAACAGAAAAGCGAAAACGGCGTTTGCCTCTTGTCTAGGCCCCCAGAATAGGTCAACCTCGACCGTTACGCGAGTAATGCGCGCAGCGCACTCGCCATGGCCTCGGCTCGGGCGGACGCGCGGCCGCGGATGTGCTATACTCGTAAATAATAATTTACAAGTTGTCACTGTAAACTTAGCTAAGTTAAGTAAATGTAATACTCAAATCGTAATAAAAATGTAATTTAACAAAGTTTAAATAGTTTATATCATTTCCTACACTAGTTCGACGGTATCATATGATTGTATGGCTATCCGAATTGCATGCCTATACTAGCAGTTATTTTTGTGTTAATACGATAATCAGAATATTTATACCCTTGCCGGGACCGACGACTAAGTTACACAAAACATGTCAATGTGGTAGGTACGGGATAAAATAAGTCAAGTGGCATTTTAACCTGCACCCGCATCTATCAGCGGTGTGAATATTGGCAAGGGGCATATATAAGTTGACCTCGTTAGTGGAATGATTTGAAACAATATCTTACCTAATAAGTCAACAGCGAAAGTGCTGACTTCGTCCCTGAGCTGCAAGTACTCGGCGGCGAGGTGTCTGTGGGCGGCGGCGTTGTCAGCCAGCTCCTGGGAGAGCCGGAATGCGGCCAGGATGGGGTCCGCGGAGCCGTGCACCAGGAACGCTGGCGCCGCCACGGCGCGATACATGGACAGGCGAGCGCTGCTCGCGCGGAGAGGATCGTCCCTTCCCATGGCTCGCCTGGGGGTCCGATAAATAAATAAACAGGCAATCCACTCAGTTTGACTAACTACATAAGAAACCGTAGGGGAAGATGGGGTGGATTCGTACACTTTTTACTCAAAGCCCTGTCGAAAAAAAACTAACCGCTATTTCAATATGAGATGAATGCTACTTCATCATCCACTTATTTGGCTATAATAATTTTGTATTTCAGTTTTGATACAAAGCAACTTTGCCAAGATATAATGGTTTTCCCAAAAAATGGGAATTGTACGAATGCACCCCATACGTGGGGTGCCTTCATACACTATTCGTTTTTTCCCAGGATTCATTGGATTTTCAGCTATTTCACCTGTTTTAGTCATATTTTAGGCATATCTTACTGACCTGGTTTTGTAATTATAATTATTCTTGATATACAATTTTTTTACTTATATGGGGTGCATTCGTACGGTATAAAATTACATACATTTTGACTGTACGAACCAAACGATCAGAAAAATAATCGAAATAGAAAATAACCGTTAAAGTAATCGCAAAACCATTGTTCACATATTAATCTCAAACATCTAATTACCAACTGTATACAAAGATTTTTTCTAATTCAAGTAAAACTTATTAGAGACAGACGCATTCAAAGGAGTACCAAAAATTACTTTCGGGTCGCGGAAACACATATTAATTATTTCTGGCGAAATCTGCTGCTGCACTGCCATCACTTTTGGAGGGTAGCCTATGCATATGAGCGGCAGTCACGCATATAAATATGAACACTTCAGCATGATGGATAGTCGAGATATGACCACTGTACGAATGCTCCCTTTGTACGAAGCCACCCCATCTTCCCCTACGTCAATGCAATCGCGTGGTTCCTGCGTGTCTGAATACACACTAAATGTGCGATAGTGTTGAGCGGGTCAATTTGGGACTAAGCAATAATGCCCCCATAGTGGTTACTACATTTTTGCTCAGACTAAGAATTGAGAGAAAGGACGGAAGGAAAGGATTTTGTAAAGAGTCACCTTTACAAAATTAGGGAGTTGACCCTTATATTTTAATAAATTATCAGCAGATTAAATTTGACGATAAAACTTAATGATCCTATTTATCCTCCTATTTATCATAATGTAAAATTTTATGAGGACGTTACGATATCTGTGTGTCGCATACATGGCTGAACGAATTTGGGTGAAAGGTATTTCGGTTAGGTATTTGGGATAACGAGTCTTGCCATGCCATGTCCTGGATTCGCACAAACAGGTGTCCCAAAAATCAAGATATCTACTACTTTCGACTTGACCTTGATTTTTGGGACACCCTGTTTTGTCTATTGTTTTATAAAATATGATAAACGAGCTTTAAGCAGATGAATTTGCGGGCATAGGCTAGTCCTTAATAATTACCTGAGAACATTCAAATAATTATGAAAAAAAAAAAACAACAACATTTACAACTCCCGCCTAATTCTGGTGACCCAGCTAGGGTAGGCTAGGCGTACCATACATCGTACTGACTTGCACTGTTCGCAGTTGCACTTGGGCGAGTGCGGGTGCGGGACGGTGTGCCCGCGGCGCACCAGCAGCGCCACGGCCTCGTAGTCCCCGTTCTGCGCCGCCAGAATCAGCGGCGTCACGTGCTCCGGGAAGTCCGGAGAGTGCGTGTTTCCTGCGAACTCCAGTCCCGGGCACACCACACGCTGAGTGTCGAGCAACTTAACTGAAACAATCTTTAGCTAGTATTTGGCACCACGGTTAGCTAAGTCGACGAAACAGTGAGTAAAACAGTATCGGCCCCGGGGTGAATGTGTGATGGATGAACTGATGAGTTACAGACATTTCATGTAGTTTTCCTTGGAGAGCCACAAACAGCCAATTACGTGTTGGTTATTTGTCGGAGAGGGTGGAGGTAGGGCCGCGGGGGTGGTTGGTCGTGGAGTTCGTGTCGGGCCAACCTGCCCCTCCAGCGCCCTCGTCGACGACATGGGAAACATGTAGCTGGCTGTTTGTGGCGCACCGTTGCCGCAGTGTCCGTTTTGGAGAAATTGTGTATGTACCATTTCAGAGACCGGATTTGTAGCACTTTTCAATAACGCTAGTCAGTTCTTGTTTTAACATTTGATTTTCGAAACGAACATTTATCGATACAATACAATACACAATACAATATTCAAGCGAAGAAGAAGTAGAGGAAGTCAACAGTCTTATCTCTAAAGAGCAATCTCTTCCAAATAACCTTTTGGCAGCTGAAAATTTGATATGACATGTGCAATTAAATATACAAGTCACTTGGAAAATAATACATCTCATATTTAATCACTTCCCAAAGACGGTTAACAAATTATACCTAATACATTACTGCCTTTTCAATTTCATGTTCAAAATACTTGTTTTCCACATTATCTGGGTTACTAAAGGGTACTACAAAATTAATGTTTTACACACATCTTCCGCAGTTAACCTACCACAATGTTTAAATTAGATTGATAACATAGGTTATCTTGACAGGTATGTCAGTAAAGCATTATTTACACTTTGTGAAGTAGCAGTGCAGGTGTTAAGTAATTAGTAAAATCAACGTGTAAACAGTCACGCTGTTAAGTGGCAAGTGCGAATGCGAAGTGCGAGTGAAAAGTAAAGCGACGGTTGGTCTATTTTAGCCTGTTAAGTAATTGCTCCCACACATCCGCGTACACCCCGCATTTGCAGTAGGTACGTCCTAACTAAACAATGTGTAAACAGTATATCTGTTTGTTAAGCGAACAAATTTTGAACAAATTCTTCTGCTGATCCATTTTCTTTGCCATTACCTTTAAGGTTTCTCATACATACATAAATTAACTCACGCCTTCATTCCCAGAGTACCGCACTGTACAGGAACTACTAGGCATAGCTACAGAATTACTAAACAACTCAAAAAAAATTGTTGATCATTCTGTAACTACATTTTGCATAATTAGGCTAAGATGTTTACCAGTGTATTAGTGACAGGTTTTTCGATTTCAGCTAACACCTCATCCTTGATTTCTGAAGCGAGTCATCGTTCACAGGTATCAAACGTAGGGTAGGCAGTTTTATTAGAAAATTAACAAAAGTTAAATAAGGCTAATTTTAACAACTGAATTAATTTAATACCTACCCTATTCGTCATAAACTGAGCCACAATGAAGTGTTTTGTATTACCAATTTGATGTCACCCTGTGTATGTAATGATAAGTTACTATCTATCAATCTACTTAGAAGTTTAGTATATCGAAATGTACATTGAAAGTCAATATATGAGAAGTTACTCCGACAGCCCAAAAGCGCCACGAAAATTCCGGTCTCTGACCATTTGTTAAGTTCCCTGTGTACCATAAAAAAAATATAACTCGTATCATTGTGGTAAATTTTAGGCCTCTAATAAAAAAAAATACTAGTAGACGGTGGTAGTGCAAGCTTTAATTATGGATACAATGGATAGTGAGAAAGGTGCTATATCGCTGTAAGGTCGCAACAACTCATTTAGCAAATATATTGTAAAATGTCAGAGTACACAAACAAGGCATACTATGCAACAAGTCTTTAAACGGCGTTCACACTGGTACAGCCGATTATAAATAGATGTATCCCCCCCCACCTCGTGGCATTTTGATAAAGTAATAAGTTCCAAAAGTGGATATCTTTGTAGTCGACTGTACTTCTCTTTAACTCACTCACATACGGTCATCGGCGCGTCTAACAGTTTTCCGAATCTTAGTGTTTTTAAGACTCGTTGCATACTGTTTTTATGGTCGATGTATTAATAGAAGCATTCACTTTTATGATTTTCAAATGGCGTCATTGATAAATACGAGTATATGTGACGTCATCACGTGACATAATGTCATGTGGTGTAGCATGTAATATAGCGACATGAGTAAACTAACTGTTAATTCAATAAACATGCGTTATCCTTAAGCGATGTGCAGTGCAGTCAAATTCATGGATATCTTCGTAAATTATTATGTACTCATTTCATTGATCTTGCCGATGACATTTCAATGTTGATATTGTAATCAAAGGAACCCAAACCTATTAAGAATTTGACTGTACTTAAAAGGCTTAAGTTTTTACTACACTACAGGTCACGCAGTTATGTGTAAACATTACCCAGCACTTTTAGGTTTTTCTCTCGAACGGCGTGCATTATTGTGTCACCGATTTCTATATTTGGCCGTTCCAAGAGAAATTCGACCATTGCTTCGGATCGGTTTTTTACAGCTATGTGAAGTGCCGATACGCCCTACATTTAATATTAAGGTTGTGGTTAATGCAGTTGCAACGAGCATGTTATTATCAGGTTAGTTAGCGGGTGACCTGGAAGTTGACGCAGTTGACATTCAGGCGAGGGTGCTCCTCTAGGAAGGCGCGCACGGCCGTCACGTTGTCTCTGGCCACCAGGTGCAGGAACTCCGTCTCGGAGGGCAGCAGCATGGGCAGGCTGACACTCTCTGTCACTTTCAACACTAGAAACTCTTCGTTTGACTTCATATGAAATATTTCAACAAACTAAAGCGAATTACAAGAAACTTAAATATATACTTACAAGTTATTTTAATTTACTTACCGAATCTAGTTTCTCGTAGGGAATAACTTTTGCCCATCTATTCCGCAATTTACTCTTTTGGTATATATTTGAGTTAATTTTAGTTCTTATATTATCCGGTTGATTCCGGCTAGTACTACTGTCTTCTCTTACCGTCGAACCGCTGCTGATCATCAAGTTATTTTGAGCTGCGTATACAACGTTTGGGGAGGAGGTAGTTTCGGGGAGGGGAATGGAGTAATTATGTTTTTGTACATGTGGATCCGCGAGTAGAACCGGATTTTCTTCATTTTCATTGTTAGTTACCTGTTGCCTATGTATACCTTGATGCGGAGCGGTTCTTCGTGGAATGCTGGGTAAACTTTTATTTTCTATAGACTCCGTAAAGCTAGACGCAAACGATTTCATTGTTTTACGAAGCGTTTGAGAATTATATTGTTGAGCTTGCCACTTTTTAATAAACGACCTAAGTCTGTGAGAGCTCCAACGAGATCAATATTCTTAGCAGCTGAACAATGTAGCTGTTCTGTGCGTAGACAACTACTTACAATTACTGCATTTATGCGTACTAATCAATAATTTTTTTGTTCACAGATTATTAAAGTTGAGAACTCTTGTAAATACGTCAAGTGTCAAAAGTTGCAACAAAATCTGCTGCTGGCCGGTAGGTAGGTACTTATAGAAAGTAGAGAAGAAAAAATAATATAAAAGAGTACCTATTATGATTGTTACGCCGGTGGATTACGGCGTTTAATTTTTAATTGTTTTCAACAGGCTGAAATATCATTCAGTCCGTTTCTGAGGTTACTCTATCACATAGCAGATTATCAAAATTTCAAGCAATTTCCCGTAGTTTTCAAGCGCACCTACATATAGACTATCAGACTATATCAAAGCCTGAAAACCTATATTCAGGCGTTATCAGGACACCTTAATGATCTTTATTTGAACCAGCCATTCTTTATTGACATTAAACGACTTATGTAATTTGGGTGCTTAATAGTGCAATAATCTAATGGTTTTGAAACGAATTTTAGAGTCATTTTAATGATCTTGTATTGCTTTACACGTAGTTGAGATTAGTCTCTGTATTTCCCGCGTTTAAAACGCAGAAACCACTTTGAGAAAAATTGATACTTACGTGAACTTGAGCTAGATACTTACCGTATGAAAAGCTACGTTCTTTTACAGCTTTGACAGCACATGCACCATTTTATAAATACAATACCAACAAAATACTAGCTTACTATCATCAAACAAATCTATGAAAATATTTTTTCCTGATTTAAATTTGCTTATAAGTCTAATATATATAATCGTATGGCTGTACATGCTGTTCACAGTCTTAATTATGTCTAATTTTGATAGCCCATTTCTGCCATCCGGCGTAAGCGCGCACAATTCGCCAATTTAGCTTGCTGACCTTATGTAACAAACCATCTATACACACCGTGTCATATGCAACCCTCGTCTACGAAAGCAGCCAGCGTTTTTTGACCTCTCTGGAATCCACGTGGCTAGTTAGCGCCAGATCGCGCAGCTAAAGTTGGCACGAAAACCCGCTTGTTAATAAGGGATTGCATTGTCGACTTTACCTTTAAGGCGGTTATATAAAAGGGGTTAAAGGGGTTCGAGCAGTTTATAGGTGATACTCAAAAGTGTCAGGTGTTTTTTTCAGGTTTGAGAATTGCCAGCACCTTGGATTTCATAACCACAGGAGGCACCATACCGTTGTCGAAGATATCGTTAAATAAACCGGCTAGCCAGCTTAACGTCCGATCGCCCAAATGAGTAAGGAATTCTAGGTAGATTTCATCAAGACCAGCAGATTTTCCACATTTTAGCTGTTTTAGACCCGCACATCGTTGTTGTGATCGGAGTATACTTTTGTTTTTATTTCGGATGGCTTTAGCAAAAACTTTATCCATTGTAGCGTTTTTAGTAATCCCCTTCAGACGCTTAGTGAGCAATATCGTCCGGATGGACAGCAACTTCTTTCCTCTCTTGGAATGCAGCACCTCCGAGTTTTTGTAGATCGCCCAGCTTTTTCTGCTCGAGTGGGTGAAGTCCATACTTTCGATGGTACTAAGCCATTTCTCTCGGCGGGATTTATCTAGCGTCACAATGAATTTGTTGGCTGCCTCAGTGTCCGATGTGGCGAGGTATTAACGGTGCGCGTCTTCTGTCTCTACTGTCTAACCTGGGATGTATTCCTTTCGAAACCTCTCGGAATACATCTTTTTGCCGCACTCAAGACCATTCTAGAAAACCTGTCATAGTTTCACGAAGACACAACACATACCACATGCGCATAAGTCTTATAATTATAACTTATAAGGCCTCGTTGGAACCACGCAATTTAATATTGATTTTTATGGCAATGGGTACATCCAAAACCATTTAACTTTTCAGGATGGTTATAAATCAAACTTAAGAGGGTCTATAGGTCTATCTTTAATTATTTCGTAAATATATATATGTATATATATATATATATATATATATTTCTTTAGACTTGCGATAGGTTACCTTTTCAAAGAAAAAAACACTGGTAGCTTTGTGTTATGGTTATGAGTGTATAATTTTATTTACCACTAGGTATGGAATACTACACAACTACTGAACCTTGCTCCTTTCTACAATATGACTTAGTTCCTTCTTAACTATCACTGTACATTGTGTACAGAAGTGCAAAGTAGGAGTAGGACCTCGTCAGGATCTGAAACATAAGCACCTTCACTTCATCACTAAAGAATACCGAGGTTTATACAGGATGTCGCGGAATTTCGTCGTATTATCTTTAACTCGACGTGGTTTTTACTGTAAACTAAATTGCTTATAAATCAAACCCAACCTAAACTAAGTATGACAATAAAATTTGGCATTTAATCTAAAATAGCTCCAGCGTAACATAGCTTTCGGAAAAAAGTTATTCGGAATTTTAAGGTGTTCCGGTTAAGTAATATGGCAAATAGGTACGCTGAAAAAATTCAGTCCCGTATATAATTAATAAAACATTTAAACATGTATTTTTTTTGAAAATTGCACCGGCTTCTTTATTGAACAAATTACATACTAATCGAAAGTATGAAGCCTATAGAATATGCAAACGTTAGGTCGACTATTTTTTCCCTTATTATTATTTTTGTACTATTTTTTTTAGTTATGAAACTATTGGGTAGGCAGGTATAAACAGGAAGTCGGTACTAATAATTTGCACCGGTCTGTTTATTGAATAAAATGTATACTTACCAAAATGAAAATCATTTTATTACGAACATGGTGATATATATATATAGGGGAAGATGGGGTGGATTCGTACACTTTTTACTCAAAGCCGTGTAAAAAAAAAACTAACCGCTATTTCAACATGAGATGAATGCTACTTCATCATCCATTTATTTGGCTATAATAATTTTGTATTTCAGTTTTGATACAAAGCAACTTTGCCAAGATATAATGGTTTTCCCAAAAAATGGGAATTGTACGAATGCACCCCATACGTGGGGGGGGGGGGGGGGGGTGCTTTCATACACTATTCGTTTTTTCCCAGGATTCATTGGATTTTCAGCTATTTCACCTGTTTTAGTCATCTTTTACGCATATCTTACTGACCTGATTTTGTAATTATAATTATTCTTGATATACAATTTTTTTACTTATATGGGGTGCATTCGTACGGTATAAAATTACATACATTTTGACTGTACGAAGGTAACAACTAAAACGATCAGAAAAATAATCGAAATAGAAAATAACCGTTAAAGTAATCGCAAAACCTGTATACAAAGATTTTTTCTAATTCAAGTAAAACTTATTAGAGACAGACGCATTCAAAGGAGTACCAAAAATTACTTTCGGGTCGCGGAAACACATATTAATTATTTCTGGCGAAATATGCTGCTGCACTGCCATCACTTTTGGAGGGTAGCCTATGCATATGAGCGGCAGTCACGCATATAGATATGAACACTTCAGCATGATGGATAGTCGAGATATGACCACTGTACGAATGCTCCCTTTGTACGAAGCCACCCCATCTTCCCCTATGTAGGGTAGTATGAGAAAAAATTGTCTCGATTGCGGTGGCCGAGTTTAAAAAAACGAAATATAGCTATTAATTAATACGTTCAACAGAGATATCGCAGTGAAAAATCCAGTGCGATAGAACAGGACGCTGCAGTGCAGCTTCGTTTAGCTCAGATAGTTGTATACTTCTACTTTCTGCTCTGAGGGATAAGAGGTAACTAACGAACCTACCAGGTCTGTGGGTTACCTATCGTAAGTTCGAAAATCGTATGTCCGCTGTTTCGTTAGTCCGAAATTTTATTACGGAACGATATTATGGAACGTGAATGACACCCATTTGAGGAAGCAAGAGGAACACGAACTAATCCGACAAAATAAATTATGCAGAACATTGTGTGAATAGTTGACATTTTAACGTTAAGACGTTAATGTTAAGAAAAACAGTATTAAGACATTTACGAGCAGAAAATACCTGAATCTGGGCTTAAATTCAAAGTGTTTTTTTGTACATGTTGAGCAGGAACAGCCAAGTGTAAAAATATGTATCGAAAGGAACCTCTCATAAAAATAATAAAGAAGTTCTTATTATCTTATCACTCTGGCTAAGTTAGATATTGATCACGACCGCATCCATTCCCATAACATGAAGCTGTGCCGCTCCGCCAAATTACTTAATATTCGACAATTTTTTATACCTCTATCTCATGGTATCTTATCGTACTTCTTTGTAAATCATTCCACAGTAATTATTATATAATAAGAAACTTACCAAAATAAATAATATATTTTTTTGGTGAGTTTTCAAAAAATGAAACCTAGCTAGGTCAATTTATGGTCCCGGAAACCTCCATACAAAATTTCATGAAAATCGTTGAAGCCGTTTCCGAGAATTTTGTATTGTTGTCTTATATTATATACTAATATGTAATGAACGATGTGTTCACCTTCACCTGCAATTGGGGTACATAAATACATAAATACATCATATGAACATTTATACTGTACCTACCAGATCGTATGTAAATAGGTACTCATGTTGGTGTCCCGCATAAATAAATAAATCAGGCGCAATGGGACATATTTTTGAGATATTGCGTTCTCGCATATGTTTACACTTGGCTGAACATACAAACCATTTTAAAGCATTTAAACTGTTTATTTGGACTTACCGACGAATAGGTAACCAGCGACAAGTTGGTGAATTTCATCGCCGTAAACGCTATTGGCTTTTGAGATCTGAAACAGCGATAAGATGTAGACTAGAAAAAGTCCAATAATGTCCGTGAAGCGATATTCCCTTTCGCATTTTTTCCCATTTTAAATTGTATCCAATATCATTTTCCCCGTTCGAATGAATTACCGCTGCTTTTGTTCTCATTCGACTTTTTTCCCTGTCGCATTTTTTCCGTCTGATTTATATCCAACTGCAGCGAAGCTCAAAAGGAGAGTTATGTGTTTGACCTGTATGTATATATAATGTATATCTGTTCCTATGTCTCCTCGTAATTAATCAACGGATCAACCGATTTTGATGAATTCGTCTTGATGTACCTACATTTTCATTTTTCTGGTTAGTTTTGCAGTGGGCCTGTAGGGTCAAATAACCCAGGAATAGGACCTCCGCGACGGAGAAGCTCCGTCGGCTCTATCAAATCAGATTTTTTAAATGGAAAAAACGCGAGAGTGAAGATATGATGCTAGGAGAAGAAGCGACTGGACAAAACTCGTATGGGGACAAACACGACTGTGAAAATAAACTGCCGGGTCAAATGGTAGTTTATATTCACAGTCGTGTTTTTGTTCGCGGATAAGTAATATCGCGTTCAGGAAAAAAAACGAAAAAAAATAGCTTCAAAGAAAAATGCGTTTGGGGTTCCGTTTGCATCTAACAAACCGTCCGTAGCGGTGACACTGGGGAAGCGGCTCTCGCCCGCACACAATAGGAGAAGGTGCCTCAAAAGGCTATAACAGGGTCGTTCCGCGCTATTACATTCACAAAACGTTTATATCCGCGGTTCTAAATTCACCAAAGCGGGTATTTGTGAATAATCAAATAGTGATGGGTTCTAGTCTCATAAAGTTCGGCTTACAAAATTGAAATGATAATGCAAATTAATAATTAAAATAAGGCAAGATGTTTTGGACGAGCAATGTAACGAACGAGTTTAATTCAAACTCGGTAGGTCTTATACGTTAACTCATTTAAGTACAGAGGCGAAGATCCTGTGCCTTCCTTGTGGCACCAGCTAATGCTGCCACTTTGACTTTATTCCACGGGGTTAAGCCATGTTGCGTTCGACATGTTACCGTATCGTCAACGTAACGATAGCTCTTATTTACTTGACAATAATGGCGGCTGAGTTAAAAACAATACCACATCAAGTCAAAGCCACTATGGTTCTACCCAGAAGAGTAGAGGCTGATCAATGACACTATAATATTGCATCCCAATCCGCAGTCACGTTTAAATAGATAGGTACAAAATGTCCCCTTAATTGAATACCAAGTAGTGGGTAATTTTAATTGATAACATTTGATTACTCTGAAATCGGGACAAGTGAATAAGGACAGATTCATATTATAATGTATTTACCTAATTGTAAATCTTTCAATTAAAGTGCCATAGCAGCACATTACACCTAACTCGATTATTTTTGTATTTTTTTCGAATTTTATGAGTAACCTAATATTAGCACAGAATAAAATAAATATATACGACGAAGAAATACATACTTACAAAATAAAAATATACGACGCCATCAAAACGGCGACAGCCCTGGCTAATTTCTATAGTTTTAAAGGAATAATCGCAGTCTCGCCGTGGGATATAATGCGTTTACACTTTTTTGCCGTAGCAGTATCCAACCGACCTCCGAATAAGGAAAATCAGGGCGCGGCGACACCGTGGGTCCGTACGGTGCCACTCGCTGTTATAGACTGCTAGCGCCACGTCCGCATTCTGCAAACAATATTGCGCTGTACAGCTATTGTAACAAAGCTTTAACACTTTCGCAAAAACAATACTAAGTAGCACGTCTATAGCATCTAAAATTTTACCAACATCTAATCGGTAATTATGACAGGGAAGATAGTATAGTATCGGACACATTTTAATTTTAACAAATAAAGTCTTGAAATTGGAGACATTAAAATCATTTTAATAATAATTGTGTACATTGAAGTTCATTCGTTATACCGTTTTGGTGAAAAGCATAATAACTTTATCGATTACCGATTTATATCAATTATTATTTCAAAAAAAATTAGTATACTATCGGACATCATGTGATAGTATCGGACAGTATACTTAAAATGCCAAAAAAATAATATATACCTAATAAGCGTGAGAATAGGTTTTTTTTTTTTTTTTTTTATTTATTTATTGTACAACAAAAATACATTTTACATTTAAATAAACACCTCATAAACCACTTAAGGGTTTGTGCGAGGATGGAACGCCCTGAAATAACAATATAAAGTCTTACAATTACAAAAAACAAGTACAAGTACACTTCTACCCACAAACATTACAGTTTATTGACAAAGTACGATTTTAGTTTATACTTAATATTGTTAGGAGTTAAGCTATCTCTAAATTTAACATCAAGGTCATTTATAAGACGAGGAATTAAGTAGGCGCTGGTTCTCTGTCCATAGACATTGGTGTATCCAGGAGTGGTTAATTTTTTATTTACGACGGCTCGAGTGCGTATAATGTTTGATTTTAGGGTTTGAAAGGTTGTGTCAAAAAATTGTTCCTTAATTAGGTTAAATTGGACTTTTTGGTGGATAGGGAGACAGTTGCAGTGTTTGAATAGCTTCAGTTCGTCATTAGCAAATTTAATTTTAATTTTAAAAGGAACTATTTCTTTTAGGATTCGCATTTGCAAAGAACATATCCTATCTAGGTATGACTTGTAGGTTCTACCATAACTACTGAGACCATAAGTTACTATGGAATCTGCCAAAGCGTTATACAAAAGAATTTTAATTTTAAATGGGATTAGATTTTTTATTATCCGTATATTGATTAAGAAGGCTCTGAGCTTATTACACACGCGATTTATATGACAACTCCAGTTAAACTTTCGATCGATTGTCAAACCTAGGTATATGTGAGAAGGAACACTTTCAATGACGGGGCATCGGCAACGCGTCCCGCCCGCTCCCCCGCCGACGCTCGCGCCCGCTGCGTGCATGCACGCGTGTTCGTGGGCCACTAGCGGGGTGCCGGGAGCTCCTTTTAAGAATGGGGACCGAATATGAATCAATTTAGTCTTCTGGGGGTTAAGCACCAGCCCAGCATCATGACACCACTTGTTTAGAGCGTTAAAATCTGATTGAATTTTATTCATGGCATTGTCTGCGCTCTTATCGGCTGAAACTAAGCACGTGTCATCCGCGAACTGGTAGGTATCACTGCTCTCGATGTAGTTGCGCATATCATTGACATACGCCAGAAAATGCAACGGTCCAATTACGGATCCTTGGGCCGTCCCCACGGTACTGTGCACAGTGTCGCTGTAGACCTGCCCCACCCTGACGCAGTAGGAGCGGTTCCGCAGGTAGTCTTCGCACCAGCGGAGAAGCGGACCTCGGATCCCGGTGTCATCCAATTTTTTTATTAATTTTTTATGGTCCAGTGTGTCAAATGCGCGAGAAAAATCAATGAATAAGGCAAAAACATGTTGTTTACTGTTAAGGTAACTATTGATTTTGTCCGTAAAAGTAGACAATAATGAAGCCGTGCTTTTGCCTTGCTGGAATCCAAACTGGTTTTTGTTTATAATTGAGTGTTTCTTATAAAAACAATGTATTTGTTTACAAACATATTTTTCAATTATTTTATCAATAGAGGAAAGCAAAGTGATTGGGCGATAGTTATTTACATCATCATGCTTGCCCTTTTTAAACACTGGTCGAATGCAACCTTTTTTTAGCGCATTTGGATAAATTCCGGTTTTAACGCTGCAGTTGATAAGGTTTGAGATCGCGGTAGCTATGGACCTGTGACATTTTTTCAAGTCTAATACTTTTATCCCGTCTAATCCTGGAGCTTTGTTGGAATTTAGTTTAGAAATTATATTTTCTATTTCTAGGGGATAGCTTTTGCGAAAGTTAAGGGTTACGTTAGCCGCGCATTCATTTTCCGTTAGTAATTTTCTTTTGCAACTTGGTAGGATGTTTTTGACTGCACTGTGAAAGGCATTTGCAAATTTGTTTGCAATATCAGTATTAGTTAAAAGATTTGATTGAAAAGCATTTGTAATAGACTGATCAATGGATTTAGTTATTCGGCCACGTATAGAATTTAGAATTTGCCATATTTTTTTAGAGTTAGTAAAGTTTGAACTTATTTCTTTTGTGTAGTACCTATTTCTATGGTATTCTATTACTTTATGCACCTTATTTCGTGTTTTGTTAAATAGGAGTCTAAGTGACTTATTATTAGTATCTTTTCTCCAGGCTTGAAATAAACTATCTCTTTTATTACACAATTTTAGAATATTTTCGTTTATCCACGGAAGGCGGCACCTACCAACTATTACTTGTTTATTACTACAAACGTTTTTACTGTAAATTTTATTCATATTATCCTGGATATATTCAAGTATTCGAACGGGAGAAGTCATTTTATTAGTTATTGTCCAGTCGAATCTACTCAATTCCTCATGAACATTTTTAATATTTCTTCGGATAATCCTTTGCCTGGAAGTTCCTAGTTTATGTGGTAGCCGCTGCTCGCTCAAACAAGCCATAGCAGTGATGCGGTGGTCCGCCAGTACTGTGTCGACGGCGGCCGAGTATAGATCTAATGACGGAAACCGGGCAAAAATATGATCAATGCACGATTTCGTTACATTATTTTGTAAACATTCGATTCTGGTAAAGTCCGTAATTGCCGTCATCAATCCATAGCCAGCCAGCACGTCCAAATAGGAGTCTCTGTATGAGGAAGCCACCTTGAGGTCAATGTTTATATCTCCGGCGACAATAAGATTATCCGACGACTGAATCTTGCTAAGCAACTGCTCAAGCTCTTTCACAAATAGTGTTTTGTTAGTGGATGGTGGTCTGTAAATAGCACACACAGTTACTACTTCGTTATAACAAGTTTTAATTGTGCCAGATATGTTTTCAAAAGTATGGGTTTTATAAGAATCAAGTACCGTAAACTTTAAATTGTTTTTAGAATAAATTATAATCCCACCCCCCCCTTCTTTTATCTCGTAACTGTGAATGCATTTTATACCCTTGAATATTGAACAAACTAGAGCTGTCTTGCGAAATACCGGCTTCCGTAACAATAATAATGTCAGGTTGGTATACACAATAATCAATAACTTGTAATAATTTCGGAAAGTTCTTTATCATAGATCGTATATTTACATGGATACAAAAAAGGTTAGTTTTACATCGACCTGGTATCTGACTGATAAAGTTATTAATATTGACACAGTTTAGAATTTCTTTAACTTCTAACATTGTACGTGAGCTATGCCTAATAATAATAGATATATGCACTAACCTATTTATGCACCAACCAATGACTCAATATCATGTAGGGAGCGAATAGGAATCACTTTACTACCGTCCGTTTTCCTGGCCAGCACCCTTCCTTCCTTGCACCAGATGTATTTGAAGGTGCTTCGTAGCTTCTGCTTTGAGTTGTACAGCAAAGATTTGATTTCTGGTGTAAGGGCCTCACGGACATAAATTCGATTGGCAGCCTTCTCCCTGGGAGTCTCTGGGAACACATCTCCTACGGTTAGTTCCTTGCTGCGACTTGATGATACCCAGTTGGTGCAGGCCATTTTTGTCTTCATCTCGGCAACCAGCAGACCGGGTTGTTCATTGCGGGCCGGTAGGCGTTTTACGTACTGTACGTTATCCGTATCCATACCTAGTTTATCAGCAACTCGTTTAACAATGCTTTCAACTTTCTGTTGAGGCAGTTCAGGAATCCCACAGATTTCCAGCGTATTTGATAACTGTTTTTGGGTAATGACTAGGACTTGCTGTTCAAGGACCGACAACCGCAGTTCTAGGTTCTTATTTCTGTTCTGCAGGTCTTGATTGTATTTTTTAAGTGCTTTTATTTCCAGATCCTGCTTCAACACGACCTTGTCGATGTTACTTACTTGGTCTCCAACGAATTCCAAAGAATGTTGTAGGTTACCCAATTCGTCTTTGATGGCCTTCTTCACCTCGCGGCTAATATCCATCGCTAGTTTTTGTGGGTCAATAACACTAGTGCGTCTTCCTAGTTCAGCCATGATATCATTATCTTCGACGTCAGTGTCCTCATCCGGGGTAAGAAACGATGAGCGTTTAGACATGTTGCGCATGCATTCTTCGCAGCTCCACTCTAAGCCGTTTGCTCCGCGGAGAGCGGTCAACAGCTTGTTTGAGATCTTGGAGCAGGTAGGTGTTGCATGCACTGTCTTTGAGCACCGGCTACATTCCAATCCTGGCGATTTTTTCGTAATACTTTTATTACAGCTTACACATTTTTGGTTAGCCATTTTTTTTTTTTTCCTCTCTTGGGCGGGTAGATTTAACTTTAGCGAGAGCGCTAACGATAGAAGTGCACACGCGTTGGACGCGGCGAGCGAACTATGGTGAATCCCTACTTTCAATAAATACCTTGCAAACATGTTCGTCAGGAGAGTTTTAGTAAAAATTAAGAAGAAAGTCAAATAACACTAGTTTGTTAAGTATCGGACAGTTTGGTTTAGTAACGGACATCTTATTATTTTACTATTATTATTTATTATTTATCGATATTAAGTAAGAAACGAAGGTAAGAAGTAGCCTAACACTACTGGTAATAAAAAGTCGACCAAACTTGTTGAGTATTGTTTAATTAGTTTTAAGTAATTGAACACGTATAATAGGTATTATAATTATAATCTCCAACAAAAACTTACAAACTCTTTGTACCTATATCTATAATATGTATTACTTTTGGCTATCTTCTTAGGAAAAAAACTTAAAGACACATTAAACATAATAGATGCATAGTAGATATACGAGTAAGTACCTTTGAAAATTTAAATTTTAGGTAGGTAGGTAGGTCAGTCCAACTGAAGTCTGCTTTTGGTTAAACCATTGTAGGAAACCGACTTCAGTTGGACTATTACCTACCATCTTAAATAAGTTATTTTTTTGGGTTTTGAAGGCGGGTTTTTGTTTTTATAAACTTTTTTTTTATTTTACACTTTTTAGAGATTATAATTATGCTGTTATGTAGTCCCACTTCTCAAATAATAAGAAACTATAGAACACTAGCTTCTGCCTGCGACTTCGTCCTCGTAGAATTAGAAGTACTTATTTAGTGATTTAATTTCGAATTCAAGGTAGCCTATGTTTTAATTTCAGTGTATAACAAACTCTATTCCAATATGTATCCAACCAAATTCCTCCGTTTTAGCGAAGAAGTAATAAAGGAACAATAAAATGATAGGATATAAATAGGTACACAATGGCTCTATTAGTTTTAAATTTTTTATGTTAGTTTTCGGTACTGGGTGGTCAAATAAAAAGTTAACCTAACCACCTGTATTTATTCCCAGTTCATTACAGCTTTTGTCATAGCTCATAGCTAATATTTATTGAACTTCGATAAGTATATACTTCGACCCCCCTTTTCACCCCCTTGGGAATATTTTTTTCAAAATCGCCAAAAGTAGGTAATAATTTTTATTTGTAATTTATCATTTATTTCAACACAACACATGTACATCATACATAACATAATACAAATATTAACTAAAATAAAAAATAAATTAAAACAAATCGAACCCCTCCAACGAACTCACTTGTGGCATCGAGCCTAAGACTCGTTTTTTTTGTAAATTTAAATTGATCTGACAAAGTTAAGTCAAAATTTACTTGCAACATTTGTACCGGCCATCATCAATACATACCTAGTAACGTGTAATAATTAAAAGTGTTAGGTATTATTTCATTTATTTTTGGGCAATTCTATTATTATTTATTATTAACTTACGTGTAGTAATGGACGCGAGGACGTGTCCCATACTATACGAAACTTCCCTGTCCGATACTATACAACACGACTAACATTATAAAAAAATAAATTAAAAAAGAACACGCCATTTCTCATTGGTTTTAGTATCATAAATTAAATATATAATAAAATAAACTTATGATATACTCGTAACATGAGCTGTTTGTAATAACTTAAATTGTGCAGATAGTAAACAAAGCAAAAAAATATATTCCTTACGTTGAAATTGATTTACTCACATAAATCGATGCGGTGCGCGCAGGGCCGTCGGCAGCTTGCCACAGAATGGTTCATCGCGTGTCTAGAATGGTATATTTCGCTTGTGCGTTCATAGATGGTGCATAAGACGTGAAATAGAGATGTTAGCGACATTGTCCGATACTATACACTGTCCGATACTATACTATCTTCCCCTAACTATGCAGCTTAAAGGACAGAGCTATAGCAGTTATATAGCGCTCTCCTTTTCTCTCAGCGTAAAATGAACTGCATAGCTACGTCATCATAACCTCTGGCGAGGAAGCTATGTTTGAGTAAATATGTTGCGGTTCGGTAGCGATCACGAGATTTCAATCCTAATCCTGACATTATCGCATCCAGCTCATGGCTTAGAAGGATGAGTAAACCCTCATTTATTTACTTTCATTCCATCGTTTTAAAACGTATAACAACCTTAAAAATAGGTCTGGTAACGTTGAACACAACATAAATAAATACATAAAGGGTCCGACTCGCACTTGGCCGGTTTTTACTTCTTGTGGAACTATTTAAGGCGATAGTGGCGTTGGCTGCTGCGGCTGAATCAACTAGCGGCGTCGCCGACGAAACATCAGGGCCCTTATTTTACCTAAATTGTTTTTAACCACCGACAAAAAAGAGGGGTGTTAAAAATATTACCGCTTCGTATGTGTGTCTATCTGTGGCACCGTACCGTGAACCAATTTGGATACGGTCTTTTATTTTTATTTGAAAGCAGGTCTAGGCTAGGCTTCATGGGAATGGGTTGGGCCGCTAAAGACACCAGCGTTATGCCGGAGGTTTCTATGTGTCTGGTATTTAAAGATATTAATTCAGTGGTACTTTTTGAATTAGTTTGTAGCACCGCACACTAAGCAGTCGTGCCGGTGAAACCTTGGACTTAAGAAGACGCAAGAGACTTCTATTGATTTACTTATTTTGAAGTCCCCTGTCGAATGGCCATATAAAATTTAGATGTGTTTTTTTAATGAGTTATCATCTTATCATATGAAAAACGGGAAAAACAATTCATTGGAACGAATTCTGCTTCTGCATACGGCATTTTTAAACCGCAAACTACTTTGCATGCAGCAACGCGTAAAACGCGCGGGAATCGGACAAGTTTTAGTTCGAACGAATACCGTTAATATGCAGTAATGTTCTAAATAGATGCTGTGGTTGCCGTTGGGTAAACCAGTGCATAGCTGAATAGTCGTAATGATTACCTATTAATAGTTGGCGGCTACGTACGGAATGGAAAATGTCATCAGCATACCAGCACAACATGCCTATTTGAATGAGGGCCGAGCCCAGGAACAGCTTGTTGCTGATGGCCACGAATGGTTCCAGAAGCTGAAAAAGAGGGTTGTAGTAAGTATACAGTATATAGAAAAACGCGCCGCAAAAATTAAGCCATCGGCCCTCTATTCTACCTACTTGGCAAAACTGTGTTACTTTTTACATGTAAACGTATCGTCAACGATACAACGATAGTTCTTATTGACTCGCAAGTAGTGGCGGCCGAGTTACAACATGTCAGAGATACCATATCAAAGGCAGTTTTAGAGAGGCCCAGGGGATTGTAATATATTATTGCTGGT
This sequence comes from Acleris emargana, assembly GCA_927399475.2. NCBI lineage: Eukaryota > Metazoa > Arthropoda > Insecta > Lepidoptera > Tortricidae > Acleris > Acleris emargana. The sequence continues at coordinate 79,050,802 of OV656835.1, read as the reverse complement.
GACTGTACACTGAACAGCATTGTGTGTGCTAAGAATTTGTGCGTGGCAATTGACATGATGTTACCGAATTTCATATTTCATATATTAAAGTGACAATATAGTGCATATAGCCAATTTAAATTTATATATTTTTTCCTAAAATGTTGAAGGCGTGAATTTATGTACATATGTATGTATGTTTCCAAAATCACTCCTTATAACGATTACGTTAGTTACCTATTGATTTTTTTTTAACTCAAAAAACTCCTCAATAAGTACAAATTGTTGCTTTAGAGTGGTAGTTGTTATCAAAGCCACCCCGAAAATCAAAGTAGCCGTTATACGGTACCCATTACAATGAAATCTTACTGTATGCGCTGTTATTTCTGTATAACTCCAGAACTCCTCGCTCTATGTTTTTTTTCAAAATAGGTACTATTTAGTTTTATACACGTGCTTCAGAAAATGTTAACATTAATGATCTGCACAGTGAACGTCCAATCGTAAGTTACGAGTGTTATGTCGGCCTCTGCAAATGTATTTATTTAATTTTACAGCTTACGGCAATATGAATACCGAAGCCTATTAAACTAATAAAGCGGTTCTTGTTACGACTAAAATCTAATTATGCAGAAGTTATCTCGCCATAAACCTTTAAGAACCTACCACAATAACGAACACGACGCAGCAGATATTCACGGAGCTGAACACGACGTTTATGAGGTTCACTATTGTGAATGCTTCCTCCAGGTCGTTGCAGTACCTGTAATTGACGGAAACCTAATCAAGACTATCCTATATATCAGGCAAGATTGCTTGCAGTGCTGATATTAGACCATAAACTACCTATCTGTTACAATCGTATAACGGATTTTAGATTTTTTATAAAGTATTTATTTAAAATACTCTGGCAACCCTGTTATGAATGTACAGGTAGGAATTTAGCAGTCTTAAACTATTCTATGAGTAGATATATAAAAACAACCTGTACTAGATATTAACGATTATTGCAAGTGAGATCAGCTGGGTTTTGTTTTGATATCGGTTTTCGAAATAAGTCCACTATTAATTATAATTCTATCAACAAATTTTTAGAGTGGTTGGTAATTCTGTAGCTCTGCCTACCCCACTCTGGGAATGAAGGCGTGAGTTTATGTATGTATGTATGTATTAATTATATCATACATTAAGCAAACCTAATGAGTCGCTGATGCAGTTTGATGTTGTCGACAATCTCTTGGTAATACTCATCCTTGGTCTTCTCTTCCAGGGCCAGGGACTGCAGCCGCAGGTGCAGCAGCCGCAGCAGCAGCGCGATGTGGCTCGCCAGCCCCGAGAACAGCAGATCCGTGCACAGCATTATGAACACGCACGTCTGCCCTGCAGTTATGTACTCTTGACATATATTTTGTCGGCTAACTTCACCGGCAATCGTCTTAACTTGATAATTATACCAGCCTGTCCATGCAGACTAGGCGCATAAATTAAGCCTTCTAGTCGCGGAAAATTAACCCGCTCTAACCTCTAACCTATATATCTACCTATGTCTGCGTGTAAGCATTACACGGCGGTAGGTAGTATCTACATTCCCTGACGTAATACATACTTACGAGTACACAAATGAAGTCTTGGCGACCACCAGGTCGCGAACATCGCGATCGACTTTCGGGAGAATAACGCCTAATCGAGTAATCTATCTTCGATGCGACTAAAACGCCATGCGATTTTACGCACGTAACCATTGCATGGACAGACTAGCATTTAAAGCAATTTATATTCACTTAAGACCCCTTCTTGACGTTTAAATTTCTACATACTTCTAGATAGTCAAATTAACCCGTTGATTTTTCCGCGGTGGCCTCTCATTATACTGCCCATAACCCGTAATTAGAGCAGTGTAGAACCGAAATAGGTTTCTTGATGAGCCCAGGTGGCTAAACATCTTGTGTTATTATGGTCTAAATATCCCCTTCCCTCCTCCCTCCCCTTCCCTTGATAAATATATTATTGAAATTGGTTTACTATTTTTTTTATCGAAATTCGATTAAATAAATGTAGCAAACGATAGGTTCTGTGGACACTTCTGTGGACATGGTACTATTTTTTTGCTTTTTGCAAATCATCATTTTATTCACAGCGCTGGCGCTGTAATGAAGATGCTGGCAATTTCGAGACAAAAAATGTGTTACTAACTGTATGATTGCGTGATGACGATGACAGCAGGAACCAATTTTTAAACTGTTGAAAGTGGATTAAGTAAAGAAAGTGAAATGATGTTTGTTTTGAGCACATCATGCGATAGTAAATTGCTTCGTATCGATTTTTTTGCTACTTAATAATGAATATAAGCTGGCCATCAAAACGCTGAACTGGATTAGTTGTTACCTACGTTCGAACAATAGTGAGTGCTGCTCTAATTGTTATCTCGAACACTTCTGTATGTTCCTAACTTAACGCAGACTTTCACTTCTCATTCTATCAATTCGTATAATACATCAAAATCATTAATAGGAATAAATAAAACTCTGTACAAGCGGATATTTTACAATTGGTACTCCCATCTTCTAGTATTCTTAGGCGATGGGCTTGCAACCTGTCACTAATCTTAGCCTGATTGTGCAAAACGTGGTTACAGAATTATCAACAACTTATTTAATAGTGCTTGGTAATTCTGTAGCTCTGCCTACCCCACTCTGGGAATGAAGGCGTCAATTTATGTGGTACTCCCATGCAAGTGAACGATTTATCTCAATCAAGTGGCATGTCATTACACTTCATTGTGGTTATTGGTGCGCTGCGTGACTTACCGGCGAATATCTCGAAGATGTAAACCAAGACGTGGTTGAGAGGCTTGTGTTTGTCGAAGGGGTACCACGAGACCCAGACGAACCCGACCTGGGCCTCCTGGCCCTTCCACAACTCGAATAAGTACACACAGATTGGAGTCACATTGTAGAACAACACACCTCCCATGTTCATCGCGAAATACCCTGTACACAAAACAATACCGTACATTGTTAACTCGGGGATAACTACCAGTAAAAGCGGTCGTGTTCGTAAATATCCCGAGTGCAATAGATCACTTTAGACCCAGTTAAACACTGCAGTTTTCTTTTTGTACGCGGGTAAATAAATAAAAGTGTATATTTTTATTATTTTTATTATAATGATAATTGTATGAATGTGGAAGGAGCGGAAGAGATTGGTCAGGATCGTAGCAGGAAAAAGTTGTCTATCTGCTTACCCCTCTGGGAAACAGGCGTGATTTAATGTATGTATGTAAGTTAATTCAAATCTCGTGAATTAAACTATGAAATGTTTATTTTCCGAAAACCCAGTAACTTTAAACCCGCATGTTATTTATGAATTGCTAACATTTCCGAAACAAAAAATAACGATATAAAATGTAGAATATCGCCGATGTCTACCAAAGTAATTGCAGACATTCAATTTATTTGCATGCTGTCGCTCGAGTTTACAGAAGTACCTACCACGTCATCTCTGAGAAATCTACTTTTGCGTAAACAACTATACTGAGTACCAGTTCCTATGACCATATCAGCTTTTGCTCAACGCTCTCCGTTCTTCATCCTTCCATACGCTTATAATGCGGTAAGCACACTTTGTAACATAAGAAAATGCACAACAATGAAATTAAAGAAAATACTTAAGAAGTAGTTTTTAACCATGTCAATATGTACGAGTCGAGTGATACGGAGGCAATTACTAGTCCCAGAGCATAGGAGTCTAATTTTTTTCACTCAGAGAGTCGCACACACACACACATACACAAACACGCGCGCACCCCAAACACCCGCTTAATGTAATAAAATAAATAATAATAAAATTCTTTAATTTTAGTTTTCGCCAATACCAAATTAATTTCGGTAACATATTGTAAACTGCAGCCTACTTCGATTGTAATTAATTTTGTAGTTTATTGAATGCTTTATTTTAAGAGGTTCCTCTGTTAAATGAAAACCGACTCACAGGGTTCCAAAATACCGGCTGTGGGGGTCCACAGGATACTTTACCTTGTTTCTAAACCGGTTTTTTTCACTTAATAAACTTATTATTATTATTCTTATTATTCTTATTCTTAAGTTGCGAATATGGTCTCGTTGCGGAAACAAAAGACGGGGTCATAGTAACAGCATGGCGCCGTTTTTGACGCAACGTAATATGCGCACCTCGCAATTTCTAAGATGTTGAGATTGACATAAAATTTCACCTAACCCATGATACTACAGGAATAATTTGGCGTAGTGTAAATCTATACACTTAAGCAGTAAAGTAATCAGTACAAGTTTAAACAGTTTTGAAGGTATACCTAAATTTATAACTCGGGTTCCGTAACCGAAGAGTAAGTGATCCAAAGGATTAATATGTCCGCCCGTTAAAAGAGCTGTTCTTTTAAACCGTAATAGATAGCGGGTTTTTATTTCTTCAAAATACGTGTTACTTATTATGGTGGAATTACGAACATTTTTTTAAGTAAGTGAGATAATAAAGGTATGTAGTACAAACCCTGAAAAAAAAGTCGGGCTCACGCTGATTCGATTCGAAATCGAATTCAAATCAGAGTTAAAAAATACCGACGGTGCGGCGGAGCGGAACCCTGGGTGCGCGAGTCGACTCCCACGTGGCCGGTGTTTATGAGCTTTGCGCCTCAACGGCCACCCTCACGTAAATAGTAAGTCGGCTTACATCGGTGTACGAGCCTCAGCGCGGAGATGCTGGCGGTCTTGATGGCCTGCGCTTGCTCGTCCAGCGGCGGTATCGGCCAGATGCCCGACAGTTCCCGAAGGTGCTCCGCGAATATCTCCTTCTTGTACCACAGTGCAAACACCTTCGCAATACCTGCCGGGCAACAGTTAGAGGAAACAACAGATTATATTTACATTGATGACAAGGATTGTTAAAGAGCATTGAAAATGTAAATAAAATAAATATAAAATTACATGTAAACTTTAATAAATTTTAGTACTTAACTGGTTCTAGGAAAACGATTCATAACTAGTTAAAACAGTATTTTAACATTAATTCAGTTCTTCAAAAACAAAGCGTTTTTATAGTTTTTAGCGTTTTTGTGTTGTTTTTGTACAAACCCTGAACCGAACCTGTCATGTCATCACATGATGTATAGTTTTCCATTGCAATAATGTACTTGTTATAGGTCTCTTGGTATGTGTATATTATATTTATTTCGACTCAAGATGTCACTCACGCGACCACACAAGAATCAAAGTTGAGGGCGTTGTGTAAAACGAGTGGACGAGTGGGCGTGGGCGAAAAACGAGAGATGAAGATAGTTTGCGCGAGTTATCGATCGGTTTCCTAAACTCAATGATTACGTTTAGCAATTTGTCGCGTTATTCCCATTCATGTTTTTACTCGTTCGCGTTAAGATTTTCCCGTCATATTTTACGCTATGAATTTCACGTAATCGCATATTTTCCTACTTTTATTACAAAGGAACTGGTAGGTAGGTTCAGGTTATGTTAGTTTTGCGGCAGGCCAGAAGGGCAAAGCACCCAGAAATAGGAGCTCCGTTGACTCAGTAATATTTGAAATAGGCAATGCTACTCGGAAAAAGCTACGCACCCTGTGAAATAAAAGAAACTCCAAAAGATTTTTGCTAAGCGAATTCAACACAGGATTCGACTAACAGACAACAATTAAAGCCTTAAAGAAATGAAGAGTTGCCGGTTTGCTAACGCTACCCGCACTCGACTTACTCAGAGCGCCGTAGCCGAAAGTGTGAAAAAGCGGAACAACTTCTTCAACTCGTGGCGAATTGGATAACGTGAGGCCAATGTAAACGATTTCACTGAAGACGTGGTAGACAATGGTGCACACGGACAGTATGAACATCAGGGTCTGGCCCAGGCGCGCGCCGGCGCCGGCCGGCGGCTCGAACGACACGCCTATTCGCTGCATGCAGAACGTGCACAGCGTCAGCGTCCCGTCTATCTCGTGCCTCGCTTCCTCTGCTCTAGAAGCCATGTCTTCTTCGCAAGTGGAACAAACCGGTCCATAATCCACTTATAAAGGCTATAAAATTATGAATTATAAATCAGTTTCAGTAAATAATTGGCTGTTAAACCAGCTGAAAGTTGGAGTTTCTGACAAGGTTGATTAGCTGCCACGCCTAGCAATGTAAACTTTGCGACTGAATAAATAAAGACGTTTAAAGTATTAGTTTATAGCGTTATTTTATTAAATATTTTAGAAAGTTTGTGTTGGACACATTTTAATGTGTCAAGTGTATTTTTCTGTAGCATTATTTTAGTACGTATGTAGTACGTACCTACATTTCGTACAGCTTTAAATTATGTAAACAGATCCTACCCGATCTATGTGTTATAATTTATCATTAACATATAGGTATTTAGATATTTTTGACGTCCTCAGCGTGTATGTGTTTATGACTTCACTGCAGTGAGTACCTAGGTATAATTAACATAAAACCTGCCTGCGCATCGTGTACTTACGAGGGAGACATAACTGCATCCATATTGGAACGCGAGTACGCCGTCGCGTGATTAGATAATGTCTAGCAGAAGTACCGTAATGGGATAAATCTCATAGTTTTCACGGCGCCGTGATTGAATTGACGTGAACCCGCCGTTCCTCATTGTTGCGGTACTCGAGCACACGCAAACCAGATTAATTAATATGTGATAGTCTATAACACCGCTCTACGAGGTAGTCGGAACAATATCAACATTCATTTAAGTACAATACAATGCAATACAAAGCACTTTATGGTACTTACACCAAACAAACACATTAGACAGAGGAACAGCGCAATTAAAACACGTTTAAAGACTTTTTTATACAGCAAGTGTATTTTAACTGTTAGATACCTACTCGTATTTATCACACGTAAAGATAAACATAAAAGATGTTTATGCAGTAAGTAGGGCACTTTTACACGACAAAAATCTACCAGGATGCACGTGTAGGTTGAGTCGCCAAAAAGCTTTTTCCAATCAAGCTCTTTGCTAACGTTAGTGCTAGTACTACACCCACGAGACGACTCGTGATTTACGAATAGCCTGACCGCGCCACTAATAAGTACCGTCAGTATTTCCCACTGTGTTACGCAAATTGCAGTTGAAAAGTTTTTCCGTAAGTAATATGGGGAGGTTTCTTCTGTTCCTGGGCCTTTTATTCTACATGGTTTTTACCCCTATTGTAATCATATTGTTTTTGATTCGTCTGCCATTATTGTGAATAAAATATAATCTATCGTAACGATGGCAGTACGATAACATGTCTAAAACAATTAAGAATAGAGCCCCTGGCCAGGTATGTACAGAAACAAAATGAAATTAAGCGCTGCCACACATTAGGCCAATAGTGGCGACCACAGTAAAGGCACGCCGAAAGCTACTGACGAGATTTTTGGTCCATTTTGTGTACCTAGCATCGGCGCAAACTGAGCGTTTGAGTGGCCGCGTCTACACACGACCACTCGAACAATGTATTCCAGCCACTAGTAACTACTACTGGGGGCCGCATCCAACCACCCGTGGCTGCCACTGGCGGCGTGTAGTGGTTTGACGGAACCACTACGCACTGGTCGCGTTTGGTGGCGGCGACTAGTGGTCTAATGTGCGGCAGCTCTAAGGCAAGATTGTGTCACTTACTCTCGTTTGTCATTTTATCCCCAAACCAAACTCATATCTCGGGCACAATGTCGGAGATTGAAAAACCGAACAAAATCAACCGCCTCGTCAAAGAGTCAAATCTACTGGACCATTTACTTAGACAATCTAAAACGCATTCAGCTTTCAATGTCAAAACATCAATACTCATGAGCATGATAAGAATACAGATGAGAATGTGATACAATTTTTATGTTCAACTACAGTTTGTTAATATCAAAGTATACAACTATTCATATGAGTAGCTGGCTCATCGTGTTCGCTCACGTATTTTTTAAGTTATAATTCTATATTGACTTACCGGTCGACTTTAAGGGCCTGTGGTTTGTTCAGTAGTTAAACTAACTAATCGTTATAAACTGTAAGTAATGGTTAAATCTCGAGGAAATGTGTCATATTTTCGATCCCTTTTTCGAATTTTAACAATTAGTTGAATTAAGTACTGGTAACGGGCCCTTAAACAGTATTTACATTTTGTACAAATATTACATTATTTATCAATTGTGGTGCTAAATACTGTTAAGTACCTAAGTTATTATATTTCATTATTCAAAAACTTACGTTGCGGTGTTAAAGTGTTTTGCGGCGCGTCTACTTAGCAAAGCAATGAAGGTCTAGTCTGGAGCGCAAGTACGAGTAGATTTATTCCATATTACCGACCAGTACGCGTAAGTAAAAGAACCCTTAAATGTGTTTATTTTTAACGACTCTTTTACATAACTGCTTTGTTCATAAAAGGTTAATGTGTCGAGAGAGCGTTATACGACTTATACGTCAATACATACGATACGTCGTACCACAACACAGGCCTAGCCTAGTGAGGGGACAAAGGTAATATTGATTTTTGTACTGTTCTTTTTGGTAAATAATGGTTTTACTTACTTTACTTACATGGACAGAATATGCAAATATGACACAGTGTTAAAAGGCTTGATTCCATAAGAGCATCGACACGAATTAGAGTGATTTAAGATGTTCCCGCTACGGCACTGTTTCGGCAAATTTAGCACGAGGCCCGCGGTCCGTGGCGTGCTTTACAGTTGGCCACCGTTACGCGGCGATTAGGCGGCGCACGCGCCTGCCGCGCTTGTCATCAACATAACTGCGACTACGTAAATGTTTCTTCCTTGGTTACATCACTAGAGCGTTATCAGTCCTATATATTTTGATCGTGATCTACCTGCTTTAAGTTGGAATAATAAATCTGTTCAGAACATAATATGTATACCTAACCTCTGAAACATCATCAATCGGCGATCCCGCGCGACCACCCCCCTGAGCATTTCACGGGAAGAGTAATTTTTTTCACGATCAAGGTAGCTTATTCGAAATTTCACCCAAATCCTTCAAGCCATTTCAGCGTGAAAAAAAATATTTAGAATTTTTGTTTTTTTTTGAATTTTGAATTTATTTAAAATTTCAATGAGGTCATATTTATTTGTACGATAATTTGGTAATAATAATAACGAATTAGCTAAAGCGTAATTATAAAATTTAATGACGAGAAGTAATTTAAGTGGTCTATTTTTAAGTTTAAAGTGTATTTTTTTTCTTTAAATATAACTAAACGTTTCTATAACGATTTACTACGCTCAGCGTATGCATGCCACATCTAGATGTAACCTTTCTGTGTGCTTGTGTTACTTGGGCTAGAGTTGTCGCCGCTCGCAATGCGTTGTGTCATGAGGGTAGCCAGACATTAGTAAAGTTGAAGTTAAGGTAAGGTGGGGGAAGATTGAATGGTTTTTTGATGAGATGGATAGTGTTGTGTTAAAACCCTCGTAAAATAAAAAAACTATTTACTTCCTTTCAATTGCATAAATTGGTAGGTATGAGCAAGGGCTATATTTTTGTAATCTGTCGATAAAACTCGGTTACGCCTATTCTAATATATAAAAATAATAAAATCAAATCAAATTTTGACTAAAAAATTGACGGGTTAAGATGGAATGGTCGAGGGGTAAGATTGACATAGTGTCTAAAGTCTTTTAAATGAATGCAAACGGTTACAGTACTGTTGCTCGTTATTGTATAGAATTCCTTACGCTTAACAGATACAGATGATTTTTGCGTAAATATTCCTGATAGGTAACAAGAAAAGTGCAGTTGAAAAAAAAAGTATTTTACTCTTACCCCGCTTCACAGGGAAAACAACAGTGATACTCAAACTTTTTATTGTATATTCTTCATATAAAAAAACGTAAACACATTTTTTTTAATATTAAGAATATCAATTTGGAATTAAAATAACAGTTGCATGGAAACAATTATTTATTTTATAAAAGAAATCAATACAAAAAAGTAAGTATTTTCTTGCAGCATGACTAATTTGGTCACAAATTAAGCCACTTACATGTAAAATATTAGAAAATAAGTATGAATCTGTGTAACAAATTAAGACACATTTAAAAATTATTTTTTTAAGTGCAAAGTTTGAGAATATGTGTCTTTTTCTATGACTTTCAAAAACGGGGGAAGATTGAAACATTACTATTTCAATGTTACCCCAGCGAAATTGGCTGGGTAAAGATGGAAACTTCTCGTAAATCTCAATATATGATTAATAGCTACACCTAGCAGAAGTAAATAAAAATAGAATCTCAAATAACACATAAATAGTCAGTCAGAACTTTTATACTCCCCTTATTAATCAAGTTATGAAACACGGGGTAAGATTGAAAATCGACGAATTCACCACGAAATGCCGACCTTCACAAAATAGCACATAACACACGTCTACTTACTCCGAGCGGTCACTGGCGAATGTGCGGCGGATCGTAACAAAATAGCGGCTTAATGGATGATACCAGCACTAAAAAAATTAAACCAAATAGGGAGTTATGTGAGACTTTTAATCTTTCCCCTTTTTTATCTTCCCCCACCTTACCTTACCCTTTTTTTTGTAAGTAGCTCTGCGCTCATTAGATTTAGTTTGTAACTCTCAGTTATAATGTTTTTATCTCATATAAGTGAATTGTAAAAATTCTTATGGGAATAAATGATCTTAAACCTATTTTTCCAAATAGTTGCGTATTTCCATGTTTTGTAAAAAACAAAGTATTGTATCGTATCGTGGGTTTGATTACGGATCCTTACATCACGTTCGGCCTGACATCATGTTTGACATTATAAATACAATACAACTAACCATAAGTATGTACATTGAAATTAAACTTAATTTAAAAAGGTTAATTGATCAATTCCAATTAGGAGTATTAAAAAAAAACCTTAGTTCGGCGATTTCTCCCCGAAGTAAAAGTGATATGTATTATCAATGTTTAGACAAGCGAGTAGCGACCCAGTTCTATAGACTAACTGACATCTAGAGTGCCCGAGCAAAAACATCTCCCGTGCACGCCGAACCGACCAAATAAAAGGTGCGAAAGCGAAGAGAATTCGGCATGGGGAAGTAAAGCAGAGCGCGTCATGGAGGGTTTACTGCGAGACACTACATTTGATACTCTATTATAATTCTGTTACACTCCCTCTGAAGTCGTTGTGTGCTTGAGTAACAGAGATGGTGTTAGCGAATTGTATTTCGTGTATCGGACGGAGCTGACGCCCAGCGCGCACTCCGTGAGCGTGCGTTGGATCAACCCGTAATGGATTAAGTGCCCAAAACATTAACACAATAACCCACATCATGTGCATTAAAGTAACACAGGAAATTTTTCTCATGCTTAAAAATGTTTATGTTTAGTATCGCACCAAATGTGCTCGGGCTCGGCTTGATCCCACGTCGTAGTTCCAAGTTAAATTCGATCCAGCGAGCGCAAGTCAGACGAGCGTTTTCCGGGTATAGTGCCTTTTTATTATTATTTAAAGTGTTAGCTCTCCTCCCGAATAACAAGAAAGTAAGAGACAATAATATTATATTTGACTAGCTGTTTTGACAGCAGCTTCTATCATCGCAATCTAAAATTTTCTTTATATAGATAACTTGCAAAATACCGTATTTTACCAATTTGATTTGAATAATTTGTTTTTTTTATTTACCTCTTATTCATAAATGCACTGGTGCACTAAAACAGCTAAAACAAGATCAAACATGACTGGTATAAAGTACAGGCCAGCAATTTTTACTTTGTTGCGCAATGCTGCAAAAGTCACGGACGTAGAAATCTATCAAAATGTATGGAATAGGCATAAATTAACCTATTAAAATGTTATTTATACGATATACACAAACTAGGGCACATTAACCAATCATATGTACTATTTCACCTCGTGTTTTGAAGATTCGTGACAGGACTATTACTACTCGATCTACAAAAGTACATTATTCGTTTATTAATATTGTTCTGTTTGGCTATAATAACGATAGTCGAATTCACGATAGCTTACGTTAATATTTTTATCTACTCGCGTACTATAAATCGCTAATATTGATATCGTTAATGGTAAATACCAACTATAGCGTAAAGAAAGCGTGAAAACAATTCCATAATGAGCGTTGCCATGGTAATTACAGTTCTACAATAATTATTATAGCATTGTTATTACCATGCTTATGCTTACGGTCATTCTGGATATCAGTCTTGCCGTTTATTGAACACTTGACATCCTAATTTGTAAAATATTTTAATACCCATTAAAACACGTATTTTAAAAACAAAATTAATTTTGAGATTAATTATATGTTTAATATTACATTTTTATTAAGTTAAAGCCTGACAACTTTCTATTTGACCCTGACACAGTGTCGCTAGTGTCGCTACAAACAGTTTACGTATGGCAATAATGTGCATACGTCATGTATAGTCAGCATGGTGTGTATTGGGTTTGTGTTGATATTTGAATAATACCAAAACATTGTTTACAGAGAATCAGAGCTTTGTAATATTACCTATTCGTCAAAATCCGATTCCAAATACTCAATATTTCTGTATTCTTCATATTCTGACTCTGGTGAAGTTTGATCTTCGTCAGATGTTGTGTCGCTTTCAGGACCACCAACCTCGATTATAAAACGTTCAGTCTGGGATTCGATTATAGGACCTTTATTCCTATAATCGTCTTCAATTTTTTTTACATGGTCACAGCAGTTGGCCCAGTTTTCTCGAGTGACTTCCTAAGTAGTAGTAATAAATTTAAAAAAAAACAGATAAAGCATAAATTACTTTTTATTTTATTATTATTTATTTGTTTTTTTTTTTTTTTTTTTAAATTACATAAACTCAATCCTAAATAATTTATAATACACAACTAAATTCTAAACATCAAAGTATTTTTTATACCTGAAAACTATCTTCAACAAGCTTTAGGAAAGCATCATTATCGAGAAAAACATTTTCAGTGGCCACTTTTGATTTTGCAATGCCCCAAATCATCTCAATAGGATTCATATCACAGTGATATGGCGGTAATCTTATCACTTTGTGTCCATGTGTAGAGAGAATCGTGTCTATTTCATATATTGGTTCCGGTTTGTGACGTTTCAAAATCTCAACCAATTTAGCTTTGGTTGCCTTTTGTGGAAATGAAATGTTATTCGAACGGAGCTACTCTGCAATTATATCTTTTCTATCCACAGATGTTGGTGGTTTATTAATGCGAAAAGAATGGTACCGGGCATTATCCATTACTATACATGTGGGTTCACTCAAATTAGGAATTAGTTTCTGAGTAACCCATTTCTTAAAATTGTCTATATTCATCGAAACATGATAATCGGCGTTTTTTCTTTATCATTGTACACTAGGAGAGCATTAGGAACAAATCCGGATGGTCCCCCAGCATGTAATATCCTTTCCCCGTTGAAACGGCTTTCGATACTCTGGGTTCATTATCGCTCTGCCAACATTTTGCGTGGTTTAGAGAAGTATGAATATAGGTCTCGTCCAAATAAACAATTGGCATATCTTTATCCCTAGCTTCTTTGATTTCATCCAAATAGCTTTCACGCCAAAGCACAATATCAGAACGCTCCATTAATATAGAGCGTTGGTTTCTGCATTTTTTATACCTGAATCCCATACTGTGCATTAGTTTTCGCAAGTATTCTCTGCTGCCTGTAAATCCAATGTCTTTTTTCAAAGCGATAAGCAGAGTTTTGATACTTGGTACTTGTTTTCGCACGGCATAAAATTCTTGAATTTTATACCGAATGGCACATTTATCGAAGTCATCTATATTAATTCGCCTTTTGCGTGAGGCTTTATTTTGTACAGTTGGCAAAGTCGAGACCGTTTCATTATTTTTAGAAATATTTTTAATCGTGGATCTACATACACCTTAAATGAGAAAATAAAATCTATTAAGTTTAAGTATAACAACTAACCAGTTCAATACAACCGCACTATAAAGTGTCAGTACCAGTCATGTCAGTAACCAATTGCAAAACATTTTTCAATGGAATGCTATTCAATCCTTCGTCCTTTGTTTGCTTAAATACTTCATTAAAATGATTTTTCTTGCATCTTTTGGAATCCTTTTCGGCATTTTTATGATAAAATCGTTTAAATCGCGATATATTTTCGTTTTGTTTACTTTGGTGACATTCGATGACATTCAACGTCTGATGTCAAAGTGTAATCATTGCCAGTAAAAGAATTTAATATCACTGAAAATCCGCAACATGGCGAGGGCCAAATAGAAAGTTGTCAGGCTTTACTAAAAATAGATGATTAATATCCATCGATTTGGTATTTGGTTACCATGGTTACGTTCAATATGGATATCAACAAAATGGCGTTTCGTTTGGCATTCCAGCTTTTATGGTAAATTATCAGAACTGTTTTAGAACTATTCAAATTTGCATTTACATTTACTTAACAATAAAATTCACAAACTGTTAACGCCAATCGGAATAATGAAAATTACCGTGCTGACAAGTAATTTGCTAGCACAAAAATCGAGGAAAGTATACATGATTAGCTCTTAAGGTACTCGTACTTTAAGAAGCTTCATTATGTACCAATTACATAAATATTTATTTCGCTGCACATATTTTTGTTATTAAATTCAATCGTTCATCTATTATGGTAGATATTTATTCAAAAATGTATAGTTTCAGATTTTTCCTTATACTTGTAGTAAAAGATGGTATGGTACCTGCCAAACTTCATAGTTCTAGGTCAACGGAAAATATCCTATGCATTTTGATTCCCTCGAGAGTGTCAAAATATACGATCTATGCGGCATAAACGGCGTTATCATTTTTTTACGTTAATTTAGAAGTTTGAGTTTTTCACAGCTTCAAGAAACTGTAGATTTGAGTATAAAGTTAAAATTTTAACTCGATAACTCTACGCGTTCCAGAGATAAAGGGTCTTGACAGACCGACGGACGGACGGACGGACGGACGGACGGACGGACAACAAAGTGATCCTATATGGGGTCCGTTTTTTCCTTTTGAGGTACGGAACCCTTAAAAATTGGTTACAAAATAAAAGTTACACTCGCGCGAAATCTTGTTAGTGAAGTACATACATACATACCTTCACGCCGTCATGCCCAGAGTGGGGTAGGCAGAGCTACAGAATTACCAACAACTAGTATAACAACTAACCAGTTCAATACAACCGCACTATAAAGTGTCAATTTCAATTTCAGTTAGTGAAGTAATTAACATTAAACAACCAAATGGGGATTTTGAGACTTGCATTGATACGACTACCTGCATCTGATCTACACTGGGGTACCTACTAGTGAAAACGAACGTAAGTCGACTTAACTCGTACTAAAAAAGGGTATATACATAAACTATATACTATACTATATACTGTCCTTAACCCGTTTCTTCGTTCCCGTGATCTTCAGGAGAGTTATACTCTTTCACTAGGACCCCAGCATAAAGTTAAGTGTACTTAAAAAAAACGGCACAAGGAGGCCTTCGTTAAAGTAAACTACTTATTGTCCCTGACACTCACTGACCTGATTATCACTGACAGCGGGTCCTAAATTCATAAAACCATGTTTAGAAGATATAGGCGGTGGTTAGACTCATATACAGCGCATACTAGTCCCGCAATGGCGTTCTTTCCGGTCTTTGCACTATTATCTCAACATCATGAGATATAATCTTGTATGTCATAATTCTAACAAAGTTATCTGTAGGTAACTTTTTAATTACGCTGAAAATGTGTGAGGCGCATATATACACGGTGCCCGTGAGCATTGCGAGAGATTTTATCCACGCATTCGTAATAAATGTTGGATGAACCTAGGTCCAATTCAAACTCTTTTCGATTTTTCATACAAAATAAATCAACTGTTTTCGCTTCTCTAGGGAAACAATGCGGTCGAGCTGGCAACGCTTTTTCCTCCATTTCTTATGTATTATGGGGATTACCCTTGACATTGAATGAATGTCATTTTGTTTCCTTTTCCAACCAGTAATGTTAGAAAAGTCAAGTGGAAGAAAGCGACAAACCCCTGTCATGATTAAGAAGATATTTGCGTAATAGCCATAAATTATTACCAAGCAGAATCTATTCAAAACCGTTACTAGTAATCTTTTTAACAGAATGATTAATCATAACATAAGGCTTGTCCCTTAAGCAACGGTTGGCTGTTTGTAAAAGTTATACAGTGCAACCATTTTCTTAATTGCGATATGGGCAATATTCGCTTTTCTATGACACACGAGTGACAAATATACTGACAGTTGCGAGTGCAAGCGTGTTAGCGATAGCCGTTGAATTTCATCATTTATTTTACAGAGGATCAAGTGCTCAACAGCTGCAGCTGTTATAAGATGTACACTTATAAATCGTACAAAGGTCTAATCTCCTAAGAAACCCGCCACAGAAACCAATGATTACTTTTCTGATGTGCTAAGCCAAAAAGGCCGGTACATGTAATACTAACTAAAATACAATGATAGCCGTTAGACGTTACGACCTGTCACTTTACCCGGTTATATGAAGTAAATACCTTTATTATGTACAACAACAAGATATATACTCTTCAGCATAAAAAATATTTAAGCATGTAAACTAAAACGCATGACGTAGTTTTTGTACGAAAAATGTTTGTGTTGACGAGAAATTTATTTCCCTATGAACTACAGATTAAAATGCAGCATCGTGCTTGAATGTAGTATTTTATTTAGTGTTAGTCAAGTAGGTTTATGTAGTAAAATCCCAATAACACTTTTGAACTTAAGTGCTTCTGTTTAAACTGCAGTACGTTCATTATTTACTGCAGTATACTCAGTATTGTTCTTCAAAAAGCAAATTGAATTGCAGTAAAGAAAGTCTTATGCCGCAAAATAGTCTGCAAAGTACTCGTAGTTAATAAATGAGATGTTTTTGTATTATCAAGTATTTTTACTGCAATTTAATATGCATATGAGTAACTTCTTGCGTTCAGTAATTGCCATGATTGTGAAAAAACCTTTTAATTTTTGCCAAAAAAACCTAAATGTAATTATTTATTTGTAAATTCAATCTCTGTTGTTACTTGGTCCTAGTGACACTAAAAACATCCACCATACAAATTTAGTATAAAAAAATCCTCGCACACCGAGGGTTCCGCACACGACATGAGCTCCACGTGTCCTCCTCCTTAACTCAATTCAAAATTTGGATCGCCGTTCCTTGCATAAAGACCCTGTTTTTTGGGATTTAATAAAAAATGTATAGTTTTCAGATTTTCCCTGTGCTGGTAACTTGCCAAACTTCATTGCTCTAGATATAAAAAAAAATACCCTATAAATTTTGATTCCCTTGTGAGTGTCGGATTATAAGTTGTTTGTGGCATAAGCAGCCGTGTCTTTGTTTTACGTTAACTTAGAAGTTTGATATTTTCGCAGCTTTAAGGGACTGTAGACTTAAGCATATGATATTAATTTAAACTCGGTACCTTTACGCGTTCCAGAGATAAAGCGTCTTGACTGACAGACAGAGAGACAGACGGACGGACAAACAGAAGGACAGCAAAGTGGTCCTATAAGGGTTCCGTTTTTTCCTTTTGAGGTACGGAACCCTAAAAACAAGCGCCAAAAAGTTTTATGCGATTTTATCGAAACCGCTTTTTTTCATGAGTTTTTTATGTGTTTATAATACATTTTTATTAAGTTACTAAAAATAGATGATTAATATCCATTGATTTCTTGATTGGTTACGATGGTTACTTTCAATATGCATATCAACAAGATGGCGTTTCGATTGACATTCCAACTTTTATGATAAATTGTGAGTCGTACTGTTTTAGTAAGTAACAATTAAAATTCGAATAGTTACCAAATGAAATTTGTTAACATTTAGCAATAAAATTCACAAACTATTAACGCCAATAGGAATAATGAAATTGACTTTGCTGACAAGTAATTTGTTAGCAGAAAAATCCATGAATGTATAAAAGAAAAGTTAGCAATTATCTATTTTTGTCAGTATCATTTTAAGCTTGTAGAAAAAGTTTTGTATACCTGTTGTGTGTGCATCGGTATATAATTAGCTCTTAAGGTACTTGTGCTTGTAATTAGAGCGCTCGCAAGCTTGCTTTCTAATGTCGACACTCGTACCTTAAGAAACTTAATTATGTACTAGTTACATAAATAACTATTATAAGCCATCGTGTACATTTTAACTATTTTTTTTCAGTTCTACAAGTCTCTAATGGTGCGTTCCTATATTCAAAACCGTTGGTAGAAATGTGACGTCTCGTTAAAATTTGACACATTCTGTATAAAGCAAATGTCATAACGCTACTGCCCGTAAGGGAAACGATTCGTTTCTTGAATATATGAACCGGGCATAAGAGTTCGCCCAAAAATCATCTGCTCGACAATTCTTTCATGGACTTACGTCACAAGATTGGTGGAATGGGTTTGGTAGAACTAAGGATTGTACGTTGTTAAGTTTAGTCGTAAGAACCTTCAAGCTTATTACAAGTGATCCAAGTTAGCAATTCAATCTTATAAATAAAACAGCTCGGAGAAGATTTCCATCAAGCAGATGAGCAAATGAGCGGCACCACGAATCTCCGCATTAACTTTCACAGTAGGCACTGGCCTTAAAGCCTCCTTTAGAAAACCACAGGAGCTCATTATAAACATGCATTCCGAGTGTGTTTTATTACTTACAAAAATAGTGGCAGCTCAAGTTAATATGACCATAAAAACTGAAAATAGGCTTTTGAACATCGAATTGCAATGGTTATTACCACGGGTTATTTCCGACGCTATTATGGGCGTGAAGCCGATTGACAATCAGCGCAAAGGCAGCGCTATACTACTTAAATGCAGGAAAAACACCGCTTCTGCAATGGTAATGCTAAGCGGGACGATAATACCGACGCTATAGTCAACAGATAGTATGAGCTACATGTACGAGTATACAGTAATATCAGGGAACCACTTCACATCAATTGCTCTAGTCCCAAAATGAGCTCTAGGTTTGTACTGTAGGTACGAGATACCATTAAAAACAAATATATTTTTTTACATAGAAAATATCCAAGACTCGCGGACAAGTACTCGCATTTATCACACAAATAATTGCTCATAGTGGGAATCGAACTCGGGACCGCTTCGTATTCAGGCTCACTACCGACAGAACGAACTAGGCTAGCCTTCGTCCGCGAACTAAATTAGTTTTGTAGGCAATGGGTGGAGGAGAGTAAGTACCTGCGTTTAATAATTCCCATACTTACCTTATTCTTAGGACTAAAATTTATTATGTTCTTATAGTTGGAGTTGCATAGTTGTATGTACATACTTGCCTTGATTAGTTTCCACCCTCGAACTGGATTATAATTATGTCTTAATTAAACTTTTCGGTGTACTCCCATGTCCGCGACGTGACCCATATATGCCCAGAACTATGTTTTTAATTGGTTTCTTATATGTTTTCTGATTTTAAATCGATCAACACCATATATGCCCAGAATTATTTTGGATGTTGTTCGTTTTCGAATCAGGGGGAAAATATTATTTTCATCTCACTAGCTCGGAAAGCCCTTTTTGTTTGTTTGATATCTATTGAGAAAATCGCTTTTTATCCACAAGTGAGGGAAGAGTTTTGACATTTGAAGGCAGCTTAAGTGATATTTGACAGCTAACCAAACGTAAAACCTTACAAGTGCTGAATTTTTAACATCACAATTAATGAATTGCATCGAGTAAAAAACACTAAATACAGTCTTACTACTTTATTTTAATTCATAAATATCAGCATTCAAAATTAACCTTCATTCTTGTTTTAAAAACGGATAAAATGTTCTGACAGTCCAAGTAAGTCGATGTGCAAACAAAACGCATCCGAAATAATAAAAAAAAAACTTACGTCAAAACTTTTCTATTAAGCCGTCAACGTTAAAATATTCGCATGTTTTTCTAGTTTGTTTTGTTATTAAAAATGAGTGATTCGAGTGATAAAGACGTATTAACACCCGTGGAATTACAGGAAACCGTGCAAAATGCGGAATTGAGCTTACAGTACAAACCATTTTCTTAGTTTCCTCGCTGTAGTCAACGTTAAATATTCGCATGTTTTTCTAGTTTGTTTTGTTATTATAAATGAGTGATTCGAGTGATAAAGACGTACCTGTGGAATTACAGAAAACCGAGCAAAATGCGGAACTGAGCTTACAGTACAAACCCTTTTCTTAGTTTCCTCGCTGTAGTGAGGTGAAAAGTTTTGTGTTATACACGGGTACACTTGCTACGCTCAGGATTCTATTTTTGAACCACTCGCTTCGCTCGTGGTCAATCATAGAATCCTTTCGCTAGCTCGTGTTTCAAATGAACACTCGCAGGTAAAATACAACTTTCCCCACTTGTATAACCAATAACTATTACATGACGATGCGATGCAAATGCATGTTCAATATATGGCGACTGTACTTCTGGCATAAAAATAGTTTAATGAATTAGGTCCTGGTGCTATTTGAAGTCTGTTATTTTTTAAAGACAGCTTGTAAGCTTATTATAAAGTCATGGCGAATGCGAGGATGTTTTGCTCATTCTCGCGGCAGAGTATATTATGGCCCCTGTCCTGTCTGATATTATCAATTTCACCTTTTCGTCCGCCTCCTTTCCTTAGGCGTGGAAACCAGCTCATGTTATAACTCTCCTCAAAACTTCAAATCCTAATTCCCTCGATCAGTATCGTCCTACGCCCATTCTCCCAGTTATGACTTAAGCTCACAGTCCGTGTAATATTTGATTGTAGTAGCGCCTTTAATACTGTCGATTTCGACATTCTCATCGGAATTCTAAACTCTCTTCATCTTTCTCCTGTAGCTCTTTCGTGGTTTTGCGCTTACCTCTCTGGGAGACGCCGGCGTGGCAAGGTAGATGACAGTTGCTCTGAGTAGTGTGAACTCTCCGCTGGTGTCCCTTAGGGCGAAGTGCTCTCTACTTTTCTCTTCTCTATCTATCGAATACCTTTAAACGAGCAATTCTTGTATTTATATATAATCTGAATCTCGAAAACAGCTCCAACGACTTTCATGAAATTTAGTGTGCAGGGGGTTTCGGGGGCGATAAATCGATCTTACTATGTTTCATTTTTGGAAAACTTGCCAAAAACATCATCATCATCCAGGTACTTTTTATTAATAGCATAACGCAATCCCTTGTCTTGTCTTATCATTTGTACGCGGATGATCTATTTTGAACGATTTTCCCTCATCGTTAAATCAGATTAATGGAGACCTTGAGACGATACGCGAATGCTAAGAGGTCGCAGGCTATTGTCGTTGGCAGTCCTCAATTTATTGCCAAAATGTCTGCGGTAGTGGTTCCCAACGTCCTCTATAATGGGACGCCAATCCCCTTTTCTACAATTAAGAGAAACTTGGGTGTCACTTTAGATCAGACATTATCATGGTCAGCCCATATTAACCATGTCAGCAGCTTTCGCTTCACTACATTCTGTGAGGAGACTGCAAAAAATGTTACCCTTAAAAACGAAACTGACCCTTGCCCGCTCGTTCCTGCTTCCACTTCACGATTACGGTGACATTGCGTTCCTTGATCTGAAGGCGGAGCTACTTGACAAGCTTGAGAGTTTGCAGAATGTCTGCATCAGGTTCGTTTATGGTTTACGAAAATATGACCACGTGTCACAGTTCCGTGCACAGCTAAACTGGTTGCCCGTGCGTCGTCGCCGAAATGTGCATGTCCGGTCATTACTTTTCAATATCCTTTTCCTTCCTTCTTCTCCGTTCTATCTTTCTAAAAGGTTTAGTTATTTGGCATCTGGTAATGGACACCGCTTGCACCAATCTTACTCTCGCTATCCCTCCGAACAAGACACAAGCTTATGCTAAATCTTTCACGGTACACTCTGTCAAACTATGGAATGCACTTAAGGCAGTCTCTATTAGCGAGTTTACTTAAAGAGATGTTAAAAAAGTTATGGAGTATCTATATTTAAATGTGTAATTGTATTTGTGTACCTATATGATGTTTATTTATGTGCATAGTTTATGGATATTAAGCTGTATAAATATAAATTTATTAACTTTTTGTGCACATCCTCGTAGTTTCCTCAGTCATGGTCAGGATAACTGGAAAATATCCCTTATAGGGATACGTTCGCCATTGTACATGTTAATCTTAAGGTTATGTACGAATTCGTAATTGTTTTTTTTTATGCAATAAAGAGTTTACTTACATATATACATTTTGTTTTTTTGGAAGAGGTTTATGTGGGTGATGTGCAGTCTCATCATGTCACCCGAAACACGTCCACTGCTGGACATACTCGGAGGCTTTCCACTAAGACCGGTCTTGTGCTTGTGCTTACAAGGTCGTCACTCCATCTTGTTGGAGGCCTACCTAACGCTTGTCTCCCGGTCCGCGGACGTCACTCAAGAACCTTTTGACCCCATCGGCCATCGGATGAGCTCCGCACACTGCCACTTAAGTTTAGCTATTCTTCGGGCTATGTCGGTAACCTTAGTTCTACTGCGGATATCATCATTTCTGATTCTATCAAGCTGAGAACACCCGAGCATAGCCCTCTCCATAGCCCTCTGAGTGACTTTGAGCTTCCTTATGAGGCCCATTGTTAGCGCCCACGTCTCAGATCCGTAAGTCATCACTGGCAACACACACTGGTCAGTGACTTTTGACTTCAAACACTGCGGTTATTTGGACGAAAATGTGCTGCGAAGCTTCCCGAACGCTGCCCAGCCGTCCAGATGTACAGTCTAAATCATTAATATACACATGATTCCAAGACAATAAAAATATCTACACGCCTCTATTGCTAATAATTTAGGTTAAAATGTGATGCAATGGATGTGTGGATATTAATGTCTTTGACTGTACCTACGTAAGTTGTGGACACTTATTGAATATTTGATCAGGTTATAAACCTTTAAGTTTTCCAGGATGAAAAGTAGCTTAATAAAGGGTATAAGTTATCATCTACATTCCATGAATCAAGGCTCCGAATACCATTTCGTTCCTTTTGGTGACGGGACTGTGGTCCGTGGGGTGCGAGTGGGTCGGAGCTATCTTGGTGGTTTACATGTCATAATTAGGTACTTACTTGCCATCATTACATTCCTTCGTAAGATTGATTGAGAATTATTAATATAACTAATCTTGTATCATCGACGGCCCGGAATTTCATTAATGCACGTCAAATTAAGCAGGGCTGCAGGGGTGCGCCGTCGTGGATTAAAAAGCAATTTCTAAATTAAAATTCGTAAATGCACTTTTTGTTTAAGAACCTAGGGGAAGTACGTTCAAAGCGGGTACGCTAAGGATGATGATTAAAAAAATGTTATTTTTATTTTATTTCCTTTATTAGTATGTATGTGTTTTTATAATCTTTTGCGCTTACACAGAAATGAACAGAATGAACACGTCAGTTTTATACAAAAAAAAAAAAACTGGACCTTTTCAAAAAACCGCTTTGCCCTTGGGGGGTGCCTAAAACGGGTTAGACCTTTGGGCAATGCGGGTAGTGATTGTTCATATGAGATCAAATCAACTTGGACATTAATAAAGCTCACAGCTTCATCTTAAAATTATTAATTTATGCAAATGGTCAACTTTTTTTCATGTGTCTTCGTTGTGTACATAAGTTAATACCAAACTTCGACAACGACGCTTGGGAAGTTTTTCTTTTATAATTACTACAATCTACATGATAAAAGTAACATAAATGTCAATCTGTTGATTAATTTGTAGAAATAGAGACCAACAGCGGGTACCCGCTTTTCCCGTACCCGATTTGCCAAAATGCAACGGCAAAATGCAAAGCAGCTTCATTAATAAAAATACCAATACCCAAAGAAAATATGATTAAAACACATAAGAATATGTTATTAACCATTTCAGAGTAATCACAAGTAAAAAAAACGAAAAAAAGGTCGTGAAAACACCAAAAAACTTTGTTTGCGTCTTACCCTATCAACGCGTACACCTTGCAACTGGCATCACTGCATGTGATTGGCTGGCGTGCCGAATGTCACTACACATCCACACATTTTTACTATAGTAGCCCTCAACCAAAGTGACGACTGACGTTTTACAACGTTGTATGGCCCCGGTCGTCACTTTGGTTGAGGGCTACTATAATGCTAAAGGCCCGCAAAGTTAAACGGCTACCTGCTTTAGGCAGGGTACCCACTTTAGGCATACTTCCCCTTCTCGTATACATAATATAATAAAAAAAACTATTCTTTGTCCGTTTCAAATTCAAATGTCACTATGAAAGATAAGGTTCTTATCTCATAGCATAGATGTAGGTATTTTTTAGCGAATGGACTTTGATGTGAACACTTTGAAGCGAATATAGAAAGTATCCTAACCTAAAGCATCGTATTAAAAAAATCGATTTTCAATCTCGCAGAAAATAGCGAAAAGAGGACACAAAATTTGATTTTCGTCTAATGTTGTCAGTCTATAACGACTATAATAGTCCGATTTCATGTTACTACATTCAAACTGCTAAGTTTTGTTGTTCTTGTATTTTTCTCATCTCATATTATGCAAGTTATTAAAATTTTTGCTTATGTTTCACCTAGCTGTATTTTTGTGGCCATCTTTTATTGGCTTACTGTTTTGTATCATGTTTAACTTGTTTTTATAATATGTATTGCTGTTGATGCCCCAAATAAATTAAATAAATAAATAAATAAAGTAGCCTACAAGGTGCACTTTTTGAATTATCAGTTTTGTGGACTCCTAAAAGTAGCACGATAAGTATAAATAAGTTTTTTTTTGGATATAACAAGTAGGCAGTCCGAATTCCTGCCTTATTAAAGCTCAAGTTTTCGAGCTATTATTATACGTAGTGCTGGCAAATTGCAGTGTTCAGCTTCGGGCGCTTTATTGAAAATTCGATCTATGTGTTCCGGTGAGAAGGGGTGCGTTAGGAAACCGAGTTTGAAACATAAGAGGGCTATATAGAGTGTAGGTTAGCGTGGCTCGCGGCCGGCAGAGCCCGTTATCCGGCGTCAGGTTACGGTCACGTCTATATAAGCCCGCGGCGTCTTCTTCAGTATTTCATTCCGTTTGAGACGCTGGCCGGTGCGCGCCCGCCACTCGCGCCCTCTCCGCTCCGCGCCCGTGCCTTCCGCCACCTTTTGTTCGTTCCCCATTACTTCCATTAGCCGGTTCACTCGTTCGTCCCCGGTCTAGTGCTCTCGTGTCGCCGCACACTCGTCAGTTCGTGTACTCTAAACATTTGTCGTGAAACCACTGAAGACAGTAACGCGGCTGCCTGCTCAGGTAAATAAGTGATAATTAACTATTTATATAATCCATTATTATTGCCTAACCTTGTAAGGCGAAATTTCTACGCTTTTCTTTGAAAAATTGTAAAGCAACTTAACGGCTAGCGTTTTTATTTGATTGTGTGTATTTAGTAACGGCATCACGGGGCTTCTTTTTATTGGATTTCTTGGAGATTTAGTCAAGTTCAAGGGCTGAGCTTTACTGATAGGCTTGCCGAATCTTCTCCTCGATATTGTCTTACGTCGGCGTTAATGTTTCGGGAGACTTCACATTTGTTTCACAGATTTTTTTTGTTTTAAGGGGTTTAAAACTCACAGAAGTTAAGTATAATGTTAATTAACCTATCGTAATATTTAAGATATATGTAGAGGTAACTGGTTTTAGCGTTGTGTCCAGTTACAGCTTAAAGTTATAATGCTGAATTGAGTAGAATAGAATCAGTTTTTTGAGCGAGTTGTTTATGTTGATTATTTATTAATATTTTTTAAAATAAATCATACATTTACAAGTGTTTTTGATATAATAAAATCTGTAAATCTGTGGTTTACTTCACTCTCTGATAGTTCTCATGTTTCGTTTATGCTGCCAAGCGAATGCTTAAATATTTGTAGGTAACTAATATAAAAAAGACACGTAATGAATGGGTCCTATACATAACTTACTATTCATACCTCTAATATTTAATACGTTGAGATTTACGCCCCCAACAGTTTTACAAGTCTTAGTCTGTTGAATAGAATAGTCTGCCCGCCATAAACTTTAGTAGGTACTATTTATTTATTGGCAGCAATATTTATAGTACGTTTTTACTGTAGCCAATATACAACTTCTATAAGGCGTCATCCAAATCGTGTCCCCATAAAAATAATCGTATTTAATTTTCAAACGACTGAATAAGACTGCAGTATATCGTTTAGTCACGATAAAGAAATGACGTGTATAAGGATTGAGGTCGGAAAATATATGTGATTGGTAAGAGTGAGACAATATCGAATAATCCTTTTTAAAATATTAGTTTAAAAAATTGTTTTAGATAATAGCGTATAAAGAGACGCTAGACCAGAATTTCCATTTTAGTACGCGTCCCCTAAAGCAGTTGTTAGAAATACGCCAACCGAGTACCCCCGTGGAGTACCTCGCCGCCCGAGACGGTGGGAATAACCATTTTAGATTTTCTTGACTTGGTAACAGCCAGCGGTTGAAATGCACTAGGTGAGAATAATCGTTTTGATCGAGTTTTATCGAATGCAATAGTAATTAATAAAAAATACCGTGCGGAATGGAAGGATCTCTATTAGCGTCTAGCCTCATCGCCTAACTTCGTTGCGTCATTACGACTCGGTTTTATACCGGATAGGTACCATGATTGTGTTTCTTGACAAGTGTTTTCCTCTTATGGTAGATAATATATGGGGCTGGACCACCTCCCGCTCGCTACGAACACCTTTCGCTGTTTTCCAAAATATATGCTGCACAAGCGTTCAGAAAAGTTTACATATTTGGAAATCTAATATAATGATCTATAACATCTTAAATACCTATGTATAGGTTTTCAATTCATACAGTCACGTCCCTTTTGTGTGGGATTGTCTCCAGATTTATATTTATTTATTCTTTAATATTTTATTTTGCGTACATTGACGCAGCCGTGCACCGTCAATTTAAATAGCGAAGCTCGCCGTATCGTCGGCTACGTTTGCAAACCATCTTTGTATAAATAATAATAGCCCATATTACCCGTATACACTTATTACATTACTTAGGCAAGTAATACCATCTTATACTAAAAGTACAGTGAAAAATCTGAAAACTATACATTTTAAATTTAATTACAAAACCTGGGCAAGAGTCTGTCGAACCATGCTCAGTGTAGGGTTCCGCAGTCGTTACTACAAACAAGTTAGACCTCGCGACAAATTCAACTTTGCCGTTGGAAAACTGTTATCCCCATACATCGACATAAGTCGTGGTCAGTTTACCAACACCGCAAATAAGTTTTCGGTGGGTACCTATAAACATTTCAACCGTTTGTAACTCAAGAACCAATGAAGCGTACTCATTGTTTTCCTTTAAAATTCGTGATATGTGCTTTCATTTAAGATATTTATCAGATTATTAGTATTTGTAGATGACACTTGACTCTAACAAAATTTTGCGATTTAAATCTTAATATTTCATAAATGGTCCCTTAACACGTTGACTGCTGTAGATATGTGTTACATTATGTAGTCTATTTTAACAAACTGAAATAGTACCCGGCTAAAAGTTTTAGTTTAGAAGATATAACCTTTTTACGAAAACTTCAATTTAAGGGAAATTATTTCCCGTACCGCACCGAAAAGGAATTAAGTTAAGGATGTGACAGTGTTGTATTAAAATAAACGTCGATAATCAACATAATATTTATCATATAATATTTATAATATTTATCAAATAACCTTCCAAGTTTTTTTTTCCTGCTTTTAAATATTCTGTCGTCGTCTTTTTGACACTGCACATTTTTATTCACATTACACCTTGATTTTTTGATTTTTTATTAGTTATTAGTTTTTTTGTGTTATTAGTTTAATTCGAGAAGGGCCTGGATTATTGTCATTCGGTCTCATTTGATTTACACTTTTCACTTTCACCACATTTTTATCGTTTTTGTTGGTAGGGCTCGTTTTTATTTTTCTTCGCGTTGGCTTCATATTAATATTTGTCGATATCGCACAGGTGTTACTCCTTCCTATCGCCAAATGACTGTTTTTACCTTCACCTAGGTGCGGTACGGGGTCACAACTACGGGAAAATACTTCCCGTATCGCACTAGAGAGCAAAACTGACACGGTGGTGCGTTACGGGAACTATTTTCCCGTACGATGTTTTAT
Source organism: Acleris emargana (assembly GCA_927399475.2). NCBI lineage: Eukaryota > Metazoa > Arthropoda > Insecta > Lepidoptera > Tortricidae > Acleris > Acleris emargana. The sequence goes on along the minus strand of OV656835.1, from coordinate 79,022,633 downwards.
TACCATTCATTCAAAATAGATCTGGTATTCACAAATCTATAGTTGACTCTTTCATACCTTCATGGGAACCTTGTTAACTCCTTCCCGCACCGAGCCCCCTCGGTTCTCCCCAGAACATTATTTTTGACCGCCGCACCCAGCGAAAGTCGAATACGGGAAAATAGTAGCCGTACCGCACACAACGTGTTAACCGAAAAATTGTTTCTACAAACCCCCAATATTTTTGAAAGACCTATCCAATGACAACATACACACTATGGAGTAGACGAGAAAAAAATACATCTCCACGTTACGTGTAGGGGAGGCACACTAGAACATGATTTTTTTCAAGATTTTATTTTACCACTTTGTTGGCGTGACTAATATGTAGGTACATTTGTGCCAAATTACAGCTTTCTAATACTAACAGTCTCTGAGATAGGCTGCTGGACAGACGGACGGACATGGCGAAACTATAAGGGTTCCTAGTTTGACCAAGGAACCCTAAAAAAACAGGGTCTTTATGCAAGAGACGGTAGTCCTTTGGCCGTGCCAGGATAAGCTAAGAGATTTTGCCCCCCTTGAGTTTGGGCTTGTAATTTTTATAGATTGTGTGGCTCTGCACTAGTAATTGTTTTGCCAAATTTGAGCACCCTAAATATTATAGTTTTCGTTTAAAAAAAAAAAAACTATATTTAATTTTTCTTTGATATTTTTTTTTCCTGTTAACCAATTTTAATGAGCTTGGCATATAATGTACATTTAACCAAGATGATCAAATGGCCATAATTATATTTTCATTATGCCATAGAAAAAAAATTAAAAAAACCCATTCAAACTTTTCAGTTTTTTTTTTTTATTACTTCCATGTTAGAGACCGCTCTAATTTTTTCACTGGTAAAACTCCCACTAACGTCCTATAATATGTATTTTTTTCAAAATTTTTGCGAAGTGAGAACATGGAGTTATCTTGACATGCAATTCTTTACATGAGCATTTCTAAAAAAGTTTGTACATTTCATTCACGACTTCAATTTGCAAAAAAAATTGCAGGTTGGTAGAGTGAATGAAGCTGAGCCTAAATAACATAGTCTCCCAAAATGTCCTCATACATTTGTATGAAACTTTCCTTTTTTGTTACCATGAACCAAAGAAAGTTAGTAACAAAAAAGGAAAGTTTCATACAAATGTATGAGGACATTTTGGGAGACTATGTTATTTAGGCTCAGCTTCATTCACCCTACCAACCTGCAATTTTTTTTGCAAATCGAAGTCGTAAATGAAATGTACAAACTTTTTTAGAAATGCTCACATACATTTCCTAGAACCGCTATAATTTAAATCGGAATGATTGCAACCTCTAGAGGAACGTACATGTTGCATAATGAAATACGTACTGGCCACTTACATTTCAACTTTTTAAAAAAGTTAAAAAAAAAGACAACAAAAAGAACTCCTTTCAATTGTCGTGCGTTGGTAACATAATATAAACCATTCCAATATGAATTCATTATCAAAAACAACTGCAATACAACGCGTTTTCCGTAAAAAAGTTAAAACGCTGTACTGTCTCGCAATGAAAACAATTCTGCAAAGTATAAACGAACAATACGATTTCTTTAATAAAACACTTCCAATTTTTGATCAGGTAAATGTCACAAAGGCATATTGTGCATTTGTATAGTAATTAATAGGTTCTTAATTTTAAATAGGTAGTTTAAATAATTAGTAGTAGAAGTAGTAGTAGTAGTAAACTCTTTATTGTACGTACACACAAATAATTACCTATGTTTTAAGACATGCGTGTTAAGTTATACTATCTGAGACTCCCAAATTACATATCCGTGGATAAACATAGGTAATTATTTGTTTGTACGTACAATAAAGAGTTTTACTACTACTAGGTACTACTTCTAGTACTAATTATTTAAACTACCTATTTAAAATTAAGTACCCATTAATTACTATACAAATGCACAATATGCCTTTGTGACATTTACCTGATCAAAAATTGGAAGAGTATTATTAAAGAAATCGTATTGTTCGTTTATACTTTGCAGAATTGTTTTCATTGCGAGACAATACAGCGTTTTAACTTTTTTACGGAAAACGCGTTGTATTGCAGTTGTTTTTGATAATGAATTCATATTGGAATGGTTTATATTATGTTACCAACGCACGACAATTGAAAGGAGTTCTTTTTGTTGTCTTTTTTTTTACTTTTTTAAAAAGTTGAAATGTAAGTGGCCAGTACGTATTTCATTATGCAACATGTACGTTCCTCTAAAGAGGTTGCAATCATTCCGATTTAAATTATAGCGGTTCTAGGAAATGTATGTAAAGAATTTCATGTCAAGATAACTCCATGTTCTCACTTCGCAAAAAATTTGAAAAAAATACATATTATAGGACGTTAGTGGGAGTTTTACCAGTGAAAAAATTAGAGCGGTCTCTAACATGGAAGTAATAAAAAAAAAACTGAAAAGTTTGAATGGGTTTTTTTAATTTTTTTTCTATGGCATAATGAAAATATAATTATGGCCATTTGATCATCTTGGTTAAATGTACATTATATGCCAAGCTCATTAAAATTGGTTAACAGGAAAAAAAAATATCAAAGAAAAATTAAATATAGTTTTTTTTTTTTTAAACGAAAACTATAATATTTAGGGTGCTCAAATTTGTTAAAACAATTACTAATGCAGAGCCACACAATCTATAAAAATTACAAGCCCAAACTCGAGGGGGGCAAAATTTCTTAGCTTATCCTGGCACGGCCTTTTGAATTGAGTTAACCGTGTCATGTATCTATCGTATGAAAAGACTTCATTGGTACAAGCTTAAACAAAATCTTAAATACGGAACCGTTGGTGCGCTAGTCCGACTCGCACTTGACCGGTTTTTTTTACTTAATTTAGTGATATTGAAAGTTAACTATTCGCCTAACCTATTCGCAGCCATTTTATCCTATACCTACTCGCTAAGCAACTACTTTCTTCTTGATTTTTTCACTGTCCCTAAAATTCGTTATTTGTTTTTGAGTATTTAACCAGTCCGTAGGTACTTAAATGGTAGACGATTCCGGCCATTTTCTCATCGGCACGAAGGCTGATGTACACAGTCAAGCAATTTGATTCCTAAGCCACTATGGACTATGTTAAAGTGACAGTGTCAACCAAACGTAAGAGACTTCTTATGATTTGGTTGAAAACCTCACGTTGACATAGTCCATAGCGGCCTAGGAATCAAATTGTTTGACTGTACGTATAATAATTATTAGCATTTATTGTTTACCCTCTTAAACATATTATATCGATTACGGATTGTTTATTTATGTATTCAAATTCAAAATTCAAAATATTTTTTCTGTGAATTGGCCACATGACGGCTCTTTTACACGTCGGTAATATGGAGTGAATCTAATAAATAGCGCTTCGGCCAAGACCATCATTGTGGAGAAGAAGCGCCGTAAGAAACTCCAGCAGAAGGTCATTTTTTCAACTATTAAATACAAGAATACTTAAAAGTAAGTCACATCGATACAAGGTAATAAGTTAATTATTTTTAAAACAAACACAAATAAAATAATTAATTCTACAAAAAAAAAAAATGACTAGGAGAACAACATGACAAGGTCTCTCCGTCAGGAAGGATAAATAAAATAACTAAATTGGAAAACAGGACCTTGCAAGCATGAACAGACCAGACCCCACAGACAGCACCCGTTCACGGTTATAACGCGCGTATCTCGCCATCGCCGCTTAACCATGTTTCTTCGGAAGGTGGCGACCCGATCAACGACGCCACTGGCGCCGTAAGCCAAGACCGTAGGTATTTATACCATACGGTTTATAGGAGGCGAAAAATGTGACGATTTTCGCTTTCGTCGTCGTCGACGTCGTCGTCGGCGATCTTAAATCTCTCAAATCGGACTAAATAAGCTTTAGCGGTTTTGCAAGGTCACATCAGCTTATATACCATAATGAATAAATATTTTTATGGTGAAGTTCTCCTAAACGCAAAGCAGGATTAAAAGTAAACCATGTACATACATACATACATTAAATCACGCCTGTTTCCGAGAGGGGTAGACAGAGACCACTTCTTTCCACTTGCTACGATCTTGACAAATTTCTTTCGCTTCTTCAACATTCATACATCGAGTCATGCACGCACGTCGGATTCGATTCGGCCCTTTTCCAGTATTTTTCCGATTTGATTCGAAAAAGTACGCCTAGGGCGGCCCCTTCCGACCCTTCCACTCACTTTATCTGTAAATCTCTTTCGTCAATCTTCGTAAACCATGTAATCCATTAAATTGTTAGATTATCGCACAAACGAACAGTTTTGCCGTAATAGCAGGTTACTCTTGATTTGAGGTTTATTAAAATTATTAGAGACTGTAATATACAGAAAGTTACACGTGCTTACAGATTTAATAAAATATGCGTTCAAGTCGTCGTAATATATTATAATAAACAACTTATAGATAAACCCGTAGTTGGAGACAGCACAAAAAATGTGATAGAATCTCTTGCGCATCGTGTCATATGCGGAGCAAAAAAACTCGACGCTGGGCGTTTTTTGCGATCAAGTGCACGCGGCCTTGACCGGGTGCTCCGCCCAAACGCGCGACGCCCCGCTTCGGCGGACACCTACCTCTACATACGTTGCCCGTTATCTACAGCTCCGAGCATGTACTTCAATAACGTAACAAATCATGGCTCTTTCTTTATTACGTTCTACGATGTAACCCGTATACTCTTGGTTGTTTACGTACGAGAGTAAAGTCTTTAGATTATATATAATCAAGTTTGAGGCTAAAGGTTTTCTGATGAATTTCAGTTGTAGAAATATTTTTTCCTTGCGTTTAGATCATCGATATAAAAAAAAGTACCTAATAACATGAACCCGATTCAAGAGATAATTATTTCATCTCAGGTTTTGGTTTTCCCCTTAGAACTTAACTATTACGCCAAAACCTAAACTAAAAGAATACAATAAACGTCATACATAAGAAAATATTTTTATCAATATTCGTGGATCTTAGCTTGTGTATGAACATACTCTCTTGACCAGTAGCGGCTTCTTTTTTGGTTGGTTTGTATAGCTCAAGAAACCAGCAGACTAATAGGTTTGTCGTTTTGTCGATATCGATCAGTGTGAGATTGATTGATAGTTTGCAAGAGAACTTGGCGCGAGCTATTAATCAATCTTACACTGATCGGGCTGCTGCTCTGATGGGCGTCAAATCCACACGGCCGTTACCTCCCGGAGCCGCCAAGCCTGCACCATTAATAGTAATGTGTGTTTATATACAATCTACGGTATTATAAATTATCAATCGAAATGGTTGATCGATTGACTAAGGATCGGCTTAGTAATCAAGGTTTTAGAATTAAGGATGCGGATGCGTGAAAGTTAGTCAGATTATGTCAGCAAATCTGCCATTTGAAGCATAGGATATATATACAAACCGGTTGTGATAGATAAAAAAACAGTGTCTTGGATCGTGATAAAGCATACGTCTTTTACATTTTCTCGGTACAAGTGAACATGCAACTGTTGGCTGGCATTCAACGATGAATGCATGTAGGCATGCATTGTTTTGACCCCAAAGCGCGTTTGAGTCCCAGGCCGTCGCCTTTCTACAGCACGCGCCCGGCAGCGCGCGCGCAAGCCCCACTACTTTCCCCCGACCCAGTGCCCTCTCTGCAACGTGTACCGACCCGTCCTACAATTCCGTAATATCTCACATTTTATTTAAGAAACAACGTCGTTACACGATCAGGGTACAGTTAACTTAAGGTCCACGCCAACCCACCACGGAGCAGTGACGTCACCGCTCCGACCGTTGGTGCGTAGTCACTAACCGTATGAGATATGGTGAACAGTTATGGTTCTTAATTTTGTTGATCTTTTAATCTGAAAAATAGCTATGGATTGTCATAACAGTTTCATCACACACAATGAAACAAATCAGCTGTTCGAATATGCCGGTTTCATCACGTTGTTTTTTCTTCACCGTAAGAGCATCGGGCAATGTACTTAAGTTACACAAACTCATTGGTATGTGGTGACCGCGGGGGTTCGAACTCGGTACCTTACGATCACGAGTCGACTCCCTAAGTTACTAGGACACCGACGCTCTTTAGGTCTTATTTGCTTGACAGTAATGGCAGCCGTGTTAACAACAATACCATAACACGTCGAGAACTATATTGTTTGAGGTCGTAGAATAGAGGCTCAGGAGTTTCATAGTAAGGCATTTTTTCGTCACATTTGAACTGACTTCATAAAAGGTGGAGATTCCCGATTCATATTTTTTTTGTAAATTATTCGATTTCTCTGCTAATTGTCAACAGACTTGTATGTTTTTTTAAATGTATTAATACATCTCAAGAGTGCTACGATTAAAATTTTGAAAAGATCTGGTCACGGGGTCCACGGATAGTCAACTCATAATTTGGAGATGGTTTATTGTTTTTTAAACATTTAGATATAGTATATATACATACCACACACCTACCTAGGTGTGTAATGTTCTTTGAAATATCTTTTAAACCTTTTATTAATTTCCTTTGTTAAAACAATTTCTAATTTGGTATCGTAGTAGAGCGTAGATTGCTATTAAAAACTTATTTAACTGAGGCTCATTAAATAAGTATGCTATCTGGGCCAGGCTAAATCTTGTTTAAGTTAATTTCGTTTATTAAACCCAATTTTCATGTTTATGATTACTTTATTACTACACAGGTATAGTTATTTATCTGCCAAACTCGATTATTTATAAATGCACCCGAAGCTCGTCCCCTGTGCTGCGACTAGACTGGAGGGAGGTTACTGTTATATGCGATTAGGTTTTGCCAAATCTGATTAGAGCGGAAAATTACTTGTGCACAGTTTTTGTTCAGCAGAACCGTATTCCTATTACGTTAACATTGGCCTATAGAAAAAGAAGTAAATTTGATTAGCAGGCACAAAAAATAAACGCTCCGAGGCTTCTTGATTTATACACTACTTTTAGAAAAGTACAACGGGCGTAGTGTAGCGTTAGCAACGTGATTACCTACTATGGTGGCAGATCAGCGGGCCTAGACACGGCGCATTCTGCCGACGATAGCAACCATCGAAGTCGGGTCAGGTTAATTTTGGGCAGTTTGACAGTTTAAGAACCCTGTAGTCGTTAGCTTTGGTAGAGTACAAGTTGTCCAGGCCCGCAGGTTCGATACCGCGCAGCTCCCCGGCGACCCGGCACGGCGCGCCAGCAGGTCGGCGAGATCAGCGCAATCGCGCGGAGTCACGTGCGGCGGCTTCTGCGCGGTACAATACGCCGTGTAATTCATTCGGCGATATTTCAATATTCATGTCGAATAAAAACAAAATTGCGAGCGTATGCTCGCTATGAACACCATAATATGTTGCGGCGATCAAGGGCTCCAACGCAGACTTGATTGAGAGGTGGAGCGCGATGTGAACACAAAGGATGCACTAGCAACAATAGAGCCGCCGAGTTGCTGAACCCGCGGGTCATTTCTTACCAACGAGATGTGTAATAATGTTTAGTGTTGATGCAGCCATGCACTTTATAATATATGAGGTATGAGTAGCCATCATCATCCAATTAAACGTATTTTTCAATCAAAAGCTTCCCACATTACGGGTTTGCTGTGTTGAAGAAGCAGTTCAAAGAAGTTGCAGCGGCACATGAGAAAATATATTAATGTGTCTGAGCATTAGAAAACCGGAAATTCGAGATCAAAGTTGATAGCGAACATAAACCTGACGTGCGAGTCGGCGGTGCATTTATTTTCGTAGCCGGCTCGATAGCATCTGCGAAGAAGCGACGAGTTCTATCGGCCGCATCTCACTCGTCTCGTCCGGACTCGGAGAACAGTTACTTATACAGATTTTTGTCATTCCGCCGTAGTCGTTAGCCGGACAACTCGAGTGCGTAGGTACCGCGCGCCGTGGGCGGCTCCTCCGTGCAAGAATTCCGACGCTTGTTTGACTTTTCTGTCGACACTCACATAAAGTAAACCACTTATCTGCAACGTTACTTTGAACTGCACTTTAAATTATTTAATTTTGTACGACTTGTAGAATCTTTATTTTCCCCATTTTACGTCTATTTAACAATAAAACATAGTAAATATCGTTTCACTGTTTTTTTGTCATGTTTAACAGTAAAGTTGTCAAGTTATTTCAAAATTATTCAAATTCTACTTTCACTGACAGCTTAGAGGACGCAGTCGGAGGAAGAAGCGGCACATTGTTAGTTGTAGACGTAATGGATGTGCCGCAGCGTGGTGACCGCCGCGGCCCACTACTGACGTGATAACATAAATCAACTAAAACTAGTAAAGAGCGTACGGTTGTACCATTCATTATATTATAACATAACTTTTAATCGGGTTCCTTATTATCACGAACTAAGACAAAGTATACGCGAAATACTTCTACAGGGTGGAAAAAACGAACGCCACATGGACGGCAACCACCATAAATATTAGAAATAGCAAATTCTACGCAAAGGAGACTTACTTTTATTTCTGTTAACCATTAGTTATTACTGCATCAGCAATTAACAATCAATTTTTTATTAGAGTTGTTGGTAATTCTGTAGCTCTGCCTACCTCTCTCTGGGAATGAAGCCGTGAGTTTATGTATGTGTATGTTACTACTGCATTTATGGATATTTGAAAATTTTCATTTCGCCAGTTCGATTCCCGGTTAACTAAGAGGACTCTTTCAAAAATCCAATAACGCAGTATTATTTGTTTTAAAAAGTAAGTCAAATATTTAAGGTAGTTGTATTCCATGTGGCGATCGTTTTTTCCACTCTGTATATTGCGGAAACAGATTTCTAAGTTCATACTAAAAGTAGCTACTCGAAACGCTGTAGACTAGTTCATCAGTGTATCCGACACGGCATGTTGCGGCGAGTTAGTGGCGCGTGCAGTCGCCGGAGCTACCCTCGGTCTCCGGTGGCGACCCAATTCCTGCCAGTAGCCTAGCTCGACGCGCGGCCAGTGATCTGGCCGCCCACGAGTCTCCACGATCCAGCACGAGTCAGCATCTGCTCAACATGTGCTGACTTGTCTTGGATCGCGGAAAGATTTCGATGTTGACGTATGATGATCGGAGACGAGACGATGTAAAAAGGTCTTTAGACGCGACGCGTGCTGCGGCGCCCACAATGCTATCGCGTCCAAATCAAACAGTAGTCATCACACTGCAAATGGGCCGTCAAAAGACGTTATCTGAGCGCTCATGAATGAAATGAGCAGATTAATTTCAATGTAGTTGTTCATTGTTACGTAATTTAATAGTGTTGTGATCTAACAGATCATAACCGTGTTTATTTTGAGATGCAAATGATGCGGAGCAGGCCGTGGGCGGCGCAGGAGGCGCCGCGCCGTTATACTCTTGTCTCGTGCAATCGTCTGTGACGTACATTGGCGACCTGTTTAGGCGTCGCGGTTGGCTCTCTGTAAAGTTTTCTTATTTCTATCTCTCTTGTATAGCAATTTACGAAGTTATTACCACGATGCGCCGCGTGCAGGCTGTGAAGGCGCTCATTAAAAAGCCACGTCTTCTTGTTCGATATTTAACTGCTCAGTTAAAGCTCGGAATGCGCGCTTTAACTGGCTTTTATTAAATATTATTTATGGACTTCATAAAGTAATCACTGTTTTCTAGTAAGTCATTTCCGTATTATTGTTCAATGGAGATGGTAAACGATTCGGTTAAGGTGTAAAGTTCTAAAGCAAAATACGTATAAATACGTGCATTATAGTTTTTTCGTTCAGCCCGAGTACATACGATCTACCTACGATTATTATTAATCAAGAAATAAGATTACAAAAAGTTAAGAGAAAGCCTTAACATAAGGTAAAAAATAATCTGCTCCCAGCTCAGGTACTTATGTATTTACCTAGCTCTGCTCGGAGCGCCGCATTGTGCATCCCTGCAATCTCGCAGGCGCTCAGCTCGAAGCCGCATCTATTATTTTTTATTATATAATAATCGTGGGGACGTCGTGCGATGCGGTCGCCGACCCCCGCCCCCCCGGGCGCGCCGCCCGCGCGTGCGCTGCCGATCAGGATCGCTTCACGGCAACTTCACGGAAACTAAGGGAAACAAAACAGAAAAATTAAATACGGAAAATGATGTCTCTACATCACGAGTAATAAACCCCATATGTTACGAAAACCTCGCAGACTCACCAAAGTGATATTATTTGTTAATCAAAATAACTTCGATTTTGTCTGCCCGCTTCCGTTTCTACTAGTTCAAGTATTTAACAGCACTAGTTCGAATATGTCGTATCCCGATGTTTTTCTTACATTTTTTTATAAATTAGTTGCGTCATAAATATTACAGGCCTACACTCGTTTTAAAAAAATAACAAAACAGTTATAGTATTTTCTCACCGCGGCGCTGTCCCCTAGGCGTCCACCTTGACTGAGGCAGACAGCAGCGCACTATGGAAGCTATCAAACCTGATGTCGATCGATAGTCGACCATATAAGTCGTCTATGACTTTGGATTGAAAATAGAGTGGAAATTGGAAAAAATACATTTTTCGCATGAAGATAGTTTTAGTAACCTACAAGAAAGTATCACATTAGTATTTGGTTTAGGTGGCATTCGTTTGGATGACAAATATACACATAATTTCCATCCACGAAGTCTCAACCCTCTACTTAAAACCATGCAATGTCAATTTGTCCGGTGGGGCTTGTCCGCGTGCATTGTGAACACTTCAACATTCACGTCCGTGTGACACTTGGTTTTGTTCCGTTCACGATTCTCAGAGCGAGCCGACCGGCTGAGTCCCGCCGCAGTCTCGGTGGCTGCGGCTCCAAGCTCAGAATGGCAGAAATCCCGTCATTCGGCTCGCCGCGGCGTTCACCATCAGATTAAGTCACGTCGCGTTCCGACCACTTATTTCCTCAGGCTGGTAGATCTAATGCGTCGCCGTCAAATTTCATTATTATTAAACTACAATCAAAGTAAAATTCGGCAACTTAAGATTGATCAAGGTATGAGTTTGGGAAAGCTACGCGTTGTCAAAGCTTTCTATTGTTATTATTATATTATATAGTAGTCACGTCCCATTGTCTGAAGTAAAAAGAAACGCTGTTAGTATTCTCAAAGTTTGTTAGTCTTATAATTCAGTCTTTGATTTTTCGGATTGAAATATATCGCATGCAACTAACCCAACGAAATAGTTTTAGATTTTGGTGATGTATCGCAATGTCCGCGCATCGCTCGCCGCGCAGCGCTCGGTGATACAATAACTTCAACTGTTAGGGCCGAGTTCACCAACCAATTTAACAGAAGGTTAAGTCTTAATCAGCTGTTAGTCAATACACTTGACAACCGTTAAACCGCTAACCATCCGTTTAATTGTTGGTGAACACTGCACTAATTATGTTTTAAGGTTACACACGTAAATTATTGTGTGTATTTGTATTTTCTGCGACTTTATACCTAATTTATTTTGCAAGGCCGAAAATTACATCTGATTTTATTTAGGTTTTACGAATGTTAAAAAAATCTGTTACAGTTATTCTCTCAACTAGAAATATAAATCTCGGGTATCGATGGATATATAATATAGCCCAACGATTCGTAAAAATATTAAGTATATTACTTAGCATTTTTTATTCAAATGAAAATCATTATTACTTATGTCATGATACAGTATAAGTATGGTATGGTAATGCAACGTATTTCAAAGATAAATAAACTGAGATGATTATGGTTCTGCTGCCGTTTACAAACCTCATTAATGCTAATTGCGAAGCAAACATTACTCTTATAGCAACGTGTAATATGCATAATTTTGCACTTCATTTTCTAACTTTAAAATGTGGTGGATTTTTAAAATCACGTTTGTGATATACAGGTTGTTAGGTGCATTGTATGACTAAATAAATGGCGAATAAGAGAGGTCCAGGACCAAAGTAAAAAAAAAATTTTGCTTGTTCAAAAAAAAACCCGGAATTCGTTGTTTAAAATCAAATAATTAAAAAAGAAGGTGAAAAAAACCGCGAATTGAGAGTCGATATCTGGTGCAAATAATTACTCGAAAAAGACCCAGGCCGCAGTAAAGTTTTAAGAGACGTAAATAAAAACTAAAAGCAGAACAAAGCATCGCTTTAAAATAAACTAAAAGAAGTCAAGCACTTCAAGTTCTTTGAAAACTTATCATATGCGTAGATTAAGTGGAGTTATTTGCTAATTTAGCTGGACACTTGGCAAAATTATTTGGCCTTGGTCTTAACATGCTTGAAAAGAAATAGTAGGAAACTCTCAAAGAACATAGCAACAGTCTAGATCAAATAAATAAAAACATGGCGGTTTTGTTCACGTTTATTTTTAATTAGTTGATTTAAAACAATATTTTTTTCAACCTTGTGTCGTGGGCCTCTTTAATAGGCCTGAATAATTAGTACTTGGCACCACTTATTTGGCATTTTTTTTGTCAAAACTAGTGCCTATCACCCTGTTTAAATTAATATATCAACTAACGCCTCTATTCAACACGGTAAAAACCATATCGTGTTTGAGCTGTTATCGTATTTATCAACGTTTTGATAGCTCTTATTTACTTGACAGTAATGGCGTGACGTCATAACAATACCATAACAGATTAACTACGATATCGATTTTACCGCCTGGAACACCGGGCCAACAACGCGACGCTGTCAAAGTTAGTTCATCGCTACGTTGCTGTGCGCGTTGATGTCTTTAATACACTGAGGCGGCGCGTCGCCCAAAATTTTATTATTGTGTTAATACATTTCGTTAGGTAATATGTCAAAAGCAATATTGTTTTACCGCGTAGAATAGACCGTCAAATTTTATACTCGTAGTAAATGTAAAGGAACAAATAATTATCAAATAAGTTTTATTACGTATTTTAATATTAAAATTGTTTGCTTACATTTAAATTAATGTATAAAACATTCCTGCCCTTATTAATAAACGTGGAGTAACCGTCGAGTAGCTAAACCATGCTTTGTCCTTATCTGTCATATTCAAATGTCACAATGACAGATAAGGATAAAACATGGTTTAGCTACCCCACAGTTACTCCACGTTTATTAATAAGGGCATCCAAGTTTAAATGTTGCAGGTAAAATTATACCACACAAAAGTTAATTATTAACTATAACCTCGGTTACGGTTGAATTTTTGAAAAACTTCAAAATATGTAGAATATTTTAAAGTACAATACAATACGATACAAAACATTTTATAGTACCTACACCCAACAAAAACATTACAGAGAAACAACATAATTTAAAATAATACACGTAAACAACGGGCGGTCTTATCCCTGATTAGCGATCTCTTCCAGACCACCTTAGTAGGGACGCGGCATCAAAGCAAAATATTAACACAGTAACTAGGTGGTGGAGACTTCACGCGAGCAATGACAAGAAAATATGTTAGTCATTAAACGTGAATACAAGAAACCGGCCTCCGTGAGTCGGGCTCGCGCACGAAGGGTTCCGCGCCATGTCTTCACATCAGCAGGCAGCAGGCGCTGCCCCAGTGGCCCAGCGGCCGCTGTCGAGACCAAATACAAGAAACCACGTTTGTTGTAGGGGAGCCCCACTTAAATATTTATTTGTTTTTAGTTTTGGTTGTTATAGCGGCGACAAAAATCTCCCTCTGTAATAAATAAATAATAGTAATAAATAGTGAGTGAAATTAACCGAGACAATACAATTATGACTGCGACAGAAAGTAGGTACCTACTCATGAAGAAGTTTCTTACGAGAAGTATTATATCTCGTAAAGGTAAGTAAAGATTTAGCTTGTCGCAACTCCACAGGGAGGGGAAGGGAGTTCCACCGTCGGGCAGCCTGGAATGTAAAGGAATTTTGGTAGAATTTAAATGGAGAGGAGGGTACAGTCAAAATACAGTTTTGGGAGCAACGAACCGACGTAAAAACGTGCCAATCTAAGTAGAGGAAAAAGTTAACATTATGTTAAGAGATACCTAGGTACCTCAGTACATGCAAGCATGCTTATTAGGTCACATTTTAAGCCATGTGCAAAGAAACTGTAAAACCTTTATTGTTGGCTAGCGAGGTATCCTGCGAGCATTACCGGGCGGGCGGCCGCGCCCGCGTCGCGCGTCCGTCCGCGCTTCGCGAGACGGTACCGCCCGCTTTTCTAGAGAGGCATAAAGGTCATTTAAAAAAGATTATTCCAAAAGGAGGTCGTCGGTTTTTAACTAATGTGGTGTTCCTAAAATTATCCGTTTAATTTAAAATGAACCGAATGTTAGTTGCCCCATCCGTTGACAATAACACCTAACGTACTTTATGATAACACTAAAAAAAGTATTTCAATGTAAAAATACCTATTTGTTTTGCGGTGTGTTTGAAAAATAATCTGCACTTTAATCTTACACATTTGGCCAGAAATGATTCGGAGCGATAGCGGCGCAGAAATGCTACGGACATTCCCAGCTTAGTTATATATTACTTATTTTCGATAATATCCTGCCCCTGACGCCTAAACAGATTTTCTAGAAAGACGGTGGGTTCAGGGATGTTAGTACCTACTAGACAGTTTTAAGAACACCAATGCGAACGGTTTTCATGTTTTTTTTATTTGGCGCGATTTTTTTGTTGGTAGAAACATAACCCTGAACTATTTGTTAATCTAAACAACATTAAAACCAATGAACTGCAAGCTGGACTCTGTTACGTGAATTAATTGAGTTAAATTCACCCATTCAAATCTTCGCGATAGTTTATTTATTTTGGAAACCTTGTTTTATTTTTCACACAAAAATGAATTAATATTGACATATAAATTAATTATTTCGGGACTTAAAATAACACCACCAACTAACTTCTGTGCGAAATTTCAAGTGAATGCCTTCGGTACCTAGTTGCTGACAAACTACGGTAGCATGCAGGTTAATAGACAGATAGTAAGACAGACTTAAATCATAAATACATTATGGGTTCCTCTTTAACCATTTTATTAATGATTTGCCTTTCTACCTAGACATAGGTATTAATTTATTGCGTCAGTGCACTAACACATGCGACCTGCAGCGCTCGCGCGTGTTCAGGTATAACATTATTTTCACTCGTCACGCTCTTGAAATGTTACTTTATTCTCTGCAAATCGGGACTAAAGCTCCTTATTGATTAAAGGATATATTTTTTTAATTTATTTGGAATCCCCTAAACCACGAATCACGGTGTTTGTTACCTGTTGAACTCGCTCGCTCGTGTGGGTAAACATGGTCATTATGGCTTGTTTTCGGCCCTTGTTGAATAATCTACTATTACAAATAAGTATTTAACTAAGAGCTCAGCGCAAGGGTTAACGGCGTGCACAAGTCGTGTAGATAGGATAGGATATCACATCAAAACACCGATTCGTAAACGTCACATCAAAATTGTCAGTTTCTAATTTAGTTCACACATACAGGGCGAACGATATGAAGTGTTACCAAATTCAAAAGGCTACGATTTTTTTTTGTTGTCTTAAATTATTCATTATTAAGAAAAAAATGAGAAAAAGATGTCAAATTTTTAAGATTACTTTATTTTAACTCGATATGACCACCTTCTGCTGTCTATGGCCTTCAGACGGTAGAAAAATGAGTTGCACGCTGCACGAATGTGATCCGGCGGTATGCAATGGCAATTACGTACGATCGCTTTCTTCAATGCATCCATACTGGCATGTTTTCTTCTCCTCACCTTGCTCTCCACAATGGACCAGATAATAGAAGTCCATCGGGTTCGCGTTTGGGGAATTCGAAAGACATTGTGTGGACGAAATAAATTGTGGCACGCGTTGTTCAGCCATTCTTGGTTCACACGAGCTTTATGAGCCGGGGCCGAGTCTTGTTGTAATGTCCACGGTCTACTACCGAAATGTTTGCGTGCCCAAGGCTCCAACGCAGCTTCCAAAACATTTTCCCGATAGTAAGTCGCATTTACTTTGACACCAGGCTCGATTTTGTGAATTTGGTAACACTTCATGTCGTTCGCCCTGTATTGTCAGAAAATAGTGAAAGCGAATGATTAGTTACAAACGGTGGTATGGTAACAAGCATCTTTAACGTTTATTCATTACGTTCGTTCGTTTGTATGAGTGGCAGGCGGTCGTCCGCGTCGTCGCTCGTCGCAGGCGCTCGCGGAGACGGGGCTAGTCACCCTCACCGGCGTGTTATTCTGTTACATACAGGAGGCGAGTTCGCTCGCGGCTCGCTCGATCTCAGTCCAGCCTCTGCTAACGTCGTCTTGGACGCGTATCGTCTTGCAATCCTACCGCCGACACAGGTCAAGTAAGAGCAGTTCCATCGAGTAAACTTGCCTTTGCCGCGAGAATAACACCACAGGACTCGCTCGGTAATTTATATCGGCCGTAATTGACGTAATGCGACGGACCCCGCCAACTGACGGCTACACGAGCCCCGGCACGGGGGAGATAAATATTGATACTATGATATAATTTTAGTTATATTATGAATGACGAATTAATTCCTGCTAGAAGGGGTTTCCGCATTTAAAGGAACGTACAAGCATATACAGGTTCGAAATACACTATCGGAGATTGACCTAAGTGGCACGTCTAATACTAAATGTGTTCCCTATACTGTACTAGTTCTTACGCAAGTAGTTTCCAAGCTTATTAATTAGTTTTTAATTGAATTAGTTGAAAGTTATCTAAAGATACTATAGCTTACACTCATCCTGAAAAACGTCAACTCCCAACAAAACAAGGCGTTTGAAATGAAAGCAATCTCAATGGCAAACATAAAAAGTAATTTTGTAACAAGAAGTAGGTACGAGTATGCCTGTTTAATATTGTACCGGTCACGACGCCGCGGTGTCAGTGATCTTTGCGATGGTATTCTTATAAATAAAGTGATAGACATTGCGCTACAATGTCTTGGGGTTTTTTACCAATTCGAGATGCTTCTGGGTTTCGTTACGGAATGAATTATAAGCGAAGTAGTTGGTGACAGCGATAAAGAGATGAGGAGACACGTCCTATCTGACAAGTAAATAACGAGGTTGTGGCCGGAATCAAAATGCTCTTTCGTAAATAAGTCCGCTAGTTATCAGTAGTAGGTTACGTGGATTTGCGTCACGCTCTGCAAGCAATAAGCAATTCGTTCCTCTCTGAGAGCTTAAACCATCGTAGTGTTATTCCAAATTCGAGTGGTTTTCGATAATTTGGTCAAATTTCCTTTAACCGCAGTATAGAATGCCGTTAGTTCCCAAAAAGGTGCGCAATTGTTTGCTATTTTTATCAAATCGCCGATTCACACTACAATCACCAATGCCGTTCTCCGTTATGCTGAAAAATTATTCTATATTGCGTATACAGTTTAATATCTATTTGCTAATGTTTTTTTGAATAGTTTTTTTTGTAACTCAAGTACTCTTTACATTTGTATCCTTTCCGATAATGTACGAATTCGAGGCGGCTCTACTGTCGGCAACTTGTGTGTAGCGTTGAAACTCTGAGAAAACAAATTCAATAGCAAACTTTGTCTTTGTTTGCCGACTGTGTTTGCACTTTGTTCATTTTGTGTTTCCAAAGGTTATTGGCCTATTTGCATCGAATTTTGTTAGTGGGTGTGTGTCAGCATTGAGCTTGAGGTGTCAACATTTTCTAAATGATGGTTGCGTAATAAAGTTAAAAAGCGAAATGATGACGGAATGTACAATTGAAAGCAAAGTGGATCCAGTTAAGCTGGAAAAGTAACTCATTAACTATAAAAAGGTCCTTGATTTATGTAGATTATTTTGAGCGATTTATTCATCGGATCCATGGCACCTTCGACTGCGTCTACGGGTGTCCTGAGCACTGCGCAGGCGGCTCGATAGGTGGCCGCGGCTGGGAACAAGGGACGCGGAGCCTTCAAAAAGCGGGCGGAATGTGCGCGCAAGGTCGTTGCGCCCTCAGCGGTCATGCGCACCCTCCCCGCGCCGCTCGCCGCACCCACCACCGCATTGTCTAGCTAGATCAGCTGCGGATAAAGGGGAAGCAACCGAACCGAAAGGGCGATAGGAACCATTAATTTCAATGCGAACTCCTTTTATTTTTCCATTTTGCTCCACCATCGGTTGGCAATGCACGAGCGCCGCCGGCGATATTGTTCCTCGCTCTAACGCTATTTTCTAAGGTACTCGTACTATATAGAAGAAAAGGACCATTTGAAGTCCGTCGTGGTTTATTTACGTTGCCCACGCTGACTATGAAGTTAGTACTTACGAGATGGCCCTGGCGAGATAGTGCGCCGAGTCCCGGCTCTATACGAGGCTGTTTTTTTGGTTTGATTGTTATGAGTGAGTTGTTAAATAGTTTAACCTGAATACATTACGGATGAGTATAATACATATAATCAAAACCACTTCATGCACTGGACATATAGGTAGTTACTTTCACACGTAAACGTTAATACGCTTTAAACGATGGAATAATTAAACCGGAGCTGTGGTCAGTATCGGGTGAACGGTCAATGTGTGAAAACCACAATTTACGGCCCATAACGGTGGTGTCGCAAATTGAAGAGTTAAAGAGCGACTCGCGGAATTAATATTTTTGTATGATTCCGGCGAGGTGACAAATTCATCAGTATTCCAGTTATTGACTTGCTATATTTGTGTCTTACTTTCGCAGTCATTTAAAATTCACGAGGGTTCGGGCTTAACTTTCGGATTGGGATTAAATGCCAAGTTTCATTTATTTCAATTATGACATACAATAACAGTAATGGTTCATTTTTGGATGCTACTGGAGATAGTAGATAATCAAGCCAGGTTTTAAGAATAATGTAATTTTGAAAGTTTGTTACCAAAACACAAAATGTGGTCATATAATTTTTTGGCGCGTTCTATTGGAAGCTGAATTCTTTACTGAACGAAATAATGAGGTGTTAAATGAGTCACGTAGCTGTGCCGCCGCAGGTCAGTACCTAGGAGACTGCTCTCGCATACTTATTAGCGGCGACGCGGTCGCGGGGCGAACGAATACTTGGCGCAAGTCCGAGAGTAAATACTCTATCTGGAACAGTAGAAAGCATCGTCATGTGGAAATTTGAGCCAATAACATGCGAACCGTAAAAACCAATGTTGTCCATTTGAGCGGTACATGGGTATTCCGTTGTCGACCTGGAATTCGACAATACTCAAAAAACTTGCTTAAGTATTTTTTTATTGTTTCAGGTCTTAAAAACAAGAATACGCCGTTCTGTGTTTGAAACAGGTATGGAAAAATAAATTCTGTCTCTTAGTTACTAATTGAAGGTGATTTTTAAAATACAGGTGTACAGTCGGCCAAACAGGTGGTGATTGAATGTTGACGCTACTTCCTAGTTCTAAGAAATTAAAATGTCATTTTCATAAGTTAACCCCACAGATCTTATCGACCTTGTTGTTTAATAACGTGTAAAGTAAATTAAACCGTAGGGTGGCAGACCACTTATTAGGCCGACTGTGCCTATGTAGAACTAGAACTGAACAATTGCAAGTGTATAAACTAGATTGGTAATGTTTTTTTCTTGTTTGATCTTCCCTTGGAAACGTATATGTTGTGTCACGTAGTATGCTGCTATACTGTATAGGTACGTACGTATATAGGTGGCGCTGAACGTGTCACGGGTGGAGACGTGTACTCGTAATTGACGCGTGGCGCGGGCGCGGGCCCGTGTGACAATCGGCGGCCAGGCATTAGAGAGCACGGGTGACACCGTGGTACACATGCCAACAATAGAGCCCGTGGGACGCCTCTGAACTCGCGTCGGCCACTTTTTGTTTAACGTTCGACTAGCACTTGATTGTATGTCCTAGAATAATTGACATTGAATGCGTTAATTTAACTTATTTAGCGCAGCCGTCCATAAAATAATCAAACAAGATTAAGATTATTTCAAAAGAAGTTGACAGTGTAAAGTCAGTGTAACCTTAATACGATCGATTTTATTCCCTTAAATATACGAGAAATAAAGTATCTGGCTGAATAAACCTTTAGGTTAATCCAACATCTCCAAGATGTATGCAACGAAGGGTAAGCGAGGTATTTAGCTGAGGCCAAAATCAATACCATTCCGCATATTTTCACGTCTAAATACACAAAAACTCAAAAGGTTATGAATCCGTCTCAATCAAAATAAGAGGTCATTTACTTAGGACAGTTCCCTTACTAACGACATTTTAGGTATCGTTATATTTTTATTTAAACATTTTGTTACTTAATAGCCGCCATTTATGTGATACAATGAACTAAACTGGAAAGCTAGATTAACAAAATTGTACAAAGACGTGTTCATGTGATGTGTGTGCGTGCCTGGGCGAGCGCAGCAAAGTGGGCGAGGCGGCGCTCGCGCCCGGCGGGGTTGCACTGCCCCGGGTGCAGCGATTCCTGCAGCTAACTATCTTTTCCGATGAAGTGCTTGGAGTGAATGGCAGACTAATACTGTATAATGGCAAATACAACTATTGACACTGAACTGTCCGTAAACTGCACTCGCCATAATGAGAGCAAAATAAACTCTTCAAGGTGCCATTAAGAGTAATCGATGGTTTCTAAAGTTAGTAAAGGAAAGCTTTTAACTTAATAGCGTTTATATAATTGCAACGTTTAAGAGTCGTTATAAAAAATAAAATTTATTTCCAAAGATCACATAAAGTGTTGACGTTTTAACGACAGATACTATATGAGCACATCTAGTGAGGTTTACCAAATATCGCGGGATTTATGGCCAAAGCTTAAGTTGAAGTTGGCACGCCACGTAAGAATAAATACAATCACGATAACTACTAAGGCCTATTAAGAACCGTCATTTAAATTCATCAATGCAATGCTATAACTGGGTTGTTATGCCTCTAATGTAGTATAGGATCTATATAAGTGTTTATAGTCAAGCGAGGAATAGAATAATGGTGCTTCCCCCGGCCGACTCGGCGCTAGGGGAACACAAAGCGTGACCGTGCGTCGCTCTGCGGCCAGTAATTTTGCCAGACAGCGGAGTTCTCGGTTCTCACACCTCACATGCGAACTTGCGTGAAGAAAGTTCTGTCGGCCGCGATGCTGTGCCGCTGTGTCCGATACTGGCCACGACACTGTGCGCTGTGTCCGATACTGGCCACTTGCCATTTAATGGCCGTACTCTCCAACACGGAGACACCTAGAAACTTAATGCTATCAGCGTCATTGTCACTAAATATCTTATCGTTTGTATCGTTATATGTATAATAAATTTAAATATTTTAAGTAAAAATAATGAAATTACGGATTAGAAAAATATAAAGGCGTAGTTAGGAAATAAGTAGGTACGAGAACCTCTTTCAACGTTTTTGATTCACGATGAATGATTAACGTAGAGTATTCATTCGATTGTATTGTAAAGTCCTTAGTTCCAGAAAAATAAGTTCCTAACAAAACGATAAACGATTCGATAACTATGGTTTTCATGATTTTCTGTATCTCAATCAGTAGGTACACTACTGCTTATTCTGACTCAATTGTATTTGTTTCGTAAAATCAAAATATTCATGTAGGACGGCTCCGAAAAAATCGAATCATTTAGGTACATACATATGCAAATATTATCCAAAAGGCTTGTATGGGATTAAGGTTAAAGACTTTTCCTTTAACTGTTATCGTATTATAAACTGCTTCCGAACAACTTATTAAAATATTGTAATAGGTTTTAGTTTATTTGTCATTGGCCGGCAAGTATAGTTCACTTTTATTCTAGGCCTCGTAGCGGACTAAAGGCATAAAAGCTAACACGGGTATTAAAGGCTTTATGGCATGCAAAGTTTAGTGGCGGTCTTAGGATAAAAAGGCAAGATTTTCCCTCGGCTAGGTTTTATATATATCGTGCCGGTGTTTCACTGCACGACCGACCGCGCCGCCGCCTGCCGCGGCGCCTCGGGGGTATTCTCTAACAGTCTAACCCGACCAGGGCGTGGAACTCCATGTGCTGCATAAGGACGCCCGAGCGTCCAGGCGGGCCAGCGTAATTGATACGGGTCGAGCCCGTTGGTGGCGAGGCAAGGGGTCAGGTTAGGCCAGTTCGTGGTAGAGTTGATAGAACCAACGGGCTCTCGCAGCTAGTGTTAGAGAATAACATATCTGTAAACGATATCGTGGCGCATTCATTACTTGACTGGCCTAGACATAGACGTTACGCGTAAAGGATGTTTATTGATAAAGGCATATTCACGTACGCAACATTGAAAGATAAGTTAATCTGAGGGCTGTACCATAACTGTATTTGAGCCGATGATTACTACTCCGATTTATTTTTAGAAAATCAAGTCAATTTAATAAATATGTAAGTAGAAGTAAAAAAAACGTATTTTCGGACAGAACAACTACCTACCTATATATATATATACATATAATATACTGTTTACATTGAAACGTGAAAGTCACCAAAGACGTTTGCTTTTCTTCGATCCTTTCTTCTTAGGTCCAGGTCAAGTAATTAACTAAAAACTATACCTTTATTAACGTAAAAGTATAATGCTACTTCAATATCGCCGGCCGCCTGAGCACCGGGCCGCGGCCGCTGGCGGCGTGTTCGACGTCCGGCGGCGACGCGGCGCAGCCTGCATTCTGACCGAGGCTCCTTAGATAAACATACACTCCCTCGACCAGCTAAGCGAATAAATGCATTTAATTATAGAGTTCACTGTAGGAATGCCGGGATACCAGCTACTAAGATAGCTTTACGTAGATATAGTTTTTGCGATCTCTTTAATTGCCTTTCCTTCGCACGTTTACTGAATAAATAGTTGTCGTAAGTAGTAGGTATGATCTTCTTGTTATATTTAAATGGTAAATTACAAGGAAACAACGATGTGCAGTAAGCCATTTAAATTATTTTATCCACGACGAAATTTTGATAATGTCGTGAAGCCAAATTACGAGTAACAATACTTCTTAATATCCAACTCGACGATGTGAAAGTACGTAGTATTACAACGCAGAATTTCACACGCGTTCGAAAACATATGGCCCAGTTGTGAAGATAATTGGGTCAGGCGAGCAACCTGCCGCTCGTTCGCTCACGCGCATTGTTTTGCGTCGCGGTGCGCGGTACCGTTACTCCGGTCAAGTTCGGCCCGCGCGGCTACCGCCTGTGACATGCGGGACTCCACTCGCACGGCTCCACTTATAGCCTTGATCTCAGTAGTTATACCACTAGTACCACTACCGACGTTAATTGGGCAATCGGCCTTAAAAGTATTTGCCAGGCCATTTCTTTCATTCATTGAAGGTCCTTAACGAGAAAAGGAAAGTTACTGATGGATTTTTACTGTTGGTTAGACGAATGGCGAACAAATCCAACATGCGTATTTATTGTTTTGTGAGCGTAGATGTCCGATTGTGAAGCGTGCGGTGAAACCATCGCCTCTGACCCCGTCGGCGGCACTCGTCAAAGGCGCGTCGTGGTAAGCCCGCCTCTTACATCCTTTAGTACGGCGACGTGCTCTACGCGGCCTATTGACAAAGATGTCATCGCTTTGTGATGATGTGTGCCTACATCAAATTGGTTATTACTTGACGTAGGTGAGCTTTTTACTTTGAACTACGTTACAAGCATGTAATAATTCAAATCTGTTGCATACTCGTATTACGTTGTTTTAATCTCCTGGAAGGACCAAATTGACACTGTATGTGCAAAATGAATCAGGTTTCATTTGCTTTGCATACTCTGAGAAAGCTTGTAAAAGAGTCCATAACGTTAACTGCATACGACGCTTATGTTATGTTATATCAACTCTACGATACCGAATTATAGTCTGGGTAAATTCTGCTGAAAGAGAAGTTATATTTAGATCATAGCGAAGATGAAGCAGACCATTGTGTCGCATTCACTATCTCGATCCTTATAAAATACATTTCTAGGAATTACGCATATTAACTTTTCCTAGCTTATTCGTTTTACATATAAAATCAGCGCGGCGTCTGCCTGCTAAGAGCTTTATTTGTGAATAGTACAGTCAAGGGCATTAATATCTATTCAGCCATCGCGTCAAATATATGTATGGACGTACCTTATTGCCAGTGGTATATAGGTCTATAGATATTTTTGACGTCTTGGGAACGTATATATATTTATGCCCTTGACTGTAAATGGATTGCTCCCAGAATCTTCATAAATATAAAAATCACTGATTAAAGAGATGATTTGTCACTTTTAGTTTAGCCACACTTTCTTTGCAGTA
The DNA here is from genome assembly GCA_927399475.2 of Acleris emargana. Lineage (NCBI taxonomy): Eukaryota > Metazoa > Arthropoda > Insecta > Lepidoptera > Tortricidae > Acleris > Acleris emargana. The sequence continues at coordinate 78,998,403 of OV656835.1, read as the reverse complement.
TGTGTATTCATACTTTTAGTAAGTGAACTCACCCATGACTAATAAATATGTCAGCATAGGGAACAACTTCAAGCAGCATACATGCATAATAATGCGTCGTTTGCTTGCAAGATAAGTGTATTTATAACTTCTTTCGCGGTTTTACGAGTGTGTGAATCGCTATAGAGCTGTATAACCCTTTCACATGGCCGCGGCATCAATAAGTGTAGGGACAGCTAACAGGAAATACGAACTGTAATTTCTTTGTATAAAGCAGCGTGGTAAATAATTACACAGGTCAGATAGTAGCACTGCCATATTGAAATTGCTACCTACTAATCCATTTGTAGGCGGCATGGGAACTCGCGCTATTGTTAGTTTAATGAAAATCTTTTCGATGCATAACTAATATAAGGTCAGGTTGATTACTTGATCAGGTTTGTTAATTGCGTTCCGCTATTAAAACATGCGGCATTGTAAGAGTAAGCTTTTCTTGCTCCATGTTTTAAGCGTTCTCTTCGTTAAGTGTGATTACAAGTTGAAATATGAATAAGAATAACGCATTGCCTTACAAAGTAACTTCTGCGGAAAAAGCCATAACGGTGACATTTCATTAAGACGTTCAGTTCGTGTGCAGTTACGTTATTACGTGACGCTCTGGTTCCCTGCCTTATAACTCGGAATTATGAAACATTTCGAGTTATCGTAGCGGTTGTGATCCGCGAGTGACGTCGGAAGTGCGGAGCGACGTGAAGGAGGCCTAACCGTTAAATTGGGCTATTCGTGGACGCGTCTCTGCACGGTGGCTGCGCCGGCGCCCGCGCGCCTCCACCGCGACACGCTCTTGCGCATCGTGATATAACTGTTACAATCATTATGTGACATATGAATCTCGTCACCCGCACACATCTTCTTTAATCGCGTGCGCAGTTATCACATCCCGTTTTGATGCCGTTTTAATTTAACCGCTTCCTCAATATCCCGTTGCTATTACAATATTTATCTCGTTAGTTCACATGGCACTAAATGCGTCTTTTTGTGGCATAGTTAATTAAATTACATTTTATGGACTTAAGTATCTATGTATTGAATTTATGTTATGATCAAAATTAATTTGTTTTGGCCAACTGTGATTATGAAAATAAAAGTTAGACAAAGGCGCATGTTTTGAAACAACAAAATGTGAAAATAAGTAATTAAACAATATGCTTGCTGGCTCTGCTTAAAACGGTCTGACGTAGTTTTGCTTAGTTCCTATATATAGTGACTTTTAGCCGCCCTCGAAATGAACTGACCCGCGAAATGTGTGTCAGTCTCACCAGATCGTTTCCATTAAATTAACGCGTGAGCTGGTCCGAGGACCGAACACATCGATAGCGGCGTGGAAGGTCACGCTGGGAGGATATCTGGGTAAGCAGAGGCGCGGTGCTATAGGTGAGCTAACTGTCGACTCGAAGCTTCGCGCGGCCGGCCGCCGCATGGCGTATACACCGTGTCCAATAAGTTTGCATACAGTTTAGATTCTCAATAAAATAAATGTACAAACAGTTAATACAATCAAAAGTATATTTTATTAATGGCACACTTATGTACAATATTTACAAGAAATGTTTCGGAATAACTCCACCTTTAACTTTTTTTACTAGCTTCAAACGTTTCTCAAATGAATCACACGCGGCACGCACCGCTTCCATTGGTATTTGGTCCCAAATATGCTCGATAACCTTTTTGAAATGATCCAGGTTTGCGATTTTATAATCATGTAGTTTCGAGAGCATGTACGACCACACGTAATAATCTAATACATTCAAGTCCGGAGAACTGGGCGGCCATTCATGTTTCGGCAGAAAATCGGTCAAATTAGCCTGACACCAAGCTTGAACAGCGTTTGCCGTCTTGTTGGAAAACATAATATTCGTTCTCAAACATCCTTTTTAAATTTGGAGCAACAATTTTCTCCAAAACCTCGGATTTATAGTATTGAGCATTGATTTTAACGCCTTTATCGATAAATACTAGAGGTAGTTTACCCCGCTTACAAACTGCACCCCACACCATCACCGATGGTGAGCTCTGGAACCTAGTAACATTTTTCTGGTTGTCCGGAATGTCTTCTATCATTGGTGCCCACAATCGATCATTTTGGGCGTTATGAGGCTGTTCTAACACGAACAGTTTCTCGTCAGAAAATACAAACTCATCCCCTGCGTGCCAAGAAAGTATTATGTTGGATCTTTGTACTCTCTTTTTCTTGGTCGCTTCGGAAATGCCATGAACTTTTCGTTTTTTGTAGGCATGGCATCCAAGATCCACCCTCAAAATATTGTGTACCGATCCTTTTGAAATTTTCAGCTCGGCAGCCAATTTTCGGATAGAACGGTATTTTTTCCGCCGAAGTCGCTCTCTCACAATCTTTACTACTCTATCGGTTCTAGCTGAACGTGGCCGACCGGATCTTTTCCTGTCTTCTACTGAGGAGGTCTCTTTATACCTTTTGATTGTGGTGTAAACTAGATTGCGTTTAATTCCAAGGGGTTTTAAGGCCTTAAAGTAGCACCTGGGCTGTCGCCATTGCTAAATTTTCTGATAATCGTTTCACGAAACTGTTTCATCGTGGATTAAAAGAAAACTACAAATGCTTGATGTTTGAAACGATTGTATTTTGTTAACGACACCATACTTTATTAATTAAAATAAGAATTCGATGGCCTGTAGTCTGTATGTCTTTAGGGTTAGTGCAAAAATATGTGTATTCGAACTTATTGGACACGGTGTATAAGTATATCGCTTTTCTACTTGAGTAACCGACATAGTTCTAAACTTATTAACTTATGATAAGGCTAGCCAATACGCATTTGACGAAAGCCTACGAATGTAGAGATCTGACAATCTCCTCGCGCTAAAAATAATTTATTATGACATATTATCTTATTGTCCGCGTTATTATTATTAGTATAACTCTTATACTAATTTCATTTTGTTATTTAGTTTTGTGTTTTGCACCAAATTAAAAAAAATCGTCTTTCTTTGTTTCTTCCTTTTTTAATTACTAGACATCTGAAGCTTGAATGCTGCCGAGTTCAAAACAATATATGTATAATGTTCCCAGGACAGCGAAGAAAGTCTTTGAAATCTCTAAACAAATGTTCGAAAAGTATCATAGAAAATTAGGTTTAGGGATTATAATAAATATCAGGGGACAATGTCACACCAATTGACCTAGTCCCAATTTAAGCTCTAGGCTTGTATTATGGGTACTAGACAACGATATAAATACTTATATAGAGAAATATATACTTAAATACATAGTAAACATCCATGACTCAGGAACAAATATTCGCGCTCATCACACAAATATCTGCCCTTACCGGGATTTGAACCCAGGACCGCTAGCTTCGTAGGCAGGGTCACTACCAACTAGGCTAGCTCGTCGATTATGTTTTTGAATATCGATTTGCATTGTCTCTACTATTTTTCTTGCAATGTAAAACTGGCCAGGGAATGTTGTATCAATTTACGAAATATAACTCCTAAAACGGTGCTCATTACGAATATAAATAGTTGTAAAATTCAAGATTTGACGACGCGCTGGCCTAGTTGGTAGTGACCCTGCCTACGAAGCTAGCGGTCCTGGGTTCAAATCCCGGTAAGGGCAGATATTTGTGTGATGAGCGCAAATATTTGTTCCTGAGTCATGGATGTTAACTATGTATTTAAGTATGTATTTCTCTATATAAGTATTTATATCGTTGTCTAGTTCCCATAATACAAGCCTAGAGCTTAAATTGGGACTAGGTCAATTGGTGTGACATTGTCCCCTGATATTTATTTATTTATTTAAGATGCAATGCTATGGACGATTTTATGTGTAATACATTTCTAGGTTCATAGATCAGTGAAATGCAGATTTCTGCTCTATTGATGCTCATAAAATTGAATGTGTATGTCGAAAAATAAGTAATGAGTATGACCAAATAGTAATTGTGTACTCAAGTTTAAATAACTATTTAATGTATTAAATCGTGCATAAAGTAATTGAATGATGGAAAGCTGACCAAATCATTAACTGTGTATAAGAATATTTCATTTCTGTTCTGAGTAGATAGTACATGCGGCAATCGCCTTACTTTCACGTTTACAAATGATCATTCATTCGGCTTGATAAAAAGAGTAGTGAAAGCGATATTGAGATGCAAAAAGTAAATGAAAATTCGTGTCACTGACTTTCCTATTAGCTTTCGTGTTTGAAACCGCGGTGATCTTGACCCGCATTCGAGCTGCAAATCACCGGAAATGAGTTTCAGCCAGAGTTCGCGCGTAGATGGCGGCGCGGCGTTAGCCTCATGTCCCCGCGGCGCCCGCGCCGGCGTGCTGGCGCGGCTAGTCGACGAGCGATGTCACTTTCAGCAGTTTATCATATCGTCGACCGCCTTTCAGTACAGACGCATTTAACGGACGACTATATGAAACACTTTATTTAAATAATTACTTCCGGGTACGTGTACGTCCCACGTACGTGGGCCATTTTTCTTTTTGATGCCTAAAAGAGAAATAAAAAAAGACCAAATCCATTTCAAAACATCTCAGGTATCTTAAGGTAATTTAAAAGCAGTCCAACGTTAATTCTTAACTAGATCTCACTTTATATTTTGAATTTTCCCACTATTTTTGTTATTTTTGAATATAAAACACGAATTAGCTGCTCAAATTACCACTTCGTTCTTCCAGTCTCGACGACGCGACGTCCCCCTGCAATAAACGACCACTGCTTTACTACAAAAGCCGTTTTCTTACCCCTCCCCACACAATTTAGTATAAAACGTTATTCAGGTACGCCAATTCGAATCTGAAAATTATGTGCATTTCTCAGATTATCTAGTTTTGTTGAAAATTATGACTTTAAACATTATAATATCACGAGAGATTCTATTAGGCATCGAAAAAGTTAAATAGCCCACGTGCTCGATTGTCTTGATACCCCACTTCCCTGTCCCGGGCCTCTGATTGGACGTTGGCCCTAATCAAACGTATAAAAGTTCAACCAGATGAATTTCTAAAGGCAAAATTAACTTCGCATATTTTTACATCATTATTTACACGATTGTAACAGCAGATATCTCCATAGCAGGCTTTCGATTTTGCTCATTGTACGTGATGACAATACCGCCGTATTGTACATACAACCCAAGAAATTGGGACGATGAGTTTCAGATCAGAACTATGTCGAAACGTACCTGGTGGTATCCGTTTTTTGTCTGACTTTCTACGACGGATTTTTATTTTTTATTTAACTTTTCTCGCCACCTCGTTCTTTAAATTTAGACGCTAATACTTTCCCACATTAAAGTTTAGATGCCGACCTGGTAAAAAGGAACTGTTTATTTTTAATACAACTACAAGTATCTTTGTATTAGATATGTGAAATTGATCGAAAGACTTACTTTGATACTTATTAAATAACAATAAGGTTTATTGTTCTGTTTGTAAGGGTGCGTGTGTTGTTGCAGGTCGCGTGCAGCATGGGAGGCGAGGCGCTGCGCCCGGCGCGGCTGGTGCTGCTGGTCCTCCAGGCTTCCTTCGTGCTCAGTGAGTCACTCTCCTTTATCGCATATACATAGAAAGTTCATTCTACTGTCAAATATATTTTTCTAGGTCAGCGTATATTTTCGTGTGTAACATTATTACAATTCCAAACACGAAACTTTAAGCTAAACCTAAATCGGTCGGTTTGCTATATTAATTGTGGTTTCAGGTCGGATTGCCTTCGAGAAGCTGACTGACGTGGACTTCACGGGTACCGCGTACTACACGGTGCGCAACCTGTCGCTGTACGAGTGCCAGGGCTGGTGCCGCGAGGAGCCCGACTGCCTCGCCGCCTCCTTCAGGTCAGTGCCTCCAGGTCCCCCCGTCCCTGCCACATCATAAAATACTTCCAGATACTACAACTAAAGCTTAATTCGTTTTTCGAGTAACTTAGTGCTTTTCAACTTTAACACCGCGACACCAAAGTAATCTTCTGTTGTGCATGTTCTTAAGCGCTGCTAATAAATGTTGTGAAAATTAACACAAATACTTCCCAGTTATGCTATTCGCGAACTTAATTCATAAAAATCATTTGTGCCAAACTTACTCATAAGATAAACGTTATTTCATCGGATGGGTTCTCTATTCTTGGGCAGCTTGTGCTATAAAATAGAAAATCGAGCCAGCAGCGAGGCCAAGGTTAGGTTTTGTTATGAGGGTCCCGCGTAGCGCTGCGTGGCAGCGAATGTGTTAATAAATTTTAGGGGAAATCCCACACAAATTGCAATCTGGTCCCAATCCTGTAAGGATTATATTGTATTTTGGCTCCTGCCTTGGTCTTCCTCTGTGGGTACTCGACATTAAAATTAAATTAGTCCCACGTTTACTCCGGTGTTATTTTTATGTCAAAATGTATATAGTGTGTGTTACCCAAGTATAAGTACCAATCTACTAGTAAAGCAGCTATCAGAATCGGATAAGAGCCCCTTCCTACAAAAATCTTTTGAAATCTGAATGTGATGAGGGGATCAGTGAGGAATTAAGGGGACACCTCAAGTATTGTAGGAAAACATAGCGATTTTTAGTAACAAATCTAGCATTCAGAAAGTATAACGTGGAAAGTGAAACGTGGAACTGATGATGAAGGCCACAGATGGCAACCGGAACTCCTCATACTGATTTCAAAGGTGGATAAGATATCTCTTATGACGATGACATTCCAGCGGCGTTGCTTGCGGCGAGCTTGAAATATCTAAAAGATTCATATATCAACTAAGAAGTGGGACTACATAAGCTCATTATGATCACTAAAAAGTATAAAATAAAATAAATGTTTTTTTTTAGAATATTCATTTTTTCCGCTTGTTTATGAAATATAGTCACTAAGCTAAGAAATAACTTTATCTTCAATAGCTGATTTTGAGTTCGGTCGTTAGATATTTAATAAAAGTTTAGAAAAAAGTGATTTTGTTGGTAGGTAAATTTCGTTTTTTTAAGTGACTGTTTGGCAAAGGCCTTATCCCACTTTGTCTTATACCATATCGTTATTAAAGCATAAAATAAAGGTAATTCTTATCAATTTGAAAGAAATTTGTCCGTGTAGTTTCTTAATATAATACTTAACTTGATTTATTAAGACCAAGTAGAATAGATGCACACTCTGGTTCTAGAAAAAGTTAATGAATTAAATACGTTATACTTACGAGTACCTAACGCAACGTGCTTTATCCATTAAATAATCATAAAATAGCAAGAAACATGTTTTAGGTCAATTTCCCTTCACTACGGAAATTCCTAGACATTCCAATTCAAGTCAATTCAAGTCTTAATAGCTTAAAAGCTAATGTCATGCCATCATTCCTGTAATGTAATCTGCGATGGCATTACTGTTTTTGTTCTGAGCTCAGGTGGTATAGAGAGACGCTACTGTTAGTGGCATAGATAGACGCGTAGTGGAAATAAAATCAAAATCTCCGTTTAACGATTTAAGTAACGAAAGAACTAACTATACACTCTATCGATTGCGTGACTCAGCAATTTTAAACGGTTAGTGAGCGGTAACTGCCATTAATGTGACGTTTATAATTGTTATTTTTAATTTGTAGTACAAATTTAAAGAACGATATTCAATCAATAAATAGAGCCATCAGAACGTCGACCTTTCGATCTGACCTACTAAGACAATCTGAAGTCGGACGAAACGCATCACATCTGATCAGTGATCAAATACATGATTCGTCATTCTTTGACTGCGGATCACGAAAAAACCGACGTATCAGAGCTCTGAGCACGAACCTAACCCAAATGTCCGAGATAAGCGATCTGATCGAGTCGGAGATTCACTAATTCACGTGCGGCATCGGTTCCAGCATCAGCTGCTATTCGCCGGAACATGTAGTCAACTCTGATTACTTATACGTACGCGTACCTTTCATACACATGACATGTGTACATGCTACGGTAGTTGCTCGCAGCTTGGTTTACGCTATATTTGTTTATTACGTGTTTCTCGGATATTGGTATTTTAGGAATTTCTACTAAAATAATAAACCTACAATGTCATGTCCGTCGCGATCTCTTTTTTAGGGTTCCGTAGTCAAACTAGGAACCCTATAGCTTGGCCATGTCCGTCCGTCCGCAACCTAGCTTAGAGACTCTTAGTAGGTACTCGAAAGCTGTAATTTGGCATAGATATACATATTAGTCACGCCAACAAAGAAGTAAAATAAAATCAAATATTTATGTGATGAGCACGAGTATTTGCTCCTGAGTCGTGGGTGTTTTCTGTGTATTTAGTTATGTATTTATCTATATTTATATAAGTAAGTTGGTCGTTGCCTAGTATCCATAGTACAAGCCTAGAGCTTAGGTTGGGGCTAGGTCAATTTGTGTGAGATTGTCCCCTCATATTTATTATTATTTGTATGTCTTTACCATTCACGGGACTATGGGAGTCCCGGACCTTTGGAAGGCGTACATGGAGCCTTCAAACTATTGAAGTATGCTCTAACGGACAACCAACGGTTAGTGTAGGACTATTTAAGAAGGATGGAAGTATTAAAATAGACTCTATGAATGAACAGATATGTATTGGTGAACTAGGCTATTGATGAAACTACGGCGCCTGCCTGGCCAATGCTAATTACTTTGGTTGAAATGGCAGGCGGTGACTCGCCAACTCAATGGAATGGGCCTCCCGAAATAGCCGCATATACTATATAGCAGCAGGGAGGTATTATTATTATTTTTAGTGTACTTCCCCTACACATAAAGTGGGGATGTATTTTTTTTCTCGTCTTCAAAGATATTGCGAGTTTGTGAAATCAATTTTTCAATTAAGGGATCCGTTTATGAAATATTATGCTTTAAAGCGCAAATTTTTGTTAGACTCCAGTGTGACAGCAAAAACTACACATACTAAAAGTCTGAAAAATATCTTCAATGAAAGCGCATATAACGAATTTAAAAGAAAAACTATCACGCCTAAAGTCTTTAACCCTGCTAAAATCACCTAAGACAGCACCAAATAACTTTAAATAGAGAAACAGTTCAGTTTTTGTGAAGTAACGACTTCGGAATCCTACACTGACCATGGTCAGATATGCTCTTGCCCGGCCTAAAAATGTGGATAAGCATAGTTCACTGCGGGTGTAGCCAAGTACAGAGCCTTATGACCAGCCTGGCTAAAGGCTAAGTAAGTAAGTCCACAACACCCCGCTCTGCAAAACGCCCCGCGTGACGAGGTCGCAAATGTACAGAAACTAATACATATTTATTTAATTACTGATCTACTTAATGCTAATAACATTCACGCAGAAAACGTTTGTAAGCCACGTATTTGATCTGAGGGTGAGAGGTTGTGATGGCATTCAATAACGTGGTGAGGCTATTCGGCTCGGAGTGTGTGCAGTACGACTCGCCCGCATTAGGCGCGGTCGCGGCCGCTAAGGTCGGGCTCGGAATGTGTGTCACTCCACCGCACGTCCTCCGCGGTTCAGGCATTCCAATGCCACGCTCTTGGTTAATAACAATGTGTCTCGAGACTGCTGGCCACAAACCGTGTAAAAGCGGAAACCGACCTCGCCGCGCTCCAAATTGGATAACAGTAAAAGTGATCGCATACGTTTTCAATAGATTATTGCAGACCTCGATCGACAGTTTTCATGACAATTGGCGGTTAATATTTTATTGTACTTTGTTGATATCGATTGTCACGGGTATACTTAGTTTAAGATTATCACGCAGCTTATGACGGTAAGTTGATTTCAATAAAATAAGAAATACTCAAAAAAAAGTCAAAGTTATCAACGAGTTTTTAGAGTTGTTGGTAATTCTGTAGCTCTGCCTACCCCACTCTGGGAATGAAGGCGTGAAGGTATATGTATGTATGTATGTAAGAAATACTCACCTAAGGAAAATAGTTTTCTGTCGGACATATACCCGTGACGCCATCTACCCATGCACTCTCCTATGTGTTTACCGTATTTACGAAACAACTAAAGCTTAGTAGGTATCGCGAGAAAAAAGCAAAAATATTTTTTTGTCTTATTTACAAGCCGTCGGCGAATTCAACTGGATCTTGGTGTTTTATAGCACACAGCAACGGCAGTCACGAACGCTTGCGCTTTCGAAGAATAAACAAGGTTTAACTGGAAGCAAACGATGCGCAAGATGTGAGGCTTGCGGTAATCGCGCAGGTCGTATCGCAAGCGAACAGCAGCCGCCGACTACAAAAAAATAATTGCATCAATCTGAAGCCAAGCGTGTAACAGTATTAGAACGCTAATTAGATTCCTCGAAATCAATTCGAACGGGATCGATCGAAAATCAATTCGGTATTCAATTAAACGAGACGGAACTTTCCCGCACTTTTAATGTAGCTTTGTTACTTATACGGAGTATCCCAAAGAAATAGCTTCCCGTCGAAGAATGAGACGGATGCGGCATTCAATCACTAACTGTTCACCACGATGGTAGCAATTGGCGTCAACACATTCAAGAAAAGTTTACATTACGGTACCGAGCGAGCGAGCACTTCGACTCCCGCGTCATATGTTCACCCGACATTGTTGTAGCGTTACTGAATAAGACGACTTAGCGTAATACCATGTACGGCGCGTACCGCGAAGTGTACTTCGAGCTGGTTAGACGTGTACATCTGGTTGCGTTGGTTTGGTACCACAAGTACTTACAAAAAATATGAAAAAGCTAATACAGTACATAAATTCAGGGACAAAGGCAACCCTTAGGTAGAAACTGCATTGTTCTCTACAACGCGTCCGTATGTCTGAAACGAACATTTTTATTGGGATCATGACCCCCTATCTTGTTTGATAATCTGATGCTGTCAAGGAACTGATTACATCTTTTCTTTACGACCGCTGCCCGTAACTGTTGCAAATAGTTTGTGAAGATCCGATTGGCTTAACTGTTTCGAATCCAGTAATTGTTATCGCCAACGGTTTAACTGGTATGAAACAATGATTATGAACGGCGCTTTTTTGAATAATTTTGTGAACATTCTTTGTAAATATGACGATTAGTTCACTTATCAAGTTAAATATTTGATGATGAGAGTGATAGTGTTTGTAGAGCGCCGACTTGCAGTGATGGATGCGCGGACGCAGCGCCGGCGCTACAGCGAGCGCGCACCGCCGCCGGCTAACGGGCGGCGGCGCGGCGGCGTAACTGCGAGAAAATGGCGGCGCATATATACCAGCCAATTTAGCCATAAACGTAAACGTAGCATTGTAAAGCGCTATTAAGTAAAGCTTCCAAGTTACAATGTTATTTTGAAAGTTTCCTGTTGTTCCTATAATTATCGAGTATTAGACTTTTCTGTGTTTCGGTTTTGAACTAGATTTTTACTGATGTTATATTTAAAAAATGCACTATTTCATGACTAAGATTGGTTTATGTAAAAAATAAATTAAGGAACACGCGCTTGAATAACTTTTGTTTTAGGTACTCGCAGAAATCAAAGTCACAGTAAAATTTGTTACTTAGAGCGTTCGTTCTGTATAATTAATATTTCTAAGGCAGGCCTGAAGTAGTTCATCGGTATAATAAGCAACGGCAGCCGGTGGCGGCAGCCGCCTGCAGCGCGGGTATCGGTCGTAGATCAGCACTCAAACCGTTCGGGTACTGCATTTAATCACAAATCCAACAATTTAGTATAGAGTGGTAAATCGACTAGCTTCCGATCGAGTGATCGCAGGCGCGATAGCTGCATCTGATAGGATACAAATGCACCATATCTTTGTCTATTCATTCTCAGCAAAAGTAGAGCCGCGGAGGGATTGCTTTGTTGCACTGGCTTTCTCTTTCCCGAATAATTAGATATTACACATATTTGTACTATGTAGTTAGAGGCCTACTTTCAAACATTACATCCGTATTTGAATTAACAATTAATATTCGGAATCTCTGGTAGTTGCCGGTCAGGGAGAGTATGAACCAAATAACATTCACCATTACAACAACATCGAGTGCCTAGGTATGTGCATACTCATCTTACGAGAGGTGGAAATGAAGCGAGGCGTTCGGAAACCATGTCTATCTCCCATATAATTATTGCTTTACGGTTCGAAAGATTTATTACTCCAGTTGTGAAACCGAAATGATATTCGATATAATTAGTTGGTTTACGAATGTACTTTCTTAAGGTTAAATTATTTAAGGTTAGCCTTTACCTGCGGTTTTGTCTCTGTAAAATGGGATTTTTGATATTGGCTAGAGAACTGTACATTTTCTCGAAGTGTAACGTAACCTATATGGTAATCCACTTCACATCATATCGGCATGTTTTTTTTGCATATGAAAGAGCGCCAACACATCTCCATCCACAAACTTTCACAAATATCATTCATACATAATAATAAGTCTGTAGAAAAGTAGTTTCTGTACTTGCATTTTTCTTTGGGAAATCTATACGAGTAGGTAAAATAAGTGAGGGGGGTCTACTTATACATTAATAATCAAGTTGAACTAAACGGATTTCTATAAAAAATATTGTACAGGTAGATTATGAATGACCCTGGTCAACATTTATGGACTAGTCATCTCAAGTAAAGTAAAATACACTCATACGTATCCAGGACAAAAACGTCCTGACCCTATTTTAATATCATACATTATTATAACTTTCCAAAATACAGGCCTTGCCTAGTATAGAGATAAGTCTTTATCAATTATTATTGTGCAATTAAGAACAGTTTACTTTAAGAACTCAAAATAATCTGTATCTTCGTGTACAATCTTTTTAATTTTAAATAAATAGTGTTCAATAAATTCTGCCATACTTTGTGGGGTTCCGTATCCCAAGGGCATGGCCTCCCAACTCGAACAACGTATAATTATTACTTTAATAAACTCATAGATGGCGTCACAGGTATCGAGCGAAACATTTGAATCAGTAATCGTGAAGATTGAATGATTTTTGCACCTTAATAAATTCAACGTACCTTAATTACATCAAAAACATCCTTCTCTACATAAAGTAGGGTATATTTTATAAGTTTCATAAATGCAACAAATTTTATATTAACTCCATCTAACTCATAAAAAACTTATAAGCTTTCAAGCTTGCTACGACTTATTAGGTACTGTCACTAGATGGTGCCATCACGGATCGCGAAACTACTATGCACTCACAGACCCCAAGCGTTTCGTTTTTACAAATTCTTGTTTGATGCGTAAAATCAATACTCAAAATACTTCTTTTATATTAAAAACAAAAAAACAGTAGAGAAAATAATGTCTTGACGAATATAAATGAATATTACAAAATACTGTTTTGGCGGTTTCGGTGTATTAAAATGTTAGTACAAACACGGAACAAACAACGTGCTATCTTTAACCATTGAAGTATCAAAACGCGCTCACAGTTTGTGTACAAACATTTAAACTACACTCGGCGTCAAAAAAATCGCACCTTTTGAAATTTTGACTTCAAGCGAATAAAGCTCTTAACTTATTTATTGTACCCTACCAATATTAGTATCATTTGAAAGCAGTTAATAAACTTTAAAATCGGGCCAAATTGACCTTGTGTGCGTCTCCCGCACTGGAGGTGGACGTGGCCAGGGGTCCCTGACTGCTCATCGGTACATCACAGAGATCCTGGAGAACCACGTGGTCCCGTATGCTGGTTTTGTCGGGCCTGAATTCACATACATGCACGACAACGCCCGCTCTCATACGGCGTTGATTGTTCGGGACTACCTGGATCAGGTTGGGATCCCCGTGATGCAGTGGCCAGTGAGGTCCTGACCTGAACCCGCGGTGCGGTCTCGTGATACTGCCCCTGCCACCCTTGAACAGCTTCGGGACGCCGTCGTCGAGGAGTGGAGTGACATTTCTCAAGAACGCATTGTAACGTTGGTGAGGTCAATGAAGGATCGCATGGAGGCTGTAATTAGGGCTAGGGGAGGTAACACTAGGCTTTAAGTTTAGTTTTAAGAATTTGTTTTACTGTATTTTTTAATTTTGTTATGTTTTTAGATTGTGTAATTTTGGCGTGAATAAATGTTTTTCCTCTTTTCATGAAAAACGTTTTTTTAAAGCTTAGTAATCATTATCACATTTTTATAAATTAAAGGATTCAATAACCTTTAAAATGAGGCCCCACACTCATACCTTATCTTAGATTTAATAGGTTTATAGCTGCTTGAAGTCAACATACCAAAAGGTGCGATTTTTTTGACGCCGAGTGTATAACTTTGTTTCGTTGGATTCGGATAAAGTTGAAGTTGAAGGCGATATTTCCTTTTTATGTAAATACGCACGCTTAAATATGCTCACCAAACTATTTTTAACTTATTCTTAATTCTCATGTAAGTGAATTGTAAAATTCTTATGAGAAAATAAATTCTTTAAACCTAATAAACCAGTTATTTTTACCTATTGCTTTTATTTATTGTCAGCAAAAAACTTCCCAAACATGTCATTAAAACTTTCCTATTTTGTCCTGGACATCATTAATCAGGGCAGATGTTCCTATGAATTAATAAAACGCTACTACAATGTCACCGGTAGGATTGGCTACTTGACAGTTGTAACAATTAAATATAAAAAGTGTTGAATATGGTAGTTTACACTAAAAAAATAACTGCACATATTTTTATTTGCAATAAAAAATATGATAAGTACTTTATTTTTGGAAAATAACATCGTCGTTTTTTACCCGTGGCTCCAATGAACCCAAATGCTAGCGGCCATGACTGATTTACGTGTGACGTCACTGCAGCCTAAATACAAAGTTGTCAAACATCTCCGTAGTAAAAATAAACGACTCGAAAGCTTACCATAATTGTATTCGTGAGAAGTCGCACTAAATGGAGGCGGGATATTTAAAGGCAGATAGAGCAAATCTGCCAAAAGTGGACAGATGTTAACTTCGAATCTCGACGTGCCAACTGCAACCACTTCTTTCGATGTTGAGCATTTTTAGGAACGTGTATAAATAATTTTTCAGGAGTTTTGATCGTCGTACTTCTACACATTGGTACGGCACACGTCTTATAATTAGACATTTTCACAAAATATATTTTTAAAACTATCCTTTCGCTTAAGTTGGTTTTATAATAATTCGGTTCGTTGTTTTATGTGTAGTGACGTCACCAACGACAAAAGTCACGTGACCTACCGTTTACGCGCGTATTTCAAATTAATTTCCTTATAAACGTGTTTTGTCTAATAATTAACATTTTTTCTAGAAAAAAAATATTGTGAGATGAATAAAATAAGCAAACGCACATTTTAAAATACTTTTCTGAAAACTGTCAAGTAGCCAATTATAGCCATTCATTACATATTAGTTTGAATTCAACAATTTTCTTGACGTCTCATTCTTGAAGTCAATGCCATCTGGTGATACGTTACTAAAACTATTAGGTAGGCTGCCTGCCAGCATCCAGTGGTGGCTCAGATACGGCATCTACTGGTGTAACTACGGGACTAAAATTGCCTACCGAATTGCCTACATTAGGACGGCACGCTTTTGCTGTATGAGATTGGGTATCTGTACTTGTATTCTGTTATCTGTGCCCAAGGGTCATTCCAGCTGTCTGTCGGCGGCTGCGCCGTGTGCGCCGTAATAGGTAGAAGGAAGAGCGTGTATTTCTATTGCCGTTTTAAAATAACGTTAAAAATTAAAGGGGGACCCTTTTTTAAGCCTTTTCAAAGTTGCTTATCATGTTGTTTTTTAACCATATACTAACTGCGAGTAGCATTACGCCTCCATTCCGCTTTATGTAAACCCATCTTGTTTCTGTATAGTAATCATATTGACAACCTCATGACAGCTCTAATTCACTTGAAATTAAGAGTTGCCATAATGTCAACAATATGATTACAAGTAGGTACGATATAGAAACAAGACGGGCTAAAACCAACTGGAATTGACCCCAGACAATTGCGTAGGTACACACAGCAACACATCTAGCTATACACTTCAGAAATCTGAAATATTGCATGAAAGAGAGTCGCACTAGAATGCATAGAAGTTGACATAATACACATATATACATCTCTTTCTTTTTCTCTCTGCTCTGTCTTTAATGGTTAGTTAGGTGTGATGTTGTGTGTACGATGATTTGCATCCTGCGATAGATAAAAATTGCTCAGTTCCGGTATGTGCAATTTTTAATTTTATATTATTTGTATAGGCTTGTAGTAGGTACTATTAGGCGATGGGCTTGCAACCTGTCACTAATACGCTGGTAACATCTTAGCCTATTTGTGCAGATTGTGGTTACTGAATTGTCAACAACTTTTTGAAGTTGTAATTCTGTAGCTCTGCCACTCTGGGATTACAGGCGTGAATGTATGTATGTATGTATGTATGATGTCCGAGATGGAGGTTCAACATACGTCAATAAAATGGTACTAACAGATTATTTTTACAAAGAAAAATAAAGGAATACTTCTGCTTTATATTAGCATCACAACTTTAACCTTACCACTGATTTAATTTACAGAGCTCCTGTGAAGTTAAATTAAATACAAATGTCGAGGCAAACCGGTAAACTGCCCCGTTAGCCGCGAAGTGTAACGCGCTGCGTAACAATTTAATGTCGTTTAATTCCCAAGAAAACATGCTGCTATGCCGAGTGCAGTGGGCTCCCAGCTAGTTGCTACCTCGCTGGTACCCCTCTCGAATAGTTGTCGTATAACTAATAGGGCCATGGCGCCTTCATCATAAAGGGTTTTATCCTTTTCATCGAGTAGGTATATGGGCGTTTTCACTAAAAAGTGTACCCAATTAAGGACTGAAATTAAGGAACTTTAACTTAGTCAGTTTTGTGACGAAAATTAGCTATACATTGCGGCCGTCAATATATAGCTAATTTTCGTCACAAAACTGACAGAGTTAAAGTTCCTTAATTTCAGTCCTTAATACGGTACACTTTTTAGTGAAAACGCCCATATAACAGCTTGGGTAGAAGAAACAAAAGTACCCTATGCTAAACAATAAGCCTCTTTACCACTTTATCTTATTTATTAGTAGACAACCCCTTAAGTGACCAATCTGAAACATGTTTGAGGCACGCTCTTCTGATTTACAATAGTCACCCTACATTTAAATTTACAAACAATTCAACCGCTGTACATATTTAAATGTAATTATTTATTGATTGTCACATTTTCAGGTTAGAAATATATACTATTATAAATAAACTTTAATTTGTGCTTATCAATTGTGGCAATCTTTGGAATGGTTGATGGAACTTGGAAATCATACATATTAAATATTATAAATACCAACTGATTGTTCTATAAAACGAATGTTAAGATCTTGGATAATTTAAATATCTTAGTATCTATTCCTTTAAGTGTGTAAAGGACCGTGGGCGGCGGGACCAGGCGGGAGCTAGTCTCGCTCGTAAATATACCAGCCCTGGGCGATTTCCTGCACTGCACAAGCAATTACTCCTTTGATGCCCTCGCAAGGATAATAACATTACTAACACCTTTCAATCATTAATACGCCGTTTCCTTCGCCATTCCCGGTGCATGTTTTATAGATAAACTATTGGCACACACAGCACCGCGCTCGCTGTATTCCCATACAAAATGATCTCGATGACGGGTCCTGGGCTCTGAAATTGTAATCGTTAAAGTTGCCATAAAAATATTATTGCCAGGAAAAAATAATGGTTTAAAGCTTCATAAAAAATGTATAGAAGGCAATCACCATTTTTACTGCTTCACATTTTTATACATATAGGTATACCTACTAAAAAATAGTAGTTTGACATTTCAGTCACAGGAGTAATAATTAATAAATTAAGTTATTGTTTTGCCATGTACAAAAAAATGCTTGTAAAGATTGAGAAGTCAGTAGATGGTTAAGTTGTTAACAAATAGACAGGATAACACTAATATCATGCATGGCACTATCGAAGCATTGCTTAAAAGAAGGAAGGGCTCGTAGGGTGTTTTAGCAAATTAAGGCCCGTCGACAATCCTGCCGTTTTTAAATTGCTTATAATTTCTTATTATGTTATGTAGGCAGTGACTTCATTAACACTTGCTCTTCCTTCGAAAACTAGGGATTCCGGCATTTTAATGTATCAAGCGGGTCAAGTAACTGGAAAAAACAATATTGCTTAGACAGTAAGTAGGTACGAGTATTTAATTAGTAGACCTAGATATTTTCCTAACACGAACAACGTGTTGTTAGTGCTTGACACAATAAAAACATCGACAATCCTGTTATCGATAATTACCACTTCAATATCATAAAGCGATTTTCACTGATTTATGTAAAATATTAATTATTAATAAATTTATAGTTTTGATATTAATTTATCATTCTTATTTTAATTTTTAAAACGCACCACATTGTTATATGAATCATAAGACATATGATTGTATTTTTTTTCCGGTTAGGTACGTCTATAAGTTTTAGGACATTGTGAATATTTGCTTAATAACTATCATACTCGTAATGATGTACAATTATTTCCTCTATGAAGATGAAGAGGTGGTTATCGATAACAGGATTGTCGATGTTTTTTTTGTGTCAAGCCCTAACAACACGTCGTTCGTGCTAGGAAAATCTCTAGGTCTATTAATTAGGCTTTTTAAGGATGACTTTGGAAATTGTAGATATATAAACACGTCTTTATAATATGATAAATATTTAAGTGATAATTCGGGCGCCACCACTGTTTGGAATACAGTTACATATATAAATCTTAAAGCATTTTTTATGCATCGAAGCTGCTTTGTGATAATTGAAAATGTCAAGTGTGTTGAAGAATAGTTTTCGCTCGCGAGCTACCGATGATGAGGCCGAAGGCGCGATCGCGGTACTCCCCGGTGTCCAGTGGCCCGATACTTCCCGGGGCAACGCTCTCCCGCCTATTCCCGGTATTCGTCTCTCACGTGTCCCGGCAAAATGCTGCGAATGAGCTATTTCTTATGTTCCGCCATGATCTCTCATAAGAACCGTCGCAACATCTGGCGGCGGTGACGCTCGCCTGATGACTTCCTACCTTGTGCAGGCATATTACTTATGGCAAGGATGAAACTACATAAACTACTACCTTCTGAATTAGTATTAATTTTATACAATTATTTTCCATTCATGACTGAAATAAAACGAATTTGAACACATTGCCCTCAATAAAAATTAAGGATTTCTCGTCTTTATGCTAATTTACACAGCAATTAGAAAAAGTAGGACAAATTTAAGTTATCGTGTGATTTCTAAATAGTAAGAATAATATTCCTTGAATTCTAGGACGTGTGTATAAAATATTTATGTTTACAAATTCAACCGGTTATCAAAAATTAAGCTATTTGTATGCAGAATATAAATTGATAACCTGTGTGTTTTTGCTAGCCATACTAATGAAATTGAGATTAAGATACGGTATGTCTTTTAAATATATTTTTCATAATATGTTGAGATGATACGAATCATGATATGATGTTAGGTGCCTAGAAATAACGGTTCTTCTGCTTGTCACCAACCGGACGGGAGCATGGTGCCGAATACGATAAAATATAAAAATATGGTCACTAAACTTGATTCCTTCAGGTACTCACCAAAGAATTGAATATATTACAGTAGATACTCATAGAACACGATGATACGGAAGACCATTTTTTGTAAACTTGTTTATATTTTTACGTAAAATCGTCGGGTTTCTACAATATTAACAGTTTTTTTTATTAAATCATCACAGGTACTAAAGTAGCTACATTTTATAATCAAAGGGTTAGGCTAAATGATTTTTCCGTAAAATGGCTGGGTTTAATCAAAGCATGTTGGTAAACTTCCAGCAAATTAAAATAGTGACATCCAATCAAATTGACTTTTTATAAACTGGTGGGATCAGCCCAATGACTCGATCTGATTAAAGGAATGTGTTGACTTGACTGTCGTATCCCATGTAACGACCGAGGTGTTTGTTGCAGCTTCGTGCTGAACCCGCTGACGCCGGTGCAGGAGACCCGCTGCCTGCTGCAGAACGACACGCAGGCCAACAACCCCATGGCCACTCCACAGGTACCCACTGAGGACATTCGGAAGTATTAAGCTATCGAAAAAAGTACTTGACGTGGAACTTGTAGTTCTTTACCAAAAAGGGATTGAAAATGTTAAGGAAAAAGTAAATTGATTGCAAGTATAGTCAGCAAATACATTTCTAGGTGACAGTGGAACTATGTCAAAGAGACGCAAAAATTTAAATTGTGAAAAATATGTAATGAATTGATAGATTACAATGATAACGTCACTTTGATATGGTCCCGTTGTGATCCAGAAATCCATTTGGTTAATTGTAGGTAGCTACAACGTAAATATTTATACATTTTAATTTTCTGATTGTCATTTAGAGTTGGTCGCTTGAAATACACAAAAAATAAGCAAGATGGTAATTTGGATGGATGTTGGATGACAAAAGGTAGACGCATAATCTTGATTGGTAAAGGATTGACTTCTCTAAGCCAGTCCTTGCCCATTCTTCAAAACGGCCGAGTAACGTTTTCAAATTGGTTGAGACGTCAGAGATTCAAATGTGTGTGTTAGACTACAAAACAACAATTCTTGTTCTTAAAAGGCAATGAGCAAGAATTCACAAATGAGACGCTTTCCTAAAGCCCCGGTATGGAAAACAACGACCGAGCTAAAATGTGGCTGGGGTACTTATCGGTATCGAAGCTTGTACCCATTAGACAAGAGTCGAGGAGAACGGCTTGCGGCACCACGGGCAGGCTGCTTATTTATGACTAGAAACAGAAGTTAGTGAGAATCGCTTTTGCGTAAGACTCAACTAACCCTCGGCTGATGTTTGTGAATATTTAGTAGGCAAGTAGTGCGCTGGGACCGTTTGGCATGGGTGTGATTGGTGTGAATAATGATAATTGCTAGGAACGTAAACCAATGATTACGAGTATTTTGAAATCCAACCAGGTGATTTACCTCAACCCACGAACACACGTAGGCGTTTTGATGTACAGTTGAATCTAATGAGATGTAGACATTAATATGTATAAACATAAAATAGGCAAGACTTATCGCAAATGTGCTTTATAGAATGCGTCCTCTATTACTTAGGCACGCAGACCGATACAGGGCTCAGGTTAATAGCCAAATAAATCTCTCGTTAGATAGCAGACAGCATTCCCTCCGCTCTGCCAATTAGCCCGGCGATGCTGCGATCGGATTAACAATTCAGATTAAATCGGTCAACCAGTCTTAGGGGAATCTAAGCAGAGATAGAACATTGTAACTGTTCAAGCTATAAGTGAGACAGTTTAACCGCTTTTGGACCTAATGAACAATCGTGGGTACACAAATTTACCGTGCTAGGGAGCGTACCTTTCACGATCTATCTTTAGATGATCTAGTAAAAGTAAGGATTAATTTGTTAATTAGCACTATTCCAGTCATTAGTTAAATTAGACAAATCACCTGAGTGTTATTTTTAAGTTTTATATTGTTACTAACTATTACCGGCGACACCGTCCACGTGGAAGCTGCTTGTTTAACCCCCCCCACCCTTGGTGCAGCGGTCGGTGAACACGTACTACATGGTGAAGCTGCAGGTGCGCACAGAGAGCGTGTGCCTGCGGCCCTGGGCCTTCGAGCGCGTGCCCGGCAAGTCGCTGCGCGGCCTCGACAACACCATCATCTACACCTCCACTAAGGAAGCCTGCCTCGCCGCCTGCCTCAACGAGGTAAAATAACTCTTCTTATTATACACATTTGACTCATTTTATACAGGAACGCTCCGCAATGTAATTTAACGTTTATCTATTCAATTTATATTTTATGGTTTTACCCTAATTGCACTCCAAGATACAGACAAAGTGCATTTAAGATATATTGTATCTACCCGAGTTATAGGGGCTTTGGTGAGGTGCCTTCTATCTATTATACGTATTACGTGCGAGGATTGGTACTTCATTGACTCCTTATATCTAGTCAAAATCATTTGTTTTTCATATGCGCCATTATAAAATCGTGTAATTCGATTTTTAATCTTGATAGTTATTACAATCTGTGCATTGCTCAATATAATCTGGAGATAACAATAGTGAAACCATGTATAACTATATCACATAACCTCAATACATCTATTGATTTGTTTAAAATAGGTACGAGTACATATTATTAAAAATAGGATCAGGTTCGTTATTTAGTGAGACCTATTCAACCTTGAGGATCTCAAATAAAAACCAAAGAAAGAACTTTGAAGTAGGTATAATGGATGTAAGTGAGTAACGGGAAGGTGGTGTGGACAGAAGCGGTTCCCGTGCCGGTCGGCGGAGTACGAGTATGGCAGCATGCGGTGCGCGCTCAGCGACTCCGACCGCCGCACGGCGCAGCACTTCGTGCAGCTGGTCGACACCCCCGGCACCGACTACTTTGAGGTAAACCCACTTTATTGCAAGTTCATTTCAAATTTTAAACGCCCACCGAGGCGTGAGAGTTGCCCCTTCTGTCAGTCTAGTCTCCGTTTAATACGTGTACAATATAATAAAACAAAAAAACTCGATCATGCCGAAATGAGAACGATCTGTATATCATGGTATTGTCATTGTGTGTAATTGGTATGATTGCATGTGTTGTTTGGTCGTGCAGAACCTGTGCCTCAAGGCGTCGCAGGCATGCAAGGGGCAGCGCGTGTTCACAGCGCCGCGCGTGGGCGTCGCGGAAGACAAGGTGGCGCAGTACGCCGGGCTACACTACTACACGGACAAGGAGCTGCAGGTGAGCGAACCTGTGCTTTAGGAGGTGCAGGCGAGCCTAGGGCCGCGCGGGGGCGTCGCCGAGGACAAGGTGGCGCAGTATGCCGGGCTACACTACTACACGGACAAGGAGCTGCAGGTGAGCGAACCTGTGCTTTAGGAGGTGCAGGCGAGCCTAGGGCCGCGCGGGGGCGTCGCCGAGGACAAGGTGGCGCAGTATGCCGGACTACACGGACAAGGAGCTGCAGGTGAGCGAACCTGTGCTTTAGGAAAGTGCAGGCGAGCCTAGGGCCGCGCGGGGGCGTCGCCGAGGACAAGGTGGCGCAGTCCGGCGGGCTACACTACTATACTAACAAGGTTTTAGAGGTAGCGAATGTTATTCCTTAATAGCAAAGATTTTAAGAAGTACGAATACGTTGCAAAGTATTGACAATTTGAAGGTTAAAATTCTAAAGACCATCTTTGTGACAAATAGGTACAAACACATTGTCTAACTGACCACATTATCAAATCTGGCAATTGAATGAGGACAATGAGGACCAGTAAGTCGATTCCTCGAAATTGTGTCTGAATTGAGCTTCAACACGAGTTGAAAGCACTCCCCTGTGTTCGCACGTGACAGACCGCTTGGTTCAGATATTATAATGTTGAGCGCTTATTTTTTGTAGGTCGTGCTACTCCTAGTTTAAAAAAAAAACGATTTGCGACAGCGAAATTGCATTGTGCGATCCTTTTAATACCCCTCGATGTAGAGCAGCTCTCTAGATGGTCACGATTAAGATTCATATATTTCAAGTAGCGCACAGATATTTATCGCTATAGGTAAATAAACTTTATACATTATCCATTTTGTAGCCTTCTATTGAAGGTTTTATTTGTAGAACTTTAATGATACACCCTCCGACATATAAAAGTTACGTTTAGCTCCGGGGAATGTTCTCCATGACAGGCTAACATTAAAATATAATCAACACTTAATACTTACTTGCACTTCCAATACTAATTAATTAGTACTAATATAATATAATAAGTATAGGTCTACCAGAATCTCATGAAAAATTTAAAAGTAAAAAGAAAAGGATTTTGATATGGCAATGTTGCCTTGCCAGTCTTGTCACTTGTCATTTCAAATTTCGCGGAATGAATGGTTTGTTTATTTTTACCGAAATAAAGTGCTTATATTCGAGAAATGTCTAAAAAACCATTACGATCGCAAGCCAGAAATATTGTTTACCATGTTTACAATAAAATATGTGAGGAAGGAGGTGTTAGTGAAACACAATCTGCAATATTTAATCGTGTTTTTCAATTGACCGGTAGCGTAGCCAAATAATATTGATACTTCAGTTACATATAGACGATGTTACTTATTTATATTAATATTGTATCATATAATTACAGGAGTATCTCGTTCCACGGTAAGACGAATAGTGGAAGAAGGCACGACGCATGATGGTGTATTTTCAACACCAGGGAAAAATAGGAAAGGAGGATGTAAAATAATTAATTTGGACGAAAAAAAAAAATTTAAAAAAAATTACACTGTTCGAAAAGAAATTCCAACAGTCGCAAAATTATTAAAAGTTTTGCAAGAGGACATTGATTTTAAAGGAGGGAGAGAGTCTTTAAGGTTAGAGAAACAGCATTAAGTTATTTAAATAATGTAATGAGATATGGGGCTAGGAGACGATCCTGCTTAGTGCATCCCTGCATTTCCAGCGGGCTGTGCTGTGCGTTGTTTTGTCATTCAGTTAATCACGGAAGTCTTTTAAATTAAGTTTTTATAGATAAATTGTATTTAGTTACTTTTAAATATTTTTTCAGGGTCATACTTACAAAAATTGGTTTCGAATATGTAAAATGCCAGTCGAAAAGGACACTTTTGATGGAACGCCATGATATAAAAATTCAAAGACACAAATACTTAGAGCGTATGAAGCAAAACCGTGACGCTGAGGAGAATAAAAAATTAGATGTTATATATTTAGATGGAACATAATATATTCACTCTTCGTGCTCCGTCCAAAAGTGTTGGCAAAGCCAAACTATACGTGGTCCATCAAAGGAAATTTCACCTGGATCACGATGGATTATTGTACACGCTGGTGGGCAGCACGGTTTTGTACCAAACTGCGGTTTGGTGTACAAAACAAAAAGTTTATCTGCTGACTACCACCACGACATGAATAAAGATAACTTTACCAAATGGATCACAGATAAGCTCATACCAAATCTGACAAAACCTTCCCTCATAGTTATGGATAATGCAAGTTACCATTCTGTGAGGTTGAATAAACCACCTACTCAGGCCAACCGAGTCTCTGATATCAAAGAATGGCTCAGTACAAATAATATCAATTACGATGATCGCTGGCGTAAATGTGAATTACTCGAAGCAGTAAAACAAAATAGATCAGATCCCATCTATGAAATAGATGAAATATTAAAGTCGCGTGGTCATGAAGTTTTGAGGCTTCCTCCTTATCACTGTACTTTAAATCCAATCGAGCTGATTTGGGGTATCATGAAGCAAAAAGTTGCAGATAAAAATGTAAATAGACCTGCAAGTGACATAAAAGCATTGACGGAACAAGCTTTCTTAGAAATTGGTGAAAATGAATGGCACAGATGCTGTCAACACGTAGAAAAAATTGAAAGTGATTTCATGCACCAGGATAAAATTATCGATGTAATGGAAGAAAGATTTATAGTAAACCTGTCGCCCTCATCATCCTCTTCATCTGAAGAAGAGCCAGAAATTCAGGAGGAGTATTTAGAGCTATATTCGAGCGACACCTAGCTACTACTCTCTTCTTATACATCATACATTAGATCACGCCGGTTTCCCAGAGGGTTAGGCCAGGACCACTTTTTCCCGGTTCTCTATCGTTTGACCGAATTTTAAATGCAATAATTTCATTTGCCCGAATTTCAAAGGACATAATTTACATGCCATAACGATCATATGCCATAATATTCATTTGCTATAAAGGCATTTTTTCTGAAATCGTGAACTATTCAGAATTGTAATAAAACAAACCTAACCTTACCTATTGGGCTCTATACGATGGCATTTAAAAATTATCTGAAAAGTTTACGATTTCAGTTAAAATGTCTTCATGTCAAATGAAGCTATGTTATGTGATATTATGGAAATGAATATTATAGCCAGTCACCATTATAGCAAATAAAATTATGAAATATGAAGGGATTTCCTTTTTTCTACCTGCTACGATCCTGACAGATCTCTTTGTTCCTTCCACATTCATCCATCGAGTCATACATGCCCGTCGGTTTTGGATACTTAAGATTTGGCTTATTTCCAGTATTTCTCCAATTTGATTCGACAAAGTACGTCTGGGGTGACCCCTTCTGACCCTTCCACTCACTTTCGCTCTGTTTATCTGTTTCGTCAATCTTTCATCCATCCTTTCCAAATGACCGAACCATCATCCATCCATCCATCCATCTCTTCTTATATAATATTATAATAATGTTATGGCATGACATGTGATTGTTTTATTTTTATTAAAACTGCACCGAGCATACACGTACGTCCAGTACGTCGCTCTCATTCTTAATATTTTCCTAATTTGAAGAGGGACACTTGTATTTCAACTGAATACACACCCTATAAAAGATATATACCTTCACGCCTGTAATCCCAGGGTAAGATAGGCAGAGCTAAAGAATTACCTACAACTCTACTCTACTCTAGTCTAGACAACATAGCTTAATAAAAGTTGACCTACGTGTAATAAACTTTACGAAAAAACCTGCAAAATTAATAAAAACAACTTTTGTACAATTTGTATTTAATCATGCAAGAATAATAACAAAGAGGGATAGTTTACATGTTTTATATATTATAAAGATAAAGATAAAGATAAAGACATTTATTCAGTAAGTAGGCCGCACGGGCACTTTTACACGTCAAGAATCTACCAGAATAGTTCCCGAGAAAATAGCAATAAAAAACTTCCACGTATAATAGATAAAGCCTTATTGTGCAAAATGTGGTTACAGAATTAATTATCAACTCTTTTTTTGTTTTTACAATTGTTGGTAATTCTGTAGTTCTGCCTACCCCACTCTGGGATTATAGGCGTGAAGGTATGTATGTATGGATTTAATTGGGGAGAATTCAAGTATCACGACCTTTTAATCCTATTTCCCCAGAGTTGCTAGCTACAAATTTTAGTTTCCCTTTTTTTCATGAGATTCTGGTAGACCTATATTTATTTTCTTTATAACGCCGAATCTGCATAGGTATTGCTGCAATTTTATAGCATTATCTAGAGTAAGATTTTATAAACGTATTGCTTGGGTAGGTACCTACTCATTTAAGAAGTATTTTTTATGATACCAGTTTACAGACTTTCACATGTTTTTAGTATTAACTGAAATTGTTAATAGAAACTTAAAACATGAGAAAGTTTCAACGTTTTATATATTTTTAAAAGACGTGAAATAGGTACATTATGGAAACTTCAAGTGCGTCTCCCATCGCATGCCACAATTAAGTTCCAAATTGAAGTAGTGATGAATATGCAGGTGACGTCAGAGGCAGCGTGCCGGCTGGCGTGCGACATTGAGTCGGAGTTCCTGTGCCGCTCGTTCCTGTACCTGGGCGCGCCGCACTCGGCGGCGTACAACTGCCGGCTGTACCACCTGGACCACCACACGCTGCCCGACGGGCCCTCGGCCTACCTCAACGCCGAGCGCCCGCTCATCGACGACGGAGAGCCCATCGGGAAGTACTTCGAGAACTTCTGTGAAAGTAAGTACCTAAGAATCTACACTTAATATTACAAAGAGGAAACATTTGTATTTTTGTATGGTTGTCAAAAATAAACTAAATTATTAAAAAAACAAAAACCCGACCGCAAAGTAAACAAACTACTGAAAAGCAAAAAAACAAGCTCTGTAAGCTATAGAAAATTGTAAGAGCAGTGTACTTAATAATACATATAATTACACTACTATTATATTCATATTAACTTGAATTTACTACTATAATATACATATAACTTGAATTTTGGAAAAAGTTCCAGGCGGGGACAAGCTAGTCCAAATGTTTTTTTTTTTTCAAAAAATAGGTTTTGTAATTCATTGCTTGTCTCCGCCCGCAATACCTTTCCCAATATTCAAGTTACATGTATATTTTAGTCTAAATTGTATTATTACGTACATTGCTCTTACAATTTTCTAAATATTAGATACAGAGCTTGTTTTTTTTTATTCCAGTCCGGTTTTAGTTTTTTTAATAATTTAGTTTATTTCACGCTTTTTAGATTTTATTAATAAAAGAGTGGTTTAATTGATTATTAGAAGCAACCACAGATCACAGAAACAAGGGAGATATGTCATGAACGCCAATTCGTACAAGACCCGGTGTCGCCACTTTTAAACATGTGTGCGTCTTACGCTTACGCTCTATTAACTACTACAAAAACAACCTCCTCATAATTGGTTACAGCTTACGAACTAAAAACGCCGTAACATAGTTTTGATAGTAGCAGAAAGTTAAGCTTTATACTAAGTTCTCAAGGTTGAAAAATGCTGAAAGATCGTTTTTTTTCCATCGTAGTTCAGTCACTGAACGTAAGGTAGCGCTTACTCGTCACTTAGCTGCCATCTATGCGACGAGTAATTAATTAGTTCCTCAGAGCTAGATGGCGCCAAGATCGTAGTCCCTATGTTCAGCAGGTTAAGGACTACCCACACACAGCGACATCTAGTTATACTTTTTTCAAGAGGTGTGCGTTTCTCTCCTGTCGTCCACTTAGGGATGCCACAAGGAATGTTTCAAAATATATCGATAAACAATTCAAACTTGTTTGCAACGTTAATATAGGTACTATTCAATTTATAGGCAATAAGTACTATTTTTATTATTTTACTACTAGGTTAATACAATTCAATCATTTAAACTTAATATATTATTGTTAGAATATAATAATATTTTATTAGCAAGAATACGGTTTGCGTAAAATGGATAAGTACATAAGATTTTAAATTTGGAACGATACCTATATTAGAACGTAACAAAAAAATGGCCCAATTTCTTTGGTTAAATTTTCTGGAGCTGTTAAAGATTTTCGTTTTGATTAGTACATAAAAGTCTAAATTGTAAACTTGGACTTTTTGATGTTAATACAAATATACTAATAAAATGGGTTCGGTTGAGTGTCACGTCACAAGATCTCAGTTTGGGACAAACCAGTAGTTTACCGACTTGATTATGTAAACTTTATTTCATAAATGGTACAAATTACTTAAAACAGAAAGATAGACTTAATACTTGGGGCAATCTCTACCATCCAACCTTTAGGCTTGAATCCTTTTAAGAGTGAGTCGGCGCGAGCTGTCAATCAGCGCTGTGTGCAAGCACAGCTCAATACTGAGCCAGAGCCCTTTGCCTTTGTGGTTGGTTAATTTATTTTTATCTTAATTGTATGATTCGCCTACTTATATTTGAATTGCTAGAGTCCTTCGTCGTTCGTTAATATTGTAAAGAAAATTAAATTTTGTATAACGTGAAAATTTGTTAAAATTATTTTTTTTCTGTTTTAAGCGTGTCGTGGTAGTGATAAATAACTAGAACTATTAACACATTGAATTCTATTGATAGCTGTAGAATAAGCCATTTATCGATAGTCGATAGAAATCACGTCAACACAACTTTCACAACCTTACGCTCTGAAATCCATTCAAATATAAAATATTCATTTAAAAATATAAATAATGCTTAAAAACAAAATTTACCGGTGGTAAGTTATGCCCTTTGATTTTATATTAACGTTTGTATTTCGATTTTTGCACACTTTCACGCTACATACAGTCATTTTATCATTTAAACGGAGCTTCTATACTGACAGCGTTCAGTGAGTGACTGTGTCAACGCTTGACACGCCTCGTGCCGATATGGTCAGTTTGACCATATCGAGGCGACACGAACCACGCCCCCATAACATATCTCCCTTGTTTCTGTGATCTGTGGAAGCAACCAATTACAAGCAGAACTCTCTTTCTAGCAAAAGGAGTTTATTACTTAACACTTACGTATATTTTTGAGTTTCCTGTCAAAATGGTAGCATCAAAGTGTTTATAATGCATATATATTTGGAATGGGCTATTTACTAGCTTACATTTGAGACCCATATTGTTAGAATAAAAATACTATTTTTATTGGCGGACGTCATATTCGATATCATACCTAGTTGACAATTTAGACGAATCGAACAACACCTCGCATATGAAAATCCGTCAAGCCGTTTATGGTGCAGCGCGGGCCCAGAAATAGTCATACACCACTTACATACCATACATACATACATTCTGACGAAGTCGGGTAAAAATAACAGGACCATTTTCAAAAACTCTTTCATCATTAGAATGCTACACTATCCCCGGGTTACGTTTAACTTTTCTGCGCAGACGGAGTCGCGGGCAACAGCTAACGACTAATCAATTAGAGCAACCACCATTCGACTGTAACTAGCCACTCCCTCTGCCTGCCTCACCTAGTTCACAGAAAATCTGTCGGTAGAAGTTATCATAAGACGCTCCTATTTTCTGTCATGTGAAAGATATGGACAGATAGAGCTACAATGGTTTGTCTCTTAAGTCTTTTTTGTAGATGTACAAATCAGCCCCAAGTAGTGTTTCCTGTTATAAAATATCAAAATTGTATGATCAATATCTAAAATATCTAAATAATCAATTTTCTAACGTTTAACGTCAGTAAATTAAGGAAACTTTAGCTAAAGCTGCGTGTACATATTAGTCACTTGACATATAATCAAAGATAATAAACAACTTCTAAGTATTTTATTGCTAACTATAATAAAGTTATAGTACGGTATTTTCTGCCCCAGCCTAGCTTTTACTGCCTTCAGCCGTATTACAATGTTAGTTAATGGTTAAGTTATTATCTGACATACTGCATTTGCTCATTTATATATCTTCGTTTTATATCCCCAATACCTATTTTTTTTTGACATTAGCGTTGTAACCTTTTATTAATAATCAGCCCTGCTAGCTTCAATTAATTTGAGCGCCCGTAGGTATTACCAATTACTAATTACTCAAATAATAACTTGTGAGCGGCATATAATAACCAACTGATAAAAGTTTTCCTACAAATATGATTTATAACAAGATATAATTTATAATCGATAACGCAACTTTCTTTAAAAACTAATAAGACCCTTTTTTTTTAAAGACCTCTATTAAGTATCTGCAGTATTTTTTGTCCTGTTTGAATAATGAACCTACGCATATACGAGCACAAGTTTAAATTCCTAATGTCATTCAAGATTGTTTTCAATGCTGGTTGAATATTCGTTTAGTTTTATCTATTGTAGTGCAGCGCCGTAGGATTTAAACACATTTCAAAAGTTTATATAAAGATTCATTGACTGGCCCGGGATTCCGAGGTTTTACAATTTATATACCTTACGGCTCTCCACTATTGATAGAATAGCGGCCAACCATGATACATGATACATATAAATGAGACTTGTGAAATATTTAAATTACCTTCCCTGAGTCGTTGTACGGCCGTAGTGTCCACGGAGCGCGCATTAGCGAGTCGTCAGTGACGTCACCTCGCCGGCGACGACCGGAGTCCCGCCGCGCGTCGGCCTCAGTCGAGGCCACTAGTTTTGCGGCAGCTCACTTGCCGTTTTATTAAGTAATACAGACTATTGCTGCTAAAAAAAAACAACCTCCAGCCTTCCTGCTGCAGATTAAAGAAATACTACCTAGGTGTATACTTAATAACTGCGAAAGTATTTTTAGCTATTTCATATGTTCTCAAGAAAATAAAATCAGGGGAAATAATTCGTGTAGTTTTGTAAATTGGTACAGTTATACTTTGCGGTGTCCAGATGAACATAAAAGTCCTCAAGGATGGGGGGTACCTTTTTCAGATTTTTGCTCGAATCTCAAATATAATATATATATATATATATATTCATTTTTACTCTAAGATCAGATCAAGCTAAGATCAGTACTTTAGGAGCTACAGGGTGTTTAGGTCAACTAGGAGATAAAAGCACACCCCCACCCTTGAGGACTTTTAGTATGTTCACCTGGATACCGCAAGGTACAACTGTACCAATTTACAAAACTACACGAATTATTTCCCCTGATTGCCCATACTCGGCTTAATTAGAACGGGCTAAGTGTTGT
Organism: Acleris emargana; assembly: GCA_927399475.2. Taxonomy (NCBI): domain Eukaryota; kingdom Metazoa; phylum Arthropoda; class Insecta; order Lepidoptera; family Tortricidae; genus Acleris; species Acleris emargana. Next base: position 78,966,495 of record OV656835.1, on the reverse strand, counting down.
ATATTGGGGGTTCTGGTTTTAACAACACACTTTGTTATGTCGATGTTCGTAAAGTATCGGTATTTTGCGTTCTGAGTGGTTCGGAAATCTAGTGAGTCCAAAATTGGTATGGGTAATAAATAATACTCGAGCAATTAGTGCGCTCGCTGTGCACTGCGAGCACTGCCCGTCAGTACTACTTATTAAATATGTGGCATTTGGCGCCGAAATGTAAAATGCTAATGATAGCCAGGTGATCATGACGTGGTAATAATGTTTAGAATTTTCAATACCTACAATTGTCATAAATATATCAGACACTTCCTTGAATGCCGGAGTATATTTAGTGCATGTCCGCTGGAATGCGAATGGGGATACAATTAATATTTTTCTCACGCTAATCCCGCGACGCTCCGCAGACGTGAAAGTAATTTATATGTCACGATACTTCTTGTTCTCAGTATAGACTCGTGATCGAGTCAAACTCTTATTAAGCCGACTCAATATGGCTACCGATGCTTTTTCATATGAAACGCCGGTTAAGAGGTCGTGAGAATAAGAGATAAATAGAGTCCGAGAGAACACGTACACATCATTCGAAAGCTATTACTTACATTCCTGCCAATGTAGAGGCCGGGAATGGCTAGTTTAAACTGGCAGACCGCAGAGTGCAAGACAGGTCTGAGACTGAAGACCACGTTGTGGGTAATAAAAGCTATGTACAGTACAGTAGTCGTGTAGGAATTGCTCATGGGCGGAATCTGGAATCCCCTTGCGGCTTGAACGCCACGGAGCGCGGGGCGCGGCGTCGCGGGACTCGCGGGTTATTTGTCGCGAACGTAATCAGCGCATCGTTAGCGTGAACATGGCTGCGCGCTGGCGAAGCCGCGGCGAGGTTACGCCTCTTGCCGACACATTACCTTTGTTGTTTGGAACTATCAACTATGTTTATCCTTTTATCTGCCGCCGTTTGGCAGTGTTCACGTTATTGTGTTCCGGTGCAGGGATAAGACATTTACAGTCTTGAGATTGCAAATCTATGGGTCTAAGATTTCATTTACCATCAGTTGGCCTGTGTGCTAGTTTGCGTTCTCCGTCCCGTAAAATAAGGTTTTAGTTTCCTCCCCGTAATGCTCGAGTACCTACGTCAAGGGCAAAAATATCTGTACGCTTCCAAAGCGACAAAAATATCTGTACAGTTGAGGAGCTAGAAATATCTGTACGACAATTTTATTCGTTCAGAAATATGTGAGCAACAATGTCAGTCAAATATATGTAGGAAAAAGGTGGCCATAAATATCTATACAGTCAAGGGCATTAATATCTGTACAGCCATCTTGTCAAATACACGGACCTTATTGCTAATGGCATAAAAGTGTACAGATATTTTTGACGTCTTAGGAAAAAGATCACAAGGAATCAGAAAATATTTAGCATACCCTTTACAAGCAACAACCTCTCATTTAACGCTCCACTCCTAAGGATGTGTCGTAGATATAATTTCTTAGACACAGATATTGATATTGATATATTCTCTGACAGCGCGAACAAATTTAAAACCAAATTAATGATACAGCCACTTTTCTAATTTTGCATATTTTTGTCATCTTCACTTTTTATTTACCGAAATGAAATGTAAATGCTGTGTACAATCATTATTGTGTTGTTTACCATTTAAGTGTCATTTGTATAATCTTAATTTTTAATGCTTGGTGTTCAACATGTTATTGTACCTAATAAATAAATAAATATATACAGGGTTATTGGTAAGTCGACCTATTCCCCTAGTACCAAGTAATAGCGATACTGATTATATGATACTTACTCATAGCTCCAATACCTCGATGGTAGTTTGAATCTATGAAGTTAAATTGCAGCGTTACGTTAGCTAACTTTTAACTTAATTACACCCGCAAATACTTACTAATACAACATATTATCGTTAGTTTAAGCAGAAGCCTCATGCCAGTAACACACTGTATACATTATGAGTAATAAATGTTTAACAGAAAGTTTAATATATTTATTTTAAAAAGAGAGAGATACAATTTACAAAGGTCGCTTCACATCATAAAAATGAACGTCTTATCGCCTGGATATTTGATTGTACATACATACACACACACATACTAACAAATACATATGGATATAATGGACTTACCTAACAGCTCAAGGTTGACTTTCTGGCGACTCTAAAAGACAGAGTTGATTTTATTTTATGCTCTGTTAAGCATGATTCCTAAAGGTAAAATTACGAGTTTTGAATAACACGACTACATAGTAGGTATGTAAGGACACACGACGCGTACGGATCTCTCGGTACTCGTATGGTCGGTTTTTTTTAAAGCAATAGTTCTATAGAATCAGGGGACGAGAGCGCCCTATAGTTAAAAAGCAGGGCCTGGGTGTTAATTTGATTGTGGTATAAATATTTCCCTACATTTCGATAACACCCTTCTGTTTCCGTCGGGGGGTACAAACAAGGTTAGTTCACAGCGGGCATACATTCTTGAGGATATTTATACATACATTTTTTTGCACACTTATTTGCATATTAGTCCTCTTTGTTTATATTTTGTTTAAAACGTATAAATCACGTTACTTCTTAATATTGTAATCGTTTAGTAAGAGTACAGTCACTAGCAATAATAAATTATCCAACATTGGGCTCAAATAGTACATTGTGTATTAAGGTCGGTAAGTAAGGAATTACGATCGAGGCTCTAGTAGAAGCCCGAAGTCGAAGACTGAGGGCTTTCTGAGTCGAGGTACGTAATTCCTGTACCGACCGTGAAACATACAATGTTTTTCATCACATTTGCGAGTAAATAAATAAAATTATAGGACAGAAAAAACTTATAATCACACACAAGTCAGCACAAGTAATATTACGAATTACTTGAACTTTTTTTAAGCGGATGACGGGCGGACTCCACAGATTATACAAATGTTTCGTTCAGAAACGTTAAGGGCAAATACTTACGTAGGTATACATACAGCCCTGAAGGAGTGTAAAAAAACCGGTCAAGTGCGAGTCGGACTCGCGCACCGAGGGTTCCGCACAAATTCGTAGGTACATATATAATAGTTCAGCGGGTCTATTGCCTGACGCACACGCAGTCGCAATCGACTTTAAAGCGGAACAAGTGTGCTCATTTTGTATTCAGACAAGCTTTCGATTTTCAAAATGAAAACGATTGCTATTATTGCTATTGGATATGCCGTAATTTGTAATTTTAGGTGTTTAATCATACAAACAAAGTAATTGAATCTAGAACTGCGTTAACGTTTATTTCTTAGTTATAGTTACAGTTATTAGGGTGGATCAACTTTGTGTTGTTGTTATTCTGTCCCGTAAACCAGGAGACAACAGTGATAGAGTTTCTTAGAAATAATGTTATAATATATAGTTCCAGCACACTCAGGAGAAAGGCCATAAAAGAATGGGTGTGTAATTGCCAATAAAACAGTTTTTTAGTGGACTTACTTATATCCTTTGAAATCATAGTTTTAAAGAGTGATTTGTTAGATGACTTTCCCAAACGCATTTTTTCTTTGAAGCTAATTTTCTTTTCGCGTTTTTCCCCGAAAGTGATAATTAACAGTCACTTTTTTTCCGGCGGTTTATTTTTACATTCGTGTTTTTACCCTTGCGAGTTTTATCCAGTCGCTTCTTTTCCTACCACCATATTTTCAAGGTCGTGTTTTTCCCGTTCCAATTTGTCGAAGATACAGAGTCGACGGAGCTCCGCTACCGCGGAGCTCCTATTTCTGGGTGGTTTGGCCCTCCGGGCCTGATGCAAAACTAACATAACCTAAACCTACCTACGAATTACGATGTAAATACTTTTGGGAAAAGTGCGACTGAGATAGAAATCGAACGGGAAAAAAACCGACTAGGAAAAAAGTCGAACAACAAAAAAAGCGACTGTAATAAAATCGAATGGTGAAAAATAAAATTAGGTAATATCGCGTTCGGGGAAAAATGCGAACGGAAAATTTAATACAAAGAAATAATGAGTTCGGGAGACTGATTTAACAAACCAAAATTACCATCATTTACGATTACTATCGCCATCTGCTAGCGAGTAGCTAACACTTCATTTATTACACCAAATTTATTTCACCGTGCCTTGCATAAAGACCCTTTCTTTGTGATTTAATTAAAAATGTACAGTTTCAGATATTTTCCTATACTTGTAGTTCATGACGGTATTACTTACCAAATTTCAAAGTTCTATTTACGATTACTAACGCCATCTGCTAGCGAGTAGCTAACACTTCATTGATCACACGTCGTTTCCTGCATAAAGGCCCTGATTTTTTGGTTATTTAATTAAAATTTACAAATTTCAGACTTTTTCCTATACTTGTAGTATAAGACGGTGCTACTTGCGAAATTTCATAGTTCTAGGTCATCGGGAAATACCCTATACATTTTGATTCCCTCGACAGTGTCGAAATACACGTTTTTTGCGGCATAAACGGCCGTATCTTTTTTTTACGTTAACGTAGGAGCTTGATTTTTTCACAGTTTCACGGGGCTGTAGACCGGAGTATATGGTTTTAATTTCAACTCGATACCTCCTCGCGTTCCCGTGATAAAGGGTCTTGACAGACAGACAGACGGACAACAAAGTGATCCTATAAGGGTTCCGTTTTTTCCTTTTGAGGTACGGAACCCTAAAAAACGACGTTTTGATACAGAAAACTATTAAAATCGATTATTAAGAACATTAATTGAGTATTTAAGTAACATGTAGCGAGATTGCAATGAAATTCCTGTTTAAATAACATTTTAAGACAATTTTTCAATTGCGTGTAAACTCTTTGCTTGAACTTGCATGACATGTGTGCTGTGCTATAAATTAAAAAAAAATTACTTACCGACCTTGGGTTTCATGGTAAATAAAAAGGTCGAGGGTTTTATACCGGGCATTGCGGCCAAGTTAACCTGTATGTTTAGATACTGTTTACGTGTAAGTGTGATGAAAAATATCTGACACGTCTTTATTGCACCGGTTTGCTTGTGTAAACATTAAGGTGCAAAATTGTATAGGTACATATTTTTATACTCTACTGTACAATGTGAAAAGGTTCTGTGGTTAATTGATGATCCGGGGCAATCGCAATGATGAGAAAACGGCTATAATCCTTTACTCCTTCGACTATTGACTCTGTACTAAACGTGCCTACTCCCCGTGTAGTTTTTCAAGCTCGAATCAAACTCGGCCATAAAACCCACATCACATTTACGTAGATGTTAAAAGCCAATTATTAACTAGTTAGAACAATAATACGATATAAATCTTGATAATTATTACACCATTAGCGCACGGTACTCTTGCAACGGAAGTTAATTGTTAGAGGTACTTCTGGTGCGAACACGAACGACGTCTCGGGACCCGTAGTCGTGAGAATGTCTACCGTTTACAATACACCGCTGTTTTTGCGCTTTTTAATCATCAGATTAAATATTGAAACAGAATTGTGTGAGCTAGGCACGTCGATTCGGGCCGCGCAGTTAGAACCGGCTAGTATTGTTCTGATGTAAACTTGTTTAAGTTTTACCGCGTGTCAGTACTCGTATTGTCGAACAGTTTTTGTCAAAACTGGATAGTGTTATTTCTCACGCTGCGTCGCTAGGGCTTGGGTCAATGGCAGAGCCGTGATGGCAGATACCGCGCGACTGTTCGCGGCGTCGTTAACCATCGCCTGCGCAATATCTAACGATACGATCGATTTGCACGGGCTCCACTCGACGCGCCGAGCCAAACTAGTCTTGAATTGTTAGCGCTCAGCGCGTAATAGGGAATATGCATGTTTTTTTTTACAGCGTCAATTGAAGCTGATTCATGTAACAAACAGATCACAAAAATATTTTTTTGAATAACTATAAAAATAACCAAGATATATGCCAACAAAGATTTGTTCCTATCTCTTTCTAGAAAAACGGAATTTTACATGGAGTTTATATGGCCGCAGTGCACAATGACGTCACGGTGCACATCGGATCTCTCTGTCTAATTAGAAGTTTGAAATGCTTATAACTTCCGTATTTCTTGACCGATTTTAATTTTAATTTCCGTTTTGGTGATCTCTTTTACGGTATTTTCATATTTTGATGAGAAATGCGATTTTTAAAATCCATGCATATTCCCTATTTCTTAACTCATATTACCAACAAGAGTAGGTACAACATTATTTATTTTTATATGTATTTTCTTTTTTACTTTGCTATGCGATTTAGACCGAAATATATTTTGTTGTCACAAATCTCATATAACTTTTCAACTGAAAGATGCAACGCAAACATTTGAAATCGTAAATATTTATTGCTGACGGGAAAATAGTGTACAGCCCGCTATAGCACAGGTTTATGTTTCGTTCGTGTTAGTGCGTTGTGTTCGATTCGAAGCGAGCTAATAGATGGTTGGTCTCCCAAGCGCAATATTTATTTTATGGCCGTGGGCGAGCGGATCAGTAGATTTTATTTGTTATGAGCTTATGAGTGTTATGACTCCTTACGTTCGAGATAGTAAATTAAATGAGAATATTAGGGTGATGGAACCAGGGATGGACAAGGATCCATGATGGACACTTGATTCCTATTTTACAAAAGGCAAGGGTTGTTAACTTGTTTTGTTTGCATGATTCAACTTATATTTTAACCGTATGTTCTGGAAATAAGAGGTAAATTTGAATTATAGGTGCCATCACCCTACATAACTTTTTATTATTTGCCCTTTTAACATATTTTACAGCACTTTTCAAACCAATACCCATAAAAGAAATGCTAATGACAATGAGATGTAGATTTTTGTGTGGATAACGTATTATAAGATGTTTACTTTGTTTCGCTTTTATCCACACCGAGTTCGTTCGCCCGAGTGGGCAGTCCGAGTACCCGCCGTGCAGGCTAGTTAACGGCGGCGGTGACGGCTGCGACGACTACCTATCCCGTAGTAGGTACCTGCCTATTGCCTATGGCTTAGTTCACACATTTTCGATACGACGATTCGACACAGTGAGTATTAAGTATGTAATAAATATGAAAGAAAGTGTTGTGGATTTTGTACCGATAGCTTTAATTTTTGCAAGTTTAATTATTGATACTAAGATTAATATTCATCTGATTAAAGAACAATGACTTTGTAGAGTCTGTGTACGACCTACAAATAGCATACAATAAAAAAAATGCAATGATGTTCCCTTCATAATAAATATTTTGCATCGTCGTGCCCGTTTATATCTTTTACTTCAAACGTCCTAAAAGTCGAACAAAATATTTAGAACCAGGAGGTAGGTGTAAGTATGTAAACCTATTTCGCATTTGTATATATTCAAACATTATCGGTAAATCAAATAAGAAATTGCAGTGTCTTATGTCGCTGTCTATTAGTTATCCAACTACCCGTAAGAAGTTGTTGTGCGAAAGGGATGAGCCGAGTGTCAAACGAGAATCTGCAAGTTGCGCCCGCCGCGAGCAGGATGTAGCTACTCCATTACGCGACCGCGGTTATGGCAATAAGATTGCCATCTTTTGCTCCAGCCAGCTTCATTATAACGCAAAACACATACAATATAATGAACCGCTCTGGAGGTTCCCCGCTTCGCTAACAACCGTTAGATACACAGATTCAATTTCTTGTATTTCCTCCTTTGGGATGGAAAGCGTAATTACGCCTACCCAGTTATCAAACGACGATCACAAACAGTCGTTCTCTAATACTAGATATACTCGCAAATAGGAAGCTATATAATATAAACATAAAATGATCATATTTCATATATTGACTACACACTTAGGACTGATGTAACGGTGTTATATGCTACATACCTACAATTACCAGCAACTACACTGAATAGCATGTGTACCCGTAGGCTTTATTCTTTAACTTGCAATGTCATTAAGATAAATAATATGAAAACGACTGCTCGTATATGACACACAAAAGATACAAAAAGGCTTATGCATGTGGAGCATGACCGCAGTCTATTTCAATTCCATCAATAGACGCGGCGATACAGCGTCGGTATTGTCTGCATAATTCTATCAGCCGGGTTAGGGCGGAATGCGCTGCGTCACGCCGGAGCTGCATTCGGATATTCACTGCAAAAACTGACAAAGCAAATGTCAGCCCCGCGGAGTCGCCGGCGGCGTGGCGCGGCGCCTAACTCCTAACGGTGGTCAAACTCAAATTTAATAGGTTTTTTGCACAACCCGTGAGCTCGGTTTCGTCTTGGTTCTTGAATAGTAAAAAAACCATAATAGAAATAACCCTAAATTGATTATAATTGAATCACGAAATGCGTAGAGCCGTAGTAGCCCAGGCCACTTACGATTTTTTTGGATATAATTCGGTATCAGGCTAAATGTTTTGAAAACGCAGCTTAAGTACGGTATGGTACTTTATTTTTGAATACACCAAAATATCATCGCGGAAGATGCTAGAAAAAAGTTGTACCATAAAAAAGGAATATTTTTCAGCAAAAATGTTTAAACTGTGCTTATGGTGCATGAGGTATTGATAAAATAATAAAAAGGACTGAAACATCGAGAAAAATAGAAAGAGGAAAAAAATAAAAATAAAATATAACATATATAATAAAACTTACCTACTTACAGAGACACGTATATAAAATGTTAATAATAATAAATATAAATTACGTAATTAAATACACATAGGTAGTACTTACATTTGTATACCTAGATACGCATTGGTAGAAGTAGACGTAGAGAAAGGTCGACGTTTAGTTTTCTTCTGTACGTCGAAACGAGCTAAGACTAAAATTTAAATTATGAATGTAAAAAAATATGTTTTAAAAAAGTTTTAAAAAAGTACTGAGATTAACTTTTGTTAATTCTATGGACCGTATACCTATCACAGGTACTTGATTTGAACTAGGTATACCAAAATACATACTAACGCAACAGAATGGTTACAAGACAATAAAAAGTACCTATAACGTAATCTACAACCTGATGCATCGTTGTACTAAGTGTAGTAGGTATTAATAGTTATATGCGATGCCAATCGTGATAGTATAACGGCCTTGGTCGGCCTTGCCTTGCCATCACTTAGTTATAGGTCATTGGCCGCGGCCCCTCCGCGGCCATTGCAAATGCAATCACTGGTCTGACTTCTTCTGCAGGGTTTAACTGCCTGGCGTGTTAGGGAAAAAGTTGCATAGATCATCACTTTAGGTATATGTACGAAAAACCGGTAAAGTGCGGGACGGACTTGCGCACTGAGGGTTTCGTAATAAGTCCGCATTTGATATGGTTTGCACCAGAAACTACTTTTCGTAAATCATTGCATTTTTTTTCCTCATTTTGTATGAAATTTGAAAATTGATTTAAAAAACCACACGCATGGTAAAAATAAAACAACTGACAAAAAAATTTAAAACACAACTTGTAAGTTTGTTGAACATTGCAGCTTTCGAATGATACTAAATTCAAAACTTACAGGTTAAAACTTGTTATAATAATCCTTCTCCGAACAGTTCTTTAGTATACAGAATATACCGTGGCTCCTATTTTGTTTTGAGCAGGGACCGGAAAACCCCTTTATTCGACTAAGTCTATCGATCGGGTAACTACATCATATGCTCTCCCAAACGTTAGCGTATCCCTATCGTTAGGCTTACCCTAATGAATGATTAACCATTGAGGTTACCAGTTTCGTAAGGGTTTCGGATTTAAGCACTTAGCATTACGTTAGTGTTACCCTATTAATTCTCCCTCTCCGTTGACTCTGTTTCGCAGATTCGTGTGATTGGTTGGTTTCAAGCCTGTGTGTGGATAGCCAATCAATTGCTAAGTAGTGCAAAAATAATTTGTATGGACTGCGCGTAGAGATTAAAATAGCTTGAAGCCGTTCAATAAACACTTCATAGGGAAAGCCTAACGAGGGTTTTAAGGAATTGGTAAGCGCTTAGTCGAATTAATTGTATCGTATGGGATAGCTCTTCATTTTTTCACTTATCGCATCGTTAGGGTTTGTACAAACCAGTCAATTATATACCCTAACGAAAACCTTTTAAAGGGTAAGCGGTTCCGGTCCCTGGTTTTGAGTAGTATACTAATATAGTTGAGTTAGGTGAAACTAGTAGTAGTAAGTACTGACTAATCGTTAAAAACGTAACTAATGGTAAAATGTCAAGGAAGTGTCAAATTTTCGATTCCTTTTTCGAATTTCAACAATTGACAACATTTCAAAAAAAAAGCATTATTGTTTTTTCGCGTTTATAATAGCTGGTTAAAAATTAGACTACCCGTATTTCTTGGTTTTTCTTTATTTAACTTAAATTCGTCATTAATAATTTATTAAAGAAATAGTCATTAAAAAGACCGTATATACAAAGTTAGGAATACTGATGTCGTATATAAAATAAAATAAAAGTAACTTTAAACAGAAACAGAACTGACTGTCATGTCATGTCAATCATTCGCTGCCGTTCGTTCACAAATTTGTTAATTTGCGTAATTTAATTAATTACGTAATTTGTAGACGCCATTAAAATAAATAAACTATTTTGCGTAGAATTGAAAGCGTGTCGTCAGAATCAAGTAATCCGTAAGACAGATAAACAATGAACATGACAGTTGTATATTTTTTTGAATTCCTTTGGTTTTAAATGGACTAAGGGCACTATAAGTGTAGGTGTTCCTAACATTCACAATCCAACTTTTTTTTACTGTTTTTCCTAAATATAAAAAAACTACTGCATAAAAAAATCCAATTAAAGTGGAGTTTCTTATGTTTTTATGACAAATGGTCAAATTAGAAAATGGACTTTACTTCATTCACAGTAGACTCATATTCTATTGACGAATTTCGTTGCATGGTGGGCCTTAGGAGGTACGGGGTACTTATCGAATTCAACAAAACCAAGTCCGCAAGATATAATTTTGAAACCTTAGTTAAATGCATAGAATCATTTTGAAGTTAACAAAATACCTGAAAGCCTGGCTGTTTGGGCTGAGCATTTATCTTGGAGGATGGCGAACATTTTTAACGAGTGAGTGCCATCTAGTTAACATAAAATCCACAGAAATAAAGTGATCGGGTCGTCATCACTCAGGTAATGCCTGGGTAGGTAAACAACTCTATACATCAGCCAGGAGTGGACCGTGAACGTAACGGTGTCCCGGTAATAGCTGGCATTGCCTACAGAAATCCCATCTCAATACCGAACAGGACCGTTATCGCCTTCCAGACACTTCCGACCGCCAGACAAGCAGGCTTTTTACTGCCGCGGAGCAAATAAGGGGGATAAATGTTTTTGGCTGATATAATTATATCTACGGTCTATTCTCAGTTGTCACCCCTTTGTTCACACTGCAGACAACTGGGTTTTTTTTCCAAATTCCCATTTGTTCGCACTCTTTAATTTAACTTAACTGTGTTCGTTTTTATTAATGTATTTATATATTTATACCTAGGTTCAGGAAAATACAAAAGTCATTTAAGAGTAGGTACCTAACTAGTTATTTTTATTCTACCTATATACAAATTTATAATAATATGTACAGTCAATTACAAAGATATGTACCAAGTTACCTTATTGGATTGTAATAAGGTCCAAAAGTGGATACATCTCTTTGTAGTAGACTGAACGTAATGAAGGACTTCTTTAAGCTATTAAATGGTACCTCACTCGATTATAATAATGTAAAAAATCGCCTTAGTCTTACTTAAGGTACCTACCTAACCAACGAATAGCTTATTTTCAAGATTTAATTTAACTTCCTTGTTGGCGTAGTTTTATTGCATAGCTACAGCTATGCCAAATTACAGCTTTGTAGTAGGTACCAAGAGTCCCAGAGTTAAATCGCGGATAGAAGCAGATGGCGAACCTATAAGGGTTCCTTGTTTATTGCGGAACCCTAAAAACCAGTTTGACGGAAGTTCCACAGCCTCTTAGAATAGCTTTTCTAAGCAATATATAATCTTGGCAATCCATTTAGGGCGACATGAAAAGCTGTTGCTTGCGCGTTGCATGTCAGTGACCAACGAATGTTAACAAGCAGATAAGTCGAGGTACAACTTATATCACAGACAGTCGTTAGGTTTCCACTTATATTTTCATAATAATATATACCATCATACTAGTACTTTTTCAGGCTCTCTATTGTAGGTACTAAGTAAAACAATATTGTTTTTGATGTGTTATGGTACTTATGGTTTATGGTATCGATTTGAAATCTGCCGCCTTAAGTAAGGTTGACAATACGATAACATTATTTCATGGCAATATGGTTTTACCGTGTAGAATAAAAGGTCATGATAACGTAACTATACGACTGGCAAATGCCCAACATTATCACCTTTGTACTTATTTAATCAGCTAACGCATTGAATAATAGCAATCAAATTGGTCAACTAGTTCTTGATTGGTTGTCCATTTATAATATTAATATGTAAGTACAAAGGTGACAGATTATTTTCCGGAAACGTATGTGACAAAATGTACCTACACTAAATACCTAAATTATTAATTTATGCAACTACATACGAATACGTTCTCTTTATCCTTCCGTGAGATGCAAAAGAGACGACCTATGATATCCACGTTTAACAAAAAGACAACTAGATTTAGTAGGATATGAATGTAATTAATCAGTAGGTACGATGTCTTTATTGTCTTTCTAACCTACGAGTGCAAGTGAAAGTGGGTTTCAAAGGAGTCAGCTGTTCGTTATTTATTACTATTAGTTATACCTAAATTGTTTATAGCTCACCAATTAATTACTTCGTCTAAGTATAGTAGTAGGTAGTGATTACGGTAATTAAGTTAGCGTGAGAATTGTTGATCAGTTGGTGTAAACCGTTGAGGCGGCGTCGCGAATGGGTAGTCCGGCGGCTCCCGTGTCATCGACTCCGCCGCGACCGCAGTGACTCGCCTGTCAACTGCCCGATACTTAATATCCACGGGGTTAGGGAGGCTAACAAAATACACCAGAAAAACCAGTGAACAAATATTACAAAACCATGCTACCTATTATTAATTGATTTTATATGACAATGTTTTTTTTTTATTTAACATTGAATTGACTAAGATAATTTTGTGAAGCAATATAAATTTTGATACGTATGTCAATCATTAACAGTATGGAAACTCATTATTGTTGCCATCCACTGTTAACTATTCAGTGTTAATTGATGAAACAATAAGAACTTGTAAGTACCTTAGGAATCGACAATCTCCAACGTTAAAACATTATTATCAACTTCCTAGTGCAATCCCAAAACCTGTTCTCTGTAGGGTAAGAGAAGTAGATATTTCATGCAAATCACATCGTTATCTGTACTTAGATAGATATAGTTAAGCATGTGTAAACTACTTAACTGCAAAGCATTGTTAAAAGAGAACTGCAGCAATTACTACCTACGGAAAATGTATGCGATGATTGACGTGGCCAAAAAAGACAGGAATTAGGTAAAGTAAGTAAATTATAGTATGACTAATGCGGCTGCGCGCTCCAGTGCGTCGGACGGTAAGGTATCTGCGGCTACTTTTGACTAAGAAACAATTTTTTTTTGCATTAGGACATCTCTACGCGTACTCAGAGCGAGTGGCGTATTTAGGTTTCTTCACAATCTAGAATATAGGCTTCCTCGTTATGATTGCAGTCACCAAATAACTAAATGTCGTCGATGCCTGCCTATGTGAAAAATCGTCATTTTGCCGTTGCTGATCTATTTTAACAGTTTAGGATTCGAACGATACCACACACATCTAAATCGGCTCAGGCGTTTAGAAGTTATAGTGGAATAAAGAATCATACATACATACAATCATGAACACTGAAACCATCACACTCTTTTTTTGGGCAGTCGTGTGATACCTAATCGTTTGTTAAATCAGTAAACCACACATTTAATTGGAGCCGGTTTTAAAACCATGTTTCTCAGCTTGAATCCTTTACAAAAATCCGATTTAAGAGGGAAATGCAATCTACGTAGGTACTTAACCTAAAAAGCAGACTTTTAAAACCCATTGCATGCTTTGTAAGTTACAATAAATATAGTTTTAATTTCGCCATTTTGCAATTTTTAGTGCAGTGTTCACCAACAATTAAACGGATGGTTAGCGGTTTAACTGTTGTCAAATGTATTGACTAACAGCTGATTAAGACTTAACTTTCTATTAAATTGGTTGGTGAACTCGGCCCTTAGGGTTCCGTACCAAAATGGTAAAAGGGAAACATTTATGGTGAGACTGCTGATGTCTGTCTGTCGTCTTGACTGCCTGTGTATGTTACAGCAGTTTTTCTGTGGTGCTATCGACTTGGAATTTGGCGCAGGCGCATTAACTTGCTTGCCCGCATCTGTTTTTAGTATAAAAACAATATCAAATTATTTTCTTAATACTTATTTGAAAACAACAACATTCTAGAGGTTGAAAAATAAAAAGTGATTTGATTATAGCAAACGGGGTGTCATATGAAAGGGCCCAATCTTCAAATTCCAAAACATTTTTTTATAATTTTTAGTACAACAGTTTTTGATTATAGCGAAAAATGTACAAAAATTACCCTTATCTCCGAAGTTTATGGACCACAAAATCTGAAAAAATCCTGATTTAAAGATTATTATTTATATTTCAACGCGAAAAATAAAATGAAGTTATCAAATTATAGTTTTAGAAAAATTATACAAAGGCAAAATGGACCTTAAAATTGGCATTGAGTATTTTCTTTTGCGTTTGTCAACTATATTATCTTAAATACGGAACCCTCGGTGCGCTATAAACGACACCTCTTTTGTTGACATCGTTCTGCCTGTATGAGGGAACGAAGAACCATACATACATACAAACAGGCCAGAAACAATACCCTCCTTCTTCGGCAGTCGGGTAAAAATAGGCAAGTTAAAAGCAACCCGTAGTAATAAACAGTTTTCTTTGTACAATGTTCATCATAAGTATCATAACACAACCGCAGGCAACGTGTCTAGAAAACTACCTCTATTATTTATTAAGCATACAGTACGTGAGCTCTTAGAAAAACGTACGGGTTTCAAGGGAAATCGGAAGGATTCGTGTAGTAGATAATGAATGACCATTTTTTGAGTTAGTAGCAATCCGTCACGCGAAGAGTGCACTCTGGTTTTCGTTGATTTATATAGAGTAGTTAAAACCGGGTGGCGGTCTGGTCGCATAACAACTATTGTCATAATATCGATTGTCATAACACTTTACGCATAAAGTTGATGCTCATAATTTTTTTTGGCATAAATTATACTAGGCATAATTGTTCCTTGTCATAATTGTACGGAGTCATAATTGGTTTAATCATAATGTAGAAAGGCATACATTTATTAAGTCAAAATATTAATATAATATAAAGTTAGTGCCAAAACCGACTCGGATCGCGGATAGGTTAGGGTTATTTTTTTATAAAAGAGCGGAAAAAGTTTATTTATAAAGCCATACCATTATAAAGTATGGTTAAATAATTTTATGCGCATCAAATTTATGCGCGTTACACAATATGTTCTTAAACATTATGATTAAAAACTTTATGCGCATAAATGTATGACAATTTACAGTTATGCGCAATGATGAGTATGACGAATCCTTGTATGCCCATCAAAAATATGACTTTAAACTTTATGCAACCCGACCCCTACCCGTTAAAACCACCACTTACTTTTTTATGTAGTTTATTATTTTGGGGGGATTGATTGAATTGATTTCCATAGGGAGTCAACTTTAACAGGGTATTTCTGTAAATAGTCAATCACGGGAAATTGTTTATAAGGTATAAATATTTTTTAAACGAAGCTGAAAGATGGTTATTCTTTACATTACTTTTTACGGTAACTTCGAAAAGTTTTGCAAGTTCATAGCAGAACGAACCGCATATCGCGATCGCGTGTCATCGTCAGTACCCGAAGTATGTTTCAAAAATCCGGAGGATTTTTTAGGACCTACACGAGTACATACGGGCCATTCCATATGATTTCAACAAATTTGAATTAAAAAGTGTGCCGCATGACTTTTGATTTGAATAAAAAAAATTGAGGATATACTTTATGGTGACAGAAGTGCTGAACCACCACCATTTTTTTTTTTTTTTTTTTTTTTTCCGAGTTTTACCCATTCGAAGTAAATAGTGGGGTCAAATTCCTGCTTGTATATAATACGCTCTAACATTTTTTTTTGAAAAGATAACGAAATAATTGTTGCTGTGTTTGATTAGGTAAGAAATGTGGATGTCATACTGTATGATAAAAGTTATCTAAATTAACTACAAAAAAAATGGTGTCCATTTGAAATGTTCAAGTAACTGGTAATTTTTTGCAATTTTAATTAATTTTTGTGCAAACCCTGATGCATATTAGGGATAACTTTTTTCAGAAATATAAAGTACTAGTTTTGTTCATTCTGTAAAATAAATATTATCGTTTTAGAATTATAATTCTAACAGCAAAATAGTAGTGAAAATTGAGAATTTCGAAAAATGCTTATGTTTGACCCCCAAAAAACCCATGTGGAAGAATAATTAAAAATTTGAATTTATTCAAAAAATATAGTCCATGTCTTTGTTAATAAGGTTCAGTTTAAAAAGTTTTGTTATTTTTGCTCGTTTATGAAATATATTTTTTTAGGTGCTACTATAATCCTTATCGAAGTTATATATAGGAGACCGTACTTAGGAGATAATGAAGCGGTGCATATTACATAACAAAGAAGCAATCTGACTATTTGAAGACTTTAAAAGAAAAATTGCAAAATGACACCGAGTGCATAGTTTTAGGAGATTTCTCGGCAAATTTTACTTTTTTTTTTTTTCATTTATTTTCCTGATAAAGTAAGTACACTTTTTTACAAAAATACTCTTCGCCAAACTGCGGTAACAGTTTGTTGGCGAATTTTAAAAACACTGTATATTTACTGTGTACCTACTTAAATTAGCTTAAAAAAAACAAAAAATGTTAACCTAAAATCCATGCCTAGGTTCCTTTCTCAGACTAGGCAGGCAGATGCAAGCAATTAATTTTCTTACATTCGCCTGCCTCCTCCGAGGAAGGCATCTATTAAACACATTTTAACCTTATATTTAAACATATTCTTACTTGTGCAATCACTCTTAAGGAGAAGTTGGTTGTAGATGTTGGTTGTTTTGGTAGTGACGAAGACGAAGTGCAATCATTTCACTGGACAAACGATCAAGCCACGTTGCATCCATTCGTTATTTACTATAAAAAAGATAACGTTGTCCAATGTAGAACATTTTGTATTATCAGCGATTGTTTAACCCATAACACCGTATCATTTTTCGCTTTTCAAAAGATTTTCCTTACATATCTAAAACAAGAATATGACAAATTGGAAATTATACATTATTTTAGTGATGGTGCGGCTGCACAATACAAGAACAAAAATAATTTTGTAAACTTGTGCCATCATTATGATGACTTCGGGCTAAAAGCAGAGTGGAACTTTTTTGCCACCTCTCACGGCAAATCCCCCTGTGATGGTGCTGGCGGCACGATTAAGCGGTTGGTAAGAAAGGCTAGTCTGCAACGCACCACAGGTAGTGATAACATTTTATCCCCTGAAGCTATGTACGAGTTTTGTGTAAACAAAATTCTTGGAATCAAGTTCTTTTTCGTCTCAAAATCAGAAGTCGATGTAGCTGAGTTGTACTTATCAGAGCGATTTAAAAATATGAGAACCATAAAAATACACGTTCCCATTTCTCAAAATGAATTAGTAGTGCGACGTTACTCTACTTCAGAAAATTTCGAAGTAGCAAAGGTTTGCAAGTAATGTTTTTTTTTTTCGTTTTATATATAAGTATTATTAAATATATTTAGTAAATTTGAACCGTCTGGCTTTTATTTATTGATTTTTCAGTGTATGGTAATTGATTACCATACATTTAAAAGTTATAGGCAAAAATATTTTAATATGCATATATAAAAACAATGAGAGAAAATTCACGAGATAAGCAGTTTAAAAAAATCATATATCCAAAAATAGGGAAAAAAACGAAACTTTTTAAACTGAATCTAATTAACAAAGACATGGACTATATTTTCTGAATAAATTCAAATTTTTAATTATTCTTCCACATGGGTTTTATGGGGGTCAAACATAAGCATTTTTCGAAATTCTCAATTTTCACTACTATTTTTCTGTTAGAATTATAATTCTAAAACGATAATATTTATTTTACAGAATGAACAAAACTAGTACTTTATATTTCTGAAAAAAGTTGTCCCTAATATGCATCAGGGTTTGCACAAAAATTAATTAAAATTGCAAAAAATTACCAGTTACTTGAACATTTCAAATGGGCACCATTTTTTTTGTAGTTAATTTAGATAACTTTTATCATACAGTATGACATCCACTTTTCTTACCTAATCAAACACAGCAACAATTATTTCGTTATGTTTTAAAAAAAAAAAGTTAGTGTATTATATACACGCAGGAATTTGACCCCACTATTTACTTCGAATGGGTAAAACTAGGAAATAAAAAAAAAATAAAAAAAATGGTGGTGGTTCAGCACTTCTGTCACCGTAAAGTATATCCTCAATTTTTTTTATTCAAATCAAGTCATGCGGCACACTCGATTTGTTGAAATCACATACTATACTATTTGTTACTGTGGTATGGACTTTTCAAAATATTGTCATTATGCTTTATACTGCAAGTAAAAAATACAAGATAGACTAAGGCCGATAGTAGGCATCTCGCTACTAAATCCTTATTCATGATAACATGGAGGCGACGAATGCGCTGAAAGACTAACAAACGCACCTGCAGGGGTAAAGCAATGATTTGATTACCCATTTTATGAAATGTCTTATTTCCACCTGCTCATTTTTAGTATGACATTTCAAAATTTATCGAATATGGACAAACGATGCATTTCAATGCTGTGATGCTAGACCTAAAATAATAAATTATTAACTCGTTACTATACGAAATCTAATTTCAATTTAGTTTGAGAAAGTTCTAAAATTATTTATTCTTTATAACGTTAAATAAGCTTGTTTTAAGACATCTTACAGTGTGTGAAAAAAGCATATCTAAGCATTGTTCATGCTCACGCAGATGACACGACCGTAAGCTTAATTGTCTCATCTGCTTGCTAATTGCGGCGACAGAACAGTACACCACATAATGACGAGTTATTTTTCCCCCTCATGAGGTTTTAACAACGAGCATTCGTTCTGGGGATTAGTAGGCGAGGCTCCTCGGTGCGTCCAAGTAGTTTTCAATTGCGTGTGAAAATTTAGAATTGGCCGATGTGGCGAGATGCGCGGAGCACTGTAATTGTAGCGGGAACGTTACCGCGTCGCCGGCGCCGCAATCTCGCTCGATTATGATGATACAGGCGCGCACTTACACCGAGCCTAATCAAAGGTTCCAATGCACGAGTACGTGCATCTTATACCTTTGTTCAGCATTATTAGTTTTTTTGTTGCGTCAGAACCTTCATTAACCGGAGAATGCGTGCTATCAGTAGTCCCTACATTGTCGTTTTCTATTTGTTACAGAGCCGCCTAGCAACACCAATGGGGAACTGCCGGTAACAATCGAGCATCAACAAGACAACAACCCGTCCAGTAACTTGACCAGAAATGACGCTAACTGCGACAAGACCGGCACCTGTTATGATGGTAAATGTGCCCACTCGCAAATTAAGTACCTATTTTTTTAGCAGGTAAAAATAACGCTAATTTTTGTTCAGTTTCGGTGCTGTGCAAGGATACAAGGATTGCAGTTCAAGTGAGAACCAACAAGCCTTTCAATGGACGGATTTACGCACTGGGCAGATCGGAGACGTGCAACATCGACGTGGTAAACAGCGATCTGTTCCGCCTCGACCTGACCATGGCCGGCCAGGACTGCAACACGCAGAGCGTCGTGAGTACCTGTACACCTGTACTCCTTAAACTTCATTACCAACTTCAATAGGGGAATATTCACAATTTTATGGTTTTGTCTCTTTCTCCCTTTCTCTATCCCTTACTCGGCAGTGCTAGAGTAGGACATAACGTAACATAGCAATAAAGCAAAAGGTTCGTAAAAAATATTGTAGACTTACTTAATACCGAATCTACACCCAGTTGCACTACTAACGACACTTTCAAATTTCCAGACTGGAGTGTACTCCAACACTGTTGTCCTGCAACACCACAGCGTTGTTATGACTAAAGCGGACAAAATCTATAAAGTCAAGTGCACTTACGACATGAGTTCAAAGAACATAACCTTCGGAATGGTACCAATAAGGTGAGTGTTACGATCAGAAGCATCTCAGTGTTCAAATGCTTCAATACCTAGTAACAATTATGCGAGTAATTTATATAAACAATAACGCGTCTCAGCAATTTCACATAAGAAGTGGGCTAGTTATAATAAATCACCTCACATAGTACTAAGTTATTTAAAATACAATCGCTACATTCAAACAATATATCAATTAGATTTACACAAGCGAGAAATGATGCGTCGACGTGCGGGGCAACATAAAATGTATTTTCACCTGACGTTGTATGTAATTTTAATGAGGCTGGCCGAGGAACGATAACGATTGCGATAGTTGTCAATGAGAGTACTAAATAACTGCAGTTTCTCACTATGTACCTACCTACTTAGTGAAATGAGCCGGCGAGTTAGTAAGAAAAAACATAACCCGGTTAAAATTCGTAAAATTTAAATGAGTTTTATTGGATAAGGGATAAATATGCAAAGGTATTATTTATATTGAAGGGATCTAAAAAGAAAAGTAATAAACTAAAGTGACTTGTAACAGAGACCCGGAGATGATTTCCATCACGGCGGCTCCCGAGGCGCCGCCGCCGCGCATCCGCATCCTGGACGCGCGCCAGCGGGAGGTGGAGACCGTGCGCATCGGAGACCGCCTCACATTCCGCATCGAGATACCAGAAGACAGTAAGAAAACATCTTTGCAACCAACCTGACATTATTACTTTACCAGTGCTTAAAATAATATCGTTACGTCTGCCTTCTAGCGCCGTATGGCATCTTCGCGCGCAGCTGTGTCGCTATGGCTAAGGACTCGAAGAGCACCTTCCCAATTATCGATGACGAAGGGTAAGTGTTTCTACGATACAAAGTTGACTTGATCAGTCGTTATTAAAAACAAGCCGACACATTATATCCATTTTCTAATTTTAAGGTGCCCTGTTGACCCTGGCATCTTCCCGGCCTTCAACCCTGACGGCAACGCTCTTCAATCAGTGTACGAAGCTTTCCGATTCACAGAGTCCTACGGAGTTATTTTCCAGTGTAATGTTAAATATTGTCTCGGACCTTGTGAACCAGTAAGTAACACTACCTTTATTAATTAATGTTTAGGGATGGTTGAACTTGCTAAACACTAAATAAAATAAAGACATATTTCGCAATATCTTGTTTTTAACATTATGTATTTGCTCTCAGGCTGTGTGCGAATGGGGCAGAGAATCCCTGGAGTCCTGGGGCAGGAAGAAGCGTTCCTTGCCACACAATGAAACCCGCGAAGCCCGCAACAGCCAGGAAGAGGACATGAATATTTCCCAGGAAATTCTTGTTCTCGATTTCGGTGACGAGCGACAGAGTACAGACTTTTTACGCTCTGATAAGCCTGGGGGAACCGCGTCGGAGACTAGCTTTGGCG
Source organism: Acleris emargana (assembly GCA_927399475.2). NCBI lineage: Eukaryota > Metazoa > Arthropoda > Insecta > Lepidoptera > Tortricidae > Acleris > Acleris emargana. Next base: position 78,944,855 of record OV656835.1, on the reverse strand, counting down.
GTGCGTACATAAAAACCACAGATCACAGAAACAAGGGAGATATGTTATGGGGGCGTGGTTCGTGTCGCCTCGATATGGTCAAATTGACCATATCGGCACGAGGCGTGTCAAGCGTTGACACAGTCACTCACTGAACGCTGTCAGTATAGAAGCTCCGTTTAAATGATAAAATGACTGTATGTAGCGTGAAAGTGTGCAAAAATCGAAATACAAACGTTAATATAAAATCAAAGGGCATAACTTACCACCGGTAAATTTTGTTTTTAAGCATTATTTATATTTTTAAATGAATATTTTATATTTGAATGGATTTCAGAGTGTAAGGTTGTGAAAGTTGTGTTGACGTGATTTCTATCGACTATCGATAAATGGCTTATTCTACAGCTATCAATAGAATTAAATGTGTTAATAGTTCTAGTTATTTATCACTACCACGACACGCTTAAAACAGAAGAAAAATAATTTTAACAAATTTTCACGTTATTCAAAATTTAATTTTCTTTACAATATTAACGAACGACGAAGGACTCTAGCAATTCAAATATAAGTAGGCGAATCATACAATTAAGATAAAAATAAATTAACCAACCACAAAGGCAAAGGGCTCTGGCTCAGTATTGAGCTGTGCTTGCACACAGCGCTGATTGACAGCTCGCGCCGACTCACTCTTAAAAGGATTCAAGCCTAAAGGTTGGATGGTAGAGATTGCCCCAAGTATTAAGTCTATCTTTCTGTTTTAAGTAATTTGTACCATTTATGAAATAAAGTTTACATAATCAAGTCGGTAAACTACTGGTTTGTCCCAAACTGAGATCTTGTGACGTGACACTCAACCGAACCCATTTTATTAGTATATTTGTATTAACATCATAAAGTCCAAGTTTACAATTTAGACTTTTATGTACTAATCAAAACGAAAATCTATAACAGCTCCAGAAAATTTAACCAAAGAAATTTGGCCATTTTTTTGTTACGTTCTAATATAGGTATCGTTCCAAATTTAAAATCTTATGTATCAATTTTACGCAAACCGTATTCTTGCTAATAAAATATTATTCTATTCTAACAATAATATATTAAGTTTAAATGATGTAATTGTATTAACCTAGTAGTAAAATAATAAAAATAGTACTTATTGCCTGTAAATTGAATAGTACCTATATTAACGTTGCAAACAAGTTTGAATTGTTTATCGATATATTTTGAAACATTCCTTGTGGCATCCCTAAGTGGACGACAGGAGAGAAACGCACACCTCTTGAAAAAAGTATAACTAGATGTCGCTGTGTGTGGGTAGTCCTTAACCTGCTGAACATAGGGACTACTATCTTGGCGCCATCTAGCTCTGAGGAATTAATTAATTACTCGTCGCATAGATGGCAGCTAAGTGACGAGTAAGCGCTACCTTACGTTCAGTGACTGAACTACGATGGAAAAAAAACGATCTTTCAGCATTTTTCAACCTTGAGAACTTAGTATAAAGCTTAATTTTCTGCTACTATCAAAACTATGTTACGGCGTTTTTAGTTCGTAAGCTGTAACCAATTATGAGGAGGTTGTTTTTGTAGTAGTTAATAGAGCGTAAGCGTAAGACGCACACATGTTTAAAAGTGGCGACACCGGGTCTTGTACGAATTGGCGTTCATGACATATCTCCCTTGTTTCTGTGATCTGTGATAAAAACTGAATGTTTGGCAATTTATCTTACATTTTATCAGGAGGATGGATGGTTTAATGTGAGTTGATATTTACAGAGAAAACGGTGACGATAGTGGAGCCGTGCCCGAGCAAGGGCTCGGTGCTGCTGCTGGGCGTGGCGTGCGCGCTGCTGGTGCTGCTGTACGTGGCGACCGTGTCCTGCTACTGCATGCGCAAGTGGCTGGCGCCGCCCAAGCACATATCGTAGGCCACTCGCTCTTTGTCTCCATCCCATTGTCTCTTCGTCATCGAGGCATATGTGATACAAATGACTGACATTTAAAAAAAAATCGTCATCAGGTCGTAATATCCGTCCAATTGATGTACGCAATGTTGCCGTGTATTACGCAATATTTTGTACCTAACCACCGCGTCTTTTGCATTTACCTTAGCGGTAATCTATTGCATTTATAAGCATTTATTACATATTAAGTAGTTTAACGATTAGATATATACAATGAAGTACCTATTATGGGTGTTTACACCGACAAATTATATAGAGGCAGTACGGTAGTGCTAAATTAGACTTTAGGTAGGTATATGCCTTTACATATTTTAGTGATGTTAACAATGCATTTATTAGTATAAGTATTTAATACTTTTTATACAATTGACCAGTGTTTGTACAATTATCTGTATTTAAGCAGACAAGATTTAAAATTGCATTTTTGGAATAATCCCTGGGAATTTATAAAAGTTAACTTGATTGTAGCACACAGAGGCTAGGCTTAGCGGGCCAATATTTTTATTTTTTATATGTTTTTGTTATCTTAAAAAACGTAAATTTTATTGTACTGCGAAATTAGTTTTTTTTTCTAAATACAATTGCGTATAGGAACAAACTGAATTATTTATTACAAACCATCATATGACTGAACATTTCCATCGATTAAATAAAACAACATGGCAGTTAAAGCGATGATTGTGATCTTACATTATAGAGCTTCTGCTAGCCTATAAGTTAATGATGAAGGGTGCTTAATATTAATTCATATTGATTGCTGGCCCAATCATACATTTTGGGGGATTATTCTGAATCCAAACAACTTTTATTAGATCATAACTATGACACCTTTCTAATTATTAGTATACTAGGCAATTATTACATAGGTTAGTTAGTGTAAATGATGTATGCAGTGTGAGCGTAGGTATATACGCTCGTGTCTCCGGGAGCGAGGCGCGAGGTCTCCGGCACCCCGGTGTAAATACGCTGTTACCTGTAGTCGCGGCGTCAGTTTGTCTCACGAACTTTCAGTTGGGTTCCGAAGAATAATTAACACGACGGAGTGTTTGTACTAAGTACATAGCTTTTGTATCTCGTCGAGGTATTGTTTCTCCTAACCCAACTTGAGATTTCTTCTTTATTTATTTAGATTAACAATGAACTTATTTATTTTAACATTATTTAACAAATGAAATAAATTGGTAGAAATTTTATTGATTTTTATTTTAACACCATTTTACTATAAATATATTATATATTTTGGCAATGAATTTGTGATTTACAAAGATTAACACAGATCTTGGTAACATTCGAAACGTTAAAGTCATACTACTCTTAGACTAGACAACATAAGATATTTAATAAGGCAATAATTACTATTTCGCCTCTTCTATCATATTAGTCATTAGGTTACTGTACAGACTATTTAATATCTCTTCCTGTAAATTTACATCTAATTGCTCAGTTTTGCAATCAAATACTTCATCGAACTTTTTAATAAATAGTGAGGTCATTTTATCGACGGTACAGTCTACGCCGGTTTCTGTGCTTAAGGAAGTCACACCTTTATCGTCTATTCCGCAAGGGTCAATGTGGTCGAACCATTTCAGGTCGTTGTTGCAGTTGAGTGATATCCCGTGGGTTGTGACGTACCTGCGGGCATGTATCCCGATGGCGGCAACCTTGTTATCCTCAATCCAAACACCCGTGTAAGGCGACCTATTTGCCTTCAACCCTGAAACCGGAAGATTAAATTACAAATAAATCAATGATAACCTATATAAAAATAAAAAAACTAAACAGTAGGTACCTAACCCTACTAGTTATATGAACAGGGAAATAAATCATTCATTATAAAAAGGTAGGTAGGTTCTTTGTTTGATTGTAGGGTGGGAGAAATATCTGGAAATACTGGATTTATAAAAAACATATTATCCAAATATACACACTTATCCCTGAGTAATATAGAGATATTTTTATTTTAATCGAAATAAAGCAGGGCGAGTCGCTAATGTTAATGTAAATGATGTAAAAATACAGAGAATATTTGCTTAGTAAATGTACAGCTGAATGCAAAAAACAATCCGCACGACGCATCAAGCTGTAACTGGGCCTAGCCACATATTCTCGCAAAGGACCTTCGCTAAATGCATACATATCAATAATCAATATTATCAATGAGTGCTAAAAGGTATAAACCCTTAGTTTCAGTCTGACAGTTTATTTATTTACTTTAGAATTCCCAACATTAACCAGACCTGGGCCTCTTCTCAAGGCGGTAAACACCACATCGTCTTTGACTTGTTACCACCGCAACCGCCTAGAATAGAGGCCCTGAGCTTATTTCTGATCTCTTGAACTCTTGACCAATATAGTTTTCATACAACTTAGCTAAAGACAAACCAAAATAAAACCATAAATCCTTGATTATGGGTTAGGGTTTACAAAATTACCCACAATCTCTGGCAGTAATTACTTAATACAAGTTAACTAAGCAGTTAAAAATGTATGGGTTCCTTTAATAAACCCTAAGCATTGAGCATCTAGCAAATTATATGCAGTGTGGTGTAATTGCATAGTTTAGTACATATATGCGTAAAGTTTTGCACCCGCATGCAAAAGTGTATCCCAAGATATATTTGGATTTGTAAGAATCAAATGGAATAAATATTTAGTACATATACAGCAAAGCAAAAATTAAATACAAAAATGAGAAGGTTCTAGCAAGATAAGGATGGGGACATAAACCTGCCGGGCATATTAGCAGGCAATTCACTGACACTAAATATTCCAAGTATTTCTCGTAGTAGTAGTAGCCCCATACCATTATTTACTCAAAAAAAAATCGCAGCTGCACATTAAGTCTCATAGAGCGTAATAAGTATAACATGACGAACCTTTTTCACTTTACTATTGCCATTGACATTTAATACATATTCTGTACATACAATATAGTTGGATTTAATTAACATTAGCAACTAAAGTAAGGCCATCGAACCGAGATATAGATTGGAAACACGCTTTCAGGGGTTCAAAACGTTTTTATTTGGAATCCTGTCACATCAAATGCAATCCAAACAGGAATGAACTTCACAAAATGCCTGCCCTTATGTTGACCACTTCTGTACTGAAAGCTTGCTTGTACCGCGAATCACGCAACGACAACCGCCAAAGATATTATTGCGTACGAGAAATAAGGACGGAAAATAGGTGGTCACCTCGTGAGACAAGTCAAGGTACTTTGCTGAGCTTATCCTTTTCGGCCTTCACGAGGTTCTCGTCATGCGGAATGGTGATGTCGACGAGCACTGCCCGGCGTTGAAATCGATCTGTCAACACGATATCAGGCTTATTGGCGACAATAGTCCTGTCCGTGATAACAGATCGATCCCAATAGAGCGTAGACCATTTTCGAGAACTGGCGCCGGTGTGTACTTATAGTACGGCACTTCAGACTCAACAAGACCATATTGAAGAGCAAGCTGCTGATGGATGATCCTGGCTACGAGGTTATGTCTGTGCAAGTACTCGCCGTTCGCCAAATGCGAACAACCGGAAATTATATGACTGAGGGATTCGCCGGGGCAACGGCACGCTCGACAAATGTCGACCGTGCCATCCCTCAGGATATGTTTCCGGTAATTGTTCATCATAATGACCTCATCAGCAATTGCTCAGACAAAACCTTCGGTTTCCCCAAAGAGGTCACCAAACCGTAGCCAGTTCACGGACGCTAAAAAGTCTACGTCGGGCCTTGTTAGGGCCCGTTAGAAGCAACCGTGTAGCTCCTTGCTCTTCCATATGTTCTTGCGGTCCTCAGTGCTCAACATCGTTGGTCTGCGCCAGTTCTCGTTTTTCAAGGAGAGAGGCGTGAGGCTCTTGATTACTGCAACCACATCACAATGTATCCCACACTAGTAGCAAATAATCCCTGAGATTATTATAATTATTTTTATTATTATTTTATTTTGCATTTTCAATATTAGCAGATATTAAATGCTAGTAACTTATAAAATGACAAAAACAATGTACAAATGTAGTGCCTAAACATACAACATTATATTTAATCAGAATAGTTTGTCATCATCTTGCTTTCTCAACTAGCTTATCATTCAGTACCAAAAGCTGATTGGGAAAGCAAGATAATGTTTATTCACTACATACAGATGCAGATAGTTATAAATTTATACCTAAAAAATGCTTACCTAGCTCATCACACATCTTTATGACTGTTTCTTCCAAGTTATTGACATACCACTTGACGCTAGTCCTAAAATGTTTTAAGTTGAGGACTGGGTAAGCTATTAGTTGACCTGGCCCATGAAATGTAATGAGGCCTCCTCTATTCGTTTGCCTAAACTCTGCACCAAGATTCTGGAGCCTTACACATTCATCACGAGGCATGCCATTCCTGATACCTGAAAAAAATACATACTAAATTATAGCCAAGCAACATAATATTTAGTGAAGTCACAGTTTACTGTTTATTTATTTACACAAAATTTATTTGAGAAATATTTGAGAACTATACATAAGTAAATTTGATGTTTAAATATATTTTGTACCTATCTAAAGTTAGATAATATAATCTAATGCCCAAATATTATACTGCACACAGAGATTTTCTTTCCAGCAAACAATATTGAGATTGAGCAATAAACACTGAAAATAGCTAGCTTCTTGTATTTTACCTTAATATTATTTTTGTAATAGGTTATAACTGTTCACAGCGGAGCCTTAGTAATAGGCACCCTATGATAGATTTCTAAAATAAGTACTAAACTAATTTCAAACCCAATAATGCTAATGCCTACAAAAGGCATTAAATAGGTTTCATAAAATTTAGAAGTCAGTTCACCCGTTATGTCTGAGACAGAACAAGCCGAGGACATAATACCCCTCTTTCAAATTGGAAGTTAAAACGCACGAGGTAGAGATAGAATTCTAATTCTAATTTTATTAATGGCTTTCACTCCTGTTAAGGTGTATTTTGCCAATGTTATGTTATTTATAGACATGGACTTATTAGAGAAATAAGGCCATGGATATTGCACACGAAGACAATTGTTTAGTAAAAGAGTCTCTTCTCTAATGGATTAAACAGAAGCACATGGGGTTAGCTCCGCGCTTCTGTCAAGTCCGAGTATTTTCTCTTATGGCCTAAACAGAAGCATATGGGGTCAGCTCTACGAGCTTTTGTCAAGTCAAAGAGATAGAATGTTATACAAAAATAGTTAATGTAGCCTACAGAAACAAGAAGTAATTCATGCATGTTAGCGTCAGCGAGGAAAATAAAACAAAGGGTAGAAAGAAGGATTAATTAAAGGAGCCTCCAGTGTTCTCCCCTGATAAACAAAGAAATAGACAGTGAATTGTGCCGGTTGAGGTTATTATTGTAGAGCGAAATAACTGCAACTGATACATACCTACAGTGTACACCGGCTTATGCTCCACAATCAGGAGAGTATCCCAATCCGCGTCCTGTCCTTTCATTATAGCATCCAAATGCTTACGAGCAAGAGCCCCTTGTATTTTAAAAGCGGTATCGAAGCTCATCAAACCCAAATTCCAGACCTTCACCATTTTGCTAAAATAAAAACTAATTTCTCAAATTGTTCTAAACATTAAATTTAATTTTTACTGTTTTTTTATTACTTTCTCATTATTATTTGAAGTTTTCACACTATTTTTCATAACAAAAGAGCATCTGCCTCACGTAGGTTGTAAGCTGCACAGATTAAAAATATATTTTTAATAGTGGTGGTGTAGACAAGAACGAAGTAGTAGTACATCTTTTGGGAATAGTATAGACTAACCAGAAACAAAGATCCGAGGCCAAACATTTCATAAAAAAAGCCTAATTGTTTTTTCGCGTTTATAATAGCTGATTAAAAATTAGACTACCCGTATTTCTTGGTTTTTCTTTATTTGACTTAAATTCGTCGTTAATAATTTATTAAGGAAATAGTCATTAAAAAGACCGTATATACAAAGTTAGGAATACTGATGTCGTGATCTTAGCATGATATAAAATAAAAAAAGTAACTTTAAACAGAAACAGAACTGACTGTCATGTCATGTCACTCACTTGTCAATCATTCGCTGCCATCCGTTCACAAATTTGTTATTTTGCGTAATTTAATTAATTAAATAATTTGTAGACGCCACCAAAATAAATAAACTATTTTGCGTAGAATCGAAAGCGTGTCGTTAGAATCAAGTAATCCGTCAGACAGATAAAAAATGAACATGACAGTTGTATATTTTTTTCAATTCCTTTGGTAATAAATGGACTAAGGGCACTATAAGTGTATTCCTAACATTCACAATCCAACTTTTTTTACTGTTTTTTCTAAATATAAAAAAAAACTACTGCATAAAAAAATCCAAAGATATTTTTACTGTAATCAGCAGTGTAAAATCTAGAAACGGTATTTTATTTTACTACCTTAGCACATAATGAAATGTTGTCAAATTGTTGTTTAAACTGTGTTATAATGTGGTTTTAATGAGATCTATCACGGACCTTTTACGATATAAGATCCTTGTATTCAAAGTAAATAAAAGATGGCTCTTAATTTTTACGCAATGTAGAAGGTTTTTTTTAATCCGCCTCATGTGCCGTATACTGACGACACTAGACTAAGTAAACTTTTTCAAGTACTACAGATGGCAGGTCAACCGCAGAAAGTTATTAGTATTACTACTCGACGCTAGATGTCGCTACAATCAATAAAAAGGTATATTTTGTTCTGCAGTTTAAGTCGCACGAAGCATGCTTACATCTTTTCAGTCAATTCAGTTCAACCGTGTTCTCTGGCTGTAGGGCGGTGTTTCGTACGTTACGTAAACCAGCTGGCAGAATAAACACAACTATTTTAGAGTTAAAAGAGTGCGTAAATTTCAATTTACTTGTATAATTTCCATGCAACTTATGGTCGAGTTTTTTAAAAATATTATCAACGGAATGTGCAGTGGTTGGACTCCTGTAACTTAATTACCGTCAACGATAAACCAAAATAAGTTCGGATGAAAAGTAACTCTTATGATACCGGTTCTATTGCTGTTGTATGTCGTGCAAGAAGGTGAAGTCGGAAATGTGGAATTCTTTGAAGCGATGACAACAGGGGTAAGCATTTTTTTTCTATCCTTTAATTTTTATTATTATTATTCTATTTGTATGACAAATTTACTGTCGAATAAATTTCTTCCACACATTTTCTATTGAACATGGTAAAAAGAGATCTTACCACTTTTTCATCTTATTGCATTGTTATAAGGTTCAAAATTGGATACATCTCTTTGTAGTCCAATCGATGTACAAATAGCAAAATCAACTGTCTTGAAACGATATTGTAATCAGCCGATCCCTAGGTAAGTAGGTATAAGTATTATTTGCTAATTCTTGTCGCAGAGTCGCTTTTACAATATATGTTTATAGGCATAAAAGTGACATAACAAAACAACACCAAAAAACTTGATTGTTATTATACCTACCTACTGTCGACAACGTTGTCTGATATTTCTCGCAGAATTTTACTTGCGGGTAGAATTACCTAAAGCCTATGACAACACATACTATATAGAGACCGCGGGAATAACCTTACCGCTCCGTTGCGTCACTAAGAAACGACTTATAGTTATTAACTGGCTCTTAAGTTCTTGCAATGTATGTATGTATGTGTGCGTCAAAACTTGCAAGTTAAATTTGACCCACTTCCCAGTTTCCGATGAAGCTGAAAATTCGCATACATTACCCTACACAAGTTTTAAAAAGTTTTATCTGTTAAAATGTCATCGAGTATGTACCTAAATTTGGACTTGCTTTCCATGCCTTACGTCCGGTTCCTATATTCAATCCGCGGACAGATAGGCTTACTTCGGATTAAAATTTGACACATTTTGTATGGGCAAATGTCAAATTTTAACCCGAGGTAAGCCTTATCTATCCTCGGATTGAATATAGGAACCCGACATTAGTGTGATCGTTTATTGTTTAGAGTATTTACACACGCTTGTACTGTCAGAGTGACCATTGGCCTTGGGCCTCTATTCTACTGTGTGCATAACCCTATTGCAATTTTAAGCTATGAAAACGTTTAAAATATGAAAACAATAGGTAAGGGTGAAGATGACGTGTAACAGAAGCTTGGTTCTGAGAAGCCGGAGCAAGATATGTACCTTCTGAATGGATAATCTCATCCCCGAACTTTATTAAGTATTCTAAGATCTAACTAGGAGCAATTAGGTATGTACCTACATAGTTTCCTAATCTTACTTTTGGTAAGGTTTTTTTCAGTTTTTTCTTTGTATCTCGAAAACTATTAAAAATATAACTTTAGTCATTTATACATTAACTATTCGAGAAAATAGAATTTTCTATAAATTATGTTACATACATTTTTATTGTAGTAACAATACTTTAGGAGAAGGAGGGTATTTAAATTAATAAAAAAAAAACATTTTAATTATGAAAAAAAACAAAAGAAGTTACACGGTCTATTGTCTTTCATTAACGTTATCTTTAACATAAACATCAATGGGGGTTCCAGTAGTACAAGCTCCTTGGGATCCGTTACACACAAGACTGCAGTTAATGCCCTTTGCATTTTCCGGCACAACCTCGCTTACGAGTACATCGGCAGAAAATAGCACTCAACAACGTGTCAGGCAGGAGCAGGAAGATCCAAGGTCGTAATTGGCTGTAAGCTTCCATCGACTCCTCACGTGCAGCCACATATTTCAGGGTGTAGTTGGTTCCCAAGCCATTCCAGTACTTGATTGTACTCTGTAGGCATGATACTGTGCTGAACCTATGGTGGGTAGGGAAGAAAGATCCGGTTTGGGCTTGGTACAAGATTTTCAAAAATACTGTATCGATATCTTCTAAGCTCAGACTGAGTAGGGGTCGCGCTGTATACTGCAAGAAACGTCTTTTCTCCCGCTTCTGCTATGGCCTCCGGAGGTGATGACGGGTCATAAGTTGCTAGTTCCTTTGATCAAAAACCTTAAAAAATGATTATTTGCTGTTCCTGTAGATAAATGGGTGAGGTATTATCACACGCACTGAAACTAGGTCGAAAGAGAATTGAACAACAAATTGAATGTTTCTAATGTTCTTGAGAGGAATATAATTATGCTGTTTTCCAACTTTGTTATAGGTATTTGACCCCATTATATCTCCTTAGGTATGTATTGATCCTACAGTAAAAATATATCTTTCATCATTTAAAGCAAATTAAATGTTGATAATTAATGTTGGAATGAATAAACAGATATTTTTAATAGTTTTCGAGATACAAACAAAAACTGAAGAGAGTTACAGCCAAACCACCTCCCATCCTCGGGGCCTTTTAGTATGTTAATCTGGACACCTCAAACAATAACTGTATCAATTTTCACAACTATATAATTCCTTAATTTTACCAGGCTACTTCCTTTGCGGCAACAATTTTGTTGAGTTTCCTCTGAATATCCTTAAATACTTGCACATAAAATATCGTAACTAAAATGCTATTATTTATAATAATACTCGTAAGTATTACAAATAACTCCATCGTTCGTTAGTATGTACTAGCGATTACTTTACTTACAGCTTGAACATTAAACTTGTCATTATGTCTTTATCGATGCGCTAGATATTGTTAGTCATTGATAGCGTTGAAGTAATCCGTGATTCGACACCAGAATAAAACTGGTTGTTAGGTAAACAGTCCAACTAAATGGTGAAGCAGGAAGAGAGCGCTTCCTGGCTCTTTCTATTTATAGCCGGCGGTGGGCCGAGGGTAGCGCCACGAAAACACGCCGCACTCCTGCTACACGTCGTATGTTGCATTAAAACAGTCCTGATAATAGTCGGTCCACCCTGCAGACAGACTTTACTAACAATGCACGCTTTTTGCAATACAACTGGGTGATTACGGTTTTTATCACGAATCGTAGTTATAATATTTTTAACTTTTCGATTTATACATTTTTAGGGGTTTGGTTTCGCTACTACAGCAAAAGTTAAAATTTAAACGAATCTCGGGAGTCTCATGCCGGTCGTTCAAACATGGTAATCCGTTAGTGGATCTTCACAGGGGCGCACGATCTAGCTAATATACTAATGGCAACAATGTAATAATTCCGTGAAAACAATATTTGTAAATTATAGGTATAAGCCCTGTACTTAATATTAATGTCGACGAGGCTCAATAAGCCATATATGTAGATAAATTATATTTAAAATGAACTTGTTTGGTAACATTTGCATTAGTTTTAAGATATGTTGCTAGGTATACATATAAGTAGGCTTAGTTAAACTAGGAACCCTTATAGCTTCGCCATGTCCGTCCGCCCGCAGCTTAGCTCAGAGACTCTTAGTTCTAGAAAGTTTGCATCAACATCAATATTAGTCAAGGTGAGAAAGTGGTAAAATAAAATATTGGTTAAACTTACCTCCCCTACACGTACCGTTGCAATGTTTTTTTTTCTCTCATCAACCCCATGATGTGAGGTGTCTTTGGATAGGTCGTTACAAAATATTGCGAAACAATTTTTCAATTAAGGGATCAGTTTGTGAAATATTAAGATTTAAAGTGCTAATTTTTGTTAGAGGGGCACTTGGCTCCTACAGCCAAAACTACAAATACTTAAATACTGAAAGCAAATACAACGAATTTTAAAGGAAAACTTTCACGACAGAAGACTTGATTGGGTCCTGAGCCTGAGCTACAGGCGACTAAAGTGCTCATGTCTAGGTACTAAAATCATCGAAGAACGCTCAAAATAACTTTAATAGAGAATTAGTTCATACTCGTTGTTTTTTGGGATAGTTTTGGTCTAGTAACGGCTTCAGAGCCCTATACAGAGCATGGTTAAACATGCTTTTGCTCGGTTTTTTTAGGCATGCTAAGACTATACAATGTTAATAATTTACGGGTACTATACAAATTAGTTAAGTTACAAATAAGTTAGTTACAAATTAAGTGTAATACAGTCTATAAGCTTAGATCATGTGAATAGAAATTAATACTATTTTGGGCTCTGTGTATTTGAAGTACTGTGGTGCGTGCGTGTCGTCACGACACAAATTAGGTATTTGAGTGCTTTTGTGTTAAAGTATGTACCTACTAGTACACTTCTATATATTTACGCTAAACTTTAAAAGATTTATAAAGTTGCAGTAAGAAAATCGACCTATAAGACTTTGAAGGGATCTCTGTTCCCTCTCTAAATAGTTCAAGAAACTTTGTTTTGACATCACCGGCCCCCATACAGGTATGCAAACTAGAAGTGATCGCGAACTTTCTAGTGGCTACAGCGTTTTAAATATCCATTAGAGCATTGCTGTTCTAAAGTACCATGTCAAGCGCTGATCTGATTATCATCATCATCATTTATCGGATTCCCACCACCTTAAAATAGTTAGTTAGCCACGTTATCGGTCTACCCACCCAGCGTCTCCCGGTACGTGGACGATATTCGGGATATCTTTGACCCTATCGGCCCTCTGTTCTGCGAGCGATGCGCCTTTTAGGTATATCAATTCTTGCTATGTCGGCGCTTGAAGTTGTTGAAAAATGTATTCTCCTGGGACATAATGCCCTGTTAGGTAGGTCCAACGAGAGAGATAGGTCAATCGTTGAATCCAACTCTAGTGGGCAGCATTCGCAAGCTACGCAATATCTTCTCGTCCAGTATACTGCTGTGCCTCAAGACGAAAGTCTTCGACCAGTGTAGCTAGTAATAATTTATGGTACTCATCTACCATAAAGTTTAGGTATTTGGTCACCTTAACCCTCGCTACTATAGAACAGCGATTTACAGAAATTCTTATCGGGCTCTTTTCTTACATATTTAGAACTAAAAACAGATGGAATTAGTCTGTTTTTGTTATATTGAACAAGTTTATAGCTATCTAGCCTCATAGCGAACTTTTCCTATATGTCCTTTTCCTGTATGTACGCTCTCACTCCCATATATCCCCAAGAAAACAACAGCTGTATCTACATATCTGTTGAAGTAACGCTGGCCGTTTTTATAAAGAATGTCAATGTCTTTGAGTTAGTTGAAATTGTGATGTCAATAAAATAATGGAGATTACACTCGTATTTTACCTTATATAAGCAGTAAATATGAATTTATGTACATTTCTAAAACTATCATCTGCATAACACAAGTATTATATGTATACACGAGCATATGTCCCTTAGTGACATTAGTAATATGACATTGCTTTGGTGTTTAAATAATTACCTATACTTACCGCACAAATTGTGAGAGTTACTACCTAGAATTAAATAACGACATAGAAAGCTTGCCTTACTTTGGATGTTATCGTGCAAATTTTATCTCTTACATGGCCCAAAGGAGCTACAAAATGACGTTATTCCTTGCACAGGCTCAGATGGAAAGCTTATCAGTGATATATGTTGATTGTCACCTTTCCATTCCCAAAGGAATTCTCAGTAGACATTAGAACGTTGCTGACGAAACATAATACCTATGTTATGTACTTACAATATTTCGCACTTTAGAATATATAAATAAATCCTATAGATAAGGTGTTTACTTCAATGTTATATTTAAAGTACCTAAACTTTAGCATACTGGTAAACACGACGCTTCCAAATAGTTGCCGCTCATAGTTTTTAACTCTACTTAACGCATTGTTCGAAACTGTAGACACCTTCGCGATTGTCAGATAAGCCGGCGTAGCCACTTTCCGGTGCTAGCGCAAACAGCGCAATGTGTCTGAAACTTCATGAATAACTAATAGCTATCACAATCGCAAGTTACTTATTTTGCAACGAACATGTACATATAGGTACATTGCAAAGTTTCAAAAATCTACAGGAATTTTAAAACAAATCATATTCTAAATAAATGGAAGACAATAAGCAGCAGAATCTTAGTGGGTGTCTAATATTTCATACAAATAAGACGTAGGTGCGGAACCTTCGTTGCTTCAGTCTAACTTGCGAATAGACGGTTTTTTAATAGGTAAGGGAGATCGGGGAAAGCCGTATAGCTAAGAGTTTTAACCTTTAGTGTAATCATTTCTGAATACAACTGTATGAAATCAATGTATTTAACTAGTCTGTTTCATTAGAGACGTAAACTAATCAACATATTTGTAATAAACTCTAGATTTAACAGAAATGTTGAGCAAAACTGAAACCACTACTTGTTCTGATTTTGGCCCGGTGTAAGTTTGCCCAAAACCATGCACTATAGGTAGGTACTTGTGCCAGTTTTATTATAAGTTAACTGCTGTGGTAGAGGTAGGATTAGCGCGAGGCACAGACGAGCCCCATAGTACCAAATCAGCGATAGTCGCAGCAGAGAAAGGTACTTTGTGGTCATTGAGTGGCACATAGTAAATTTTGGTGCTTTTCTGTTTTATCTGAGGTGCTCAAAATCTACCTTACTAAACAAAGTTCCGATTCACTGAATACTGTGGCCGATTATGGCCCGATTTTACCCCTTACGGTTGTGATTGTGACTCAAGGCTTTATCTGTAATATTTCTGTTTAATATCTACCTGATTGAATCGATTACGCAAACAAATGGTAGATTGTGTCACAAGGGAGCAAAATGGCATATTTATGGCGAGGGCGTATATTGAATCTTGAACGAAGCGAGGCATCCTAAAATGGAATCCTTGGCGTAGTGACGGATTCAAGTGTTAACGCCCAGGTGGAAATAATTTTGCTACCATGTGACATATACTGCTTTTCACATCACCTATGAGGAAAATAAAAGATCTTAGTGATGAAACCTAAATTAATTATTTACACTCTCTAAAAGTGCTGAAATTATCAAATTTAACAAGAGTGGTACATATTTTTCCCTTTGACGGTGACAAAAAGTCACTAACATACAATTAATAGTATTAAGATCAATCATAACATAATATTGTTTCTATTTTATACTGGCAACAAAATGTCCTTGAACAGAAAAGTGCCACGTTGATCCCTCCTATCAGGGCAGGTAAGTCCCCTTTCCAAATAGATGATGTGAAAAATAATGTTAATGCTCAGTGACTTTTCGTTCTCATACAAATAAACTTTAAAATTGTTGCTTATATTTGGATGAAAATTAATCCAGACCACGAAAAACAAAAAAGGTGAATATTTTGGTCATGTGCGTACACGCGCCAAACATTTTTGTTGATAAATAGCTTCTACTCGTATCTATTGGTTGGCTGGCACCGCTAAGCAGACTGTGCAAGGAAAATATGTTTTACCCCGGTATTTGGTTTACCCTATCCCCGGGAACAAGACATTTTACTAAACAAGTTTTCGTTACTTACGTTGCATTACAAAACTCAAGTAATTTTCAGAAATTTAACGATTTCACTTTGGTAACTTTCAGAATAATACATGAAATTTTAGGTGAAAGTTTCACTTATGAAACTTTCAGAATATTGCAGTAATTTAAGTGAAAGTTTCACTTTTGAAACTTACAAGCCGCCCATTACTAGTTGAGACAATAACTCGAGTTAAAATGTCAGTTTTCGTATAAATCTGACGTTTGCTAACTCGAGTTAGTGTCTTAACCCAGTGTTAAATATTTGGTGCAAGTGGCCCTAAACACGTAAAACATTTTTGGCGGCATTTGGTTGGCGAGGCGTGCGTTGCCACGGCAACGACGGATAGGCCCTCTGCCTTCGTGATGCGAATGCCAAGCTGCGGATCGATGCCGCCGCCGGTTTTTGCAGCAGCCTTTGATCCTTTGTGATACTGTCTTCTTCCGAGTGTCCGATTCAGACATACTATGAATTAAAAATCGTTAAGTAAATATGAATAAGACAATATTTTGTTATATTGGAACTCGTCCCAACATGTTAAAATATCGTTATCTCATCATTGTTGTAGGCTCAGGAAATTATTGATGCCTAAATAATCTTAAATAACTTACTTGTATACATAGGTATCATAGAATTTATAGGTATACGAAACGTTTAGTCAAACTGGATTAGGGAAGTCCGTCATCAATCATCATCAAAGATGGATGCACACTTTTGTACCTTGTCGCATAGTTTTTTGTTTCCAAATTATCACAAGATTTTCATTATAATATGTATTCATATACTTCGTATTATATACCATACGACAGTGAACATGATATAAGAATGGGTAAGCTTTTTAACGAAGAATTTTTGTGAAATAATTATATTCTCCGAAATTTGTCTCGTCAGCCAAAAGTTGGGAAAGCTTGAAACACATTTCATAAAAGCAAGTGCAATACAAGGTTTGCTCTACGACAAAAAGTTATAATAAAATAAAAATATGGCACCTTTCTATGCTACCTATGGAATTTTTCTAGTTCTAATGTACTACAACGTAAATATGCGAAGAAAACTGGAAAAGGAAGCCATTTTCGACGGAAACACTCCATAGATGATTCCATATGTTCTTTCCTGGAGGTTGAGGAAAAACTATTTCAAATCCAAAAAGTTACAGCAAATTTTGTGATCTATAATATTGCCTAGCTACAGTTTGTGCCCGTGTGGTTGCCGGGTTAGAATAGTGCCACTCCATGTCTTCCCGTGGATGTCGTAAGAGGCGACTAAGGGAATAAAGGCTTGTAGTACTATTAGGCGATGGGCTTGCAACCTGTCACTAATACGCTGGTAAACATCTTAGCCTATTTGTGCAGAATGTGGTTACAGAATTATCAACAAGTTTTTAAAGTTGTAGGTAATTCTGTAGCTCTGCCTACCCCACTCCGGGATTACAGGCGTGAAGGTATGTATGTATGTATGTACAGTTTGTGCTGAAATGCGCTAAAACGTAAATATGGGAGGAAAACTAGAAAAAAAGTAGCAATTTTTAACGCTAGCTCTCCATAGACGTTTCCATAAATCTTAGTCCTGGTTTCGGTCCTGGAAAAAATCGTTGAAGCCAAAAGTTTTAGCTATTTTGCATTCTTCAATATTGCAGAACCATCAGTAACACTAAAATAAACTTTAACTATAGGTAGTACCATAGGCAAAAAAACAGGAATAAGCGACAGTTTTTACAAGAGGGTGAAAAAGGTATAAAGCTAGAGGGGCGAAAAATGTGGGTTATCATTATCAATTGGTCCTTTACAAAATATTTCAAAAAACCATAATAATCAAACCTTTTTAAGGGTACCGACACAACGATTTACTAAATGTACGACGATTTTTATTGTATGGGCTGCACCTTTTCCGGTATAGCGTACTTCCGGTTCAAATTTCGGAATGGCGACAGGCAGGTCTGTATTCTGCAGGGTCAAAACCCTCTGATAACTTTGTCACCCCAACTGTTACATAATTTCCGGCTTGCATTGTTTAGAGAAGCGGTTTCCAGTTTAAAGCCTGGTCTATATTTTATAATGCACCAAATTGGGTGCCACTCAGCATATTGTCAGACATAGGTGCCGTGACGTTGATTTTCAGAGCAACCAGAGACGGGAAGAAAGTGCTGGTCCTTCATACGTGCAACTAAGAGCGTAGGTATTTGTACCTCACTATGTATCAGTGAGTGAGTAATGGGAACTGTTAACCAAATTTTCATACATACTCTTATAGATAGATAGGATGAGCATACAATAAATAGATAAAATAAAATAACGTGAAAGCGAAACTAAAATTGTGATACAGTGCAGCTGTTATGTATTGGAAAATTGTTGACAACGGAAAAGTAAAAAGGGCTTTTAAATTAAAAATCTACGGCTAGTTTTGATCTCCAGAAAGTTCGGAATACCCCAGATCATGGCCAGAGCATGCTGCTATAGGTACTGCAGCTGGAAGTATGCTGCTTACAATTTTTCTGTGTATGCATCTAATACACGGAATGTACTTTGCTATACACGGGGAAAAAGCGAAGGAAAGAGAGGAGAGATGCAAAATTGGGACCTGTTTCTATAAATACCTCTTTGAGGTTGACAAGAATTATAATACAAAGTATGGTATTTTGAATTATGATTCTTGTTGGGGTCAAAACAAATCAAAGTGAAATACTTCCTGGAAAATGCAAAAATTTACAATCTGTGCAAGTCAAGCTATATACCACCAGGACACACGTACTTATATGCCGGTAGATTCGATGCATAGTGTCATACGGTTCGAAAACTGATTGTGTGGAGCCCAATACAATGGCACACTTTCATACTTACAGCACGGAAGACAACCCGTCCTTAGGTATATTATAAACACCTTGGACCACAGAGACTTCATAAACTGGGAATATTGGGCCAATCAAGTAATACTTCAAAAACAACTTTAGATCCACATTTTAGCCTTAAAGATATTAGGATCATTAGTATTAAAAAAACGCATCTATCTTAATGAATTGCAAGTTTAATATACAATGAAGGATGATGGGGATACATTCGAAATAATATTGGGTTAAGGATCTCAGGTAGAATTTTTTACTTAATTACTAAGGGCTGTGAAATTTAATTTGTTTTTAGAGAAAGTTTTAAGTTTTTATTAACTATTAAACTGTTTTCTGCCTACTTACCAATTTAAACCAGTTTATTTATTACTTACTACCGTGCCACAAATTAACTGAAACGGATTTAATCAGCTATAATAATATTTTTAGTAACGTTAGTCCAAATTTCGAAAACGATGTGCCTTACTTTAATTTTTCTTAGGTTTTTGTTTAACATGTTCTTCTTGCTTTTTATTGGTGCTAAATGTAATCGCATACATTTTTGAGAAATAATTAACGTAAGCACCATGCTATTTTCTTAACTATAATAGCTGTCTTTATAAGTCGTCGTTTAGCTAAAAGATCTCACAAATATAAGACATTTGCCATAAACATAATTTCAAAAGGACAAGTATACAAAAGGTTATATATTTTTTTCTAATTTTAAAATTACTTATTGGCCTCTCCTGAAAAATCGGCCTTTGGCGGTTTCGTTAATTCATATTATAAGTGTCAGTATACATTTTCACGCAGTTTCACTATTCAGGAAGTCCTTATGAACCCGGTTTTTGAGCAATGAAGCATACATCTGGCCACAGCGCTTGTCGTCCGGATCCGTGCTTGAGATGTAGCAAATTACGGGCGGAAAATCGCGGGCGGGTTAAGGACAGAGCGGAAGCTGACGGTGCAGGCAGCGGCTGTAGCTGAAACACGCGGAGATGCATTTATTGACATGTTTGTAATCATCATATTATGTGCGAACAGAGTAAACATATGTGTTACTTAAATGTTATAAATTATTGCAATTATCATAAGCGGGTACTCATCATATTTAAGATATTCGACACTAATCGCCGGTCAATAGGTGATCGATTGACTGTCGATAGCTCATCCAAGGTCAGCAGATTCGATTGGCGATAACGATCGATGATAAATCAACATCGATCGATACCATTGGTACCAACGATAGATTGATGGGTGTTTTAATAATACCGTCAAATATGCATTTAGGATATTTAGCCGTATGCAGGTGCAACTAGTAGTATATTACTATTTTTGTTTACGATGGATGGGATATTGTGTGTTCTACTTGTTAGGTAGTATTTTTTTTCGTTGAATTAATAAGCTAAACTAAACGAATGTCGATGACATATGCCGATGGTGACGACGCGGTAGCCTAGTCTGTAGTAACACTAGTAACCCTGCCTACGAAACGGTCCCGGGTTCGATCCCCGGTACGGGCAAATATTTGTCTGATGAGCGCGAGTATTTGTTTCTAAGTCTTGGGTGTTTTCTATGTATTTGTCTATATAAGTAAGGTTATCGTTGCCTGGTACCCATAGTAAAATCCTAGAGCTTAGTTTGGGGCTACATCAATTTGTGTGTGATTGTTCCCTGATATTTATTAGTATTTTAGTATTATATATATACGTAATTTGTAGTTCAGGCATTACAAACAGGAACCTCTAAAAATAAACCCACTTCACAACAATATTTAGCGAATATAGCGTTCCCAGTCGCTTGCCTGACGGTTGTGGAAGGCCTATAGCCCATAAGATAGCTCAGCCAGCGCCCGCATCCCCGCGCCGCCCCGCACCGCCAGTACCGCCCGCACCGCCCGCACGCAGCGGCGGCCGAGTGAGTTATCACCGCTATCCCCGCTTATAATTATTCATGAGCCGGCCCCGGACAACTTTCAGCAACTCCGGACCAACATCTGGCGTTCTTCTGTTAAATAATTTGCACCCACTTCTTTTAAGATTAGTGAAATCAAAGGATATTTGGTCGACTCGGGCTACAAACATCTATCTATAGTGATTTTGAGTTATTAGTAACTTGTTATGTGCGAGTCAGATTAATACTTTAAAGATTAGTCGTAGATACCCTTACCCTCTTACTGTAACAAAATAAACGAAACAGACTGAGTACCTCATTGAAGAGTTACAAGCCCACTGTCCTCCTTTATCCTTTAAACATATATTTCATTTAAAATCCATAGCCCACAAACAAACACTGCCATAAACCATGTTTTTTGTCAATCGTTTATTATAAATGGTTTTAGACTTTCACCTATCACTTTCTTCTTCCTCTCTTCATGACAAAGCAAGTTTGAGACAAAACTTACTTACTTATCGAAATGTGTTTTTTAAAGATTTATCATATTGTATTTTATCTATTTAACATTTATAATCAAATGGTTAGTTGACATAGACAATGTTTTAGGAAATATAGTTGGATATCCTATATGTTATTGTTTAAAGGCCGTGCCAGGATAAGCTAAGAGATTTTGCCCCCCTTGAGTTTGGGCTTGTAATTTTTATAGATTGTGTGGCTCTGCATTAGTAATTGTTTTGCCAAATTTGAGCACCCTACATATCATAGTTTTCGTTTAAAAAAAAAACTATATTTAATTTTTCTTTGATATTTTTTTTTCCTGTTAACCAATTTTAATGAGCTTGGCATATAATGTACATTTAACCAAGATGATCAAATGGCCATAATTATATTTTCATTATGCCATAGAAAAAAAATAAAAAAAACCCATTCAAACTTTTCAGTTTTTTTTTTATCACTTCCATGTTAGAGACCGCTCTAATTTTTTCACTGGTAAAACTCCCACTAACGTCCTATAATATGTATTTTTTTCAAAATTTTTGGTAAGTGAGAACATGGAGTTATCTTGACATGAAATTCTTTACATACATTTCCTAGAACCGCTATAATTTAAATCGGAATGATTGCAACCTCTTTAGAGGAACGTACATGTTGCATATGAAATACTTACTGGCCACTTACATTTCAACTTTTTAAAAAAGTAAAAAAAAAGACAACAAAAAGAACTCCTTTCAATTGTCGTGCGTTGGTAACATAATATAAACCATTCCAATATGAATTCATTATCAAAAACAACTGCAATACAACGCGTTTTCCGTAAAAAAAGTTAAAACGCTGTATTGTCTCGCAATGAAAACAATTCTGCAAAGTATAAACGAACAATACGATTTCTTTAATAATACACTTCCAATTTTTGATCAGGTAAATGTCACAAAGGCAGATTGTGCATTTGTATAGTAATTAATGGGTACTTAATTTTAAATAGGTAGTTTAAATAATTAGTAGTAGAAGTAGTAGTAGTAGTAAACTCTTTATTGTACGTACAAACAAATAATTACCTATGTTTTTTTGATAATTTAGATTGAAGACATGCGTGTTAAGTTATACTACCTGAGACTCCCAAATTACATATCCGTGGATAAACATAGGTAATTATTTGTTTGTACGTACAATAAAGAGTTTTACTACTACTACTACTTCTACTACTAATTATTTAAACTACCTATTTAAAATTAAGTACCCATTAATTACTATACAAATGCACAATATGCCTTTGTGACATTTACCTGATCAAAAATTGGAAGTGTATTATTAAAGAAATCGTATTGTTCGTTTATACTTTGCAGAATTGTTTTCATTGCGAGACAATACAGCGTTTTAACTTTTTTACGGAAAACGCGTTGTATTGCAGTTGTTTTTGATAATGAATTCATATTGGAATGGTTTATATTATGTTACCAACGCACGACAATTGAAAGGAGTTCTTTTTGTTGTCTTTTTTTTACTTTTTTAAAAAGTTGAAATGTAAGTGGCCAGTAAGTATTTCATATGCAACATGTACGTTCCTCTAAAGAGGTTGCAATCATTCCGATTTAAATTATAGCGGTTCTAGGAAATGTATGTAAAGAATTTAATATCAAGATAACTCCATGTTCTCCCTTAGCAAAAAATTTGAAAAAAATACATATTATAGGACGTTAGTGGGAGTTTTACCAATGAAAAAATTAGAGCGGTCTCTAACATGAAAGTGATAAAAAAAAAACTGAAAAGTTTGAATGGGTTTTTTTTTTTTTTTCTATGGCATAATGAAAATATAATTATGGCCATTTGATCATCTTGGTTAAATGTACATTATATGCCAAGCTTATTAAAATTGGTTAACAGGAAAAAAAAATATCAAAGAAAAACTAAATATAGTTTTTTTTTTTAAACGAAAACTATGATATTTGGGTGCTCAAATTTGGCAAAACAATTACTAATGCAGAGCCACACAATCTATAAAAATTACAAGCCCAAACTCAAGGGGGGCAAAATCTCTTAGCTTATCCTGGCACGGCCTTTAAAATGTTACACCTAAAATATTGCAGGTACAACTCCAGAAGTAAATACCCTTTTCACTTCTCTTGCTCTTCAGCAGTCTCTGCACATCGGTGCTGAAGCGCCGTGTTAATGAAACCCCGAAACAGCCAATCACAGCGTTTGTGAGTCTCAGTGACAGTGTATGTGAATGTAACTAATAAATAACTTATTATTATTTTATCAAACTGCGATTAGAATGGGATTGAGCACACATGAAATTTTTGAATTAATACATGAAATGACATTGTCAATGGTAGAGTGTGCAGATAAATGAAAATACTTATTTTAGTACCTACAATGAAGTTCTAAAGATTGACCAAACACATCAAATTATATTGGGTACGTTAATAAAATACTTACAAATCAAAAACTATTCACTCACAACACCATCATTATCTGACCTGCCTGTATCATCAAATGAAAAAGAAAAAAAATTGTGGGCAAAAATGTTTGGACGGCACACCCGAGTCAGCCACAGCTTAGACTACTTTTGTTTGGAAGGTATTAAAGCTACTTCCGTACCAATGTGCATCAAATTCTGTCCATGGGTTCTTAATTTATTTTTCACTTCTCATGCTCTTAAAATGCTACTTAAATCTCTGCGTATCGGGACTAAAGCTCCTTATTAATCTCTAGGGATTAAAGTAAATTTTTTTTAATTTACTTTGGAAACCCCTAAACAACCAATCACCATTTTCAGTGATTGTGTATGGACCATATTTTTGGGTGTCGAAATAACCTCAAAATTACAACTGTGCAAATATATAAAAAAAAGGATTTAATTTCGTGAAACACGATTAATTATTACGAATATGAATCTATTTAATCATATTAAGGCCGAACTCTTTTATTATGCGTGGTCCAATTACTTTTAAAATGGTTTCCAAGTTTGAATCTGTTGGCTAAATATGCAAGCATTTAAAACATCAACGAAATAATAAGGTATAATTGCACTTTTAATATTTCGTAGATTTGGTTAGCTACTTTTATTTAATTAATGTTAGATTAACGATAGTAATAATAAGATACCTAATTGTTAGTTTTAATTGTTAGAAACTTTTTTATAATAAATGTTGTAATTTTGTTAAGAACGTCGTTTTTTTCCTCGCATTCAAAGTGAAAAGTAGAGTGTTTAACGCGAGACTAAACAACCATAATGACACTCGAACTACAGCCACCCTCGCTCGCAAGCTCGCTCGCGTGGCTAAACATCTCGTGTCATTATGGCTTGTTTTAGTCCCTGGTTGAACAATCTACTATTAAGTCGAATGGGCTTAACTTACTGAGCATTATTGAAACAAGCATAACATATTAAACTTTTTTTTAACAAAATAAACTCAATAATAACGTTATAAACTAAAACTCTATTTAACAGTGTTTAATTATCATTATCATGACGATCTATTATGATTATTTTTGTTAGATGTTTCGAGTCATATTCAATATATGGCTGGCGGAGCTGGGTGTATTTTGCCCACTATCCTTTGCTTTTACCCAAACGGTATGCTTAAAATAATAGTATGTCAACGCCATATCCTTAATGTGGACGACTTTGTTGATCAGCATCCTTTTCTATTGTCAATAATGTTTGTTTCAACTGACATAGGATCAAAGGCCCTCGGGTTCGGGAAAGATCGGCTGGACTCGTAGAGCAATGGAGAGAGACACCATACTCACACCTGAAGTCCTTTTCTATCTTTGTTTACAATTTACGAAGTGTCCTATGTTTAGAATAAAAATCAATGCAAAAATTGAGTTTTAAAGAAATCTTGTACAAAATGCTTTCTCGTCATATTCCTCGAAATAATTGCGCGGTACTTGGAATATACGAGGTGGGCGTAAAATTCGCTCGAAAAACATTATTTTCTTCAAATACATAATTCAAAATGTCTTCAATTTTATTATGTTTGACCTATTAGTGAGGGCTACAGCACAATTTCACTTTCAGGAGCAGTTAACCGATAGTTAAGCTACGTCGTTAATCGGTCGTTTAAGGTTTAAACAACCTTAAAATGTTAAAGATCTGTTTGTGAACTTGGCCCATAGCAGTTCTCCTTAACCCTCAATCAAACAGGGTTTTTAAAATTTATATTGGAAAAAACAAATGAAGTGGGTAATAGTTTCTAAATATTTGATTAAGGGTCAAGTTAAGTTCTATGTATAAGGAGTTTAAATAGTCGTTACCTACTAATTTAATTTAACTAGCAACACGTAACACTTTAATCGTCATAATCATAAGTCACAATTCATCGTATGTCAAAGTAACACAAAGTTTTTTTTTTTTTGCAATTTTTGTAGTTTAATGGGTAGTAATGATGTATTAATATGCAGTAAATTAACATTCAAATGTGCAGTATAATAAAGTATTCAAGTTTAAACACATATATCGCCTTTGGAACGATTGAAACAAGAAAATCCCATCTGGTCTTGGTAAAGTTCTACCTACATCACTTCACGGAGGCTAGAGGATCACCGTACAACGTTGCCTTATGTAAAATATAAACTTGACATTGGCAGAAATGGTTGCTCGACATTGCGACCGGCGGCCATTAAATAAATAAGTAAAAATAATAATATCAAGGCTGCGTGATTCGTGATTTCGTATTAACAGTGCCAAAAAGATACCACTAGAATGGAACAAAAAGTGTGTCTAGTACCTATTTAAGAAAACCAGTCGTTTTATAACATTTCAAGATTTTTATTTGTTGTTGACATGTCAGGTAGGTATTCTATACATAATTATGTGCAGCTTAGAGCGACAATAGCTCAGGTTCCAACTTCGTCCTTATACAAGTGCTCAAACTTTAACAAATTTTCACATATGAGGTAATATTATAGTTCATTTATTTTAGGATGAGAAAAAAAAAGAAAAAGAACCAGTAGTCGTCAACTCTAATACTCGCTGGCAGAATTAATAAGAATCTATGCACTCAATATATTGTATCTGTGCATGTGTCATTAATGTTTTTGTGTTGGACAAAACATTGGGTCTCGATATTACATGAGAAATTAACTATAAAACTATTTGAATATGTATATATTGGTTTCTAACTGCTATACTTAATTGATTTACCTAATTTAAGACTGACTGTTCTGGATGAAGTGTCATCGTTTCTCCGCTAAAGAGTGCGGTAGTTGGGTAGAGATTAAAGATGTAGACTAAACGAGCAGCTGCCAACTTTAACAAGGAAATGTACAACAAACAAATCACAACAAAAACAACTACCTATGGAACAATATCAACGCTCACGCTCTCGAACTCGGGAGAATATGACATAATATAACATGGGGCATATCACATAAGGGCGTTGTGACATTCAATCTGTCAAAAAATGCAAACTGTGGAGTTATTAATGATCAATTTAAAATTCACTAGGTTCTCTATATTTGACAGGTGACAGGATAGTATTTGATTTAGTCGAGTTATATGCTTAGATGTTTCGTTATTTTGTTAACACACAGGTTTGTAACCCCTGCTACTTTAGGTCTTTTATAGACCACGTTTCTAATTGAAGTAAATTTAATCAACACAAATAAAAAACGCAATGTTAATATTAACGAATATGACTTAAAGTACTACTGCAATAGATTATAACGTTGTTCATTTAATATTTACTGTGAAATAATAGCAGTCAAAAAAGACGTTTTCGTCCAATATTTTTGTATAACTATTATGTTGCGTGTAACGTGCCCAATAAAATACCTTTATTGCGTTCTGTATCATGCTAAAATAAATGAACTATAGATAGGTACAGTCAACGTCATAAATAAGTGATCATTCATGTACCTTGTCGCTTTCAATCGTTTCACAATTTACAGCGTTAAAGCGACAAGGTATATAAATTATCATTTATTTATGCTGTTGACTGTACAGGTTCTTAATGTGTTCACTTTAGTACCTGGTCACTTTAATCACTGTCACAATTCATATATGGCAGACTTAACATGAAATTAAATATCTTAGACAAAGTACTAAAGTGATGAAATCGACTGAACGCGATTTAAGAAAATGTATATTATTTTCAGATGTGGCCGCCGACGGGCGCGCGCGGGTGAGATGAGCGCGGCGGCCGCGGCCCGCAACTACTCCTACGATGAGACCATTCAGGTACTACTCCATTGTTCATTGATATTTTTTGGGTTGAGCTCGGGAGAAATGATTGTTTTATCCTAGTCAAGTTTAGCAGTTTTATTTTTACAGGCTCTTGTTATAGATTTGTTTGAACAAATCTAGGAAGTCGATGTTAACCTACTTATGTTATGTAGTCGAAAACAAAAATGTTAATGCAATACTACATTTTGTTTTAACTTTACTACTATCGAGGCAGTCCAAAATCATAACAAAAATACGTTTGCAAGGGCAGGTGAGCTTCCAGGCCACTCTTTAAATACTGACGCCAAGTTCTCGGTAAACACTGTGTTGTTCGCATTGCCGAGCAAAACACAGTCCCAGACTAGCCGCTTTAAATAGATACCTACCTATATCGTATTTGTGATCGAAATTTGTAATAAACACTTAAAAATAAACTCTATGATTATAGCAGTAAGGCATATTTAGAAGTGTTCGATATGCGAAAGTGCTAAAACTGCAGGCTCTTCATGGCGGGCCGTAAACGCGATTTGGTAGATGGGGTCTACGGTTAAATAGGGTTCTTATATGATTGGTTGTAGAGTTCTTTTTCATTTGTTTGTAGGGGTTTCAGGGGAATAGAAGAAGTTTTTCAGGACGGGCCATAACGACACATTAGCCGTCACGGGCGCACTTACCTTTATTAATGCGGTACAAGACTCGGCGCTCCGCTCCGCTCCGGCTCGAGGCCTGTTAACATCACTTCACACGCGTTACGGCCAAAGCATAGTGAAGTACGCTTTATCGCAAGTTCGGACTAAGTAAAGGATTTATGAACAGTATCCGTCGCAGTATCTGTTCATCTCGCTACAATTTATTTGCCCTCGTAAATTATGTTACCTAATCGTGATAACGGAATTGAAATCTGTTCCAAATAAAGTGATCCAGCTACTAGAGTACTACTTACAGTATTATTTTAAAAAACTTTTAAAAATAAGTTCAGTATGCGCCAATTCATCACCTTTATCTTATTACTCGTAAGTAGTTGACATGTTTTGTATAATAGCTTAAAATGTAATTATTACTTATGTTTTTTATATAATTTGTTGTGTTGTGCTGTGCAATAAATGCGTTATAGGTACTTTATGTTTGATATAGCGTTCTGGTGCGGCTGTATGTTTGGCCGCAGCAGTATCCGTAGACTCGGCCGGCATGTATTTATTATTTATACCGATGTAAATTAAAGCTTGGGAAAAGGTACCTACAGCTTATTATGATTGCGAGTTTTAACCGTTTTTCTATCACTTAACGTTTTTAACGTATAGCTTTTCCCTGCGACTTCGTCCGAGTAGATTTCAATTTTCGGTATTCCCTCGGGCACTTTTAAATTTTCCGGGATACTATACTTTGTCTTTTTCTAAGACCTAACGTATATGTGTGCCAAGTTTCATCCCGATACGTTCAGTGGTTAAAGCGTGATTGAGTAACAAACATCCAAACTTTCTCATTTATAATATTGTTAGTAAGATGTTCTCTTTTTTGTCGTAGTAAACATTCAAAATTTACTAAATGCCAATTAAAACCTTTTATAAAACCCGGGTATATAATCCAGATCCCGGTTTTAAAACTGTGGGTTCTCGCGTTCCCTAGCCTCAGGGTGGCCTTATCTCCACCGATACGGGATTCCCTGGGGTCCGCGACTATTTATCAGGCGCGACCCACATTGCCCGCCATCTGCCGGGGCCCGAGAGCGCTCGCAATTATGCCGCGATATTGAGTGCTACTCGACACTTGTAACGGATAGCGATTATGCGGTGGGAATCAAAACAACTCATCCGATGCACTGATATCATTATCAGTTATCTATCACGCTTATATTTTTTTATGTTAAGGATTTGATTTTCCCGGTTATAAATTAAATATAATTCATATGTAAAACACTGACGATAATCAAACTGTATCTTGCCCCGATTTGGCAAGTTCACTTTGACGATGTTGCAATCGTCATTATTAACAATAATCAGTTATTAACGAAGCTTATTTAGTTGACTAATGGACCTATTAGCGATAGTGTGTTTGAATGAAACAAAGTGCTCGGTAATTCGTCAGTTTCCACGACGGCAGCGCAGAAAGAGATTTATTTATTAGGTTTGCCAACAGATATAACACCATTAACTTAATTTATAAATTATATGTATAGTGACGAGTTACAGGGTGTTTACCCAATTATACGCAAGCTCAGCTCGCGTAAAACAATCGCATTTGCGCCGATGCGGCTCAATAACACACTAACTCATCTAACAAGCTAAGTACTAGGCTAATAAAAAAGGAACTATAAAGTCGCAAGTAACCATGCATAACACAACACAATTTAAAAAACATGACAATGATAAAAACATAAACAACAATTAAGGGCTTAAATTCGAACCGCTTGGATATTAAACTACTTCTTAAGAATATGGATTAATCCCTCTAGGTACTCAGTTTAAGGCAAACAATAATAAGAAACTAAAATCACAAATAAGTGACCATGCAGAGATCGTGCTACACTAACATGATGGTTGTTTATTGTTTTCTGCACGACTTCTGAGTACTCTTTATATAATTTTTTGCTTGACAATACTTTTAAAATGGGAAATAAAATGCAGCGGTGACAGGCGCCATTTTAAGCTGTGAATAGTAATACCTACCACGGTAATAGGCGCCGTTAGCTTAGTTCATGATATGCTTAAATTATTCTGTACCACGATCCACTTACCTGCTTTGATGTTCTGATTTCATGCCAACTTAACAAAATAAATAAAAACATTCGACCCGGATTGGAAAACCTTTTCATTATTTTTATCAGATACCGGTGGCCATATATTTCGATTTCGCTATCTGTATGGCCGGAAATTGGCTTAGTGAATTTGATTAGCAGGCTGTTTCGGAAGGGGTTGCCGGACCACAGGCATTAAGGCTGCGAGGCGAACACCAGAAAATCGAATTTTCCGCTCTATGCCCCCGCGTAGCCGCTCATAAACCTTTGTACCTGCCTATGCCAGGTTTTAGAGCGTAACGTATACAAAAACTTTGGGACACGGTCCCCTAATAGACACGAGTTTCAGGGGCCGGCCGAATTTCCCCGAAAACATTGGTGCAAACAGATATTTCATCAAATTGAGACTGGTAAGGTAAACTTTTGGAGTACTGTAGTTTTCGTCATGAACTACTAATTGAACGACTTGTTACTCGGACTGTGTAGTATTTAGTAAAATTACCCTTTATCAAAATAAAGGAATATATTAGGTATGTATTCTACTATTTATTTTAAAGTTATCGGCAATTCTGTAGCTCTGTCTACCCCATTCTGGGATATCAGGCATGAAGGTATGTATGTATTCTGCGAGTCGAGTATTCTCGTGGTTGATAAACACAGTCTGTGGGTGTAATCAAAACACTCTCAGAGATTGTTGAAGTCAGGACTCGAACGTCAACACTCAAAATTATTCAACACTGACAAGTGTTTTTCGTGGTATTGTAAGCATATTTGATATACCTGTAGAGGTACACCGTTACTAAAATTGCTTTCAAATTATAGGTACTAACATAAAAGGTAGAAAAAAACCAGCTTCCGTACTAAGAAAATGGTAATTCGGAATAAATTAATAAGAAGAATACCTAGGCAATTCAAGATGCAAAAATGAGGTCAAACGCAATTCTGTAACTCCCTATTTTCCCTAATTTGTATTATTGCTAAGATTAGATAAAATTGGTCACGAAGAAAGAATAAAAGGTTGTATGGGACCATGTTCCGAATTTGGTACTTAGGAGTATCCCTTCTGATCCTATAATGTACACATTCGGCGCCTGTGACACGGCCTTTCAAGTAGCTTTCAATTGCCCGCTGGTGGTAGATAATGTTATAAATTCGAACATAAATTTTCTGAAAGAGAGAGCGGCGCGGTTACGGCGCAGGTTTACGGGCCCCGAGAGCCTTCGCTGAAGCCTACGATTCTGCGTAGCTCTAACGCATCCTTATCGCATATTAACAGACAAGGAGGGAACACTTTAAGGTCTGTCGTTTTGCAGTAGCGTGGTCTGCGTGGTGGAAGCCGCTAGGTGTAGGTACAGTCGAGTTCATACATATGTGTACACTTTGGTACCATCCAGTCCATTTAATTTAATGTCATGTTTAAACTACCATATATGAATTATCAGAGCGAATAAAGTGACAAGATACTAATGTGTACACATATTTATGACCTTGACTGCTCCTTTAAACATATTTTAACTTATGGTTATTCAGTAATAGTTAAGTTCATTTTGTTTTGGATTAATGTTGGACACATACATGTTTGAATAGTTTTGGAATGTTTTGTTATAAAAATTCAAAAACTCAAAATTCAAAATATTTATTCTGTAAATTGGCCACATGAGGGCTCTTTTACACGGTCGGTAACATGGAGTGAATCTACTAGCGCTTCGGACAAGACCATAAAGAAAGAAATAATTATTTTTTAAACTAACACAAATAAAATCATTATAAATGTAAGGACATTAAAATACAAATAAAATACCTAATATCTAGGAGAACAACATGACGAGATCTCTACGTCAGGAACGATAATTAAAATAATTAACTGAATAACAGGTCCTTGCAAGCGTGAACAGACCGGACGCCACAGACAGCACCCGTTCACGAGTATGACGCGTATCTCAGCCATCGCCTCCCTCAACCATGTGTTCGGGAAGGTGGCGACCCGATCAACGACGCCGCCGTAAGCAAAGACCTTAGAGTGAGCATGACATGCTCATGCTGCCGGACAAAATATATCAATAAAAAAGGGAACGGTCCGGCGAGAAACATCACATTTTTTTTAATGTGTTCTCATTTCTTAAGTGTCTTGTGCACAAGAACCAATAAAAAATACTAACAAAAAAGGATACATTAGGTAAACTTAAAAAGAGTAAACATTAGGTAAACTTATAACAACAGTTACCAAGAAAAACGAGAAGAACGACACCAAAAGTTGAAAAATATTATGACCAATTTAATAGGAATAATAGCCGACTGAAGAAAATAAACTCGTAGCTAACACAACTATAGAGTCGTAGCAGACCTTTTACCACGGTAGGTATCGAAAATGAAGGATTAACGCCAGGGTTTATCCTAAATTTACCAAGCTAACCATGCTAGCACTATGGTTTTGTTTCACGCTTCTTTTTTAAGTCTGGAGATATTACGGTAGATTAAGCTGCTCCCGTTCAAATTCTAATTAAATGTGAACGCCCGCCCCGGAGAATCAGTAAAAAAATCTTTTACGAGATTGTTTATCCTGCGTTACTTTTTCGAACTGGGAAGAACTTTCCCTAAAGCAAAAAAGTAAAGGCATTTCCTTCAAGGCAGCCCACTCAAATATATTCAACTACTTCTTAATGTGTAGTGTGCACAAGGTAATTATGTTATGATATGTCCATAAAATAAATGTGGCGTAGTCTACCCTTATTATTAATTAGTCTGCCATCTAGTATCTAGTAGCGGCACTAGCATTAATGTCCATCGCTATCGATTACGTCCAGTCTAACTAGAGGGCGTTAAAAGCCAAAAGTGGTTAAACTCGGAGCTGTTAGAAGAGTTGATAATGGTAAGTACAGTCACGCCCTCACATGTTTGTATCTGTTGTTGTGCATTATCTTATTATTTATTAAGTATATCGAACAGTTATACATGAAGGTAAGTCATATTATACGGGATAAAGTAATTAGGAATCATTAATTAGGCCTTCAGAAACTAAAACTAATTGCAAGTTGCTTACATACTATGGAATCGTGTAGTATTCATACACTTTTGATAGGCATTTTATTCTATATCCCTTGTTAGAATGGCAGGCAAGTGGTGCCTGTCATCTTATTTATTTTCTAATCTTGTTCCTAAAATGGGATAATGCAGATGAATACAATAAATTGACTGCTGTTATCAAATTCAAGATTGCAAGCCGCAGCAGTATTTTTTGGGGTTCTAATATTTCACTCTCTCTCTACTCTCTACGTCCCATCTTGTGATGTTATTGTGATGATCTTTTGTGTATATATTGTGTGTATATATATGTCTCGTCAATATACAGGAACATTATTTATGAAACCATTCGCTTATTATTCAGTAGCCATTACTCGCCGTTCAATGTCCATTTGTCGTAATTAACCGTCGAAGGTTAATCTGGCCATGTGTCGCGACGCACTAAATCAAGCCCTCGCTCTACGCCTCCATGCGCCAAGCTAACTCTCCTTTTCGCACTTCAGTCGTGACAACGAGGTATGAAAGAGAGCGCAGGACCAGGGCGGAATCGAAACTACGAATTTTAAATTTGAAAATAATTACGTATTAGTTTGTACTATTTCCATAAAATCTAAACCTGCATGTTGTAATAGAAGTAGCTGAGGACCACACTGAGAGTGGTTACAGTAAAACTATAAATTGGACGAACGATTATGTAAGTACCTATGCATGACAGTATGTTTTTCTATAAACATTTTATTGTAGGTAGAAAGCAAAAACAATACATTGAATATATTAATAAACGAAGAGCAAGCTTTAAAAAACCCGACTGTTGCTTATCAACTTTAAATCGTTACGAATCCTAAATGATAATTCGTAAGTTATGTTCATTGAACGGTGTTTGAGCTCTATTACATTCTATATACAGCTCAGTTTAGTAGTAAAAACTAAAATTTCCCAACAAAAAAGATACGAGCAAAACTAAAAAATAAACAGCGATTACGCGCCCTATGGTTCAGGGGTCTGCGGTGACGATGGTTTTAGCAGCCTACGTTGCAGAACTGATATCGAATTCAGGTAAATGTCAATGCAACGGGCTTTGGCTAGATCATTGTATTGCTTCAGCAAACGGTAGAGAGGCAAGGATTTTCCTAGCTTAGTCCTGGTACGATCAAGGCGGAAGAAAGTGAGACGACAGGTTCGTGTTCGTTCGTTTAGGGACAGCAAAACAACACAGCAAAGACGGCTCTTGGACATCTCCATTAATAATTTTATGTACGAGTGCCATATCAAGATAAATACGTCTCTGCTCCAGGCTATCAAGCCCAAAGTGATTGAGTCTTGCACTGTAATCAGCTCTTTTTGAAATACGTTTGCTGCCGACTTTGTACACAAGAAATCTTGTAAATGATCGTTGTACCCTCTCTACGCGATCAATATGCACCTGATACATTGGGTTCCAAATCTGACAACATTATTCAAGTCGTGAATGAACGAGCGAATTAAAAAGAGTTTTGAAAGTTGGCGTGCGTTTGAAATGACGGCCTATTATTTTGATAAAGCCTAGCATTCCATTGCTTTCACTTATTACAGAATCTAGGTGGCTTCTAAAGTTGAGTTCAGAATCCAAATGTACTCCAAGATAATTTACGGAGTCAACTTCCTGAAGAATAACACCGTTTTGTTTGTAAATAGTTCTTAAGGGAAAACGTTTTCTAGCAAATCTTATACAAAAGCATTTCCTAGCATTAAGAGTCATGTTATTTACTAGGCACCAATTTTTGTCATCCTGTAAGTGCTGTGCGTCAACCACCGAGTTTATGACTTTGTAAATTTTAAGGTCATCCGCGTATATAATACATTTACATAGTTTGACAGAGTTCAGTAAATCGTGCATAACGAAAAGCAGTGGCCCGAGGTAGGAGCCCTGGGGAACTCCAGATGTAGCTACATACTCGTAAGTCTCAGAAAAATAACCATCTTTAATTTAACAACCCTAGACGTCGATTGATCTTAATCAAAACCAGACCTCACCAGTGACATTAAATTATCGTAAAGCTTTTGTAGTAAGATATTGGGGTCCACTTTGTTGAATGCACTACCTAAGTCTGTGTAAATAGAGTTGACCTGGTCGCCAAAGTAAGGTAAGCAACCTAAATTTGTAGTATTAGACTAAAATAAAAGAAATCCATGCTGCAAGGGCGAGATTTTCACTTTCGCGTGCCAGGCTAAGCTTTTACAGACTCAAGCACCTTGGCAAATATAGATAATAATTAAATGGGGCTATAATTGGAAATGAGTTTTTTATGACCCTTTTTGTATACAGGGTGTCCCGTAAGTACCACGTCAAACTTAAGGGGGAGGTAGGTGAGCAAGCCACCTACCTAACATGGAAAAATCGCCTTAATAAAAGTCGCACCGTTTTCGAGATATTTGAATTTTTCTGATTTTTAGAAAAATGTACACCCGCACTGAGTTTTTGATCTGTGGTATTCGGAATTTATTATTTTTTAATTTTTATTTTATTGCAAAACAATCTTGAATAGTTGTGTTATCAAATGGTACAAACCATTGAAAAGTAACTATTGTAGTTTTTTTATCTTTTAAATTAAATTTAAAATTTGCCTCTTCCGTTTTATTTTGGTAAAACTTTAGCCCCTCCTGGTGAAAAAAAAATACATGACCACTGGTTAGCCAATTAGATTAAAAACATGCTCGTTTAATGGGCATTTAAAAATGATAAATACTTTATCATCAAAACACTAATAAATATTTTTTTTAAAGAAAAGCTTAAAATACACCGCAATTCACGTTAAGCCAGTACTGCCACCCAAGCTTACTTGCGACGCGAGCTGTATCAGAATTCCATTCTAGTTTCATTCAGCAGCAATGCAAAACTAATCGAACAAATTAAAATCTTTAAATTTCGCTTAATTTATAAAAAAAAAATATAAAAAAAAAGTTATAAAACTTTTAATCTGCGATATTCCAAGTAGATAATTATTCGATTTGGGCTTACAACCTGCATAATGCCAAACTCTTTATTTAAAAAAAAACTGTCCTAAAACTCTTCGAACTTCGTTCGAAATTTAAAAATAATTTTGTTCCTCATTTATTTGTTTATTGTCACATTTGAACCCAATATTACTGTTTATTCAGTGTGTGGTTAAATCTAATTACTTACTTTTGTGATTTGTCGTTTATGTTTGATGTTTTTCGGACTAACTGTTTTTGCTTGTATTTCGGACTCTGATTTGCTTAACGATTTGGCCTTTGTGACAATTGTGACTGTGGATTAAATCACAAAAGTAAGTAATTAAATTTAACCACACACCAAATAAACAGTAAGATTGGGTTCAAAAAATTATTTTTAAATTTCGAACGAAGTTACCGAAATTTAAAGATTTTAATTTGTTCGATTAGTTTTGCATTGCTGCTGAATGAAACTAGAATGGAATTCTGATACAGCTCGCGTCGCAAGTAAGCTTGGGTGGCAGTACTGGCTTAACGTGAATTGCGGTGTATTTTAAGCTTTTCTTTAAAAAAAATATTTATTAGTGTTTTGATGATAAAGTATTTATCATTTTTAAATGCCCATTAAACGAGCATGTTTTTAATCTAATTGGCTAACCAGTGGTCATGTATTTTTTTTTCACCAGGAGGGGCTAAAGTTTTACCAAAATAAAACGGAAGAGGCAAATTTTAAATTTAATTTAAAAGATAAAAAAACTACAATAGTTACTTTTCAATGGTTTGTACCATTTGATAACACAACTATTCAAGATTGTTTTGCAATAAAATAAAAATTAAAAAATAATAAATTCCGAATACCACAGATCAAAAACTCAGTGCGGGTGTACATTTTTCTAAAAATCAGAAAAATTCAAATATCTCGAAAACGGTGCGACTTTTATTAAGGCGATTTTTCCATGTTAGGTAGGTGGCTTGCTCACCTACCTCCCCCTTAAGTTTGACGTGGTACTTACGGGACACCCTGTATAAGTAGGAACAACCACGGACTCTTTCCACTGGGTGGGAAATTGCGACAAACTGAGGGATTTATTAAAAATTAGATAAAGAGGAAGCGATAACGATTCACTGCATTTTTTTAATAAAAAGAGGAGGAATTCCATCGGGGCCTGCACCTTTACTAACGTCTAAAGATTTTAGAGCCTGCAAGACCGACGATTCAGAAATTTGAAAAGAGTAACAAGTTACATCATTACTCATTAGATATTATATCAGTGTTGGGGGCAGATATTATTTGAGTGCTATTTAAGAAAGTGGCCGAGAAGTGAACCAAGTATGTACGAGTATTAGGCGTTTTGTGTGCTCCGGTACCTATATTAGTACAAAACGGATGGTCTCAATAATTAGATCACATTGGATAAGTCTATGTTAATGACCATATTAGATGTTGCTATATAATTTGGTATAATGACCGCCACTATATACAGGGTGTTACAAAAATACCCGTAAAGCAGAAAGGGGGTTAAATGGTGCATATAATAAGTTAATTTACAATATTTGAGAACCGTACTATCACTGTATGGTATGACTTACCGCCAAAAAAAAAAAAACATTTTTTTTCCTTGATGTGCAAACCCTATTTCAGTAAAATTAAAGAGTAAACTACGCAGAATGTTTATGTACATTTTTACCTAATTCGCGAAACGGTAAAGAGATTTAAACAAAATGAACAGAATTCGATTGAATACATATTACAAGTCTAGTTTTGGAAGTCGATACAGTTCGCGAGCACGATTTAAATTGCTATCTTCATGGCCTACGCATAACATCATACAAGGATCGGAAATTCGGATCGATATTTATCTAAAGTTGGCAAAATCCCGGAAAAAGATAGGCAAACATGGCGTCGGCTTCTTAAATTTTATTTTTATATTTTAAGTTCTGGGATTCTGGGATTCTACAAAACGTTAATATAATAATTACTTTACATGTAGGATAAAACATTCTGTTTTGCTCCTATAAATTCGTTAGGTTAATAAGTTACAGGTAAATTAAATAACATTTGGTTAAACATATACATGGAAATGAACTTCAAACAGTTAATATAAATAAATAATTATGAATTAATGCCTGTGTGATTTATTTATTTTGAAATCCCGGAAATTTTATTATGAATTATATGATTGAGTCCACCTCCATACAACTGAACAACAAAGCCGGCGCGAAAGTATAGGTAAATATCGATCCGAATTTCCGATCCCTGCATAACTTAATATTCTGAGTTAGAAAACATCGTCACTTTGGAAAAAAATATGGAAAAACACGGAATTGTAGAATATCGATAAGAAGATTTGAAATGGACAACATTATTTTTCTCCGTCTTTTTTTTTTTGATGCCAGTCCTTTAAGCATAATCACATCATAGTATTGAACCTTTGTGGATGAAAAACAGAAAAGCCATTAATGTTGACAATTATAAAAATTGGTAGGTAGGCCTCTCTGTTAAATAATCTATGCTTTCTCCGGTTCCCTGACATGACAGCTTACTAGGGTTGACAATATTTTTGTCTTTGATAATTTATTATATTTTTTACGGGGTATTTTGTAACACGTTGTATATGATGCTGACTGTACGAGTGCTTCTCTCGATCTGCCAATAAAGCTAATCGAAACCTCTCATTCGAAAGGGGTTTCTCTAATGAGCGTAGAAAACTATTACGAGTTGCAGTAAGTGCCTATTTATTAAGTGCAATTCAGCACGCGGATATTTTTAAAAGAAGAGCTGGAAATCGGAATCGGTTATTTAACTCAACTGAATGTAGATAGCAAGCGCGCTGCAAATTGGATTAGAACGTATTTATCTGCAAATGCACTCTATTGAAAGAAGTGGAAGTCACTCCCAAATTAGTGGCTAGGTTGCTACGTCGCTGAGAGTGGCTGAGACCACCAGCGGAACTCTCTTTTTATCAAAAGGAGTTAGAAAGAGACTTCCACCTGTAATTTGTAACTTGTATCTTCGTGAAACGGGCCCCAGGGCAGTCTTGAAACTTTACTAGGTAGTTTCACGATGTAGATAAGTAATTAATTAAAAATGCCGGCGTTTGTCTACCCATATACAACCATTTAACAGAGCATTAACTTTAGCCCGAAGTTATTAAAATTGGAAACAAGTGCATATACAGCCTGTTGATTTATAGTTGTTCATAATTGGTTCAAAGATAGAAACTAACTGAAAAAGGTGATTTTAAAATTATTATGACATTCGATTTATTTAGTTTTCTTCATTACACAAGTACGAGTTTAAGCTTCAGAATTTTTGAAACTTTTGATCTGGACTGTTTTTTTTTAATTGACAGGGGATATTAAATGTCTTCCTTTTCGTCTTCTGTTTTTTTTGTAAAAGCAAACCGTGTTTCTGAAGTTCTAGATGAGCACCTACTTACATAATGTTATGTTGTGTGTTAACATACATGTTATGTTACTTATGTGTGACATTTGGCGTTTATTTTACAAAAAATCACTAAGGCACCTTAGGCTAAATAGGTTAGCCTAAGATGAAATGAGGCCGAAAGGTTGGTGAGGTATATTTTTGGAGTCGGCTCATGAAGCACTTTC
Organism: Acleris emargana; assembly: GCA_927399475.2. NCBI lineage: Eukaryota > Metazoa > Arthropoda > Insecta > Lepidoptera > Tortricidae > Acleris > Acleris emargana. The sequence goes on along the minus strand of OV656835.1, from coordinate 78,904,935 downwards.
TGTTGATACCACACACCCATTCCTGAAATATTGCAACTACCACTCAAGATGACTGTTAAACCTTAACTACCCGTGTGCCAAATGGCTATCATGTATATCGATTTTAGTTTTTTTTCGTATCCCGACTACTAAAGCGAAAGAGCCTATTGCTGATCCCAAATTTTCGAAAGCACGAAATGGACGATCCCCTTCTTACAATAGTAATCCCAAAGTGCGGTGATATATACAGGGTGTTCAAACTGCACCGTATCTCATTCTGTTTCGTAGTGATGATGCAAAATCAAAAGTTATGTTTTTCTGTAGGTGATGAAGTTGCGGCTGTTGAAACAGTCAAACCTGCCCGCCTCACTCATTAAGCAGTATCTTAAATTCAATTACCAAAGTAAATTAAATTGTATTTAGTTAATAATAAGCAGAGGTCGGAATTTTCGTAGCACTTTTGAGCTGCCATAGGGACTTCTCGTTTATCGACTTCGGATATACATATTTTATCGATACATTATAGAACACAACATATTAAAGAAGATTAAAAGTAGAGGTAAACAACAGGCGGTCTTATCGCTAAAGAGCGATCTCTTTCAGATAATGACTATCTATTTCTTTTATTGAAAAACTAATGATGAAACACTTAGTCTTGTTAGCACTAAAACAGACTTTGAACATGAAATTCATAAATGATAACACTGAACTGAACTGATTAAAATATTAACTATTAACTTTTCATTGTTTTCATTGCAAATTTATATTTCACATTTTCAATTACTCGAAAGTCGTAGTAAGTAGTAGCGATAATACCGCCTGTGTATTACCTCTTCTTTTAATGTTCTTTAATATGTTGTGTTCTATAATGTATCGATAACATATTTATATCCGAAATCGATAAACGAGAACTCCCTATGACAGCTCAAAAGTGCTACGAAAATTCCGACCTCTGATAATAAGGTTGATATTACTACAGGAAAACCTCCTGCAGTAAAATATCTTAGTTACTACCTAGTGGCTTATGACGGCAGAAATCAGTTTGAGTTGAATCACGCAAATTAATTGCAGCTTAATAATGGTTTTACTCATAATATATTTAATTATAGATAAGCGTTTTTTATAGCGCTAAATTGTCTTTGTAGGTTATTATTATAAAGACATTTATTTAATTATGAGTATGCAAAGTTTTTTTACAATATTTACATGAAAAAATAAAATAACAATTCTGATACAAAAAAAAATAACAGTATAAATAAAGTAACCTACGGGTGCCGCCGGCAGCGGGGCAGGGATCAAGCTACCTAAGTTTTATTATTATTATTACTTGTCTGTCTTTACCGCCCACGGCAGGTGTGCATGGAGCCGAAGCCAACACGCAGAGTTATCTTATCACTGTCGCGAGCTGATAATTTTACGCTTTTTGCTGTTATGCTGCTTAATTTGGATAATAATTCATCTATCAAACTGTACAAAGTTTTTACAGTGGTGCAACAACAAAGTAGTTATTGAGATACCAGCTTGTTTATATCGCATTATATCTTATTAACTGAATGTTTATCTTATTTAGTACCACATCGATTAGTAAAGTGCAATACAACTCAAAACATAATTTTATTAAAACGTAGTGGACATAGATAATATCAGCGAAAAATGCATTGACGTAGCAGCCTGTATGTAGCTCTTGCAGTGCACCGGTGCACCAGGGCGGGCGCCTTAATCAAACCGAGCCAATTTATGACCGCCACACGACGCCCGCCTACATTACGCACTGCGTTTTCACCAAATTACTTTTTTCTTGCTGTGCGTAGAAATGTGTTTCCTTTATCAAAAATACGTTAATATCTTACTTCTTAAAGGCATTTTATTACTGTATAAAGGCTGACCTTTTAATTCTTTTCTCTTCTTATTTCTGTCTAAAATCTGTCTGGCTAATCTAGTTGCTGCTGAAGTTAAAGAGTAATTAAAATATTTGGAATGATAATATTTAATAAGCGGAAGCTTTTCAAAATTACTCGATCAAAAAATTTCATAGACCTAATTTTTTTATGATTTATATTACGTATTTTCAACACCGGTCGAGAGAGGAATGAATCGTTTTGTAGGCGGTCACGCAATTTTTTTGTTTGGTTCATTAATGCTTAGATAAAAAACTAAACCGGTAGAAAAAACAAATATGATCATATTAGAACTATTTTAGAGAGTAAGTTATTTATATTCTCCGCATTAATCACGATTGTCCCGATATTGGCAAGTGGCGGCGTCCGCTGACGCCGTCCTTGTTTCTTAAGTCGGGGGGCGGCCCCTATCAGAATCGCTGAGGTACATTACTTCTTGCACTGGGGCCGTTTGCCCCATCCACTGCAATGTGATTCGACATTCACACAATCAATACAAAAAGTTAACCACCTATAACATAGTATGACACATGCGTGAATGTATTTTTTTAAATAAATGTTAATGTTAAGAATCGCTAGGGCTTCGATTGTCGGCTGTACACCGGCTATTGTGCTTGACCTGTTATAGCGTTATATTAACTCGGCCGCCATTACTGTCAAGTAAATAACAGCTGTCAAAACGCTGGCGATACGATAATTAGTCAAAGACGATATGGTTTTTACCGCCTAGAATCCTGGCCCAGGACACTCGTGTCTTCCCGCAAACATGGTCTCGTATTCAAAATAAAACCGCAAATAAATAATATAAAATGCAATTAATGATATTTGATATAAAATTTCGAACCAAAAACAAATGTTAAGTAAGTACTTAAGTTTTACTTTATAAGTACGTTTAAATGTAGCACTCTTTAAAATATATAGAAGCCGTAACTCCCACTTATTTGTTTGAGATGAGACGTATGATGATAAGTAAATTCATCAAGTACTATTCTGTACAAATACGTGTTTAAAAAAAATCACAAACCCATTAAAATATGCACTCTCAAAGCAAAGTGCCAGTCATCAGGGGTGCGATCTGGCACGTCTGGGGCCGGGGCCGCGCGTCCATCGACTACACAAATATGATCCTTGATCTCTTGTCTCAAGGTCGCAGTGGCCCGTCGTAGGTGCAGACTGCATTCAGTCGTAATTTAGGCAAGCGCCGATGCGTAAAATGAATGCTCATCCATTGCTTGTATTTAGTAACCAATTGAGAACATCGTTGCAAGAGGATGCTGGGGTACATATTTCTTCGACCTTTTTAACGTAAATTGATCATGTGTTGGTGAGCTTTGGTTAATGTCAGTCAAATTACGATGTGACCCTTAATTTGGTTTATGGTTTGACGAAACACTTTCTACACAAATTTTCTAACACAAATTTCATGTTTTTAATGCGTTACTTGAAATAAAAGTGCCAAAAAAGGTAAAGGTAAGTGTAAAAAAAGTTGTATGTAAGTACATATATTTATTTTGTTGTTGTATCACTTATATCTATCTATCTATATCTATAGATAATATAAAAATGAATCGCAAAATGTGTTGGTAAGCGCATAACTCAACAACGCCTGGACCAATTTGGCCAATTCTTTTTTTTTAATGTTCGTTGAAGTTCAAGGATGGTTTTTACGGCGAGAAAAAATGAAAAATCCACAGGGAAAGTCAGGAATTTGCAGCGGGGCGAAGCCGCTGGCGGGCCGCTAGTATTTATATATTAATCTGAAAAAAGGTCTTACATAATCCTCTGAGGACATTAGTCTTATTTATTATATTATTTTTTATTTTATTTAGGCGTACTTTTTCGAATTAAATCGGAGTAATTCTGGAAAAGGGCGGAATCTTTAAGTACCCGAAACCGACGTGCGTGCATGACTCGATGTATGAATGTGGAAAAAGCGAAATAAATTTGTCAAGATCGTAGCAAGTGGAAAGAAGTGGTCTCTGCCTACCCCTCTGGGAAACAGGCGTGATTTAATGTATGTTTGTATGTTTGTAAATTAATACTAATTACAATATTTCTAACTTCAAGGATGACCGATTTGACTGTCTAGGAAATGTTTAAGGAATATTCCTTTCAAATTTTAATTCGACGGTTATCCACCAGTACCTCCTAACTGACATTTTTGGTCAAACAACTTATTTTCGCAATTCATGATAAATACCCTCTAACGCACACATTAGAAAGATCTCCTATTTCAAATAAAGCATATTTCTAGTGTTTTTGTTATCCTGGCAATACCTGCTAAATGACAACGCGCGATTTTTGCCCAAAATACAAAGTTTTTTGTGTCTACTGTAAAGTTTTAACATATTGAGATAGGAGGGATTGGTGGTTAACCGTCGAATTATCTATCTAGGGTTAGGTGGGTGTCGTCCGCTTAGTAGCATCCACGAACTGGCCGGAAGACTTATATTATGTATGTTCATATTTATAAAGGACAACCGCAATCATTTAACTGTATCACCAGTGGATACTGCTATAAGTAATCAGAACGCACAGCGGTATGAGTTTGCCATGCAGCATAAAAGTCAATGAAATAACACAGCCGAGCTTCGATTATTTAATAATGAATCTATTTACTTTTTCTATTTTGATATTTACATTTATGATTTTTATTTTATTTATGACGAAAACATTGACAGAAGCACAAAATTTAATAAGTTAATTTTGATTATAACTCATTAATAAACTTATATTTCATAACTTAACTTATAACTCATCATTAAAAACTCAATTATAAACATTCATTTTCCAATTAAAACTTTGAAACTAAACAAAAAACGTAGTGCTGTTCCATGGTTAACCGAGATACTGTTGGAGTATACCCAGAAACACAGGGATCTGCATGAAATACGTCGTCAGTACCCTACTAATGTAATAATAACGGAATGTGTAGATAAATATTATAATCCCTTTCCGCCACACCGGGCGTTTGAGAACAGTTCCCCGTCGCATGGTTCTATAATTACGTACAATATTTTTGAGACCCACCCAAATAGTATTTGTTTCATTATTGAATTGAAAGTACATTGCAGCAGGGACTTTACTCTCCCTAACCCAGCTTTCTTAGTTATCTTAATCATATTGTTCTAAGTTACTTTGACGGTAACAACTCTCGTACACAGTGTGATTAGATACAGAACAGGATGTGCTGGACCAAAGTGGAGTAAAGGCCCCAGAACATTAGACTTATCCTGTTATAAAGATGAAATTTTCTATTTTCAGCACAAATGTAAATACTATCGGTATTTATAGTGAGTGTAATCGTGGAAGAGCCGCCTCCGAGCTCGCCGCTTTAACGGTCGCAAACCGGTGCGCCGTGAACAGAACAAAGCGAAGCCGCGTAAACGTCTCGTTGTCCCCTGCCGCACCAATAGCGGCGATAACGCTTGCTCTGCTCGTAGATAAGGCCCTCTGCGGTATTATTTAACTCATATTTAACTGACGCCTATGTTAATTTTCTGCCAAATTCAAATTAATAATATTCACATATCGAAATGGACGTCATAGCGTTTAAGCATAATTTAGATATTGATGAATAAGAGTACGTCACGCCATCATTTACTGAGGTAAACCTATCACTTAACCCTTGATTTAATCAATTCATTCTCAACTTAGCCTTTTTAACTATGTTATAATAAGTTTACTATCATCTACATGTTTAATGCTCTTTAGAACGAGACATTGTTGATTATCGTTATCACCGGTCCAGTTCGGTTTTCGCATGGAGCATCCTCGCGAAGGCTCGTGCCAATAAAATTCGAATAGATGCCTCCCTCGACTCGCTCGGCAAAAAGTACTTTCACTCTATTTTTTTGTTGATTTGGTCGAGCAAACATGACATGACTTGTGCTTTTTGTACAGTAAATCAATTGTTGTGTAAGTAGAGAAAGTCTGTAAATGGAAAATGTTCGCGAGACACAAGCTCGTGTATTGATTTGAGAACTTTAACAGCGTAAGATCAAAAAGCAATTTCCCCCGCTCTAAGTAGTCAGGCCGAGTTATGGCGGGCTACGTGCCTGGACCGCGGGTTTGCTTCGAAAATATATTTAATTTGGCTTTACGGTTTCTCCCACGAAGATTGTACTCTTTGAATCTCTAATATGTATCCTGTATTTGCAACTTTGAAGTAAAATAAAATAAAAAAGGGCCAACCAATATTATAAAGAGGAAATATTTGTATTTTTGTAACGAATAAACTCAAAAACTACTGAAACGATTTCAAAAGTTCTTTCACTCTTAGAATACACTAATATCCCTGAGCAATATATAGGCTATGTTTTATTTTTCTGCGTGGACGGAGTCGCGGGCAACAGCTAGTACTTATTGATATAATGGTATAAATAATATAGTGATGAGATATGTATATTCGTACGCAGCAATTCAGTACATAGTAAACTTACGTACCTACTTAATTTGGAGTGCTACGCCACTTACTGCCGAACAGCTGCGCTACGCCGTAGAGGCAATGCTTAGGCAGGTTTATGATGCTGTTATATAATATATGATTGAGAATTTTATCGATACATTTGCATAGGTAATTAATTATTTTGCATCGTTCCGACGCGACGTGTGAAAGAGCCCTCATGGGGCCAATTTATTGAATAAATATTTTGATTTTTTGAATTTCGTGTTGATATCAATTTTAATGTACTATCAGCCCAAATGGAACGTGACACAGTGGCGTTATGATTAAAGTTGTAAGAAATGTCAAAAAAAATGTTTTGTAATGTTACTGTGACACTGTTCTACGGTAGGTCAGGGTTCCATTGGGCTGATAGTACGTTTCATTTTATGTTCGTAGGGTTCCGTACCGAAATGGTGCCAACGGGACCCTGTTACTAAGCCTCCGCTATGACAAAAAGGGGGCCCCTATACAGGGTGTTAGGTAATGAGTGGATAATCCTTGAACTACGGATAGAGGGCACTTAGGACGTTATGAAAAAGCTAAAATAGGTCTAGTAAAAGTCGCACGGTTTTCGAGATATTTGGACTTTTAGTTTTTTTTCGAAAATGAACACCCTTGTTCAATGTTTTGATTATAGCACCATTATAAGGTAATTTTTTTAATTTTTTATTTTTGCTCAATATTATTGTATACTTGTGTTATCAGATAGGAATCACCATTTTTATGAGACATCAATAGATTTAAAAAAAAAAATCGCAAACATGAATTTTGCATTTTCAATCGTACATTGATCGAACTTTCAACTCTCATGGTGAAAAAAAAATACACTACCGTCTAGTTGCCCATAAACTTAAAAACATGCCAATTTATTGACCAATTCAAAATAGTACTAACTACTACTTTTACTAGTACTACTACTTTTTGAATTTAAAATCTAAAAGCCAAATAAATAAATAAAATACACGCCCACCCCCATTTTTCTCGATTTACTTTTTGTATCCTGGGCGTAGAGTTCAAAACTTTTTGTTGCAAAATTAACATTACTGGCCACTAATTTAAATGCTATTTATTCCAAATTTAAAAAATATGCCGCCTGCTTTTTGTTTTTTATTCGAATTCGATTTTCAATTTCGCTATTATTGCGTAATTAATGGTGAATCGTGTTTAGGTTGTGGTGTTGATTTTTTTGGTTTTAATGTTTAGAACACAATACACGACCAATGAATATGCTCAAATGCATTACATTTATGGCGAGTGCCAAGGCAACGCTAGTGCTGCTGCGATTTTGTACGCTGAACGCTACCCAAACAGACGCCATCCCGATTACCGGATTTTTCTTCGCATCCATAACGCGTACAGTGAAGGCAGAGTTCTTGGCCAGGGTGTAGGAGGACATAGCGAAGGTAGACCGAGGGAGGGAGACAGTGAAAATGTCCTGGATTTAATAGCGGAAAATCCTTCTTTGTCCGTACGGAACATAGCAAATAGCCTTGGTGCAATGCAACTTTAAAAACACATGGATTGCACCCTTTTCATTACCAACGTGTGCGGGTCTTAACCCCTTAACACAATTCACCATTAATTACGCAATAATAGCGAAATTGAAAATCGAATTCGAATAAAAAACAAAAAGCAAGCGGCATATTTTTTAAATTTGGAATAAATGGCATTTAAATTAGTGGCCAGTAATGTTAATTTTGCAACAAAAAGTTTTGAACTCTACGCCCAGGATACAAAAAGTAAATCGAGAAAAATGGGGGTGGGCGTGTATTTTATTTATTTATTTGGCTTTAAGATTTTAAATTCAAAAAGTAGTTACTATTTTGAATTTGTCAATAAATTGGCATGTTTTTAAGTTTATGGGCAACTAGACGGTAGTGTATTTTTTTTTCACCATGAGAGTTGAAAGTTCGATCAATGTACGATTGAAAATGCAAAATACATGTTTGCGATTATTTTTTTTTTAACCTATTGATGTCTCACAAAAATGGTGATTCCTATCTGATAACACAAGTATTCAATAATATTGAGCAAAAATAAAAATCTAAAAAAATTACCTTATAATGGTGCTATAATCGAAATATTGAACAAGGGTGTTCATTTTCGAAAAAAACCTAAAAGTCCAAATATCTCGAAAACCGTGCGACTTTTACTAGACCTATTTTAGCTTTTTCATAACGTCCTAAGTGCCCTCGATCCGTAGTTCAAGGATTATCCACTCATTACCTAACACCCTGTATACGAAACGTTATTTCTTCGGTGTTTTTTGCTCGAGCTAAAAAAACGCTCTACTCGTATCTCGCGTCTCGTATCTGCGTCGTATGTACCGTAGAAGGAAGACACATTTTTTAACAAGTGAGTTAGTCTAGCTGCTATTCCTAAAAATTAAAATGTATAAATAATGATAATACCCACATACAAAATGGAGTCCGACTCGCACTTGGCCGTTTTTTTTTTAGAATTCACAGAGACTATGGCACCATTTAAGTACTTATATGCTAATTTTTGGTTAAAATAATGTACCTACTTACCTAGCAACATACCTATGTATTGTAAAAGATTTTTTAAAAATATTTAATTGAATTAAATATTTTTTATCGGCAATTAAATATATCAATAGGATCATCATCATCATCATCATCTGTTGGGATTAGGTATTGTTTGTTTTCGAGTTCCGTGTTGTTGATATCGTGATGTCTAACTAAAATCATTAATTTTGACTTCTGTTCTGCTACCGCTGTATGCACCACCCAAACGCTGTTTCCCAAAGCCGTGTTTTTCAAAAGCGTTTCACAGCGGACGTGTCACTTGACGAACACTTGGCCTAGATATCGTTGGAGAGTTAAATGCATTGCAAAGTGAAACCCCTTTGGTTTTTCTTAACCGTTTATGTTAAAGTGTTCATGTTTCTAGAAAACTTACTGAAACATACGCCCTTTTGAATTCTGGTTGGTCTTTATTTTTTCCCTGCAACCTCGTCATCTGCAATTGTCGGCTGCGCTGAGCATCCAGAGTCGTTTGCAGCCGCCGGCCGCCGGCTTCCCTCGGACATCTGTTCTGTTACGGGGAGTTCGTCGAAGAGCTTTACGCTAATCTTCTAGATAATTTGTTTAACGTAAACGATTTTCGAAAACTGTTGAAATGTATGGCTTGGCGTAGGCACTCGAAGCGCCGCCTGGTAGCTGACGTCGATCTGTACATTTTAGATAACGATAACGAACGCTGAATGCATTTTGTCGCGTCAGACCCGCGGGTCGAGCGGAGAGTCGGTTCGATTTATTATCCGCTACTGGTGCGGTGGAGGTTACGTACTACTCTGCTCCGGAGACGTGCTCCCTGAGCTAGTAGAGCAGTTAGAGTACTGCAATATTGTTCGCCAGCGTGCCACAGGTATTCAAATACTCAATTCTGATTGCATTTTTGTTCAAAGTGAATTTTAAAACAAGGCATGGTTATGGGCATAGTAGGGCTATGTTAGATTCAGTCCTTGGTTTTTGGAGGAGTAATTACGCTGTACCTACCACAATTTTATTAGCTGTTTTGTCTTTCCGATAAAATGCAGTAAATTTTAAAATAATTTTCTGAAGCTAGAAACTTTAAACTTTAAACATACCTACCTCAAAACTGAATAACATTGCAAACTGATAGTACCTACAATAAATAAATGAATGTGATTTTAAAAACAAGTGAAAAAAAATTGTCTAAATTACATTATCATTATATGTATTTAACCTTTTGAACGCCGTACGTCAAATACAAAATGCGTCACTCACACGCCAAACATGTTTGCTATGCTAAGCAAATTACCACTTAATCCATACGAAACAAAGTCTCTTTTAATCTCTAACTTGTGTCGGCTGTGGCCGACGGTGGCGTCAGAGGCACGACTTTCAGTTGTCGTACAGAGCCGACTGTGGCGTTCAAAAGGTTAATAAACTTAAATTTTATGTTAAATGCTAGTATTTATGTTGTACGAAGTAAAACGAGACGTACATAACCGCATACAAACATTAACGTAACATTAATTTAACATATTGTACACCGAAATAACTTAAAATTTAGAAACATTAAGAGGATCTAATCGGACTAGGTTTAGGGTAGAAAAACGTTTTCGCATTTTGTATGGAAATTTTTAACTTCACAATCCTCTTTACATAAAAGTGCACCAAGCAAATATTTTCCGAATCGACCGCTAACAAGAGGAAACAGTGGAAAAGTATTTCGTCTACGAGGACGCAGGCTGATACAAAGTTCCGTTGCCAAAACAAGTGCGCAAACAAGAAAGCGCGTGCGAGTGCAATTGCGCATGGGAGGCAGGGGCGGCGGAGGCTGCTGCCGCCCGGCAGCGCGCCCGGCCCGGCAGTGCGCCGCCCGCGCCCTGCCCGCCGCCCGTGCCCGCGCGCCGGCCGCTCGCCCCACAACTTTTATTGCTCGTCAATTACCACATCAAATCTTCGTGCAAGTGTGAGTGAAACTTATACCGTGCGAGCCCGGAACATGCAGTGCTACTTAAAAAGTTCATATAAAAATAAAGTAAGCAGGATTTAACATAATAACATAAATTAGAGGCTTTATCAGATTTGTCTAAGGCGCCGGAACATCGTCCGAATACGGGATATTTATGTGTATCATATTTCCTTTGAGTTTCCTCGTTTTCCTTTTCACGGCTTAAACGGAGTAAATGGATCTTTTGAGGTTGCGATGTGTCTAATGTTCCTATAGGACAACCGTCACGCAAACTTACGTAGAAAACAAAATTACGAGTTGTTTGTCAGCGAAAGTTTAATGGTTATTTAAGTAATTAGCGCGGTGTTTTTAATGCAAATTGAATGCACCTACATACATATATATTGATTATACGATCGATCTGAATATAAATTGAACTCAGTAATGTTTGACTTTGAAGACCGGTGCAAAAATCATGGTCAGTTGTATATTAGACCAGTATGTTAGCCTTACAGACTGGTTCAAAATCATGGATTCATTACGATTCCTGTTCGACAAAAGAACTATTATGAAGGTTAGTGTTGTTTATTATTAACCTGTAAGAATTCTACGGAACGTAACGCTCCAACGTAATTACTCTAAAACTATTAAATGGAGATACGGTAGTGTCCAGATAAATATTAAATTGAGGGAGAATTCTATGCACGTGGAAGTGTTAGTTGTTGTTTGTTGGCAAATTAGACATACAAGAGACATTATAGTTCGTGCGGCAGCTTCTACTCTTTACTCTCCCACTTGAACTTTAGAGTAGACTTAGGGTCGACGGGTTAAGTCTGCCGTGATCGTGCCGGCAGCTGGCCTGCTGCTGCTGCCCGCATGATGGATCGAGGCGTGGAGGCGGTGACTCATCGCTAAAGTGACTCAATACTTTTATAACAACCTTTGGCAGCAATGGGTAGCGGTAGTTGTGTTCCTTGCTATATTTACTAAAGTAATCAGCACGATAGACAACTGCGGTATTATTGACATTTATTCTAAGTCTGCTTAATATTTATTAAATATTTTTATATTATGTACAAGTAAATGTCTGTCTCACGTTGCAGTACATTTGCAATTAAATTTAACTTAATACTTGAATACATTTTACCACGTCTGTGGAGTTAGTCTTATTCGATATTCTCGAGTGAAAATTGTAGCGAGCTCGAGATGAGTCGGTGGAGATGCGGAGGTGCTGGGCGGCGCCGCGGCCGCTCCGCGTGCGCGGAATAACAACACTGCGGCAGTATTGTGCGGGGAGCGTCGTACCTACCAGAACTGGGAATATAATGCAGGAATATTAGACGATTTTTTTTTCATACGCATGGTAACGGATTTTTACCGTTGTAAATATAAAGAAATGTCCTATAAAAACTTATCACAGTATGGTAATTTAAAAAACCGATGTTTGTAAAAGGTGAAAATTGAGAAACTGAAAATAGATTTGATAATTTTTTTGATCCAGTCTTTATCTATATTGTTAAGTATTGTTAAGTAATGGGGTCGTTATTAAAGTTTATTTTAAAATATTGCCTCACTACAGGACTTTGTCGACACACATTACCATAGGTCCTCTATTATGCGTTCAAAACCCGTTGGCAATAATCACCATTACTGTGGTAGTAGGTAACAGCAATGACAACTGAAGCGAAATTTTGTAATCACGTTATATTATCAAATATTATACATAAAGTAATGAGTTTCAAATTTGGAACATCTTCCAAAACCAACTCAATTTACAGACATACATACATAACATCACGCCTTTATTCCAAGAGTGGGGTGGGCAGAGCTACAGAACAACCAACAACTCTAATGCCCGGTTCCCATATTCAAGAAACGAATCGTTTTCCTTACGGGCAGTATCGTTATGACATTTGCTACATACAAAATGTGTCAAATTTTAACGAGACGTCACAATTCTACCAACGGTTTTGAATATACATAGGAACGCACCATGAAACTTGTTGTTAATTCTGTAACTACATTTTGCACACAAACAAGCTAAAATGTTTAACACGTGTACATTAGTGACAGGTTGCAAGCCCATCGCCTAAGAATACTACAAGCCTTTATTCCCTTAGTAAAGGAGGGTTATGTGTTTGTCTGCATATATGTCCGACTGTATGTCCCCTCGTAACCACTATACGGCTAAACCGATTTTAATAAATTATACATGGTTAGATTCGTCTTAACTACTTGAATGTCATGGGCTATATTAAAATGACGAAAAAGTGCAAATTAAAATATAGACATGATAAGTAACATTACTTGAACAACGTTATCCAAAGAGCAGTTGCGTTTTTTGAAAGCTTGCTTTTCCTTAGACTTGTTTATTTCTTAATTCAGTTTATACTTATTACAGGTAGTACTGGTGCCTTGTTTTGCCTTTCAGCTTCTGAACCCATCGTAGAGTACTTAAATAAACAACTATACAACTGTACATAACTAATCCTTAAAACACGAGTGTGATCTTATTATGAAACTCGCCTTTGGCTCGTTTCATAAAACCACGCTCGTGTTTTAAGGACTCTCATTATGTATCAGTTTCATAAACTATTACGACAAAAATGTCTATGAGGAGTATAAACAAGACGAAGTTGCGCACAGTTTGTGTGTTTATTTTGTATGTCTTCCTGATAAAAAGTTACAAGCGGCGGAAGGAAGGCGTTTATGCTGCAATTTTATGCTGTGACGTTACGCCTACAGTCAGCTCATTTGTATCTTAGTAAGTAGGTATGTATTTTTGGGTCAAATCCTGCAAAGCCTAGTTTGAAATAGTTACCTACGGTTATTGAAATGGGCTAAGCTATTAATATTTGGAATACATATGTACCCGATAACAATGAAAAATTATGGTATAGTAGAGTTGATTTCATGGTGGTGTCAGAAGGTGGCAACGGGATCTTCGACGTATTGAGCGTTGACCCACCAAGTTGAGATTTGTTAGTTTAGTGTCGATAAACGATAATATATATTTTTTGTCAGGTTCGAGGCCGAGAACTTTTAGTAGGACCATGCCTCATATCTAATACCTACCTTCCGTAACGCAAAGCCTTTTTTAAGTCTTTACACACTACGAATACCTTCTGAATCTTAAATTGATCATTTGAAAAATAACAATAATCTGAAATAAAGTTAATTACAGTCTTGTATTTCAACACAAAATAAAAACGAGAAAAGAGCTGATGGTTCATGAAAAATGGCGGGCTCCGAGAGGCATCAGCAACCCGCAGCGCGCAGGCAACTCGTCTTAAAATTTAATTACACTTATAGAAAACATTACTTGAAAATCATTAATATTATTATACTCGTATAGTATATTTTAATTTCACGCTTACTTTTTTGAACGTATACTTGGAGCTAAACCGTATAAAGACAATCGATTGGAATAAAATAGACTTAAAATTCCAATTTGGGTTTTTCCTCAATAACAAAGGCTGAAACTAATAAAGCGATTCCCGAAACAATGTCAATAACAAGTTCCTGAAACCGCATCGCAGGTATTCGCATGTTATTTCAGACCGATTCATATCCAGTCTGTTTCATGCAAATTAAACATTTCACCAGGTTAGGTTGATCGGTTTTGTTGGGTTTGGAGTTTATGCGTGGGCAACCCGGACTGTTCGCTTGGCTCGTATTAAAATTGAATTTTTTGCGAAAAAAATATCTGGCGTATTTTTGCGAGCGTGTTCATTAGTGTGGTCTTTCAACCCGGTTTGACATCCTGCTGAACAAATCTCATTCACCAAAGGCAATGACAAAACAAAAAATTGAGTCGGGAGGCGGTCCGCGAGGGAGGCTACACTTTGTTTTTGATTAAACAAATTGTCCGCGCCTTTATTGCTCCCTAGCGCCGGCTCAGCTGTGACTGTTGCTCTTTTAACAAATGACACCATTGTATCTTTTGTTTTTGCTGTCAAGTAAGTAGATCAATTTCAGATATGAGAACGTGCGTTGCTAGGTATTGCAGCAGCCCAGCGCTACCAGTAAGAGCTGAAATATTAGAAATTTGGAAACACCTGCAATAGTTTAATGGCCCGTTCCGATTTACATTTCCTTATTCGGTAGGTGAAAGAAGATAGGGGGTAATAAAAACAAAGTATCCGTACGTAACCGTGCTCGCAGACCGTCTGTCTGCCGGCTGGGCCTTCGTCCGGATAAAATTGCCCGGCCACCCGGCTAGCATACAAACTAGTTGAGCCGTTGTCAGCCGAGCGCGGGTCGATTCGTCGGTAGATTATTACAGAGACGTAATTAAAATGCCCGTTTTTCGACTACGTGTTTATCGTAGTTGACAGTGATCTTGCCTACGAAGCTAGCGGTTCTGGGTTCGGTCCCCGGTATGGGCATGAGATGAGCGTAAGCATTATTTGGTTCTTGGTCATGGAGGTGGTTTGGGAGTAGTAAAGTTCAATTTGTGTGTAATGGTTCCCTGATATTATTTATTTATTTTCGAGCACTAAAATTATCTTCGAGACCTAAAAATAGTAAACAATCACCAAATGATGAGGTTAGGTTAGTTAGCTTTTGGTTATCATTTATCATTTACTATTTTCGAGAATAAAAAGTGTTTTTTTGGCGTTATATTTTACTATATCCGGTGATCCGTTAAACAAAAGCCTAAAAAAATGCAAAAAACTAAGGTGGTATGCTATCTCTAAAGTTGGGGCAGATAGTCAAAACATCAAATGGTCGCTTGGAATAAAAGCAGCTGTAATTCAATTCTGTGCCGATGCTAACCGGAGGTGCTTGTTGCACGACGCCGATCTTGATGAAGTGCGTCAACTTTTGAGACAACATGCCATCTTGGTTTAGAGCATTTATTTCGGTACGAAGAGTCAAAGTTGTCTATCAAAAAACGTTAAATGCTTTGGTGTCTCGGAAAGTATGGATTTATTTCAAATGCGTTGATATTTTTGAGTTATGGTTATCGTTACTAATTATTTCTTTCTTTCTTTATAATTGCTATATTATTAAGGAGTAGCGGCCCGCCAGCGGTTTTGCCCCCGCTGCAAATTTCCGACTTTCCGGTGGACGTTTAACTTGTCCCGACAATAACGAACACAACAATTTTTTTTTATCCAATATGGTGTTCGGATGTTATGCGCGCACATATATTTCGGAGATTATTTTTTATTTATATAGATTAGACATTAAGGTTTAGAAACACTTATTATGGCAACGTAGCCTCCTTTATCAGTACCTTAATAACTCCTAAACTAATTAACATAATAGAAAGTAAAAGCTATACGAGTATTCTGAACCGGTACATAAAGCTTAGGGCTTTCATATCCCTAAATATTTGCTTGGACATCCTGGTATGTGTATTGGATTTCCAATATTTTATACTCATTGAGGCAGTTGCTAAATTTGTAGTAAATTATAAGTAAGTCCAAAACATCATCGTGACTCATATCTCATTGTTCATTGTGCTACTAATAGCATTCTGTCGACAGTTTTCTGTTAAAGTTTTTTACGACAATTAGGCAGTAGCAAAAACTTAATGGTTATACAGTACAAGCAGTTTATATATAGACAATGACTAATTCAAGGAGGTTTGAGTCATTACGTTGTGGTGCCGTTACATTCATGACATTTTTCTGACATTTTCGCGGGTTAGTTTTTTTTGAAAATCCAATGCATTAGGTACATTTTTATGGGCTCGCTGTCCGGTTCGATCTATCTGCAGCTGACTGTACCTACCTTAGTTCTACTGATAGTCACATAGATATACTCGTACGTCCCGTCTTACTTCTAGGTCACCAATACGGGAAGACGAGGGATTTAATCACCCATACCACCTAAACGAGATTTGCTAACGCCGCGCCGCCCTCGTAACAGATCCCTCGAATAAATTACCTGGCTTCTGCGCTGACCGAACCCTGGACCCGCTTAAATTGGTTCCGATCTAACCAAGGGAAAACCCACCATCACCTACACGTGGGGACTGAGGGAGTCCCCACAATGCGACTGTGGAGCACCTGACCAGACCCTCTGTCGCGTGGTAAATTATTGCTCTCTTCGCGGTTTTCCCGATTTTATGGAGGAGCTGCATAAATTTCTGAAATACCAGTAGGCCTGCTATTCCCAAACGCACTCGATGTCGATTCGACAGATTTCAAAATAAATGTGAATAAACTAACTCTTATCTTCTTTGTCTAGTCATGAACTTCTTTATACAGTCGGATCCTATTCAGACTAGTTATGATAATAACAAGTATGAAAACGAAATCGATCGCGACGAGGGCGTTAGGCAATAGACCAAAGGGTTTATTGTCTGACGCACTCGCAATCGTTTTCATTTTGAAAATCGAAGGCTTGTCTGCATACAAAATGAAAACAAGTGCTCCACTTTGAAGCTGGTTGCGATTTCGAGTGCGTTAGACAATAGCCCCTCTGCTGGACATCGACGTTTGATCCATGCAGGACAAGTGCCATACGCAATGATGATGTGATAATTAAAATATGTAGGTCATGTACACGTGCATAATTAAATTAAACTTGGTTATTTTCTGTACAATATATCTTATACCTATATCCAAAAGTTAAATACCTACATAAATATTAGAATGAAGCATCAAAGTCCTATTTTGGTACAAAGGGACTTCAATTAAATGTCATTTCCATTAAGTCCCTTTAATCATAATATTACATTATTTTGTTTTAATTAGTCAAGGATTAATATAACTGATTGCATTCTTAAAAATAGGTACTCACCGGTCAGAGAGTAATCAAGCTTTAAAAATTTATAATTTTCATACAGCACACGTTCCTATTTTTTGGATAGCTAGGTACTTGCTCGTAGTTCTCATCTGCCTATTTAAAGTTAAAGTTGGAGCATAACATGTTGAGTGGCGGATCCCTCACGGAACCTGGGCCACCTGTGTAGTATTAGGGCCAGCGCTGACTGCCGGCATGGCACGGCGTGTCATGGCAAAGGATTTCGGTACTGATATAACCATTTTTTATCTTATTACCATGAGTATAGAATTCATGTTACTTTATTTTGACACAACGATGCCGAGGGAGGCCGCGGTAGGACAGAACGTGCCTAAGCATTCCATTCAGCATTCTATACTCATGGTAATAAGATTAAAAATGGTTATATCAGTACCGAAATCCTTTGCCATGACACGCCGTGCCATGCCGGCAGTCAGCGCCGGCCCTTAGTGTACTCGGAGACGCCCGCGGTCATCGCCGGCGCAGTAGCGTGAGCGGGGGCATTACGGCGCAACCCTCAGGTGTTATGTATCGCGGAGAGCGCAGCCGGCGGCAAAACCAAAACCATGTACTTCAGTTGTTCTTAAAACTTCTAGCGTTATTAGTTCTTTATCAATTTAATAAAAGGTCATATCAATTTCAACAATAGTTAAACATTTATATAGGTACATATAATCTTACTCTAATACTTTTCATGCTTTAAATATCCTTAAATGACGTCGTTATAATGGGATCTAATAACACTTATATTTACCTACCGACTTTTTACTCTTCCATCTTAATTAATAAAAATCAATTACCACATTATGGCGAAGCATCACTTGAGAGTCGCTTGACCGAACTATATACTTGCCCAGCTGTTTTTTTGGGTTGTGTTCGTAATGTAGTTGTCAGGACAAAGTATGAAAGAAAAATAAACATGTAGGAATAAAAATACGACCCAAAATCCAAACAAGTATTTTACTCCAAAAAAGTTTTACAAATTTTAAAGAAACATAATAAGAATCCTTAATCTTATTTTGGTCGGAAAGTCATTGACCCACAGTCGTGATTGGAAATTAATTTATTTTCCGTCGGATGATGAATAATTTAGATCGCGTAGGAGCACCCCGGCCTGAATTTCTATGACAAATGGTCTGAGTGAGTGTAGATATCATCGGAAATTAGGGAGCTGCGGCTCTATCGTGAAAAATTAACGAATAGTTTTCCAGATGGTAAATCGATACCCCGACGGGTTCGAGTCCTATTTATGTAAGTGTTTTACGGAGTGGCACGCAGACTGCGGGCTGTAGCCGCAGACCGCGACTAGCTATTCAACTCCGTTTACAAAAGCACTGGTCAATATGATACTTACATATTTGTGATCAGTAGAGAGTTGACAGGCTTCGTTGGGTACATTTTCTAGCTCCCTTACGAGTCTGAGCTGTAACATTCATATACTATAGCTTCGTTTGACGAGTCCAAAACGATATGGCTTTTACCGTGTTGAATAAAGGACCAGCTCTTAAATACCATAATAATACGTCGTTTATATTTCAGTTCAGGTTCAAATTTCAGCCCGTTTCATTAACGGGAACGTATACCCTAAACTCGGTCCAAAATATTATTTTCGAAGTCGGTAAGCGAAATGGGGTTAAAAGCAAGGACGCACGTTAATGTCGGCGCTCCGTGGCACCAGGCTATCTCAACTATCGTAAATATATCGGGTTTTAATTACCTACACTACACTGCATTTTAATTGGTCGAACGCACGAAGCCGTAACTTGATCCAAGAAATCCCAGAGGTATTTACTTAGCTTGGTCTTCTATATTGAAATTAATTGTGTTTTTAAGTACTTCAATTTATTATAAAGGGTTAGGTTAGACGTAAATACATATATGTTGAATAATACTTATATTATGCTTACAGAAAATTCTAGTTTGGAATTAGATTAGTGTCAGATACGAGTCAAGTATTATTTGTAAAATCTTGTTTGCGATCATAGGGTCCGTCAGTAAGCTCTGTTGATGTTGCCCCACCATTAAGAACATTAATTGGTGCGTCACCTAGAGCTATTCGCAAACATACACATAAGTAATAAAGCAGGAAAACACATTTACATCAATAACTATTAATCATTGATTTTTACCAGAAAGTTTTAATCGTGATTTAGCCATCAGGACACGCACATTTACATATTTATATTTATGTGCATTATATCAAATTTCATTTGTAAACTATTGGTTTGTCGAGCGAACACTACGTTTGGTATCCAGCGATAGCATCGACACTTTTCGAATCGATTCAGGTCCGAAAGCCGCGATCACCCCGCGGCCCGCACCTATTGTTTCAAAGTGAACTGGAACTTGTATTTAGCTAAATTCTATTGGGTAGTAAAGCTGTTCGACTAACTATCTGCCCGTTTACCAAGTTAGTTCATTTATATTAAACATTTTCCAAGACTTTTTGAACATGCCTTTGCAGATTGTTCGTAACGCAGGACGTTAAGGTTTTTAGTATCAGGATATTCCCCATATAGTGCGACTAATAACCGTTCGAAATTACTTAGAATAAGTCCTAACTGCTTATAATTTGAACTGTCGTAAATATCGTTTGAATCAATAAAATAAATAGAGTCTTATTAGTTTCTTTAGGGTACAACTTTGCTAAAAAACCCAGTTTAGGATATTCTACACTATCTATATCTATACTATATATCTATACCAATATTTGAAAGAGGGAAAGTTTGTGACGTTGCATAGGGTAGTCTCTGGATCTACTGGA
Organism: Acleris emargana; assembly: GCA_927399475.2. NCBI lineage: Eukaryota > Metazoa > Arthropoda > Insecta > Lepidoptera > Tortricidae > Acleris > Acleris emargana. Next base: position 78,884,642 of record OV656835.1, on the reverse strand, counting down.
CCGATTAGGACAATTATTTTAGCAATAGAAAGCCACGTTATTTGTGTGTCATAGGACTCATAGGCTATATATTACCCCAAGAAAAATGTTTATTACCCAACAAAGTGGGCACGGGAACAGCTAGTAATATCATAATAAGGAAAGATTTCTATTTTTGTATGTCAGTAACGAATATACTCAAAAAGTACAAGACTGATTTCAAACATTATTTCACCGTTAGAATGCTACGTTATCCCTGAGTAACAAAGGCTATGTTTTATTTTTGTGCGTGGACGGAGTCGCGGGAAACCGGTAACAATATTGAATAAAGTTGAAAATAACGTCAACGTTTTCGTTGTAATGAGGATATGGCAGTCGGCTCTGCCAGCACTCCAAGGTCGAAAAGTTGGATTTTTAATAAAGGTACAATGATAGGTGTAAAATATTTTCAAAATTTCCGGAATCCAGAACCTTGTGCATGCCCTTAATTCATACAGTTTCACTTAATAAGATACTTGTTAGTAAATAAATAAATTCAGAATAAGGAAAAGTGGTAGGTACAACAACTCATTTTAATGAGCACCTTCGCGGGTTTGTTACATAAAAGTAGAGATTATTTAAATAGTAGCAAAGATAGACTCTGTAGGTGGTTTCGTCTCTACATTAAATACTACTTAAATAGTTTTATGGATTTTCGTTTGGATTTTACGTTAGATATATTTTTAAATAAATCGTTCTTTAGGAACAGTCAGTAGGTATTTCATTGATGGCTTTAATATTTTTTACCAACGAGGCTTATCTTGATGAGTGGAACTAAGAAGTAGGTACCTAATAAGGGATTTCCGATGCCTGCGTAAAACTTATACCTAAACGAAAAGAAAACGGTAACAATCAATTTTCCTTTATCGTGATAATATAAGCCAACACAAACCTAATTACGCTGATCTTCCGTTCCGTAGTACATTTATCAAGGTCGTAAATCGTGGAGTGGGAGGTCGATGTTATGTTAATTTATGACCCGCCCGGACAGCGGTCATTCCGGATCACGTTAATACCTGTTGAGTTACAGGCCGGCTTAACTGGCGCGCCCGCCGGCATCCACTCAATATCGGTCGGCCCTGTAATGAGAATCAGGGGCAAATGCTAAATATGGCCTTACCTACTGCCCTGCCAGTCACAACTATAGTATGCCAAATCCAAACCATTCTCGTATATGTCAACACCAAGGACTCGGGTATTTAGCTTCATTCATACTTGTTAGGTTTGAGGCGTTTGAGCGTGCATATTGAACTTCTTATGACGCTTGCGGACGTAGCTAGTAGGTATATACCTACTTAGTCTGTGCTGGCGGGATCGTTTAAACAAATGGCAATATTGTGTAAAATATTATCTCTTTTAAAAAACTTAATTATTAAAACTACCGGAACGATAGAACTTCTTGATTTTCTATTTATTAGTAGGTAGGCGAGAGGGAGGCCTTTGCCCAGCAATGGGACACTTTAGGCTAACCAATAAATAGAATATATATAATGGTAGGTAGAAATATTTTATCGTTATCAATGTTATCATATTCTTCTAAATAACTAACATTGAGTAGGTAGTAGTTAACACCATAGTTAATGCCGTTGCATTTCGTATACCTAAAATTAATTTGGTAGTTCCAATAATGGCATGCAAGTATGCACCTCTAGGTATACACCCGAGGGCCTTTGGTGTGTCAGATGCAATTCCTGGCGTCATCAGTTTCTCGAGCGCCCGCTAGACGGCCAGGCGTCGGCCATCGCTCAGTGTCGTCGATATTTACATAATATCAGTTCGTCCGATCCCCTTCAATTATAGTCGTGCAAGCTAATTCCTGCCAATGTGTACTTGTAGCAATAACGCTGCCCTATAAGTCTATATTGCCCTGACTTGTCATAGTTAATTTGTAATCGTGGCGTGGTAATCTCCCTGCGCCATATTTTCATTACTTTCCCTCTAATATTTCCCCCTTCTAATATAGCTTAATTTAATCAAAATTTGCTTACTTTGCAGCAATTTCAACCGCAATTTGGAACGCAGGAATTTATAATTATGCCTCTTCTAGCGATTGAAAGAGCAAATGAACGGCGAGTTTAATGGAAGCGCCTGTGTTAATTACCCGGTTTAAACCGCCTGCGTCGCTCACCTGCCGCGCTGTGCTGTGAGCCGTGAGGCGAGCTACCCGTTGACGCCACACGTAACGATCAATTATTAACAGAGCTTGTATTCACCTCACCTACGAAAGTAAAACAATATCATAATTATTATTGCATAAGGAGCTATAAAGTAACGCGATCAATCTCGCTGATCCCGTCAACCGTATGTCAATAATTTTAAACAACATGTCGCCCCGCATTAATTAATTCCGCGCCGTTGATTTTTGCCTCCACTTGGCGCGACAAAGTCCTATAACGGTAAAAATACACCCCACTCGAGTACCTTATCCATTTATCCGGGCGTCATTAAGGGTATGATCCGGTAGCGTGAGCGGATAACTTATGGTCGGTCATGGAATCTGCATATAAATAGGAAAGAGGTTCATAGCGGAGGGATTAGGTGCCGGCGGGTGCGAGCGGCTTGTTATCCGTCTTCTCGGCTTTTTCGCCGAAGCCGTCGTCCGTTGCTCGCCGTTTCTTCTCACGACGGTTGGTTTCAGTTAAAACTATTTAGTAAACGTTGTAGCCTATCGCATTCCTCAAAATGAATATAAGCTACTAGCAGCTGTAGCCCGATACTCCGTCCGCATTCAATTCGTTTATCGGCTTTATCGCTTTTACCTCGGGAACTGTCTATTCTCCAGGATAAAAAATACCTACCCTATGTCCTTTCTCGGGGCTCAAGCTCTTTATAGTCATCGACATCGGTGTAGTGGTTAAAGCGTAACAAAAATACAAAAAAGTGACTCGGACCGCGTAAAAGTCTCGTATCGCTATTCCCACGGAAACTGTCAAAATTTCCGGGATACCGCGTAGCCTATGTGCTATTCCAGACTAGATCGATCCCTGTAAAAAAAAGAAGAAAAGTTAGATTCGTTCTGCCGTGCTGGCGTGATTGAGTAACAAACATCCAAATTTATAATATTAAGTAAGATAAGATTAGAATGGATTATTTATATATTCGTTTTATTACCTACATTAAACTTACAGCATTGTCAACGTAACTGAAAAATATAAAGTTACAAACTTACATGTACCTACCTTTGTTTTTTTTATCGTCACAGTAATTTAAACTAGGTCTCAATTCGAAATGCGAATTTCGACCTCACAACCCTATCGAAACATAAACGCACACGTACGAACACTGGTGATCCCTCGGTAATGGAACGTGAGCACCCTACGCGGAAAAATAATTATAGGGCGGCGGCGGTGATGCGGCGCGAGTTCGGCTTGGTCGCAACGGAAACGTCGCTCGCAGCTCGCATTTATTCGGCTTCCCAGTTTGACTAACAACGCGTCGTCGAAATTCGCGCATACAGTAGAACTTCAGCCTGGTTTCCAAACGACTCGTTTTCCTTTTTATTTTACCAAATAGATACATATATCTATCATTGCCTACTTCCATTTCATCCGCGTCAAACTCGGTTTTACCTGACCGCCCGAAGGAGGGTTATGTTTTTCGAGCGGATGTATGTATGCGCTTATGTCTATTTCTGGGCACGGCTTGACAGATGAGACGTCAATAGATTCGTCTTAATTTTAAAGGTGACATTTATGAGTATAATATAAAATGTGTAAATGGCGGCGGCGTCCGCAAAAAATACGAAGGGGAAAAAAGAAAGAAATAATTACAACAATTTAGATCTCAAATGAAAGCTAATGAATAATTCATTCCAAATATATATATATTGTAACACTTCGACAGGAATTTAAAGTTGTACGTTAATGTGATTAATTTAAACTGAAAATTAAACATTAAAACACAAAAATTAAAGTATCAACTGAAAATTGATAAACAAGCTCATCTATTACAGGTATTGGGGGGAGTTAAATAAGTACGCGCTCTTATAATATTCTATAGATCCAAAAAGTCCACAATGCACCTACAGAAATATGAGTCAAAGACGTCCCTAATAATGTTGATCCCGTTTTTCGTTAATTTCGAAAATATGTGAATTGACGTTACAGTAACTGAATATTTGACTGAACTCAATCTTATTAACGGGTCGCCTGTTATTTTGATTCTGATCGAGTGATAAAACAATATGATTTTGTGACTAATTTATGACATATTTTCACAATGTGCTCGGGTCCCGAAGGGGATGCATCGTCATGACTGACCAGACTCATGTATTTGCATGCAAACGCTGGTCCCATTGCTGCATTCAAACGAATAATTTCAAAGAACGTCTGCGATATCTGAACCCTGTTTTTCTTACATTACCATAAGACAGGATCATAAGAGAACGGTGACCGCTGCTTTCATCAGCGTAACAGGCGTCAACCCCTACACAACTAAACCGTGATAAATGGATCACGAAAAATCTAATCTAAATATTTAATCGAAAATTCCCCTACACGAGTGCATTGAGTGCACTTGTGTGCGTGTATAACTAAGACTCGTTGACGTAGTGCAGGGACGGAGCTGCACCGTTTATGGAATGTACAGTACAATACACTCTGCTTCTTTAACATAAGGCTTAACATTTAACGAATACGTTTGCATTTGTATGTTCAAGTTGTAATTAATGCAAATATAATTACCAAGGCCATTCACATATTATGCCGTTTGTAAGTCGAGGTAAATATAGACTGCACGTCCGGAAATATACGTACTCGTGTTTCGTAGGTTCTCGCCTGTGATGGACATGTTGAGTAATCCATACTGTTTGAGCAACGATGCAGATGCAGCCCCTAATACACAATATTTGACCGTTGTTCCACGGATTGATGAGTGTTTTGCTTAAAATTATACAAATTGTCATATGATCTTATAACTGCGCTGCTTGTTACCCCGGGAAATTTACATTATTCCCGGGAAAAAGTTGCTCAAAGTAAAGTAGTTGTAAGTGTAGATTGTACACATGGTGCGTCTACAACCTTTTAACTTTCTTAGTAAAGTAGAAGGGAAGTTATAACTTAGCCTACGTTGTCCGTCCGTCCGTCCGTCCATCCGTCCGTCCGTTCGTCTGTCTATATGTCCTACCTTTAAAGACCACCAATGTTTTGAACTGCTTTAGATAATCGGTTCTTTTTTTGGGTAAGTTCTTTACATTCATAATTCGATAGGTTTAAAATTATTTACTTAAATTAAAGATGTTCATAATTTATTTAAAATATTTTTTCGCAAACCTCACTAGGCCCCAGTTAGACTTTATTGAAACACTACCGTTATTATCATAGCTCTCCCTACTACTCTAGTAAATACCAAAGGATACAATGTTGACATTACTTCAAATTTTTCGTATTACTTACCTAGAGGTAGTATTAAAATATATATGCAATTTATTTTAGTTTTCCAAATATCCGTTCCATCTTAATATCTGCTATTGTCTAAATATTTATTTTCCTTTTCGATCAATTCGATATTGTTTGGCAAATATAATTTTTCAAGCCGATATTGAAAGTGCATCGTTTTGATGTGTGCGTGTGACCGAAGACGAGTGCAGGAATGCAGTCCCCACTCGCCGGGGGAGCCACCCCTACATTTGAATGCAAATAATATTTCTTTCCGACAAATATTCCAGTGTTAATACCACGCTAAAATGTGTAGACGCCCCATTGTGTGCTTTGCTCATTGTGTTTTATTACTTGCCCCTATTGCCCGCGAAAAGGGCTTCGACTAGTTTGTTTTGTCACTGATATGAGTTCCGTGACCGCTTAATTTGGATTAAGACATCGCTCATGATGCGGTCTGTGTAGCGACCACCCTCTCAGTATCGGTTCATTTGACTGTCTTATTTCTTTTTTTAGCTACACGTCAGAGCAACGCGCGATTTACTTCAGCTGGCTAATTAACTTACTTAACCTCTTGGTACTTAACCAATCGCTATTTGCTGTAATTTATAAGTTCGCCTTTGTACATATTTTTATATTAATTGTATTGTTCTGTTTTTTCTTTTGTACAATAAAGTGTTTACACACATACATACAGGGTGTCCCAAAAGTACCACGCCACAGTGACACCGGAGGTAGGTCAGCTCAAGAGGAACCTAACCAGCCTAACATGACCTCAGTAAAAGTTGCACCGTTTTCGAGTTATACCAATTTAAATATTTTTCCAATTTTTCACCTCTTTTGACATTGTAAGTGCTCGCATTTACTTAAAATTTTGTTTTTTTTTATTGGTGCGCGTTTATGAATAGTTTATTAAGATGATAGAAGCATTATTATGTCAATAACTAATGTAAAAGTTGGAAAAATACTGTAATGAACTTGACTTAAATTATCATCAACATAGTAGTTTAAACTTTGAGCACCTGCCATAACTTTTTTTTACTATAAACAAAATGAGCAAATTACTTTAAAAACATGCGTATTTTATGCCAATTCTAAAATGGTATGACACATGATATCTTAATGCATAAAAGTAGGAATTCGTATGACATTTGCCAATATGGATCCTCGGAAATCAATGCTAATCATCTAAAAAATTATCTTGTACTCTACGATATCTCATTTGTTTGTGCTCCTTTGAAGAATATGATTGATTTTTAATTTCGCTCGTCGTTTCGCTGATCAGTGGGCAGACCATCAACATTTGAAAGATTGCTGGAAATTTATTTTTGACCAAAAACAACTTTAACTTGAAGAGGGTGGAAAGGTCACTTGACTCATGCAAAAATTACCATATTAAAGCTTAATATTCCGCAAACTGATACCTGAATCGAAATATCTTATTTACTCTTAACGTTTTCGAAATCTTGTTAGTACCAGGGGGCCTTATCTAGATTTTGGTTTATATCTCTAACCTATTGCGAATGATTGTTCTCGACTTCACTGCGGCCATGGAGGCGAATCTGTTCTGAGGGCGTGGCAACTCCCGAATAATTCCCTAATTCCGGTTCTATAGCGCAAATTTTATTGCGATTCGGTTTCCCTAATGCTAAATTGCGACGTAAACTTCGCCTTCCTGACCCATTTAGCCGGATATCGTTGGGGAGGCAACACGTCTTGTATCCCGAATTCTCCAAGCTATTATGTTGCTGTCTCTGTTCTATGGGTGGAGTGGGATCGAGGCAGAATATTTTCCCTTGTTGGGGAAGTCTAGTAACCCCATTAAGGAGGTTTACCTTTTTCAAAGGCTACATTCGCGGGCGCACCGTGCCTCTAAATCACTTAAGACGGACGGGTCGGGGGCGCACAGCTAGGTGCCTAAAGTTTATGTTTTTACTTATGAAAGAATGGGGTAGTGGTATAAATTATGTTACTTCAACATGCTACATTATTTAAGTAACTGGCTTATCGTTTAACATTCGGAAAGTCAAACGTTTGTGTTTTATTTTCTTTGTCTGGCTGTTAATAAACGAAGTGAATTCAGACTCAATAATAGGTTAGGAACAGCGACTATATAGTGTTACCTCGAGTGTATTACTTACGTTATGAATGTGCCATGAAGCAGCCCGTAACTATCCACTTTGCAAAACACCTGAGTCCACGTGGAGTAATATTCTTGAACTTCGACAGTACATTTTAAGTTGGCCAGCCAGGTAGACTACGATAATTAAAGTGCACGCGTGTATACCTACACGCTAGCTTAAAACTAGCTTAAAATAGTAACCTGTTTGGAATTGAACCCTTTCAGTTTCTCCATGTATTTTTATTGAATTCGGAATAGAGTATTGAGGTGAGTATTTTGTAGATATATACGTTTGTTTCGTTAACGTAATGCACCATTTACTTAGCATGGTACCTGTTATTATTTACAAACCGGGATTTTTCAAATATGCTTCATATTCATTTGAACGCAACGATGAACATTTCAATCATACGTCACGTGATCTATGGTCACGTTTTCGAAGACGCGCGTTGGCCTTGACTTAACTTTTGCGGAATCTTCCCGTAGCACCAAGCCCTAAAACTGACTTACGTTTCCATACATTACTTTACGTAAATATTCCTACATCACCCTTACGACGCGATGACGATACGAAAAGCAACATCAATGTCAACGTGCTAGGAAATTGTAGTACTAAGTAAACACGAACACGTGGCGCCTATTCCTATCGCCAAACACATTTTCTCAATGACGATACGATAACGATACTTACTCGATAGAAGGAAAACTTCGCGATCGAGGTACGCTGTTAAGGAAGGGTTTTGATAAATAAGTTCGGCAAGTGGCCAAGTGCAAATATAAGATCGGATCGGTCGCTTGTACGCGTGAGTCATCATTAGGAACGGTAGATACACTAATGTATGTAGACAGTGTACAAAATGTATCGTTTTTGACCTGCGGGCCTAGTATGGTTGCGTTTATCGCGTGACAAAATGTGGATAAAGCATCCGTCACTCTCGAACTTATGTATTATATACGTGTCAAAAAGTGACTTATGTTTTATTTTGTCACGCGATAATCGTTTTGATAGCTCTTATTTACTTGACAGTAATGAAGGCCGAGTTAAAAACAATACCATAACAGGTCAAATACCATTTGGATTTTACCGCTTAGAATAGAGGCGCAGGTAGATACTTTTTTCGCAGCAGATTTTATCTCTCGTTGTAGGATTTTGGTTTGATGCAGCTTAATAAGTCTTACCGTCTGTTTCACTATCGACAAGTAACGCATATTTGACAGATACATTTAGCCCTTTCTCTTTCATACACTTGAAAATAAACCAGAAGAGAGCTAACTTCAAATGGCAGATACTCGTCGATTGTGAAACAGGCCCTTAATATAGGTAATATTTAAAGATGCAAAAGTACTTAACTTGAAATCTCAGAGGAAGCATTTCAAGTTTTCACGATATGTAATGTGGGTATATTATACCTACCTGAGATTTCAAGTTACTTTTGCGTCTTTAATGGAAATCGATAAGTGGTTGACCTGTGGTTTCTTGTGGTACCTACTTATATTATAAGTAAGTGCCAGAGTGAGAGTACCTACTCGTACCTCTCGCGTTTCTTGATGGTTCGTGGTATAATCAGCGCCAATGCTGCTTCTCTATTGGCTATATATATTGACTTACTGACGAGGTAGTCAGGTTACCTGCCGCGGAGAAACCGCGAGACCGACACATACGCAAAAGTTTAGGTATGTGTAGTTGAAATAATCCTGAGCCAAACAAAAGTAAAACGTGTTATGAATGCAATAGCGTCGTAGTGCCTTCCGAACAATGAATAAATCCACGTGATAGTAGTAGAAACAACGATAGGTATTTATGACAATAAGCAGGTCAAACTAAGATCAAATTTTAGTATTTCTATTAAAAATCCAATTTTTCAATGCTGCCTTTATATATTATTTTTTTTTATTAAATTAATGCTAAACGTTTTTATAACCTAAGTACCTACCTATACAAAATATGCGCACATTTAAGTCGTTGAGTTGCGGAAAAGAGCCCGCCCGCCACAACCTACTTATACCCGAAACTTAAATGCCCTTATTAATAAACGTGGAGTAACCGTCGAGTAGCTAAACCATGCTTTGTCCTTATCTGTCATATTCAAATGTCACAATGGCAGATAAGGATAAAACATGGTTTAGCTACCCCACAGTTACTCCACGTTTATTAATAAGGGCATAAGTGTAAAAGCAAAGTTTTATTTTTGAGAGAGATTTTAAAGACTAAAATGTGTGTCCGTCCACGAAACTGGGAAACATGGAAACAAAAACGAACGAACCAATTTACCATGATAGCTCGTAGCCTCGCACTTTTAAAGATTTTAAGTGAGGAGTAATTAACATACTTAACTATTAATTAAACGTATAAACTAGCGATCCGCCCTCGCTTCACTTCGATTTATCTATGTTTTCTGTAACTTATATAGGAAACAAGATATAGAGAAATACATTATGTATAGAAAACATTCAAGACTCTGGAACAAACTGACCACACAATTATTTTCACATGCTGGGAATCGAACAGGACCGCTAGCTGATTAGAGTAATTAGGCAAAACGCGTCGTCAAATGAGTTATAATTTGGTTTTTGTAAGTAAAAAAAACCAAACTACAAATTACAACACTTAAATCTAGGAGCAGTTAGGTTAAGGCAAAATTTATAATTTTCAATCCATGAGGTGATCCTCCACTCAAGACGTAAATAGGCTATTACAACCTTACTAAAATACATTGGTTTGCAAGATTCCCAACAACTTAAGATTCTGCCGTTCACTCGTTTGGTAGCCGGATTAGAATAGTGCCACGCTATGTCTTCTCGTGGATATCGTAAGAAGCGACTAAGCGAATAAAAGCTTGTAGTACTGTTAGGCGATGGGCTTCCAACCTGTCACTAATATCTTAGCCTACTTGTACATGTATGTGTCATGATTCTGCACACTTTTATTACCTATCTACCTAAAACTTTACCACCGTGTACCGTATAAGCTGGGTTAAGATAATAAATTGGGCTGAATATTTATTCATCGCAGCTTTTCTTTACTAAAAATCACCAGGAATTCAGCTCACGAAATTAATTTCAGGTGACTGCAAAAAGTAATGGTATTGCATTTAATTTAAACATTTATTTAGGAGTTCGTTCATAAATGGATTCTTGTAAAGAGAGACGCCACGCTTGCCTCGTATTTCCATAGTGCATGTGCATCACTGCAGCCCGTCGCCGTCACGTAAAAACCGCCTTCCGTCTCCGGTCTAGGCCTCGTTCATACAAATGCAGCGCAGCATTTTGTTACGCAACCGTTAAGGTGAAACTGTTATAAGTAGTACATTAAAGCCAGTGAACTAGGGCTTTAATTTAGGTACATTGATGGACTGCAATTATTGGGGTTGGGGAATCATACTTTATATTCTGATGTAAAACCAAATCACATGAAATACATTTAGTAACTATCAATAATTAACTTTACACGACAAGGCTCTGCGCTAGTCTCACAACTATAGACCGTGACCACCTAGACGAACCACTAGGCACCAGTCGCTAATTGTGGTTTACCAGTCAAGAGGTCAGCAAAAAATCGTTACGAGTCACCCTGCAGCATGAAACAATATACCTACTTCCACAGCTGCGCCGTTGTCTGAGCAAAGATGTAACGCGGCAACATCGCATCAAATATCTATGAAAAATACTCTCCAACAAGTTTTATTGACCAGGCAGGAGGTATTCAAAAAAAAATCGACAGAATATAAATTTTATTTTAACTCTGTTTAAACAGCGCTGTGTAGCTCAATATTAACAGTTGTTCAATTGTTTAAAATTAACGCACATAATTTTACGCACATTTAGTTAGGCATATAAATTTATGAGGTATCGTTATATGAGTATGTGATCGCAATAGCATATTTAATTAAAAACTAGCCTTTACTGTATCTCCATTCTCCATCCACCTAATAGTCATTGAAACTTTTCTCTTAGAAACTGTCTAATTGCTCGGATAAACTACACCTCACGTATAAATACCGGTCTAAACTATCTCCGTACCAAAGTTCTCGTTAGTCGATTTAGGCGTGAAGAGGGGAAAACGTGGTGAGGATTGGTCACTAGGATAGGTAGACGCATTCATACTTAACGTCTATCTCACGTTCGCGTATTATCGCGAATATTAATTTGGATTCAACTCTAGATGTACAAATTAGGGTTGAAAATTGCACAAAAAGAATATGTAGGTACTAAGAATTGCACATAAATAATGTTTGCATCATTGCAGTTTGTATAATCTAGCGTTAGGATTTTGGTGGCATTATTGTGGTTCTAGAATCCAGGGACGCGCGGTCGAGGTCAAAATCAAAGTGGTATGTATTATATTGTATGTATATATAATAAATAGTAAATAGCGACTCCATGGATTCTAAAGCCACGAATTGCCACCAAAAGTCCTCTCTAAAATCACAGTTTTATACGATCGATACCTATTCACGCGTGCGATGGTAATCGCACTCATTTTGGACTCTGCCTTGACGACCCTTTATCGGCCCCATCCCATGACAGTGAATAACGCGCCGTTAGTAGAAATAACTAATTTGCGTGGCAGCGTCGACTAGTAATTAGGTAACAATCTTTTATAAAATATAAATAATCATATTTCTGCATATTATAAGGAAAGAAAAAACAGTGACATCTCTTTCATTGTTTTTAATAGACATCACATTGACAGCTTTACGGCCAGCGTTACTTCAACAGCCCCCCCATAACGTGGGTCTAAGCACTTATGCTACACCTAACTGCCAAGTAAACTCCCCATGCTTAAGACAACCTAGCGGTTTGGTAAACACATCTGCTATCATGGCATCAGTCGGAATGTACACAATTTTAACATTAAACCTATCAACCATGTCTCTAACATAATGGTACCTAATTTCGATATGCTTGCTTCTTTTGTGTTGTACCTTATTAACAGCAAGTTGCATAGCAGACTGATTATCGCAATACAACACAATCTCACAAGTAGATATCGTCAACAGTTCCTTTATTATGGCTTGTAAGAACACCGCCTCTCTACTAGCTTCACTTAAGCTTATGTACTCCGCCTCGGTGGATGACAAGGAAATGCATGACTGTTTATAACTACCCCAAGAAATCGAATTACCACTGTACTTAAACAAATATCCTGTGTACGACTTTCGATCAGAATCTGAAGCCCAGTCTGCATCCGAGTATCCTTCCAAGACAGGGTTTACATTGGACTTCTTAAAAACTAAAGCCTTTTGCTTAGTTCCTTTAAGATATCTCAAAATACGCTTAGCTTGATTCCAATGGAATTCTGTATAATTGCTATTAAATTTACTTAGATATGCGACAGCAAACGATATATCAGGCCGTGTAGTTACACATAAATACATTAAGCTACCAATCAATTCTTGGTATGGAAACTTGGTGACATTGTTACTCGCAGCATTACAAGAACTCTCACTATTAGAACTAATATTAGTCATCATGGGAGACTTTACAGACTTGCAGTCTGTCATGCCAAAACGATCCAACAACTTGTCAATACGATTTTCCTGACTAAGTTTGATAGTAGTTGCATCACGTTCTACTTTTATGCCCAACATGTTTCTGATCGGCCCTAAGTCTTTTAATTTGAAATGTTTTAACAGAGATGATTTTAACGTCTCTGCCAAGCAATTGTCATTGTAAAACACGAAAAAATCATCGACATACAATGCGATAAAGACAATAGACTTACCAGATCTCTTAATGAAGATGCAGTCTTCTTGTTTACATTGCTCATATCCCAAAGTAAGTAATACATCTTTTACCTTTTGATACCAGGATCGCGACGCTTGCTTCAACCCATAAACAGCCTTCCGTAGCCTATAGACTTTGTTTTCACTTCCAGGGAAAATAAAACCTTCCGGTTGATGCATAAATATTTCTTCATGCAAATCACCATTTAGGAATGCTGTTTGAACATCCAAATGATCAATCTTAAGATTCATTTCCACAGCCAAAGCTAATAACAATCTAATAGAGCAGTAACGAACGACAGGTGAAAAAGTTTCATGAAAATCTTCACCATACTTTTGAGTAAAGCCTTTTGCAACCAATCTCGCCTTATAACGTGTAATATTTCCTTCAGAGTCCCGTTTCAAGGTAAAAATCCATTTATTCTTGACAATGTTTTTGTCAGCCGGCTTATCAGTAAGTTCCCAAGCTTTATGAATAATAAAAGAGTCTATTTCTTCCTGCATGGCTTTCTGCCATAACTCTTTATCTTCACAACTTAAAGCTTCTTTGACAGTCCGTGGCTCTATAGGAATTTCTACATTACTAACGTTAGTTACGTTACAAGTCGGGTTTGGAAAACGTGAACGTAATGGGTATCGTTCGCCAGTAGATGCAAGTATTTCATCTATACTAGGCCCTTGTTCACACTCCGTCTCAACAGGGCAATTGGATGATTCGGCATGAGCTGGAGCTGATTCTGACTCCGCCTCCAAAGGATAATCGAAGGATTCCATCAAGATATGTTCCCGCTCCGCCTCAACCGGTGTATTTTTCCGATTCTCCTCATCATTACTACCTGTAAGATAAATAGGTTGAAACACTTGGTTTTGTCTTATATTACCTATAGGGTGTCTTCCTGGAAAAACAGATTCATTGAATACCACGTCACGTGATACAATAATCTTATTATTGTCAGGATTGAACAAACGATATCCTTTGACGTTTTCGTAGTAGCCTAAAAAGATAAGTCTTTTACTTTTGGGGGTCTAACTTTTTACGTTTGCAGTCATCTACATGTGCAAATGCCTCGCAACCAAAAACACGCAGATTTTTAAGGCTTACTTTATTTCCACCCCATACCTCTTCTGGCAATCTACCAGAAAGCTTCGAACTTGGAGAGCGGTTAATAAGGAATGCTGCAGTATTCGCAGCTTCTGCCCACATCTTGTTGTCTAGATTGGCATTATACAGTAGACATCTAACTCTGTCAAGCAAAGTACGGTTAAAACGTTCTGCAGAACCATTCTGCTGAGGACTATATGGTACTGACAGCTGATGAACAATTCCTTTGCTTTTGAGAAAATCTGTTAATTCTTTATTAACGTACTCTGAGCCATTGTCTGATCTTAGTATTTTAACTTTATCATTACACTGATTCTCTACAAGTTTAATAAAGTTTATTGTGTACTTACACACTTCACTCTTCTTGGTAATAGGAAAGACAAACACTTTCCTGGAGTAGTCATCTAGGAATGTCAGGATGTAACGCTTGCCACCGAGAGAAGTAGTTGGCATCGGCCCGACGACGTCCGTGTGAAGGAGAGCCAATCGTGCGTTAGCCACCTGCTTGTTAGGATTAGTCACAAAAGGAGTGCGGGATTGCTTACCCTTAAGACACACATCACAAACTTCCTTCTTGGCAGTAACCTGAAAATCAATATCGTTAGCAACTTTCCTAAGCGATGCCAAGCTATCAAAGTTTAAGTGCCCTAATCTTTGATGCCATAACATCATGCTCGAAGAATTGGCTGACGTCATTAAATGAGCTTTACCAATAGTGTCAAGTCTGTAAATTCTCCCAATCTTCCTAGCTGTTAAAACTAACTCACCAGATTTTGTTATATTACAAGCTATAGTAGTAAAACTAAACTTAAAACCTTTTTCAGCAAGGCTTGCTACAGATATTAAGTTTACATTAAGCTCCGGTACATACATTACATCTTTTAAAGTTACATTCAATGTATTTCCTTTAAAATGAACTGTAAAATTTACGTCGCCTTTACCTTTTACTACTAACTTTTTGCCGTTAGCCACACAAACCTCCTTGGTTGGTGATGCATTGAGCGATTCGAACCAATCTCGACGTCCGGACATATGGTCGGTAGCACCCGAATCAACGACCCAAGAACGGTCGCTTTGAACACTACTAAGTGCAGTCAAAACCAGATTAGAGTTCGATACTTTGTCCACTTGAGGGCAGTCCTTCTTTGCGTGACCTTTTGAGCGACATTTCCAACACCATAGTTTCTTGTTGGTATCCGACGAGGAACTACCATGTTTCGATGTACTTGGAGCATGTTTATTGCTACTTTGGGTACTGGCCTTGTTATATCCACGATAACGTGTAAACAAGCAGTCATTCTCACCACCAGTGCACCCTTTCCATCGCTTGTCTTGAAGTAATTTGGTCTTTACCATATCTGTCGTTATATCAATGCTTGAATGCTCCAAAGCCATAATCATAGGCTCGTAATCTTGAGGCAATCCTTGAAGCATTATAGCGGCAAGAAATTCATCGTCCAAAGGTTTGTCCATGCTTCTTAACTGATCAGCTAGTGACAGGATCTCATTAACGTAAGCTTCCATGGTACCAAACTGATCTAATTTAATCGAACATAGAGTACGAAGACATGACAACCTTCTATGCAGTCCGGTGTCGTCGTAAGCCTTTTTCAAGGTATCCCATACATCCTTGGCAGTCTTTGCCTGCACAATGTGAGGAAAGCACAACTTGTCAACGCTCAAACATAGTCTCGCACGAGCTTTCTCCTCTTTACGCAACTTCTGTTCAGCATTATCACCGTCTGCAGTCGCATTTTTTCCGGTTACAATATGCCATAAGTTCTCGAAAATCAAAATGTTTTGCATTTCAAACGCCCAATCCCGATAGTTGATGGTGCCTTTCAGCTTCTCTATCTTTACAATTGAATTTGAATGCTCACCCATTTTCGATCACATAAATATAATTATACATACAGCAGAATTAAAATCGTGAAGAACCATAACCTTTTATAAAATATAAATAATCATATTTCTGCATATTATAAGGAAAGAAAAAACAGTGACATCTCTTTCATTGTTTTTAATAGACATCACATTGACAGCTTTACGGCCAGCGTTACTTCAACACAATCGAGCCCGATACATGTTCGTGTTTGACTGTACCTTTAGGTAATGCCACATGTGTGCGTGTAGGATACCCATCGGACGATGTTCCGATAACTCACTACCGAGGCATGTTTGTGACAATCAACAGTTTATGAACAGTGCAAAACTACAATAATGTGATTTGAATAATAATGACTAGCCCGAGACGGTCTAAAAAGAGTGGTGCTCGCTGTTCGATTCAGAACTTGGACTGGGACTCACCCTCGGTGGCCACGGGAACCGTGAAGCGCAGGTCATCGTGTCCGGAGAGCGCGGAGAAGAGGGCGGGCCCTCCGCAGGAAGCCATCCCCGAGGCGCACACACCAGAAGCCGGCAGCGCCTCCAGCACCTGCGACACCAGCGACAGTGCAGACTCTCTCCTACAAGTAGAACAAAGGATATCTTCCATCATCAATGAAAATAGATCCTCCCGGAGCAATTCCGAAACTTCCGACATAGAAATAGTTATCGACAGTATTCTTGCCGCTGAAAATGACTTCCCGAATACTCAAATTGGATTTATGTCAGATCGTAGTAAAACTTTTATTAAAATTCAAAAATCTTCGAAATCCGAAGAAAAAAACGAGGAAATTTCTGTTGGATTACCTATTGATAAGAAATGTAGAGAGAAGAGACTGAAAACACCAACACCTTATAAAAAAATTAAGTCCTTTGATGTTGCTGCTAAATTGCCTAAAGAATTGGTTAAAATAGAAGAGAAATCGAGTATTTTTCCTGTTTACAAAAGTACGATACACGTGCCAAAAGTTGATTTGAGTCCCAGTGCTCAAAAAAATAAAGTGGTATCAAAACTAAAATTGCCCTTTTCACCAGTCAAAACGATGGAAAAGCCTAAAGTAAACTTCTTCCAAAGCAAAAGCAGTCCGCAGAGTAAGCCGTCTCCGCTTCTGTCTTCACCCGTACGTAGAACTATATCCAATGAGTACGTTCGTTTGAAGTTTACTAACGATACGGTCGTAAGACGAACTATAGATGGGAAATCAGTGCCGAAAATAACTCCTAAAATACAATCCATCATACCGGAAAGTCCAGTAGATAGCGAAGATCCATTTCTAAATCTTAGTCCAAATAAAAAATATACCGTGACGGTAAATAACAAAGTGCGATGTGATAAAGATAATTACGTTATATTCGATCCAGAGACTGGATTTAAGCCGGACCAGCAGTCCAAGTCGCGGATCCCCGTGAAGTCTCCAACAGGGGAGAAGTCTCGGATACCCGTGTCGTCGCCGGGCGAGAGTTCCAGGGCGGCGGCGCGGGCGTCGGTCAGCGTGAGCGACACCGACAGCGGCATCCTGTCGCCCAACTCGCCGGAGGCTTACTATGCGAACGCGGCCGCTTTCAGCCAAAGGGCGAAGAGATCCGCCGCAGACCTCGACATCAAGATCCTCGACCCGGGACTTGCTAAAAAGGCCGTCGAACAAATAAAGGTGAGTGCGCTTTTTAACATTTTGGTAAACAAATTAAAACGGCCAACACTTGCGAAGGCAGGGGCGAGGCCGTGAAATACTCGTAACGAACTATTTGTGTTTTGGCTAATAATTCAACTTCCGCTTGGAAGGCTCATTTGTCACGTCGCCGGTTAACAGCCGCGCACCCGCTCTGTTGCCCGTTTGATTTTACTTTTTGCGAGCTTCGCACTCGATCGTGGCGAATTTTCACTGAAATTACATGTATATGTGGTTTTCTTGGCCGTCGGTGTTATCGAACCATACGCTTGTTTGTACAGTGGCGGCACCTACTGTTTCACTATTTTATGGTTGTTCTTGAGTGTGTTATTATTTATTATCACATCTAACAGTTTTCAGCCAGTGAATCGCCTATGTTGGCTTTGCTAGTAGAACAGTTAAGGTCAAGTATAATAATTAATTATAAATTCTAAAAGTAATTTTTCGTTTGAAAAATAATCAAAATAAGTCCATTTGACGGTTATGAACGACAAACAAATTTATAGAATCTATTTTAGTAAAGGTGAGTGAGTACGTTAAATTCAGGATCTCGATATATGTATGTTTGCGAATTTTAGCCACTGATTAATTAACAATCAATCAAAGCCTATAAATATGGTGTATACTTAGCGGACGAATTGGTTTTAAAAATAACTGTAGACACCAGATCTGCATAGTGTCTCAGTCTATCAAACTCGGGGTTCTAATTATGAATTATTGTAAAGATATTGTAATTAATGTACATAATCATGCAAGAAACCGTTGCTCCATAGTGATTTAATTTAAATACCTTGCTCTACTGAAGGATACTGTCATCGAATCCTTCTAACTAGGGCCCAACTTTCCGTTCAGTGTAGAGCACGAATGTTTGCTCCAAACGAGAAGTCATTGCCTGAAAGCAATTATCCCACCAAAACATAAATATAAAAAGGTATCATGGGTCAAAGGTCCCGGTTCGACCCCCTTCTTGTACAGAATATTAGAAAGTGCAATGGGTACTTACTTTAATTTACACTGTACAGCGATACATGTACAGGATGTAGGTATCATCTAACCTTTCATAATAATAATGCGTGTCATAAATTAGTATTTCAATTTACACTATCAACATAATTTTATTGTGGTTTCAAATCATAGAAGAATTTCCGAATACAGTTTTCGCCGAAAAGTATTGCAACGTACTATAGAGATGCTAAAAGCGCCATCTGTTGTAGAGTAGTAGAACCACAACATACTTAAGTTTTGTAACGAAAGATGTTTGTTCATTGCGAAATAAAGACAAAGGTAGTTTTTTGTTAGCGAAGTTATTTTATATTATATCAATAAAAATATCCTATTATATACATATATTTAACTGGTACTAAAAGCGCCATCTGTTTTAGAGTGATGCGACTAATAAATCAACGTTATCAACAGAAGCAAACATCATAGCGGCTCAGTAGTTTAGCTACTTGTCGCTTGATGGCGCTGTACACAACTTTTCATGAAAACTAATTTAAATATTTATCTTTTGCATCCGTTGTATTTACTTTGAACCTATGCTGTGCAGCGTACTGAACGTAAAACAACTTACCGCTAACTTATTATTATTAGGTACCTACTTAAAAAAATACTTTAAAGTTTCTTTCAAAATGGTTTCGTTTGATGAAAATCCATAAAAGTGGAACTCCTAATTAATAATAATAGTAATATAATAATTGTATTAATACATAAATAATACTGAAGCTGCGAATCTTTTATTTAAATAATGTAGTTAGTCTAAATGCTTCTGAGATTTAAAATAAATAATGGTCCGAGGTATTTTACACAACATAATGAGTTCGTAGTCTTCTTTATAAAGACATCACTTCACATCACATTATAATAATAACAGTTTACCTGTAGTCCTAAGCTTGTGAGGTCGCCTGGCAGTCTTCGAAGAACTGTGTAAAATCTTTAGAGAAACTGATTGTCTGAGTTGTAAATCGATGCACTGAGGAGCTAATATGGGCAGAGGTCTGTTCGTTGCTCTTAAGTTATTTACTCTTGTCATGGGAGACAACTAGGTCAAAGTTTTTATATTTTTTATTACTTATTCTACCTTGTTTTCGTAAAATTATTTATTAAATTATTAATCAATTCTTTTTTTCAAATCGATGCACGGGTGTTAATGAACGATGAAAGATGTAGGTAGTTGTAAACGGATTTAAGAAATTGAAATTTTACTACCTTAACTTTTTAATTGCATATACTGGCTGTCCGGATATACTAAGTGTCAAAAAAAGTGTAGGTGCCTACCTCAAGGTAGCGCTCTTTACGACGCTTAACCAGTTTTAAATTAAACATGAAGTTATAACTATATTCTGAACGGTATAAGTAAAAGGGGGTTCCTCTAATATTAACGTCAAATTCCGGGACACCCGTATATTTGTTTAGACATGTCACTATTATATAATTTATAAACTTCAATAGAGATATAAAATTATACTAATTGCAATCGTGATTAAGTCGGCGATAAGGACTTTTCAGTAGGTACTCTAGATTTTACTGCACAGTGCAGTGCACAGTAGAAAATATGCGTAGATATGGCGGCAAAATCTAAATAGTCCCTTAGGGTTTGGAGGTACCATTTATACATGATAAGTGTTGATATATCATCATTGTAACACCAAGTAGGCGTCGGGACGCATCAGGATGCATCGTGTTCTTATTTGTAATTTAATGTGAGGTCGCGCGTCGGGAGCTCATTACCACCACACGCGCGGGGAATGCATTAGCTGGACATTCCTCGGGCTGGTAATGGGAACTTTCAATTATATTTTTCCTTAAAGGTCTTCAATGAGGTACTTACTTACAGTGCTGCTTCTCAGGGTATAAAGGTCGTATGACCAGTGCCCGTCCAGTGTGTTAGGATACGTGACCGAACTTTCTTAGGTAATTATTTATGACCGCATGGAATACAAAAAGTAAACGTTCTGAAAACGAACTAGTAAAAATTGTAAAATCCGGGTCAGTAACGTGCGCCGGGATGTAACAAACAGATACCCAGTGTAATGCAGCAGTATTCTTGACGTTCCTGATAACTATACATATAATATGATAACAAAGGAAAAATATTGAACGATTTTTTATGTAGAAAAAAAGGGTTCTTGAGATTCTGACTCCATATAAAACTGTTTATTCCGAAATTGAATAGGGAGAAAGGGTTGAACTGTGTTTTAAAACACATTTCATTTAAAAAAAATAGACTGCCTTTTACCGAGGTTTAGCTACCACGACCGACTCTATCTGTGACTCCTATAATAAACCGTCTCTGCATTCCACAGGAATATCAGACTTAGGTAGATAATACAGACCACTCACGGTTTTGGAAAATTTTCTAATCTATATTTTGTTAACGGTTAGGTATTAGGTGTCAATCATACCGGAAGTTAAGAATAAAAGTTAAACTCAAATAAGCGATTTTGCAGAAAAAATGAGAAGTAAATATTTAAAACGATGACATGTCAAAGGCAATATGATTTACCCTGGGTTCGACGGTAATTCAGATTCCGTTTTGTTGCTCGTGACTTTAAAATATCCGTGTAAAACCGCCCCAGGCGCGGCAGTGTAACTGGACACCGGATAAATTGGCAAGAATATTGTGCTTGTTTTTGGTTCTCATTTCGAGCTAACAAGAGCCCGGGGCGCCGCGAGCTCCGGGCGCTCCGGCCGAGGGCCCTCCACGTGACCGGGTGAGCCACGCACTTTGAAAGCGTTTCAGCGGTTTCGTTTTCAGTGGAGGTAATCTTTGGATGTAAACCGCTGGGTCACGTTTTTGTTAAATACACTTTTAGAGTTTCAATTAAATGACGGACAGGTGAGCAATGCTTAGCTTTAAATTAGACAGGGTGACTTCAAATTGGTGATACAAAACACTTAATTATGGCTCAGTTAATGACGGGTATTGAATTCCACTAAATCGGTTGTTTACATTAGCCTTCTTTTATCGTTAACTTTATAATAAAACTTATAATTAAAGTCCTGAAGTGCGGTTACCCTACATTTAATACCGAACTATCTTATTTGTCACTCGATGTTATTAATACCATTTAAGGCTAGTTTACACTTATATAAGTTGCAAATGCAGGTGAGCAGTGATAAGTTAACAAGTTTTCTTGATGATAACTACTGAACAGGCAAAAATAGACCGAGCGTCTATTCACTTTACTTCGCACTCGCACTTGTCACTTAACAGCGTGATAAATTGGATAAATTTAATTTTGAAAAAAAACAACTTTTAAGTAAATTAGCAGCACGAGACTTAATTGAAGGGTTTTGTTTAGGGAAAATTAGTGTAAAACTTGATTTTTTATTACCATTTTGAAGTCACCCTGTTTTATAATATTATTTATTGGACAAGGTACCGATTGAAAAATTTATTTACAGAGCATGTAAAACCTTGTCGGGTCACAACAATTTGGTATACATACTCATATTTTATGTTATTGAACGAAAGTTTCGCGGTTTCAATTTTTTTTCTATAGTAAGACAGAACTGAGACATTATTTTTAGAAAACAAAACTTATGGCATACCTGCGTTTTATTTAAAAATGTTATATATCTAATCTTTATGGAATATAAAACGTTATTATAGAATATACATTTTCACGAAAAAGGTCATAGAAGTAACGTAAACAATTATCGCCCAATAGCTTTACTTCTCACCTCAGCTAAAATCTTTGAAATTGCTTTGTGTAATCGCTTGCATTCGTTTTATGGAAAATACTGCCAACATGGATTCCGGAAAGATCGCTCCACCATTCTGGCCACTTAGTTGTGCAAGAAGTTTAGGCAAGAAGTTCTTAATAAGTATCTTAAATTATAAGAAATATCTTGCGGTAGTCTAAAGCATTAGAAAGAGCAGAGTACAGTGTAAAATACTTTTAGGATAACTATAAAGCCGTAGATGTCGGCGGAACTCCGCATTGTTGGTTTAAGTCCCACCTGGAAAACCGAAAACAAAGCCTCTAGTGTATTTTCACATACATAAAAACGTCTTGATCGCGTTTGCGTTTCTCGTATAAATAACATGGCTCGGACGCGTTCGAGACGGTTGCCGCGTGAACAGCAACTCACGAGTACACTCAAGGCACAGTACGAGTATGTCGAGATACAAAACTAGATTTCGAAAACGGGAGGAATAACTTCCACCAAATCAGACCGAGATTTCTTGTCCAAATAGTTTGCAAGTGACTTTTATGCAGTAAGAAGATATATGAATATACATTTATGAAATCGTTGTGAAATTAAATGTGATTATCCGCATATTTAATGAACGTACGAGATTGTGTCTGTCTACCGCCTCAAATACCTAGTTCAGATATTTTAAATTTGATACTAAATAATAAGTTTGAGATGATTATTTCTTCACTATACATGTGTCCGAGTCAGTTTAGAGATGTTGATGTAGAGTATGTTTTATGCTTCATTCTGATGCAAAAAAACCATAGGAGGTGCAAAATCAGCCCTAGCCAAGGCTGAAATTGCCAAGGAGTGGAAAGCAAATTATTGTTTGTTTGAATTAAAAAAAATGGGTCATTGGCCTAGGTATGTACCTATAAGTTAGAAGCACAGACCATTAGGACAATTTGCAAGAGTGGCTTTGAGTCGCAATCAAAGGGGCGCCGCGGGCTCCGTAACGTGATTACCGCGCCGACGACGAGGCCCGCATACGACAGCGCCCCGATTGTGCTCGTGGGGTGACGAAGACCCTACCGTGGCCGTTCGAATACTCGCGGCACTGAAATCCGCAGGTCAAACAATTCCTAGCACACTGAACACAACTTGTTCGAGTCTACCAGTTTTATCGTATGAATTACAATGTATAAAACCGGCCAAGTGCGAGTCGGACTCGCACACGAAGAGTTTCGTTACATTTATGTGAAAATTTCAACTGACTGCCTATTGCGGTCCTTGAAATTAAGCCCACTGTCAGGCAGATGGACGGACGGAAAGCGGTGGCTTAGTGATGGGGTCCCGTTGGCACTCTTTAGGCACGGGAGCCTAACTAAAAAAGAACTAGTTTAAGTCAAGTGGGTTTTGGTGACGAGTCAAGCAAATATGTTTTGCCGACTAAATAAGCTTAATAGGTATTCCGATAATCCTCAAGGACAACATAGACGAAACATGTATTAACCGCAGACCTTATGAAACAATGCTTTTTTGTATAATATTTTATTGAAAGTACTAATTCGTATTAGCTTGTAAACACTTACAGAACTTTTTAATACTATCGCCGAGCCTTTTACTTTTCTATCAAAAAAGAGCAAGTTATAATAACCCTGGCAACAGTTCTATAATGTTCGTTGGTCTATGGCATTATCACGGCGGCTTCCGGCCGAATCTTGGGCCCTAAATAGCCTATTTCTCGACTGAGCGAGGGTGCATTCGCATTACATCCCCATCTATAGCTATGATTATACGCACAAGCAGGTAGGCGGTACTCAGAAAAAACCGACAGACGTACAAAATTGTGCAGTAGGTAGGTAGCGATTGACATATGACCGATATAGGTCTTTTGGTAAAAAGCTGTTTACTACGAGCAAGCGGTTGGAGCGGAAGCGCGTTTCATATATCAGTCGCGAAGCCCGTAAATACCAGCTCGTGGCGGATTACATCATACGCCATGGCTCTTCTTGGTTTAATAAGGCATGGGGCGGAGGAACCTGCGCCCTCCACTCTCCGCAAATACGCAAAGTAAACTAATGCATTATTAAATACCACCCTTCAGATGCCACTCTTCATGCATCCCAGGTCTTTTTTTGCCATAAGAAGGCAACTTTTCGCAATATCTGTGTTGTTTTGACGGGTGACGTAGCTTTTTACCCAGTCATTAGTCATTACAAATATAAACTATTTTTTTAACAAATTATCATTCTTACCTGCGAGTAATAGGTAAGTAAAAGCATAATGAAGGTTTATGAAATGTAAAAACTGTGAGATATTTTTTTTGGTCTTGGACCAAAAAAATACACTCACGTTTTAACATTCTAATTCAAAAGCATAGCTTATTTTAAGAGACCAATTTCATTCATTGTATTTAACGCAATAGTTTTGTGTTAAAATCTTTATTTATTTAGCAGACATTTTATGGATGACATGACATGATTATTTAAAATTTGGGTTGGATTTTTCTAATAAATTACAACTATTAAATAATACTTAATGATAAAAAGTGATTCTAATGGTGTATTAAAACATACTATTTCAAGCGGATTTTGCATAACCCGTAAGATACACCTAAGAGGGCCGAGGGAGAGCCGAAAACGAAAGTGAAACAAAGGTTAAATATACTTTTGTCAAAATATCCGAAACAGATAAATATTTCAAAAACGTAATAATGCAGAACGGCTTTAAAACCCAATTCCTCGAAATGGATTTCGAAGTAGAGTAATTTAATAAATATGAACAATGTTACTTAGGTTCATAACTACATAAATTAAATAGTCGTTATTAATAAAAACTAACTAATATTAACAGAAATTACTAGCATAGAGGGATTCCATCTTCGTCCTCAGGGTTGGCAACGCATTTGCAGTCTTAGGATTGCGGTCTTGTGAATGCGAATGTCTATGGGTCACAGTTTCCACTTACCATCAGGTGGCCTGTGTGCTCGTTTGCCTTCCTATGATATACCAAAAAAAAAAAAAGACTACTCGTATAATGTTCAGAATCAGTTCCATGTTTGGTCGGAAAACTTCGTACGCTTTTTTGCGGTATTCTCTTTGAGCGTGCAGTCCGTCGGCAAATTCCATCTTTTTGTGTCTTAGATGTGCCTACATAAACTTAATATGATATGTGATTTATGTCGGTTCGGTTTTCAGCTAATACTCCGGTTTGGATTTTGGTATCTAAATAAAATCTTTGTTCAATTTTGCCCCTGCCCCTGCAGACATTCTGAAATTTGCGAGAGTAGCGTCCATGTGACACCGTATGATTCTTCTCATTAATATAATTATGTAAATTAATTTGGTTTACTCAAAAAACTTAACAGCTCACATAAAAGACAATAAAATATCCGTATCCTGTCTGGGATGTATTCCGGTTGTTAGGGATTTCGGGCTATAAATTATTTTCTTTCGGCTTGAGTTATGGCTGCGCGGGCGACAGACCGTTGTTTTACGCCTTTAATGGGGTGACATATATTTTACACTTTTTAAAAATAAGTGTGTTTACATTTACTACAGTACTATGCAAGAAAAAAAATGTGAGATGGGAACAAACACGCTTATATCGATAACTTCTATATTATATAACTAACATCGCTTTAGTATTTTATTTTGTGTTATGTTGTAATGTAACCCAAACTTAAAAAGTTCAAATTTCGTTTTATATGATGAGGGGACGAAGAATTTGATTCTCGCTTAATATTGCATGGCCTTCTGGGAGTCTCTTATGAAAGCCTCAATTTGAGTTTTTTTCTTGAATTATCATTGCCTAATATTTACCTCAGCGAAGCGTAGAATTTCATATGAATTGTAGACGAATTTATCTAGATCTTCCGGTAGTTGGGGAAGGATGACAGGGCGATAATTAGTATGATGGCGCTATTCTAAGAGCTGGAGCGAGCGGCCGCCCTTCCTCCGGGACGGCTAAAAATGGCCCCATCAGTCAAACGGGAGCGCGGGCGCCGGCTCGCGGTGGGTGCTGTAGCGACAGGCCGAGCTGCCAACGACACCTTACATCATTATCAAACATCCTGCGAGCTGCACCTCCCTATCCTATTTGAAAACTTTATTTAACCGCACAATAGTAGTTAAATATCGGGGCTCTTAAAATATTACCTACCTCGATACTTGTTTATCAGCAAATAAATGGGAGCAATAAAATAAGGAATCCATGCAAAACTCTAGTTTCGCTTTGAACAGATGGGACAATCCTTCGGGGCTTTAAAGCACCGTTGAAGGTGTATACTTGAGCTGGCTTTGCTTGAATAGGTACGTTGCCATTATGTAAATAGAATACAAAACGATACCGTTTATTAATGTCACGTTAAAAATCTTTTTTGTAAGAAACTCAGAAATTTTCAAAAAATTTGCAGTTATGTTCGTGCGAGTAAGCATTGATAGTGATAGATGACAATCACGATTGAGCGTCAGAAGATCGGACAGGAATATACCAATTACTCCTTTAGTTCTATTCCTTTTAATAACTGGAACTTTCCAAGTTTTGGCAGTTCATGATACGACAAGGTTTTATAATGTTTACTTTTACCTTCTTTAGGTGTTTTTTATTTTAAATTAGGTTAGGTTACTTAACGCAATCATAGTTATGGGGCCATAAGTTGTGCCACCCGTGTATAAAAGGAATTAAGGTGATTACCTATTTAATAGGCCAGCTATCTAAAGTAGTAGGAAAAACATTGCAAAAAATACCCTCTAGTAAAAAAGCGAAAGCGCTTTGAGTAACTCAATCCGCCGAGGGACGACCGCGAATAGATGGTCCATCGTTCTTCAGATCCGAATACGTGAATCTTCTGTAAGATATTCAATTTGTGTTCGCACGAGGATGTAGAGAAAACATTACACAAAATGTTACAAAACGTATGATAACTTTGTTAGAACGGTATTTACAGTCAATAAAATGCTGTAAAAAATTGGTTGATTTCGGCTGTAAAGTGCGGGCTAAAATCCCATGAAGTAAAACCGTTTACGCTACGCGATAATGATAAAAGGTCCCGGGTTCAAGTGATAAAAGGTCATAAATTATAAATTAATATAATTTTAACTTTAATTTAATAAAATAACTTGATGCAAACTTTTTCCAAACACAACCCTTGTCCTCTTTTTAATAACATTGCGACAACTATTGACTTCACCGTGTGTTAGAATAAGCTCACGAGTTCACGACTCGCGAAACGATCTGTGCATCTCAGCCATACCACAGACTAAGTAACCTTTTTGCTGAGACTAAGTTAGTCTATGATCGCTGGCTGAAGCCGGCGCTTCCAGCGGCCGTGAGTCAGGCGTGCATCTGCATCCCCGCGGGAGCGTGGCTGTGCCGCCGGCCGGCAGGGCGGATCGATCCGCCCCACAGTCGCGTGCCGGTCGCTTCGCAGGACGAACGCCTGAAAAGCCTCCCTTCCCTACGTTTAGGCGGGAACTCGTACGCGATCTTTGTGCCAACCCGGCGGCTTAATTGACTGTGCGGCTAAAGTTCGGACTTAGTGGGACTTTTGTGGAGTTATTTTCGACGTGGCATCTCAGGATATTTATTTCTGTGCCTGTAGTTATTTGGTACACGTTAAGAGATTTCATTGTCAATGTTTATTGTTTGTTTACTTTTTTACTAATTCAAAGCGATTGGTCATTAGCAATACGGAGCGAGTTATTTGACAACAGAATTGTTTACAATTCTCCTTAATCAAAGTTGTTCAACTTACGTTTAATTAATGATAAAAAATTATAAAGTAATATTTTGTGTTGTAGGTATGAACTCGGAGTCGTTACTTGTTGTTATTGTGTTAAAATTTGTTCATTCATCTTAAGGCTTAATCATTTGACGAATAAAATAGGTACCAAAACATAGGCGTAAAGTTTTAAATTTTTAAGAATGCTAGGTATAACATCAGCCAAAGTGTTGTTATAGCCCTTTTATTTAAACGATTTTACTACTAACCCAATTTTATTCGTAGATGTATTTTCGAATATTCGTTAATTTAGGTATTTCCTATTAAAATACTGCTGTATATATTTATTTGCAATCTTAATGAGTAGATTATTTACACATCTTACGTGTGCATAAATTCGGGCATAGATTTCATTTCCACCTATGAATTCGCAATGTCATGATACTCATGATGTACGAGTAATTAAAGCCGAAAGTACTTTTATTTTAAATAAGCAATTTGGCCCTTAAATATTGGAGGCCGTTACATTATTATTGCAAACCCATCATTAATCCCGTGTCAGAAAAGGCGTCTCCACACCAGGAACTTGTCAGCGGCGATTAGTCGCCCTCCCCGCGCCGTATGTTGCCGCCTTAATCCTAATACGCTCACGCAACACCCGCACAATTATATTAAACCATTCGATAGTTTAAGCTGCGTTGCTTTGGTTAATATAGATTAATTGAACTGTAATAAGGTGCGACGTGTTTGAGATGTGTTAAGAAACTATTCAAATGTAAACTACTGCCTGCCGATTCGGCATGGCAGCGTAATTAATACTGTTATCGCTTTTTAATGATGTCGAACTTGATTCATGTCGAGTGTTTGGAAGTATCAAGGTAGATGCCTAAAATGCTATGCTTGGATTCTTTAAAATTTCTTTGTTATTTTATAAGACAGTGGAAATATCATTTTAGGGCATTTTCGCACCGCGCCGCGATTCAAACGATTTCCATGTTCCACAGTCGAATGCATTAGTAGGTATAACAATGTGGGCAATGAATGCTCGTGGGGACTATAACATCGCATCAGATATATGTACGCATACAGAATCTCTATTGTTAGTGGCATAAATATATTTTTGACGTCTTGGGAACGAATATATTTATGATTTTTACGGTACTTCAAACTCATACAAACTCCTTACATTTATTGACAAAAACACATTACAAGTATTACAACACAGCAGAAATGGTACAAAAAAAACACTTACTTTGAGACACTTTTAGTCATCTTATGCAGCTGCACTTAAAGTACTTGAGTAAAACTATAAATTTAATATAAATTTAAAGTTCCATTGTGCGTATATTAGTTTGAACGAATGTATCCACCATTAAATACAAATTATTTTCTGGAACCTCGTTAGCATGAAAGGTAAAAAACTGACGGGATAAAGTTGGCACGTAATTAAAGATGGAGTATCGGATTTCAGGACGGGAAAAACTTTTTGCAAAACTTACTATCCATTAACTTAAAAGCGCAAAAGGCCAGTTTCGCGAGGACCTAAAGTAGTGGAATCCTTTTTTTTTTTCCGCTATTTCTTCTGCAAACGTATCTTGAAACTTTAGGTTTCATTAACGCGCTATTTTTTAAATTGTTCACAGGTCAGCTAGGTTTATATAATAGGTTCTTTTAGAGTTCCGTACCGTTACCATTTTGTAAAAAAGTAACCCTTATAATGAGACTTCGGTATCTGTCGCTCTGCCTGTCTGTTGTATGCCACAGCAGTTTTTCTCGGTAACTATAGAAGCTATCAACTTGAAATGAGGCATTTGCATAACTTGCTTCCCGCATCTTTTTTTTTGTAATAACAATGTTTTTTTTATACATAAAATGGAGACTAGAATGGTTAAAAGAAATTTATTTATATTCTACGCGAAAAAAAGTAATCAAATTATAGGTAGTGTTGGAAAAATAATCAAAAATATTTTAAAATGTGCTTTAAAGTTTAGGCTAGTCAACATTGCATAGAAAATAGAGTTAACCATATTTTCTTAAATACGGAACCCTCGGTGCGCGAGTCCGACTCGCACTTGACCGAATTATTGTGCTATTTGACGTTAATTGTATTCTCGTGGTTCTTGACGCTGGCTGGCGAGGCGAAAGGTAAAGGTATCGAGTATCGGTTTCGGGTAGGTTCATATTCACTATCTCGTTATATTCTAATTAAATTCACTCTATCATGTGAATTGACTCGAATGAACCGGCGCCTCTGTTTATGATGTCATGTACTCATATCCCCGACAGGAACTGGGCTTTTATTTCACTTTTCTGTGACACAGCCTTTCTTTACTGCCAACTTAATAAGTACTAGCTACCATAGTAACATTAATAATGACTTTATTGGGGCCAATACGGATCATTGTTCTCTAATTTTAAAAATCAGTAAA
The DNA here is from genome assembly GCA_927399475.2 of Acleris emargana. Taxonomy (NCBI): domain Eukaryota; kingdom Metazoa; phylum Arthropoda; class Insecta; order Lepidoptera; family Tortricidae; genus Acleris; species Acleris emargana. The sequence goes on along the minus strand of OV656835.1, from coordinate 78,853,947 downwards.
CCTAAATTTTCGGTCGGTTCTAGTCTCACTAGAATTTGACGTCTATAATTTTAGGTTTACGGCGCCTGCGTGCTCTCTACTCTAAAATCCAAATCGAATTCAACGGCCCTTTTTCACGAAAGGTACTAGTCTAGTAATACCCGTCCATGGACTAATATTTTGTACAAGTTTACAATTGTGGGTTTCAACAAGCTACAATAAAATTGTAAGTTACTAGTTAGTTCTTTGTAAAATTGTAAATACTAGGATTACTAGTGTACGTTTCTCGAATCTACAAATATACGGCTTTACTAGTTAGTAGTAACTAGTCTTGGTAAATCACGTTTCATTACTTTTTTTACAAGACTTGTAGCTAGTAGCGGTGCACAGACTAAAAATACTAGTTACCGAATGGCTGTTTACGCTATTATCAAGGCTGAATTAGGTACCTAAATTTTTTATTCAAAGAATCAGTCAAGTGAGAGTCGAGCACACATAATTTTGAGGTGCCGGATCTAATTAGGTTAATTAATTATTGTTTAGTATCGTATTAATTATTAAGCGTGGAAAAACTTGTTGCGATTTTAATGGTAAACTAAACTGATTTCTTGGAAGAAATACTCGACGCCGACGGATAATAACGATTTCTTCATCTCTGCTGTCGGAATCAGTCCACCATTGCTTTAAAAACTTCACAATACACTTAAAATCGACAAGACACAACAATTTTCACAATAAAATCGATATTTTTGACAAGAGTAAATTCAACTTGTAATTTTTACAAAGCTTCCGACCTTGGTAGGTTTAGGCTTGTAATTAACAAGTGTATTTATTATTTTTAACTTTCGTGAAACAAAAAGCAGTTCACCATGGTGAAATTAGCCAGTATTTACTAGTTGGCGACTAGTAACTGGTAGATTAATATTGTAATTTGTGAAACGTAATCTTACAAGCTAGTGAAAAATAATAGTCCATAGAATAGTAATACTAGTCTGATAGCTTTTGAGAAACAGGATTCCACAAGTCTAATAAGAGGTACCTAATAGTGAAACAGGATTTACTAGAACTTGTAATTGTAACACTGGTGACTGGTAACAAGTAAATCCGTAGACTTGTAGATTCGTGAAATAGGGCCCTGTTAAGGTGTTGTTTGTAACTCGGCGGCCATTACTGTCAAGTGAATAAGAGCTATCAAAACGTTGACGATACGATAGCAGGTCAAAAACGATGTGGTTTTCCCGTTTTGAATAGAGGCCAGATATTTGAAATTAGAGAACAAAATCAAATCGATAAAAGCATAGTCGAATTAGTCAAGTTGAAATGCGCAAAATAAATTAAATGTTTTGGTATGATATCCGAATATTTCACACATTGATTTATAGACAGCGTGTATGTGTGTGTAGTGTAGTCTGATACCGCTCCAATGCCTGAGCCTAAATACCCTATCCCGTAAGCGGCTTATCAGTTTCAAGATTATATATTCGTATAGATACACAACCTTTGATGACAGTACCTACATACGAAGCTATTAGTTAATTTGTAATAGATCGTTGCGTTTAAATTTTGGACAATGTTTTTTTCATGACGTCGCATGTAACATAATCAAGGATAAAATAATAGTAGAAGCATTTTTGAGTAAGTGTTTGAGGCACCGTGGAAATTTGTACAGTACTTTAATGATATTTTAATACACAGAAGCAGACCGGGCTGAAGGGTATTGTGGCTAAACCACTGATCATGATCTGTGGGCTAAACCGAGTCACGAATTATTTTTAATTCCCAACATTGTTTTGTTAAAATTTCAATTTGCCTCAAATTTATTTTTTGGGTCAATTTTCAAACAAGCATTTTTTGCGGTCCCAGAGTTATAATTCTAAGTATATTTAACATTGAGTATAGTTACATATATATTTGCATTTTGTGCATTTTAATCTACTTAAAAATATATATTACAGTTTACTAAATATTAATGGATTCCGAAAGAATCGAATTCGAAATCTTAAAAACAGCAAAATTTACCGCTTTTTGCGTGTCCCACTTCCAGTTTTGCTTAAATAAAAATTCATAACTTTGGACGTAGATAACGTATTAATATACAACATATATCGTTGTAAAGAGCTTTTATTGGCAAATTGATTAAAATAATAAAAATAAAAAAAACATTAATAATTAAAACCTGGAAAGTCTTTTCGTGGATGTCCCGCGTGCGACCGTTTTTGTGATGACTCAAGGAAACCCCCTGAATCTGGTTTGTCTAATGGCCTACCTTCATTATTTACGTTAGGATACCAAAGCACGTTAGTTGGGCTTCGACCGCCAACGGGAGTGGACGCAGAGCCAGTGTTTTTGACGGAGGAAACAGGGCAAGTCTTTTAAAGATGAATTTTGGTACGGTTATCACGACATTTGTATGGGCGTTTATTTATTGACATACGAATGAAATAAAAATGTGTGTTTCATAAACATTGTTAGCAATATGGGTAAGTAAGAATTTCGTATTAGTAAATAAGTGAATCGAGTAAGTAGTGTAAGAAAGATCGGTGAAAAACGTTTTTGTCGACATTTGTACGGTTATTATGTCCATACAAATGTCGAATGTGGCATACAAATGTCGGTTAAAATCAAAATCGAAATATATCATTTCCATGTCCAATAATATCAACTTTTATGTTAAGTTTCATTATTGTAATTTTTTTGTGAGCTATCGTATAAAAATAAAGTACTTATAAGCAGGGCTCTGATTTTACATCGCACGGTAAGATGAAAGAAAACTATGGAGTCGATATTAAAATTCAAACTTGAGTAGTATCCATACTCATACTCATTCATATTCTTGATCCCGTTTTTTATATTTATCATGCTGTAACTAGGTACTTCAACGTAATTACATACCTAGTTCTACAGACTATATGGTTGCGATAGACCTTTATCAAACTGGCCGCTTTATCAAATTTTATCGTGTGCGTCATGTGTCATGTCAATCATTAACGACTTTCGACTGTCATTTATTTATATTTGCAGTCTGTGCCCATGGCGTCAATTATTAGGTGAACATTTTATTATGTCTGCAAGTTTGTGCCATTTTTTACAGGATTGAGCCTTACAAGGATCTGAAATACGATTATGAAAAATGTGTTGTGTTGTGACATAACCTCGAAGTTTTTTTCAGAATTGCATAAACACGAATTTTAAAATTCCGATTGTGAAAACTTCAAAATTTCATCGCTATTCCGAGTTAGTTTTCCGAAGTATCATAGCATGTTTAATTGTTTAATTAATATCCGAATATCCGATTAAAACTAGGCACGTAATTTAGTTGAATTAGTTACAGCATGATAAATATAAAAGACGGGACTAAGAATATGAATGAGTATGAGTATGAATATGACTTAAAGTTTTAATTTTAATATCGACTCTATAGTTTTCTTTCATCTTACCGTGCGATGAAAAATCCGAGCCCTGCTTATAAGCGAAGGTTTTCATATTTAATTATAAGTAACTAGTGACCCACTCCGTGTTCCCCGTGAATTACGGCACACGGGAGAGACTATACATATAAATGATATAGGTACTTAATCCACCCCCAAGTATCAAGCTAAAGGTTAATGAAAACCGCATCAAAATCGGTCAAGTACTTTTCGAGTTTATCCCAGACAGAACAACAGAATGTTTCTTTTTTATTTACTCCTAAATTCGATATAATAATCAGTGAGTTTGTTTTAAATGGTATTCATGCCAATAAATAAGACTTTTCGACATTTGTATGGCAGTATCGACATTTTTATGGCACTATATCGACATTTGTATGGCGTTTTCGACATTTGTATGCCACCGTTTTTTTTGCGTCAATATCTAGCTAACTATTAGAAGCAGAGTGGTGCCTCATACACCATATTTTTTCTTGTTAAGAACCTCACCTGATGACGTCGCCAAAAACCAAATAAAAATAAAATAAAAAAATGCCATACAAATGTCGAAAAAACACACTTCAAAAATTGACCCCTTTAGTTTATTTTTAATTAATTATTTTGCAATCACCTGACTCAATTTTAAAACCCAGGAAATGAACTGGCTTTATTATTATTTTTACTTCTTAGATTTTCAATTTAACATTTTTAATGTTTTTCAAAGTCTCAAGGACTATTTTCGAAAAAATAATCACTATTTACCTAAATAAAAACAGAATTCGCTTCAGCCCTAATACCCTTCAGCCAGGTCAGCCTCTTAGCCTTTAAAAAAACTGTAGGTACAAGTTTCTACGGTGCCAAAATTCAAAATTCAAAATATTTATTCAGTACCCATGCAAAGTTGCATAAATATGAATTTATCAACATTTTTACCGTAGGTAGTAATCAGAATCGTTATCTAACACCTTTCCTGGACAATAAAGTGTAAACATATTTTTGGTACTCACATCATCACATCAAAAAAAGAAAAATCATGAAAATAAATGATAATATTTTTTGCATATGATTTGCAAACAGGGACATAAAATAATATTATATGTAGGTATTTACAGTTTGACACGCATGATTTAGGTTTACCTAGTTATGGGACGGTCAGAAATATTATAACGATCTTAAAAACCATTACTCTTCTTTTAGGGCACATTGCGGGGTTATTAATGAAAAACTTAATCAGTATCGTTTGAAAACTTTTTGCCTTTTCGGGAAGGGATGCTTTAACCTCCCACCTGGAGAGATGGGCGGCGTTCTGGTGATCTCCCGCTCGGCCCCGTCTCGCGCAGTAATTTATATTCACACCATACACGTTACCTACTTACAAACTTCTTCCAACATACCGTCCAGTTTCTATCCCAAGCTCCCATCTCTATAACGCGAAAGCTCGGAATTTGAACTTAAAGATCAGCATAACAAGATTGATCTTCCAACTACACCTGGGGCGAATATATGAATTTGAAAAAGGAAACAGTGATATTTATTAGTATAGGAAGGTACCCCGCGGAACTTAATTAAGACAGCGCCTCAAGAACCGAATTAAGTTGCACATAACCCAGGGGACTGTGGCGAGACCTGCGATAAGTTAACGCTGTGGTGGCGATGCCGACGTGAGTTATTGCTCTGGCTCTGGGCAAGTAGGATAAACGTGATTTATATAGGCTGATCAGCCATGTACGAACGTCTACCTACCACTTAAGCCGTTATTCAATTGATATTGAAATAGCTAAGTATTATGTATCTCTCAGCAACACAAAATTACCACAAAAGTAGCTAATCGCGATGGCGGAAGAGCACTCATGCAGGCGTCTCCGCGACTCGACAATGCATGTGCAAGTGTAATTCGCACTCACGGATGCGCGCTAGGGCGTTACTTCAAATCAGCGCGTGACTAAAATGCAAATGTGCTTGCGCCCTTTGCCGCCTCTGGACGAAGCCAATTATATGATTGTCGAAGGGCGTGTAGCCCAGGGAGCGTTATCTGCGAACGTATCGTGTGAAACACCTTGTCGGTTGGCACATCGCAAGCACTCACCCGCCGTATTGACCATCGCGTATAATTATGACCTGCTTCAATGTTAAAAATCTCCCGGTCCACAGAAGTTAACCAATATACGTACATAATAAACACTACAAATACTACCTAACATGGTATTTTCACACTTTATGGTGACTAGAAAAAGTCAAGATCGTCATTTATTCTTACAGTCCATACAGACGAGACGACGTCTTATGGCCGAAACCTATATTCAACCCGCGGACTGATAGGCTTACCTCCGATTAAAACTTAACACATTTTGTATTGGCAAAAGTCTTATTTTAACCCGAAATAAGCCTTATCTATCCGCGGTTTGCATACAGGGTTCGGCCGTTAAACATTACAGACATATATTATTAGCATTTGTAGGTTTGTGCCTAAATCATTCATACATTTTTACACTGGGCCAGACCAGAAGATTTTTACACTGGACTGCACATTTTTTTCGTCCTGGTCGCCTTTTTGAACCCTTTCTCTAAATTCAACGAAGCATGCGTTGGAAGTGTCACACGGACGTCCTTTGATCTCTTGTTTTCCAAATATTTCCGATGGATTAGTGTAAAAATAACCCGGTCGGTAGATAGTCAAGTTCGCGCGTCCCAGAGCATGGGGTGCGCGCGCGTCTATTTCTGAATCCAGTAAGTATCTCCATTATTCCTATTCATTTTGTTCAGTGACATCTTACAAACGTACGGTTATTTAGTTCATTGAACTAGATCGTGCGGAAGATACGATCTCAGAATAGGAATGCAAAGCGTTTTTTCAAATGTAAATACGAGTTACTACATTCGATTCTGCTGCTGGAAAGCTGGAATATTGTACGTTATGTCACCTTCGGAGTATCTTGCGGCGCTTCTTCAGCAATGATGGTCTTGTCTGAAGCGTCAGTAGATACACTTCTTGTTACGACGTGTAAAAGAGGCCAGTTTACGGAATATATATTTTGAATTTTGAATTTTGGCTTTAATGTTTACACTAAAGTTTTAGGCCAGTAATTTATAGTGCTGCATCATAGGTAAATTTGGTAAACTTAAAAGAGAGAAAACCTATTTTCATTACATTTCAAGCTCAACTGAAACAACACGGTTTTATATTTGTTAGTTTCCGAGCGTGCCCTTTTAGTGTGGTTTCTACCTTCCTTGACGTCAAATAATCTTTCGCGGAGGGTCGCGGGTCGCACTTCAGCCTGCTATTGACAAAAGCTTAGACGTGGGGACTCGCGGAGGAGACGGCGTTGCCATGAAGAAAGTAATCAATGTAATCATATAGAATATGGATACGAACATCGGTAATGCAGCTATGGGTTATCGATAAGTACTATTATTATGTTGCAGGTTATTATTAGCTCAGAATAACCAAGAATAATCGTAATTGAATCAATAAAGATAACCGCTGAGGTGCACGTTCCACGGCGTAGTAGTTTTAATATAAACTTTTAACCATTCTCGTAGAATTTTGTTATCGATTTTTCTTCGAAAATATTTTATAAATATTTTAAAATTTTATAATTAAAGATGACCATTTTTTAGGGTGAGTCAGTACCTCGGAATAAAAAAGCAATAAGGGTTCTCTTGTAGGATCACGCATGTGTTATCTGTCAATCTACTCATGTCACAGCCAACTTGCTTTGAATGTAATGAACCGACTAAATTGAAATTTGTTAATTGGTTGAAGTTTGTGTATGTCCGTGACTCAAACTCGAACGAGTAAAGCAAATAAAAAAGTGATTTTAAATAACCCTGTCGGGGTAAAGTAATGAAAAAAACATAAACAATGTTTACCGCGTGACTTATCAAATTGGTGTTGTGATGATTACAAATATGTTTTTATATTTTTTAAGTCATTTATGAATAAACCCGGGCGAGGTTATGCCGGCATACTCAGTGTAACGTTGCGATGCGATTACTATAAAATAAACGACAAAAAATTATCTCGAGAAACAACTACAAAACGAATTTTCTACGTAAAGTTATTTGGTACTTACTGTCTTAGATGATTTTCAGTTTTTGTAAACACTTTCGTTGCCTGTATTTCAAGAACAAAGCAAGTCTACATAGGAGTGATAGTTTAAAATGTGTTTTCTTTAAAGATATTTTCCAGATTTTTAGCTATTTTTGTTTTATGTTTGCTGGCGTTTGGGGTTGGGGACTCGTAACTCCAGCGAAAATTGCACTTTTTGAGTTCAATATTATCCCAAACGGTCCCCTGAATCCATATATCATAAGATGTTGTAAAGTAATAAAAAATATTTACCTTTGCTCTAGGTACATGTACGTGTACAATAAATATGTTTTTTTTTAGTATTTCGTCATTGATCTAAGTGCGCCTGATTACTTTTTATTCTTGTATCGTACTGAATATCTAAATGTGTACGAAATAATTTATACTTGCTGAGAACAAGTGAGTGTGACATACAGATAAACAGACGGACAGACGTACATGGCGCAACTATAAGGATCCTTAGTTTGACTCCGGAATCCTTGAAATACGAAAATAGTCCGTCACCAACTTCATCTTTACGTACGGAACCCTCTCCGCGCGAGTCGCACTCGCACTTGATTTTTTAATTTTTCTCCGTTGTGCTACATCTGGTTACTCGTACTCTTGGTTAAATCAGTTTTACTGGGGTAAGATATTTTAGAAGTCTGACGGAAAAAGTGAACTCGCTAATCGATTGAATGTAATATTTACAGAGCCGTTATTACTGCGTGTATTCACGAGGGGATAGCAGAAAATGCTTTTGACAAATTCGATTCTGATCTACGCCGTATTCGTATCGTCCAGGGGACAAAAGCGCCTGTTTACTTTTTCATTCGTGTATCGTACTCCTATGAGAACTTACAAAGACAACTCTCTGTAGCTTGTGATACGGCTGAGACTTCGATTTAATCCAGTAGATATAGGAGGTTGTGGAAGTGAGCAGGCGATAGTGCAGGGTCATTCGGCGAGGTCCGGCTTATAGGCGATTGACCGCGTGTACCGATACAGATAGTCAGAGTCACGACTCGGCCTAAACGGTACCTACCATGTATACTTGTGCAACTGCCATTTCTCGAGTTAGCCGTAGGTATTTAAGAAACTGTTATACTTACCGAAGCTTCTTAAGAGTTAGATAATTAGGATAGGTTAGAATGACCTAAGGCGTTTAAACAGGGTAATTTTTTAATAGGTGCACAAATTTCAGCATTTGTTTTGCTATTATAATTATCGTTAATCAATAACACATGTTGTGTTATTTTTACTCTAGCTTAAAAAACATTAGTGATATTGCCAATTCAATGCTTCCACTGACTTAACGATATATCGTCAATGCTTTGGAAAAACCGCGTATCTCATATTTCATGACGTACGATTTTAAACTTAAAAACGTGAAAATAATTAAGTTCAAACTCATAAATATTGAAAAATCAGATAAGAGTTTTTTTCAAAGTAGTAACGATATTCATAGAGCCTCTAATGCAGGGGTGCGAGGAGAGATGCTGTAAAAAAGTGATTTTCTAGTATGAATAGGTGCCCACACGAGAACCTTCTTTTTGATAATACAAAAAGAAAACTAAGTAATTTTATTGTTGTAATATATTACATTAACGATTAACGATACAAAATGTTGTGTTAAAATTTGTGCACTGATAAAAAATACCATGTATATCGTTAACTTCTTTCGATTAATTCCTCCTCGGATTATTTTATAAAATATCTACTAGCGACCCACCCTTGCTTTGCTCCGGTTAGACCAAAAAATAAAGGGTTAGCGAAATTTCCTATTAGTGAATGAATTATCAACATCGGTTCAGTAGTTCCAGAGATTAGCCCTAACTTACAAACGAACCATCAAACCACAATTTTATAAACTAAGTTACGAGGGGAGGTCCAAAAGTTCGCGGAATGGAGGGGATGGGGGTGGGGATGACTATATTTTTTAGTATAGTACTAATGGCCAACTCATTAAGAGTATATATACCAACTTTCAGCCTGAAGAGCTCATTACTTTACAAAATATCGTCGAGCAAGCAAGTCAATCTGGAAAAATCCTGGAAGTATGGAGCAAATTGAGTATCGAGCCATCATCAAGTTCCTGACTAAGCAAGGAAAAACTCCTCAGACCATCATGAGTGAGATGTCAGTAGTTTACTGTGATCATTGCCCTGGAAAAACAATGATTTACAAATGGCACGGTCTTTTTAAAATTGGCAGAGAGTCCATTGAAGACGACCCTCGCCCAGGACGGCCTGTCGAGGTCACCACATCAGATACCGACGGAAAAGTTGAAAAATTAGTATTAGAAGATGCCCGCCTGAAGAAGAAACAGATTTCTGCATTAGTTGGAGTATCTGAAACCACTATTTTGCGGATTCTACATGAACACCTCGGCATGATTAAAGTGAGTGCAAGATGGGTGCCGAGAATGCTTACGCCGCATCAGCGACAGCAGCGAATCGACGCGTGTAGCAGTTTTTTAGAACGGTGTGGAGAAGAAAGTACGTCGATTTTGAAGCGGATTGTTACTGGAGATGAAACTTGGGTTCATCATTTTGAACCTGACTCTAAACAGGAGTCGATGCAATGGCACAAGAAGGGTACCCCCCCACCTAAGAAATTTAAGGTGTCAGAATCGGCCGGAAAGTTGATGGCTACGATTTTCTGGGACTGCCAAGGAATTTTGATGATCGATTACAAAAGCAAAGATGTCACAATTACTGGAGAGTACTACTCTAGGCTACTGGAGCAGTTGCGGGAAGCTATCAAAGAAAAAAGGCGAGGAAAGCTGGCTAAGGGTGTGCTGTTACTTCAGGATAATGCTCCAGTTCACAAGAGTCGTATTGCGATGGCTGCCCTGAACAAATGTGGCTTCGAAGAATTGGTTCATCCCCCCTACAGCCCGAACCTGGCCCCCAGTGATTATTATTTATTCCCAAATTTGAAGAAAGAGTTGCGGGGAAGAAAATTTCACACCGATGATGAAGTAAAGGACGCAATTTTGGCTCATTTTGACAGCAAAGAAGAAAATTATTTTTATGTGGGTTTAGAAAAATTAATATCACGATCTAACAAATGTATTAACCTTAAGGGAGATTATATTGAAAAGGAAAAATAGTAACGTCTTTTTATTTAATTATTTAGCCCTCCATTCCGCGAACTTTTGGACCTCCCCTCGTAGGTAGGGTTAGGTGGGGTTTAGGTAGTATTGTAGAAAGTGTTAACCAGGGTTTTTTTAAAGGAATAAAAAGTAGGTAAGAAGTACATTTTATCCGGGTTCAAGCTATTTCCATCCAAAATTGGTTCTGCGGTTTATCCGTGTATGTGAAATAGACTAACAGACAGAGTTATTTTCGCATTAACAATATATTATTATAAAGTACTAGCTGCTGCCCGCGGCACCATCCGCGTAGGAATCGTTTATCGCGCGGGTATTAAAAGTAACCTATATCCTGCCTCGGGGTTCAAGCTATCTCCATACCAAATTTCATCGAAATAGGTTCATTGGTTTAGCCGTGAAAGCGAAAGAGACAGAAAGACGGATAGAGCTACATTCACATTTATAATACTAGTATGGATAGCTACAGATGTCATTGCTTCCAACTTTATTTTTTAATTGCATCTGCGTCCTCGAAATCTTTTTAAGCCCTCTTAGCACCGTTAATTAAAATAACACTGTTCGCGTTTAAGCTTGGCTTATTTAAAATCCCTCGGACGTAGCGTAGTTGCCAAGAACGATTTACCGCGCACACTCCGAAAGTGGCTTTACCATAATATTGCTATAGAGTATTGTTATACGCGAAATCTATTTATATACAAATGAGACCCTGTTTCCCTTGGTCACGCCATAACTCGAGAATGGCTCGACAGATATATATTTTTTTTTTATTGTTGTGTTCAACACACCTTGATTGTTTTTATAGGTGTTAACTTTAACCCAGCCCTTGAACAACCACCGATTCCCGAATATTTATTCAGGAATACCTACGTACGTAATAAAATGATCTGTGTCGGAGTTCGCTGTCAGCTGCTCGCGTGGAGAGCGTGCGTGCCAACACTGCAGCACTGCCAACAAACAGGGGTTACATGTTTTACTTTAGCGACGCCGCCGCTGTTATTATTGAGTTTGCTTTGTTGGAAGAATATCCGGGAAAGTTTAATTGGAAATTAATTACAACGCACACAATGATTTCTCTTACATGCTAATAATATTTTGATTATACGGTCGGAAAGGTTAATCTTAGTTTAGTCGATAAAATCATAAGTTATAAAGTATTTGAAGAAAGTAAAACATTTCATAATGTACGTATAGTTCAGGGTAAAAGTAGTTGTAATATTTATTATGATGGCTCTGCGTTCCATTTTGCCGATTGTACCAAAAAAACTTACAGTCTTAAAGTATTAAAAAGACTGGTGCTGATTCTAAGCTAAAAATTAGAAACCGTGTTAAAATAAAAACCACATTTCAGACTTAAAATAATGTAAAAGTAAAACTTGAGTAGATTTTTGAGAACGCGGATGACGCTGCGGGCGGGAAATCTATGTTGAGCAGACAAATTTGAACCATGTCTACTTGTGTTAAGATCTTGTATCAAAGTGAATCGATCTGGCAAGGGCGGCAGTGTGTATTCACGCACAGATCGATAGGGCCGAGCGGAGCCTCCGCGTGAAAATTGCAAACCGTTGCCGGAAGCGTTTCAGGAAATATTTCTCTAGAAGCGAACTATCAATTTTATATAAGTGTCATTATAATATGGATATACCTTGATATCGCGGGGCGATAGTTATAGTTATTTGCGTGATCAGTAGGCATCAGAGTTTTTGTCGCACGGTAAGACTAATAGCAAGCTATGGAGTCGTCATTTGTCATAAATCTAAACTCTTATTCATATTCATACTCATTTAATTATTTAATTATTCAGGTTTTTTTTATAATCAAGGATAACAACGTTGACGAGTTTAGAAACGATTATTTAATGTTATATTTGGAAAATAAATATTACAATGAAAAATAATTACCGTTTTTATACTGATTTAATTACGAAAATTTATAAACAAACAAAAGATACATTAAAACATTTAAAACACGGCAGAAGGGAATGTTTTAGTCCACACTATTGGCGAATTGTATGTTAAAATAGTTCAAGTTATGAATTTATACTCTAATAGAAAATTATTTTTTTATATAGTTGACTAAGATAATTATCATGGATCGGAAATTCGGATCGATATTTACCTAAAGTTGGCAAAATCCCGGAAAAAGATAGGCAAACATGGCGTCGGCTTCTTAAAAATATTATTTTAATAATTTAAGTTCTGGGATTTTGGAATTCTACAAAACGTTAATATAATAATTACTTTACATGTAGGATAAAACGTTCTGTTTTGCTCCTATAAATTCGTTAGGTTAATAAGTTACAGGTAAATTAAATAACATTTGGTTAAACATATACATGGAAAATAACTTCAAACAGTTAATATAAATAAATAATTATGAATTAATGCCGGTGTAATTTATTTATTTTGAAATCCCGGAAATTTTATATGAATTATATGATTGAGTCCACCTCCATACAACTGAACAACAAAGCCGGCGCTAAAGTATAGGTAAATATCGATCCGAATTTCCGATCCCTGATAATTATACACGACCGACCTGTATAGAGGCATTTTAAGATAAATTAAATAAATGAGTATGAATATGAATAAGAGTTTATATTTATGGCAAATGACGACTCCATAGCTTGCTATTAGTCTTACCGACCTTACCGTGCGACAAAAACTCCGATGCCTAGTGATCAGATTTTCTATTCACCTCACAATTCTTAATCCAGGAGCCATAAAAACGTGAATGTTGGTAAACACTTGTAAATTTATGGGGGTTGGTTAGGGGTGCTGGCACGAAAATTAATTCGCGTGTACCTATTTTCTCTAAAAGTCTGAAATGTAATTAATAACCCTCATCACATCACATACACCGCCAGTATTTAACTCTGTTCTGTACACTTTTTTTGGAAAACGGAAACGGTAGTCTTAAAGTTTTGTTTTGTTTGTAATAGGTACAGTTAAACCATTGAAAATATTTAATAATATACGCAGTGTTTTATGTCACTTCCAGTCCCGTATCGTATCCCAAGGCTTCGCTTTCGCCTGCCAGGTGGGGAAAGATGGGGTATAGTTTACGAATATCCACCCATTTTGCCAATTCAAGGGGTCGCTATAGATTTATTCTGCTTGTTTTATTTTTCTTCATTTACTTGGCTCGTCCTTTTTGCATTAAGATTTAGGGCTAATAGATATTCTTTTGATAAATAACCAATGAAATCTTTTAACTTTAGGTACTTAATAGGGACATTGAAAAGTGATCAAAATGACAATGTATGAAAAGAATAATAAATAATGTGGGAACAATATTTTATTTGTATGCAAGGATATGGCAAAAAAATACATGGAGCGAAGATTTTCCAAATCGCATCGCACAACAATTCCGGCCAGTTTTAAAGTGGCCGAGCCAAGCGAGTTTTACAACAAGGCCACGCCATTCGTGCAGCGCACGCTGCTGTTCGTGGCGGACGAGCGCTCGGGGCCCGCGCCGGCCGGCGCGCCGCGCGACCCGCATGCTGCCGAGGAGGTCGCCTCGACGTCAGCGTCGACGTCGAGACTTCCCGACGAACAAGAAAAATCGCCTAAAAAGAGCTCGTTTTTCTTCTCCTCTTCAAAAAGTTGCAAGATTCACGGGCGCAGTTTTTTCCGGCTTCAAACGAGCCCTAAGAAAGCAAAGGAGGAGGTGCCGAGTGCGCCGGGCGACGCCGCCGCCGCGGGGCTCATTAGCTACGCGCCGGGCTGGTCGCTCAAGGGGGAGCACCTCATGAAGTGGCAGGAGTCTGGGAAGACCACCGTCGAGGTAATAGTTGCTATATACTTTGGATCGTTTTTTTTTCAACTTTTTATTCTTATGAATATTTATAACTTATATTATAACGCAAACGAGTCAAAAACATGTGAATAAAGATTTTTATCTATCTATCTATCTACGAGTATAAGCCATCAAACATTGTTGCTATTAAAAAAAAAACTAATTACCCTATTCTGTTCAAACTTTTCACCCACATTATTAGCATCCGCCACCTTCTGCTGAATGAAGCGCAGGGGTTCCGGTGATAAGGGTTGGTTGTTTCAGAAAATGAAAACAAGCTAAACGATAGTGACACGAGACGGACAATGCAAGGGGAGGGACAAATTAACAAGTCAAGCACATTTAGGTGTACAATTACGGTAAAAATAACAAAAATAAGTTGGTTATAAAGTATAATAAATAGTTAAAAAGGCATCGTAAGACAGCTACAGCGCTTCTCATAATGCCGGGAATATAGGTATTTGTTAATTTGATTGTATTCGTACGGACGTCGATTTATTCCCCTAGTCTCAATATTCGCTTGCAATTAATCTGCGCAAAGTATCAAAACCATCAAGTCGGATATTAATCACGGTTGGTTAATTTATCGAGGCTGCAAACGGTGGATTCGTTCCGACTTTTGCCCACCGTAATAATATGATGCGAATTACTCGGCTCGCCACCCGCGCCTTTTCCTGCAACTCCCTCTTGCAGTGCGGAAAGTATCCTCAGATAGTGTAATATGATCGATCACTGAAACTGTTATATTTAACTGCCACTTTAAAAGTTATTAGCCATTTTAATCTTAGTACTGGTTATGCATTAAGTAAATTAACTGGTAATGAATTTACAGCGTTCATATAAGTTTTTACCCAATTGACCGGAAAGGAGGGTAATGTTTTTCGGGAGTGTACTTATAAGTGTGACCTCTTATAGGCTTGGTACATATTCAAATGTAAGATTTCGTTGGGTTGGCCTTTATCCAAGGAGTGTCGTATATTTTTAATTTCTGATAATGTCTAGGTAATGTCTACTTAAACCGCAGGATTTTTGAAGTATTTTAATTCAATTTCGTGTTGAACATTCTTTTCCACTTAATTTTATGTAAAAGTCCTCAGTCCTGGTGTTGCAGAGGTCCGTATTGTACAAAAGCCTTTGGATTTTCAATGCTTCCGTTTTGATTTCCTTGTTTTAACGTAATACTACAATAAGCTGCTTCCACCGGATACAATTATAATTGTATCAGAGCTCCGATGCATGTGTTTTTTGTTGCGTGAACCTTACCTGAACACGCACACATGTGGACGTTTGGTTACTACACAATGCCGGTGTCCCGGGCCCAGCGCGCAGAGCAGTTGAATATGTATGAGTAATCAAACCAGTGAGACGCGAGGGAAGGCGCAGGGCGCACCGGTCCTAAGTATACTTTGTTAAGTAAATCAGAGTGTTCTGAAATAAGATTTTGCGAACATTATACGTCGTCAGAGGGTTAATTACTGATGGTTTGAGGGTATCAATTAGACAGCAATTTGCTATTTAATTAATGGGACGATAGAACAAGGTCTTAGAATATTACTATTGAACATGGATGCCAATTGAGGGTTATCTGCATTTTGACGTAATCACTTTGCTTGTATAAGTTAGTTAATTTGAAGAGACAAGTTAGTGTGACCTCTATGCTTGTTTAACTTGGCTTACAGGTTTATATATTGCGTCTGTGGAGGCCATATTCGAATAATGCACACCTTGCCTCCAAAATAAATAGTCCTATTTTCGTTTCCCTCATTGGTAAAGTTTACTCTTCTCGACGAGGGAAAGGAATAACATTTATATAAGTAGAGTTATCAGGCTCCCCAATAGTGTTTTGTAGGCTACACGTAGAGAGTGCATCAACCATGCACCCTTCCGAGATGACTCTTTATAGAGTGATAGGTAATGTGATAAATGTGCAATAAACAAATTGAATGCGAATTGAGATTTATTATTGTCTTCTACCTGCCATGAATCTTATATGAGCACCTATATGATCAAACCTACTTCCATTAACAATAAAGAGAGTTTGAACCACCCTCTATAGGCTTGTCTTGAATTGTTAAAGCCATATCTGTTTCCTGCTATTTCTTGTTAATGGCACGTTGGCATTACTAATAGTGCAATAAAGTTTTTTTGTGTTGCCTAATTGTAATCCCATTTAAAGCATCTTATCATGTATGAGAATGTCTTCATCAATATATTTGAATGTTATATTAATTATAAGCATGTCATTCTCTGGTTAGAGCACCGAAGCAGGGGGACCGAATCTGCCGATGGCAGCTTACTTCACGCTCTATCACTGATGAAGTGTAGGTACATACTCAATTTAACAAAACCATTCCGCTCGAGTCTTGAAAACAAAACAGGATTTGATTTTTGAGTTTTATCATAAGATCTTATAATCACACAATAGTTAAAGTATGCAAAGATTAAGGGAATGTAAATATAATTTTTAAGTCAGTTAAAAGAAAATATTGTTTTTAAATAGTGTTCGTCTAGTACTGTACACCTGATGCCTAATCAAATATCAATATTTGTTACGTTCAAAACGCTTCAAAGAGTACAACAGCTATTTGAAATGGCTCAGTTTCGACTTCTTGTTTAGATGGAATTTCCCAAACATGATTCGAGTCAATGCCTGGTGGCAATACAGTTGACAGACATGTGGCAGTGACGTCACCCATACCACAGTGAGTCGATCATCAAATGAAAAATCCCGGAGGCACGATCGGATTGCGGACAGGTTGGTTTGCATTGCCCGAGGCTCGCCTAAATTGCACTGCATGAACTGTTGTATGGTCAGACTTGACTCATGTGGCGTGCCGGTCAAAATCAAACTAATACTAAAATGCAATCGAATTCACATCTAAATCTACAGCCTATTTCATGATCATAACACCTGAAGCAAACTGGCGCAGCATTGCAGCTGAAAAGCTACGTAAAGTTTTTAAACGTAACGATTTTATAGTTCATTGTAATACAAGAATATAAAAATCCCTCGGTGCCGGTGGTGAATCATGGTAATCTGGAATGCTCCTTAAAGTCCTGTAGAATTAGTCAGCGCATCCTCAAATTAAATTATATAGGTAGTGTTTATACCTGGCTCCATAGCTCTTTGTCCTACTGCAATAACATATTGAAGCATATTTATATTTAAAATCTGTAATAAAAGTGAAGTTATGTAAATAATAAAATAATGTAATGTGACGTGGCATGTGGCGGAGGAGCCAATCCTTTGTTATCTTACTCTATCTAATACAATAAAAAAGGACAATTAAAAACCACGTATTTTTCCACTCAGCGTGAATAACACAATCATGCTGGAAGCTGGAAAAGTTATTACCAAATTAAAGGACGACGCGGATTGAGGCTCTGGATAATATTTTTGAAAAAGGTCAAGATTAGTCATGGTTCTCGTTTCCCTTCCCTATACGGGTTTTAAAGGCCTTATTTTTTGGAACAGAAATGGGGTTTTTATTTCATAGTGTTCGGTTATCTGTCGCTATTAAACTTTCATTTGCAGCTAACAATTATACCTTTATACATTCACTGGGTGTCACAGAACTTGGCTTTAATAATGAGGGATAAGAAAGCCCCTTTTATACCGGTCCAGGTGCTAATTTTAACTTTCTAATATGTTAATAAGCTTAGGAGTTATTATTGTTTTAATGATACTCGTAGGGAACGCTACTGTGCGGAACACCTGTGCATTCCTTTGCTAAAAGTAGCTTAATTTGTCCAAAACTTGATATCGAATCCTTAATAACATAACAATATATTGCATACACCATAATTACTGAATAATAACGGTTTTGAAATAAATCCATACTTTATAAGACACTAAACCATTTCTAGTTTTTTAGTCATCAACTTATAAATCTTTGTACTTGTCTTAAAAGTAGGCGCAATTAATCAAAACTTTGAAATCTTGCAACAAGTAGGTACGGTAGGTACAACTTGTTTTGATGAAAATAATAATGTTACAGCTTCCTTGATAATTTTGGTTATGTTTCGCACCTAAATATCTGAAAGTGCTCAGAATTTGAATTAGATAGTTTTAGTTGATGTTAATGGACGCTAAGTATTTGATGCAATTTACCAAAACCGGAACGTTTATTGCAAAATTTCACGTGTATTGGTAGGTAAGTAGGTTCAATTATGCTTCTGGTACACGGGATCTCCGTGTTTAACCCTAATACATACAGTTAAAATGGAAGCGATTAATGCAAATTGTTAATTTGTTGGTAGGCAGAGCACTCGTGATATCGCGTTACGGACAACAGCACGGGCCAGTAACTCGGCGGTGTCAATTAAGGCGCGTCGCCCGTCAAGTCGTCGTGCTGGTTGATTTAGATTTATTCTAACTGCTAACGAAATTATTGTTAATCGACCGCTCGCTGTTTGTTGCGCTGTTGATTTATGTGCTGGGGACAACACGGACATCGCTCTTGATGTCAGTAATATGAGACGAATGATATTCAGACCGAAATCTACTTCTCGATATCAAAGAAAAGAGCGACCGCGAAGCGTTTTTATTAGCAGACTTGGATTGCGTGTATCTATATTTTCATAAGTCTCATTCTCAGGTCGATTTTATTTAACAGACTTACAATCTTCATATTTTATAACAATCAGAGGGATTACTCACAAACACAACGCGTAAAATAAAACATTGACACATGAATTTTCAAGCAATATGTCACAATACTTGCCAACTAATGTTACAATTCAGAAATAAGTATTTTATTATCTTACGATTGACGTTACTTCCAATAATCTTTAACGAGAGTCAATAAAAATGTCAGCAGTGGCAAACAGGGCAGCTTTAAGTAGCGTCAATATTGTCACCACTTCTCGCTCCACAAGTCCAGTGCTGTTATTCTCGCCCGAGCGCGGTAAGAAGGACCGCATTCCTTACCTTCTACACGTTGCCTTCGCTATAGGGGCCAAGTTGCGCTAGTGCGGTTGTGTATCTTCACGGGTGCGTCGAGGTAGAGAATAGCACCGAACTCGCGTCACTCTTCATCGCCTCGGCACGCTCTAATTCCTAAACGCTGACGTTTCTTTTAGACTTGATTAAATTATTTCAAACGTCAATTTCTGTGTCCCCCATATTGAATTTGATTCCTCGTCAACACTCGTACAAAGTTTTATTTGTTTCTTTATTAATCCTTTAGTGAACCAGGCCCGGTAATCTAAGCGGTAGAAACCACAACGTCTTTGATATGTTATCATATTGACAACGTTTGATAGCTCTTATTACTTGACAGTAATAGCGGCCAAGTCATTATCAATACTATAACAGGTCAAACCGCCGCCATCGGGTCGGTTCAACCGCCGCCATCGGGTCGGTTCAACCGCCGCCATCGGGTCGGTTCAACCGCCTAGAATACCGGCCCTGGAAGAACTTCTAGACTATTCAAACATTAAAAAACTGTGGCTTTTTACAAGGTGATTATGTGAATATTCAGTGAAGGTTTAACACTAAAGTAGGGTTCAGGTAGGGAGGGCGGCTTCTGATCAAAGTGTTATAGTTTATTTTTGAGAATAAGAACATGATATAAGTATTCATTTATTTATATATTTAATCACACTATCTATACCTATTTGTATGTAATTATTTATTTCTATCCCTATGTAAGAGATTTAGCAGGTTTTGATACCCAATGTTTCTTTTTATTAAAAAAAGATTGATCAATAGGTACATTACGTAATAAGTAAATTGTATAAGTAGTTAGTGTAATAAATTTTATGAAGCAGGAGAATAAAGACAAATCCGTGCCCATGCGTTAGCTTAGCATTCGCCACGCGCGTTATTAACGGTTCATTACATTTTGAGCCAGTTTAATTGGCTTACCGTTGCGAGTCGTGCTTTGAATGCAAACTGTAAGCCATGTCATCTTTAGATGTACCTATGACAAGTTAAAAATGAGGCAGAAGTGAGCCAGATACATGGACCTTGAGATAAAAAAGCGTTAATTTTGGCCCTACGTATAGCCGGCATCCAGGCTAAACCGGCCACTACTGCTGAGTGACAACCATTTCAGTGTTAACTTAGATAAGTAAAACTTCTTTTAGTTTGCAATTAACTCTTGAGTTTATGTTTATGTGTTTGTCCGTGTAACTGTGTGTCTGTCTGTGGCCTAGCTTCCAAACGGAAGGACGGATCTGGAAGTGCCTTTTTTTAGGGTTCTTACTTATACATTTACATTTCGCAAACAAATCGTGTTTTTTTTCGAAACCCAAATATAATATTAAATCCTACTACTAAGTATATTAAGTAGTACTGTTAAACGTTAACGTGTCGTATTATGAGCGAATACGTCATTTAACCTTATGATGTGCCGGGCTCCTTGATTTTTCATACAAACTACACCCAACATAATTATTATAAACATACTTGGTTAAACCAAATAAGTCTATCGGCGATAATTCTAGCGAATGTGCTCAAGTGTATCAGCACCTTTAGGTGAACCTTCCACCAGGTGCAAGATTATTTTGATTTCCCACTCAATTAATTGCAAACCTGGCTTTCTCAAACTCTTATGGTATCCCGTCACACTATAGCCAAAAAGCTCTTTGGTATTCTCAATTTAAGTTGGAATTTGGATAAAACGTAACAGCATCATGCGAACCATCGAGGTTGAAATACTTGAAATACGGCCCGGCCCGCCTGGCGCGTTTCCTTGTTGTGATCACTCCGCGTTATTTTGATTTATGGTTCCATGATTGCTGCTCGATACGTATACTTTGTTGGGCAATATAAAATTAAATTAAAAGTAAGTATTGGTAAGGGGTAGGTACTTTTACGTGAATAATTTCTGAGTTGGTATACCTACCTCATGTATTGCAAAATAGGGCAGCTACATACTGCCACAATACGAGATGGCTGGGATGGCGCGGTTAATTCAGGCGGGGGTGAGTCAGGTGTGACTCACCGGCAGATTTCTGCGTCTAGTCTATTTAAGCCCTCCTCACACCGATCCGTCCTCGAGCCGTTGGAAATGATTCGGTTTGGTCTATGTCGGTGTACCATCGATATAATTATAAGTACAATGTAAGTATTAATTTCGAAGTGTCCTTATTCCTAAGCTCTGGCTTAGAAGTGATAATAGGCAATACTTGAGGTGTGCAATACATATAGCTTCAACGTTCATTTCAGTCACATTAACCGAAGTCGGTTAGGACTTATTATTAATACATATAGCTTCTAGAATCAGGGTAAAGTTTTGATAGGTCATTTTATCAAACCTATGAACTATTCTAGCTAAACTGTTTTTGAAACAAGAACTACAAATAGTTCTGCAAACCGGGACCTATCCAATGTAAATTTTTAGAAAACACGGATTTTGTAAAAATGTTGGTTGAAAAAATATACACAATATTTTTAACCAAGTTACATTCGTATATTATTCAAAATAACTTAATTGTTTTGTATATTGCAATTTACTCGTTACTTCATTTAAAAAAAATATAAAAAACATATTCTTGATTTGCAGAACCGCATTGAATTTGAGACATACACATTTGTTGTGGTTTCATTCATAATTCATAATTGAATTATTTCTTTCTTTACATACCTACCTAGTATAAAACAAATTCGCTTCGCGCCGTCGTCATTCCCTATTTATTTACATTTAGATTTTGAAAACCGCGTCAAAATTCGTTGCGTAGTATGAAGGCATACTACGCAACGAATCAGTATCAGAAGACTTACATCTAAAGATTTGTAAAGCTTTTCCTGCCATTCTCATAACAAAGCGAAGCGAGTGCGAGTCGCTAGTATTGAATTAGTCTACATTAGCTTAGTTTAACACTCATTATGTATAGAGTACCTGTCTATCTTATTTAAGAACCTATCACTAATAAATTCAGCCACTTGTGCTCGAGCCAACAAAAGGCAAAACAGGATGCGTTGTAAGTTGTGTCCGGACAAACATTAGTTCTGCTGGCTAGTGTTAACGCGGAGCCGGGAAATGGGGTGGAACCGCTGAACACTAGGCATTGTTCCCGGCTGCAGCCCCGAACAATAGCACCGGCCGGTTAGCTAACGAGGGCTGCGAAACGAGATAATTGGCAGTAAACCAACAATCATACTCGTAACTGATGTCACAATGCAAAGTCGATTGATTTGTCCTTTTTTCCGACAAAACAGAGGGTACACGTGATTTGTATACAGATAGCTACGAGTAGTTAGTTGTCAGCGATATAGGCCCATCGGACTATTAAAAGCGCAGACAAAATCAAGTGCAAAATTATTGTAAAGCTTTGGTTGCTGACTGTATTTTTATGCACCCTTCTTGTCGAGACCAAACTTTAAGGAGTTCAAAGAGTCCAAACTCGTTAGATGTACTTTAAGTGCCGCAGAGATTATGGCACCTTCCGACTTCATCATCAGATCACTTGGCCTTACTCTACACTGCCTTTACACCTGATGGTAACGTATCGTCAACGTTATTATAGCTCTTTTATCTTATTAACCCGATAGCAATGGCGGCTGAATTAAAAATATTACGATGACATTAGGGATAAAAAAGTTTAGTATTTAAAAACACCTTTGCTGTGCTGTGTGTTAATACAACTCTCGTAAATTTAGTATGAACGTGTCGGCAATGGTTTTTAAATACTAAACTTTACGATATGTATAAACATTTCTTATATATCATATTAAACCTTATTTAATCAGCTAACGAATTGAATAATAGCAATACAATGGTCAACTAATTCTTGATTGGTTGTCAATTTTGGTGAGTCACATTTGTAGGTAATCGTTTGAGATGTAAGTACAAAGGTGATATATTTTTTGCCGGTACTGTATGTTTATCGTCGCTAGCATCCGTACTAGTGTCGAAAGCTCGGAATAGATACACGCGATCATCACACAAATATTAGCCCATACCGGTAATCCAACCCCGGACCGCTAACTTTAAGCAGGGTCACTACCGGTGGACCACCAACGAACAAAAACCGTCTAAAATTAACATTTCGAGAACTGAATTGAATTGTAAATAAAATATAATTGGAAGACCCAGGCAATAATTCGTTGGGCAACAAGTATTGTTTACTTGACGTCGAATGGACGTTAAATGTCAAACAATTTTATGGTTTGCGGTTGTTAAATATACCGGTAATCGATGGGTCGTTCGATCGTTTTAGTTAAAACGTTAATTTTTTAGTGACCTTAGCACGAAGTTTTTTTCAGAGGTAGGTACAAGGTGACAAGGTTGGACCAAATGTTGTGCAGAAGAGAAAATACCTCTAATGAGTTACGTTACTATTTATTATAAATACCCATTATTTTCTAAATTGGTTCTATAGAAAAAAAATTACATGTTTTGTCAAGTTTGGATTCCGATTTTAGTTTTCTAAAGTTTTCTGAAAGGGATTGTCAAATGGACCGTTTGAGCGCCAACAACGCCTGATGTGATCACAACATAAATGATCGTGCCCATAACAGGCACAGACACATAACGTGCGGTTACGCGCACGTTATGTGCCTAACTTAGCTTTTAGGGTGGGCTAAGTACCAAGACATTGTCGGGCACCCTGCTCTATTTCTCGACCGGAATGACTATAGATGCCGATGACGACAATTAGTAATTGATGTACTAAGTTATTTGATTGATAATTTGGTTCTCAACAAATGACTTTTTCTTTCATGTCTATGGATATATATTGAAGTGCTCTAGTGGACAGTCTAGTGTTAGCCTAAGGAACGTAATGCACTAAGAATTCATTCTGGGCAGCAATTGGTCCGACTCCTTCATGCAATTTGATGATGTTCATTCTACTTGGTCTTCTTAAGAGTATAGAGAATTATTTATTACGTCGATGATGATGACCTTACAAGTACCTTAGCATTATACTCCGAAAACTCGTAGCAGTTAAATCTACTACTAAAATAGAGCTTTTTAAGACGCCGCTTGAAATGTTCTTGTCGCATCCAGTCTAGCATTAAAGGCATGTCAGTGATTTGGTTAGTTTTGCGTGAAAATAAAATTAATGTAATTTTTTTTAAACAGCAACACATGTAGCCTAATTTTAAATTAGGACAGCGCAGTAAATCGCAATTACCGACATTATGCAACGCCACAAGCGCTCAATAAAATAAGCTGGAGTAGTACGCGAGCTTCAATCGCGATTCAGACGCGACGATGCTGTAAACTTTGAATTTATCATAAAAAGTTGCGCATTAAGATTGAAACAGCCATAAAAAAGAAAATAAGTCTGATCTATTTATATTTGGAATACAACCTAGTCCAGTCAAACGGAGTTGATAGTTTGGTTCGTTACATTACAACCGTTGAGCTTTGTATGTGATTCAAATAATGAATGCAAGCCAAATCATAATATCTATTCTACACGCTAAAACAATGAGGTGTTATGGTATTTTTTTAGACTCGGCTGCCATATTGTCAAGTAAATAAGAGTTATATACTTAGTAATGTTGACAAAACGATAACACGCCAAAGGAAATAGTATGGTACCTACTACTTTCATGCATCGAATAACGACTAACACGTACCTACCTCATAAAATATTTTCCAGATATGTTATTAAATACTTCATATTTAGGAACATGTAATTGTAGCAAAAATGACACATTTAGAACTTTTTTGAATTCCTAGTCCCGAAATCTAAAAATTAATGAAATAATTTTTGAGGCCATTATTTCTTGACTAATTTCTCTATTTTCCAGTGCCCAGGTTAAATATCAGAAAGTTTACAGAATTTCAGCTTTATAATGTAACTGTCAGTTTCTGACAAAAAGTCACAGACATATGGTAACTATAAGTTAGACTTAGAAATCCTAAAAATGTAGTTAAAAATGCTATAGATGGTCAAGTATCAAGAAGGGGAAGTCGGCACGAGCTTGATCATAGGGCGGAGAAACAAGCACTGGCGAAGCGTCCATTGATGTGGGGCGGTCGTGGCGAAACGAACGAGACCGAAATAACCCCGGGCTTCCTGCACTCACCTGTGCTCCGTGCACACGGAACTGGGGCGCACGCGCACCCATCTCGACGTACTATTGAATAACCTACTGCCTCCGTGAAAGTAACCACAGTAGCAGTGTTTAAAAATCATAAAACAAAATGACATTCAAACTTGAAGAGCAAAGAGATTAAATATGTTGACGATTTTCAAATAGGTCTCAATATTTTTTTTGAGCTTTCAAGTTTATTTTCGACGTTGTCTGGGAAATATTTTACTGGTCAGATTTTAAACGTTTAAAATTCTGTCAAGCGTACACGCGTTAAACTGACAACAAAATCAAAATTATCCCACTGTCACGCTCCAAGAACGAAAATCATAATGACAAAATTTTATTCATAGGTTTTTTCTACCCCAAGATGATAAGTCACGCTTCCCTTTATCCCGTACACAAAAGGTCTAAATACATCGGTAGGTCAAGTGTCGGTTTCCCGGACGTTAGGCTTCGCGTTCCTTCAATAACAAAAGACCGAGGTTTAGGGACCCGTACAGTTTAAAATTAAACGTTTTATTTTCTTGAAACGACTTCTGAGGTCAATAACCTGTGCTGCAGTTGTATTGCGACCGCTCATATGTTTGAATGGATCACAAACTTCTTAATTAATTCAGTTCTACATTTGAGCGAATGTATTAATCGACTGTTAAAGTACTAACCGAAGCTTGTACGAGAATATCGTGTCAATTAGGAGCTAGTAATCATATTGTATGAAAATCAGGGAGCCTGACATCGAATGCGTTAATGAACCCTCTATTTGAGTTCAAGCTTCGGTCTTTTAGTTTGTAGTTTGGATGCGGCTTAGTGTCAGGACGACGGAGCGGGCTGATGCGGGGTAACGTAAATGGAACACTGAAATTAACACGCGCATGGACATTTGATTTCACGCATTCTGGTATCATAAACGCAGCGTGATACAAAACTCTTTTAGACATTTTTGGTCTCTTAGTATTTACTCATGAACGTCATTATAAAATGAGTTCTGCCAGCCTCTGCCCTTATTCTTCAGGTGACAATATAATTGGAAAAGAACATTAACAAAATGCGTTTTTATAGTTTATTAATAGGTTTAGGATTATGACAATTATACCGTTCTGTTAATGGATACAAAGGTTATTGGTATATACTGTATCCCAGTCCCTGAGTCCTTGCCAACATCGGGTTTGTTGTATCTAATTTGGAAACTAATTCATGTTATGTATAAGTTATGAAAATCCGTCCCTTTGATTTCATCATCATGTGGCATGCCTTTGTTTTTCTTTTTTGTCACAGTACACGCTTTTGGCGTCAGTCGTCTCTTTCTAATGTTGAGAGCTTTGGGAGCGCTCTCGTCAAAGCTCTGGGCTGTGTTCGTGTTGTGTTGTGTTAGTCAGAGAGGCGCGCGCGCACGGACCGAGCGCCTGTCCGCACCGCGCTGCCACGCCGGACGCCGCGCCGGCTAAATCTGTCGCGTCGTGTGTCACGCCGTCTGCACACGCAGTGTTACAATATTGATATGTGAAACTTTGCAATTCAGCCGCGATCAAACTTTCTGGACACATTAGACTATTTCACAGTTTGTAATTATTAGTTCAGGCAGTGATAAATGTATATTTATCATCTGTAAAGTTTTATGATAAACAGTAAAGAAATGTTCCTTCAGGTGCACGTGGTAACGGAATAAAACTACTAAAGATGGGTCCCGTCATGCACTCATTGCAATTTTTCACTAGTTTTATTTTTATTGTTGCTAGAAACGGAAAACAAAGTATAATTAGTTCCCGCTCGATCCTCAGCTCGCGGCGTCGGATCGTTAGCCGTTCATTCAATTCAATTACAAAGGCAACAAATGGTAAATTAGTTCGAGATACCTAGATGATCCTTTATTCAAACAATACGAACAATAGTTAGGTCCGGTTTGAGCCGTACCAGAACTCAGTCTGCACCTTGTCAAACTTTTCGGGTCACGGGAGATGCATGTGGACTGTCCAAATGTTAAGTTGTTAAAATGTTAAAATGTTGTGTCCTACATGAGTTTATCTAATATTCCTCCTCGTGTTCGATCAAAATAATAATAGGTACCTATGAGTAATGTTATCATCATCATTCATGCGATTTTCGTAACATCGATGCGTTTGCCAGCCTTGGATCAATAATTGGATTTTAATAACACTTATAACAAGACAGAACATTGATCTAAGTGGTCCAAATCAATGATACACACCTGGTCGAGATAAGTGATCACGTACCTAGGTAGGACACGTGCGCCCGTCCACAAGCGATACTAGTAGTATCGATAGTCATTAGGTAGGTAGGTATATGTTTGCCTGTGTGCGTGTCGGTATTACACTCGTACGTTTGATAGATAGATATTATAAGTTTGATAATGATTGATACTTCGTTGCCACTCCCTTCCGTCTACAATGGATGTGCTAATTTATTTATTTTTTGGTTGAAATAGTCATCTCCTAGTGATTAACGATTACTTATGCTGTGAATACGCGTCATCGATAAGGTACTACCTACTTGGGTATAATCTTCTCTGCCAGTTTACTCTTATTCTTATAATGTTATTATTAAGGAAATGCTGACGTACCTACCTACGTTTTTAACCATGATTGCAGTAGGTACTTACTTATAGAAATCCGTTCTGTGTTTTTCTCTTACCTACCGACCTACTTATTACAGTTGTTTTATTATAATGTTTATAAAATTCCGATTCTATCTAGTTAGGGCAGACGTTTAAACATTTTTTAAATTATACCCTAAGAAACATGAAGGACCTCGTCTGCCACCATGGTGGCGCTGCGTTGTCAATTGACAGCGTTTCAAAAATGTAATAAAAAGGTGTGCTATATATATGCGCACAAGTTTGCCTCTCGGGCTGGTGATCACAGTCATCAGGTTTGCGTCACCAGTCGAAGACGCAGACCAGGGCTCAATTTTACGAGTTTTTTTTATGATTTAAAAAACTGTACTTATTATATAGATATATGAAGTGCACACTTGGCAGACCTGAATTGTTCGATTAAAAACAATGAGAAGCACCACGGAAAAATTATCTGCCAGCATGTTGCCGTCGCGTTGTCTATTATACTTACAGTCATATTAACTTGTGCAGTTTGAGAATAGAGCTTTATAATTGTATGAATAATACCTATAATGTAATACGAGGGTCATGCCAAAAGAAATTAGATACTCCATGCTCATTTGTTTGATACTGGCCAGTTATACACCATAGTGAAGGCTGATTATATAGCTATAAATTTAAAAATGGAATACTCCGGAAATCTGCGTAATTATTTTTTAAATATTTTTTTTCTGATTGAATCTGACGGGAATTTGCGGTTACAATGGAACTTAGTCGACGAGATTTTCGTGTTATGATTTACTATGACTTTAAAAAAGGTTTAAAGCCCCAAGAATGTTTTGAACTTTTAACCACGACTTTTGGTGAGTCTGCTTGTTCTCGTGCAACTGTTTTTAACTGGTTTGCTGAATTCAAAAGAGGGCGGGAGAGCTTTGAAGATGAGGCGAAGTCGGGGCGACCGCCAACCGCAGTTATTCAAGAAAATGTGCAAGCCGTGGAAAAAAATATCCGTGAGAACCGACGAATTACATACGTAGAGCTTGAACGAGATCTAGGCATTGGATCAGCAGCACTGCAAACCATAATTCATGGACAACTGTCCCTCCATAAGCGTTGTTCGAGATGGGTGCCGCATAAACTCAACGATTTGCAGAAAGAACGCCGCGTGGATTGGTGTAAATTTATGATAAATAAATTCGACGCTGGCGAGAAGAAAACTGTGTATGATATACTGACAGGTGACGAAACATGGCTGTATAACTACGATCCTGAAACAAAGCGGCAGTCAACGGTATGGTGCTTCGAAGATGAACCGACTCCAACAAAATGTCGCCGAGCACGAAGCACACAGAAACAAATGGTTGCCTCATTTTTCTGCAAGACAGGGCATATTGCGACTGTGGTGCTAGAGGATCAAAGAACTGTCAACTCAGAATGGTATGTGACAGTTTGTGCTCCACAAGTGTTGTCAGCTTGGTGTGACAAGCGGCCAAAGTCAGGAACCCAGCACCTGCTCTGGCACCACGACAATGCCGCCCCGCACACTTCTGCCCGAACACTCGACTATTTTAGTTCGAAAAATATCACTATACTCCCTCACCCACCATATTCTCCTGACCTGGCACCCTGTGACTTTTACCTGTTTCCGAAAATTAAAGAAAAATTAAAAGGAAGGCGATTTGAAACCAAAGAAGATGCCCTGGCTGCCTATAATTATGAAGTTTCTGAGGTACCCAAAGAAGAATGGTCATTGACATTTTCCAAGTGGTTTAGCCGAATGAAAAAGTGTATACGTGCTCACGGTGAATACTTCGAGAAAATAGATAGCAATAATAAAGAATAAACTTTGTAGTTTTTGAATATCTAATTTCTTTTGGCATGACCCTCGTATGAATAACCTAAACCTATGTAGTTATGCACCTGTTTAATGTTAATAGGTAACTAGGTAGGTATGTCATATTATATGTATGAATATAAATGAAGTCAATAAACGTATTTAAACAGAGTAAGAGGGTCTTATAATAAATTTGGCGTTGAACAGGTAGGTACTATCGACCGTAAAGTTTGACTAAAATTGTAAAACATAACCAATCCAAGACTAATGAAAGTTAACTAACACTGACTGTGCCGTAATGTTTCGTGAAACCTTTAAACAAAACAACACGACGGTGGATGCAGTGGCGGTTCAAAAAGCCCGTTAATGCAGCGATCACCGTAAAGGTACTGCTTCATTGCGACGCCCACGCTGCGTGCGCCGGAGTCGGACGGAGTGGAACTGTTCGCAGCCCACTTACAAGGCCGACACATCCCTTTACCGGCATTTCCAATGGGTGCTACTTACTTATATTAGGCGTAATGGACTATAACCCTGAGATATACAGTGTGTTACCGGCATGAGGGCTTTCCTTGATACAGAGTAACAATTGGCAACTCCTTAATGTACCTACATGTTTATTTCAATTAAAACAAGAAAAAATAGTACACACTAGTTTTCTAACAAAAAATAAATTGCAGGCAATGTACACTGTGCGTTAAAGTTAATTAGTAAAGTCACGTGACCAAACTAAGCTTATTTATAAGTGACCATAGCAGCCCCATTTGACGTCTGACTTGGTCATCGTACCTATTCATTCGTAGTTCATTGTAAGTAAACGAATTCAAAACTGTTAAAGCCCAATTCCAAGTGTTTCAAAGAAACTAAAGCTTAATTTTGCTTGTATCGATGCGAAGATAATGTTTACGAACTATTATTAAAAATGTATTTAGTTGGCTGATACTAAGGCTAAAAATAATGTATGAAAAATTAAAAGCAGTTGACATTATAAAAATTATATTAAAAGAAAAGCAACGTAAAAAATCTAAATAATATGCTCAATATGGCGACCATCACTATTAACGCACAATTCATAACGTCGTTTTATGTTGTCGTGAATCGATCGGAAATCCGTCGATTCCAGCTGACGAAAAGCTTCCACTATTTTAGACTTCATTTCGTCTCGAGTTTCGCTGTCGGTAGCGTAAACTTGATTTTTTATAGCTCCCCATAAAAAAAAAACAAGAGGCGTAAGATCAGGGCTTCTTGGTGCCCAATTTTGGTAGCCATAACGCCCTATCCAGCGTTGTCCAAACATTTCATTTAGCTTTTCTCTCACAACCAAAGCTTAATGAGCAGGAGCACCATCCAGCTGAAACCATATTCCACTGCGATCTTCTTCAGAAAGGGTATTCAAATGATGGACCAGAGGACCACTTAGAAGTTCTAGAAACCTCTGTGCGTTCAAAGTCCCATCAATAAAAACAGGTCCGATGTTAGTATTATTGTGGATAGCTGCCCACATGTTTATGGTCCAACGGTATTGATGGGCAGTCTCCCTTAAAACATGAGGATTATTTTCTTTATCGGTTCAGTGGTGGGTATTTTTGCGGTTCCACATTCCATTCCGGCAAAAAGTACTTTCATCCGTCCACATAACCTTTTGTTGAAAGGAATCATCCTCTCTACACATGATTAAAAACCAATTGCAATAGGCTACTCGTAGTGGCAAATCTCTCGGTAATATTTTTTGTACCTTTAGAAATTTAAATGGATGCTTTTTGTTCCTTTTTAAAACTCCATGAACGGTCTTGTTTGTAGTGCCGAACGTTCGCCCAGCAGCACGAGTACTGGATGTGGGGCATTCTCTGAAATGTTCCAGCACCCTTTCTTCCAGAGCCACAGACACGATCCCATTCATAGTTCTTTCGGGATTACTAGGAACAATAGGCCTATTTTCTCGAACTCGTTGCACGGCTTCCAATATGAATCTGGGATTGTGAGGGTGTCGCCTGTTAGGGTATCTTTCACGATACAACCTCAACGCTTCTGCTGCGTTGCCGGGTGTTTCACCGTACAACAAAATCATGTCGCGCACATCTCACGAGCGTCGTAGGCCATTAGTTAAACTCACGATTTATTCCACAATAAATTTACGAGTATTACTGGAGGAATGACTTTCGTTCAAGTTTGACAACTTTCTGTCATTTTAGTTTCATAAATCTGACAAATTCAAGGAGTATTTAATAACTCTCTATGTTTTGCCCCTGTACCAATGTATGCCTTGTACCAAGTAATAACGATTCTGATTACGATACCTACACTTAGCTCCAATACGTTGATGGTAGTTAAAA
This sequence comes from Acleris emargana, assembly GCA_927399475.2. Classification (NCBI taxonomy): domain Eukaryota; kingdom Metazoa; phylum Arthropoda; class Insecta; order Lepidoptera; family Tortricidae; genus Acleris; species Acleris emargana. Next base: position 78,821,841 of record OV656835.1, on the reverse strand, counting down.
TCTACGAAGTTAAATTGCAGCGTTACGTTAGTTAACTTCGACTTAATTATACCTGCAAATAATTACTTATGCAACATACTATCGTTAGTCAAAGCAGAAGCCCTCTTGCCAGTAACACACTGTATTATATTATAAGTATAGTGTGTGACAGGTCATCCCGTCACAAAGCTTTTGCTACAGGCAAGATAAACTAAGATATAATACCTACCTCGAAATTTTTTTTTTTTTAAATAACTAATAAATTGTCATTTATTCAGTAAAATAGCAATAAAATAACAGTATACTCTTAACTTAACACTTGCTTGAAACAATTGGGTAGGTAGGTCTAGGTACGCCTGAAAAAAGAATCAATTTGTTTAAAAACAAATACCTTCCAAGATGATACATAAACACACAAATACTTTATTCGTAACACCCAGTTACATGTCAGAAAGGTATAAGATAATTATTGTTATAAAAAATATTATGTTTTAATTAATTTATTTTATTATTATTTTAAGTTCACAATTCATCTACACCTAAATAAACTGGTAAAAGTCTTCTATACGTGTAATGATATCTTAACGTAAATTATATTCATACATGCTTCTTTATGATTGGATAGTAAGAAAGATACTTGTCCCGCCTGGCCGTTGTTTATTTTATGAAACATACCCGCATTGGCGCCTATCTCGGTGCCACATAAATCCTTTTACGGTAGCGTTATCTAGACCTCTTTTAACGGATGTTTTGGTTCATATTGTACTTTAAATGGCTGTGTTTTATGATTATGTCACACAAGTTCGTTGCTCCTTGGCGCACCTTCCTCGTGGCTATTTATACGGTGCGTGTGTCGAACTTTTGACAGCAGTGTAAACGAACCGCCGAATCGGATGTTGATGATGTGTGGGCAAGCGCACGGGCCACCTCCACAACACACTCGCACTCAACACAAACAACTAATTATTATATTACCCACGGTCATTACGTCATTAGGTAAAATCTTGTTAAATGTTTAATTTCAAATAAGTACTGATTTAAGGGCCATCCACTGGATCCTCTTACTTTGCCTACTTTTGTTGTTGTTCCTCAGCCTTACGCTATTTTAATTTAAGTATCCGTCCGCAGAGAAGTCATTTAGCGCTTCTCCCTCGGAAACTTTCAAAGTTTTTGACATAAAAAGTTTTTTGTGCTAATCAAGGATCATCGTTCCATCGAAATTAATAAAGACGTTTTTGCGTGATTGAGGGCGTTAGCCAACCAAAAAATTTTGGTAGGATACCTTCATCATTAACTAGGAACTTTTTCCCTTAGTATGCGATGTGTTTTTGTATTTCATCGCATGGTGAAACCCATCTTGAAATGTGAAGCAATTTTTTAAACCTACCTACATCTTTCAACTACTTACATAAAAGTTTCAAGGAACCAGATTGAATGGTCCATTCTTGTGAAAGTTAGAGGCACAAGGTAATAAGTAATAATAAACATTTTCTTTACTCCAAAATAAAGTATTCCTGGTTCGAAATTTGTTAAGAAGAATTCCGTTTGTAGTTGAACTCAGACCCTTACGTGCATACAGACAAAAGTATTAGCAGGCCCTCCCACTGAACGGTTCTTAGTCATTGTTTCATACTTAGCAGAGTAGGTACCATTTCATTTCAATGTAATCGTTCGATGGCGCCTACACTTCAATGTCTATGCATTGCTTGTTAAGTAGATACGGTGTAGCTACACGCAACAATGTTGTCGTTGTCGTTCATAAATCTTGAACCAAACTGTTTAGAGTAATAATGAATCACATGTTTAAAATTGGGCTGAAATAGTCTTACGCCACATACTACTATAGAACTTTTGTAGGTGAACGAGAGTAGAAGAATGATAATTATATAAATTAGCACCGGATCTAAAATAGCGCAACGACAAAAGCAAGTTTACTACCGTGTGCCGTAACGCAACCAGAATAAGGCCCCTAACACGGCCTCTACAGTTGCATTACTCACACTGTTGCTAAAGAAGGTCTATTCTTGTACCTTAATTCATGACTTCCTATATTTGGCCCGGACCCAATACACAGGCGTCACAAATCTGTGTACTTTTTGGATACTTTGTATTTGCAAATTGCAAATAAGCAGTTCGTATGTTTATTAGGAAAACGCGCGTAAACGTCACTTTCGGTTAGGTTTATTCCATTTCTTAGCTCCGTTCGTAAGCGTGGGCGACCGATCGCTAGAGTAAATATTCCTGGAACAGTTCATCTCACTACAGACGCCGCCACTCATTCATGAACCATGACCAGGGATCGGAAATTCGGATCGATATTTACCTATACTTTCGCACCGGCTTTGTTGTTCAGTTGCATGGAGGCGAACTCAATCATAGAATTCATTACTAAATTTTGTGGGATTTCAAAAATAAATAAATTGCACCGGCATTAATTCATAATCAATTATTTATATTAACTGTTTGAAGTTATTTTTCATGTAAAGATTTACCAAATGTTATTTAATTTACCTGTAACTCATTAACCTAACGAATTTATAGGAGCAAAAATGAATGTTTTATCCTACATGTAAAGTAATTATTATATTAACATTTTGTAGAATCCCAGAATCCAGGAACTTATATTATTAAAATAATATTTTTAAGAAGCCGACGCCATGTTTGCCTATCTTTTTCCGGGATTTTGCCAACTTTAGGTAAATATCGATCCGAATTTCCGATCCCTGACCATGACACACGGTGGGAATACCTACGTGTCATCTGTGTTTCTATTTAACGTGGCAGTTCTCGTAAAGCTGGTTCATCTGACGCATTGTGTCAACGCATCTCCAAACATGCTTTGAGTTGGAGAAGAAAAATACGGGCGGATTATTCTAATTTACGAGGGCGAATGATTTCCAGTTTGTTTCTATCACGCGTTACTGTTACTTTAAACATTGATAGCGTTTTAATTATGTCCCGGCTTTAATGTCTTTTGTGTCCAGAAATCCGATAAGAAACAGATGTGACGGGTTAAATGAATCGCAGATAGGTTTAATATACGCCATGGAAACAATTGATCGTGTGCGTGTGAGACTGTGACGACATGATACCCACGTGCATTAGGGCTCCCCGCTCCATTCAAGGGTCTACTGATGACGTCACCAGGCAGACGCGCTCTATTGTTCAGGTAAAAAGCATACATAAACATTTTCTTCTTCATTCTGTAGTTTTGGAGAATAGGCTATTGAGGGTCTCCTTTTAACTTAGCCTTAAACCATATCGTTATCACATTGTAAACGTTGTGGTATATTTCAGGAAATATGAATGGGCCGTCTGTAATCTTCACTAATATCTTTTTGTTAATATCAAACAAAAGGTAATCGTTAAACTGCCCTCGTTCTTAAAACATCACAGTGGGTTGAAAGGTTAAGGCTAGGTCCGGTAAGTCTTAACGCAAAAAAAAAAATGACAAAGAAGATAACAGACGGCCAAATCATATTTCCTGAACAATATCTATGTAAACTTTACATGCTCTCTATTCCACACTTAGGTATTGTTATTTACGACCTAGCCTAGTTGGTAGTACAGTTAGCGTCAAAAGTAACTGATCACTTAAATACCTTGTCGCTTTACTGTCACAATGCAATGTCAAACAAGATTGTCTAATGTGTTAATGCGATAAAGTACAAAAGTAGCTTGAAGTGACCAGTTACTTTTGACGCTGACTGTACCCCTGCCTACGAAGTGAAGTGACGGTCCCGGGTTCGATTCCCGGTCAAAGCAAATATTTCGTGTGGCGAGCGCGAGTTCTTATGTGCGCGAGTTCTTAGGAGTTCTTCTGTCTTGGGTGTTTTCTATGGTACGCAAACAGTACTGATGAATAAGGCCCAGTAAAGGTGGCTGAAATAACTATCGTCAATAATAAGATAAGAATAAAGGTTGCCGCAGAAATTAGCACGGCACTGGATTAGCTTTGTTTTGTGTTAGTACGATACATTGTTCAGTGGACGACGCGAGACCCGCGCCTGAATATTGTTTTCACTTTATTTTTTAAATAACGTATTGAATATCTTGAAAGTTAAAATTGAATTTGTGTTCCGAACGCTTCAGTTTAAGACAAGTGAAATAGAGGTCGGTATGTATGTGGCGTTGGTGTAACCCGTTTAAGCGATGTAAGTGTAAGTGCACAATAAACCCGTGTCACTTTCTGTCTAATTCAAATAACACATATCTAATTAGTTTTTTATGTGAAAAAGGAGGCAGACTAGCAAGCTAGTCCCTTGATGGTAAGTGATCAACGCGACTTCGCGACCCTTAAACAAGGAATCGTAGTTGCGCTGCCGGCCTTTGAGAAAAGAGACGGCACGTTTTTTGAAGGCTCCCAAGTCGTATTGATTCAGAAATACAGCCACCGAGAGCTGATGCTACAAATAGATACTTCTGTAGATAAGGTGCGTGGCGCATTTGGCGATCAAATTTGGGAAAATCCTTACTTAGTGCACCCCCAGAGTATCCAAGGAATACTTCCTCCAAATGGAATCGCGGTTTAGGTTGTGCGTTGTCTGTCGGTCATAAAGTCACGGCACTAGATTTATTAGCATAGTCGACTGAAACAAAGGTCACCTAAATGCCTATGCCGATATCAAATACCGCCGCTATTTCAATTTGTTTCATCCGATCATGTTTCTACGAAACGATATGACTACTATAATAAGAAGCGAGATGGGGTAAAACTCATTGAATTAGAGCTACAGGCCTGCTTTGCGCTATGCTCGCGAATGTATGTAAAGATCTGTGGTGTAAAGTAACCTGCTGCTGCTCCCGCCAATCCGCTTTTTCTTCAATAAAATGTCGCATATCTCTCTTCTTGTAATTTAAAGCTAAGTATAGATTGAATTCAAACTTTTGACCGTGTGAAAATAAATATTAGGCGTCTCTTGATTCAACTCTGTTATCCGTTTGTAGTTATTTTTTGTTCATAGTATGTGAGCACCTACCTTGCCCGTTGATCTTTATTTTTTATTGTTTATGAGTTTTTCTTAAATAGTGTGAGTTTACCAAAGCAACATTTAAATAAATCTCCCATTTTTGTCTGTATAGAACCATACACGTAATTCACGCCTTCATTCCCAGAATGGGGTAGGCAGAGCTACAGAATCGCCAACAACTCTACAAATTTGTTGATATTTCTGTAACCACATTTTGCACAATCAGGCTAAGATGTTTTCCAGTGTATTAGTGACAGGTTGCAAGCCCATCGACTACCAGTACTGCAAGCCTTTACTCGAGAGGCGACTAAGGCCTCTTACGACATCCACGGGAGGACATGGAGTGACACTATTCTAGGCCGGCACCCACACGGGACTAATATATGCAATAAAATATACTAACTACTGTGTATCGATTTTGAAACGAATCCATTTGGTGCGTTGCCGAGTTTTCTGAAAACGGGGCAGCACGTTTCTTCAAGCATTGCAATAAAGTGCAATGTTTCAAGTAGTATTGTGCACAACTTAAGGCGAGGCCAGACTAGCCTAGCCGGCGGCGCGAGTCCCGCCCAGCAGCGATATTAAAAGCCAAGCGACCTCATTCCACTTCCGCACTTAACGGATTTAGGCTGTTACCTAGCATACGACGGGTTTGACGAAAACTCTCGATTTTATTAGTAACATGCTGCGAGCGTAATTACAAAAATTTGGAGGCTTATAAAAAACTTGTTCTTGTTGCTAAACTTTTAAGTGCACATTCATTATCTGCATATTCAGCCTAGACAAACCAATTCTGATATGGTGGGTGTTCGTTAAGTACAGCGAAGATCCTGTTGCCACCTACCGACTCTATCATCACGTAAGGGCCGGTATTCTAGGCGGTAAAAACGATATCGTAGTTAATCTGTTATGGTATTGTTATGACGTCAGTCCCCATTACTGTCAAGTAAATAAGAGCTGTCAAAACAGTGACAATTACGATAACAGCTCAAAGATTATAATGGTTTTTACCATGTTGAATTTAAGCCCTGATCAACACCTAGACAGCAGAGCATTGTGTTATCATCTTCATCGGGAAGTGGTTAAAAATTGCCTTCCAATATTTGACCCACCCAAGCTGATTAAGACGCCAACATGAGAACTTAGTTAATATTGAGGCGTGTAAAAATAAGTAGAATTAAGGGCATTTTGGCAGAAAAAGCGTTACTTGAGAGATTCTGTTGTAGGCTTATGTTTTTTAGTTTATGTATAGGTACGCCCGCACCAATGCTTAAAAAATGGTGACGGTACGGAATCGCAGTGACGCATCGTACGTATGCGTACCGTTTTTATCGCATGCCCTCCACACTGCTGCTTACCGGTGCGTATATTATGGTGCGTCAAAAACGGCGACATGTTGTTACTATGAGCCCGTCTTTTGTTTACTCAACGACACCGTATTTTGAGCAGTGGTGTGGAGGCCATGAGATAAAAACGGTACGAATACGATGCATCGCGTCGCTGCGATTCCGAACCGTCGCCGTTTTTTAAGCAGCGGTGGGGGTATATACGTATATACATACCTATATACCTATGTATTGAATTTCTAAATGCCGCTACGTTTCACTTATGCTATAACTTATATTTCGTCGACGAAATCAATGACCAGCCAACCTAACATTATATCTTGATACACTAGAAATGGTCAGCGAGTTTAATCGAGCATACTGCCGCCGCCGGCTGCCGCACGAGGTACTTGGACGAACCATTCATTATCGCAGATATGTATGCGTTCAGGGCCTCTATTCTATTCTAGCAGGTAAAAACCATATCGTCTTTAACATTTTATGGTGATTCTAACTGGGCCGCCATTACAGAAGTAAATAAGAGCTATCAAAACGATGATGACGATTTTTACCGCCTAGAATCTCGGCCCAGAGCTCGCTGAATAGTAGGGGGTCCCGAATAGGAACGACCTTCACCGGGCTGTTTATTCGATAAAAAGTGTTTTATATCAAATTTAATATGTTAAGTAATTCGAGTAAGTATATGGCGAATAGGTTGGCTGAAAATTTTCAGACCGGTGCAAATTATTAGTACAATCAACCACACAGCTGCACTCACCAATCACCAATGAAGATAAACAGAGAGAAACTGTCTCTGTCGTGCACATGAGATTCTTATGTTAAATCTATATTTATCTCTTTCTACATTTTCTCACTTCTGTCTATAATGGGTAATTAAGTGTGTGGCTGTTTGTACCTACCGACGTCCTGTATATTATACCTGCCTTCCCAATAGTAATGACGCAAATAAAAGTCAACCTAAAGTTTGCATATTCTATAGGCATCATACTTTCGATTGGTAGGTATGTAATTTAATTAAACAAGCCGGTGGAATTTTCAAAAAAAGTTCTATTTTAAATTTTAAATTAATTATATACTGGAGAGTGCTGGGTTCAGCTGCTAGTATGGTTAGGTAAATATTTTTTGCATATTAACCAGTAAATACGTATTTAATACTTTTTAAATAGCTTTTTAATAACTCATACCTACATTGTTGTACCTATTTGCCCTAGTTGGTCAAATTTCACATTACATCAATATTGCTAAAGTGCGAAATTATTAAAGGTACTATTTATTGAATTCGAGTTAAGTGTTAGAGTAAGCACATTTTGTAATCCTCGGGTTTCATAAGCTACGTGTTATCGCAACGTTACCTTGCGAACTCGAGTCAAGCGTCTTTCATTCTAAACGATTATTTGCATCGTCTCATTCTTTATTGGACCATTTAATGAACATACGGGATGCTCAGCTTACGCTTGCAAATGAATCTCGAAGTCTGACCCGAGGTCAAAGGCTTGGAAGTGGTTCCGTTGGTTAGCACTGTGCTCCAAGAAAACATTGTTATGATCAATGTTTAACACATTATGACTCAAACTTAAATGGAAATAAGGAAATTTATGGAATTTAGTGAGTTTAATTGGCGGTTTATGAAGTAAAGATTAAGAATATGGTAAGTAGCAGACATATTTTCGAGGCTTACATATTTTTATCATGGACTTGGTCAGTAATCCGTACTCATAAGTACTTACGAAGTAATACTCTATTATAATAAGATGGTTTTCGCAGATAAAGGGGACTAATCTATAAATCTTCATATAATATATAAAATAAATAACACGTAATTTGACAAGTAAATAGGTACCTAGTTTCTTGTTCTAGATTCATTGAGAATTTGGTGGAATTATACGTGAGTTGAATACGAAGTAGGTATTTTATTTTGCTTCACTTATTTACTAGGAAAATTGTATTGTGTTATTATATCTCCAAATACCGGCTACCTTCGCAGTATCTATTTGTTGTCTGCACCTTATTAGTAGGTAGGTACCTATTGTTTTGTTTAAAAACTTGTAAACCAGTTAGTTTCGTTAAAAAAGTCTAGTTTATTTTCCTTGTATTTTGGCTTTAAAATAAAACCAGTCTGTCATTTTCGAGAGGTGGATTTCGGACGAAATAATTAATTCCATTTGGCGGGACCGCCGGGGCCGGGAGTCAGCGAGCGGCTGTTTGTTTTGCTGCCGGAACGTCAACTTACGCATTGTAAGCGTAAATTACGTTTGTGAACCGTAATTACAAAGCTATTTACTTTATTACTAAACGAGAAGGAAGGTATTATGCATTTATAATTATACGTCAGTAAAATTTGTTTATTTTTTAAGTGGCTCATTAATATTTTTCTTTTATTTTAAAGTTATTAATATATTCAAATACTTTGAACCTTCAAATTACATTTTCCTCACTTAAAATAGCTCGCTTTGATAATTGATAGGTTTGATATAAGTCTACACATGTGTACCTATAACTCAAATTTAAACAACACATTTTTAATGTTGTGACACAGAAAAGTTTCGTCTTCTCTATATTATCATATACTATATTATGGGTATTTTGAATGAGCTTTCCTCTAGTACAATATATCTGGTCAACAGTATGGTGTACTATAGTTGTTTCTCCATGACGCGACGTCACAGTGACGTGCTCAGCCTCGGGTAGGCTCCGAACCCGCGAGGTTGACAATTAATTCAAATTGTGTTGTTTTGAAGTCTGTGAGACTGCAATTTGTGGAACGACGTAGTTTGTAAGAAATCTATAACATACGTGACATCTTTGTTCGCACGACCTATGTTTATTGTAAGTGACTTTTATCCGCGACTGTTATTTATTAATAAGGTACCTACTTACCTACCTCCGCACGTTAAGCGCCGATTTTTATCTAAGCTTTTAAGTAATTGTATGTAACATGAAGTTTTGTATTCTATGTACGAATCCATTAAGTGGCGGAATGTATGTGAGTGCGCTGAGTTCAGCTGCACTGCCCTTCGGCAATAAACCGATACGAGGGCAGATGCCTTGGGAGAGTAGCAGCTACCGTCGGACGTAGAAATAATGCGCGGCGTGGTTAAAGCGACAAGACGCAGGCTATTTAAATGCTTGTACAAATTATTTCATATATTAATTTATATTTTATTTGCCTCCTAAATACTGCACTAATATATCGATGACTTAAGAAGAAGCATATTTTTTTATTATGTAAGTATACTTACTTATAAAGTTCCAACGGCTGAGAACAATACCTACTCTTTCTCTCATCGCAAGATTAAGAGGTTCAGTATATACTATCGCAAAATTCTAAATGTAATTAAAAAGGTTTCCTATATTTTTCATACATTACATTTAGGTAGGTACCGAATCAAAAAAAAAAAACAAAATATTTATTCAGTAAATTGGCCACAAGCGGGCTCTTTTACACGTCGGAAATGAACAGTGAATCTACCAGCGCTTCGGACAAGACCATCATTGCGGAGAAGAAGCGCCGCAAGAAACTCCAGCAGAAGGTCATTTTTTGAATCAAAAAAACATAATAATACTTAAAAGTACCTAAGTTACATTAAGTAATAATAAGGTAATAAAGTAATAAACAATAAATTCTTAAAACAAGCAAAATAAAATTATTACAAATGTAAGGTCAATAAACCTTAAAATAAAATAATGACTATGAGAACAACACGACGAGGTCTCTACGTCAAAAGCCATATAACTTGGATAATAAATTGAACAACAAGTCCTTGCAAACGTGAACAGACCGGACCCCACAAACAGCACCCATTCGTGTGTTCTCATTTAAAATCTTCTTGTACACACAAGAGTAGAAAAGGTAAAATACAAATAGTAAATCACAGTCGACTGACTGAGTCAGTGCTTGAATGCATAATTTGCTTAGAGGCTATTTTATATTGTAAATATCCTAGACACTCATAAAATACATCTTGGTCACCAATGAAGTCATTTACAGTGTAATAAGCCCTACCCAATAAGCAGCGCTTGATGTGAGACTTAAATTTATTGAACGGCATATTGACGATTTCAGATGGTATCTTGTTGTAAAAACGTATACAGTTCCCCGCAAACGAAGTGCTTACCTTACGGAGACGGTGACCTGGAAGTGCGAGCTTATCCCTATTTCTAGTATTTAAATTATGAACGTCGCGGTTATGCCTAAACTCATGTATGTGTTTGCTTACATACATGATATTCTCAAAGATATACTGAGACGCGACTGTAAGAATATTGATTTCTTTAAATTTATCCCTTAACGAAAAACGAGACCCCAATTGGTAAATAGCACGTACAGCCCGCTTCTGTAATACAAAGATGGTTTGGATGTCAGCCGCTCTTCCCCATAGTAAAATTCCGTAACTCATAACACTATGGAAATAAATATATGTACACAAGTCTCGCCGTCTCGACGTCAGTAAGTTGTCGGATTCGCTTTACCGCATAAGCCGCTGAACTTAGTTTACTTGCAAGTGTCGATATATGCGCACTCCGCATTGCAGTTTCGAGTCTAGAGTGACACCTAAAAATACTGTTCTACCTTCAAATTCCAATGTCTCATCATTCAGTCTTATTCTATCCGCATTCATACTCCTAACGTTGGACAAAGAAAATTTAATGCACTTGGTTTTTTTGGCATTTAAAAGTAAGTTGTTGGCTGTAAACCAGTCAACAATTGTAGACAACGCAACATTGATGTCATTAAAATTATCCTGTTTCCTATCCGCTTTGAATATTAGTGAGGTATCGTCAGCAAACAAGACTATTTCATGTTTATCGCGCACTACATACGGGAGATCGTTAATATAGATCAAAAATAAAAACGGACCTAGAATAGATCCTTGAGGCACTCCCATAGCTACAGATGACCCAGAGGATTGTGTTCTGTTAATGTCTACCCGCTGAGTTCTGTGCGCAAGGTAGGAAGCAATAAGATCAAGTGCATTGTTTTTGATGCCATAGTGGCTTAACTTTCGCACTAACGTAACATGATTTACATGATCAACACAATCAAATGTCTTGGACAGATCACAAATAACTCCAATAACATCTAGTGATTTTTCCCTGGCATCAAATATATGTTTTATTAAAGTAGAACCGGCATCAGTTGTAGATCGTCCCTTGGTAAATCCGAATTGACTGCTATAAAGTAGCTTATTCTGATTAAAGTGTGAGAATATTTGATTAAGAATTAATTTCTCAAAAACTTTATTTAGAGCTGGTAGTATCGAAATCGGTCTAAAATTTGTGGGGTCTGATTTTGTCCCTGACTTAAACAAGGGTATGATCTTACTAAGTTTCATCAGATCAGGGAATACTCCAATATCGACACACTTGTTAAACATGGTAGCTAGGTAAGGCGCAGTTGACTCTAAAATGGACTGAAGTACTGTAACAGAGAGGCCCCAAAGATCTTCAGTCTTTTTGATATTAAGAGACCTAAACGTTTTAATCACAACTTTAGAGGTGACATGGTAAAATTTGAAAACATTCGTGCATTCCTTAACATTAGATCTTAATAATAATATTTGATGAAATGACGAAACCTCATAGAATTAATTACAAGTTTTCAACTAACCCTCTGTCGATCTGTTACCAGTGTTACCACCTATTTTCTCCAAGTCAACAGGATGGTAAAAGTTTTGGGATATATATATGACGTAGGTAGGTACTTTAAAAGAACGTATTAAAATTTAAAAAAAACCCTGGAAGTACAAAAAACAACGTACCTATTAATAGTATTCCCTTTCACACGCTCCCTAGCATAACAAACAGGAAAAAGTATAAGTGACAATTATAGGCTGGCGAAAACTATATTAATACAATGTTTTAACTGTGATATCGTGTCCTCGTAATAAAATCGGTTTACAGGGTTTCGATTCTATCGGACTCTGATTTTTTTTTTGAATAATGTTTTTCTAGAAGAGTTTGCATACTCATGAGTACAAGTTTCAATTAAATTTATATATTATCGTCATCATCATTTAAGGTAAAAGACATCCACTGCTGGACGTAGCCTCCTCAAGTACCCAGGGGTTGCCACGAGAACATAATATCCACCAATAAAAAAAAAATAACATTATTATTTAATACAGTCTTAATCAATTTTGTCAATAGGGTTTGTACTTTTGTACTCAACTATACCTAAACTGAATAAATGAGTAGGTATATATTATTTTTATCCTTACACGCTTAGTGAGTAGTGAGATATTTTGCAATCAGGTATACTCGTGCTTTTTAAAATGAAACAATGCATCGACACAGGGACTCTGAAACGAAACCATATTTTATTAAGATTGTACTTAAAGGCACGAGACACGTTTTGCACCGTCATTTACGAGTAGGTACCCTGACTCTCTTCACTTGCACCATCCTCAGTGGAGAAAACATTTTCCTCTAATGCTAAGACCGTGTCCAAAGCTTTTTAAGCAAATAAGATTTAATTTCCTCTCTATTGTTCAATGCGAGAGCTCTAAAAAAAAGCAACACTACTTAATGGCAATTAAACAGATTCAAGAGAATACTTTTGCTATTATTTGTAGACTTGGCCAGTCGGTGCTTATACCCTATTCCAATTTATGTCTCTATTAGGTATTTAATTGCTTTTCCAGGGCAAAGAAATAGAGCGCCAGGCGCCTGCGTAGATTCTAGGCGCTAAAATCCAAATAGTATTTGACCTTACTGGTATTTAACTCGGCCGCCACTAAAATAAAATCTAATAAAATCAACCTTTATTTCCTTAAAAGTTAATTTACATTTAGATTTATTATAATTTACCCTACATACTATTTTAATAAAGGGTCTTCCATTTCTGGATGAAGGCCTCTTCCATATGTTGCCATCGTTCTCCTTTTTGCGCAGCCCTATAGTCCAGGTTTTACCTGCTTTGGCTTCGATGTCCTCCCGCCATTTTTGTAATGGTCTTCCTCTTTGTCTTTTTCCGTCAATTTGCATACAGGATGATTAAAAATGAAAGACTGTATGGAAAGGTTGAAATTTGGTTCTAGCATCGCCGGACTAGTTCTGCATACTGATGTGCAAGTTGCGGAAAGTTTCCAAAAAGTTGGAAAAGTTGCAAGAAAAATCCGGAAACTTTCACAAGAAATATAGGAAATTTAAATTTAAGAAACGGAAAGTTTCAATCCCCATACAAAATTGTGAGAAGTTTCCGAAATTTTCCTAAATGAAATTTTCCGCAATTTTGGAAAGTTTCCTTTGGCACATGTAATAGGTTTCGTAAGAGACGACTAAGGGAATAAAGGCTTGTAGTATTGTTAGGTGATGAGCTTACCACCTTTCACCAATACACTGGGAAACATATTTGCCTACTCGTGCAAAATCATCAAGTAACATTAGCATTTATAAAAACTATTTTTATGTTGTACCTAATAAAAGTTAATGTGATTAAATAGTCATAAATACAATCAAAGCATTGACATTCATGAAAGAAAATTGACCCAGTTTGCCATTTTAAAAAATATGATGCTTCCGCTACCTTATTTTAATGGTGATTAAGCTGTATTTAACTCTAATCATTTTACCGCTTCTTATTATTTTTATTTGTACCAGTTAATACATACCTAAACACCTGCCAAATGAAAACAGAGCAAATTAAATATCGTCATTTTGACGTCATCGGCATCAAAATTACGACTCCTGAGAAAGCAAATCAAAAAGGATTTGTTTTTTACCATGTTGAATAGAGGACCGTATTGGTATATTGGAACCCATCTAGTTTCCTTCAAATCTGTCTAGCAGTTTATGCGTGTCGGAAGTCTAAATATAAGAATAATATAATAATTTAATTTTTTACTTTAAATGAAAGTTCACTAAAAAATCGTCTACAGGGTGCTGTATAATATCTAATAGGTACCTTTAAACGAGCAATTTTCCTATGTATATATAATCTGAATCTCGGAAACGGCTATTTAGTCTAATACGAAATGGCAGTAAAATTATACCTGAGGCTGTTGCAGCTCACTTGTGGCTTTATTGAAGCTAAGACGCGTGACTTAGCCTGATTTGGTAGCGACGGATACAACACATTTTACATACGACTACAACGAGATAGGGCGATAAAAACGTCCGTCCAATAGATTTATGACTATCGAAAGCTATTCGAGGACGATTTGAATAAACACCCGTGTGATAGCCGATAAAGCAACGAGTGAGACTTACTGTATCTCGTAGGGTGGAAAAAATATGGTCTTATTCTATTAACGTGTTCGCCTGATCTGATAGAATTTTAAAATTTTGATAAGTATGTTGATTTATTATTTTATAATTATAACCAGAAATAAATTGTGAAAACCACTCTTAATTCACAATTATTCGACTATGTAGATACTTGCAATCTCGCATATTGTTCTGTCTGGAGAACGGTGGTGGTGTAGCGCGCTTGTGATAGTCACGGACCTACATCTCTCAGCCATGAGGATAAGACAAAAAAGAAGTCTTGCATGTGTCTCAAGGTCCCAGGCTTAAATAATAGTGTTCACTGATAATGACATTTTCCTTACCTATCATATGTTTAACTTGGCATTGATGATTCATTGTTATGTACCTACTCTTTCAATAAATACAACTCTGTTTCTAAGAATCTCAATGACCAGTCACCTCGAGTGTCGAGATGAATCGTGCTTTCAGAAAGTACAGAAATAGTAATAGAATCGTAGTGCCAAGCTGCGTATAGAAAATTATGATATATTATCACAACCATTTAATGTTTACCTATTATGGATGCAAGTAGTACTCAGCTAAACGTCGACGTCTTTCGACTTACAAGTTTGGCGATGATGACATCAAATCCAACTGTAATTTGTTTATTTGTTTTTCGATCATTAAAATTTATTTCACTGGGTTAAATACAAAAATTAGAGAGAATAGAGGAGTTTACTCAAGACAAAAACAAATGACCTAAATCAAAATGGGGCCAAGAAGAAGGATGAAATTTGACCATTAGGAGTAGGTACGTACGTGACTATATCGACATAAACGTAATACACTAATGCGTATTTATTCATACGGTTCCACGAATTACATCATCACAATACATATGATGGTATAATGAGGAGTTTAGTAATTGAAATCTCATTAGCAGCCGAGCTGTATGTATTCCAAGTCCATTAGCGTAAGAGCTCCTATTCTGATCACTCAAGCCGTTTTGTCGCTGAAATGCGGTCAGTATGGTGTACATTAGCGCGTATATCAAGTTAAACCTAATATGATTTGAAAGACAATATTGCCGACTTGATTGTATTCCGAACCAGGATAGTTACCACGAAGCACTATATTGCATACTGCAGTTCAATCAAAACCAAATCAAAAGAAAACAGGGTCGTCCGGCTAGCTAACGTAACTTTGAATTTTATTTTCCAAACTAGGCTTAGGTACTTTCCACCGACGACATCTACATAAGTGTCCATAAGCGTATTTTTCTATAACTCACAAGATCTGTAAAATATGTTAGGTATGCTCGCTCGTACTAGAGATTCCAAACAGTCATAATGCCGTATTGATCAAAGTTCGAATCAGTATAATTCTGAGCGTAATTTCTCGATAGCACATAATTTTCAAATATTGCTCTTAGTTCAAACCTAACCTTAACAACGTATAGGAATTAAATTATTCATTGAGTTAGTACACAATAACTCCACCTTAACGTGATTTTCAAAAATATGCTGTCAATTTAGCATTCGGAAAAAACATTTAGCGTGGCAGATACGAGTTGCTGCGCGATACTAGCGCGCGCAGAGGTCAAGTTAAGCTGGTTCGATTGAATCGAGCGTCTCCGCTTTCCTGCTTGTTAGAATAACACCCTTCAAACGGCCGCGGCGCGGCGCCGGCGTCGCCGAGGCGCGCCGCGCTTGTTCCACTCGGCCCCATTCTTCTGAAAATTATCTCCTATCCTATATGACTTGATCCATTTAATTGTTTGAAACGTTTGAAATATTTCACATAGTCCATCCGTCAGATATAATTCATTTATGGTGCGTTCCTATATTCAAAACCGTTGGTAGAGTTGTGACGTCTCGTTAAAATTTGACACATTTTGTACGTGGCAAATGTCATAACGCTACTGCCCCGTAAGGGAAACGATTCGTTTCTTGAATATAGGAACCGGGCATTAGTCTGCACAGTTCGCTTACATCATGTGAGAGTTCAACATTTTTGACGTATCTATATATCATCATAGTAGTAGTATCACTTAACGGACACCTAGAACATTTAACGACTTTTAAAAATATCATCATCACGGGTGACATAAATATCAACCTTATTCCCAGACAGCAGGAAACAAATCAAGAAAACGCTAACAGGCATAGCTATCTCAATATGCTGTCATCACACGGTATTATGCCTGGGCACACTTTACCAACCAGACAAGCAAACTGTCTAGATCACCTCATGCTGAAAATAGAATCCCAAGTATCCACTGCTTATGCGGCAGTTCTAAATACCTCTGTAACAGATCACCTAACATTACTCTTAACACTAACTAACAATAAACCCAAGGTCACAACCCCTCGTAAAATTGTAACTATAAATTATGATTTTGCCCTAACAAAACTATTAGAAAAAAACATAGAAATTGTTAAGTTATCTAATGACCCATACTTTGTTACCCTATAGCTTATTAACAAAATAAAGCTTTCAATGGAAGAAAGTCAAAGTATTAAACCTGTTCCCAGAAGTCAGCGAACAATAAAACCATGGGTAACCCCTGGTATATTGCGGTGTATCAAACATCGTAATAACTTACAGCTAAAAATCAGGCAGGTTTAGAACCTCATAATGATATTCTTAAAATCACATTTAAAAGATAACGCAACTTCTGCAACAACTTAATTAAGAAACTAAGACGCAAATATGAAAGAGAACAGCTAGCTAATGCTTCTAAAGACTCTAAAATGCTCTGGAAGACGATTAAAAGAATAACCCATTACAAATCTGATAAAACTAAAAATACTGAACTATTAAACACTAAACCATCTCCTACTACATCCGTTGATCATGTTAACGATTATTTTGCTGGTATTGGTAAGGCTCTAGCTGAAGATATATTAAACGGCTCGAGTAATGACCCTGGAACTCTCCCGACTAGCAATAACCTGACTAACTGGGCAAACTCATCAATGGTGTTTCTGGACACTGACCCCCAAGAAGTCTGTGGCATTGTCATGGGCCTGAGATCCGATAGCGCCCCTGGATGGGACAACATTCCTACTAAATTCCTCAAGCACGCCTGTTCTACTATTGCCCCTGTGATTAGTCACCTGGCAAACCTGTGCTTCGCTAAAGGTGCTTTCCCGACTCCACTTAAACAATCAATTGTGACCCCTGTATATAAGAGTGGAGAGAGAGATGACGTAAATAATTATAGACCTATCTCCGTCTTGACAACTATCTCTAAAGTTCTTGAAAAACTAATTAATAATCGACTCGTTGCTTACCTGAATAAATATAAAATTCTTTCCGACTTCCAATTTGGCTTTCGCCAATCTAGATCCACCGAGGATACAATCATATCTTTAACTTCTTTAATTACCGACAAAATTGATAAGGGTAAGAAATGCCTAGCAGTATTTCTAGACCTTAAAAAAGCATTCGATACGGTCTCTCACTCCACGCTTATACGTAAAATGGAAAAAGTCGGAATTAGGGGTTTGCCTTTGGACTTGCTGAGTGACTATTTACAGGGTCGGACACAGAAAGTGAAAATAGGAGAATTCACAAGTAACGAAACTGATATAACTTTTGGTGTCCCCCAGGGGAGCGTTTTAGGGCCCACGTTGTTTCTAATATATATAAATGACTTGACGAATCTCTTACTAGAGCGTGGGCACATTGTCTCATACGCTGATGACACTGCCATAGTGTTTGATGGGGAATCTTGGGAGTCGGTGTTTAGGAGTGCAGGATCTGGCCTCAACAGAGTATCTGCCTGGCTAAGAAGTAACCTCCTCACGCTAAATGTCAGTAAGACTAATTATATATGCTTTACTAAATACGAAAGCACCCAACCTGATAGTAACTTAAAATTACAAATACACAGTTGTAACCCGCAAAATCATGGTCACTGTAACTGTAAGGAACTAGACAAGGTCAACGCAACTAAATATCTAGGTGTATTTTTGGATCAGCGTCTTTCGTGGCATATGCAGCTTGAAAATGCAAACAATAGAATAAGAAAACTAAATTGGATTTTCAAAATACTTAGACATGTTACTACTAAAAAATTGTTAAACCAAATGTACACTACTTTAGCACTACCAATAATGAGTTACTGTATCACTGTCTGGGGAGGTGCTAAAAAAACAAAACTTTTGGACGTTGAAAGAAGCCAACGTTGTTTGCTCAAGGTAATGTACTCAAAACCATACAGGTTCCCCACATATGAACTTTATCAAATTAGTGACCAATTATCCATGAGGAAACTGTATGTTTTGTGTGCAATACTTAAGCTTCATAAAACCCTAGAATATAATCCTACGTTTGAAACCCGTAGACGCAAAAATAACTGAATGGCTAAAACCGCTCAGTTACGAAGATACTGAGGCTTTACTGTACCGTGCTAAATATTAAGTATGATGAATGTACAAGTACACTCAAGTACACACACACACACACACACACACACACGCACGCACACACACACACACACACACACACACACACACACACACACACACACACACACACATACACACATACCTACTAGGAAGCTCCAACCGTTGATGTCATAATCAGGGATCGGAAATTCGGATCGATATTTACCTATACTTTCGCACCGGCTTTGTTGTTCAGTTGTATGGAGGCGGACTCAATCATAGAATTCATTATTAAAATTTCTGGGATTTCAAAATAATAAATTGCACCGGCATTAATTCATAATCAATTATTTATATTAACTGTTTGAAGTTATTTTTCATGTATAGATTTACCAAATATTATTTAATTTACCTGTTACTCATTAACCTAACGAATTTATAGGAGCAAAAATGAATGTTTTATCCTACATGTAAAGTAACTATTATATTAACATTTTGTTGAATCCCAGAATCCCGGAACTTATATTATTAAAATAATATTTTTAAGAAGCCGACGCCATGTTTGCCTATCTTTTTCCGGGATTTTGCCAACTTTAGGTAAATATCGATCCGAATTTCCGATCCCTGGTCATAATCAGGGATCGGAAATTCGGATCGATATTTACCTATACTTTCGCACCGGCTTTGTTGTTTAGTTGTATGGAGGCGGACTCAATCATAGAATTCATTACTAAAATTTCTGGGATTTCAAAATAAATAAATTGCACCGGCATTAATTCATAATCAATTATTAATATTAACCGTTTGAAGTATTTTTCATGTATAGTTTTACCAAATGTTATTTAATTTAACTGTAACTCATTAACCTAACGAATTAATAGCAGCAAAAATGAATGTTTTATCCTACATGTAAAGTAATGATTATATTAACATTTTGTAGAATCCCAGAATCCCGGAACTTATATTATAAAAATAATATTTTTAAGATGCCGACGCCATGTTTGCCTATCTTTTTCCGGGATTTTGTCATCTTTAGGTAAATATCGATCCGAATTTCCGATCCCTGGTCATAATAGACTTAAGTTTGAGGAAATAAATAAATATTTTCATTTCATTTTCATTTTTTCATCTATTTGTGCGCTAGCATATAGTTACGTTATGTTGTTAATAAGTAGAAAAATATCCTATGCTCTACTATTAAACGAGAAATATTTGTTTGTGTACCTATTGTATAAATATATTTGTTCTCGAAAACGGCTATAATACTTATTTATAATATTGATTTAGAATAATTATTAGTTGGCATGAATTAAACGTATTTTTAGGGTTAGTTAAAAATAGCTAACAGAATTGCTACTATAACTACTTATACTATACAATCTATATCCCTCATCCTGAACTACATTATTGCATCATTTTAATTTCAAAACCGAAATCAGAACTAACTTTGGTACGAGTAGGTACGTATAGGAAGGTACACCACTCCTCCGTGTGACTCAGAGGTTCCTGGAACCTGCATATGGCATTGGAATAAGAGTGCATCACTCTTTGCTTTCTCGGTCAGTTATCGCTCATGTCGCGATAATTCTTGCAAGTCTTTGTCGATGTGCGAAAAGGCCTCGTTAAACTTTTAGTGGCCATTTCGCGTTGAATGGTCATCAAAGTTATCTGCAGGAATTGGTTCCCAGTCGCGATGCGATCGGAGTGGCTCATGCATGAAAGATGATCCTGTGAAAATGTTTCAAAATGGTTTATTTAATAACCTTACGATCTGTTAAGCTAATAAGCTTATATAATTAGGTAATAGCCTAGGTGGTAGTGTGGGCTATATATGCCAAGATTCATTAATGTCTTTTTTTTTAAAGCGCTTTAAAAAATAGCGGGTAGTAGCGACTTACTATATTAAGTAAATAATGCGTTTTTATAACTTAATATTTTAGTCAGACGAGCGAGACCGCAGTGTTTCCATATATCACCGCTATCTCGGCGAGATCTCCGCGAAGGTTGTTAGTGATTCCTTTTATCAGATGGAGTGGTATTGAAATTGAATACTCAATTTTTCGAATCCAAATTTGGATAAACTTGGTTGCATAACTTAATTTACTTTGTCATTTCGGCAGACTGCACGCAGCCATGAAAGCAGCAACCTTTGGATGTTTATATAAACGTTTTGTTATTGTCGAACATATGCAACATTAACGTGGTGACTTAGATCTCATATGTAAAACGAGCCGTTACGTTATATTAGCTTAGCTTGAACTTTAACTTGAAAATTATAAACTTATAAAAAATCAAAACCAATTGTGCCTAGAACCTAGCACGTTTTCGTAATACGGCCTTTGCTCAGTGTTCGCACACAACTCATCTCCAGGTCAGCGCTCTGTCTGGAATGACTCGCTTGCAATGATCTCCTAAGACAGTTTCTGTACCAGTAGTTAAATGAAGATCGTTATTGTCCCGCAGATCTACACGGACTGGGCCAACCACTACCTGGAGAGGGCGCGCTCGCGGAGGCGCGCGGGCGCCCCCGGCGGCGGCCTGGCGCGGGACTGCGCCGACGGGCTGCTGCTGGCGGACGTGCTGGAGGGCGTGACCGGCCTGAAGGTGCCCCGCGCTCACCGCAAGCCGCGCAACCCTCAACAAATGGTAACTTACTGGAATTGGCAATCGACCCTCGTTATTATTCCGGGACTCTATTCTGATTGATTCTTATAACCATATTGTTGACGTTATAGTACTTACATTTTACATTATAGAAGCAGGGTGGGCTAAAACTAAAACAAAAGATTAGTAGAGGACCTAGTCAGGCTACAATTATTGATACAGGCTGTATAAAAAATTCGCTTTTAAATTCGTCGTTGAAGTATTAACCGAAACCCGTTTGTAGGCAAGGTAAGGCAGGAGTAAGGCAAGTAGGTAGGTAGGTAAGTGTTTTGGCCGAGCCATTTCGTCAACGAAACCGGCAACCGCTCTTCAGATGTAGGTACTTTACTTAACTAGTTGGTTGGTCTTCATCATCATTCGATTATTGCTTGTGAAAACTGCTCGAACACTACCTACCTACACATATTTCGTACTGATCAGTTGAATAGAAGGTGGCTTTTTGTGTCTTTTTATTTATTTTATGAGAATAGATAAAGTAAAAACAAAATAGTAATTAAACCTTGGAAAAATAAACTGTGCTGTGATGGATTTTTTCTTTTTAAGTAACTACATGTCTCTATACATACATATAAGTATCTGTGACGTTCACTAGTAGGTACCCAGAGTAGTTACGACACCGGAGCTTAGATCAATTTGTGTGAGATTGACCCTTGAAATTTACTTATTTATTCATTTATTACATTAATATAACATTGTAATACGATTATACGAGCGCATTCTGATGGCAATCTAAATATTCCAGACAGCTACTTTCTATCAATTGATCGATATCGAAGTGAAATCCTAACTTTTGCTAACATCATTCATTATTCAAGGACATTCTTTAACAATAATAAGAACTTCATAAGTATGTTAGTCGCACCAAAGCTGATATGTAATGCAGTTAAATAAAGCGGGGTCTAAAATATTACATTTAACTGAAAATAAGGAAGTTTTACTCACAAGTTTAATGGTTACAAGGTTGCTAATTTTACGAGTCTGCGCACGCGTGCGTTTCTTAGAATAAGACCTGAATTATTTTGCATTTATCTAATAACTCCCCTCTGTAACAGCATTGGAGACTAATAAAGTAACACTTGACTTATATAGAATATTAAATCCTCAGTAAATGGATCCTAACGTTTTATACAGCAGCAGTACAAAATCAACTTTATAATAAACTGACTACTTACCTATCTCATATTTCTTCTATTAAAAACTAATTAAAATCGAATGATGTTCCCATAAGCACTTTTAATCCCGAAGCCGTCAAAACAGAACACTTTCAAATATCCGGTGCGTTGTTTATTATTGATCAGGGGCAAAAATGAAAGCGGCGCTGGAGTATTTCATTCGCCCGAAATAGCTATCGGCTCACAATCGGGCAGGTATGTACACGCGCGACCACCGTACATGGGCGGTTAATGGTCAAATGTAGCCCACAAACCCGAATCCTGCGCTTATGTGCACCGTGCCTGGTTTCCGGCAACGGGTGCGCGCGGGCAACTGTTGGAATCAAACGACTGCATTAGCCCATTGAGGATAGTTGCACCATGGTTGCAGTTTGCTAAATTGTTTACATGGTACCTACTGACAAGTCTAAAAAAGCTGGTACCTTTCATGTTTTACGTGAGAAAAGCTAGAGTGCAAATCTAATACCCACCAACACTTTTCGGCCGTTATGTTGTTATATTATGGGGTACACACTTTAGAGCTGATTTGATGATAGAGTCGCATGGTGGGAACAAGATTTTCGCTATTCTTAACGACGTGGGTCCGGAAACAACTGACATTTACCAATTCAAATATCCCTAACAGGGCCACATATCCTTCCTTATCCTGTTATGTTAGACACCTTTGACTGTTCTTTGGGATGTAGGAATGTAGGTGAATAAAAGAAGAAGAAGAAGGTTTTTTCAAAGGTTTCAGCATAATGTGTTCATTTTAAACCAATTTGGTATGGAACCCTTAAAAACCATTCTGAGGATAAGAATTCTTAAAAAATAATTTTTATTAACCATTATTTCTCACCTTTAGGTAGTCGATAGCTTTTTTAGGTAGGGCGACCGAATTTAATTATTGGTTAACAGAAACCTGTCAAATTGTAACACAATACACACACACTACAAAACAGACGTATTGAGAACCTCCTCCTTTTTGAAGTCAGTCGATGAGAGCAATCGGTGGCCTTGGCCAGATAATTCCTATATTTTTTTATTTAGGTACATCCAAGTTCATAATAAACACAGCAAGGCAAATCAGAACTCACGCTGTACAATTGTGCATGGGTGCAATTACGTAATTTTTTCACCTTCCAGTAGAAACGTGTAAAGGTAACCCGATGCCTGCGGCGACGGCCGGCCCAACCACATCCGCTAAAGAGTATTCGATATCTGATCGCCTTTGAGCTAATCGCAACTAGAATTTACATTACATTAGTAACCATTTAGTTTTCTCTGGTCGATCGAGACAGTCCGGTTAAAGGGTAGCCTACAGGGCCACACAGCACCAGTGCGTCGCCACTCGCCAGTCAGGTATAGATCTCTCAGGCTCTATCTGCCACTTGTACTGTTTTAGACACAAAATTCATTCACTAAGTCGAGACGTAAATATTGCCTGAATATAAATTATTATTATTGAATGGCAATCAATAACAATCACATAGGTATTATGGGAATTTCTAAGCGCGATTGATAGATCACACACAGTGTATTGTGTATGGAAGTGTTTTAGTTTGTCCTTCCTTCATGTCAAAGCTAAACAAATGATCGGTTTAACAAAAACAAAAAAACACAAGTTATCCGTGGGACGTAGGCTGTTTCGTATTACAATCCCTAACAGTTTGTTAGTGTCAGAATTCCTACCCTCTTCAAAACCATTTCTATATATCGACGGTCCCTACGTACAATCCCGTATGTGGTAGATACGTGATTTTCACTTTTTGTTTGCATAACCTTCAGAACACTCAACTCTATGGCGTCAGTTAAAAAAAATAAAGTTGACTATCCAAATTGAAACTTATATCCACACACACAATATTCCGTAACTGCACAATTAAGATCAATTACCGAAGTAAAGTAACGGTAGTGGGACTAAAGGGATTTTACGATGAAACGTCCACGGTACCCCGCTCCTCCCGCCACGCAACTACCACTTACGTTGCACTTGCGCGCGCGGCGCCGGAGACGCCGAACACGTTGTATTTTGCTACGAATTTTCTTTTTAAACGAGTCAAAAAACCACTAGGTGTGTAAAATTTCAACTATTCTTCCAGATACTGTATTTACTCGAAAAATGTATTAATTGTCAAATGTATTTCACGCAGGAAATTATTAGTATTTATATTTTTGCTTGAATTAAATACACTCAATACTATCCCAACGTAATTATCGGTATATGGTAGTTACGTTGTTTTACACGGGAAACGTTAACATATCATTGTTAGTAACTGTTACATAAGTATTTTTACATGGGTAAACTTAACAAACCATTATTCCTAAGTGGTACTTAAGTAACTTTACGTCGAAAAATTAATGTAACCTTCTATCAGTAACTGCCAATGACGGTGTTTTACTTCGGAAAGCAGTGTTTTACGTTACCTAATGTACGTAAGAACTGAAGTTACTATGGAAGCATTACAGTCATCAGAGTCAAAATCGAATGCCCCGCCGCTCGATAAAATACCTAAGGTAACTTCACTTCCAGCTTCACTTTCGATTACCACGACAGAGGAAAAAGTCGACAATATCATAACATACACAGAATTAACAAACATTATACAGCCACATAGGTCATCCCTTTCGCCATCTACAATTACTCAAGAGGTGGTTGATGGAACTTGAAGCATTCGTGATCTAAACAAGGAATATACTCATAATACGATTGAAGTTGCAGCTCAGATTAACGCAATAAGTATTCATGGATCTGATACAGAACATGAAAAACAGACTCCTGTTACAACTGCCCTTATTTCTAATGGCGCTTTTTCTCCAATCCGGATACTGTAGAAACATTAGAATCAGATACTATAGTCAAACCACAATCTGTATCCACTCAATCACTACACAATATATCAATGTCCGAATTATTGTCGCTTCCGATTATCGTGGCAGGAGAAAATAATAACATGGTTGTCGAAGACAGTAATTATGCAGAATTAACCACCAGTAAAGCAACATCTCCAACATATCTGACACTATCTCCATCCACAAGTATTCGAGACGTCGTGCTTAGATCTTCACATGATCCAGAGAATAACACTGTAGAAGAGATGGACTCACTCCCAATTATCGAAGAAAAATCTTTGGATACCAGTACCCCTTTAGCATCTCCTTCTATATCGACAATAATGCACAATATCGAAGCAGAAAATTTAAGTTTCTCTAACGTTAACACCCCCACTTCATCTTTGTGTGTAAACTCGTCTGTCGATGATGAAACCTATGCACCATCTCAATGTGGTAGTGATACCACAGATACAATAGAAGCGAGTAACACAGAAAATAGACAAACAAAAAGAAAGAGGAAAGTTAAGAAGAAAACTGATTTGGGAAGAATACGAAAAGTTAAGAAGAATGAATGGATAGATAGTCTGAGAAAGCGATTAAAAAATCATGGCATGAATTACATCAGTCGAGGAGGAAAATAAAGATCTGCAAAGTCTTTATTACCTGCTTGTAACGATAAGTGTCGATTAAAGTGCAAAGAGAAAATAGAAGAGAACGTTAGAAAACTCGTTTTCGAAAGATTTTGGTCTCTTGGTGATCGTGAGCGACAATGGGAGTTATTGTTTCGATATCATCTGCCAAAAACTCTAGGCCTTGTTGTGTGCAAATCTCACGGTTTCTTTAACTCTCTTGTATCTGGTGACGTAATCACTTCAGGCTCTGATGAAGAGGGTTAGCTTCTAAATCTAAGAGTTCCTATGCTTAGGGTGCTAATTTTGTTATTATAAGTTTCATAAGATTGTTTTTACAGCAATGTTGGTGATTTTTAAGACTGCCTTCTTTAAAAATTCTAATTGATTAGTGATTAGAGGCTTATTACTTTTTTATATTATATTTTGTGTTGATGCTCAAGGTTTTAGAATTAATATTTTTGTTTCTCACTAATGATTAAGATGTGAAGAGAAGAGAAGAAGTTTAATTAAATGCTTTACACGTTTCTTTTGTTGATAAACATTTTTTTACTGATGTTCTAATAATTATTGATAAGCACAAAGTATCTTTGTTGAAGTAGTTACCTAACTTTTGATATTATTATTTTTTATCTTGTTATTGTTTAGCAGGTTCATCAAAGTATTACCTATCAGTGATATTAATCTAAGCATACGAGTAATTATTTTATTATATTATTTTGTACGAATAGTTTTCAATGAGAATACTATTGACGTTGTTGCATATTCATATTTTTATAAAATAAGTTTATAACAATTTATGCGCACTGGCGATGAGTTGCATTATTTTAATTAATGGTTGTGAATGCATATTATTATAATTATTATAACAATTTACTTTAAAAGTACATACATGACTGCAAATATTTGATTTAATCCATAGTTTACTCAAATTAAAGGTAACTTTTATAATTAATGTAAAAAGTTTATTGGTTTGATATAAAACTTTTGTAACATCTTTTAATTATTTGTCCAAATAAAAAATGGATACAGAAAATATTAAAATTTTAATGATTTTCATTGACGTTCCTGCTTTAATACCCACATCTGTAGAACCTCGAATATTCTGCATACTGTTTCCCATGTACAATCTTTTATATGGCAGTTAAGAATTTAAACAAACGTAACACCTCGACGTAATAAGCAATAAGTACCATTTACGTTGTTTGTAGTTGGAGACTTTTCGTCGTAGAAGTAAGCAAGTGACAAATAACATACTTAACATGATCTTTTTAAGGATTTTCTTCGTATTTCGTATAATATACCGCATATAAATTTATTATGCCAAATTTCATCATTATGTGAAAAACCAAACATGAAATACACACGTTTGAAACTTCATAGCGTTCTCTCATAAAATTTGACTTATTCAGTTAAGTTACTTTACGTAGGGACCGTCGATATAGTGTAACTTGCTAACCGCCGTACTCAGAGAGATTTTAAAGTCAGTTAAGTAGATTTTCCATACACACGTTTTAACAAGCATTGGTGACACACAACTCTAGTTACAATTACACTAACACTAATCTAAAAATGTATAATAACATATATATTTTCCACTCGCGTACTATCAACCGCTAATATTGATATAGGTCACGGTATAAGAATACCACCAATAGCTTAACCGAAGTGGGAAAACAATTCTATAATTAGAGTTGTCATGGTAATAACAGTTCTATAATAATTATTAGGAGCTAGGTATCCAATCCAATAATACTTGTTGATGTTGTGTAAAAAAACGCATTCAACCTTTGCTTAGTATGTATGTACGTTAAGTTAATGGGAAGTAACTAAAAATATATTATTCATAATAAATTTTATACATTTTTTTCGACGTAATGTAGTAATCACAGCAGAGCTAAGCCGCGGACAGACGGAGAGACGGACACGGCGAAACTGTAAGGGTTCTTTGTTGACTATGGAACTCTAAAAATGAAATGCGACATTTCTGCTAGTCCGTGAATGGTCAAAACTCACTGTGTGCAAAACTCACCTTGGAAACTGTTGATTTTAAAACCACTCCCATAACCGAAGCACGTTAAATTGCGACCGAAGCCGCGGCAAGAATGAGTCGTAAACTTTGCCCTACGATAAGCTGACATATTGTTAAACATGCCCTAACCGCCGCTGAATGGAGGTGTAACGTTCGTGTAACATGATACTTCGCTGAAATGCGCTAGTTAATAAGGAAAGTATACGCGAATTCGATTTTATGATTTGTGCGAGGTTTAATGTTACGCTGGGTTCGTATTGAAACGTATTTACACTCGTACCTAAAGGTACCAACACATAAGTTTATTGTAACGAGGACTTCTAATAACTGTTTAGGCCAAATAAATACGCCGATACTTATGTAATGTAGGTAGGTACTGTATTTCCGTAATTGTTACAATTTTGCACTCTTCATACACCTACGCATTTTTTCAGCTCGCCGCTCTGCGTCCTCTAGCACCATGGTGTGGATTAATTCTTAAATTCAGATTAATAAAACAAAAAGTATACAGTAGGATCTGTAAGGCGTGATAAGACTGATAAGGTAGGGGTGATCTTTATTGGAACAAAGGATTTTATGCGACCTTACTGTACCACTTGATTTTAACAGCCTGCCAAAAACGAAAAAAGAGAAGGTGATGAATTAATCTTCCGAAATATGAAACAGAAATGCAAGTACTAATTTTTGATTCTATTTATAAAACGCATTCCACATAGGTCGTTTGCGTACATTTAGATCGTAAGTCAAACCATTGTTTGAACAAGTGCTGATGGAAATGGGTCAGCTTTGAAAGCTAGTGGAGGGCTTATTCCGGCTCCCGCGATATGGCGCGGGCCCACTCGATGTGTTTGCACCAGGATTACCTCCGCTTTACTTTATTATTACTTCTGTTGGAGAAATATAACCTTGCACCTTGATGACCGAGCTTAGCTTGATTTTTCTTTCGTACGTTTTCTAAAAATTAAACCTAGCTACCTATATAGATCGATTTATCGCCCCCGAAACCCCCTGCATACAAAATTTCATGAAAATCGTTGGAGCTGTTTCCGAGATTCAGATTAAATATAAGTATATTTATAAATATATATAAGACTTGCTCGTTTAAAGGTATTAGATAGATTATGGCTCTATGAGTCCAGATTACAAGTGAAATGAATTGGTTTTGTTTCCATGCTAAACAATGTTTTTTGTGTAATCAAAATAATTGTTGACAAACATTGCCAACTACTGTCGGTCCCCTGCATAAAAATACTTAATGTTAACTGCAAGCACATTGCACAAGTATAGCTCCTGCAACTGGTGTAAGGTGTAGGTAATCATGAGCATGTCGGGTCGGGCCATGCCTGATGTAGAATTCCTTAGCCGTTAGTACAAACACAAAAAATTATCTCAAAACACAACTAGTATATGATTGACGATTTTTGGTCGGTATAAACCCTTTTGTCGCCTGTATCTCAGAAACCAATCAAGTCTATCTAGTCGTGATAGTTTTACTTTTAAATTCGTTATTATGTTCTTTTATTTAAGATATCTTTCAGATTTGTATTACTTGTAGTTTTGGCTTCGTTTCGCTATCGTTGCTATAAGAAGATTTAAAACATCATTATTGTATTTGACGTTTTTGCTGGCGTCATGCAAAATGTATACTACTCGTATGCCAAATTGCAGCTTTGTAGGACCAAGCCAAGAGTCTCTGAGTTGAACCGCGGACAGACGGGCAGACCGACACTAACTATAAGGGTTCCTCGTTGACTAAGGAACTCTAAAATGGGTTTTAAGTATATTACATGTTCACGGTCCTTAGCAATTGTAAGACTTAAATTAGACTAAGGTGTTATTAGGGACTGACTGGCGACGTCGTGTCGGGTGCTGTATTGTTCCGCCGCCACCTAGAGTGGGCAGCGGACCAGCCCAGCTAGGCGCCCAAGAACACGCTGTATACAATGACTACTTACTACATACAAAAATGACGTCATGTTAATGGGTACCTGATGAGTTAGCGTATATAAAATTATTTACAGGAAAACGTATTCGAAACATTTTTTCATCTGAAACGCCACGTGATTATGCGGCAAATTAAAAAAAATGTTATCTCACATTCTTTTATGTATGTTATTGTTTAAAATGTGGCATCATTTCGATTTATCATCTGGTAATTAGTTTTTTATACGATGTTTTTAGTTTTTTCCATAGCCACAGCCCTTTTAGTGGTTAATAAGGCACTTGAACACCGGCCTCCCAGTGTGCCTTTTCATCGCCTCAAAAGAATCCAGCAAAAAAAGAACAGTAGAAATAGTTTGAACCGTTTTTTGCGAAACTCTCGTAATAGATCGTCAGCCAACATGGCAGAACTGACTAACAAGTGAATTGCATGTTCGTCTCAGACGCTGATTTATTACGGGTCTAATGGTACGGGTCTAATATTTTTAGGTATAACTTTGGACTCAAAACTGCAATGAAATGCGCATATATATATTCAATTCTACGAAGGAACGAACTTCAATTATGCTTACGTGTACTTTTCCTAGGTATTCTTGCTGTTGTATTAATATTTTTTTATATATGTATACAGCTGAAAATATTCACTTTTTGTTTGTAAATATTTATAGGTTTATACTGGACCATAGTTAAAACGATGGGTTTCCATTGATAATTTAGGAATATTATGAATTTAGAATTAGTAAATTAAAAAGCTAAGATCACCAGGGTATATAAACGGTGGCTCTGACCAGAATGAGGAGTCTTCTCTCAATCTCCGAAGTGGAAACTTTAAAATGACTTTGTACAAGGTAAAATCGGACCCCCTGCCTCAAGAGCCCTAAGTTTCGTAGGGCCCCACCTCGGGCCCACCTACCACCGTGTTCCACTCAGGGCACTACCTCCAATCCTACGCCGTGCAACGCCAGCCGGGCCCCTGGTCTGACGACTGCGGGACGCGAGCCAAGGGGAGTCCCGGAGGAATTACCTTCGTTCTCACCGTGAACTTTAATTTCACCCTGGTGATTTGAGGGAATCTTTTTTTCTCTTTTAATTCTGTGTGAAGAAGACCGTGTGCTAATCAAATACCCTGACCCTGATCTATTTCTTTCCTTTTCTCTCCTAATTATCTCACTTTCACTCAAGGTCTGGTACCTGGTCTCTAGAGCAATCGGGAGACCACGTAACACGACAATAGATAGGACTAAATGTCATAATGCCTTATCTTTTATTGGACCTAAATATATCTCAAATTAACTTAGTCCCATAACGCCCATAATTTCATATTGTCTCATTGTAACACCCGAAATTTCACAAATTTGTACCTAATGGTAATGACCTAATGACTTTGACCCCAAAAAAACTGTTTCCCAAAATCTCTGAATAGGTACTGATAAGGTGGATTCTTGTTATGGTAACTACCTGGTTACTGTAACTGACTTAAATAACTCCCTCTAGGCTCACTGTTTTGAACAACGTCAGGCCCAGGCGTGAACGCGTGATATTGTATTTCTAAGTACAGAAGAACAATATCACGCCTGTCGTTGTTCCAAACAGTGATCCTAGACTCTAGAGGGAGTTATTTAAGTTAGTTGCTATAACCAGCTGCAATTACAAGACTCTAACCTTGCGGCTGAATCTTAGAATGACGACAATACAACATGAAAAGCAAAATGTAAAGTTGATAAATAATAAATAAATAACCCTCAACCGAATAGATAAAAAAGGTCATTGCCAATAGTTGTTTGAATTTTTATTCAATAACTTCATGTGTTTTTTGACATAAATAAGTAAGAAGGTGCTTCACGTGTGACTTTAACTAGCATGTAGCATAAGAATAGGGAGGTTTCCAGTATCTTAAGACGCTTCGCTAAAGCATTATTTAATGGATGATATCTGTTTTCGCAACTGGCTAGATTAGAATCGAGTGTGGTTCTTAAAGAGTTTAATCTGCTAATTATTTGTATGGTCAAAGGTTAACCAGCTGTTCGCTCCCGCAGTGGAACAGCGTGCTACACAGGGTCGTCCTCCTCGATACTTCGCCGACACTTCTCGGCCGCGGCCGTGCTGCCCGCTGCTCATTCATTCCGTCACTCGCGCGCTCGCCTCGCCGGTTGACGGGCGGCACCGAACCCGACCTCGCGAACGAACTCGTACCGATGCTGTAAATCGATGTAATTGACAGTTACGATTACTTTTACGCGCTTTAAACAATATTTCTGGTGTTAACTTACAACCTGTACCAACCGTGATGAGTTTATGAATTAAGCAAGCGTGAAGTTTTTCGTTGGTGGTGTAATGTTTCAAAAGTTTGTTTGTGCCGGACACAAGTAAATAAAGGTTTGTTTTCAGTTAATGCAATAACTAGTTTAAGTTAATTTTTAAGTTCTTGTAATTAATAAAATTTCATGCAAAACGCAAGTAGATAGGTGCTTACGTCGGTAGGTATCTTGAAGAGCGCAGTAGCGAGCACCGTATAAAATCAATTATAGTTCCGTTAATTTGTTGAATCTTGATTTTTGTGGGTCATGAAAGTGATGAATGATTTGATGCTTAAGCGGAGGCGGCTACAATTATTACTCGTACCTACCACATTCACGCTGGCATTTTCCTTGTACCTACCTACCTATCTCTACAAAAAACCTCATTACTAAAGGGGGTACCTACATGAAAAAAAGGACCTATGTACCTAACTAGGTATAATCTATCTTCAAAAATAAAAGTTAGTCTCATTTAATTTTGTGCTGCTACCTATTCTAATAGGAATTTAAGGAAGTTACCGTCCATGAGGCGTGCGTTTTTTCATACTGTGGTTTTTTCCACCTTCCAATAAATAAATAAAATAGCCTTTATTATTCTAATATTGTGGAAAATAAAACCAGTAGGTACCTATAGAGCGTGTCAATATTAATTTACCTACCCACCGTGGCCACTTCCCCGAACTAGGACTGCTCTATTATTTTATTAAGGTTAATTAAAAGCGTCCAGTTTTATCCCGATTGCAGTGCATCCAAAAGACCTGTCTATCTGCAAAATAGTTAAGCGCGTTGCAGTAGCTTAATTTTGAAAAGGTAACCATGTAGATAGGCATTTTAGAGGTTTAAAGAAAGCTATGGGTTTAAAAAAGTAAAATAGGTAAAGTGCTAACCAAAAGTAACATCATTTAAGGTAGGGTGGGGCAAGAACATCAACGGGGTACCGTGCGACTAACAATATACCTATGAGGGTTCGGTACCAAAATGGTAAAAAGGAACCCTTATGGTGTGTGTGACTTCGTTGTCCGTCCGTCTGTCTGTATGTCAAGCAGGTTTTCTCAGCAACTACAAATGCTTAAAAAAACAAAAATCTTGAAATTTGGCATAATTGTACAACTTGCTTGCCCGCATCGGTTTTATAATATGAAAATATGAAATTAATTTTAATAATAATTAAAATGGAGTCTAGAATAGCGGGTATGGAAGGGCTCAATCTGCACATTTTAAAACGTTTTTTTTATTTTGTGTGATGTAGGTACCTACCGTAAAACGGGGCTATTTGGGAATCACGAGACGAGGCTATTTGGAACTAAGTAATTATAATCTTTTAGTTGATATATTTTTTGTCATGGCAATAATAGAACTAAAAACTTAGCCTGACCACAAATTTTACAGTTCTAT
The DNA here is from genome assembly GCA_927399475.2 of Acleris emargana. Lineage (NCBI taxonomy): Eukaryota > Metazoa > Arthropoda > Insecta > Lepidoptera > Tortricidae > Acleris > Acleris emargana. Next base: position 78,788,021 of record OV656835.1, on the reverse strand, counting down.
CATAGCAATGACAAAAAATATACCAACTAAAAGCTTATGATTACTTAGTTCCAAATAGCCCCGTGATTCCCAAATAGCCCCGTTTTACGGTACCTACTTTTTGATTTATAGCCAAAAATGTACAAAAAAGGTCCCCCGCCCCCTTCTCTCCGAAGTTTATCAATCAAACAATCTGAAAAAACGTAATGTAGGTAAGTATAGATAATTACTTATATTTTATGGGAAAAATAACATGAAGTGTTCATTAAGTAGTATATTATTCACAGTTTTTGAGAAATAATACTAAACTTTGAAAATCTGTGTAAAATTTAGGCTAGTCAAAATCGGCCTTATTGTATAGAAAATAAAGTTCATAACAAAATGAGTATTTTCTTTTGTGGTTACCAAGGATGTTATCTTAAATATGGAACGCTCGGCGCGCGAGTTCGACTCGCACATGGTCGGTTTTTTTTTAGGATATAGGTACCTACCCATTGTTGGTTGGTCGCGCTTGCCCCGTACACGCACTTACCCCACCCTATAGCACAAACTTTACTACTTAAGTAGGATCCTAATTTGTGATAAGTAATCCTTAGAAAGCAGGGAACACTGTTCATCTCGACATCTCTAGCTCTACTGGTTATAGGTACGTCTACCTACCTACCAAGTGCTCTAAGGTTTCCTTGACATTGTGCATTGTGGACGGATATAGCTTCTGCCGCGCCGCCGCTACTAGGCAGGGAAGTGATGCAGGGGATAGTGGATTCAACCCCTCTTTTTAGGGTTCCGTAGTCAAACTAGTAGTTTATAGTTTCGCCATGACCGTCCATCCGCAGCCTAGCTCAGACTCTTATTACTAGAAAGCTGTAATTTGGCAAAAATATACATTTATAGTAACTAACGCCAAAAAAGTGGTAAAACAAAATCATGTTTTTTTCATTTCATTGTAGGTACATCTCCTACCCGTAACGTGGGGATGTATTTTTTTTCTCGTCCACCCCACGTCGTGTCGTTGTATAGGTCTTTCAAAAATATTGCGGGTTTTTCTATACCATTTTTCGATTAAGGTACCTATCTGTTTATGAAATATTACGCTTTACTTTATTTATTTGCCCGTGTGGTTGCCGGGTTAGAATAATGCCACTCCATGTCTTCCCGTGGATGTCGTAAGAGGCGATTAAGGGAATAAAGGCTTGTAGTACTGTTAGGCGATAGGCTTGCAACCTGTCACTAATACCTACGCTGGTAAACATCTTATAGCCTATTTGTGCAAAATGTGGTTACAGAATTATCAATAAGTTTTTAGAGTTGTAGGTAATTCTGTAGCTCTGCCTACCCCTCCCCGGGAACGAAGGCGTGAGTTTATGTATGTATGTACAGCGCAAATTTTTGTTAGAGTTAAGTGTCCCCCGCCCCTACAGCTAAAACTACAAATAAGTACTAAAATTCGGAAATATATTAAATTAAAGCACATAATATAATGAATTTAATAGGAAAACTATCACTTCTAAGTAGACTTCAGTGGTTCTTGGGTTACAATCGGTTTAAATGTTTAAGCCTACCGAAAACTTATTTGCGGTGTTGGTAAACTGACGCGACCTGTGTCGATGTATGGGGATAACAGTTTTCCAACGGCAAAGTTAAGTTTGTCGCGGGGTCTTATTTGTTAGTACAAGCTCTTGCCCGGTTTTTAATTGTTAAAAGTTGGAAGAGATTTTCTAGGTACACCTTCCATATCTGACCGGTTTGATTCCTGACCTACAAGTTTTTCTTCTTCTTTATTAATGGCGTCGCGGTTCACCGCTGTTCCGCAGTTTTATCGCCAATGTCATGTAAGTGACAGTACTTAGGTATAACCAGTTAAGAAAATAAATAAAAAGTAAATACCAGCCATCAATCGGCCATCTTTCCTCTTTGACGGTTTCCGAATCCCTTAATTAAGACATATATTTTTTCAGACATCCATGAATTGATTACTTAAGTATTTGTTGAAAACATGTTCTTACTTTCCAAGGTATGTAAACACTTTAGTGTCAAAACGTAAAATGAATATAGGTACCAACAACATTTAAAAAAGGCGAAAAGTAGGACTTTAAGGTATTTCCAAGGTTTTTAAGGTATTTTATTAATAAAATATTATAATAATATCTATATATATAATATTAATACGCTCTAACCCATTACTTATAAACGTGGAATAAGCTTGGAAGATTTTATGCCATGCTTGGTCACTTTCTGTCAGTTGCAAATGTCACAATTACAGATAAGGATAAACCATGGCACAAACTATTCCAAGCTTATTCCACGTTTATGAGTAAGGGGGTAAGTTCTTAAAAAATCTTGAATCCTGACTTAACGGTTTGTACTCGTAGTGTTCAGAATAAATGGACCTGTTAGCTTTTTTCTGCTAGTGCCTCTAGAGTAACCCGTCGGTTTAGCAGTGCCCTGGGTTATTGTTCGCATCTACGACTTTTTTGTACCTTTTATCTAATTTCACTAGTAAAACAAAGAAATTGCTTTAACGTTTAAAATATGTATAAGTACATTCCGTTCTCCAAACAAACGCCCTAAAACTCACGCACGAGATGTTAAGCTTCGTTGGCTCGAATTACTTCAATAAAATATTTCAGGAATTAATTATTTTCTTGTAACTGTATTTTGCTAAGCATAAGTGATAAATCACTATGACATAGTGCAGCTGTAAAAATGATAGATGTAGTAATCGCTTTACGTTGTGTCTCGCCCCTCCATCGGCTGCGCGGGCGCCGGTGCGCTCGCCTTGAACTGTCGCGATGAGTGGAGTGGCGGATTTAATGTCAGGGAGCTTTGTTGTGCGCCATCATCTGAACACAAGACGAAATCCGTCCCAACTGCTTTAGATTTTTTTCTTAAAAGTAAAGGTTAGCACTATTTTTTCACTATAATTTCATACAAAATAAAATCACAAGCACATTATAGGTACACATTATTACACATTATCAATACAAATACTTACTTAAAATAATCCATTCATAGACATACTTATACAGAGAAATACATAGTTAAATGATTTGGTTGGACCCGCGACCACTTACATCGTGGGGAGGCAGGGTCGCTCACTACCAACGAGGCTAATGTGTCTCTAAATATGCATAGGTAGGTATATATATCTATCTAGACCTTATTTTTAGTGGGATACTCATAGGGACGTGTAGATATTTTGACGTCTTGGGAACGTATCTAAACGTATATATTTATGAGTTTGACTGTACCTGACTACTTATACAACAAAATCAAACATTACTTTAGGGAATAGCTACAACGATTTGATTGCAATTTTTCGGGGATAAATTTTAATGCTAAAGAATTATTTTGGCATTTATTTAATACCTACGTATTTCGTTAAAATATATAAAACATGAATATTATTCTAAAGGCCTCTATTCCGCTTTGTTCGCGGATCGTGCCGTGCTTCTGTATTGTAAACATATTAGCGACGTATGGTAGCGCTGTTTGACCTGGCCCGCGCCTCTATTCTAGGCGGTAAAATCCAAATCGCATTTGACTTGTTAGGTATTGTTTTTAACTCGGCCGTCATTACTGCCAAGTAAATTAGACCCATCATTTTGTCGAAATTCACTTCACCGATCGTATGAATTCTTCGAATTTCATTTCATCGAAGGCTATTTTCTGCTGTAACCATGATGTGATCTAAAACATCAATTGCGTAGGTTCGGTTAGGTTAGACTTGTGACTACCAAAAGAAGTTAACAATTGTGGCGAGAAATGCCTTTCGATGAAATGAAAATTGTGCGTAATGAAATGATACGTTCGTTGAGAGGTGCCCCGATAAAATAATTGGCACCCGAATAAGAGTTGTCTTATGTGGACGATGCGATAACAGGTCAAAACGATTTGGATCTTACCGTGTTGAATAGAGGCCCTGACAGGAAAAGCATCATCTTAATATCAACAATATGATAATGATATTGAAGCAATATGGGCAAAAATAGGTTGAAGTACACGTACCCCACGCGCACACTTTCAAAAGTGGTTATTATTCTGTACTTCTGTATAAACCACTTATTTAACCATGTGTCCTTAAAAGCTTATTTTGCATTAATTTTACAGAAAGTTTAAGGGTAGAAACAAGGGAGACACTGGCAAGTGTTCAGTAAATACGGCATTTTGCGTATTTGATACCACTTTCACCTCGTTTATATTCTAATTTAGCAAGCAATTGAAGTTTTTGCCAGATCAAAAGTGTAGTAACTCAAAATACGACTGTATTTTAAATTTTACGACGTCTATGAGCTTGAAACAAAACTAATAATGATTTTCAGTTGATGCTGTTTTGATCTAGCAGTGCGATATCCAAGGTAGATACAATTAATTGAACATTACTTATCACTTTTTATCAGCCCGACACTACCTACACCTCACACGTCCCAATCAAGTTTCAAACTGATCGTTCACTATAGTCAGAAATGTTTCACTCTCAATCTCAAAAATACTTATACTAATTTTCTTAAAACAAGAGAAGCGCGGCGACCGGTGATTAAACTGTAGGTATTATAAATAATCGCCGAAACCAGCCGGCAAGTGGGACTCGTGTAGTCGTGTCGTGGCGACCGTTGTACGTTTTTTTGTTAGCGGTTCGACTAGAGCGGCGGGTCACCGTTGTAGAACTGCCACTCGACCATTCGTTACGTGAACTCGCACGCTTTAGGTACCTACATCTTTTGATCGCCCTCCTCAAATCTCGTCGCAAACCTCGCCGTCCCTACATGTCAAAGCGCGGCGACCAAACTGACCGAGATTACCGCATCAAATACAGTTATAACAACCTTCCGAGTTATAGGTACTTATTAGATTGTTTAATTTTTCAAACTTTGTAATATTTTTTAATGAATTCAATCGCATTCTTACTCCTATTTATCTAAAAGACCAGTCATCAAAATTAAAATTAAATTACCTAGTTGGTATTTAGGGGTTGCCCACTTTGACCACTTTTTGAATCAATTTTCAAGATTGACAATTCTCAGAAGCCGCAGCGACCGCAACAGGCAGGAAAAATGGTGATAACACTGATAATGGTCGATAGAGTCTAGAAATAGGTTGACTGGAAAATTAGTTATGGTTTGTTGTTTTCGGAAAAATAATAAACTTTGGAAATCCGCTATAGCATAAGTGGTCAATTTGTGCAACCTCTAAATGTTGTCCTTTCAACTTGACACAAGAAATTTTAATTTTTTACATTACATAGAGTTAGGGCGAAAACGAGGTCAGCAAAAAATTACATTTAATTTTTTCCATACAAATATGAAACACCCTAGTACGTAGGTAAATATGTATAAATAACAGTGTTTAACCACAGTTCAAGCTCAGATTATTCCTTATTATAGTTGTTTTCAGCCTAATTGGAAGTAAGTATTCTAGCCGCAAAACCAGAGTATGAGTCAGACCCTAAAGTTGATCTGTTACTCAACGGATTGTTCAGAACGAACTCATTGTTAACAGCGTTTTTGTTATATACAATTATTATTAGAGGCCGGCAATCAATGGTTCCAAGAAGAGTTTAAACAAAGTACGCACGTAGGCACGCAATTATCTCAAGGCACATTCGAGGAAGACGCACAGGTCCCAAGCGGCGACTAAAATTAGACTTAAATATAAATCGGTGCTTTCTACTTCATTTAGTTTTTAGCTAAGTAATAATTAAGACAAGGAAGGAAGTACATTCTCTACTCTAATTAATTTGTCGGATAAATGAAGTATCCTTAAGGTCAAGCCAGTAAGTGATCATGCTTCCTTTAATTTTCCTAAACTGGTGGTGAGATCACAATGAGTGGTGTCACGTCGCAAGCACAATGGTCACGTCCGCAAGAAATCGTATTCCGCCTACACTATTCGCAATAGCAGAATATAGGCCACACGGTTCACCTCTTTAATAAAAAAATATCTACTGACTATAGATACCAACCTACAAATATCTATTATTTATCGTTCAATGCAATTTTCTCGTTGACTGTTATTGACCAAATGTGTCAATAGTCTTGTAGTTGTTAACTTCTTAAATGTATCCTATAAATAGCGTTTTATTATGGTTAGTACTTCAAATTTAGTCACGACTCACGCGCCAATGCAAGACGTGCGGGTTGGTTGGTCTGTCTCGGTGTTTAAGAAGGTTTGGCACGGGCTAGTAGCTTGCTTCGAGCCGTCGCAGATGCCGACACTGCGGGATGTGGCTCAACCTAGCACGGCATAAGCAATCACAAGGTATCATTATGATACCACACCCACACTACATCCTACACCGCAGTCAAAACTGAACAAACGTGCACCGCATACAGAGTTAGAGCTTAACATGTGTTTGGTGTTAGTGAATTAGTTTGCATGAAAACGCGTCGGGCGGGCATGTGCTTGCCCTGAACTTGTCCATTTGAAGGTCAATCTTATGAACCGTCTCAATAGTTATCGACACCTACTTGCGTCACTCCTCGCCGAGGATGTAGCGAAGCGTTACATATTCATCAGATGCCATTATGATTAACATTTTAGTCGAGGCGCAACACGTTCATTTAATATAAATATGTACTTACATATCAATAAACTTGAACTTTTGATACCTAAATATTTGCAAACTGCCTATATTAAGGATCAAAACTTGATAAACATGATTTAATGTTGTATTTATAAATTGAGAATAAGGCAACAAAGGCATGGGGTGCTTCTAAAAAACTTCCTTTGGACAAGTCATACAAGGCATTTTACAAGCTTTTATTTAAGTTGCAATGTATGTATGTCTATAGTATGTAAGTATGTATGTACGGGTCAAATATGGCAAGTTAAATTTGACCCACTTCCCGGTTACCGATGAAGCTGAAAATATGCATACATGTGTAAATTGGATGACAATACTATACTATTATGACATGGAGCTGATCTGATGATGGAGTCAAAAGGTGGCGACAGAATCTCCGCTATACTTAACGTACACCCACCGTGTTGGGACCCACTTGTTTGGGCTTAATAAGCAGATAAAGACTCCGAAAAAACAAAAGTACAGTCGGCAGCAAAAGCTTGTCCCAAAAGTTAAATTAATTTAATATCATGATTCTATTGTACGGACAATCAGTAGGACAGGTATACCTGAGAGCCTAAATGGGCGCATCATTCTGTTAGAGCTACTTGTGACGACCCAGTTACAATTTAGTTGGCTCAGTCCACTCAGTCTAGCTCATAAGAGCGTCTCTGTGAGTATTTAGGGCGTCGTGGACTCTTGGACCGCGGGCTACTTGTGAGCATTCCTTGACTACACAGTGAGTGCTCTGATATAAAGGACTTATTGTATTAACCTGGATATACTGTTGTGAGCATAAGACTAATGCCCAGGCAATGCGGCCGTTGTCTAATTTATAGACTTGCCTAGTAATAATAAGGTAACATGTTATTAGATATGCGCCAAAAGTTCAAGACCATGAACAATAACATTTGCACATTGAAGGTAGTTAAATACATACATATATACATACCTTTACGCCTGTAATCCCAGAGTGGGGTAGGCAGAGCTACAGAATCACCAACAACTCTAAAAACTTGTTGATAACTCTGTAACCACAATTTGCACAATTAGGCTAAGATGTTTAACAGTGTATATTAGTGACAGGTTGCAAGCCCATCGCCTAACAGTACTACAAGCCTGTATTCCCTTAGTCGCCTCTTACGACTGCCACGGGAAGACATGGAGTGGCATAATTCTAAGCCGGCAACCACACGGCATAAAGTACGGCATAAGTTAAATAACATAAATAAATATATCTGGGGTACCCCATACAAGTAACAGAAGGTGATGTTTGTATTTTTAGCAAACATCGACGTGCCGTGCGGCACGTATTATTTCGACATAGGATAAAAAGTATTGAAAAAAATTATTACGAAGGTAACGCTTTATAAATACTTTCAACGTAAAATATTTTTAACTTGATCGTTATTGTTTTTGAGTTATTGCCGGGACTTAAGGGCCAAGAAGATACGCTGTTTTTAGTTACGGCTACTAGGTACCCTATCTATACAGAGTATGGCCCGACCGACATACTCTTGGCCGCTATCTCATTATTACTTAGAGGAACGTACTACAAAACCGCGCTGCGCGTCTTTTGTTCAGATGTCACAGTAAGTACCTACAAGCTGCAGGCGGGGCACTCGTATTTGATATCATAATCGTGAGAATTTTTGCCACCGGAGAGATTTAAGGGAACGTTTTTTTTTATTTAAGTAGTTAATATAGGTACTTACCTCTTAGTACCGGATCAGATTAACAAATCAACCCAGTAAGCAACTTATCTTACTAACGCAATAGGTATCCTTATAAATTTAGCTATAATAAAATTTCGCGTCTCATGAATATGAATCCACATTTTTAATACTTGTATGTAAGTAAGTAAGAAGTACATACGTTAATAAGTTTCAACACTGCCGCAACTCAGCCTTAATCTCATTTCTTTTGTGGCATTGTTCGACCGTTATTGCATTAGCCCTTAGCGAGTCGCAACACGGCATTAGAACGCAATCAGCTGGGTACGAACATGGAGCCTGGGCCGTGTAAAATGGCGACCGAGCCGTTTGGCCAGGTCTTTGTTTCGGCTTCCGGTCCCCGTCGCGGTTGCTCTATTACTCCTCTATGACATTGATGAAAGCTAAATCCGCTAAACACCTACTTGTTTGTTATTTTTAGCGATTTGTCGACGAGCTCTGTGATGTATCGGCTTTACTTGACTACAAGCTTGTCTCACTGTATAATGTACTAGGTACACTGCGCTGGTTAGTTCAAGCGCTCGGGTGAATAGCATCGCTACAAGCACATGTACCCAGTAATTAGTGGTACGAGTTACTTGTAAACAGAGTTCGTCGAAAAACTCTCCTTACCTAATTTTTTATAAAGAATAACATCACTTGAAACATCTAAGTTTATAAAATGAAAACATTTAGGTATGTAATTTTGGCATGTCCTGAAACATTAACTTTCATTTATTTTAAGGAATCCACGAGTCCCGACAAAGCTTTGTTCATATTTCTCACGCCGCCACTCCGCTCGGAACTTACAGTGTTGAAGTGTTTACACAAAAGAAAACAAACCAGATTTTTTGTGATTTGTTCCGGCCGGCTCGAATCCGCGCCCATCGGTCGAAATGTAAAGTGGGCTAATTTGTACCGACAGATTTATGACTCTGTACGTTCTTTAGTACATTGTAAGGGGAAAGCTGTTAATGGGCCGAGACCTACGGGTGGTTTAACAACCGATAATGGAGAATTTCATAACTTTTTCGAGTCGCTGCGTAATGAAACAGATAGTCTCGACTCGATGCCAAGGTTAACTGATGGTATTGGGATCTTAATAAGTGCTTACCTTTTATTTTTAGCGGAAGATAATTAATTTAATTCAAATAAAATTACTTATTTAATTACGTAAATACACACGACGAAATATTATACCTACCGTCGTTTCGGATTGCAAATACAAATTTAAATCACAAAGTTAATTTAGATTTCTGATAAATTCAAATTTTAGATAGTCTATTTAGCCGGGCTTTGTTATCACACTTATCACGTAGTTCTTTAACCGCTTTTTGCAACCAATTGAGTGAGTTCAGTGACTTCAAACTTGGTGGGTCTGTTTATTACAGCAAGCTTTGACTTGGAACATCAGATGAGCTCTTATTTTATAAACGGGTTGAGAAATCTTCTATTTTAAACCCTTTCAACGCCCAAATTCCACCGTAGAGGCCGGAATGTCTTTGTTTTTACGGTAATATTTTAACTATTTCAGATTACATCACAATATTATAGGCATGATTTATGTTACTTTGACTTGAGTCACCTTTTATTATTTAGACTAAAACCATAAAAAGTAAGATAACTTTTCTATAAAAAAAAAACAACGCACGAAAGGCCACCTGAGCAATAGCAGGTCATTGTGTGCGAGAGCCAACATACACAGAGGTATACATAGTCAAACAGTCCTCCATAACACCACTAAACATCCCCGTGCTAACACCTCACGCCTGCCTCGTCCGAGACAGAAATCGGTTAAATTTATTAATCTCAATAAAAATACCGCACAGTACAGAGCACCTACTAAGGTTCCACATTTTTGCCTGACCCGGTAATAGAATCGTCGAAACGCTTACGACACCCCTTAGACTGACAAGGACGTACAGTACAGTCTTTATCACTTGAGCTTTAGAGGATATTTTTAATTTTCATTAAGACTACCTATGCATTTGAATTAGCATTATGGGTCACGGGCTCACCAGCCACGCGGCTGCCGACTTCACTCATAGGCTGTCATACAAAATATTTTGGTAACCGTAATGTTACTCATAAGTAGTAGGTACTTAATCGGTTTTATTCCTTTCCGTTGACTGCCACTTCGCGCCTGGTCTCCGGCCGCAGCAGGACAAGGCCTCGACACACATCGCCCGGTGCGCCGTGACCTAAGCCCTAATAACGGGTCGCACTTGACTTTCAGCGCGTGTGTGTGCGGCTTAAGGGCCGCAGATTAAGATAACACTTATACAAATAACCGTGCGGGCCATGTTTTAAATTCAAAAGGAAACTTGCCTTATTAAATGATATATTGAACAATTACAATTTACATATCCTATAAAATATTAACAGAGAGGAAACTGGTAAGAGCCAGGGGATAAGACCACCCATATTGCCTTGTAAAGTGGAAAATGTACTTATCTGTATATAAAATATAGGATAGCGCAAAAAAAGGTACGGATAGAGATGAAGATGGACGATAAAATAAAATAATTTGATTGTATTAATACTGACAACTCACATAAAATTCAGTATCCCGGCATATAACAAAGTTCAAGAGCTCAGATTCAAAGAGTCGGTGCAAAAAGTGTTCTTTGAACGGCTCAATCTTAATTATACTGAAGAGCCCGAATAATGATTACATAATTAAATACAGTTTATTAAGTGTGTAATTAAAATATATGTTATTGCGGATACTGATTATATGAACGGCTTTCCTCAACCTTGATATGTCAAGGTTTAGAAGTTCCGTATACGTGACACAATCGGGATGCGGTGGATTTAACTGTGCATTCTCGTATTTACAAAAGGGAGGCGAAAGTTAGACCTTCCGAGCACTGCGCCTTCTGTAAAAACTGACGCAATATGGTGAGCTAAGTAAATTGTGTTTCTTTAAAACATCATTCAGTAAAATTGCACATTTCACAAATTTTTATGTGGCCATAGGTTAGTTTAGGTTATACTTTTGACTTATTATGCTCATGTCCCAAAGGTTCTGTACCTATAAAAAATCACGTTTGTTGTATTGGAGCCCCCCTGAAATATTTATTATATACTGTTTTTGTATTTGTGGTTATAGCGGCAACAGAAATACATCATCTGTGAAAATTTCAACTGTCTAGCTAACACGGACAAGCGAAGTCTTAGTTGTTGTTGTTGTTGTTTACCCTTTGGGTACGAAACCCTAAAAAAGGAATGATTGTATGTTTGTCCTCTATGTGTTCCTAAACCCGATTCAATTGTGATGAAAACTTGGTGGTATCATCTGTGTGTGTGTGTATTTATGAAAATGGTGCAGCTAGTAATATTATTAATGAAAGTAGATGTAACGAATTAAACGTAGAAGTACCAAAAATAATGATGTATACTTGATTGGTTCTTGAGCTCCTGACTACTCAAAAATTCAAAATCATCTAAGTAATGCTAATAAGCTAACAAGTTAATAACTTTATATCGAAATTTAACTCATATTAGTACTCACTTTGTGCTCTTTGGAGATAGTTTTTAGTAATGTAGTTCATTTTCTTTTTAAGTGTGAGTGTTTAGCGTGGTCAAATTTGTGCCATTTTATACATATATTCTCTTGGCCTAAATATTAAGGTACATTTCGACCGGCGAAGCGTGGCGAGGCGAGGCGAGGCGAGGCGAGACGAGCATTTGAATTTGTATTGAATAATTTGTACTCCCTCGTCGCGCATCTTCGGTGGAAATGGATTTTTACTCGTAATGCAAATAAAATTCTCCCTACGCGTCGTCTAGCCTGGCCTTGCCAATGGAATAGCACCTACAGAGCGATTTGTATAATTAGTATAATTACGCGTGTATGGGCTTTTGCTGCGTGTGTTAGCACTGCATCATGCTAAGAAAATGCAAATGTTGATCCGCTTATGACACCGCAGCGAATCAAGACAAGACCGTACGAGTCACTTCCAGGCCAGCTGATGCGCTATTGCATATTACTTCGATGTTGGTACTTTTCGTCGTACCTCCTACGGTTGCGCTAGGGACTGACAACACTGACACAACCTTAGCTTGTAAAGATACATAACCGTCAAATTCAAATGTCATTATGACAGATAAAGACAAAGCATGGTTTAGCTACCCCACGGTTATTCCACGTTTATAATTAACGCCGTTGGGGTGTAGTGTATTTGTTTAAACACATTGCCCGTAGGCTCTCTCTACACAGTAGATGACTGTAGTTTGCATGTGGTGACATTTGGGTTGATCCATTCCATGCGGTTGACGTTCCAGGCAATCCTATGTACAAAATGTAAAGATTGATATGATAGGTAAATAAATCCGTTTATATCTGTTGTAAATTATAATCAATTAATCACCGACTTAAAATAGTTATTTGTTCAACAAGAGAGCAAAGTTGGTTTTTGCTGCGAGTGATGATTCAAAGATACGAGACGTAAAAAACTTTGGTCTCGTGTGAGACATTCAACTTTTCACCTCAGCAGCGAGAACAACACAGCGTGAAGCTGGTAGGGCCCGTAGGGCCAACGCAGGTCTTCCGTTGTGACCATTTGGTAAATACACGACTAAATAACGACACGATCGCATATGCATCAATCACAAGCATTTTTGCAAAATACTAATAAAATAAAAAGTGGAAAAAATAAACATGAAACAGATAAAACCTGTCACTGAACTTGATAATGCCGTAGTGCAAACCAAAGACCTTTATATAACTAACGTAATAGACGAACAGACTCCCTTTTTCCCGCGTTACCAAAACGGAAATGTCAACGTGTGCGTGATTTTACAAGTGTGTGAGAAATTGTTGTGATGTCCGTACGTTATATCGAAAAAATATCGATGAAAAAGACTCGCTTATATAAGACTTGTTTGTATCTTGCGTGGAACTTAAAACTAGCATTCTTCACTAATAAAACACAAGATTCTTTCATTATCTATAATAATACTCTTTTCATGGTAATTACCACACACATATCATACAATCAATTTTTAATGTAAATAATTAATAAATTTCAGTCTTACACAAATTCTAGGCTTTTAATATGGGCATGATGGAAATCTGAAATGTACCTTTACTTTTAGTGGACGGTGTACGAAGCAAATATTGCTTGAAAACCGCAAATCGATGTACAGGGTAGCCTTTTGGTATACGGGTACTTTAAGTTAAAATATTTCTTCAAAATATTGATATGGGCCAGTACTTAATGACATAATATTATTGTTGTATGGGAATTATATTTTTTTTCGGACACCTATCATGTGTGGTATCAAATGAAAGGACTTCATGAGCCGGTCCTCAAAATATACTATACCACCACCTTTCGGCCCCCTTTTTTCTAAAAAACCATGAAATATTTTTAAACATATTAAGTTTGGGTTTCTCCAGGTAGGAGACAACTTGGACTTTTTTTGTACAACATACCAACGCGAAATGATTCTTAATATAACCGTACCTTATCACAAAAACGCGATATTATTAATATTGAGATTCACTGTTTTTGTTTTTTATTTATTAAAATGTTAGAGATTAAGAGATTTTGAAAGTTATCGATCTGTACTAAAGTTTTAGAAAACCTGTGGCCAAAAGGTGACGGTTGGTAAGTATATTTGGTTGGGTTATAGGGGCAAAGGGGGCCCGATTTTAGGACTTTTAGGTAAAAGTTTACACAACAAAAGATGGTTATTTTAGTACTATCTACACAATACATAAATAAAAACCGAATTTTATACAGACATAATTTTCACCCCATCGAAATTTCTCAAACGCCTTGTAGGTACCGAATTTACTAACTTTTGGACCCCCCATATCTCGGTAATTATCAACCTGAGAGAAAAAACTTAAATAAGAGAAGATGCTTATATTAGCATTTTCTACACGATTTAATTAAAACATACACAAAAAACATAAAAAAAATTGAAGTCCTGTCGTAGCCTGGACCACTGCATTTAATGATAAATAATAAACTGCGATCAATTTACCTAGCTGCGTTTTATAATCGCTCGGAAATCGGAATAATGTTTAAATAATTATGAGAAGGAATGAAAAAATATCGACATATTGATAACTTATCGATAGATGAGTGTGATTCAAACATTCAATCACTACCTAAAAAATGGAAATTTTCACGGACACAACATCTTTTCATTTTACATATAAAAAAAAAAAATATGCATAAAATTCAAAACTACATGATATATCGTACTTACTAGACCACTAACCGTATTCCTTGGACCTAGGAATCCTTGAAAATATGAGTTCAAAAATGACTATGTGTGGATCATAATTACCTGTGAAATGACTCAATGTATGGATTATTCCTATGATTGACTTCGCAATCAGGTACTGCACAGCCCACCATTGTTGTTTTTAACGGTTTTGACACCACGTTTATACAATTATCCTGAATATTTTAATAAAAACTAAAAGACGCTGTCGCCAGTGGGCTACCGTGGGCTACCATTAGCTTTCAAAATGGTTACAACGTCAACGTCTTTCGCTGTCACTGTCGCACTCGTATTCGTGCATAAAGAGGCTGCGCTCTCGCTTCCACAGACTGTTCGTCTATTATGAAGGTCTTTGGTGCAAACACAACTTTATACAGCCGTATGTAGTCTGTGGCTTTAAAAAAAACCTAACTAGGCCTTGTCTATGGCTATTGGCTACAATAATCCCGCTATTTTTGAAATGCGTTCTGAAACTGCCCCCGCGGTTTATGTCACGAAATTAAAGATTGTTAAAACGATAACAAAATTATGTAGATACTTACATGATAAACTTCTTATTTTTCATTAATTTTGTCTTCAAAACATTAAATAAAAAAAATGATTGTACCTACTGTATAAAACAGTTATAATAAACACATTTCAAACTTTAACAGATAGTTTTATTTGCAATTTTACGGTTATGTGTGCATCCGTACGTGCGTTTGTTTTTGGGCCTACTATGTGTGGAATTTGAAAATCGAACTTCGAATGAAGTTGTTTCTATCTCTCGCTTTTTTCCTATCGAAGTGAAAGTGACAGAACAAAGTGAAGTTCAATTTTTTCGAATGTTGTGAGTAGCCCCAGCACTGCTCACGGCATTTAAAAAAAATAATTAAAAAGCTACTTTGCCTCTCACTCGCAGCAAAATTGAATTTTGCTCACTGTTTTGAAGCAGCAAAACCTGCTTGTTTGAGCTGCTGAGGTGAAATAGTTATTTGTTCAACAAGAGAGCAAAGTTGGTTTTTGCTGCGAGTGATGATTTTGAATCCCGAGTAAGCGAAGGATTCTATTATTGAATCACGAGTGTAGCGAGTGATTCTAGGTTAGAATCCTGAGCGTAGCGAGGGATTCAAAGATCCGAGACGTAAAAAACTTTGGTCTCGTGTGAGACATACAACTTTTCACCTCAGCAGCGAGAACAACACAGCGTGAAGCTGGTAGGGCCCACGCAGGTCTTCCGTTGTGACCATTTGGTGAATACACGACTAAATAACGACACGATCGCATATGCATCAATCACAAGCATTTTTGCAAAATACTAATAAAATAAAAAGTGGAAAAAATAAACATGAAACAGATAAAACCTGTCACTCAACTTGATAATGCCGTAGTGCAAACACAACTTTATACAGCTTTATGTAGTCTGTGGCTTTAAAAAAAACCTAACTAGGCCTTGTATATGGCTGTTGGCTACAATAATCCCGCTATTTTTGAAATGCGTTCTGAAACTGCCCCCGCGGTTTATGTCACGAAATTAAAGATTGTTAAAACGATAACAAAATTATGTAGATACATGATAAACTTCTTATTTTTTATTAATTTTGTCTTCAAAACATTAAATAAAAAAAATGATTACTGTATAAATTAGTTATAAGAAACACATTTCAAACTTTAACAGATAGTTTTATTTGCAATTTTACGGTTATCTGTGCATCCGAACGTGCGTTTCTTTTTGGGCCTACTATGTGTGGAATTTGAAAATAGAACTTCGAATCAAGTTGTTTCTATCTCTCGCTTTTTTCCTATCGAAGTGAAAGTGACAGAACAAAGTGAAGTTCAATTTTTTCGAATGTTGTGAGTAGCCCCAGCACTGCTCACGGCATTTAAAAAAAATATTTAAAAAGCTACTTTGCCTCTCGCTCGCAGCAAAATTGAATTTTGCTCACTGTTTTTAAGCAGCAAAACCTGCTTGTTTGAGCTGCTGAGGTGAAAAGGTTTTTTTGTGTCATGAAACAAAAGAGATACATTTGAATTATGTTAACATTCAATGCGTAAAACGGATACGATCTCAATCAAATCGACTCCGACTTGTTTTTCGATTCTGTTTACTGATTTACTGTATTCGCTTGACACTGGCAAATCACTGGGGATACCGCGGTTACCCGCCATTAATAAAAAAAAGAAAAAGAAAGAAGACGCTTTTCACGTTAACTTAGTAAAAAAGGGTTAACATTGTTGAAGTTCAAGTAAAAAAGGTTATAGGTACTCGTAAGTCTATATTCCGTAAATGACTTATTATGTATGAGCAATGTTGCCTTAAGTCCTTTTCATGTGGTCCCCTAAAAGTACGTTTCAGAATCAGAATACTAATTGTTAGCAATAGAACCGACCGAACCGAAACGAACCTTCCCTTTGCAAACTCGATCGATAGTTGTAAAAAAAACGTATTTTTTTTGTATAGGTAGTCTCCACTATGTTTGTAGATTGAAAGCTATCACGTTACTCAAGCTATAGATATGAAAAACACTATAGCAAGGGCTACTTAGTAGAATGAGCGGCCTACAAGTAACAGCTCTCAGTAGTCTAGGTACCGTTTGCGTCCTTCAAAATCGTCGACGGCGGTCTATTGTGCTGTGAACAACCATTAGACCGCGCGTTTACTAACAGAGGTGCGGCAAGAACTGTCCAATTAAGGCAGATAATATTGTAACCCTTGTATGTGAAGTCGGCCAGGTATCCCGAGGCGACCTCGTGCGTGTACGCAGGTTGCGACACGGCGGGCCGGCGCCGGGCCTTAAAAGGCGTGTCTCCTGATACCATAGGTCACCGGCTCAACCACCGAATCCCCTTGCTCACTTAACTCGTTCAGAACCGCGCTCGCTCATAGGGTTGAACGGGAACGCTACATATAATAATAAAAAAGTCCCAATTTTTTTACCTTGTACTGTCGGAGGCTCTGTATTAGCAGATCCAGTGATTTATGGGAAAATTAAGCTGATGATTGCATTGTTAACATCGCAACCATTGCAACTTGAAACCAATAGTCATCGTATTTTTCGTCGCCTACCTCGACTCTACCTAGTCACAGGGAAAAGCATTACGCTTGTAAAGTCTTCTCATAAATTAATATGTCATTACCATACATACATACATACCTTCACGCCTGTAATCCCAGAGTGGAGTACGCGTTCTGATTAAACTGGAATAAAGTGAATTGGCACATATTTTTGAGATGTTGCGTTCTCAGATATTTTTACACTTGACGGTACCTACTATGGGCACCAGACAACGATAAACATACAAAGAGGAATACATTAAAAAAATCCTAGAATCAGGACCGAAACCTAGCGCTCATAACACAATATCTGCCCTGGCAGAGTATTATAATTATACACTCGTAATAGTGTTTAGATACGATCTGCGAAGTCGCGTACCACTAGACCATTTGAAAACACTATAGTAGTTAGCGAGTACCTAATCGCTGTTTTTTTTTACCTCGCGTTTGGGAAAGAAACCCTCACCCAAATTCAATCTGACAGCAAAATCGAGCGATCACGGCACATCAGCCTTGCAGTTGTCATCTCATTATGTCTTCTATTATTTTCCGCAACTTTTCGCCGTGCGCTTATTTTGCGAGTGGTTCCCTCAACGGTGTAGATACTCCCATATTTACCAGTAATAAGCCTTAAAAACAGTGTTATCAAGATAATAACCCCTTTTTAACAGCTATTGCGCAACGTTTAGTGGACTTTCGAAACACGACACCACTTTCGTTAACCTTTATCAAAAGGTTTTACACGTTAACCGCTATTATAGATTGCTATTTAAGAGTGTTGCCTCCATGGTCCACGCTCCGAACACAACAAGGGGCGTTTTCTAAGTAAGACAACATGGAACGGACAACATGTTGTCTTTTCCATAATTCTATAGATCTTATTAACTTGACATCGAGGCGGCCCATTCGTAACCAATATGCTTTAGGGGCAAGCGAAGTAGATTAGAGGCCTAAGTATACATGTACGAGTACCTAATTACAAGCAAATTGTAGAATTCCTTTTTTTGCGTGCTTATTGTAGGTTAATTAAAATACCGGCAGGGGTTGTTACTGACGACACGTGATGAGTAAACGAGCAGGTGCACTGACCCACTCTACTTCTACTTTAGCAAGCAGTAGGTAGGTACGGTTACCTATCACAACTTCGAAAAATGTTTGACCGAATTTTGGTTCGACAAATACTTTTCGTCAATTATGGTTTGGGTTTTTTACGTTTGGCCGAATGATCATTTCGAATAGTTTTATTTATTCATTACTTGTTTTGGTTTTTTAACGATTTGACAAATTATCTATACCTCATTACTGGTTTCGGCGTATCAACAGTTGTCCAATGTAATGCTTTGTCTATTTGTCTTTTTCCTATTTCTGATTTTACCTTAGTATCCTTTGCCCAATATTACGGCTCGGTTTATTCGTTTTTCGGGGCAGAAAAAAAATAACCTCGAAAGCCAAGGCGGGAGCAAAGCTCCCGCCTTGGCCTTCTAACCTACCCTATCTGGGTCGGTTCTGCCCTGACTCGTCTTGCTCGTTGCATTTTGTAGATAGTTGAAACTAATTACAAGCAAGATTTTTTGGCCGAAATGAATATTTGACGTAACGTAGCGAAATCTATATGTAACATTGATGAAGTGAAAAATGGGTTAAGAAACAAAATACAAAACGATCCACAGGCTAGTTGTAGCATTGGTGTAATGAAAAATGGGCTTTGAAATAAAATACGTAACAATACATAGGGCACGTGACTACAAGGAGAAAAGTTGCTTGGACTAACGAACCATTTACTTAAAGTCAAATGGTGAAATAAAAAATTGACGAATCGTGCCATCGGAGAAACGATAAAAAACGAAACGTTTTCGGTCAAATGAAATTCGGTCAAAAAAATTTCGCGTTTGTTGTTTGTTACCAGTAGGTACCTAAGGTCCAGCTTGATGCACCAGTTATCATAAGTTTTTTTATAAATGTCGGATTTCACTTTGAAAGCTCCCAAGCTCCTTTTAAAATGTAGGAATCTATTCCTACATTTCAAGGACCATTATATATGGTTCTTGCTACATTTAAAAAAACCGGCCAAGTGCGAGTCGGACTCGCGCACGGAGGGTCCCTTACCATTTTTCTTATTTTATTGTGTTTTTAGTATTTGTTGTTAAACCGGCAACAGAAATACATCATCTGTGAAATTTCAACCGTCTAGCTATCACGGTTCGTGAGATACATCCTGGTGACAGACAGACGGACAACGGAGTCTTAGTAATAGGGTCCCGTCTTTCCCCTTTGGATACGGCACCCTAAAAAATCGTACCACGCGTACGCATTAGTCGCTGGACCCGCACTTCTTTATGCCATTGTTTACACGATGCAGGTAACCTCGCATATGCCTCAAAAGCGAAATGCGCAAGATAGGTATCTACTTGCATCGTGCATGTACATACAAGCACCACAAGTTAGTTTAATTTTGATTGTGAAAAATAAAACAAATACGTAAACAGACAAGAAAGCTAGCTAATAAAAACGTGTCACATTAATCGATCTATCTATCTAATAATACCTTTCTTTAAACGAGCAATTCTAACAATTAAAAGTTAAAACTAAACTAATTAAAATTAAAATTAAACTAAGCTATTAAAGATGTAAATAATAATCACCACTATAAAAAGAACACCCCTCTAGCAATTCTTGTTTTTATACAATCTGATTTTCGGAAACGGCTCCAACGATTTTCATTAAATTTAGTACCTATGTGGGAGGTTTCGGGGGCGATAAATCGATATAGCTAGGTTTCATTTTTAGAAAACGTACAAAAAAAAACGGGAATAATCCTTTAGGTACCCGACCTTTTGCACGGTCAGATTCCAGACCATTTTTGTCACATCTCTTAGACATTTCCACATAATTATATTTATACGATAAAAAAAATCGGTTACAGAAAACACCTGAGTATGACAATCGCTTACTGCTAACAATCTATGTTGATTGACATAATAATTCGATCTCATATACGTTCACAACCACATAATAATTATTAATTACCTATATCAGTCCGCATATTCTAAATAAGCCCGGTCAAGTGCTAGTCGACCTCTCGCACCGAGGGTTTCGTACAGACGAGACATATTTAGTTTTTCGAATCGAATCAGCGCGAGCCAACTCACACTTGACATTCAGGAATGACGTTTTCACATCACATGCTCGAAATTGCCCAATTATATATCATGCAAATCTCACCTAAAGTAAGTCATTATAACCCACTGGTTAATAATTACCTACATTTGAATTCGTATGAAAAATTGTTCCATAGAAACTACAAGAAACTTCTATCGATGAAAACAGCATTAAAATTCGTAGCGTAGTTTACAATGTTACTTACCTACCTAGAGTCTATACAGTTCCTATTTCAATTTCTAGTCTCGACCTGATAGATAAATATATTATATACAGGCTCAACCTAGTTTGTAATCCACCGGAAACTGCTTTGTTTGTAACTATGTGACTTGTGTTAAAAAAAAAAACTTATTTTTATTCTTATTGTTCCAGTTGGAAAACGTGCAGTGCTGTTTGGATTTTCTACACGTCCAAAAAGTCCAGGGATTAGAACAAGTGACCGCTGTGGACATCCGTGACGCAAAGTTGAAAGCTGTGCTTGCTTTGTTTTTTGCACTCAGTCGTCACAAACAGGCGTCTAAACAGAGATCAGCGCCATCTAGCAGCAATGCTACGAACTTCGGAAAAAACTCCAGCGAAGATGTATCTTTGAGTTCCGTACAACGCATAAAAGGTGGCAGCAGCTGCGATGAAATTTTAACAGCTTGCGGCAATAACATAGAAATGACAACTATAGCTGCAAATAGGTAAGTGCTTGAATTGAATTTTGATAACATAATATCTAGCATAAAATAATAAATTAGGTTTTGGAAATTAGAACCTTACATAGAAACGGTAATAACACATACTTTATTATAGCGCCATCTATCGTTGAATAGTCAAACGACGAGCATATCCATGCTCTTGTTTATGAATTTGGTTCCATGTTTACGACACAGATGTCACTGTGTTCTCTTGCATATCCCATTAGGAAGATGACACGTCTTTTTCGTTGCAATTTTGGAGACCAAATATTATTATGTAGGTATATTTTCTACATTAAAATAAACGAATTCTTTTTAAATATGGTGTTTCATATTTCATAAGTTGCAATGTGAAAGATAATATCTTTTTCGCTATGTAGTTAGGCTTAACATCACCTGGTACACTTTGATCCTAAGTATTCCTGTACTATTAACGAGCAATAAACTTAGTTATCACGTTCTCGAACATGGCTCTAACGATTTCGATGAAATTTGAGATCTTTGGAAAAAAATCGTTTTCAACCCGAGAGAAGCTCAGTCTTCCAGGTATATAGGTAGGTATCTTTAAGTGCGTGTTTTTTTTAGTAAAACAATTTAAGATTCTAAACATCTGGTTCAAATTCTGTTTTAGTATAATTATTTTAAAATTTTAAAAAGGTGGGTTATATTGTAGAGTACTTATTATAATTATATTATACGTTATCGATTATTGAGTACGCCTTTAACTATTATAATCTATTTTAGAGTACGGTCGGCAACCCTACCCGTAACCAATGCGCTAAATATAAACACGTTCCGCGTATTACATATTAGTTTATTTCTAATAAGGAGCAGTTTGTTGCTAACGAGAATATCCTATCCTATAAAATATGTGCACTTAAGATTTTATGCATATACTAATTACCTTGACCATGATGGCTTCGCTCGTTCCCTTTAAACCATAATTGCAAAATATCTAATTGCCGATATACATGCTTACCAAAATATTAGATTCCCACAATACCAGTATTTTTATATATTATGTTCCTTTATATAATTATCAGTTTTATAAAATACCATATTCTCAATACACCATGTTCCCTATAAAACCTTATACTTACCGAAAATATCAAATTTCGAAATCACAAGAATCTCAAAACACTGAAATACTTTACAAACCTGATTAGGAAAACACAATTTTCTCGAAAGAACTTGATCTCGCCTTAGCATGATCATGTAATACTAGATTTATCAAAGAGCAGATTTCAGATAAACCATATTTTCGATATACCAGATTGAAGAACACCAGATCCCCAGAATATCAAATATCAAACCAGTACGGTCAGGTGCTTCAGGACTTCGTTTGCGTTAAATACCAACTTTGTCACTCCTTTTCTCTTCTTTTGGGGATGAGTTGTAAAAAATGCTGAAATACCTACATGTCTAATGAATTTAATTCAGAGATATTCAATCCAAGATTCAAAAAATAGGTCAAAAAAAAACTCTTTCACCTACTTAGTGTTTGAATTTCAAAAAACCCCGTCTTTTCGGATCTTTACGTTACAAAAGCAAATCCAGATTTAATGTTTCTAGCTTCCGAAGTATTGGCTGGGCGACGATGAATCAGTCCGTCAGGACAGGTCTCTTTATTATATATAAGACTAGCTTTTGCCAGCGACTCCTTTTGACGGTGCATTTACCTTAATTAGGTAACATACGAGTACGTAAAAAAAGATTCCGGGGAATTGCGAACCACCTCCTTTTTTTGAAGCCGGTTATAAAATGTGTATATACCTACTTATAAATATTTTGAATTCACCAAATGTTTTTTTTTCATTACTTATTATTTTATTCATAGACTGTATTTGCCATTTGCTAATGATAAAGTTCAGTACCTAGTTATAAATAGTTGACAATAAAAAATTTAAATTTACGGTTGGTTTTGTTGTCTAACCGTACTTATGTAATCTACCAAAGTAAAAATCCGGTGTTTTAGGAATTTAAGCATTCGGAAATCAAGTATGATCAGCATCTGGTGTGTTGGGAATTACGTAAACTGGCAATCTGATATTTTGAGTATCTGGTAGCTTAAGAAACTGGGTGTTTCAAGTACATTGTGTTTTGCCGGCCTAGTGTTATCAATATCTGGTATTATGGGAATTCGGTTTTAAAGAGAACATGATGTTTTGAAAACATGTTGATTTGCCAATCCGATATAAAAAGAAACACGGTAAAAAGAAAGTCTGGTATTTTGGGTATTTCATATTTCAGAAAACGGGTAAATCGGCAATTAGATATTTTGCAATTATGGTTTTATGGGAACGAGCGGATGGCTTATACTGTCAGTAAGCATACAGTGTAACTTATCAATATTCCTCTCAGGTGATAAGTCGGACCATGCTTAGACATATTACAGTTTAATCAGGGTCCAATCGTATATCAAATACACGTGTTACACGCCCGCACGGGTATCCGTGTTCTTAGCCCCGGCGGTGTTAAGCGCCCGAACTACGCAGATCCGTGTAATACCTACCCGTTAAAGTTCGGACACGAATACCCGTGCGGCCACGGGCGGGTCTTAATTACCTACCTGCGGGTTTAACCGGTCCGCGACGGTTTGAGGCAGGCACGGGCTGTTGTTAATAAGCGCCACCGTTGTGATACACAACGTCTATATATTCGTAACACGTAACACCTATATTCATCATAGCTCTTGTAAACAGCGGACTGGCTGCCGTGATACCAAAGAAGACGGTTAACTGCATAGCAATAATATAAGCATTTTAAATGTAATCTGGTTACCAATCTAAATAGGTAGGTATATATATAAAAGAAGATACTGACTGGCATATCAACGTACAGCCCAAACCACCGAACCTAGGGACTTGAAATTTGGTGGGAATATTCCTTGGATATCCTGGGGGTGCACTATTGGAATTGTAGAAATTCATCCCCTAACGGGTTCAAGTAGGGGGAGTAGCGTTAAACTAATTCTATGCGTACAAAGTCGCGGGTTTCCTCTAATAGAGTAAAAAATGCTTCGACTACATCATTGCAATTAGCCGAAAGGAATTCAAAAATCTGTTTTAAAATTTAGGCTATTAAAAATGGATCTTATTGCATCTAAAATAAAGTTGATAACAAAATGAGTATTTTCTTTTGTGCTTACCAATCATATTATCTTAAATATAGAACCCTCGGTGCGCGAGTCCGACTCGCACCTGACCGTTTTTTTGGTATTACGGCAGTCGACTGTTCACTATCCGTAAAGGACGGGTAATACCCGCGGATAACTAAGCTCTGTTGATCAGTGTCCACGTATAAACATATTATGGTTATGGTTATGGTTATCCGGGTACTAACGGCTACCCATTTGGAACAGGCTACAAACACGTGTCTATGATACATGAAAACGGATACCGGACACATGTACACGAAACCCGGACGACCGCGAGCCCTAATTACAACCCGCTCAGGCAAAATTTAAGTGGTTTCAGCGCCCGGTCCTTCCTATGGAGTTTTTAACAATAACCGTTTTAAAGGGTAAATATCCACCTAACACGGCGTCTCCGCCCAGCCTCTGTTTAAAAAGGTATAGGCATTAACCTGCACACTTTATTTTTACAAAATACATTTACTTCTATAGTCGAAGTTACACTTGGATGATATGATAATTATGTATTACGTGCCCTAATGTCAGGCTGACGACTATTTCATGTTTAATTTGTCAGGACAAAGATTACGCTCCGTTTTGCTAAGCTCAAACCCGATACCTCTCCGAAATAGTTCCAATTCTGAACTTCTGGAATTAGACCGAGCTATACTTAAAATGTATAAAAAAATAGTCTGTAAGCGGCCGGGTATAAAATCGGAAGATCGGAAATGCCTCTAAGAGACAGCTATAAATTAAATTCTAGTCGCACCACACTACACGGCTGCACAGTGACGGTGACACTTCTATTTTTACACTAAGCGCCCTCTATTGGCGAGCTGCCGAGGTGATTCTCGCCATCACGGGTTTACTCATGTTCTATGTTTGTAAACAAACATGACCAAAGTGCAAAAACTCTTTTTCTTCTCTGATCTTTTATTTTACTTTGAGTAAGAGTTATATATTTACACTCAATCGCAATGCTAGAGGATAAAAAAACCTCGTTCATAAATTGTAAATAATTATAGTTCGTGACCGTTAAACCTTCTGAAATTCACTTAAGTGAAGTACATTTCGCACCTTCAGAACGATAGTGACGTAATTCAGAAATTTTTAATTTCGAGTTACGGCTCTATCATAATCAATTTATGACTTAAAGTTTGAAAGCTGAAATTTTGAATTAGTTCACTATCGTTCTGAATGTGCGATTTGATTAAATCACGATATTTCATCGGCCTATGCTTAGTACAAGTGAAACTTCAAAGGTGTTTATTGTCAGCTCCTAGCCCTTGACCCCGCCCCCGGTCAGTGCTTCCCTGGTTGTGGGGACAGTACGTCGGAGGACGTCACGCCACCCGTCTCGAACTCACGACAAAAGACTAACAAGCTATTGTCTGACATCTAACCCGCCGCCGTGACTCCGCACGCGCCAGCACCGCTGCCTGCATTATGCATTTAATTTCAAGCAGTATACCTAATAATACCATTTTTATTTTGACTAAACTCCAGAAGTACCTAGGTAGGATTTTAATATGGGAATAAATAAAATTATACCGATACCGAATAATAGCGATGATTGCTTTAAGTACACATTTTTTCAATAAAACCCTTTGCAAGAAAAGAAAGCCGAGTAATTAAAGGGTTGTGTTGTGGGGTGAGGGTAGAAAAATATGTAACTTCATTTTACACGTTTTTTCCAAAACCCTTTAATTTAAATGTGTCCGACATGATACAAGCGCAAAATAAAACTTAATAGTTTTAGCCAATGTAGTGCAGATTTAAGAATCACTTATTTTCCCTGCCGCTATGATTCAATTTATATTCATAATATTAATGTAATAATTAGTAAATGTTATAGTAGAGTGTTTGAATTGTTGCGTTGTAAACATTTTATTACGGCTTCTTGATCACAGTTAAATAGTCACTCAGCGCAGTGACGTGCGGTCGCAGTTATCCTTTGTGCGCCGCACCCGGTCCGCAGAGCTGACGACGTACCTAAGCCTAAAAGTGACTGCCGCGCCAGAGAGTGCCGACCCAACTCTACTGGCAAGATACCGGTTCGTTGCACCCTGAGTTGCAAATAACCGAACGGTTCTTAACGAAACAAGTATTTAACTATTTCTGTAAATTATTTGTCCTTATATTAAGGTAATAAAAAAGTTAAAAGGTACTTATTACATTATCAGGCTTTGAAAAAGGGTTTTATGTTAAAAGAGGATTTAGAGAGCATGCATACCAAACTATGGAGGTAACCATTTATTTATAACACAATAACGTGCTGAAACAAGAGCGAAAGTAACCAGAAACTTATAAACGAGTTTAGGGTCTCATCAGTTTTTCTTATAGGTGAACAACCGGCGTATGCGAACACAATGGGACCACTTTCCTTACCGGGGCACTCCTTGTAAGGTAGCGCAGTGGACCGACGGCCACTCGAATGCCGCTTAATGCAGTATTTAGCTATACCAGGGGTTCCCAAAGTGGTCCAGGTGGACCCCAAGGGGTCCACAGGAGACTCGACGGGGGTCTACGTTGGCGTGACAAAAAAATGGGGGTTCACAATTCGTAAGTGGGGGTCCACGAAAATGTATCTGGTTTCGATAGTAAAGAACGAAAACAGATACTATTTTTTGTGGTATTTTTATAGCCTGGATGACTGATAAATACAAGATAGCTTTATTACGCTGTTCCTCGATTAAAGTTTCGAAAAATTTAACTGACATTTTATAAAAATTACACCATTTGCCTCCAAAACTTGTCGACTGCAAGTCTGCAATAAATCGCGAGCGAGCTGTTCGACAAGCGATCAACATTCACGTTTTTTGCCGAGTTTTGGGAATATGGTAGAAATGTGGTCTAGGGGGTCTACCAGAACTAGTTCACTTTTGAAAGTGGTCTATGAGAAAAAAAAGTTTGGGAACCCCTGAGCTATACGCATGCACATTATTAACTAAATAACAAATAAAATTAAAAGGAAAGACTGGATGCCATGACACAGGATTGTCAAGAGAAGAGTAGCTGAGATGTTTCTGTTGGTACGTACCTATAACTTGGCACCAGCTTGCACATTCACGGATGAACTCGTAGGTAGCGGTAGCACTTGTTGAGGACGCGCGCCATGCGCCAGGGTATCTGAGGACTACCTTTCAAAAGTAAGAAGAAACTTCGCTAAATAAAGATGGCTCCACTCTTGAGATGCAAGTAAAATTATAAGAATTTAAGGATCATCGGTCGTTTAACACTGACTGCCATCGATCCGCGGGGTGTCCATTCTGTATGAAAATCCAAACCCTTGGCAGTCAGTGTTAAAATAAGTTGAGAAGCCTCTCCGGATGTATCGCGGCCCGTGTCGCGTTACGACGCTGGTACCAAACACCCAATTAGGCGAGCTGGGGTGATAATAACCGCCCTCACTAACTATGGATAAAAAAAATCAAGTTATGGTTTATTTTCTCCTTACCTCATCTATAATAATAAAATAATCACTCTTTTAATTTCTTTAAGCGGCGGTCGCTGTTACATTTCCAACTTATTCAAGGACTTTATAGAGGTATTATTTCCCAATTTTGATATTGAGTCGGGATTAGAATAGTTTTGCTTTAGGTATTAAAGGATTACCTCGAGATAGTTCATACATCTATACATGCGAATGAAATTCGTAGTCAGGCAATCATCCATTCGTAAGTTACGTGCCTGTTACGTAGCAGTCGCAACCCGCCGGCCGATACCCAGTAATACGACGGGCAAGAGTCGATTTAAGTAGTCAGAGCGGCCGCCTGGTGTGCGTTTGTTTATGTTTCGTCTTCTCGCCTCATCACTATCTACTTAGCTACTATCTATTCCGTCAACAAACACTCGACGGCTGCAGGTTCCCGTGTACTCGTAGGACGTGTTTGAGCAGCGGGTACCCTCGGGCTATACGAAAACATTCTCGGTTTAAAATATTACCGCTTGTAACAATATCATCAGGGTTTGTGGAGCACTTGATAACACTTTACTCGTAGCTCGATAGCTTGTTCGTTATAGAAACCGCCTCACTTGCATGGTTTTATCAGGGATTCAAATATTTTGTATAGAAAGCGACTTCATTGCTTTTTAAATTATAGCAGTACTTATCTACTTACATAATATGTCACTCAATCAATTAGTCCAAATTAGCTTGGTAGTTACCTGGTCTTAGATGAATTAGTTGCTTATCATTATAGCTATGTTAGATACCTATACCACAAAAAATAATTTTCGGTGAAAAATATTTTTAGGACAAGCTTTGGTTGCCCTTTGTACTTTTTTTTCCAATCGTTCGTTGTCCTATCTGCTTATTAAGACAAAATTAGCGGAGATCCTGTCACCACCTTCCGACTCCATTTTAAGATTTGCTCTTAGATAACATAATGTTGCTTGTCATCTGGTTTACAATATGTATCCCAAATTTCAGCCCAAAGAAATTCATAATAGAAAGTTGTTCAAATTAGACTTAGACCCATAATGCCCATGCTAACAAGGAAAGTTGAATAGAAGTTTATAATTAATACGGAAAACACGGGAGTTCATATCTTATTTATGTACTCACCAAATAGATGAGGATACATTTTGCATTAGTCTGTTTATATTTAATCTAGAAAGATTAACCTACTTTACTAATTAGAGCGTGGATCATCTCCACGCGAAAAATGGAATTTCCTTTTCATTGTTGGTCGTTTTACGAGTGTCAGTCGATGGTATCAGTTGGTTTATCTAACATCAACTATCCAATTGTCGCTTATCCCAGAATATAATTTTAGGACCGTATCCATTTAAGTTGGTGACTGGGTATGTAGGCTACCAATTCAACAGTAGTAATGGTTTGGAGAAGTTTTGTTTTTGTTATTTTGTGTGTAATAGAGGCCGCAGTGTGATAGGTACTAGGGAGCCGTCAACGCCAGCGCTCGTTCATGGCTCGTTCACTTTACGATCACTGTGCTCTTGACAGGCAAGACGTCGTTGAAAAATCCACTTATCAAACTGCACTTTTACGTCCTCATAAATTACGCCTTATGAGTCCAATGCTTCTTCGACTCTTAGTTTTTTCGTCCACGACGATGATTCGTGTGGAACAAATAGATAGTACATCCAGTCTTTGCGTGACCAACGTTCCGCGCTGCAAGAACAGTCAGCAACAGAAGCAGGTGACCAGTCAAAGAGATCCAAATTATCCATTCACTATTTGGTGTCAAGGCAATAAGAGGGCGTGTACTCATCATCATCCCGCATGGATCAAAGATCGATGTCCAGGTGTTTCAGCCGGTATGCTGCGGCTGGCGGAAACTTATGCAGCTCCTCGTAATGTTCATAGGTTAAAAGTAGACATTTTAAACGTCTTTGATTACTATTAATGTGGTCACAGTTCTAACATAACGTAACGTAGTAAGAAGACATTGTCTTAAAATGCATAATAACAAGAATATGATAGTTATAATAATAAATGAGTGTTAGTGTAATTTGATACGCATGTCTGATTTGTTATTATGCTACACGTTAATTATGCTTTTCGCAGATAGTTAAATGATATTATGCAAAATGTTTTTAGACTAGAACTAGTACTAGAATAGAGTACGGCGGCGCTGGCATACTTTGAGGCAAACGGTCCGGAAACCACAATGCCAAAAACAATCTACCTTAGTATTTTTGAAACCTCAAAACTCAGCGCCGCCGGACTATAAGAGCCCTGCGACGATTTACCTACGGCTGCTGCTGACTCTACCTATGCATTTGAATACTTTAACTCACATGAAAGTCATTAGTGTCATTACGCTAATACTGAAGTGTATTTCCAATCCATATTGTATAAAGGTACCGTACGTTAGGGGTGAATAGTAAATCAACTTCCCTTTGTCTTTTTTATTAGATGCTATCGCGTAGCCAGTGTCGATCGATTGTTAAACCACTAGTCTGCAATTGAAGACAATTGATGAAAGGAAAGTTATAGTAGTGATAAAACCCTGTTACAGTACACCCAGCTTCTTACTAGAGTTCGGCTGCTATCACTATCACACTTGCACGCGCAACTAAAGTATATCTGTCAGTCGTGTTACATAGTAAAACGAAGATTGCCGATCACTATTATGAAACTGGTGTACTGTACATCGATTATTACCTATTATGGAGTTTTTCGTTTTTTGCAGCTATCACAAAATATTTTGTTTGATAGAATCATTGGAAAATTATACATTTTTACTGCACACATAAATCAAGCGATCATAATCATAATTTCGTAATACATGGCACCTGAAGATAATGGTGGGTTCAGAAACCTACGTACCGTTGCAAATTAAAATGGTAGGTTTGTTCTAGCTTTTGAAGCTGGTTGACGCAACGACCGATACCTGGAAGACCATAAGAAGATATTGTTGCCCCAGTGCCGTAAAACAGTGAAGGTATTCATTCGTTTTCGATCCGGTGCGTTTAGGGGCAGCTGTGGTTATTACGTCGTAATGTAGAGATGAATTTGTTAGTTCACTTCTCTTACGGAGGTTAAGGTCGCAATTTTAAGTATTCTTAAGATCCTAATTATAAAATCACAAAAAACGACTACCTACAAGGTTATTATTATTATTATGTGTATGTCTTTACCATTCACGGGACTATGGGAGTCCCGGACCTTTGGAAGGCGTACATGGAGCCGAAGCCAACACGCAGAGGCCCTTTAGACAAGTTTAATTTAGTAAAGTGATGGGACACCAACCGGCGATTGTCCCTGAATTCAAACTATGGAAGTATGCTCCCACGGACAACCGATGGTTAGTGTAGGACTATTTAAGAAGGATGGAAACATTAATAATGGGCTCTATGTATGAACTGATATGGATTGGTGAACTAGGCTATTGATGAAACTACGGCGCCTGCCTGGCCAATGCTAATTACTTTGGTTGAAATGGCAGGCGGTGACTCGCCAACTCAATGGAATGGGCCTCCCGAAATAGCCGCATATATATAGCAGCAGGGAGGTAACAGTTCCAGAGGGGCTAAGGGTGGAGAGGTGCTTCTGGACTTTAAACGACCATAAGGTGCCCACTCACCACTTATGCAACACATCCACCCTTCGAGCATATAGCTCTTGCGACTCCACTCTGACCGGCCAATAAAGGCAAGCCAGAGGTGAGGGTCTGTTCCTCGTCATTATTCACTCCAGCCGGCCGGTGAAGGCAAGCGTGAGGTGAGGAACAGGACCTACCCTCGGGAGCATTCAGGTCCGTGGTGTTATTATTATTTTTTTTGCCCCCGCGGCGACTTGAACAGCTACTACCGCAGGGATATTATGGCGTTTCCACGTGACGTGATTTCGCCAGTGTCAAGGTTTATATGAGTATAAATCAATATAGCAATAAAACACAATCCAATCTTCTCTAGGAAGATTGGGGGCAACGTTGTACGGTGATTTGTAGGTCAGAGGTCAAGATAGTTTTAACCTCTGCACCACTGCGAGTCCACTTGAAACGAGAAGAAACATGCCAGATACACGAAATAAGTCCAAGTCTTCAATCACTGTGCGACACAAAGGCATAAAAAGTACAAATCACTATCAGAAAAGAACTTTGAACACCTAATTACCCAAAAATTAAAGTCTAAAACAAATTACACGTCCGCCATCTTTTAACGTTGCAAATGGCCTACCTACAAGGTTTTTTTTTTTTTTTTTTGCCCCCGCGGCGACTTGAACAGCTACTACCGCAGGGATAATGGCGTTTCCACGTGAAGTGATTTCGCCAGTGTCAAGGTTTATATGAGTATATAAAACAATATAGCAATAAAACACAATCCAATCTTCTCTAGGAAGATTGGGGGCAACGTTGTACGGTGATTTGTAGGTCAGAGGTCAAGATAGTTTTAACCTCTGCACCACTGCGAGTCCACTTGAAACGAGAAGAAAGATGCCAGATACACGAAATAAGTCCAAGTCTTCAATCACTGTGCGACACAAAGGCATAAAAAGTACAAATCACTATCAGAAAAGAACTTTGAACACCTAATTACCCAAAAATT
Organism: Acleris emargana; assembly: GCA_927399475.2. Lineage (NCBI taxonomy): Eukaryota > Metazoa > Arthropoda > Insecta > Lepidoptera > Tortricidae > Acleris > Acleris emargana. The sequence goes on along the minus strand of OV656835.1, from coordinate 78,755,500 downwards.
AAAGTCTAAAACAAATTACACGTCCGCCATCTTTTAACGTTGCAACCTGCAAGGTTTGTTAGTTAAAAAATACAAGTTTATTTTGTTTATCCGCCAAAATGACAGTTTGCTTGATATCATTCATTACCGTCACAAGTGTCACAACATAAGACGTCGAAATGGACCTTTGGTAGGAGGTATTGCACCAAAGAGGACTAAAACTATGTTTTTAATGATGGATATATGTTTAACTTGTATCTACATCTAATAAATAACCAATGAATCATTTTTAATCGTTATTTGAACTTTTAACGTATGATAGATCTAGACACACATAGTAACAAATCTAGGTAGTCTTACATTTTATTTATATCTCAACTTAAAATTAATTCTGATATCACGAATTCGTAACTACAATATGAACTGTTAGATAGTGCACTGAGAACGCCTAGCGTCGGCAGTTCTCTAAATAGTTTGTCTTGTTGAACAAACGAAAGGGAATTAGTGGGTTCTTAAACACGGTAGGCAGAACACTTCCGTGTTCCGTTAATGGTTCTGAGGTTATTGGATTGAATTCCAATCGGGGCAGAATTTTAATCTGGTTTAAATAACTGGCAACAAGTGCTTAAAAATAGCTTCGTTGTGTTAAAATGCACAAGATACATTTACACGTTTATTATATTTTGAATCATGGTGGCAATTTACTAGCTGATGCGTTTTTCTGTAAGTATGTTTAGCGGCATCAGTTTGACAAATGATTTACGTTACTTCAAATAACCAACAGAACAGAGCTCCTAGACAAGATGCATGACGCTAACTGGCGTTTATATTCGTTTCGGTTTTAAACCAATCACTGCTAGATCACGTGACTTTTCGTATCACGTCATCTACAGTGATGCGATTGGTTTAATGCATCTTGTCTAGGGCCTCAGGACCTCTTTTCAACACGGCAAAAACAATATCGTTTTTGATCTGCTATCTATCGTATTAGCTCTTATTTACTTGACAGTAATGGCGGCCGAGTTACAATGAATACCGCGGCCGGGGCTGCACGCCGCGGCTGTGCAGTTCAATTTACGGTATCTGCTTCGAGTAGGTACCTATTTAGTATTTACAGTAAAATTCTACATTTTACGTTGCAAGTGTACGAGATCGCCTTTTTTGAATATGTTGCACATTGACCACATGAATTTCAGTGCAGTTTAAGGATCTTACGGATTGAGTGTGCAGAAAGATTTGGGGGCAAACTGTAAAATTTACATTTATTTTTTGATCACGCATTTTAAATAATTTCTAAAGTCGCTCGTTAATATTTTTAACACCTTGATTTTGCGAAATTAGTCCTACTCGTAACTGCTCATATTTTGAACGTCATATATTATTTTAGCAATTTTAAGGTACTTACTAAGGTTTGGGCCAAACCAAATTGGGCCGCATTTAGTCCTTATAATAAATATCAAAAAAACTTTTCTCTAAAAGGCAAACTTAAGAATTTATTTAATTAAAATTGAAAACGCGTCGAAAGTTTCATAGTTTAATAAACATGGCAGAGCCCGCAGCAGCACCAGGAGGTCAAGAAACGAAGGCCTCTTCTACTTGTAAAACACGACCTAAGGCAGGTGCCCTGAACTCTGACAAATTTACTGAAGACAAATAATGCCAATATTCATGTGCTTTTATCTCTTAAACATTTTTATTTTTCTGTATCTTACATATGCTAATAAAATAAGTTTGTAATAAGGGTCTCCGGGAACATGTACCTATTCTTATACTTAATAGGAGACCTCAACCTAAAGCTATGCAAGTAAATAAATAATTGAACTTTTTTTTATTATCTTTTAAATAAATAAAATAAATCTCTAAATTTGCCGACGAACTCATAAAAGTTTCTATGTAACAGCATAAAAATGCATCAGTCATTAAAAATATTTTAATTCGTAGGGATATTAATTGTGATAATACGAATAGATGTACAGTCACGAACCGGAATTGTTGAGCCACTTGCCATTGTTCGTAATTTAGCCGTGTATTCAATAACCGATGTCAACGACTGGCTGACAGCTATTCGATTTGCATTACATAGCCATATTAGAAACATGGGTAAGTGGCTGAACAATCCCGGTTCGCGACTGTACCTACGACGTCCGAGCAGTGACCACAGCGGGTGGTGTCTAAGTACCTACAGTGCCAGGTTTCGATTACCTGTCGCCGCCTCGCCGCTACCTAATTTGAGCCACCCAATCGAGTTTGTAAACCAATTCACCCGCGAACTTTGCAGCGACGCAGTCAACATCGTTTGCTAAAAACAAAGTCGGCACAATTGTAACTGCAATGCAGTGCAGCAAATAAGTTTCGCGATACGGGTACCAGCTATAAATTAACAGAGCTCTTGGCACTACAAATTTGGTAAATATTCGTGTTCTCTTTTACTCGTAATGTAAGTGTTTCGGAACAATGTTTAGTGAAGCTCGCAGCTGAGTCTGCATCGGACCTCGGTTCAATCGACTCATAGTTTTGTAGTCGGTATCGGTAGGACGTGGTCGTGGCAGTGACCTGCCACGTTAAACATACTCGTAACATGCAACAATCATGTAATGTACTTACCTATAATTATATTAAACTTAACGGTCATTTCCAATATTTAATCTCCAGGTCTAGATATTGATATCCTATGACGTAGCTATCAATTTTTAACACGTAATTTACGAATGTATTAGCCGCAAAACTTAACCTGACAAATAACCTTGCCATTAAATAAAAAAAAAATCGTACACATCAACTGTTCTAGAATAAAAAAAGAATTTAAACTACCTATTATGAAAACTAAACTTACGTTAAAAAAAGGAACTATGCTACTTAAAAAATAAAAGTAATAAATAATAATCAATTCATGTCATAATCATGAGTCGCGCCGCCGCGATATGAAATGTTGATGTCACTTATCGATAAATAAATTCAAAATGAAGCATTATGCGATATGGACCAAGCTGCAGGCGCACTCCCTCTTATTATTACAATGCCAAACTATCCGCATGCGAGAGATAACCAACCGAATTATATTTTAAGTATGTTTTTATTTATAGAAAAGGAAAAAAATCAAACATAAAATATACTTACGTATTTTATTTGATGTTACCTGTTTTACCAATTATCGGCTAAATCAATCTGTAGCTCTAGCACGAACATTTCACCCATAGTAGGTCACGTTTTCAAATCGCCTTTACTATTCTTGAACATTCTGAAGCCTACCCGTAGCGCGAACCCCTAAAACAGATTCACGTCTCTATTTATATTTTTTACATAAACTTCACATTTACTCACTACTCGATGACGATACGAAACTCATCATCGTCAATGTCAACGTGCGATGTAACTTTATACTAAATACTACCTCGGCGGGCTGATTCTAATTGCCATACTCATTTTTCTATGACGTTATTTATATTATTTAACGTTACTTCCTCGATATAATGAAAAACTTCATGCTTGAGGTACGTCTTAAAAGTCCTAAAATAGTAAGTACATTGTTGTCGAGGCAGGAAAATACGCAATTTATGGACGAGTCATCTACTCGTACAAGTCCACTAATTGCCCTTTGCGCCGAGGCTGACATAGTGCTTTTCACAACTACTGCGAGAAAATTCAACAATATTTATTCACAATATAAAAGGTAAATTTTGCTTTATAATAACGTGACTTACACAATTATTCACAGAAAAAACGCTTCATAATACCGTCACAAGGCTTCAGCGATCTCGAAAACAAAACGCAAGCAAAACGGTATAGAAATTGCTTCTTTGGTTTCTCATTATATGATTATGTTGTTTCGCGAACAATTAGGACATCCACTTTCCGAGTTCAATGTTTCAAATTACGAGCTAGTACTATTGAAGGAGTCACAGTAATTTATGCCAGATTTTTTAGAACTTTAGTAGTATTAGTACGCGCCACGTAGGAGATAGGTCCCGCATTCGAGTGGCACTCGAGATAAAGTTTAATTTGGGCTGAAAACGCAGCAGCGTAGTTAAATTTTAAGTGTTTGTCATAGTAGGTATATTTAATGTAATTTCATCTTGAGTGGTTCGAAATGAAATATTGAGGACATTTAAAAAGAGGACTTTTAACAGTATTTTTAGTCTTAAAATTAAACCGAAATTAATGGAAAGATTGCACAACAATGTGGTCATCGAACGAGCAAATAAGCCGGCGGGAAAAACTGGCCAAGTGCGAGTTGAACTCGCGTGTAGAGCGTTCCGTACATAAGTTTTTTTTTTCATAGAATTATTTTAGTCGCGGTAAGTATATATTTTATAAATAACAAACTAGGATACATTTAATGAAGTGCATTTCTTTAAGCGTTGATTGTTAATGTTACTGTGAACTTATTTTACTTCTTCGGTGGCCTGGAAGGCCCATCTTCTAAATCTATTGCATGGACTCCGTCTTGGACTCAGGAGGCAATAAATAGAACGATTCAAGAGGATTTTATTATGTATAATAAATTCTGGATTTTGTATGGTGATACAGAAAACTCTCATAGACCGAAGCGAAGCGAGGGCGGGTCGCTATTCTTTATTTAGCTCCCGAAAGCTGTATACCGGCAACCGTTGTAGAAATTATTTCACCGCTGTAGGGACTGATTTAATGAGATAAGCCGTGAACCCTTCTGTGAGTGCATAATGTCATCCCGCTAATGCAAGGGCCCCTCCCAGGCGCAGATGGCGCTCGTACCCTCAGTTTTTCATACTGGCTCGTATAGCTAAAGCTGTAGTGTTTAACATTCGCTGCATCGCGAGATCACGGATTCGGAAGGGGCGAAGGCCCTGGCGGCTCGGTGGAGTGTTTCGTTCTGTCGAGCGGATGCGATGGTCGCGTGCGCACGCTCCGCGCCGCGCCCGCGCCGGCGCCGCCCGCGCCGCGTTCCGTCCCGCGACTGTGACAAATCGTGCTAAGTATTATTGTTTATGGTGTGCAAAGCTTGCTCGACTATTTTTAACCCCCGTATATATCGCTCTCCTATACGGACCCGATTAAGTGGACGCATCGCACAACGAGAGATGGTTAGGATGTTTATGTCTTACCCAGTACCTACTTCAAGTTAATTCTAGCTACGCGTCGTTTTATTTGAGTGTGATTCACTGTAACCGACTGTTACTTAACATAAACACGCCGCAAATACGATATTGTTGATGCATGGGAATATATCTGTAAACTTTGTAAGTTTCGTGCCCATTTACTTTTAACTTTAAAAAAAAATAGTATAGCTTTAGTATGTAGGTGTTACGAAATGGGGTGAAGATACGGATTTCCATTTAGTAAGTTAACTTAAAAATAGTCCAGATCGATAGATATTTGTAAAGCGCCAGAAAGTTTAAGAATTCGAAGCATATTTTATTTACTTGTTTTACTTGCGGTACCACTATTCGCAACTAGGTACTAGTTGCGAATAGTGGTACCGCAGCGCTCGGGGCCGTGGGGTAGCGACGCCCGCCCGACTTGTGGGTACTTAGGTAGCACTATCTTGTTGCCCACTGGTCGCAAGCGCAACGCACGGTCGCAGCGAGTGGCGGCGACCCCGCAGGTGTCGCCCACCTCTCCGACACCCACTCGTATTATAATCAATGCACTTTACATTACAGAACCAGAATATATTACCTGCATTTCACATGCCCAGCCTACACATAATGAATTATTTGACTACACTCTACCTAGATTATTAAATATGTAAGAGTAAATACGCTTTCAACTATATTAGAAATTTTGTAGAATATATGACAATTTGTTATGAAACACTAGTTTTGTTTAAGTACTCTTTATTGTACAATAAAAAGAATTGCAAACAGACATTAAAACAACGAGGTACGGTAAAAAAAGAAATGGCAAAATTAAGTTGATTGAATAATGGTTTTACGAAGATAAGGAGCCGAATAGTCGTGACTGTGCTCAGGCTGGGTACGCGTGTCTTACGTAGTTACTCCCTAAGCTATTCCCGAACTGTTTATTAATTTATTTAACATTTTTGTACAAAAATACAAAAGGCAAACTTAATGCCGTGGAGCTGCTATTAAACCGCTAGTGTAACAAAATTTGGCGCTACTTTATTTGGTAATTGCCATTACGTAAAAAATGCCAAAATTTTATAGCAATTAGTACGTTATAGTGGCTCAATTTGATCGCAATTTTTTTTATGGCCGTTTATTAAATCTGGGTCGGCTTATAGAATTAAAAGCATAGACATAAAATAGTGAGGACTAGTTATTGCAAGTTAAAACATTCATAGCTCTCTAAGATGGGGCAGTCATTTACAAAATTGGGCCTAAAGAGGCAATTTAATTCGGTGGTCGTTTTCTGAAACTGGGTGCTAAAGATTTGTTTTGGTGCTCAAACTTGTTGGCATTTTAAGACTAATAAAAAAAAACCTTAATTTAATCTTTTTTATTATGTATCCGTGACAAAAAACAAGAAAAATAAAATTACACACTTCTTCTTCGGGTTACCTAAGCCTAACAAAGACGTCTTTAGTAACGTGAAGGGAGCCGGCTGTTAGTGGCTTTCCAAAGTTTTTTAGTCCCTAGAGACAAATCGTATCACTTTAATATTGCACTTCATAGCTTTTTGATCATTCTAGCTACAGCATGAGAAGTGAAAATAATATTTTATAATATTAGTAGGGAAATATTGACTGATATAGCTTTTGAAGCTCGACTAAATGTTTTGTAAGATACCTTGAATATATTTTTAATTTCTTCATGTTGTCATTTTTTTAATTAAAATACCACGTGGCACTCTTTACGCTAAGTCGAATCTAGCGACATCTTGTTTGTCGAAATCGGGTCACCCGTTCAGCCTAGGCAGATAACAAGTCAATCCTGACACATTGCACGACCATGAGGTTTCTGACTATTGACATTACTGACAGCAGTAAAAAAATACTAAACTTATTTGTTGCGGGTGAAGGAATAATAACAACAGCATTATTTGACTGCTGTCACCATAATCCATAATCAGAAACTTCATGGTTGTTGCAATGTGTCAGGATTGACTTCTTATCGGCCGGGCACTACTCGCAACAAAGAACCATTCATACAGACCAAAAACTATACCCTCCCTCGGCAATCAAGTAAAAATGAGGATTTACTGTCATTAGGTACACACAGCAACACATCTAGCTATTATACACTCCAGAAATCTGAAATATTGCATGAAAGAGAGTCGCACTAGAATGCATAGAAGTTGACATAATACACATATATACATCTCTTTCTTTTTCTCTCTGCTCTGTCTTTAATGGTTAGTTAGGTGTGATGTTGTGTGTACAAATGGAAAATCGTCTACGTGAAATAACCACTCTGAAGTTGGGCCAAAAGTAATAGTGTCCAAAGACAATTTAGTCAAAATGTAATTATGCTGAAATACATATAATGACCTATTTTCGTTGTAAATTAATTAAGCCCGAATGGAATTTTGTCCATTATATTTTTTGAGCAAAATTAAATATGCACCAAGTAAATTATATAAAAAGTTAAACAACAAATAAAAAGTAATTATTTAGTTTTATTGTGTGAATATACAGTGAAAAGAATAAATAAAAATAAATATATACTTTTAAAGAATAATACGTCTTATTACTTAGTCTAAACATGTCCCAACAAAACATCGTCTTCTACCTACATAATATATTTAACTGGCTTAATATGACAGGGTTTTATGTTACATTTTCAGGGTAATAATTGAAAGTGAAAGATAGAACCCTTTAATATTGAGCCAGCGATTTGTATATGTATCCATTAGAAATATTAAGTTGTTCTGATACTAAACACTGCACGACTAATGTATAAATACATCTCTTGGTTTTAATTGAAAAACTTATTGATTTGCGATACATTTAAAAGAAGGCACTTCGCAAATCAATAACTTTTTCAATGAAAATCAAGGGATCTACTTCATTATTATGCAAACGGTTCAAATATCGTTCACATTCCTCATCAAATATACCTACTATATACATATTTCAGATGGGACATATTTACAATTGGATTTTTTTCTGAGTGTACCTACATAAATACAGATGGACATATATTTTTGAACCTATATCCTATTTGACAATTTTACTATGGGACATAATTCTATTTTCAACATTATTCTGGTTGGACAATTTTCCTTAAGGACGTATTTCAATTTGACATTTTTCTAATTGGACGAATAATTTCAAGTGGACGATTTTCCATTTGTACCTAATGACAGTAAATCAAAATGAGAAGATAATTAGAGGATGGCATCCTTTTTGTGATGCCATCCTCACGGCACAAGCAGTGTATTTCGTCTCAGCACCGACAGAGAGATATAGTTCGCTATGTGTGGGTGTGCAAATACGGGAACTGGTAGGTGTAATAGCAGGTTTGCCCGCGAGGCATTGACGGCGCATTCTTTTCACGCTGAGGACTAATTCGAAACCGTTTTCATCCAACCCTGCCGGTGGCTTTTCAATCTTGCCGTGGGAATTTTGCGATTCGTGTTTGTTTGCATACGCGATCCGTATGGAAACAAAACGAAAAAATATACCGCCATTTCTCGTTTTACTACAAACTCCTGTCTATAGCTGATTCCCATTTTGCATATTTTACGAGGAACGATGTTTTTTTGGTCATTTAGTTCGTTTCAATAAAGTAGCGCGTTTTCTGTTTGTTATTTATTTTATAACATACAAGAAATGCAAACGCCTGAATTTTTTTACGCAAAATCTCATAAATTAGTGTGCCTATTTTTTCCCGTAATCTAGTTTAATTTTGTTTTGAATATCACTCAAGGCCGGTATTCTAGGCGTTAAAAATAAAATTCAAATTCAAAATTCACAATATTTATTCAGTAAACTGGCCACATGCGGGCTCTTTTACACGTCGGAAATGTACAGTGAATCTACCAGCGCTTCGGACAAGACCATCATTGCGGAGAAGAAGCGCCGTAAGAAACTCCAGCAGAAGGTCATTTTTTCAATGATAAAAACATAATTATACTTAAAAGTAAGTTACATTAAGTAATAATAAGGTAATAAAGTAATAAACAATAAATTCTTAAAACTAGCAAAAATAAAATTATTACAAATGTAAGGTCAATAAACCTTAAAATAAAATAATGACTATGAGAACAACACGACGAGGTCTCTACGTCAAAAGCCATACAACTTGGATAATAAATTGAACAACAAGTCCTCGCAAACGTGAACAGAACGGACCCCACAAACAGCACCCGTTCACGAGTATGACGCGTATCTCAGCCATCGCCTCTCAACCATGTGATCGGGAAAGTGGCGACCCGACCAACGACGCCGCCGTAAGCAAAGACCTTCGTATCTTATCCTATCCTATCGTAGTTAATCTGTTATGGTTTTGTTATGACGTCAGCCGCCATTACTGTCAAGTAATTAGAGCTATCAAAACGGTGATAATACGATAGTTATATATATATATTATATAACAGCTCATTATGGTGTGTGGATATCGTGTTGAAAAGAGGCCCAGTTCTTGTCCAAAACAGAGGCCCTATTATAACTACATAGTTGCTGATATAATAGAGCTAGCAAATTTCAAGTGAATTTCCCAGATTCCTCAAAGAAAAATCCCTTTACTCTTAAATCTAACAGGCACTGTTTTAAAAAGTTAAAGGTTCGTTATAAACTATTTCGATGCATAACTTTAACGATCAGCGGTAGAGTGAAATATCGTTTAATTAATCTGACATGGTAACGAGCAAGTTCACGTTTGAGTTTTCAGTAAAGTTCCTTTAGAATCACAATAAAAGCTCCTCTATTCACAGTAAAAACTCCTTTAGAGTAACAGTAAAAGCTCTACAAGCTCGTTGAACGTCAACTTTCTTTGTAACTAAGGATCATGCTTAGTTAGTACTACTTTGTGAACATCAACGTGTGGAAATTCTATCGTCAATATTTGTGCAAAGCTCCGTGTAGGAATGAACTGAAAAACTTACTTATAAGTTTACAGACCTTTAAGAGTACCTTTTCAGATGCCGCATAATGTCAAAGTACGGTTTCAATGGTCGATCTTCGGTTTCGAAGGCACTATATAATGATAATTTATTACTCTTAATTCAAAATCTTACAATTCAAAATGCCCCAAAAGCGAGGGCGGGCATTGCTAACTAGAATAAGTAAACGGGTTTCTATATACAAAAGACTTGGGAAATTGTAGATATGGGAAATTGTGAAAATGGGAACCTGCAAGTAGATATGCATGGGACTCTGTAGACATGGAACAAATCGGCCAAATATATATAAATACCGCGGACTTATCCCCTTGTTCACCCTACTACGTGTCGGCCGCTAATGGAAGTACGATCCGTATATAATGCATACGGTGGCTAAATGAGCTACTTACCCTTACTAATTTGATTTTCGGCAAATACCTACGGTATTCTAATATCACATAATCACACAATGCAATTACATACAGTAGCTCGATAATGCCGGCGGGCAATGCAGTATGCGTGCTTCTATTTCTATTTGGCCAGGTTGGAGTATTTTATCAATGTGGAGTTTGGATGCTGCGGAGATTTTGACGAAGAGAATTCGGCAAACAATTTTGAGCCGCCTTTTACCCGTGGTCCCCCGGCTATGACCCACAGTGGGTCCACGGGTATTTTTTTTTTCCCCGTGGACCCACTGCTGTAGGTTATAATTTATTACTTTCAATCCGCCAGTTTTCGTGGGCCTACGGGTCATAACAGAAATAATTTCATTCCCCGTGGACCCACTGTAATATAAATTATAAATGCCCCTCTTTGCCCGTGGTACAGTTGGCTAAGTCCAGTTGACCGGACTGTGGTATATTTTTTTAACAGTGTTACAGTTGACTGAACTATCTTTTTTTCTGTTAACTGTGGTACAGTTGACCGGACCAGAGTTATTTTTTTTAACTAGGTACCTACAGTACGGTAATAAAATTATTGTGGTAGCAATGTGGTGGTTAATTTCTTTAATTCATTTAACAACCTCAGCATGTTCGTTGTTTTTTTATTCAGCTTTTTGTTAATTTTGCTGTGCCATGATTCACAGACGTTATTTGTTCTGTGTCTGTTGGCAAAAACACTTACAATCTTATGGATATCCCTAGACATCCATTGACTGGCCACATAGCGTAAGAACACTAGAATCTTTATATTTGCTTTGAAACTGTACTGTAATTGTATTTCATCCCAGCCCCTAAGAAGATATTCATTGGGTAGTAGAGGTAACGCTGCACATAAACCCACTAAACCTTTTTGCTGCCTTTGTTTTCCTCTGCCCAAACGTTTTTTTTCCCTTTCGCCACATAGCTTGGGACCAGTGATAATAGCAACCTACAACGGTAACAGCAGGAAAAACATCCTGAACAGCATTTAACGCAGCAAGTTCAAAATCGCAGTGGTATTTTTGCGGTTCCCAATCTGGAAATTGCGACTTTATTAAAAAATGAAAATTATCCAACCTGTTTAATCTTATATGACCGCAGTGCGGTGAACCACGGGGAAAAGGCAGTTTTGTTTCAATTACCCGTAGTCCCATTCTAGAACAGTGGGTCTACGGGGAAAAAAAAATTACCCGTGGACCCACTGTGGGTCATAGCCGGGGGACCACGGGTAAAAGGCGTTTTGAGCCACAGATGAATGCTGTTTATTTCGTAAAACAAAGCGAGTATATATTATTTGTGTATTATATTATATATTACTGATATTGTATAAGTTATATAAGAAGAAACCTATTTTTCAAACGAATCGTTCTTTCACATCATTGTAATTTGTTTGCAAAATTGAATACTTAGGTACTTACGTGATTTCGTCTTTTGGTCCAATATATGAAAAAAAAACTATTAAAGATAGTCAGTACCTTTATACCCCCCTATTCGGGAGAATAATCTCGTTTTAAATCCGATCATCGCTCAATTTCCCATGCACTATTAAGAGCCCATGGACTTTGCCTTGCACTGAATGAGGTTGTTCTGTTTTTTTTTCCAGTATTGTCTATGATGAAGTTTTTATGACAATCCCAACTCCCTTTTATGTTACGATTTCATTTTGTTTTAGCTTAAAAGCAATGATTAGAACTTGCGATTCGTTTGGGCCCAAGTACATTATCTATGCAAGTTGAGTACGCAGGCCAGGCGCTTATTAGTTTATCAGCCTAAACCAGTCCTCGGGCGAGTGGGCGAGCCAGTTGCACGCTACGCCGCCGCAGCTCGAATATCCTCGATGGAATAGGATTCCACGCAAATATTCATTTACAACATAAACTGTTATTGATATCATCCCAATTTTCCTAATTCATCCAATTATGAATTCATTTTGTACATTGTATGGTCGAACTCAGCCGTATCTGAAGATAAGGCTTATGCATTTGTTTTGCAACAATCAATTTAGAACCGTATGAAATTTGAATTAAGAGTGAAGTGTCCATTACTGGTGCCTGTCAGCTAAAAGTGTCCATCATTGGTGCTGTCACCCTAGGTACCTATAGATTTTAAAACACTTAACTATTTTAAACTGACGCATCCCGTGCTGAATTTACATTCGATTTCTCAGCACTAGAGACTACATCAGGTACTCGGTCAGTGATCCGATTTAAACCCTGTTTTTCTATTTATAGCTTATTTCTCTCTATCTGGAATTAACTGTTAGTCCCTTTGTTTCCTGCGGGCTCAATTTTATTCTTTAACCACCAAGTAATGCGAATATTTATAATTACTTACAAACACGAAGAGCTCAATTCAGATTTTCTGTAGTAGTACTTAATAAAACCAAAAGTGAAACACAAACTCGCACACTGAGGGTTCCGTACCATCAAACGCGTTAATAATGTATCTTTATCATGGAATAACAAATACGTAACGTCGCTCGTTATTAAATGTCTAGTAAAGTTAAGCAACCACTCACTAGACCAAACCAGCACGGGTAACCCTCGCGAAAAATTGAGCTGCTGTGGCAAATAGATTCACTTCACTTTTACGTACTTACTTAATTATAGAAAACTTTATATTTGATGGTTGTTCAACTCTGAGAAATTAAGAAAGGCCTTAACTTTTTGTTAAACTTTAATTTGTTACTTTTGGCTTTGGTTTTGGTTTAATGAATAAGCCAGAGTATATTGACACTTTTTGTTTTTAAGTATTATTATTAAGTTTATTATCATATGTGGTTCAAACAAAACAGCCCTTTTAAAAGTCGTCTTAGTAAGAGAGTTCCGTTGACAGTTCGCACTAAGTATATAATATTTATTTTATTTTGTTTATTTATTTATAAGCATGAAACCCTTAGAATGCAGTTAATTTTGAGAAGCTGTATTTGGCGTTTAAACTCTGTTTTTTTTACTGTAGTCATTTTTTTCTAACGTACTTTGATTTCAAAAATCTCTAATGCAGGTTAACATTATTCGTCTATGTGCTCTATGATTATATCGGCTCACTTGACGCTTGAATTCTTTACAAATACGCTGTTACAGCTTAGCACTTTGGTGAGGTCGATGACAGCCATCGACCAGACTTAAAATAGTTGACGACGCGAACCAGGACAAAACCAAAACTTACATGGAAACTATTAAATTTTACTTTCATCTTTTATCAAGTAGAAATGTAGAGTTTATGTCAAGTTAAACATATTCAATTTGGTGGAATAAACACTAATATCGAGAGTGTAATTTAAAGTTACGGTGTATTTGTTTACCCGCTCGCTGGTGTCGCGGGGCGGCCCCCTCGGAATCTGCGCCCCTCGGGCCCTACAATGTTCACACGGAACAATCGATAATATCCAAAGCTGCGAAGGTTATAGACCCTCTCGTCACTATGATTCTTTACTGATGTGCGTGCCTGTTCCATCGGTGGGTAGTATTAACCGGGGCTTATTACTTATAAAAACCACTAGTCCTGGGTTAGCAAAATAACTAGTTATCTCTGGATTATATGTAACTATCATCTAATTATCTTGGATAAAACATAATATTTTAACATTACCTTGATTCCCCGTTTAGAAACAACAGGAAAACAATCCATTCATCAAATCAAGTGCATTCCCGCTTCCATGTTTATAATTTCAAAGCAATGTATTTTTAACCGCCTTCAAAAAAAGAGGTTTTCAGTTCGTTTAAGTCAGTATAGAGCACTAGCAACTTTAATGAAGTTATAGGTAAACTAAACTGTCGCCTGTAAATTTTCGCCGGTAAACTAAACTGCCGCCGATTTCGGGTCTTTTAGATGTTATGGTTATGTAATACACTTAACGATGATTAAATTAATTTCGACGCTTTATAGAATTTAGAGTTAATTGCTGAGATTTTCCGACTTCAATTTGGATATAAAAATGAAACGTAACGTGTTTTTTAGATATCTTGGATTTTTATGATAAAAGATAAAGATAAAGACATTTATTCAGTAAGTAGGCCGCACGGGCACTTTTACACGTCAAGAATCTACCAGCGCTTCACAAGAGGAGACCACTGCTGAGAAGAAGCGCCGCAAGAAACTCAGCAGTCAGTCATTTTTTTAAATATATTTAATATTACAATGGTACTACTTAGTCTAGCATTATATAAATCTATAAATAGCAAATTAAAAAATATTTCAAATATCCTGCGTAGTTTCCGCAGGAAAACACACCAAAATCTTAAGATAGAAAGAGAGAAAAGGAAAAAAGAACTCCTACGTATGTGTATATAAGACGGTGCAAGATGACCACATAAGATTGATATGTTTTCCTACATCAACGGTGTCCCCCAGACAAGATAAAGATTTTGAATTTGAAAAAAAAAACAAATAAAAAATATATTATTGATTAAGTTTCGGGTTTAGGCCAAGCATGTTTGTCTATTAAATAGTCCTCGATCCTATAATACGCTTTAGACATTATCGACTTTTTCAAGTAATTTTTGAGTGCTGGAAAGGGTAACTTTAATACTACCTCAGGTAATTTATTATAGAAATGAATGCATTGACCATCAAATGATTTATGTACTTTACGGACGCGGAATTTTCGAATAGCTATTTTATTTTTATTTCTAGTATTTAAATTATGTATATCAGAATTTTTTGTAAAAGAATCTAAATTTTTTATAACATAAATAATATTCTCATAAATAAATTGTGACGCTACAGTTAAGATATTAATTTCCTTAAAAAGATCTCTTAAGGAATCACGGGCATTTAATTTGTAAATAGAACGAATGGCCCTTTTTTGTAACACAAATATAGTTTGTATGTCAGCTGCCTTACCCCAAACCAGAATACCGTACGACATAACACTATGGAAATAACTATAATAAACTAAGCGAGCTGTCTCAATATTGGTTAGTTGTCTAATTTTCCTAACTGCGTAAGCTGCCGAACTTAGTTTACCTGCCAGTACAGCTATATGGGGACTCCATTGCAAATTTTTATCTATTATTATGCCTAGGAAAACTGCCTTATCTACGATTTGCAAACACTCGTCATTTAGAATAATACTAGAATCTAACGGTTTAACATTAGGCAAAGCGAATCTAACACATTTAGTTTTCTTAGCATTTAGTAGCAAATTGTTGCTAGTAAACCAATTAAGTACTTTAACTAGTGTGGAGTTTATGCTACTGAAGTCTATGGATTTTCTGTCTACCTTGAAAATTAGTGAAGTATCATCAGCATAAAGTACAATATCACAAAGTTTATCTACTGATGGTGGCAAGTCATTTATGTAAACCAAAAATAGAAAAGGACCTAAAATAGAGCCTTGAGGCACACCTATTTTCACTGTAGCTCCATCAGATTGTGTTTTGTTTACAACAACTGTTTGAGTTCTATCACTGAGATAAAAAGACATAAGACTTATAGCTTTATTAGACAATCCATAATGTTCTAATTTTAAAATATATGAACCACGCAATCAAAAGCTTTAGAAAGGTCACAAAAAATTCCTACTGCATCGCAAGATTGCTCCCAACTGTTATATATATATTTAATGAGAACAGATGCCGCATCAATTGTTGATCGACCTCTGGTAAAGCCAAACTGGTTATTGTTAAGTAGTTTATTTCTATTAAAGTGACCTAACATATCATTCAGAATTAGTTTCTCAAAGACTTTACTTAAAACTGGTAGTATGGAAATGCGACGGAAGTTCGTTATATCACTCATCTCACCCGATTTAAAAAGAGGTATGACTTTACTATATTTCATAAGATCTGGAAAGATCCCTTCTGAAATGCAATTATTGTAAATCAATGCTAGATGGGGTGCAATCACACCTATGATATGAAAAAGTACACTAACTGATGTGCCCCACAAATCCTCAGTCTTCTTTAAACTAAGCGTTTTAAATACTTTGACTATTGAAACTGAATTTATAGGGCTGAATTCAAAGTTTATATTACATTTACTGACATTAGTGCAAAGTAATGATTGAGCTTGAACCGCGGATGATTTGAGACATTTCGTAGTATTAATGGCTATGTTGGAAAAATAATCTTCGAATGCTAAGGCGACGTCTTTATTTGACGTGATTTGTTTGTCACCTGAGTTTAGGGTGACCTGATTATCGCGAGTTTTAGATTTACCCGTTTCTCTATTTATAATATTCCATACAGTTTTTACCTTATTGTCAGACGATTTGAGTTTAAGACTAAGAAAATTTGCCTTGGCAGTTAAACAAACTTGCTTAAAGGTCTTTGAATAACTCTTAACATAATTTAGGAAGTCAGCGTTCTTATTGTCCTCCCTCTCTCTATATAGGTTGTAAAGCCTATTTCTACTTTTATGAATACCTGCAGTAGCCCATTCGCTAAATTTGGTTTTCGACCTAGTTAAAGTTTTCATTTTAAAATGATTATTAAATTCATGCAGAATTACGCCAAACAAGTCATTATAAATACTATTACACTCATTATGTATGAAAGGTAACACTGATAGATTACTCTGGACTTTATTTTTGAATGATTCCAAACGATTATTAGTTATAGGTCGATATGTTATTGTCTGAGGTTTTTGATAAAAATCATTGACGAAAGATGCATTCTGACCACTATGGTCCGAATTAAAACAATTAAATATTTCTTTATCCAAACATTCGCAATTACAAAAAATATTATCTAAGCAGGTTGCACTACTAACACCTATCCGAGTGGGTTCAAAGAACAGATTACCTAAATTAAAAGATTTAAATAAACTTAGTAACCTAGTGGTATTATTTGACATTTCGAGTAAGTTAATATTAAAATCTCCACAAACTATAATATGCTTCTGGCTATTACAAGCTAATTTTAACACATGTTCCATAGTTGATTCAAATGTGCAAAAATCAGCCAATGGTGGTCTGTAAATACATATTATTATATAACTTTCTAGTTCTGCGCAAGAAATTTCTACAATCCTTTCTACTGATAGCTTGACAATATCCTTTCTTTCCTTGGATTTAAGAGTACTTTTAACTATTATTAAAGAGCCACCATGAATGGCACATTTTCTAGCAAAATAACTAACTAATTTAAAATTTACAAAATCAAATATTAATTGGTCTTGTCTAAGCCAATGTTCAGTAATGCACATAATTTGTACATTTTCACTATCTAAGAACAACCCTATTTCTAGTTCTTTGCTGGAAAAACCTTGAATATTTTGGTGAATTAAATTTATACTCAAGGGTGTTTCCGCTATCCTATAATTTAGTTTAAATTATGAGGCAAGGCACTATTGCCAATATTGGCTTGCTGGGGCTGGGTACTACTATATCCATTAGGTTCAATATTATAAGCTAATAGTTCAACCAAGGTCAAAATATATTTCCTTGGCACATGAATTTTTTGTGATGTTAGTGTGATGGGCTTTAAAAATTTATTTAAATTGAAAAAGTGGTATTTACTATTGCAGGATATAGCATTATACATTATCGAATTAAATTGAGCTATTCTATGATTATAACTATATGGCATTCTTTGTGAGTATGGTAACGCACACAGTATAATTTTACCTATGCCATTCTCTTCAATTGTGTTAAGTGTTGACATTAATTTATCAACACTGTATTTATCCACACTAAGACCATTTCCTATTAAAATTACTAAAGTGGTGGTCCTGTCAAAACTTCCTTTTAAAAGTAATTTACATAATTGCAAAAGAGTTGCATAATGTTATCTGATCTGTGGTCAAATGATAAAAATCTCTTTCTTTCTCGAAAACTTAGATAAAACGCTTTTATGCCGGGCATTGTTCTGTTCAATACTTACATTGATCTAACAAACGCTGAAATCACCTGTCACAAGTGGTATTAAAAACCCCAAAGACGTCAGGGGAGGTTGACATAAATCTCGCTTAGCGTCACTTGTTCGTTCTGCCCTCTAATGAAAATGTATTAAAGAAGCTACACTTTTTGATATATTTTAACGAGTACCGACGGCTTTGCACGGAAATGAATCCACATGATAGGTTTAAATGTGTTTTAAGCGTAGGTATTTTCCCTGTTGATTGATGTTTTATTTGGTATGAATGCACTTGTTAATTCTCTTTGGTCATATAAATTAACCGTTATTGATTTCGACGTATTTTTCTATATTTAGAGAAAACAGCTTTGAAACTTTCACCGCTCCGTTGTTGCAGATTTTGGTTTTAATAATTACCTGACAGTGGCCTGCTAAATTTAATTCTATTACGTTAGCGCAATTCACACAGCGGGCGGGCACGTGTCGTGCGCCGAGCGGGTTGGAAGTTCGGCGGGTGTTTAACATGGAGTTATATGGAAGCATTCACACACACGGCTGGCGCGGGTCGGGAGTGGGAGCCGCGCCCGCCGCCCGCCACTACAAACAGCGCGCGGCTGGGCCCGGTCCGTCGCGGGCGTCCTTGGTCGTAATAACACGAATTCTCCGATATGCATTCTCAAAGAGCGCGGTCCGTGAATGCTTTGTGGTGGAGTTGTAAATTCTACTGAATATACTCGCCATTACCATCCGATCCCGAATGCCCGCCTGCGATCATCCGCGGTCACCCGCGCGGGACCCGCCGCGTTTCGGCGTAATTTTGTAATGGGTACCTAATACACATAGTTTTTACTACAATTTATACCAACCACAGTCAGTGGTCATATCTAGTATTAAAACATTGCATACTGGTCGACCGGGCTTGCTTACGAGTATTTTCCTAGTCTACTACTAATCCACCTGGGTATCCACTAAATTCACGTGTTTCCTCGTGGTCATACCATTTTGTCATACTAGTCAAAAAGTGAGCCTAGATTTGATCACTAAATACTAATTGTGGTTGTAAAAGTAGGTAGGTTAGGTTCGTTAGGTATCTTTAGATGCCCGAAGCGCAAAACCACCTAGAAGCAGGAGCCCCGCCCTCAGGCGGGGCTCCGTCGAAAGTCAGTAGGACAAAAATAGTATGACCACGAGGAAACACCCCTAAATTCCTATTCTGCGCATCGGCACCTCTCCACGTCCAATAGCCGTGCTATTTTGTAAACGTTTAATTAATTTCCCTTCCAGAGAACTACATTTACTATGAACGTTTAAAAACAATAAAAAAAAAAAACTATAGGCCTATATCTAAGCTAAATATTCACATTACCAAAATTATTTGAAAAGATTATTTATGATATATAGCACCAGTATTTAGGCCACATGTTACTTAGGCAGGAGCAACAACACGGGATTCATCCGTAAAAAATATTGATAGAGTCCTTTGTACAATTGATGATGTAGTATACACCGATCATGACTTGCTATTACGTAAGCTGGAGTCAGTCGGTGTACACGTTTTGTCCTCGCACCTTCTGGAGTCCCACCGGGCTCCCATCTAGGCCCCTTTTCCTCTCTTCAATATGTTCATCAATGATGTAGTTTTATATCTGAAGTCAGTCTTCCCATTGTGTGCTCTATGGTGATGATAATAGTACATTATTGCCTAGGCAGTGAAGCAGGCAATTGCGGGCCGAGTATTGGTTTAAAAGGACGAGCTTGCGAGTCCGTTTAAAAATACGAGGCCCGCAATTGCCGTTCCTGCCGAGGCATATATAGTGCTTTTCTCAAAAATCGCAATTTACAAATCGCATATAAACAGAAACTTCACGTGAAATAACATCACTCTTTACCGCCTTTATGTTAATAACAAGGGGAAACGCCAGCTTTTTTAGAGAAAAAAACTCAAGCTATTCCAGACACAGATAAAAAAGAAGTTTCGAGTAAAATATGGATTTATAAGACTTGTGCCCTCATTTTATTATGGCCGTTTTCACTTTTTAAAAATTATAAACTAGATGACAATGAAATTCGTATGCAACATTGCGGGCTTGTGTAGCGAGCACGCAATGTTTTTTTTTTTAATTTGGGGACTGTCTGTAGACTATGTACTTCGCGTCTCAGTATGGAGTTAGTATATTTTAAATTCTAAAAACTATTTCTGAATGCCACGATTTGCAAGAAGATCTGAATCGACTATGTACATACTGTAATATGATTTTTTTATGTTTGAATGTGGGTAAATAACGAATCGGTACAAACAGTGCCGACTGTTAGACATTTGGGAATATAATATCTTGATTGCAAACTGTCTTTTAGTTTACGTTTATTGGAATTTGTAATAAGAGCAAGTAAAAACAAAATGCCACAACTACACAAACTTTATTGAATTCGTTGGTTAGACCCATACTTCAGTAGGTACTCATCTAGTGTTTGGAGCCCGCAGTATTTAGTCTATATCGATTGCATTGAAAAAATATAAAATAAATTAAGTAAGGTAAGGTGGGGGAAGATTGAATGGTTTTTTGATGAGATTGATAGTGTTGTGTTAAAACCCTCGTAAAATAAAAAACTATTTACTTCCTTTCAATTGCATAAATTGGTAGGTATGGGCAAGGGCTATATTTTTGTAATCTGTCGATAAAACTCGGTTACGCCTATTCTAATATATAAAAATAATAAAATCAAATCAAATTTTGTCTAAAAAATTAACGGGTTAAGATGGAATGGTCGAGGGGTAAGATTGACATAGTGTCTAAAGTCTTTTAAATGAATGCAAACGGTTACTGTTGCTCGTTATTGTATAGAATTCCTTACGCTTAACAGATACAGATGATTTTTGCGTAAATATTCCTGATAGGTAACAAGAAAAGTGCAGTTGAAAAAAAAAGTATTTTACTCTTACCCCGCTTCACAGGGAAAACGACAGTGATACTCAAACTTTTTATTGTATATTCTTCATATAAAAAACGTAAACACATTTTTTTTTAATATTAAGAATTGGAATGAAAAGAGTTTGGAATTAAAATAACAGTTGCATGGAAACAATTATTTATTTTATAAAAGAAATGAATACAAAAAAGTAAGAATTTTCTTGCAGCATGACTAATTAAGTTAAGCTAATTTAGCCACTTACATGTAAAATATTAGAAAATAAATATGAATCTGTGTAACAAATTAAGAAACATTTAAAATACAAAAATATACCAAATACTTAGTAATCTAATAAATTTAGTCACAGACTTACTTACATTTATAATATTAGAAATCCAAATAAGTACTTCTAGTAAACTGTAAGAGGTTTAATTTCTCTCCAAACAAAAAAATACAGATTTATTATTGATTTCACACAATAGTTTCACACAACACTTCTTAGTTACTATTTATCTTATCGTTATATTAGGTCAGAAAATAAACCTTACGTTAATTATTTTTTTAAGTGCAAAGTTTGAGAATATGTGTCTTTTTCTATGACTTTCAAAAACGGGGGAAGATTGAAACATTACTATTTCAATGTTACCCCAGCGAAATTGGCTGGGTAAACATGGAAACTTCTCGTAAATCTCAATATATGATTAATAGCTACACCTAGCAGAAGTAAATAAAAATAGAATCTCAAATAACACATAAATAGTCAGTCAGAACTTTTATACTCCCCTTATTAATCAAGTTATGAAACACGGGGTAAGATTGAAAATCGACGAATTCACCACGAAATGCCGACCTTCACAAAATAGCACATAACACACGTCTACTTACTCCGAGCGGTCACTGGCGAATGTGCGGCGGATCGTAACAAAAAGGCGGCTTAATGGATGATACCAGCACTAAAACAATTAAACTAAATAGGGAGTTATGTGAGACTTTTAATCTTTCCCCTTTTTTTATCTTCCCCACCTTACCTTAGTATATTAGTAGTAGTAGTAAATTAATTAGTAGTAGTATTATTTAGTAGTAGTATATTATGTTTTTTAGTAGTAGTAGTAGTGTATTATATTAGTGTATTTATAAATCTTTCAAAACCAACCAAGCATTTGATGGCAGCCGCGTTGTTTCACTTAAAGGTAAACGGGTCGTTAAAGATCAAGCTTTCTTGTTCAATCTAATATGATCGACTCACCTTGCATTGTAAATAAATTAGGGCTCAGGTACTCTAGCACATCGTATCACGAACTGTCGACGAACTAATTGTTTATTTAATGTTCATTCAGCACCAGATCCAGGTAATAGGTAATGTATAAAAACCGCTTCTCCGAAGCCGACATAAATATTATTAATTATTTAACGTGTTTCAATAAACTTTAATTAATTTAGCAACTGCGTACCTAGTTACCTATTTTTTTGGCAAGATTACGGTCTGCGTTCTACTCGTAGCTCAGGGCCCTTACTAATCTTACCGTGCAACATGCTCTATCTCTGTTTCTGTTTTAGTTGCATGATATTGTAACGAATGGTAACTTTCTGCTTAATGTTTATTCAAAGTTTTTTATTTGTAAGTTTATTGTACCGTTTGTGCGCAAATAAAATTTAAGTAAAAGTGAATGAATCTCAGTTTCTTCCTTTTCAAACGAAATTACTGCTAAAGTTTATAGTTATTCAAATTTATTCAAAATCACACAATGCAATAATGCACTGCAATCACAAATGCATATTATCCCGACTCCTTTCATTGTTTATCAGCCAACGCCCGATCTGAGATCAGTGGACCCATTCCCGGAATAAATCTCAGTTCTCTATGTAGTGTTTACAAATATATAACTCCTCCGTAACGATGGCTATACATGCGCCCACCTCGAGCTAAGTTATGTATTACCTACCAGAAGTGCTCTTCCCTTGAGGCAATTAAAAACGCAAATCATACATCTTTGTCTATATAATATAATATAAATATAAAACGAGTGTGATGTTAATCGTTTTTTACAAGTTTCAATTTATCGGGTGAAGTAACTAAATATACTGATAAGGACTGGAAAGAGCAGAGAGAAATGTGGACTAAAAGAAGGTGAAAATGTTTTAAAAACAAATGGGGTGTTTTGTTTTCAAAAAACATTTATTTTAAATTATACTTTTTAGTGACCATAATAAGCTGTTGTAGTTCCACTTCCTAGTTGATATGAAACTTCAAGACATTTCGAGCTCGCCGCAATCGCAAGCAATGCCGCGGGACAGTCAGTCATATTGAAACAAAATGTTCTTCGTTACAATTGCTCAACTATCTTTATCGAGATATCTTATCGCGACCCTTGAAATAGGTACGGTTGAGGAGTTGCGGTAGCATTTGTGGTCTTCATCATCAGTTCCAATTCACCAAATGATACTTTCTAAGTGCAAATGTTAGACTAAAATCGCTGTATGTATGCGTTAATATTTGAGGAGTTCCCTCAATTCCTCACTCATCACCTCATTAGATTCAGATTTGGTGACAGTGGAACCACCTCGGAAGTATACTCTACCTGAAACCGACGTGCATACATGACTCAATGTATGAATGTGGAAGAAGCGAAATAGATTTGTCAGGATCGTAGCAGGTGGAAAGAAGTGGTATCTGCCTACCCTCTGGGAAACAGGCGTGATTTAATGTTTGTATGTAGGAACTAGGTTTATCGTGAATTTCCTACTCATTTAAAAAGGATGTCCGTGTTCCGGGTATTAGTGTTTTAAGTTGCATCTTCAGAGAAATGCACTCTCCAAAAATACTACCTACTACACACGTGTCCTTATTACTTAGTCCGCTGCATGCATATTCATGTTCACGGCGCATATTGAGTAAATAATGATAACATTTATTAGCCCCATACACAACGCTTAACCCGCGACGTTCGCAAATCATACGGATTTAAATTCAGTAAGGCACATGCATCACCCACAAATCTAGCTTTATCCCTCACGAGAGGCATTTGACATCTTACGAGCGCTCCCAGATCCTTTTATGCGAATTGTCCATTGTCAATATGCTTAATGTTAGTTCGTACCATGCGCCTACACGCTACATGCCCGGCTTAGGAAAGGAGCTCATGAATTATTTACCCGCTTTACACCTTCATATATCGTAATTTCGCTCTACGACATTTATTCACTCTCCGCGTGTTTGTCTCTTAACGGCTGACTTTGTTTGCCTCAATTGAAGCGTGATGTGGTGCTTTATTTTATTATCGTTATAGGGAATCAAATATACAGCCGAGCTATGACGTGCTAAGCGTCATAGCTTTGCATCGTCACAACGACGCAGTATTGTTTAGAATTGCCTAATGTAAAACATAATCAGAGATACTATTAATAAAACATATCGAGGAAGCTTTTAAAGAAACCAGACATGGTCCGCTGCATGATGCACTGCGGTGATATTTTTTTGTAAGCTCTTTCACTGGTGTTTCTTGGGAAGCTTCTTTTCCGCAATAATGGTCTTGTCCGAAGCTCTATTAGATTCACTCCATATTACCGAGTATTCGTTGTTTCCCTAGAAAAGTATACATTTCGTAAAATAGAGTAGAACGGGTTTATGATTTATAAAAATACTTTATATACATAATTTAATACAGATGTATAGGTAGACTATACTCGTAGGCATGTGTGCCTTTGTTCAATATTAAAACGACCGGGAATCAGTGTGCCTTTGTTCAATATTAAAACGACCGGGAATCACCGATTACAAGTAAGTTATACACATAATATAGTGGCGGCCACGTAATAAGGAACGCTTGCGGTTTTTCTATAACATGCATGGTACCTATATACAATGTGACCATCAATCAAAAAGTGTTTGACCAATTATTTGTTATCTACTTTAGATTATTAACTAATGCTTAAGCTAATACGAGTTAACTGTTAAAAATTGTCATTAATTTTACAGGAATTGTATGAACAATCAATCCTTACCTAATGAAAGCTATGTTTTTAACAGACAGTAATTGTATATATTTTAAATCAAACTTTAACATTGGTTGTCAGAATTGATAAGTCTTATAGGTAGCCACCACTGTAGGTATAATATATAGTATAAATGTACACATTGACTGACATAGAGAAAATCGTGATTTAGTCATCTAAGGTAGAAAACGTCAAGCCAAAACGAGAACTAGTCCTAGTTTAGCGAAGCACGCCGACGGAAGCAGGCTCGGTCCGCTGCACGTCTGTGCACCGCGTTGATGTGTTGATCATGCCGGCAACATCCAGCCTGACAATAGCCTCGGGTTCTGGATGGCTGTACGCGCTGCCCGCCGGGAGGCTGTGCATGGTGACGCGCCCGCCGCTCTTGAACGTAGACTCGCCAACGAATATCATAACACAAATCGCCTTTCAATCTGTCGACGAATTATTAACCCGCTCGAGTCACCGGAGAGAGAATGTAATCCCTAGTAATGTTGTAAAGTCAAAGTGTGTTTATTGGTTTGCCCTTTCTATCTCTTAGCATTTTTTATCTGGAGAAATTACACAGTTTCTGCGGAAATAGCGAAAAACTACTACTACGCGGGCAAAAAGGAGTTTAAATAATACTGTCTAGAGTGAATAAAACATAGCATGGTGCTACCAACATGTGAACCTAGTAAGGTGGAATGTTTAAAACTCGAATGATCAAACTATTATTTTTAATCATTAATGCCGTCATACATAATTCACATTTATTTCTATGAATTACATTTAAATAATAATTAGACACCAAATGTATAAACCGCAGAACTCTCGTTGAGTATAACGAAACGTTTGTCAAATGTCATTCGCACCAAGCTAAAGTGCAATCAGTGTAGTGGTGCAACTTAAGCTTGCCGGTTTATAGTTGGTGGCTGGATCTATATCCCACTTTGTCTTCAATCATCGATATTAGGTATGATGTCAATGTGGTTATAGGAAATAACCTCACACCCCAATACCCCAATGCTACTACGGCTTTTTTGGAAATAATTCTATATCAGACTAGAGGTTTTGAAAACGGACACAATGTTATTTTGACATATTATTTTTGAACAAACAAAATATCATAAACGAAGTTCCTAGATGAAAGTTGTAGTTGCCTACCCGAAATTAAGGTGGTTTTTACAGCAAAAATGATTTTTAAGTATTTTTTATGGTGTAAGTGTATAGTGATTGACACCGAATGCAAAAGCCAAAACTAAAATCCAAAAAATAATCAGTAGAAGCATGAAAAAATAAACCGAAACTGGCCGTTGTTTGGATTCAGTTCAACATATGTATAGAAGCGTGCATAAGACATTAGCATACCAAAACTGAACTGATATGATTAATTTCATTCCAGTTACGCAATAAGGATATTGCAAATTCATTTTCGTTTGTGATGCAGGAACAAAATTAAGAGAATTTTATGTGTATACGAAAGAAAATGAAATAATCTATGCATATTTGCTCTTTTTTTCAAAATTTTAACGCGTAGGTAGAATTCATTACTTGCGCTCTCTCATCTCATCTTCTTCATAGTCGGTACGGTAAGATTTTATTACGAGAAAATAATTCAGTTCTTTGGATTTATTATACTTGTAAGAGCTTTTTTCAAACCGCTTTTAAATAGTTTCCTTTTTTTCAAGTATCGACCAGAAATAAAAAATGCGCCGTCGATTTTTTGTTTTTAAATCACAACGGCGCGGCGCGGCGCGCGCCCTGCCAATCTGATTGACATAACATGTACACTATAAATTAAATTCGTAAATTGAAATTAATAAGTTTAATAGTTATTGAAGTTCACTGTAAGCTGATTCAATATAACAGTTCATATTTTGTTTTACTAAGTTAGATCATCGGTCAGGTCAAGCTACGCTAAAGATAATGCTGGTGAACCATTTCAGCACTTTACCAAAATTAGATGTGACGAAAGCTAAGGATCGGAATGGAGTCTAATGAACCGCGAACACCCTTCACACGGGACTCGTTCGTAATTAGTCCTCTTTCATTGTCCGTGCTCTCCGGACGGAGACGCTAATAACTAATCGGTCGGTCACTACACATCCCCGTCTCTATCTAGCTATTAACTGGACTGATCGACCCTTTCTCTCATTTACGAAAACGATCTTAGTATTTTTATTTGAAACCAAGCCTTTACATTAATCAAGTGGGTACCTAGATGTAACTAGAGGACGCCCGTGACTTCGTACTCGTAGAATTAGTTTTCTCTTAGGGGATCAATTTCCAAAGATCCCTTCTTAGTGCACCCCTAGGATATCTAAGGAATATTCCCTCCAAATTTCCATATGATCGATTGCAAGTCGGTTTCTTCTTTTATACATATTAAGGTGTTGTATTACATTAACATTGACTTTTACTTGTTGATCGATTTTTTACAATATCACTAAGTCAAGCATCGGCGATTTACGTTACGGCTCACCTCTGGAATGCCAGCAATGTTCGGAGCCGGCGACCGATGGCATTTGCGGAGTTCGGCTCAGACCCGATTAGTAGGTACCGACCGAAAACAATACCTATACCTAGCTAAATATGTAAAGGTATCGTATCAAGAACTTGTAACCAGGTTGATTGATTATTCTTGGAACTTCGAACGGAGAGCCAAATTCTTTATTTACAAGTTATCTCTCTCTTGTGCGATACGGCCACTTTACTGCTGCAGCCACTCTTAAACCAATATATTCTTTAAGGACGGACAGTGTTAATAAACGTCCAAAAAATGGTAAATTCCATGATTTACCAGTAAAAATAATATTAAAAACCTAACTGTTAAAAGCCTAGACTTTTACCAGCATTGATTGGGATCACTCTGTTTAATAATAAGCTAAGAAACACGGTAGGTATATGTTATATGTGGCTTTCAATTTTGTTTTAGTGTTGATTGAATTTAGTGAGAAAATAATTTGTTTTGCTTTACGCCTCAAAATTATAGGCAAATACAACTTTTAAGTCGAGTTGTATTTGAACTGTTACAAAATATATACCTAAAGTAAGTGAATACTTAATGAAAAAAGGAACGGAGGAACTGGTGTATACCTACTCGTAATATTGTGTTAGTGTCAGAGTTCATTCATCGCTTGCAAGCCAGTGCCGTTCAGTGATATGTCTGGTGACAATTATAGACTGTGACTACCTAGTTGGAAACCATGGGAAACAGCAGCTCAGGGCAGGGGCACCCTCGTCACCACGTTAAGAGCAGGAAATCAAGAAGCTTGCCCACTTCGCCTGAGGTTCGAAGGTACGTAAAAAGAACAAAGTAATAAAGCTATGAAATTAGAACATCGTTAAGAATTTGACCCTGACTACATAATTACTTGTAGGTAATAACGGGTTGGCTTAAAGTAATGAGAATTACAAAAACTGTTTTTATTTTTATTTTTTCACTTGTTAGGGTTATATAGCTTTTTATTACATAAAAACGAACTAAAACCAATATGATAATCAATCATTCCTATACAGCAAAAAGTCCCGCATCTTAAATTTTTCGTAGCTTTCTTCTTACCGTTTTCATCATACGTTGGACAACATCTATTTTTTCATTTTTTAGTTAATTTGTTGTTTTTGTACCTTGCGCTTCAACTGAGTCTGTAATTTTGCTTCCCGCCCATCACTGTACACTAGTCTACTGAGAATTACCAAATAATCCTCTATTGGACGAGCTATAGGGACGTTTTCGGATGGTTTGAATCCTTCGGTACAAAGTGAACGTCACGCTCTTTTAGTCAATTCTGGCTGCTCCCTGCATAGTGATACTTTCTCCGCAACTTCCTGCACTTCTTTGGAATATCTTCAAGCTGTTTGTTGGAATATTTGGGTATTTTTTGACACTTTAACTGTTCAACATTGTATTTCTCTAAAATATTCCTTATTCGCCCACGAAAAACATCATATTTTACAGCTAACTTATCTGGGACTGACCCACTTTGTTTTGTACAAACGTTGCCACCTACTTGCGGTCTCGATCATTAAGAATGGGAGGTCTTCCCGTTTTTGGTAAATCTTTAGTCCTAATACCAAGTTCCCACCGCTGGATCAAACATTAAATTGTAGAAGGAGGTACATTTTCAAATTTGTGATGAGGACCACTTCAGATTTTTCTCGCCGTC
The DNA here is from genome assembly GCA_927399475.2 of Acleris emargana. Classification (NCBI taxonomy): domain Eukaryota; kingdom Metazoa; phylum Arthropoda; class Insecta; order Lepidoptera; family Tortricidae; genus Acleris; species Acleris emargana. The sequence continues at coordinate 78,726,268 of OV656835.1, read as the reverse complement.
CAAGTAGGCGATAGACACGTTCACGTCATAACTACCTCGCGGACATTTTTTATTAAACCAGTTAATCTTTTTTTGCCTTAATAACAAAATTTACATATTTTCTATTAATTATATCTGTCAAAATCCTTTTTGTATTTTTTTATTGCCTGGTATTGTTAATTGAATACATTCTCATTACTTTAAGCCAACCCGTTAATAGGCACGCGCCACAAGGGTACACGAAAAAAAAACTAGATTGATACCATCCTTGGCAAAGATTCCTTTCTTAGGGTTGAGAGAACAGTCGACGATCGATTTTTCTAAAAATAAAGACGAAGCTGATTTAAGTCATGTTTATGCCCAGAAACATTTCATCAAAATCGTTAAAGTGAAATGCACCAGCAACGTTTGATCTCGCGCGGGCTACTGCAGGAGTGCGTAAACAATGAAGGGAGGAGAGGCGGAGGGCTCTTCTCGCCGCCCACCTTTCACGGCACTCGATATTAATCACACCACAGGAATATCCAATACCTATAATATGCTTGTTACTTTGTGTTTAGACTCATTGCGCATTGGTAGCTAAAGTACTAAATTGAAAACAGAAACGATACTCAAATGATGAATAAACGAATGAAATTGTTCAAAATTTGAGCGAATGACATGCTGTCGTCGGATCCGATTCCGGCGCCGCTGCTCGTGGTTTGACAGCTTCCATTTCCGAGCGGAACCGGTGGCCCGCTCGCTCCGGAAGCTACCGCCATCTGTGATACGGCCGTTTTGGAGCGAATACTGCCCGCGGGGTGGGGTGGTGTAGGTAGGCACACATCAGCTCTACGTGGCGTGTGTTGTCAGGCATTCGGGTTCAGGGAATGCAATTCGCTTCCAATTAACAAGGTTAGTGCAAAATTAAGCGTCTGCCTGTAGTGTAATAGCGTTACACGTTGCATACGCCGGTGTTACGGAGGTAAGGAAAGAGGCAATTATGTGGTGAAAATATTTTCCTTGTCACTGACTCTCTGCTTTCATCTTAGTTTTACTCGGTAGTAGTAGCGGCTGGTAGCATTGATAACGTTTGCTACTTTTCATTCGCACTATATTCATTTTAATAATTAAAGGTTAAAATATAAAGTTAACAGGTCAATCTAAACTTACAGCCCGAAGTAGGACTTATATTTTGTATGGGGGTTGCAGTCGGTAGCGGATAGCGTCCTTTGTAGATTTATTATTTTAAATGTAATCCCAGCGGGACTGAGCCAACCACGGTGAGATTAAATGTGAAATGGAATTATTCGAGGCAATTTTTACAGAGGGATATAGTAGAATTCATATCTCGTCGTATTTCAGGGCAAACTCGTGTGAGTAATGTAGTTGCCTCCCACATCAACGCTCGCGTGCGCTTTTCACGAGCACAAACGACTGCTATTCAATGAACCGTGAGTGTGCACTTATTGCCTTGTCTAATAAAAGACGGCGAATTCGCATATAGTTAACACCTTATTAAAACGTTCGTTTTAGATAAACCTTGTTTAAAACAATTAACATACATACATACATACATAAACTCACGCCTTCATTCCCAGAGTGGGGTAGGCAGAGCTACAGAATTACCAACAACTCCAAAAACTTGTTGATAACTCTGTAACCACAATTTGCACAATTAGGCTAAGATGTTGAACAGCGCATTAGTGACATTAACATAGTTGAAGATTTTAAGGTTTGTGTAGTCGCGCGGCATAAATGTCAAGATTTGAGTAACGTATAGCAACAAGGCACAGTGCAAGAGCACATAACATAAGTCACTCATTCCCAAGTAACCGTAATTTTCAAATATCCAACTTCTTTTTAATAAAATATTTTTTGAGATGAATTTCCAGTATATTAAAAATCTGGTTCCTATTCCTAAATTCTGGTATTTTATAGCCCAATGGACCCATGATCCCGCTCGTTCCCTTTAAACCATAATTGCAAAATATCTAATTGCCCATATACATGCTTACCAAAATATTAGATTCCCACAATACCAGTATTTTTATATATTATGTTCCTTTATATATCAGTTTTATAAAATACCATGTTCTCAATACACCATGTTCCCTATAAAACCTTATACCGAAAATATCAAATTTCGAAACCACAAGAATCTCAAAACACTGAAATACTTTACAAACCTGATTAGGAAAACACAATTTTCTCGAAAGAACTTGATCTCGCCTTAGCATGATCATGTAATACTAGATTTTTCAAAGAGCAGATTTCAGATAAACCATATTTTCGATATACCAGATTGAAGAACACCAGATCCCCAGAATATCAAATATCAAACAAGTACGGTCAGGTGCTTCAGGGGGCCCAGACAAGAGGCAAACGCTTCCAGGCGTTTTCCTTTCTATAAAGTTCAACGCCTAGGCGTTAGCGTCCAACATATGTCAGACAAGAGGAGTTAGAATAGAGAAACGTGCTGTCGATTCTGCGTTACGCTCATTGTGCGCTATAATAATAATTTAGCCTTAAATTGTCTATGCTTAGCGCAAATTTAAACGTCAATGTCAAACGTTATAGTGACAACAACTGTCAGTCAAAGTTTTAGGTTAGGTTACGAGGTAAAATTTCAGCACTTAATACTTAATGCGAGACTTAAATTTATTGAACGGCATATTTGATATTGACAATATCAGTAGGTATCTTATTGTAGAAGCTTATAAAGTTCCCCGCGAACGATGTGCTGACTTTACGAAGACGGTGACATGGGACTACGAGTTTATAATTGTTAAATAAAAATACTTGAATGTTTGTACGTTTGTCCTCTATATTCGTTCCTAAACCATTGATCAGATTGTGATCAAACTTTGGTAGGGTGTTCCTGAGGACGCCCTCGAGGGTTTCTGGCCCAAAAAGCTATATCTACTATTTTAATTTACATGGCATTGCGACGGATCCCAGTTACAGCTAGTAATAAATAAACCACATTTAAGTAGTTAGGTTAGCTTCTCGTCGCTTCGAACGAGAGTCCACAATGCAAGACTGCTACCTTTCAGGTCACAAATTGGTACTGAAATATCAATGATTTTACCTAAAGACCAATTCTTTTTGTGTTTCCTTAAGTCCTTCTAATGTAGTGGATCCAAAAAATCTGCACAAAGTCGATGCCAAACAGTAGGTGGCTGTGGCTTATAAGCATTTACTTTAGGTAATTTAATAAATAAAGAATATTGAGCATGGCAAAATTATCTATATTAATATATAAAGCTAAACAATTAAAATACTTTTAAATTCAAACATTTAATTTTTTATAAAATTTTCACCATTTACCAAATGTTTTAATAAATATGAAAATAACTCTGTACATGTAGGAGCTTATTGAATAGATGATGGTTATCCACATTAATGCAGTGCCTAACTGCCAACACACCCAACCTTCATAATATCTTAATTAGCTAAATAAATGCAAATACAATGCAAAAATCTCACAATGGTTATAGCATATTATGAAGGTAAACAATACTATTTATTAAAATAAGTTGAGCAGACCGAAGCAACGTTCGATACAATTCCTGGCCTGCACGTGCCTCCTAGTGTAAGTCTCCTCCCTTGACCCTGGTGCGGCATCCAAAATAGGCGTCATCAACCAGGGTCGCAGTGGATACCCCGAGTCGCCTTGAACAAATACACAACAATAAATAAAAAAAATTGAGACAGCACGGTTAGCTTACAACTACTAGATAGTGACTTGAACGCTAGGAAGCCTTCGATCGATCCAGGTTTTGCTCGAGACTTTTTAATATCGTCACCAAGCATATAGGTACCTAAATGTCATCGTATCTTGATAGTTTGAAAAGGTAAAATTATAATATATTTAACATAAAAAAGGCACTTTATATATTTATGCAATTCTTTATACATTTTGCGGGTTCATGTCGTACGAGTGTACGTTAGTGTTAAGTACCCCCCTATATTATATACATTATAGCAAATAAAAAAAAGTTTTGAAATATTTAATTTTCTATATACCTACATAACATGTTTATCATTGTTCTAGTACCCATATTACAAGCCTAGAGCTTAGTTTGGGACTAAGTTAATGTGTGAGATTGTATTGATTGAAGCAGGACAGCAATCAACTTCTGCAATTTTTATTGCTGGTCTATTTCATGCTCATATTATTTAGTAACAATATAGACTTATATTGTTTGGCTTAAGAATTAAGAACTGATAAGGTTTTTGTAAAAAAAAAAATGCAAGTGCAATGTAATGGAGGCGCAATCAAATGAATGTACCTATTTGCAGGACTCCTGGAAAGAAGTGGACTCAAATAAACAAAAATCAATATTGTTTAACATTGATCAGACTTATAGAAAGCATGCATACATAAGCTCACGCCTTTATTCCCAGAGTGAGGTAGGCAGAGCTACAGAATTACTAACAACTCTAAAAACTCGTTAATAATTCTGTAACCACATTTTGCATAATTAGGCTTCCCCCAATGTGTATTAAATTAATATATTGATTGTTATGTATGAGAAGTGTATAATTAATTATTTTAATAATAATATGTAGCTATGTAGTTGAGTTTTATTTCACCAAATCTTAACATTCAAATTCAAGTTCAAATTCGTTTATTGCAAGTCATATTACAGGTATATAGATGGAATTACATGGAAGGTATACATATGACACCCTGCAAGGGCGTAGCAACATAGGACAGTAGGGCTAGGACCTAATTATTAGAATAAAATAAAAGCTACGAATATTGCACATATCAATAATTCTTACATAACTTATTTATTTTTTATGTATAGTTTTATATATATTTTTTCCCCATATATGTATTTGTAATTATATTACTTGTACATTTTAAAGAATTATACCTACTTGAATTCATTTATCTCTAAATTCGGTATTTAAAAATTATCACTTAAAAATATTTTTAACTTGCTTATAAATAAAGGGTTTTTATTTTCACTTTTGATGGAATTTGGTACATGGTTGTATATTTTAATCATCATATGGTGTGGACTGGACGCAACTAATTTTAATTTGGTTAACGGTAGTTTAAGTTTATTAAGATTTCTTATTTCTCTTTGTTTCTGTGAGAGTCCGGAATAAGTGTGAAAGTTTTCTGATAAATTTAAAAGATTCTAAAATATACATGGATGTAAGGGTCAGTATTTTAAACATTTTAAAGTGGGGGCGGCAGGAGTCCTTACGATCAATATTTGCCAGTATTCTGACACACTTTTTTTGCAGGATAAATACAGCATCTACCTCACAACAATTACCCCACAATAAACAATCAATCAATCGATCAATCTTAACTTGCAATTAATAAACCATTTTTTTACATACTGTTGAGCTTACTAATATTAATACATACCTACCTACCTTCTTCTCATATAACAGGGTGATATTTGGAGCTAAACCAATTTATTGAACTAACATAATTTAACATTTATATTAATTAGTTAAGACCTTTTGGAAAATATTTATCCCTTACGTAATAAAATAATACAACTCATAACCAAGTAACTTATCCTTATAATGGTGTCTAACTTGCAGAATTAGCTCTGCCAGACTCAAATCATTTGGTGCATTTCTTGTTCAATATACATAATCACTTCAAATTGTTTATTGTTATTTGGATTGTAATGAGAAAACCACACAGGCAAGAATTCTTACCTAGAAGCCAAACACATAGAAAGTAAATTACCTATTCATAGAATCTGTATTATAGTAGGTATAAATTGTCTGAACTTACCATTTGAATATTTAATGAATGGTATCCTTTTCTATTATAATATTGGTGTTCATCCACGCTTGGCCTTACAAGGGCAATGTGGGTGCAATCAATGCAAATTACTCCTGGCAGGCGGAACTTTCTTTGAAACCTGTACAATATTTTTATAGTTAGGTACAATGGCTTTAGTTTACAATAGGTGATTAAGTATCATATTATCAAAGGGATAGGGCTCCAGTCTAGAATATAGGTACTTACTTCTTACTTTTGTTTGCAAGCCGACCTCGCCAGTTGTGTTTGGGGAAATGTTATCCACTTCCCCACAACGCTAGGATGGTTGAGGGCTTGCACCACTTGCCTGATGCAGCGACTTGGTGTCCGCTGCGTCAAGTGTTGTGAAACCCCCACCACCGTTTGGTCGGACCCCGTCGCAAAGAACGTGAGAGCACATAGAACCTGAAAAAATAACTAGGAAATAAGCGTCCACATCAACATAACATAGTTGCTATGCATAATATCACTTATAAGATCACTTATAAGACACTATTCCTACCTTAACGTCGAGAGGAATCTCCCTGGTTCCTCTCAACGAGGTTTGTGCTCTCAACTCGTCACATAGACGCCGAAATGTGCCCTTATCGATCCGGAACCGTTCAGCGAACAAACCTTCGGGCATTTCTTATATAAGCTCCAAATTTGATTGCGATTCGTATCTTTGTTGGCGCCTCAACCTCCGAGCTTCGTTGCGGGCAGCCCACAGCAAACGCAAAGAATGCATTTTGGATTTAAAACAGTAATACACTATTGTCTCTCAAGCAAATTACAAAGTATCAGCCATTTTGAATTGTTTACTCGAAACGCTTAGCGCTTTTCTGCAAGTCTTCGGCGTGCGAATAGTTTTCTACATCGTACGGCAGAATACAGAACAGAATGCACGGCAAAAGGGCCACTTGACTAGCCATTTGTATGGATTATGTCATTGTGACAGCTCTTTTCGTTTTTCTGTTCGTTTAGAAATATTGCAGAAAAACGAAAACAAGTACGTTGGCTAGCCACTTAGCTATTCTCTTCGATAAACCACGTGACCAATTCGTGATCTCATACATTTGACAGCGATTCAACAGAAAAGCGAAAACGGCGTTTGCCTCTTGTCTAGGCCCCCAGGACTTCGTTTGCGTTAAATACCAACTTTGTCACTCCTTTTCTCTTCTTTTGGGGACGAGTTGTAAAAAATGCTGAAATACATGTCTAATGAGTTTTATTCAGAGATATTCAATCCAAGATTCAAAAAATAGGTAAAAAAAAAAACTCTTTCACCTACTTAGTGTTTGAATTTCAAAAAACCCCGTCTTTTCGGATCTTTACGTTACAAAAGCAAATCCAGATTTAATGTTTCTAGCTTCCGAAGTATTGGCTGGGCGACGATGAATCAGTCCGTCAGGACAGGTCTCTTTATTATATATAAGACTAGCTTTTGCCAGCGACTCCGTCCGCGTGGAAATCGTTTATTTCAAAAGACGAATCGAATGACACCTCTTATGTTAAAATCCGTCAAGCCGTTTAGGCTGCAGAGCGTGCCCAGAAATAGACATACATACATAGGTACATACATACATACATACGCTCGAAAAACATAACCCTCCTTTTGACGGTGCATTTACCTTAATTAGGTAACATACGAGTACGTAAAAAAAGATTCCGGGGAATTGCGAACCACCTCCTTTTTTTGAAGCCGGTTATAAAATGTGTATATACTCATAAATATTTTGAATTCACCAAATGTTTTTTTTTCATTACTTATTATTTTATTCATAGACTGTATTTGCCATTTGCTAATGATAAAGTTCAGTACCTAGTTATAAATAGTTGACAATAAAAATTTGAAATTTACGGTTGGTTTTGTTGTCGAACCGTACTTATGTAATCTACCAAAGTAAAAATCCGGTGTTTTAGGAATTTAGGCATTCGGAAATCAAGTATGATCAGCATCTGGTGTGTTGGGAATTACGTAAACTGGCAATCTGATATTTTGAGTATCTGGTAGCTTAAGAAACTGGGTGTTTCAAGTACATTGTGTTTTGCCGGCCTAGTGTTATCAAAATCTGGTATTATGGGAATTCGGTTTTAAAGAGAACATGATTAGGGCATGCTCCCGGGAATTCCCGGTACTAAAAGGACCGGAAAATCCCGGGAATTATCATTTTAACTGGTACCGGTACTGGCGAAAAAAAATCCCGGTTCTTCGGTTCCTTCGGTATTGAGTTTGTGACTAGACTAATTGTCATTTTTTCTTTTCAAAACTACGTGGTGGCCTGGTGACGCTTTCCCCCGGCCGATTCGCACAAGCTCGGTTTTATTCGGATGCGATATGAGATCGGCATCGCTCGGCCCGCCCCAGTCACCCCACCCGACCCAATCCAAGGCCAACCGGTCGGGCCGACCGACAGGTAGTCAGAAAGATAGCTGTTCTGATTTGGTAAACTCGTGTTCTGGATTGAATAATTAATAATTATCACTTAACTGGTGTCTTATTTAAAAAAAATAACCATTAAACAAAAAAAATACAAATAATTTACTCAGTACCGAAAAGTACCGAAATCCCGGGAATTCCCGGTTCTGACTTAGTACCGGAAATCTTAGTCCCGGTTCCGGGAATGGTACCGGTACCGCATGCCCTAAACATGATGTTTTGAAAACATGTTGATTTGCCAATCCGATATAAAAAGAAACACGGTAAAAAGAAAGTCTGGTATTTTGGGTATTTCATATTTCAGAAAACGGGTAAATCGGCAATTAGATATTTTGCAATTATGGTTTTATGGGAACGAGCGCATGATCCACCATAGAACGGTGTCACAGTGACATTATAAAACAATTTGTTTGACACTTCTTACGACTTAATCATAACGTCACCGTGGCACAGTTCTATCGGTATCAGGCGGTAAAATTCAAATAGTATTTGACCTCTTATGGTATTGTTTTTAACTCGGCCGCCATTACCGTCAAGTAAATATTATCATTGACAGTCTGAATAGGACCCGACTGTGTAAAGAAGTTCATGGCTAGACTAAGAAGAAGATAAGTTTATGCAGCACCACTCAGTTTCGCATATTCAATTTATTTTGAAGTCGGTCTAATCGACTTTGAAGTCGTTAGGCAATAGGCCTGCTGTACTGCACTGCGGGCACTAAGTAATTAACAACAAGAAGCAAGTACCTACTTACTTTTCGACGTTTTTGACAGATCTTAGTAGCTGGAACACGAACACTTCAATAATACGTCCGAATTGCTTTTACTATTCGAAAACGTTTACCACACTATAACGGAATCTATACGTAGCACAAAATGCTGTAATAGACAGTTTCATACATTATTTTTTGTAAACTTCACCTTTAGTTACTACTAAATGACGATACATAATGTCAACTTCAAGATCGTGCTTATATTTTAGTACTAAATAGGAACACGCGGGCGGTGTTCTAATTGCCAAACTATTTTTCTCGATGACGACTCGATACAAGGAAAAAGTTCGTGCTCGAGGTATGGATGTAATAATAGAGCTTTTTTACCCGACTGCGTCAGAAGGAGGATTATGTGTTTCGAGCGTATGCATGTATATGTGTACCTATTTTAATTACGACCTAAATTAACAGAGCTTACAGTAACTGTTGTTATTTTGATTAATTAATACACTTCGAGTTAAGGACCGTATCGTTAATTATGGAAACAAGTTTAAATAGCTCTAAAAAAAAAGTTACAATATTTTATCTTGTCTGTCATATGTCAATCTGTTAAGCATATAGTCAAATATTAAAACTGATTATAAAAAATAGTATAATTCCTACACACTGCAAGATGAAGGGTCTCTCAGAGAAAAAACGACTTTCAATTGTGACCAAATATTGTAAAGAATCAGGTATGACTATGAGAAAGATTGCTTCAGAGGAAGGGGTTAGCCTGAAAGCTGTTTACAATACGATAAAAAGGTTTGGTATGAATAATACTTTAAAAGACTTACCTGGTCGAGGTAGAAAACGAGGAGCGTAACTTGCTTGTAACGTACAAAAAGCAAAAACAGCCTAAACGCAGCAAAACCCAGGAGTCTTCTGTCAAAACTCGGGCTAGGAAGTTGTACGACCGAGTCTTAACTAAAAATGAACAATGTATTATAATGGACGATGAAACCTATGTCAAACTTGACTATAAAACCCTACCCGGACCGCAGTATTACACCGTAATAAAAGGAACGAAGGTCTCTAAAGAGGACAAATCCATTTTTTGCGAAAAATTTGGGAAAAAAGTGATGGTTTGGCAAGCTATTTGTCAATGCGGCATGAAAACATCTCCGTTTTTTGTAACGGGAAACTTAAATTCGGATGTGTACAAGAAGGAATGCCTTCAAAAGCGGGTACTACCACTGATTCGAAAGCACAGGGGTCGTACATTATTCTGGCCCGATTTAGCTGCGTGTCACTATGCTCGCCATGTGTTGAACTGGTATCGAGAGAATAATGTCGAATTTGTCGCGAAATCATTAAATCCTCCGAATTGCCCTGAGATCAGGCCCATCGAGAAATTTTGGGCTCTGATGAAGGCAAGGCTACGAAAACCAGCTAAACCAACAGATAACATCGACCAATTCAAAAAAGTCTGGATCCGTACCCAAAAAACTTTCAAAACAGTCGATGTCCAAGGGCTAATGAAGAGCATCAAAAACAAAGTGAGAAAACTGGCAAAGGGGGTCAATAAATAACTAAAAGAAGCTTTTATGATTCACTTAGAAGATCTAAGATTCGCGTATTTTAAGTTGTTTTTTTTGTAATAAAAAGTATTTATTCAGATTACACCATTTTATTTGTTTCCATAATTAACGATACGGTCCTTAGTTGCAATCGTAAGTTTTCAGTTAAGGGGGTTCGATAAATGTCTCTCTTGTAATAGGTACTTAATTTAGTTTTTTACATTTCCCTGTTAACCAAACAATAATTTATGTACAGGAAGTTCATCATTAATCAGCGCAGTTTTTAATGATTTCCAGAAAAAAATGTTCTGTGAATTTTGTTCATTAACAGTCTCGAAAGTTCGAGTTAAAGTTGTTTACGGAAAAATCCATGTACAATTTTTATGATCATGTTTTTAATTGGATACTCAAGACCAACTTATTCCTACCTACAAACCAAAAATAATGGCTGTAAATTTAATTGTGTAGATTCCACTCGTGTTGGCTTCGGACACATTGGTACAATTTCCATATTTGTACAAATTATAAATCCACTGCTATTGGACGGAGCCCTGCCTGTGGCAGGGCTCCTAGTTCTGGGCGATTTGCTCTTCGGGCATCTAAAGATACATAACGAACCTAACCTACCTACTTTTGCAAAATAAAAATGATTTTAGCTACCTGGGTATGAATTTCAAGAATTGTACAAATATGGAAATTGTACCAATGTGTCCGCACCGCTCCTGTTACACCCTGTATGTTTATGTATAAATTATTTTATTGCTCTTACAATTTTCTATAGATTATAAAGCTTTTTTTTTGCTTTTCATTTGATATATCGCGGTCGGGTTTTTTGTTTTTTTTAATAATTTATTTATTGTGTGCAGATAGAAATGAAAATCTAAATTTTAAAAACAAACATCCGATCCGAATCAGAGTCATGTTGTAAGTTACTTCCAGCGGTCGGCCTCATTACTTTCTTAGGCTATGTGAATCGTAACTCAATACCCAATGGTTCAGGTAAAATGATAGTGTTAGTGCTACACAAGTGACGCTGTCACATAACGTGTTACGCAAAGCGCGTGTTCGCTGGCTTTTCCGACAGAATCTGATGTCCGTGTATATATTTCGCGATACAACAACCAAGAAATAAGCCGACAAAGAGACACTTCTTACCAAAAACAAATCGCACTTGAGAATAAATATCATTGTTAATCTGTGGGACAAACCGCGAGTTCAAATCCGTACATCTGCGTGAAGGTAAAACACGACGAATTTTTTTGATCTGATTTTAGCTTTTAGAAAATTCTTCGGGTTTGTACTGGTCTCTCACTCGATCTCATACGCTATTAAAAGCGAGTGAGATAGAAGACAAACCCGAAGAACCTAAGTGCTTACATACCGTAGGTACTTACTTCAGTTTATTTTCCCAGGTGCAGACATTCAATCTAATTTAACCTCTCTATAACTCAGACTTATGTTATTGATTATTGTACGTCATATAATTATTTGTTCAATTTGTACGAGTTTAGCCGCTTGGCGCTCCAGCTCTCAAGGGATGTAAATAATTAGAAATTATTTTACTTTGAACCTTATTGATACTATCAGCGGTAAGTGCTCTAATGCCCAGCTCACGCGTAGGTATATTTAGTTGATGAGTTTGTCAAGTAACTAATTTTTAACACATAACATAAGTTCGGGAGTATGCGTTCAAAACCCGTTGGCAATGACCAGCATTACTGTGGTAGTAGGTAACAATGACAGCAGTAACGTAATTTTGTAATTACGTTATGAAATATTACAAACTAGTAAGTTTCATATTTGGAACATGTTTCAAATCAACATAATTTAGGGCCCAATTCTAGTATCAATTAAAACATCAACTCTGTAAAAAAAATACAATATCGTCCGACGATAAGAAGGCCTTCACAGCACCAGCCTTAAGGGGTTTTTACTTGGCCCATTAGTTAACTGGTAGAGACTGCCTTAAGGCATTAAAACCGCCGCTGCCGTGTAAGGTGCAATAAGGTTTTAATAAATTAAGACGAATACAATTTTTTGCGTGTTAACCTAGCGGATATAGGTACCAGGGATGTTGCGAATATTCGCATCCGCGTCCGCGGACGCGCAGCCTCCGCATAGATTTAGACATCTGCATTTGGATCCGCATCCGTAAGATTCAATGCGGATGTTCATGCGCATGCGAATGTTATTCAATGGCCGGCGAATGATGAAATTCCACGGATGTGAGCCTTAAAAAATCCGCATCTGCATCCATATCCGCGGATGTGAAAATATCGTCATCCGCAACATCCCTGATAGGTACCTGTAACGCCGTATAGCAGCGAGTCACAGACCTTCGAACATGTTTGTAACACAGGATCGAAATAATTAATGGTATATGTAGGTACATCATTTCAGTTCCCGCCTAATGCGGACTGTTTAATATATTTAGAAGTTACCTTGATATCATGAAAATATTATTATTATTATGATCTCAATTGAAATTTTTATTCAACTTTTAAATCAAAATTTCTACTTTCGATTTAATAAGATACTAAAGAAGCATTTTGCATGAATACACCACGATACTGCCTTTTTATAAAGGAGAAAAAGAAGAAAGCATTTACACTTATGAGTAAAAACAGAATTTGAGTTAATTATGATAAATTTTATTACTTTAAATAACAATACTGTTAATAATTAAAAGTAAAACTAAACTTATTTAAATTAAAATAAAACTAAGCCACTGAAATATTAAAGATGTAAATAATAATCACCACTATAAAAAGAACACCCCTCTAGCAGGTCCGCTCGCGGCATGGTCCCTATGACACTGGCTGCATTACCTCTCTGGATACCTAGCCCAATCCTTTGGGAGAGGTAAGCACCAGCTTATTTATTATTATTTTATTCATATTATGTAAGATAGCTTGTACCTACACTTAATACCTCGTCGATTTAACGCCTTTGACAGATTAGGGCAACAGTTCAAACATGAGGAAGTGATAAAGCACTCAAGGGTGCAGCTTGCACATTACTAAAGCATGCACTGATAAGGCCGACTGTACAAAGTCTAAGAGGTTATCAGTCGCCAAATTTGCGGGAAACATTACAGTAAAACTCTAATTTCAAGTAATTTTGATATTTTCTTTATATTTTATGGCTTAATATTAAAAAGTCATTATTTTTGCTGACCTCTGATGATTCACACAATCGTTTAAAAACAGCATCATTGTTAATTGACCACTAGTAAGCCTTATTTTAAGGTGACAAGATTCACAAATGGTTAGCTAATGGGCTGTTGATGGTACTTCATTCTGATACTGCAGTGTTCTTGAGTGGAACCCGACGAATTGATCGATCGCGGAGATATTGATTAGACGATAAAACCTAAAAAAAATCCAACCTCAATTCCACTGCGAGCAGCTCGGTAAGTATTCAAAAGGCAATCCACATGTCCGGAGCCACTGAATGCGGTTATCAGTACTCAATCTAACTAGCAAGCTGCCTGAAGCCAGGTAGAGCTGAATATTTTACGGAATTTGAATAATGAATTTCTTGTCTATGACCTAGGCTATTGTTACCAGATATCGTTTAGAAGCAACAACCCCGAATTGCACGGACATAGAAAACTATCAGACATAACAAGTAGTGACAAAGATACTGGTGTATCTATTCTTGACGGCAAATACCATATGAACACTCTCTCTCTAACTGATTAGTTTATCAAAGAATTGAGAATTCAAGTCGCAACACGAATATGAACGGTTTATGAACTTTGTAATTGGTCCCATTGTCAACATGTCTGGATCTGGCGACGGATTTTTGGAGAAACCGAGATAACTCCTCAAATATTAACACACCTATTTGGGTATTTTTCTTAGTAACTCGTGCATTTATATTTTATTTATAAATATTTTGAATTTTGGTGGCGACATGATATCTCGAGTAAGATAGTTGAGTGGCTAAGACGAAGCACCTTAAATGGTTTAATTATTTATTATGCTCTATGACTTTCCCGCATCGTTGCTTGCGGCGATTTTTTTATTAATGACCTATAGTTACTTATTTATTGAGAAGAAGGACTACATAATAGCATCAAATTATTATGATCACAATAAAGTAAAAAAAAAGTTTAAAAATCCCGCCTTTAAGAACGCACAGATTATAGGACGCCGACTTCAGTGTGAGTGTGACTGACGTATTACCATTTTAAATGAAGGTATAGTTTGCGTTTTTAAAATAGGGTTTTTGATTTTTTTAACTTTTTTTATTCCATGTCCAAACGCTATTTTAAACAGGGTCCCAGATTGCTAGTCAAATCCACCCGGGTAACATGCACCGGTAAGTGGTCTGGTAGGAAGTTTTATCATAATCAAAATATGTTTGTTGCAGGCAGGTGTCGGTGCTGCAGACGTCGATCCCGCAGCCTGCGTCGGCGGCGGCGGCGCGCCGCGCCCCGCCCGACAAGCGCCCGCTGCCCGCTACTCCGGGTAACCACCATACAGGTAAATCCACTACGAATACGAGTACTACATACTAGTTCATATAATATACCAGGTGGCCATTACATATCTGATCTCTAAATAGGTGCTAACACATTTAGTGATCCGCTTTCTTAGGCATTACATTATTTTGTAATAATTCTAGATTTCAGAATGAAATCAAGCTTCGCATACGTTCACTACCTACGCATAAAATCCGATGCTCGAATAATATTTATGCATAGCAATAATGATCCGAGTCGTTTAAAGAAAACAACTAGGTACTTAACTTTGTAATACAATATTTAGATATTATATAGTGAATTTTCTGTAATGCGGTTTTTACAATAAGTATTCAAATATAAAAGTAAAATAACAATACTAATAGAAAAAGAAAAATTATAAAAAACCAAACCTACCGGTGGTGCCGCAGAGGGGTAAGGTTCAAGCTACCGGTGGTTAGGGCTGCAGCAGAGAGAGGAACCTTCTCACAAATGCGTGCCGTGTAGCGCTTTGCTCTTCCATATGTTCTTGTTCTTGCGGTCTTCAGTGCTCAACACCGTTGGTCTGCGCCAGTTCTCGTTTTCTAAGGAGAGGGGCGAGAGGCTCATTGCCGAAGATATAATCCCTGAGAATGCACATGCCTCGACCTCCACATTTCCTCGGAATGTACAATCTCATGACAGATGAGCGTGGGTGCAACATGCGATGTGATTTAAACAGTAGACGGACCCTCCTATCCAGGGCGTCCAGCTCAGTCTGAGTCCACCTTAGTATGCCAAAGGAATGCCATTGAAGCGCGCACCTTATTGCCACCCGACAAAAAACTGTTAAGAACTTTTATCAAGCGGCAAAAGAAGCGCTCCTTCGCTGACTGCTTGACATCGCCGTCCATAACCCAAAGAGTGTGACATACCAAGATAAGAAAGATTGTAGGTTTCAACTTTGGAGAGAGATCTGAGAGTCATTGTCAGTGATCGGATTTCACGGTGCAACACTGCGGGATATAGAGTAGAAATCTTAATATGGATATGACCAAAATTCCGGGATCTGGTTCGAAAAGAAGATACAATTGTTGGGATATTTATAAAAAGGCATTAGGATAGGATCTGAGACGTGTAAAGAAATCGATTGAACATATAAAATATTGAGAAAATAATTATGCTATTTCAATTTTATACAAACTAATAAAATATAATATCTGTGTGTAGTGTGGTAAAGTGATAATTCGTAGCGTACCGTATTATATCTTTTATTTATATTCACTAAAGGGTAATTGGCAGATCAGTTTTAAACAAAGTAATTTCAAAAAATACATAAACGTATTGTGAAAATATGTATTCCAAACCCAAACGTTAAAATGTTAAGGAAATTATCATATGATAAAATTAGAAACATTACCCTCTTTCAACAACATCAGTCCCGGAATCCCAGGACATATCCATATTAGCATAATGTTTGAGGTCATTCACCCCGTGTTGCACCGTGAAATCCGATCACTGGTCATTGTCTTAGAAAACTGCAAATTCGATGAATTTACAACTTTCCCTTGTTGAACATGGATGACCGCACACTTATCAAGTTACACCAAATTCCATCTTGTTCGCACTACTGAACTCTTGTGTGATTTTCAATAGTGTGATACGATCTTGGCGCTTCGATGCAAACAGTTTGAGGTCATCCATGACCAATAAGTGAGAAATAACTTCAGCTTCTCTACTAAGTCGATAGCCAAGCCCGGAATCCATCTCAAGTTAGGCGAATCAGAGGGAACATCTCAACCACCTGGTTGACGAAGGCATACACACACCGAAAAAGGACCTCAAAGTTGCATCAACTTTATAAATTTCTAAGATCCTTTCGAGACATGAGTGAGGCACCGAGTCATAAGCTTTCTTGTAGTCAATCCAAGCCGCCGAGAGGGCCGCCTTGCATCGCCTTACTTGCTGGCAAATGGTCACGTCTATGAGGAGGAGCTCTGAGTACCGCGGGACCCAACCTTACAACCATTTTGAGCAGAGGCCAAAACGTTGTTTGCAATAAAATATGCATTTAATTTTGGGCTCAAAATGGAGCTTGTTGATGGTAGGTAAGCATGTAATGGGTTGGTAGTTCTTTGGATCCGCGGTACTACCGGACCTGTGGAGCAGGAAGGTAACACCAGTTGTTAATAAAGGTGGCAACTGTGGCAAGAAACCGATCTGAAGGGCGGGCTTTTGGATTTGCACTGCTAAACACTCATGTGAGGCTTCGAATATATAAGCTTTTAATGCAATATTTATTATTATAGAACATGATCGTTATGCCAAAGCCAAGATCACTGTTAGCAATTATACCAAATCCGCTTTCTTCAATGTTAACATTCGTCTTAGACGTTTATCTTCTTTTTGTGATTTCATCTTCGGGCTTAGCGTTTTAGCGATACAAAGATTACTTATTTGACTGACCTACGCGCTGAGTTTTTTTTTCTCGCGCACCTCTGAGCTGCCTGGCAATGCTTTCAACACCAAGCGTAAATTCTTTTCATACCTTTATTTACCTAAGTATACTACGTGGAGTCTGCGGTGGAATTGCAAAGTACATAATAATTCCATCTTCCCCATTCGAAGACCTTGACGTTGACTAAGGCGCCGTCGTTATTTAGTTGATATACAACCGGCTCGCTCGAAGCGCTTTGCTTTTTATTTCAAAGGCTTTTAATGGCAAAAAGGTAAGTATGCTGGATTTTTGACTTTACACGCCCACGCGATCTGATTTTATTAAAGTTCAATGCACCACTTACAATCAGGTGGAATTATGATAATATGCTGTAACATTATTGAAAAATAAAGTTATTAACTCGACACGTATAAGAGTAAGAGAAATAAGTAAGAACTGATACAAAAAGTAAATCGACTTCAAAAAGACAAACTCAAAATTATGAAATAATATTTTATACAGGGTGTCCCATAAAACGACGACGTCAACCCGCCTAGAGCTGATAGAGCAGCTAAAAAGCTACCGATTTAATCCCTATGTATGTGTAGCAATTTTTACTTGGTTCGAAGATATTGACCATTTTAATCAGATTTTTTGTAATTTTCCCTTATGCCCTGGTCACGATATTGACTTCTGGGGTTAAGGTGCAATTGACAACAATTCATTTTGTGTTAAGGTAGTAAAATAAAATACCGTTTCTAGATTTTACACTGCTGATTACAGTAAAAATATCTTTTGATTTTTTTATGCAGTAGTTTTTTTTATATTTAGGAAAAACAGTAAAAAAAAATGGATTGTGAATGTTAGGAATACACTTATAGTGCCCTTAGTCCATTTATTAGCAAAGGAATTCAAAAAAATATACAACTGTCATGTTCATTTTTTATCTGTCTGATGGATTACTTGATTTTAACGCTTTCGATTCTACGCAAAATAGTTTATTTATTTTAATGGCGTCTACAAAATACGGAATTAATTAAATTACGCAAAATAACAAATGTGTGAACGAACGGCAGCGAATGATTGACAAGTGAGTGACATGACATGACAGTCAGTTTTTTTTATTTTATATCAGGCTAAGATCACGACATCAGTATTCCTAACTTTGTATATACGGTCTTTTTATGACTATTACTTTAATAAATTACTAACGACGAATTTAAGTTAAATAAAGAAAAACCAAGAAATACGGGTACTCTAATTTTTAACCAGCTATTATAAACGCGAAAAAACAATAATGTTTTTTTTTTGAAATGTTGTCAATTAAGTTCACCTTTTGTAATCAAATTTGTTTTTGTGCAATAAATAAATAATAGTAAACAAATTAAATAATCCTAATATAACAAGGTACATATATAGTATAATAAGGATCCAGTGTTTCGCGTGTATGTATGTAGTTTAAGTATGTTGTGACCTCCTGCAGCCTAAACGGCTCAAACGATTTTGAAGAGTGAGGCGTCGTTAGATTCGCCATGGTTGTGGAAGTGACAGTGGCTATAAATATTTTTATCAAAGTAATGATGATAAAAATAATAATGAATGACATTAAAACATACATTAACGACAATATAAAAAAATGAGGTCTCGTTTTCTTATAAACTTGTTTTAAATTAGTTATAAGTTAAGTGGTCCGAATGAAATGGCACTTTCAATCTTCGGTTTCATTATGAATTCTTAGTTAATTATATATTAATTAGTTTGTAGCCCCGTGGTCCCCGCACATTCCAAGCTAAAGTTGTAACTTTTCCTCAATATGACTTCCTTAATAGAAAGGCATTTACATTATTATTTAAATTTCATTCGTTAGACGTTTATATCAAAATTATAAATTCCTTGTAGCAAATTGACTGACTGATTCGCAGTCGATCGCGTATTTTGCATCAGATTTTTGCCTCGATTGTCTATTTTTATCCGTCAATACGAATAGGTATATTTAGTCGCAATTACCTCGAATGTGTATTTTGCTATTTTTGCTGTAAATGATTGACTTGATCGTTTCTAACCGATGTCTAAATGGAAAGAGATTCTTAGAATTCGATTAAATATATAATACAAGTCTAGTTTTGGAATATTTTAAGAGACCTAACCTAACGAAGCAACCTAAACTAACTCTTACTTTTTCGTAATGTACGTCAAATTTACAAGAACGGCTCAAAGTGTGCTCCGCCTTGATCAATGCACAACCTCGCTCGTCGGGATATGGCTTCTGTGGCATTTCGCACCATCGTCGGTGTTATTGACGCGAAAATAAATCGTACACGCTGCTCCATCTCGAAAACCGTTGGGAAATCGGAGAAATAGACTCAGTCCTTCACATAACCCCATAAGAAGAAGTCCAAGGGTGTGAGGGTCAGAGTACGAGCCTCGTGAATGTTGCCTCGTGCGGCCAAAAAACATAGTTTACTTAATTAGGGTTCTCCCCTAACTGCCTGAAGTACCGTACCATTCGCAGAAGTTCCTCCTGGATGCAAGATCCGGGATCGGCTCCTATATACGGCGATAGTGATACGGGTGACGATTGTTGTCACGGAGAATCCGCCAAACTGCAACATGGTACATACCGAATCTTGCTCCGGCTAGTCTCGTACTCGTGGATGGCTCTTCTTCAAAATGCTCCAACATTGCCTGCCTGGCATCGACTGTGCTTGGACGTTCACTTTTTATCGGTTCATGAAAGGAGCCTAAAGATTGTAAGCGTCTTGACATGTTGAGAAAACACTGGTACGAAGGTAGCCGTCGCTGTTCAGAGGGGGATCTACCATCGATAAATCGTTGCCGTTGTTAAAAATACTATCTTCATGGCCTACGCATGTCATTTTGACAATACAATTGTAGAATATCGATAAGAAGATTTGAAGTTGACAACATAACATTTTTTCCGCCTCGACGTTTTTTGAAACCAGTACTTAACCATAATGATTAATGACATCTTAATATTGAGATAGCAAACTTTTGTGGATGAAAAACAGAAAAAGCATTAAAGATGACAGTTATTAAAATAGGTAAGAAGGCCGCTTTGTTGAATAATCTATGCTAACTCCGGTTCCCTGACATGACAGCTTTCTAGGGTTGACATTTTTTTTTTGGTTTTTATAATTATATTTTTTACGTGGTCTTTTGTAACACGTTGTATAGGTATATCACGACCCAACGCGGATAAAGCACTAAGTAGGTACATGAAAAATAATACGTTTCGATTTTTTTAAATGTGATACGAACGGCGAAGAGAAAAAATGCTTCAACTAAATAACCCTTTCTATTATGTTTGCGATTGAGGTAAAATACGAATCGATAAATTACTACAAGGAATTTATACTTTCGAGGTAAACGCCTAACAAATTTTAAGCTTTATCCCGCATAAGCCCGCATTTGCTTCGAATTGTATGTACCCTTAAATCGTTTCTTATTTCCGGATTGTTACCTTCGAGCGATCAAAAGTAAAATTTCTGTTTTTTCTTAACTCGCGACGCAAAAAGAGGGATGTTATAGTGTGTGTGTCTGTCTGTGCCACCGGCTCCGTAGCTCTTAAACGGGGGAACCGATTTAGATGCGGTTTTTTTATTTGAAAGCACGCTTACCCCTACCTAATCGGGGATTTTTATTAAGAGGTAAAATTTCAACGAAACTATTGCTTTGCACCAATTACAGAACAAAGATCACAACTATCGACAGATACAGAAGCAGGCAATCAATTCTCATCAAGTTAATTGCGTCTGGGCGTATCGAGTTTAATCATTATTAACTAGGACTTACTCGACTAGCCACACAGCGGTGTAATGCTCTAACTGCATAGTTCTAACATGCTCATGGGCCTCGATATCATTTTGTTTCAACACATGTTGTTTTTTAAACCATATATTTAATTTGAGCTACTTTTACGATATGGTTAAAAACTAAAAGGAGTTGGGATTCAGTACTTGCAAGCATATTGTTTTGACTCCTATAGAGGATGAAATCCCGCCCGTGTTTTTTTTTCAATTTATACACCGCTTCAAATAAGACCGTTGACAATCCATGGGTATATTTAGTAGGTAGGTCATATGTCATAAATACTACGCAACCACCTCTTTGTGTTATAGATTAACCTCCTATTTATAAACATACAAACGTATTTTAGCGTAAGTATGCTTTATCACTTTCTGTGTAATTCAAATGTCACAATGATAGATTAGGACGAAGCATAAAATTATTTCAAGTATACTTTACAAATTGCGCGGTATATGAAAACACTTTTCACTAAAACTGTTTTTTTTTATCAGGTGAGTCATACACACATTTAGGTTAACGTCTTTCCTGTGGATAGACCAGAAGTTAACGTTATTAAGGCCTAATTTTCTTGCTGAATCCATATCAACGGCGGCGTCAGGTCTACTTGGTCGTAGGTACTCGTATCAGATAAAAATGTTACTTTAATGCACATAAGCCTTTAGCTATTGACCATACGAAAGACAACTTTTGTTTTTAACCGACTTCAAAAAAAGAGGAGGGTTCCACTGTATGTATTTATGTTTTTCTGTATTTTCACCGATCTCCCCGTAAATTGGGAACGGATTTCAAAAATTATTTTTGTTTGATCGAGTATACTTTCGACAAATAGATTATGACGGGATCCGTGAGGGATTGGGGGAACTCCTGAAATATTTTAGGCATACGTATGTGGCGATATTAGTATTTTTAATAACAAATTCAGCATTTGCATTCAGAAAGTATCTACATCTAAGATGTGGGACTACATAACCGCTTATTATGTTCACTAAAATGTATTTAAATAAAATAAATGTTACAAAAACTCAAAAACTAACTTCTTGGAAAATGGTAGGTTGAACCCGCTTTACAGTTATGAATAGTTATGATGAAAGCCATAGTACATAGAGGTAAACTGATTTAGGAACTATTAGGTTTCTTAAACTTCTTTGGCACTATGTTTTTTCTTTCCATACAATGAAATTATCCCTTAAATGGAATCCATTGAATATGAAACTGAGTCGATCTCAAAATAAAAATCTAAAAACTAATGTGTGTGTGTGTGTGTGTGTGTGTGTGTGTGTGTGTGTGTGTGTGTGTGTGTGTGTGTGTGTGTGTGTGTGTGTGTGTGCGCGTGCGTGTGTGTGTGTGCGTGCGTGCGTGCGTGCGTGCGTGCGTGCGTGCGTGCGTGCGTGCGTGCGTGCGTGCGTGCGTGCGTGCGTGCGTGCGTGCGTGCGTGCGTGCGTGCGTGCGTGCGTGCGTGCGTGCGTGCGTGCGTGCGTGCGTGCGTGCGTGCGTGCGTGCGTGCGTGCGTGCGTGCGTGCGTGCGTGCGTGCGTGCGTGTGTGTGTGTGTGTGTGTTGTTTCCAAGTAAATGCTAATCAGAATCACCAATTTGTTTCCGCGTATAATGATATTCGTATCGAACATACCTACTCGAAGTATTCATACTATACAACACGGGGAAGCCGATGGCCAACATGAATTATTAGTATTATTACGCACTTACCAAGAAATATAAGTTTTCGACAATTAAATACATTCTAAACGTAAAACTAACCAAGACTTGTGCTTAGAATTAAACAAAAACTGCAAACAGTCTAAAAATAATAGTGTTAAGGCGGGATGTTATGGTTTGATAATGCATATAATACTCCTATAGTTATAGAGCTATCGTTTTGGCACTAAGAAAAACAATCTGATTTGACCTCTTGTCAGTCATTCATTCCCGTTCTCCAGTTTTCGATACCAACATACGCAGTAATACGTACCTTATCCTCAAAATTGAGCTAATGCCCCTCCGCGGCTAACCATAACTTAACAGATCGTTATTCGAATCGTCGTGTGTTAATTGAGTTGGTTGATTAAGCCCATGCGATAAGTATGTGACGGTCCAGTCTCGCTGGATGCGCCGTCGCGCCAGTCACACTGTACTTCTTACCGAGTGCACGCATTCCGGTCGCGTCGGAATAAGTAATAGTACAAGGCGTCGGTTGCACTTGCTTTATTAAAATAAAACCAGTTTCAGAAAACAGTTCATTCGGGAAAATCAAGTGGTCTTCAAACAAAGTTCCTCTGTATTAAATATTGATTTTACTAAAGTTAAAAAGTGATCACACCCCACTGTAAGCTTCTGTCTCCTTTGTAAAGGCTTTTAAACTAGCACGTGGTAGTGTTTTGGACTAATATTGCCACTTTAAAACGAGTTTTCGCTGTTGGGATTGATTTACGAAAATAATAGTTTCACTACTGACACTATACTCGTAGTTGGCTCAATCTGGATAATCCTTCAGACCGCTCATTTAAACACAACATAAGTACCTATACTCACCTTGATACAAACTTTGTGACGACGTTCAGTAATTTGTTTTTTTTAAACGCATTGTTTGAAATTGCGAAATACGTTTTTCTCAGGGATCAACATAGGGCATTCACTGAATTATTTATATGGTTTTTAAGACTTGATCTAATAATACTGGAAAGAAAGATGTCTGCAAGGAATTTTTGCAGGAGTAAATTCACAGAACAAAGGTGGAAGTCGTTTAATTGGACTCAAAACTTTTACCTAAATTTCTGTCGTTTTTTTGTTTACCTACAAAAAAATGAAATGTCTCATCACTTCATCAGTCACATGATATATCATTGCCATGATAGGTGAAAACTGTTTACGGATAGGTGATGATGATGATGATAAGTGGGGACGCCCAGCCGAAGCAGGCGGGCAGTCGATTCGGTTGCCCGTTCATTCTGCCCTATTCCCCTCAGTCGTGCCTCAGGTTACTGGCCCGGCGGCGCTCCCATCCAGCATCGATCCCATCTTCCTGTCTTCCTACAGAACAACAATGCGTCCCGTAAGTTGATGCTTTTGAGATCTTCTGTGGACAAAACGTCCTTTCCGAATGTGTGGTATCTCAGTGACGAGTACATGACACACTCGGCTAGGACGTGTTGACTAGTTTCCTCTTTGCCACAGTGTGGGCATTGAGGGTTCTGTTTAATACCTATTACCGTCAGATGTCTGTTGAGCGGACAGTGTCCAGTCAGAATTCCTGTTAGTATGCTTAGGTTGTACTTACCCAGGTTTAGAAGGTACCTTGTTCTGTTTTTATTAACCCTTCCTATCATGAGTTTGGATTGTCTGCACCCTTGCGTCATCCCCCATGCCTCATTTGTTTTCTTTTCCATTCTTCTGGCGATAACTCCTTTGGTTACCATCTCCGATATTGGTAATACCGGTTCCGGGCCTAGGTACTGTTGGTCCGCACCTGCTCTGGCTAGTTCGTCTGCCTTCTCGTTTCCCACTGCTCCACTGTGTCCTGGCACCCACGCCAGTGTTACATGGGATGTGGTGCCTAGAGTGTTCAGTTCATTCCTACACTCTTGTACTAGAGATGATTTGATCACCGGATTGTCTAGTGCTTTGAGTGCCGCTTGGCTATCTGAGTATATTATAACGTGACTACCCGTTACATTGCTTTTTTCCTTGAGGCTCAGGGCACACTTCATGATGGCGAAGACTTCTGCCTGAAACACACTGGTGGAGCCCCCTAGTGGTATCGTCGTGTGCTCATCTGATTCTTGGCTATATATGCCCGCTCCCGCTCTTTTGGTTGAGGATTTCCATGAACCGTCTGTGAAGCATGTCACTTTGGGTTGTGGTATTTCTCTCTCCCAGCTGTCTCTCTCTCCTATGTGGATTCTTACGGATAGGTACCTAGTATATCTACTAAAGATAAAATACTTAAAAATAATAATAGGTATTATTCATATTACAGTGCGATTAATATTCCTTACTTATAGTTAGGGAGGCGAGGTAGCTAAATGGCGTAATTCAACGGCGCCGTCGAGACCTATCAAAATCGAAAGATAAAGTAATTTCGAAAAGAAAAGCTCGTATGGTAAAAACCATTTTAGCGGTGGGTTTGGCGTGTACGGTTTTTCAAAAATGTTAAAAAAAACAGTTACTTGGGCATTCTCGAGCGCGTCAGATATTCATACTACGTATGCCCCAAGTGCCTCTGATAACAACGGTATACTAATCTGCCGGTTTGCGTGGTGGGGGTGCCTATGAAGTAGTCAAAAATGCAAAAAAAAAAAAATTACTCGAGCGCGTCAGATTTTCGGAAGGGGTGTTAAGTAGGCCCCAAGGAAGCTCCCTTTAAAAAAACTGACGATTTCGGCGTGACGATAAGTTACGATGAGTTATTGAAAATGCAAAAAAAAAAAGTTTTTTTGAAATACTCGAGCGCGTCAGATTTTCATAGGGGAGGTTTATCTCGGTATCCTGAAAGCATATTTTCTTAATCTGACAAAAATGTTGGTGGGTTCTCTTAATCTGACCGAAAAAGGTTTTTTGGTTTCTTTTTTTTCCTTTCTATCTCCTTGATAAAACGAGGAATTTAAGAATGACAATAAAGCGATAGATATTCCCTTTTTTGTTTATTTAAACTTTTTTTTTGTAAAATGTGTCGTTCGCGACTTATATGCCGCTACGCGTTTTTCGGAAGACGAAATGGCTCCTCCACACTTCCAGTCATGCGGAAACCGGCAGATTTTGTATTTTTAGTAAGTTTTAGATTATATTCTTCAAAATAAAAAAAATAAAAATCGCGCTCGAGAATGCCGGATTAACGTTTTTTTTTTACAAGTTCGCGACCCTATTACTCGGCGGCGTTAAGGACTTATCGTCAGATTAGTTAAATTTAGTCTTAAAACACTAAAATCAACCCCCAATATCTTAATCTGACGCGCTCGAGTATTTCAGACTATCGTTTTTTTTTTACTAATCTGATCGTCTATCCTAGGCGCGCGTCACTACATATAGAGCTAAATACTTTACAAGGTTGTTCTATTAGGTCTAAGGTATCTCTCATATCTTAAACTGCCACGCTCGAGTATTACCGAAAATTCCCCTATTCGCCTCCCTAACTACCTATTAATGAAAGGCTTTTGTCAATTGAGTGAGATACGAGTAAGACAATATCAGTGTGGAGGGAATGGCCGGTAACAAGCAAAATAAATCATTTATACGACGGCTTTAAAGTTTTTATTTTAATGGCACTTGATGAAACAATTATAAATATCGGGGGCTAATGTCACACCAATTGACCTAGTCCCAAACTAAGCTGTAAGCTTGTCATTATGGGTACTAGACAACGATATAAATACTTGTTTAGAGATTTAGGAATAAATATTCGCTCTCATCACACAAATATCTGCCCTTACCGGGATTTGAACCCACGACCGCTAGGGTCACTGCCAACTATTAGGCCAAAACGCGTCGTCTTATGTCAATTTTGATTCTGACAATGGAATATAGTGGATTGTATGAAAAAAAAAGTAATTTTGTAGCCTCAGAGTTGAGTTGGTGGTGATCAATACTAAGATGTATAACGTCGGTCACAAGTTACCATACTATCGAATATTTTATCATTTTATCATGTATCATAAAAATATTATTCTTACGTTTTCTTAGCAATGCTTATTTTTAACTCAAATTACCTACTCGCGTATGACACGAGTGCTATGTGAGGTAACTGATGATCAATCTTACAGTAAACACGGTGACGAAACCTGCACCACAAGAAATAAGCTTATATATTGCATGTGCGACCATGATCCAGGCTCCCAAGCTCCCCTCATGATGTAAGGTCTAGGTCATATAGCCACTGCCAAAAATGTTACCTGTATTAAAACAAAGGTATTTGTAAATATTTTTAATTTAACGGGAGCGTCTGTAACAAAATTCTAAAATTAATTTATTATTATTAATTATGTATCAATTAATATTTATTTCGTTTTAATATAGTTTCAGATAATTATACATAAATAAAATCACTGGCCCAAGCTTAGTCAGGACTCCACGCCAAGCTATAAATAAACATATTATTAAAGATTGCATTAACTTTTCTACATATTAAATTATGTGTGACTCTGATTTCGTAAAGTACGACGCGACGTAGTAGCATATTTTCCCAATAATCTGTCTGTGTGTACATTGTCTATTCGAAGAAACAAAGTCACGCTACCCGCCGCTGACACACTTAGATTTAGGCCCGTAATACGCCAAGTTTATGGTTGCCATTGGCCCTTTATAATGCCCCTAGTTTAGGGTCGTAACACGCGCACGCATATCATTGGCAAGTACTTAGTGACATCACAGTATTATTAATTCACTCGTATAGCGCGATCGATTTTCAAACCAACATAACTAGCCCTTTGGTAATTAATTTAATTCCCCTCTCAAAATCATGCTTACGAGAGTAATAAGGCTCATAATAAAATGGACAGCACTGGTGGTGACGACTAAACCGCCACACCAAAACAGTTCAGTGTGACGCCAGCGCAGCGCAGACCACCCGTGTTACTTTGATAAAAGTTTATGTCCGCTTATCTCACGAGTGTTTACCCAAATATATTTAAAATTCGAGTGAGATAACGTTGTTACGTAACTTTGATTTTGACTCTTTGCGATAGCCAATTGCGATAGTAATTATTGAAAAAATTTTTTTTGTTATTTTGTCCAAATTATACTTATGCTGCCACTGCGTTCATCCGCTGCCACTTCTTGCTGCAGGTGGTAAAAGTGGTCTGTCTGCCTGCTCCAGCCGCTCTACCAGCCCGCTGGGTCAAGGAGTCGTCAGTTTTATACCCCGAGCCCCTACGTCATCGTCTGGGTAAGCCTTATATTATTTCTTACTAGGTAATTAATTGACAAATTCCTTTTCTTGTGCTTTATTTAATAATTATTGCAGGTCTCGACCAAACTCCTCGCTTTTGGCCCCTGGCAGTAAGATCCCAGCAAGTCCATTCACTCAGACCCAACAAAACTCACAGACAGCGACCAGTCATAATGGGACGCCCACGAAGCATTCTATGCTGGACAAATTAAAACTTTTCAACAAGGAGAAACCCAACAATGAAAAGCAGCATAGCAAAAGCACGGCAGTGTCCAAACGCACCAGCTCTTCCAGTGGATTCTCTTCTGCGAAAAGTGAGAGATCCGACTCTAGCTTAAGTTTGAACGAATCTTCCAATACTCCTAACGCACATATCAAATCCTCTCATTTATTAGGACCTAAACCCATAAGGCAACAAAGCGAAACACTATCAAAAGACAAGTCTGGTAAAAGTGTTAAATCAAAGTTAATTAGTTCTAAAGCTATAAAAGAATCTTCTACAAATTTAAGTAAATCGAACGTAAAGTTAAGCAATTCTGACAAATCAAGAAATAGCCCGAAGCTTCCCGCACGAGATAAAGAGTCCAGACTCGCTGCTCCTAAATCAATAAGCAATACTAAGTTAAACCAAATTGATGACCATCCCAAGAGTGCCAAAGGGAAGTTAGACTCAAAGATGGTTAAACTATCGGGAAGTCAAATGAGATTAGGCGAGCAAAGGAATGAAAGCAGCACTGAAAACGTGCAATTAAAAAATCAAAGCAACAGTCCGCCTTCGCCGCCCGGAGGACAGGGAGTATCATTACAGAACCAAACCGGAATTCCTAAGCCAACTGCGGCAGTCAAAGGGACTTTTAAGATTTCTAAGGATGAGAGACATATGATTCACAAGAGTACAAATAGTCAATTAAGCCCTATACAAAGCAATTCTAGTTTAAATTCAACCAACAATGTAAGTGCACTTCCATTTAGTAGAGAACAATCCACTTTAGGCAAAGAAATTTCTCAAAAACAAACACTGGCGGTATCTCCCATGCCCGTTGTTAATACTGGCTGCCCGAACTCTACGACCCAGATGTCTGAAAGCTCACATTCAAATTCTACTCACAGTACGACTGGACAACACTCAAATTCCAGTGACAGTAGTGTAATATACCGGCCTTCCAGTGAATCTGGATCTGAAATGTCGAAGACTATGTCTAGTAATCACATGGCCAGCAAAAGAGTAGATATGAATACTACATATATCAACGAAGTCATTAATGAAGCTGAAATATCTGAAAAACAAGCAGCTCAGAGACGGTTATTAGAAAACTCTGGGTTAAAACCGGCTTTCGAACATAATACGGCCTTGTCAGAGTTGAGTAAAAAGTTCGAAGCGGAAAGTCGATCAAGCACTCCGTCGCATTGTCGCGACAACTCTCTCGGCGACGAGGACAACCCGCTGATGAACGTTATGCCTATGCGGCCGCTGTTGCGAGGGTATAACAGCCACCTGACGCTTCCGATGAGGACCTCTGGATTGACGCAGAAAAATGCTCCAAGTTATCCTCATCACGCCAATACTGTTAAGGCAAACTTTGGTCGGGAAAATATGGGATTACGTGATCGAATGCATTACGGTCCAGGATTTTCGAATCCTGATTATTGTGATTTAGAAATAGCATCAGGCTATTTATCGGATGGCGACTGTTTAAGAAGAATAAACGTCAATGAGATGGACCGCGGCAGGAACAATGACATGATGGACGGGTATATGTCCGAGGGCGGAGCTTCGTTGTACGGCCGCCGCGTCGTCTACCAGCAGCCGTCACACCTCCAGCAGCTAGATGAAAGGTAAGTGACTTATTTATGGCCATGAAAATGCTGTAGCATATTACCGTTCTGTTTTCTTAGATACAAAAGGCTTCATGGACAGGAAGTTTGTATACATATATTATGTAAATATTAGAGTTACGCGCTCTTCAATTGTTTAGGTAGGTACGGTCGCGAGCGTTAATTTGGGACAATTGGGACCCATTTCAAGAAAATATGCTAAAATTAAAAATATACAGATTGACTTTGGACTTAAGGTGGGTATTATGTTTTTTCTCTTGACATTGTACATTAATAATTAGTAGTATTAGGAAGGGGACATCGATAATTTAACATTTTAATTAATCAGCATAATAGTTACTAAAATACCTACTTAAATATAAATGTAATTGTGTAACCGTGATAATCGTAATTTCGCACAATGCAAGTGTTTCTCTTCCACCGAATTAAGATATTAGGTGCACAGCGAAGATCTTGTGGCGGAGCGAAAGCCTGACTCATCTAACGTGAGTGTGAACAAATGCATTTTCCAATAGCGTCGGCTGAGCGCCTCGCTCCACAAGTGGTCGGCCTACCTTTCGTCACTATCGACATACATAATGTGTGTGCCCTGTTATTAGTTCAAGTAGTGGGTTCTTAAACTTAAATAATAGGTAGAATTAGGAAAAAAAAACACCAAAAAAATAGTAGGTAATAAAAACAATTTCAATCATTTTGCTTATATTGTGCACCGGTGTCTGCGCCATAATATTTTAAACATTGTCATAAAGGTAGCTGACAAGATAGTCCATGTATTTTAAACTAACATGCTACTTTACATGACTCATATAATAATTAAATACAATCTAATCCGCGGAGGGATACGTTTATGTAAATAAATTAAATGCTTCGAATAATCTTATAAGACGAGGGTGAGCATCGATCTGCGAGGGTCTGCATAACACACACCTCCGCGGTGTCGGATCGGGCGGAGATGGCGTGCCGCGCGGCGCGGCGCCGCCGGCCGTCATCGGGAAACGTTTGGCCGAGTCGTTTGGCTAAGTTTGTCAGCATCGCAGTGAACAAAGCATTGTGTCGCTAACGCCGCCGGTATGTAGGTTCCTCGCGCAGCGCGCGCTCGCGGCGACTAGGACTCGCGCGTCGCACCCACACTCCTGCACTGTCGCAGTACTAGGGGAGAGGGCGGGGTAGCCAAAATCGATACTCCTACGTCTCACGTCGTCCCTGCCCCGCGCCCTCTATTTACGACAGCCACGACACTAACCACCCCCAACAGTACCGTACCATTCGGGACCTTAATGATCCTCGGCATAAAATTGATCTTTCTTCGCAACTCCAGATTATTCCTTACGCTCTTCTACGCGGGCCCAAAATGATTGCTATCATTTTTCCCACGTTCACGATGTACTTTTTGATCAATACTTTTAGCATTAACATTTTAATGAGTTATTTCTACATTTCGAGGCAGTTTTAATGCCATCGATTTTATTTTAAACTTAAGCAACTCTAGCCCATACGCTCTTCTACGCGGGCCCATAATGATTGCTATTATTTTTCCCACGTTCACGAAATACTTATAGATCAATACTTTGAGCAATAATATTTGGATGTGTTACCTACCCAGTTTTACATTTCACGGCAGTTTTAATGTTATCGATTTTATATTAAACTGAAGAGTGATACTTGTCAATTCAGTTAAGTTTAGTAAGAGTTTGTGTGCGGTAAATGGCGGTAACGGTAACTGTTAGACAAAAGGAATGGCGCGGCGTGTCGTGCGGACGGGTGGCGTGGCGCGGAGTGACCGGTGCGCGCAGCGGGTTCGGCGGCGGCGGCGGCGGCGGCGGCAGGGCGGGCGGCACTCGGCGCCGCGCTGTGTCGGCGAGCGGGCGCGCCGTCTTCGCCGCCCGCGTTCGCACACGCACGTGACAAACTTTCCCGATTTCCTCCGCGGAAAATGTTAATCTGTTGCCCGCATCGATCGCCCCAAAGCCAGACGTTCCCGCGCCCGACCGGCAGCCTCGTCACAGCTGGCGCCACGCTCCAGGATCGCTCTTAACAAAGGCTTCGGAGCCGAAAAACGGACAGACATTCCTCCAAGATTTTTACCACGATTAGTACTCGTCGCGCTAAACTCTCGGTGTTAGATAGTTGATAAGTGTACCTTAGTCGATGTAGTGGACCATACGCGTTGTGCCTTCTAAGCTTGAACCGGGGGTTAACTTTAGTATAAATCAAACACAAAGTTCGGTGTTTGATAATCCATGATAATAATTTTGCATACTCTGTGTACGAATCAGTGTTGCCTTGCTATACGTGTCTTTGCTTTTCGCGGTAGTTGTTAAAAAGCTTACGGTGCTTGATATATTATACTTAGATTGTTAATAAAAATACATAATAAGGAAAATCAATCTTCTCCTGGGAGCCATGATGATTTCGGTAAGACTTTGATATTTTATTACGTAAGTTTCTGATTTGAAGTGAACGAAATTCTCCGTGACACTTTGTCATAGCTGTTCGAATATTGCCCCCTGCGCAAGCCTTTGTTTTGCGAATAAACTTTTATTTGTAATCGAATGCTTCCACAAGTAATCAATTACACATGATTATGAATTAGGATGCATTTACATGGCAAACATTAGAGCCGCTTCTGGCAAGTTAGTATGATGGGTTTGCAACCTTGCCAACATGTGGCCCGCGCGCGGTGTCAATGTATCTACTTTGCGACATGTGGCTAACACTCGCGATACAATATCTGATACCTACTTAGTTATAGTTTGCGTATGTGAACAAGTACGGAATGGTTACAAGTTGGCGACTGTAATTATGTTAAATGTTAAACTGCGACATATAACATGGATAAATTTACATTTCAATATTTAGTTAGTAGTTTACCTTTGTTTACTTACTCTAGTAAGTAAAGGAACCCAATACTTATTTAACGCAGCGGATCGGCCTGGCACCTGGCACGCACGGCGCCGGCGGCCTGCGCACAGGCTGCCGCCGTCCGTAGGGTTTGAAACGGCCCAAGCCTCCGCGGATCACGAGTACGACTATGCTTCTCAATCTTTAATGCTATAATTTGAGTTGGTATAGTCAACCCCGCTAACATCTATACGGCCATCACGCCAAATATAAATAATAAATACGTAGACCTTATTATTAGTACAATAGGGGCGTAGAGATATCTCGAGGCTTTGGGAACGTGTATATATTTATGCCTTTGACTGTACACACTACCTTTATTCTGTTATACAAATGTCTGAATATAAACTTACCCCTTTATGGGACCCCTTTATTAAATTATAAGGTAAGTACGCTCTTTCTTATTTGGTTGAAGTGTGCATCGATTAGAGAACAGTCAAAGATGAATGATGTAAAAAAGGCCAAGTGCGAGTCGGACTCTATGTATGGGGGTCAATCAACTTTTCTTTGTACATTTTGGTATGTCTTAATTATACAACGCTGTTAAATCACAGCCCGGAATTAACTATATTTTTTTATCAATAGATTAATTGTTAGTACAAGGGAAAATAAGCTATCCAAATCAGAATAACATTTTTGCCAAAAATACCGGTAACTTAGGGGACAAACTACTATTTTCATACAAAACTGGGGACAACATGGTACACTAAGTTACCAGTAAAAGAAGATATTTTAATTTTTTAATAAATATATCTACCAGGTCATAGAATTCACTGTTTATCTGTGTGATAAAATCACGCAATATTTTAACGAAAATCCATTTAGTTTTTCTTTATACTTAAAAGCCTTACAAACTTGAAAAAAAATGTGTACAAAGAATAGTTGATTGACCCATGGGCTCTTAAATTTGAAATACAAAAATTGTTTTATTATTTGATGTGAAGCGGCAATAGAAATAAGTAGGGTACGAACTGAACATTTCACTTACCTAACCATTACTGTTTTTGAGCCCGTCGATACGGCCGGTTACGGCCTTTTGGGTACGGAACCCTAATAATTATATACCTACGTTATTGATATAGCTCCATGAGAGTGTTACAGCAAAATCTATAGAAATAATATATCAGCTTTAGTAAAAGATTATTTCTAACTTTCTTTTAAAACTATTAGCCTTTTAGACCCAATGTAAATAAAGGTGGCAAATCGAAAATCGAAGAAGAAAATGTTTACGAATCAATGACGTGCATAGACATGACATGAATCATGAATTGAATCGTTCAGTCGTTCTGTTGACAACTCGCCCAAATGACTAAAAAGGGCAATACGATCGGTAAATTCCTTAAATTGCTACCAGTTCCCAAACGCATGGTTCCGGTTCCGCGCGGGGGTAGCCGGTCGTGCGTCCGCATACAAGTTGACAGCCCCGCCGGCTCGGGGTGGGTATTTCGTGAAAGAGCGCACAATCGATGCCGAGTAGGTACGTAGCCATAGAGGCCTTTCACTGTTTGTGAATCATGGATTCGATTGTTTTGCCATCGAGTGCTCGTCCCGCATTGCTTATTCGATTAAAACCTATCGCGGCCACTGATATAGAGACGAATCAAATTATATTGCTGTACGAATGTTCTGTTTCACTTTTACAAATTCAATCACTTTAGTGAGAATAGTTACCTACGTGGTGGAAACCATGTACACTTACGGACAAAAAAATCGACTCAAAAATTATTCTAGTTTCAATGTGCAATATCTCTGATACTAATATTAACTAGTATTGTACGTATACTGGTATTTTTAGAAAGCTAATAGTTCAGGCTTTCGAAAAATATCAAATCCATATCATTTTCATTTCAGTTACTGAAAAACAAGTGATTTTAACAAAGTAGGGGTAAAACGTGGCTAAATTAATAACCATAAAATTGAAAGAAAATATTTTTTTAATATGGGAAAACGGTTTATTCTTTTTTCTTAATACCTCGTATTGCCACCGCGGGCTTTTTTTACACATGCGATGCGGTTCCTTATTGATCTTATCAGCTTCCTGATGTTCTCCTGTGGACATGCTTCCTATTCCTCGACAACTTCGACAAGAGCTTCCTTCAGGGCCAAAATCGTGTCAGGGGCTGGGTCTCGGGCTCGAACTTTCCTCTAAAGGTAATCCCACAGGTGCTCAATGGGGTTTAAATCCGGACTCAGCGGTGGCCACGTAAGGGTGGGGATGCTGACCTCAGCAAGGTATGCTTGAGTAACTCTTGCGGTGTGACAAGGGGCGTTATCTTGCATCAAATGAAACCCCTCGTCAAAAAAACCTGCATAGGGGACGACATGGTCTTGCAGGATGTCGGTGATGTATCTGGCAGCGGTCAATCCACCTCCTCGCCCCCCACCCGGAATGAAAACCAGCTCGGTCCTTCCCTCCATTGAAATGCCAAGTGGGCACATCATGACGGATCCTCCACCGTAGGCGACTGTTTCAGAGGAACAGCACTGTGCAAACCGCTGTCCAGGTCGTCGGTACACCCGTCTTCTTCTGTCGCTGCCATGGAGACACACTCTGCACTCATCACTGAAGAGTACACGGCTCCATTGCTCATACGTCCAATTTTCGTATCTCGCCACGAAATCCTTGCGAGCGTCACGATGTCTCTGTCCGCGTCAAATTAGGCCCCGTGGCAGGCCTTTTTGGGGTGAGGTTCGCTTCCTTGAGTCTTCGGAGAACTGTCCGAGAGCTCACTGGTTCCACACGGCTCTGCATCAGCTGCTGCTGAATGTCAACACCGGTCCGGTGGCGATTACGAAGGCGATTGGCCGTCACGATGAAATGGTCCTCTCTCTCAGATGTGCATTGTGCATCTTCGACGGCCAGATCCCGGTCTCCGAGTAAGGACTCCGGTCTCAGCAAACCGACGGGACACTCTGGAGACAGCAGACTGACTTAAATTCAGCTGTTGAGCAACAGAACGCTGCGTAAGTCCTTGGTTCAGCAGGGCGACGACTTGGGCGGCTTCATTTTCGGTGGTGTCCATTTCGTCCAGGTGATGCGGGAGATGTGCCCAGGTCAACTCCTGATAAGCGACTGATAAGAAATAACCGGTTACACCGGTTTTGATGGCCCTCAGAGGGCCGCAACTCGTGGGGTATGCACGCGGCTAACATTCCATTTTTCAAGTAAACAACAATATCCTGAAAATTACGCAACCGATTTCATCGGTTGTTGCTGTTTTTCATTGCTTAATAAATGTTTTATAAAACTGCAATTACATTTCTAATTAAATATTTCCCGTTTCCCCAAAATACGACCAAATCTAAAAAATGTTGCTTGTACCTGCGGTAATGATTCCGTTGCCACAAACGCCTGAGGGGATAAAACGTAAATGTCCTATATTTTACTTACTAATAAACTAAGAAAGAAGGATCGGGGTATAATAGTTAGAACCTGAACAGTTTTTGATATTTTTCACAGATTTCAAGTTTTGACACGGTAGTGGTCGTCGCGTGAGAACCGCGCAAACACCGGTGTTATCGTTGCGTGACGTTCGTACTAGACATGTTTAAGATAAAGTACGAGTCTATATCCAAAGTGAGCCACTACAAAAACACCAAGTTAGGATGAGTAAAGCGTATCAGTCGGTATAGGTAGCTACCATACCGATATAAACACTAACATAATCGACGATTGCTTTGATAGGTGGCAGTAACAATGGCTAATGGCGTTATTGTAGTGAGAAACTTATCTATACCGGCAAAGGAAATTTGTCCGATGAATAGACGATCTTTGTATCAACTAAAGGAGTAGGTACACTTAACTCAATCATGGAATCGGTTATGCTATTTCAGTATAAACAGATAGGACACATATCTATACAGAAACTTGTTGGATGAAAAATATTACTTGTGTTTGAGTGGGTTTGTAGTCAACTTTCCGACTAGATCTATATTTGATACTTCAAATTTCATAAAAGGTATCGTTGGGAAGGAATAAATAAATACTTACCTAGGTAAGTTGTGTAAATAAATCCATGATGTTAACATGTACCTACCTACGTATATTAATACGATTACATGACAACTTAAATACTAATCTAAAAGCGAGCAATTAATAATGGTTAGTAAATCAAAATGATATGATAAACAATCTTATACGCTTGAAATTGCAGAACGGTCATCCATTCTGTTCTGCCAAATCTGGAAATCCGTCATAAGAGCCGGCTATACTGTTAGGGTACTACCTAACTTAACTATTACTTAACATTTATTAAGTATTAAACTATATTTTTTACCGAATCCGAATCGGGTTAAACGGATAACGTTAAAAAGTCATTGATATAAATTATAAGCTTAATATGCGCTACGTATTATTTCAACTTTACAAATAAAATAATAAGATTTGGATGAATTGAGAAAAAAATGTTGTTTGAAGTCGGTTAAAATATGCAAAAACAACTTGGCATTCAGACTTAATAAATAATAGTGGGTAGGAAGTAACCCATAACGAGGAAGCTGCTCAGGTCGTAGATAATGAGGAGTCGGTATGAGTCGGTGCTTTCAGGGAGCCTGTCATCATTAGTGCGCAGCTTCAGGCGCAGTTTTCATTAAAACGCCAATGCTCAGACGACACCCCGAAGAAACAAAGGCTTGCGGCTTGCGGATGCAAATTAACGCGGGACTTGTTCTTTTTCACTCTCGTTGCTGATAACGAAGCTCATGTAAATCCTGCGAGTATACTGGCTCATCTTTAAGCTTGTTCCTCGAGGGACTTGGCTGAGCGCCACTGGACCTGTTCACGAACAATAGAGAGCAGGAATGGCGCGAAGCCAAATCACATATCAAGTAGCAACCTCAGAAGTCATCTCCTCAAATCAAATAGCTTACAGTCATATAGATCAATAAAAGAAAGTCATTTCATTGCATCCAGTTTAGTTTAAATGGAGACGGCACACGCCGGCTTACCCAGCTCGGCGGGGACGGCCGACTGTTTGAACCTAATTTCTCGCAGTTTACTTAACCTAGCCGCGAGACCAACTCTATGCGCCCGGCTGGTTACAGAGCTTTGCAAAGGCTGAAATATTTGCGTAGTATTGAATGAAAGACCCAGTAAAGCTACTGCTATGTAAAAATACTTTATTCTGCCGTGGAAAGTAAAGCGATATCGTAGTTTTCTACGAGTTTCCAGTACGGTTAAACCTTCGATTTGATTCCCTAATTCAGGTTACTTAAGGGCAATAGGTATTTCGTAATCCTAAGTAGTAGGTATACGGATATTTATCTGTACTACAATGTGGCAGCAACCTATTTAAAGATAAATGAGATTGATTCGTGAGTACAGAGGCTCCATTCATCTCGAACGAGTGCAGTCGGTAATGATTGATGGGTACGCTCAAGACGAGCGTTATTCCCGAGTAATAACTGATATCAAGTACTCCTGGACTTGTTATTCTGCATTATCGTCTTTGTTCGTGAAGTCATCGTGTACTTAGTTCGACCTGTGACACTGTGTTTTCGTAATAAG
Organism: Acleris emargana; assembly: GCA_927399475.2. Classification (NCBI taxonomy): domain Eukaryota; kingdom Metazoa; phylum Arthropoda; class Insecta; order Lepidoptera; family Tortricidae; genus Acleris; species Acleris emargana. The sequence continues at coordinate 78,687,988 of OV656835.1, read as the reverse complement.
TACCTATTTACGCATTTCAAAATATGTTTAGTTGATCAGGATTTAAATTAAATTGTATTTATTTATTTGCCTCATGCATATGGCGACGTATATATGTACACGCGTAGTTCTGTGATAAGATCACCTGGTACGAGTATGTCGAGATTAAGTTACAGACTTTGCGGGTTACCAAAATGAATGCCCTTATCGAAATTGAATATGCTTCACTATACTCACACTAACTATATGCCCCATAAAATAAAAAGCCGTTTACTAGTATCGTTACATATAAAAAGCACTCAATTAAACCACGAAACGTGGATGAAAGAAAAACTAATTCTTACCATACCTTACCATACAAATACCTGTACAAATACCCTCTGATTCTGATAAAAGAGAAAGGAAATTAATATTGAAACGCCCCTTTCTTTGATTTATGAATGACTAAAACGCTTCAGGAGACCTTGCTTCTTGACGAGATTCTGGTTTTAACTGGTTTTTTTTGGTAAATTTATACTATAGAATACCAAGCTTTGCCTTTCTTAATCGCTATCCTGTTGTACCATCCACCCGCTAGTACATACACTATACAGGTACGGTTAATATTGATTTTTATAAGAACATTAAAAAAGTTAACTAGAAATTAGCATTAGAATGAAGCCAGACAAGCGAATTTTTTTTGAGTTGTGAGTCGCGTAATTCTTACTGCTACAAAAGTCCATTCGATTTTGCGTCGCCGTGTGAACCGAACAGGGGTTTTGTAAGAAAAGGAATGTAGCAGATATTACGCGAATAAAATTACGCGCCTCACAACTCAAAAAATTACGCTCGTCTGGCTTCACCATTATGCCTCTCCCCATTAGAGATGAATGGGATGTATTCTTAAAGCATAGTTCATTTAGAATTGGTACATATTACCAGGGTTATAAAATTTAAAATAATTAATGAAATAAAACAATTAGTCTTATAAATTGAAAAATATGTATTATTATTTTACATTTTCACTAAAAATATTCAGTTGTCAAAACCATGTATGTAATTCCGAACTTTCTTCGTAATAGATCCCATCATCTTCTGAACAGTGCTTTTATCTACTTTTTTTGCTTGAAGATTCCATGTAGATCGCAACGAATTTACATCTTTTACCATTTTGCCACTCTTTTTGAGTTTCCCTTTCATAATTGCCCAGTAGTTCTCAATTGGTCGAAACTGTGGACAATTTGGAGGATTCATGTCACGAGGCACGTAATCGACCTGATAGGTTTCATAACACTATAGTACCTTTTTTGAGTGATGGCAGCTAGCTAAATCTGGCCAAAACTTCACAGGAAGACGGTGGTTTCTAATGAAAGGTATAACTCGTTTTTGCAGGCACTCTTTCATGTAAACATCTGACGTCATTGTAGAAGACGTAACGAAAGTTTTGGTCTTTAAGCCACAACTACAGATCCCTTGCCATATCATGTGTTTTTTTGCGAATTCCTCCAATTTAACGAACTTATAATTTTCTTCAACACTTCCTCTAGCATCAGCCAAGTAATACTTTGAACCGGGCAGTTGCTTAAAATCGAGTTTAACATAGGTTTCGTCGTCCATCAAGAAGCACCCTTTGAATTTGGTTAAAACTTTGTCATACAACAAGCGAGCTCGCTTTTTAACTTGAAGGTTCTGCTTCATGGTGCGATTTGGCTTCTTAATAGCTTTATAGCTCTTTTAGCCAGCTCGAAGGCGAATCCGTCTCACAGTACTCCGATTTTTTTTAAATTTAGGGGATAGATCGTATCGGACAGCCCTGGATTTTGTTCAATTGCTCTCAACACTTTATTTTTAAGTTCTCTGTCCCTGGCACCCGATTTAGGATTGATCTGTGTCTTTCGGCGGCAAGACAGGGTCTCCTTGTATCGTTTTATAACTCTACAAACAGTACTTTTGTGGAAATTTAGTGCCTTAGCTACCTGCGACCCAGACCACGATGGATTTTCCAAGTATTTGTTCACAGTTACTTTCCTTTTTTCAAGTTCCATTGTCGATAACTATTAAACGCATTGATCAAAGTCTATAATTTTTGCACTATTTAAACATCAAAAGGTTGTCAATAAACCATGATTGTCACTTTTGAAATAAGAACTCTAGAAACATTTTTTTTAAATTCATTTATGCGTGCCAATTCTACATGAACCATGCTTTATTTCAACATTAAAATTTAGCCCTCCTAAAGATCGACTTACCTATAGGCTGGTATAGATATACATCTATAATATTGCAATGCGTCCGCTGACTCATAACAACTGTCGGGGTTCGCGCCCCTACCAGTATTTTAATTTAAAACGCTAATGTTATGTCTTATTTCAGGTATTTTAAAACTTATGAGTATTTGTCATATAGGTATCTTCTTTAATTACCTACTCGCAAAGAATTCGGGCAAACAATACCTTTTTGCATTCTCTAACAAAGCCGACCTGGTAACATTGCTCAGTAACGTTTGTTCACACTCACGTACGGATCTGCTCTTTGGAATTGAATGTTGTGTCACACGGTTCTAATTTATACCATATCCAGTGTTTTTATAATTATATCAATGCTGGATCGTCGATCTCAGTGTCCAGATGCCACATGGTGTTCGTTTTCAGGCGCGCACGCAGTAGAGGCATGGAGGGCAGTGGCGTGGTGTACCGAGTGGTGGGGCGCACGCGTAGCAAGGCCGACTGCGGACAGCAGACCGAACGGCAGCCACCGGCGCCGAGACAAGACACTACCTGGAAGAAGTACACCGACTCGCCAGGAGTTGGGACGCCGCCTCAGGTAACCGCTCCCACTATCATACATACATACATAACTTCACGCCTGTCTCCCAATGGGGTAGGCAGAGACTATGGAACGCCAGGTGCACTACTATCAACACTACTAAACCGTGAAAACCCAACTTAACCACGTGCCGCCCAAGAAAAAAATCGCGAGATCAGCTTAACGCCCAGTGTCAATGTATAAGCCAAAAACAAAATATTATGTCCAAGCCCATGAGCATTAATCTTTTTCTGTTAATGAAAAAGTCAACCAGAATATATTTATTATAACCGCCTGTATCACAATCGACAAGTAAAGTATGAGACACATAACATTAGCCCTTTCTCTTTCTTGCACTTGAAAATAGACAAGTAGGTAGAGAGCCAACTTTAAATGGCCGATAAATTTACTTGTCGATTGTGAAACAGGCCCTTAGCCTAATTTCAACTCCATATTTTTAGTTCATTTGGATGTACATTAGGTTTTAGGATTATGGCAAAAATTATATAAACATATAACTCTTGAGATCAGTTTTTATTAAAAATTAAGGCACGGAATCACATATTTCTATAACACAGCCTCTAACTTCTACGCTCGAGACTGCGCCGAGCGCGCGCCGGATGCACAGCGGCTACTATTATTGAGTTTTATAATAAACTAAATGATTTTCTTGAAATCGGACGGTGCTTTTTGATACTACAAATGAAAACATAACTTATAGGATAAATCACATAGTTTACTAACAATAAAATTGACCTTCGAGCTATCAAATTAACGGAAAAAAGTGGCCACCTTTTCCCGTTAAGCTGACTACTCAAAGGGTAACTGTTATCAAAGTTTGTTACTTATCCCGTAAATTGTGTTTATATTTGCGCTACAAAAAATCGTGCAATTCCATGGAAATTCTTTAGTTTATCAGAAAACACAATACGCCACTGGACGCTCGACGTTTGCTCGGTGAAGTCTTAATCACAAGTCTAGACAAATAGAAAATAAAACAGTAGAAAACTTTTTATATTCAAATAGCAATAACCATCAAAGATCGTACAAATTAAATTTCACTCAACTTATGTCGGGTTCCTATATTCAATCCGAGGATAGATAAGGCTTACCTCGGGTTAAAATTTGACATTTGCCCATACAAAATGTGTCAAATTTTAATCCGAAGTAAGCCTATCTGTCCGCGGATTGAATATAGGAACCGGACGTTAAAAAATATAAATCTTTGTATAATAAATAATATTCGATTTGTTTATCATGTAGACCTAAACTCAAAAACTCGCATTAGTTGTAATTATATTTTTTTTAACAGTAACGCCCAATGTTCAGGGCATACATCTACATAATAATCACATAATCTTTAGTATCAACGCCTTCGACCAAAAATAACATAAAATTTTAATAAATCACACATTTCGGATAATTTGTATGTATGACGTCATGGTGGCAAAATGACGAAGCTAAAAAATTTGTCTGTGAACATCTCTCAAATGTCAGATGTCAAAATGGCTGCCGAAGAACCAACCATTCACGACCTCTCGACAAATTTCACTTTAGCGCGAAAGTTTAAAATTCATTAAACACTGAACACTGGGCGTTTAGTTCAAAATGTTATGGCTTAAGTTTGGGCGGTTGTGCTCAGTGCCACTTTGTACGATGTGATGTACATTGGGCGGCACGAGGTTAAAATCCTTTTCGATAAGGTATTGAAGATAATTATTACTAAATCTACTTATATAAACAGTCCTTAAATTTGAAACCGTAGTTCTGATTAAATAAAACAAAAATATAATAACAGGGGACCAAAACAACGCCTAGATTTGTACTATTGGTACTAGATACAACATGGTAAAAGAACAACGATAAATATAAAATAGATAAATTAATACTTAGATGCAAAGCAAACATCCAAGACTCAGGAACAAATACTTTAAATATTAAATAAAGAAAACGGGGCCGCCTGCTTGTAAGCAGGGTCACTATTATCTGGGGACGCTTTCGATCGCAGTGCTAGGGTGAAACAACCCGCACATGGGGAACACGATTACAAATTATAAAATTCTGGAGGACGCCATAGAATTTGTTTCCAGTACTCCCCCTTTATTAACCCTAAGATGATGAACTTCCAAAAATCACTACTCCTATCCCCTCCAAATGTCAAGTCCCTCGGTCCAGCGGTTTCGGCTTCTTTTACATATACGAGTATAATACTAAATATAGAAGACGGTCGCGAATTCGTACGGATACAATTAATTTCCCGCTACTACCCCTATTTCTCGTTGGGGGTCGATTTCTGGAAAGTCCTTTCTTGGTGCACCCCTAGACCTCATAAGTTTCTTATTTTGTATATTTAGACTAGCTGCTGCCCGCTACTCTGTCTGGGCAGAAAGATAAAATATAGCCTATGTTACTCAGGTTAATGTAGCATTCGAATGATGAAAGATATTTCAAATCGGTCCAGTAGGTTTTGAGTTTATTCGTTTCAAATATTTAGATGGAGGTTTAGAGTTTATACCTACCTTAACTCATATTTGTTGATAAATGTCCCGATCAACTGAATCCTAATACTATTCATTAGTAGGTACCCCTATTCTAAATTCGGTTTATTTAAAGCAAGTTTTTTTTTGCGCATTTAGCGCGGTTTTGAAAATTTAAACTTTAAAATAAATTTAACATACCTAGATAGGAAATATCAATGTAGTGTGCTTGTTATGTGGTAAATAATCATTTTAAAAGGTTTTTTAACATAAGTCAAATAGCCTTTTGAACTCAATTTCAAATAGAAATATTTGCACTATACGGGGTATATCCCGGTACAAAAAACCTTAAGGAGTTGCGTTATATTATAAATTAATTTCAAAGGAAAAAAATAAGCTTAACTCTGCCATGGAAACCAAGTCCAGATTCTGCACACCTATTACTTACTCAAATGGTTGGGAATCGATCTAGTTCTGATGCTGGAACTGGCTATACACGGTGGTTTTCAGTCGAAAGAGACCGCGTTGACTGCGTAGGTACTCAATCCTATTCGTAGGGTCTTTATCTATTTCCAACCATTTCGGTAAGTTATTTTACATGTACACTCGCGAGCAAAAAAATCGACTCAAGCTGCACGTTTGGGTTCTCCGCCCAGTATCTCTTGACCTATTCAGAATATCTTTAAAAAAATGATACCAAACGAAAGCTGATAATGTAACAATTAAAAAAAAACAAGAACTCTGGGAATCCGCCCAGGACTTTCCAAGTTATGTCTCATTTCCCGATATGTGGATCATTTACTCGTTCCGAAACGTACAAGGTGTGCCCCTTTTGACCCCTATAAATATGGGTAGGAGGGGGAAATGTCATCAGTCACTTATCAGAAGTTGACCGGTACACATCTCTACTAACGACCTTACTCGGAAAACCTGAAGAAAATGGATACCACCATGACTGAAGCCGCCCAAGTCGTGGCCTTGCTGGAAGAGGGACACAACCAACGCTTCGTGGCTGACCAGCTGAATTCAAGCTAGTCAGCAGTAACCCGAGTTTACCGACGGTTTCGGGAGACTGGGGCCTTGACACGAAGACCAGGTTCTGGCCGCCGGAGGTGCACATCTGAGAGGGATGACCGCTTTATCGTCACTTCCTCTCTCAGAAATCGGCACCAGACCGCCGTTACTGTCAATCAGCATCTTCGGGATGTACGAGGGGTTACTGCCAGTGAGTGGATAGTAAGACGAAGACTCGAGGAAGCTAACCTGACCCGAAATCGGCCCGCCACGGGCTCCAGACTGCTCCCGCGTCACCGCCAAGCACGCCTGGAATTTGCTCGTCAACACGAAAATTGGACCATTGAGCAATGGACCAGAGTAATTTTTTGTGATGAGTCCAGGGTGTGCTTGAATGGCTGTGACAGACGAGGAAGAGTCTACAGGAGGCCAGGAAAACGGTATGCACAATGCTGTTTCAAGGAAACAGTTGCCTATGGCGGAGGTTTCGTCAGTGTGTGGGCGGGCATTTCCATCGAAGGGCGTACAGAGCTCGTTTTCGTACCTGGTGGGGGCCGTGGCGGTGGTTTGACCGCTGCCAGGTACATCACTGACATCCTTGAGGAGCATGTTGTTCCTTACGCCCGTTTTTATGACGAGGGGTTCGTCCTGGTGCAGGATAATGCCACTTGTCATACCGCAAGGATCACTCGGACCTACCTTGCCGAGGTCGGCATTCCCACCATGAACTGGCCAGCCATCAGCCCGGACCTGAATCCCATTGAACATCTCTGGGACTACCTGAAAAGGTAGATTCGGAAGAGGGATCCAGCTCCTTCAAATGTTACGGAGCTGAGGACAGCTCTGCAGGAGGTGTGGGATGCCATCCCCCAGGAGCTTATCAAAAAGCTGATAAGATCCATGAAAAACCGCCTGAATGCTGTGATAAGGGCCAGGGGTGGAAAAACGAAGTATTAATGAATAAATAAAACCTTATTTTCCTTAAAATGCCTTTTATTTTACGATTTCCCTTTTCTTTCTTTTTGTTTTTTTCATGCATCTCTGCAAAACCTGGCTCCTGTCACTTGTGGAAAATGGCATGACTGAAAATAATTATTTTTTAAATCGTTACATTATCAGCTTTCATTTGCTACCATTTTTTTTAAGATATTCTGAATAGGTCAAGATATACTGGGCGGAGAACCCAAACGTGCAGCTTGAGTCGATTTTTTTGCTCGTGAGTGTAGATCATATCCAAAAACGCGGATAGCCCGACTCGGCAAGGTAGGCTCTCTCAATTCATACAGATTTACTTACTTAGTTTAGTTTTTAGGAGTAACACTTATCTAAGTGGATAACGTGTAGAGGTAAAATACTTTCAACCCGAGTTGCGGCGAATTGTTTCCTTAGCTAAAAGTTAAGTTAAAAGTTAAAAAAAAAAGTTTTACGTTAAAGTCTGTCTCAGCGTGACACGAGGATGAATGGGATTCACATTAACCGCTAATAGACAAGGAAAACGTGAAGTGTATGTAATTACGCGGAATCAGGGGGCCGATTTTTGACTTTCGAGCGCTCGAAAGTTTCATTCGAAAGTGACAAAAAACAATGAAATGGTATTTTTTACTTGCGAGCGATAGAAAATATGAACACGAGTGGTCCGTGGCATTCGTTTTGAATTCTATCAATAGAAAATATCATTTGACATCTTTCAAATCTGTTGGGTAAACAAACAAACAAACAAACAAACTGCATAAACAAACCTAGCAAAATGCCAAAGACATTCACAGACGAGAAAGCGTTTCATTTTTCCTACATTTATAACCAGTCAAGAATTTGTAAAATAAGTGTAAAAAAATCTTATTGGTACTGAAATATTAAATTCCTTGTTTCATCTTTTGTTAGCTTCACACATTTATTCGCAATTAAAATATGAATAAAAAAAACCGGTAAAACATCGACTTTCTGCGTATAATGAAACAAGTTCCAACTTAACAATACTATTTAGTCAGTCCCTCAGTTTCGAGTGAGAATCTCAAAAATATGGAATTTGGGACCATTCGAAAATAAATCGTGAAAAATTTTCGCATTCGAATATTTTCTACCGCTCGCTTTTGAAATCGAGCGCTCGAAAGTCAAAAATCGGTCCCCAGGTAAAAAATTACTTAAACAGGAATAGCAAAAAACTTTTATAAACAAATAGTCAGTAAAAGTACTTGCCAAAAAATCAGTAATGGGTCCAGTATAAGGTGAGCTGTTCGTTAAGAAATTCACAAATCGCGTTGATTGTAAACTAATGAACGGCTAAGCTCTCTCTCTATTCACACACCTTCACATTTTCAAATAAGTATTGAAGGTTTAGATTTCATTTTGGGAACTTTAAACTTTGGAATTCGGAGTTCTGCTCCCTGTAGGGAGGGGCAGCGCCTTATGTGTATGTATGTGTTGGTTCAGGGCCAGTCGGCGCCTGCGCCGCCGAGTCCTTCGTCTCACGGGCGCAAGGGGGAGCGGCGCGCGGGCCACCATTCCCCTCAACACAACAAGCGAGAGAAGCTCACAGCCGCCCAGCAGCTGGGCATTGCACCGCACCCGCAGGTCACTTCAATAACCCTAAATTAACATAAAATACAAACTACTGTTCTTTAAGAATATATATAATAAGAAACATCTAGTACCTAATTGATTTTTATTTATATCTTCGGAGCTTCGGATAGATTCTACTCTAGAGACGACTTAAATAAAACACTTTTAGCAATTCGTTATGAAAGACATTTCATCCGCTTAGCAAACAAAGAGGGAGGCAACAATAAATATGAACTTTGGTTTTCTGAATGCTTCTCGACTGGTATAAAATTTTCCTCATTATTGTTTCAAGAAAAACACTTAAAGCTGAATTTATTTTCACAGTTTGCAGCTTCAGCAACCTCGCCCAGCCAGCATTCTTCACGCAGCGCTGGGAATCAGGTATGTGTAAAGCCTTTTTGTTCTTACTTTTTAGAATTGTATTAAACTCCGTCCTCTTTTAATTATTTCTCGAAGCGATTTGAAATTATTTCTCGAATATCTCTTAATAAATTACCTTCTACTGATTGCATGAAGCCATAGCCTTGTACTGCGAATTGACTCCGACATTCCGCTATATAAACAGAGTTATTGATTGACTGACCCTTTTGATATTGGAATTTCAATGGAAGATTATAAAGTCAATTTAACATTGACGTACCTACTTACAATTAGTCCAAAGCGAAAGTAAGGGTGTAGTTGCTTGTTATTAGACCCGTAAACTCAGTGCGAAAAATAAACCCAGAATTGTTTCAGCTCGTGTTGTTTTAAAAATACGATAGCTTATTACTTTTACAAACATCAGACTAAACTCCCACACCGATACGTCAAGTAGGTACATGAAAAAAACATCAAAGTTTGCGTAAGTATATTGAGTTTACGTAGGTCATGAAATTCATGAAATATTTTTTTGCTATAGAACTGGGCAACTTATTTTAGTTTTGCTTACATTAAAGATGAAGTTTTGAAAGGACGAAAACACTCGGCCACTTGTATGTTGCTCACTGTCGAAAAATAAACATGGCTGCTAACTCCATTCGTTTAAGTCGGTGGTAGTAAAAATTATGGCATACAAAAACTATTATAGATGATTCATAATTTTTACTTAAATACAAAGAATGACGTAAAACAGCTGGTTTCACCAAAAGGAACAAAATTTGTATTATAATTTTGGTATGATATTTTGTCATTAAAACAATGTTTTATTCACTTGAAACCCTCTTTTCTAAGAGGTTAATTCATTCCTTAATATAAGAAGTTCCGATTTTTGTTTCGACTGTGGTATTGTGAAGACAACAGAATTTTGTGTGGGACAAAAAGTATACTTTACCAATAGTATTTTTTTATTATTATTTATATTTGTTTAATACGGTAAAACCAATAAAAATATGGTAATATATGTTGTATAACAGTACAATAAAATGCGTTTGCGTTTCATAATTATTTAGTTTTTTTTACACCTTTCTAAACCATGGAGACATAACTTTTACGAAATGTACCTACACTTTTTTTTTAATTTGCCCTAATAGCAATTTCTGATGCCTTCAGTTTTTTAATGGCTTTAACTAAATAATTTCTAGCACTAAATGTTTTATGTTCATAAAACTCCATTACATACAATGGACGTAAAAATCTCAACTGTACTACCACTTTTATGGATAGGTACCTTAGTTGCCAACAAGCGCTAGTCACCACCTTTATACATGTAAAGGACTAAAGGATTTAAAGTCCCCATGTTTGGTGGCTTATACCGGGCTGCGATTTGTATTGGCCAAATGTAAAGTAAACAAAGCGATACAAAGAAAACAACCGATGCTAACTCCAAACTTAGTTCTTTCAGAGGTATAAGATACTATCATGTGAACCTATCACTCTACTCTAGTAATTTTTTTATTATTTTCAGGCTCAATCGCCTAGCGGCAGTTCCTCGCGTCCGTCCAGCGTGTCCAGCGGAGGCAACGGAAGCTGCTCCGGCAAGGCCAAAGTCCCACAAAACTTCGGCTACGTAAAGAGACAGAACGGGGTCCAACAGCCAGCCCCGCAGTCGAACAGCCCCCCGCAACATGCCCATGGTAAAATTTTACTACTATTTGAAAAGCGATACGTACCTACCTACATGGGTAATCTTAAACTGAACTTTGACATGTTTTAGCTCAGCGATGTTGCGATTTGTGTATGCTGGTTTAGCGCGGCTTAGCAATGCAAAGCGAATTCGGTTCAGTGTTTGGCTTATTTTTGCTTATGGACAGAAATATACGGATACTATGAACATATTTTTTTTTATATATTGTATAATAAAACAGTACATTATTGCCTAGGCAGTGAAGCAGGCAATTGCGGTCCGAGAATTGGTTTAAACGGACGAGCTTGCGAGTCCGTTTAAAAATACGAGGCCCGCAATTGCCGTTCCTGCCGAGGCATATATAGTGCTTTTCTCAAAACTCGCAAGATACAAATCGCGTATAAATAGAAACTTCACGTGAAATAACATCACTCTTTACCGCCTTTATGTTTATGAAAAGGAGAAACGCAAGCTTTTTTTAGAAAAAAAATCTCAAGCTATTCAAGACACAGATAAAAATGTTACGTTTCGAATAAAATATGGATGTATAAGACTTGTGCCCTCATTTTACTATGGCCGTTTTCACTTTTTAAAATGTTACAAACTTGATAACAATGAAATTTGTATGCAACATTGCGGGCTTGTGTAGTGAGCACGCAATGTTTTTTTTTTAATTTGGGAACTGTCTGTAAACTATGTACTTCGCGTCTCGCGTCTCGCGTCTTATTTTTGAGAAAAATACGTTCATAAATTTATTAAAAGAATAATGATGACATTTAAAAAAGTAAAAAAAAGGTTGGTGCCGACTGTACTTCTATCACTCTCTGCTAAACTTTGATTATTCTAAGACCATAGACCATAGCCTGTGGCAGCCATATTTCGTAATTTCAAGACTTACTATACTTCCTCACAGGCAAGGTATTTAAAAATAGGCGATTATTTATTTAAATTCCTGGATTTATGTAAAGTTAAAGAAATAAGCGTAGTAAGCGTTTATATGAGATTTCATAGGCCTCATCTTAGAATAGTCAGAGTAGGTATAGTAGTATAGTAGTCGACGCTACCGATGACGCATTGACTGTTCTCTGTATGACCACCAGCTCGATGGAATTTCATGTCAGTTTAACAACCAGAAATAAATTAAAATTGAATTTATAGATTTGTTTCCGCTGTTGGACAAGTGATGCTAAAATAAAAGTGTTAAAAAGCACGTTCGCCATCTTCTTTTTTAATTAAACTTAAGCGGTCCACTGCGCTATTGCGCAGTGATTTCGCCAGTGTCAAGTAAGTAGAGTAAATCAGTAAACACAATAAATCAAAAGTAAAAGACGGACATGCTTCAATCCGCCATCTTCCCTCTCCGAAGGTTACCGGAAGACCTTAAAAGCATGTTGCTTATTGTGTTAGTTCTGACTTAAAAATCATAGTAACAGCTGTCAAAACGTTGATCTGTACAATACCTACAATAATAAGTTATACCTATTTAGCCTATTTAGTTCTAAAAGAAGTTAAATCAATACAAATTGGTACAGGTATACCATGCGGTATCCAGATGAACATACTAAAAGTCCTCAAGGGTGGGGGGTGTGCTGAGCGTGTAAGGGGGAGTTGAAGATACCTTTTATCTGATTTTGTTCATATTTCGAATATCTTTACGAATATAATTATGATTCTTTCTGACAAAAGTTTCTACATACAATTTTCTACAAAAGCTTGTTTGTGGGTGTGTTTAAGTTAATAAGGAGATAAAATATAGGCATGGTGTCAGGCGCTGGACCGTGCCTATATCCTGCCACCGTGCTGACTTCAATTTTTTATTGCTGCAAAAGTGGTTGCACTGAAAATGGCGGATGTCGAAAAGCCGCTATTTAATGCAATCTAGTATGCTTCGGCTGGTTGGGTTCACGTTCAAACGGTGTACCTGCAGATGTACCTGTCATAGATGGAGAAGACGAAAATGATAAATACTTAAAGCCAGAATTATTCCTACTTGCCACTAGATGGCAGTAAAATACCATAAGAGCGCGCCATCTACCAGCACAATGGGTAGAATAAGTTGTAACACCTAGATGGCGCTGTTAGTGGAAAACTTCGTAGGATTTGAAAATCTCTTGTCTATCGTGTCATGGTCGGATATTTCTCCTACTACGCGTATGGTGCTAAATTCATATTTAGCTACTACAATTTGCGTCCATAAGCGACTTTTCCAATCAGAAGAAGCGATAACATGTTTACTGGCGTACCGTAAAACCTTACAACTTTGCCCTTTGAACATAACTTTGCCCTAGTCGTCACTTTTGAATATAACCGAAATAAATCAAAAAATATCAAACGTACACCTTATTTTCAATCTGTGGTAGAAAGTTAAACATATCGCTGGCAAGACCGAGTAACGGCTGACCCCCCACCATGCTTTAGTCACTCGTCAGACGGCTGCGAACACAGTAGTGTATTTTGGTGGGCCAAAAAGTGCGAAAAAACTTCTGTGGTAAATTCACCTACGACTTCCCAACAGGTATGTACTTTTGACTGTTATAACTCTATAGTTAGTAATCGCTACAGACAAAAACTCAACACTGTATCTAAATTAATTTCTGAGTTATGGCGGTGGGCAATGTTATATGCTAATTCCGGGAGTGCTGCTCGCAACATTGCCCAGCACAATTTCACCGTTAGGGTTGTCACTCAAGACGTGATAACGGAATTAAAAGGACAGTACTAAAAGCTAAGCTTCTATTTTTATAATGATCTCAAATTGATCTCTATATTGTTAAAGTTACATAAATGTGTTTTTTTAAGTTTTGTTGATTATTCATTTTATTTTTGATTATATTGCAACATCACACCGTTGTTTCTGTTAGAATGGCATTTGTTTATTGTACATGTTACGCCATTTTTTTGTTTAATTCGTAATTATAATCTGTTTTTTTTCACTATGAAGTACTGCCCATAGAAATTACTACGTGGTGCTCATTTGTTTCTTGCATAGAACTTGTATGGCAAAGTACTTTGTGCCAAAAAAACCGAGTATAGTAAAAATATTGTTTTTAATGATGAATAAGTATTTCTGAGGTAATTTGATTTTATGTTATTAATAAAAATCTGATTCTTAATGAGCCTATTATTTATATTTTAAAAGATGCTTACAGCTAAGATTAGACTTTCTTCATTTATACAGACTTAAACACATTACCCTCCTTTAGGTTTCGACTTAGTCGCGTAAAATCAAAAATTGACAACCCTAATTCACTTTCATTTTTGTATGAAGGTGTCACAAAATCGATTCACAACTTTGCCCACCGAATTTAGGAGGAGAATCCGACGTCAAAAAAGACTTTTAATTATATGGAATGAGGTCATAGTTAATGTATATTATAGGTTTTTAAGGACCTGATGATAAAGTCGTCGATGCCAAAGTTATTAGCGTTTATACAAGTGGGCAATGTTGGAAAAAAGTTTTTTTTTTGGCCCGCAGCTTTGAGAGGCATTTTCACCAATAAAAAGGCGTATTTTTGTATTCTATTCATAACAGAAACCAAGAACAGAGTCCAAAGGTGTTATTAGTACAGACTTTTAATTCAAAAAGTTATTATAAACGTGAAAAAAATAGCAATAATTGCAAAAAGCGGGCAAAGTTGTATGGTTTTACGGTATTGTATTATAAACAGGGATCGGAAATTCGGATCGATATTTACCTAAAGTTGGCAAAATCCCGGAAAAAGATAGGCAAACATGGCGTCGGCTTCTTAAAAATATTATTTTAATAATATAAGTTCCGGGATTCTGGGATTCTACAAAATGTTAATATAATTACTTTTAAATGTAGGATAAAATATTCATTTTTGTTCCTATAAATTCGTTAGGTTAATGAGTTACAGGTAAAATTAAATAGCATTTGGTAAATCTATACATGAAAAATAACTTCAAACAGTTAATATAAATAATTGATTATGAATTAATGCCGGTGTAATTTATTTATTTTGAAATCCCAGAAATTTTAGTAATGAATTCTATGATTGAGTCCGCCTCCATACAACTGAACAACAAAGCCGGTGCGAAAGTATAGGTAAATATCGATCCGAATTTCCGATCCCTGATTATAAAGCTCAATGATAATTAGAATCTTGATAATGCGTCTAGCTTTATTATGCATCGCTTGACGCTCAGGTGTGAGGTTTATGCTTCCATGTTGAGAAACTGGTAAACAAAGTAAATGTACCTACCACCTACCCTTAAAAATACTGCATTTGCCAATCGTTGTCCCAGTTCACTTATCCCTCTATTTACCTACCATACATAAGGTACAGAAAGTATGTAAAATTAAAAAAAATGTTCTATCAGTGAACTTAAAACTAAAATCTTGTTCAACTGCAATAGTGCAAAGGGGTATGTATGTTAATCTGCTTACTTGGTCCCTTTTGACGCTTTATGTCGGATTCTCATAAAGTTGCTACTGGGTTATAATCAATTATACTTTCTTCCTTCAATGATTCAAATTTGGTTTCGTATAAGTATATTTTGGACTGAGTTGAAATTTTGGGTAACCTCTAATTTCCACGCGTGCACTGTAGAATAAATCTCATTCTTGACCAAATCCGGTTGACAAGTACGAGTATATACGCTCTTTTTTACGATAGGTACATGTCTTCAGTTGATTTATTGTTACTGATGCATTGCACCATTTGCGATTAGTACATCGCCTATTGGAAGCTCCGTCTTTGTTCTCGGCATTAAGGTTAAACCGATATCCGTTATACACCGTGCCTGGGACGCACCCGAAGGATTTTAACAGCGTGTTCCTGAGAGAATTTTAAGTTAAAAATGTTATACTTATTAAAAAAGGTCCGATTCGGCATTTTTATTTTTTATTTTTTTATTCTAGTTAAATGGAATGAAAATAACAATAGAAACTACAGGTAGTATCATTCATTAAACACCCCCTGTCATTAAACATCGCTACAAGACACTTACTAGGTAGCATACCTGTCATATTCATTCATCTTATGAGTGTCATATTAATAGGCAACAAGTTTAGGCCACGTGGCAGACCAATAACCGTTGAAGTTATGGATCACTCATCCATAACTTCGCACCACTCGTGCGCGCGAGTTTCATCTGATTTAGTTACTTGGGATACGTAAACAGATGACTTAAATTGCCTTAAAAGGGGCAATGTCGCAATTATAAAGGTCGGTTGCACCATCGTTTCGTTACAAGTTTTTTTTTACAGAAATGCATATAATCTCGAAAACTAGATCGAATCGAGCCTACTTTATACGACATTTTTAACTCCAAAATAACCCAGGAACACGCTGTTCAAATCCTTCGGGTACGACCCGGGCACGGTGTATAATAACGTTGGTTTTTCTTTTTGGTTTTCTATAAATTAAAATTGTTCGTTCATATTATTTTCAGAGCATCGATATAATTTTCAAATGATCATGCATGACATTTAATAGTCACTATGAATAATAGACAAACGACTTTTAGCTAGAGATAATGAAGAGGCCAGTATAGGTTTCAATAGGAATAGCTAAACCATGCCTTGTCCGTCATTGTGACATTTCAATTTGGCAGATAAGGACAAAGCATGGTTTAGCTATTCCACGGTTACTCCACGTTTATAAGTAACGCCGATAGACAAAAAAAAACTTACTTAATGATTTTGTACGAGCATTAAGTACCACCTACCTATAATGCGATAAATAATAATCGTTACAAATTGGAGTTATTCATTTTCTGGTAGGTAGGTGAGTCGTTTTCAAAAAAGGTGTACTTTTTCCTATATTTTTTTGTCCTCACTCAAAAATATTATATTATAAAGGTTACATAGCCAGTGAAATTTACTTGGTATGTTAATTACGTTATTTATACTATATTTTAATATTTTTATAATTTAGATTATATATAATTTATAGACAAATAGCAAAAAAGCATGATACAATTAAAAAGTATTTCAATGTTTCATACAAAATTACGTTGTCCCACTCCTACTCTCACAAGTTCTAATGTCCTCATGCTTATATAATTTTCAAATATTCATACATTTGTTACGGGTTATATCAGCTGAGATAGTTTTTCAGTTAAATACGAGTATTATTAATAAAATAATAATAATTATACGCAATAATGTCCACTTTTCTATCAATTTGTGTAACACCTATGTGTAACGACAATAACACGGATATTCGATCTATTCAGAACGCGACCTCCATTTATTTTAGTCCGGCAATACTTTACGGTACTACCAACTTAAGAAATGACAGCTTAGCCATGTTTTTTTCACTTACATTGATCCAAACCGGTTGTGTTTGAGTTTTGTCGCTAAAATTATTATTATTATTATTATTTTTTTTTTTTATTGGGGAAAAAAACAGACACAGACATTAGAAAAAGAATATACAAAATAGAACATAGAATTATATAGTAGCCTATATCCTGGGGCAATTCCCACTGAGACTTATACAATAATAAAATAGTGGCGATGCCGTAGGAGCGAAGCATACAACCACCTCATTCTTTAATATAAAAATAGACAAAAAAATAAAAAACAAATAGACAAATTGACAGTATTGTCCTGTATAACGTGAATTTCACAGGTAAGTAAATCTGATTAACACGAAATCTTTATTGAACAGTGTAGTTTCGTTTAATAATAAGGTAATACAAAAGAAATTATAAATCAATCTAGTAAGATTTTTCTGTAAATTGTTTGAGATTATGTTAACGCCACGAAATAATGGTTCTTTTGTGTAACGCTGAGTGTTACACAAAAAATTGTGTAACACTGTGTAACGTTACACAAAGGATACAGCTGTATGTATACTGCACAAAGCTGTGTTTAATACATTTGCAGAACTTAAAAAAAAAAAAACACTAGCCTTTATAAAGGTATGTATGTAATAAATGGTGTATTTTGTCGATAGATGATGAAAAATGGCTCCAATGACTTCAGCAGAACAGAATAAATATTATGATAATAAAATGCTTTTTCTTTACATATATCAAGGGTAAAAAAGTTCAATGGTGAACTGGCCTTTATGTACTCCATTGTGTAACAAATTTTAATTTGTGTAACGAAAACACAGAAATCCTTTGTTTATTTTTGTGTTACGTACACCTATTTTGAAAACGGCTCAGGTACTATGCTACACAGTGCAGTGGTGGCCACATAATTAGGAACGCTTGCGTTTTCCCCATACAATTTTGCCTACAAATATGATTTTTCAAATTTGCCTACCAGACAAAATGTTCTAATCCATTTTTATTTTTAGTTGCACTTATCGTTAACTAATAAACTAAGGTTTAAATGTATGTACCTACAAATTACCTGTGTTGAAAACAAATCTTTCATTTTATAGGAAATGAGAAAATAATAAATTGACTGTTTGACGCGTCAGGACTAATGTTTTAAATCCCTATAAAGTATAAGGTCCGTTTTTAACAGTAGCACTGTACATCAGTTTAAACCTCAGTTGATGATCTAAAGTAAATTGTAATCAGTAATAAAATTTGTCTGGAACTTTTTATTTGGTGACCAAAATTGAAAAGTCAAAAGTGTTTGCAGTATGGGAAAAACGCAAGCGTTCCTAATTATGTGGCCACCACTGTATGCCTGGCCGGGCTTAAAATTAGCACTTTTCACCAACCAACGAAATGTATTTGACAATCAAAATAGGAGCCAAACGAATTAATCAAAGAATAAAGTCAATGTGTCAGAAAATAAAAGTTATACACTGAGAGTGTACAATGTACCTAGGTAGCTGCTCTTTGATAAAACAATTACAGTGATAATCATAAACTCGAGATGAATATTTAAAAAAAAATGCATTTAGTGAAAGACGTCTTATATGTTAACAAAATCAATTTGTGAAGATCATTATTAAATTGGATTGTTAGCAAAGACTAGGTGTAATGTAAATAATATAATGTGAACTTTGCTCGAAAACTTAAATAAAGTGGAACGTGTTGATGTATAAAGTATCGTCTATTGTTCTAGGTGGCAGGATGGCTCAAGTTTCAGCTGTTCCGCGTACGAAAGTAAAAGTTTCAGGCGGCACTCAGACTTGCACACAAGATCTACAAATTCACAGTGAGTTGCTTCCAATTCGTCCTTACGTTTTCTGTTTTACGTGACAATTGTTAGAGGGAATATTTTTTTTATTGCAGAAAATGGAATTGGGCCGAAGTCTTATTCTCTAGGAGGTACCGCGGCCGCTCAACTTTCCGCTTCAGTAAGGGAGCGGCTGCTGGGGTCGCAGTCCCTTCCGAAGCCTGGGACGCATGAGTTCGCTGCACTGTTCCATCACCACAGGTACATCTATTCATTTATTATCTCATGTCAGAATATAAACGTGTTTTTAATACACCCGTTAAACTTATAACCCCAAATTTTGTGGGGGCTCAAAACTTCATTACCTACTGTTATTGTGTTTTAATAATCTAAAGTATTTCCTTATAATTAAAGACGGACGATCTATTGTACAACCGAATGAAAAATGACAACAATTTTCTGTTGAATTAAATACATAAAAAAAAATCTTAGAGAAAGCAAAAAACCCGACTGCAATAAAAATCAACGTAAAAGCAAAAATCTATAGAAAATTGTAAGGGCAATGTTATTAATTTATACCTTTTTTATACATATAACTTGAATATTGGAGAAGGTGTTACAGGTGGGGACAAGGTAGTCCAAATGGTTTTTTTTTTCAAGAAATAGTTTTTGTTACTCATTGCTTGTCCCCGCGGTTTTCACCACCACGTATCCCCCAGCTTGTGACACCGTGCCTATAGTTTATCCCCATGTTAACTAAAACACCAAGTAGCTCCTAAAGTATTGATCTTAGAGTAAAAATTTATATAACAATATTTGTAGAAACTTTTGTCACAAGTAATCATAATGATATTTGTACTCGAGATATGAGCAAATATCTGAAAAAAAGGTACCTTCACCCCTCTTACACCCTCAGCACACTCCCCCACCTTTGAGGACTTTTAGTATGTTCTCCTGGATACCGCAAAGTATAAATGTACCAATTAACAAAACTACACGAATTATTTCCCATGATTTTATTAATTTTCTTGAGTCAGAGGTAAAAGTTCGTGCGGTACTGAAATAAATATATTTAATTAGTAATAATAAAACCTTTTATTTAGATAATTATTTTATTGAGATATTTTATATAATTTTCTGAGTGAATTTGGCCTCTACTTCCTTGCCTGCTTGCCTCTTTTGACAAAGGCTTCCTCCAACTGTAACCTCTTGACTCTGCACTAGACACCCGAGTCCATGTGCGGCTGCACTGTAGCAGCCATGCTACAGCCTTTATTTCGTCAAAATATGGGTACCTACTAAAAATTGTAAAAACCACGATACAAACATTGCAAGTCATTGCATGAAACAACTGATGGCGTTACAATTAGTTCAACTAGTAATTGCTCAGGCAATTGCTCAGTTGACGTCAACAATTAAACAATTTAGATGACTGCCGAGACAGTATGATCATATTCTTAAATGTGAGACAGAGAAATGAATATATTTTTTTACTGTGGCTGTAATGTACTCACAGTTAATCACCCCAGGGCTGGAATCAGTGTGTATATCTTTATTAAACATAAAGTGGTATTTTGTGACAATGTTTGTTTCTTTAAATCATCACATGTGAACTATGGATTTTATAAAATTTGGCCCAAAAAAATAGTGAACAAAGCCCAAGGGAAAAGCGCTAGTCTAGTTCCACATGGACCATGTCTCAAATAACGCCGTTAGTTTAATACAAAAAATACCTGTAGGTATTAATTGAGTATTAAAAGGCTCGAAAGTCAAAAATCACACCCCTGATTATCGTATTTTCAATACGGAAAACAGCAGTTACTATGGGAATATCGGTAAAAAAAAACATTACTTGTGTTACAAAATATGCGAAAATCTGTAAGTCAAGCAAAGTCAAACTGGGTCGCGCTTTTGTCCCACTAATGTATCGAATACCTCCCTGGGCGCGACTGACAGTCAGTACAGTACTCAGTCGACAGTTGTTTTATAAAGAGTCCAGCCAAGTGTGAAGTGTTTTAGATGTCTTTTGTTTTAAAATTATTATGACAGGTGATTTTAATGGAACATAACATGACGCATACTTTTAGGTAGATCAATTCCAAGATTTCATAGTTTCTTTTTAGTTCAATGAATAAATATAACTTATCTTATCTTTGTCAATAAATAAAAACTAGACAGAGATAAATCCTTTAGCACCCTGGGATTTTTTATATCAGTTTAGTTAAGGTCTTGCTCTTAACACCACAGGTTTAAACCGTTTTTTGTTTTCAGAGTCACACCTAGAGGTGGAATTAAGATCAGTGATGGTAGTCTTTCTGATACGCAAACATATTCTGAAGTGAAGTCGGACTACGGCATACCCTACGCTCCTTGGTTGAGGCACAGGTAAATAATAATATAATTAAAAAGTTGCGTTGAATAAGATACAGGGGTTTGTGTAGTTGTGGTAATAACGTGTTTTAAACTGGCAGTGTTTCAAAGTTTTTTTTTATTGTTTGTATTTGTGTCATAGCATTGTCATGATCATTAACCTTGCTCAATCCATTTATTTATTCCCATTTTTCCAGTTTTCATTTGTGTATATTACACCAAGCTAACCCTGTATGTTTGATGGTTAATTAATTAAAGGTAAACAAATAATTGAATCTAGCCTCAGTAGACACACAGATGCGTGACTTAATTTTTTTAGGTACCTACTTTTCTGACGATTTATTTATCGGTTATTGGTAACTAACTATGTTTTGACGAGGGAATAGTGAGTGTTATAACTTTGACTACTTTTAATTAATTATCTGAACAAATAGGGTGTACAACCTATATGGATAAACATTTAAATCATATTCACGCTTATTCCTTACTTAGTGGCCAGCTGTACGAGTAATAAGAAACTCTAGAAATTGTACATAAGTAGAACAGAGCAACTGCCACGCAGAGTAAAAATAAAATACGCATCATTGTAAAAAAATAAAGGTTTTTCATGGTGACAGCTGGCCATTCTGTCCCCTGATTGCTTTTCCCCCATTTCAGCAACACTTACTCGGCCAGCGGGCGTCTGTCCGAGGGCGAATCGATGGAATCTCTTACGTCGCTGCATTCGGCTGCGCACAACCACACCTCCTCTCCTAACTCACACCACCGCAGCTCACTCACACACAATAAGCTCATCATGCATCGGGAGCCCCAGGGCTCCAGGCTTAACCGGAGCAACAGTATTAGGTGGGTTCATACTCATTTGATCGACACTACCTATTTTAAAATTTTATAACGAAATCTATGATCTTAGTAAATATGGTCTTTGTTATGCTCCTTGATGAAATTGTAGTTTTTTCGTGAGTAAGAGACAGGGTCGGTCAGAGCGGAGTCGCGGATGTGTTGCGGTAGTCTTTATTACAAGCTTTTATTTAACTTTCAATGTACGTTTGTATACATATAAGTATGATGTATTATGTATGAACGGGTCAAAATTTGCAAATTAAATTTGACCCGCTTCCCGTAAACGGAATGGGCTGAAATTTGGACCACATTATGTAAACCCAATGACAATGCAATATTATGGTATCTAAGAGCTGATATGATGGAGTCGGAAGGTGGCGATAGAATCTCGGCTGTTCTTAACGTAGATCCACCTTGTTCGAACTCAATAGTTTGGTCCTGATAAGCATTTTTTTTAAATAGTACTGTCGCGAACATAACCTAGTCCCAAAAAAATATTTTTAGAATAAATCTTATTATTAATAAGTAAATAACATGTGAGTACGTTAGTGAGAGACTCACTTATTGCTCAAGGCGAGGTCGGCGGGCCGCACAGCTCGCATAGGTATTTCATCCATTTCATGACCTCACCGTCAGTCATTTGCTGCATTTCATGCCATCATTTTCTCATTCAATATTTATTTCACTCGTCTGTTTCTTGAAATGATTTAATATGTTATAAACTTATCATTTAAAGACTGTATTTATAAGGAATTACGTTTTTAGCTATCTCAGAGATAGGACATTTCCAAGGTATGCCACGGTTGGAGTTTTGTTCTTGTTTTGGCTTCCAGGTGGCACGCTTTCCATATAGTATTGATAACTTGCATGAATTGAACATGGCACGGCTTCATTCAATTTGTTTACTCATTTAAACACATACAGTTTGATTAAGCTGTACTGCCACTACTTTGTCGTTGTTTTTAAGCATTTTATTCGTTGACATCATATGTTTATAATAAGTTTGTGATTCTTTGTGATCAGTTGTTATAGTAGCGTCAATGGAGCTATAAAACGTTTAAATTACAAGATCACCAAATTTATTCTTATAACCTTACAACAAGAAGTTTATTCGTTTATTGATAAAGTTGTATAAAAACTTCTGAGTCAGAAACAGTTTTAAACCTTGTGTACTACGACTCGTAAGTACTTTTCACCAATGCTTAACCAATATCAATCATGAAAGAAGATACAGTAAACCTGGGCCGGTATTCTAAGCGCGGGAAAAATGAAATCGTAGCTAACCTGTCACGGTATTGCTATGACGTCAGCCGCCATTACTGTCAAGGAAATAAGATCTATCAAAACGGTGTCAATACGATAACAGCTCAAACACGATATGGTTTTTACCGTGTTGAATAGAAGCCCTGAATGTTCCATTGACGCGTCTAACATCACACTTAACGTTTTACATTTTAATTTCACATTCTTACATACTTAACCACCAGTTGAGATACATGCTATATTACAGCGATCTAAATAACAGCTTCTATCAGCAGCTAAATGTGACGTGCCACGTGCAATATGCCTTCTGTCAATGTTCTCAGCGCTACGCTTCTATTCCGTATACCATACTCAAGTGAACTGTCCTTCCAGATCTACCAAGTCAGAGAAGTTGTACCCATCAATGCTTCAAAGGTCATCGGAAAGTGATTATGAGCCGTATTACTGCTTGCCAGTGCAATACGGGGCAGGAGGACAAGGTAATAATATATATACATACGTACATATACCTTTACGCCTGTAATCCCAGAGGGGGTAGGCAGAGCTACAGAATTACCTACAACGTTAAAACTTGTTGATAATTCAGTAACCACATTTTGCACATAAGGCTAAGATGTTTACCGTATTAGTGACTTGCTAGCTATTGAGCTAATTGTAGGTATTATAAAGACTTCTGTCAAACTGGTTTTTTGGTTAAACTATAACTGGGAATTCGCAAGATAAAAAAAACCACGAAACAACAGCATGTTTTCCCAAACGACACAGAAAAAGAATGCGACAACATTGGTAGCACAAAAAAGTTGATGGTACGGTCTACAACTTTAATAGTCGAGCCACCATAGAACCCTGTCGTAATATCAGCATCCAGTCATGCGAAAGAAATGACGTCATAATGAATTAATTATTGATTTTCTGCCATAAGGTTAAACATCACAAATACACCATGTGTAGTGGCTCAACGTGTAAGCTAGTTGACTGTAGGTACCTACACTTATTTCATTGTTGATTTGATGTGATGACAAACATACACTTACATTATTATTCAACTAGCTTTTGCCCGTGACTTCGTGGGCGTAGAAGTTGATCACCACCATTTCCTCGGAAACTGTCGTAATTTACCGGATAAATAATACGTTATGTCTGTCACCGGGCTAAAAACTATCTCTGAACTAAATTTCACACCCATCTGTTGAAATATTCTCAATTCTCAATTCTCAATTCTTTATTGCTACCATAAGTTATACATAATATACAGGTGTTAGATATCTTATAACTACTTATAAGGTATGAGATCTTTATGGACCCAGGTAGGGCACAGCAACTTACAAACTAGTGGGGGCTTATTTATAACCAATACAACAATATTTTAAAAATTAACGCTGATACAAATGAACACATTAAATAAATGTGTTTAAAAAGCTATCTTATCTACTAAATATTCTTTGATGGTGCAGTAGCATTTTACACTCAGTTTTTTTTTTTACTGTTTAGTAAATAGATGATCAGCTGTTATTGTTGTTAAAGACTTGGGTAATTTATTGAATATTTTAATTGCCATGACAAAAGGACTTGAGGAGTGAATGTGTATTGAACCATGATGAGGCACAACAGAACAAAAGAATAAACAAAAATCTATATGACTAATGATTATAGTCACTACCTTTAAACAAATACTATCCTGGGGGGTTATTATGAGATACGAGGGGTGGCTGAAAAGTTATCTACCTGACTATGAAAGAAAAGACGTAGCTGGCTGGTTTTTTTTTATTTTTCTATGTAATCTCCTTCTACCGAATGCACTTTTTACACTTGTCAAATAATGAAATTAAACCGTTAAAAAAAATTATTTCGGTTTCTTGTCAAAATAGTCGTTCACCGCGGCTATCATCTCATCATCGGTAGAAAATCTACGTACCCTGAGACTTTTCTTCAGAAGTATGAATAGGAAATAGTCACAGGGGGCTAAATCTGGGCTGTAAGGGGGATGGTTTATGACATCGAAGCCATTTCTGGTCATGGCGAGCTGTGTTGTGCGAGCCGTATGCACAGGTGCATTGCATAGTCGTGCAAAATCAAAATTCCTTTGCCGAGTTTGCCTCTCTTTTTTTCTTTTATAGCATGCTCCAGCTGGCAAAATAAATTTGCGTAATAATTGGCATTCATTGTCGTTTGTTTCACTGTTTCACCCGTCGGACTTCTTGAATAACTTTTTTCACTTTGGCCACATTTTCTTCAGTGACAGCAGAAATTGGTCTTCCGCTACGAGGATCATCTCCTAGGCTCTCACGACCTGATTTAAACTGTTTACACCAGAACTTTATGGTAAAATCGGAAGGGCACAAATCACCAAATACAGGTAACATACGATGTTAGATCTGGGATGGCGTATTACCTTCCTTAGAAAGAGATTTTATTACTGCACGCTGCTCAATTTTAATCAAATTAGTTTTTTCAAGCGACATGATGCAAGCAATGACGAGCAAAAAACAAATGAAAAGCAACGAACAAATGAGTGTCCAAAATTTTGAAAAAAGAACAGTCACTAAAAATGAATTCATAGTGCCAAGTATTTTTTTTTAACTACACATAGTCTAGGTAGGTAACTTTTCAGCCACCCCTCGTAGCTATACAGTTCAGTTTACGCTGAGAAAAAAGGACAGAGCTATATAACTGTCATAGCTCTATCCTTTACGCTCGCCGTAAAATGAACTGCAAAGCTATCTCATAATATAATAACCAGGGATCGGAAATTCGGATCGATATTTACCGATTATTCCCAGTAGTTCCGTGGAAGAAGTTCCGCGGCGGAACTAGTGAGACTTTTTTTCCCAATAGTTCCGTGGCGGAACTAGTGACACTTTTTCTTCCCAATAGTTCCGTGTTGGAATTAGTGACACTTTTTCGAACGCTTACCCGTGGTCCCACTACTTCGTCCCACTGCTCTTTTTGACGGAGCCCTGCCTCGCGGCAGGGCTCCTATTTCAGGGCGGTTTGCCCTTCGGGCATTTATAGATACCTAATGAACCTAACCTACCTACTTTTGCGGAATATAAATGATTTCTGACGAAAGCGGAAATGCACGGAACTAATGGGATTATAAAATATTAGTATTTAATTGATGCTTAGTTCCGCGGAACTATTGGGAAAAAAAGTCTCACTAGTTCCGCCAGGGAACTTCTTCCACGGAACTACTGGGAATGAACTATATTTACCTATACTTTCGCACCGGCTTTGTTGTTCAGTTGTATGGAGGCGGACTCAATCATAGAATTCATTACTAAAATTTCTGGGATTTCAAAATAAATAAATTGCACCGGCATTAATTCATAATCAATTATTTATATTAACTGTTTGCAGTTATTTTTCATGTATAGATTTACCAAATGTTATTTAATCCTGTAACTCATTAACCTAACGAATTTATAGGAACAAAAATGAATGTTTTATCCTACATGTAAAGTAATTATTATATTAACATTTTGCAGAATCCCAGAATCCCGGAACTTATATTATTAAAATAATATTTTTAAGAAGCCGACGCCATGTTTGCCTATCTTTTTCCGGGATTTTGCCAACTTTAGGTAAATATCGATCCGAATTTCCGATCCCTGATAATAACCCACCTGGATGAACGTTATGTTGAATTCACACATTTAAACAAACGCCTTCGCGGCTAAAGCGCTTGACCAGTTTTGATCAAACATGGAGGTAACTTTAACTTTGAGAAGGGACATCGGGTACCCTTCATCCTTTTTTTATAGTTTCCAAGGTAAGCCAGGAAAAAGAGGACGAAATCTTTGAAGTTACGTTATGGTTACGTCGCCGTCAATGGAACTTGCAAAACTTAAACAAAACCAAATTTAATGAACCTATTCACTATGATTACTCGATAATCACGTACTTTTAAAGATCAGTCTTTGCAATGATTTATACCTACACTAGATAATTATTTTGATATTAAGTTTAAGATGAAATAAGTATTCATTATACGTTATTTTTGATAAAATCACGCTTTGTGAATATTTGAGGTTATGTGCCAATCAGTACTAATTTGTTTACATCGTTTACAAGTTCTCTTGACGGCGACTTTAGAAGTTGACCATGACGTTTTGTACAGCTGATAGATAGATGCGGTCACTGTTCAGAATGAGCTTCAACTATTGCCCCGAATCTCGCTTACTAAACACGACCGTAGTTTAACCTTACAGGCTCGATTTGTTTATAAAATATTGAAACCATTATGTTTATGATCTAGGTCTTAACTACGGCGTGTCGGAGCCGCCGTCGCCGTCCCCGAGGTCTGCATTGAGCCCTACGCACCAGCCGGGCAACGTCATACTCACCCCGAGACACTCCCACCATTACTCGAAGAAGAATGATGACGGTGCGTTTTAAATTTTTGAGTTAAATTGTTAGCACGGTTTGTCATTATTGCAGCACGACTGGTTATACCTAGGTACATAAATTCAAAACCAGTATACTTACGTAGATTCTCTGTTGCACCTTATCGGTATGTCTGCAATAAC
Source organism: Acleris emargana (assembly GCA_927399475.2). NCBI lineage: Eukaryota > Metazoa > Arthropoda > Insecta > Lepidoptera > Tortricidae > Acleris > Acleris emargana. The sequence goes on along the minus strand of OV656835.1, from coordinate 78,660,079 downwards.
TACCAACCTACCTAACAAAATGTTTGTGATTCATAAAAAGTTAATTCACTACAAGAAAAAAAAGTGTTACCTTTTACCTACCTATGTATATTAAGTACACCTATGTGTTGTGCTATTTCTATTAAGTAAACGGATATATTTAAGCTATCGATTAGTCATTAATAACATAGAGGTATAGAGTGAAAAAACGAACGCCACATGGAGGGCAACTATCCTTTTATGAGAGTGTAATAGCTATATTACGTAGGAGATAGCAACTTTAGAGACTTAGAAGAAAAATCTTTTAGTTATGGATTTTAACAAAATTGGTCGGTTTGGTCCGGTTCTCCGAGTTTTATTCGAGTTTTCCGCCCTGTAGGTAACCTATGCAGGGTGGAACACCCGAACACCGTTCGCACCTACTCTTGTCACTAGATATTATAAGGTGCTTAAAACGAAGACCCCCTCTGTCTGTCTGTGTGTTCGCGATGATCTCAAAAAATTGCGGATTTTATGCGGTTTTCACCATAAGTTACATGAGTTTATACGGAAGGTTCTTAAGGATAACTAGAGGTCGCCCGCGACTTCGTACGCGTAGAATTAATTTCCCTCTAATTCCCTTTTTTTCCGTTGTGGGTCGATTTTCAGAAAATCCTTTCTCAAAGGGGTACCCCTAGACCTGATAGAGAACCTACGTGCCAAATTTGAAATCTCTAGACCCAGAGGTTTGGGCTGTGCATTGATATGTCAGTCGGTTTCTTCTTTTATATTATGTATAATACATTCTGGTTTAGATAAGGGTTCTATAGAAAACTCACACTTACCGAAGCGAAGCGGGTTACGTATAAAATAAGAGCTTAAGAAAGTAAGCAGTCCGAATTTAACATTCTAATTTTAATATTATATTCATCAACTGTACGCACTGTTGGTTTGTGAAACTGTAAATTCATTACCAAGGCTGTCGCAATTATTTGCTGTATGTAAATAAAATTACGATTTCATACAATAGTAAAGTGAAACTTTTCAACCAGGGCCAACGTGCGTAAAATAATTATTTTATGTTTGACATAAAAAGTTACCGTAATGCATTTGTTAACATTGAAGTTCGCTTTGAGTTTTAATTCGGTAGGTATAAAAAAATCCTAAACCTGTGGAGGCCTCATACATATCAGCAAAAGGCGGCCGCTTTTGTAAAATAGTGTATAATTATCTGTGTTTAGTGAATGTACTGATTTGCTGGTTAATTTTATGTAATATTTTAAAACTCTGTCTGACTGTAATCTCCCTCCATCAGTCCACGGGTCAACCGCTTCGCTGGTGTCGACCGCGTCGTCGCTGGCCGCGGGGGCGGGCTCCGAAGAAAGACAAGCACACGAGGTAATGCACAGTACTCATACAACTATATCACATAGATGGAAACAGTATCAAGTCAAAAAAATCTTTGATACGTAAATATTAAGTGTAGATTTAACAAAGCCTTTGCAACCCAAAATAAAACGGGTTTGAAACAATTGACATGGCGGCACTTTACGTTGCGACCGGTCATCAACTCGGCGTAGGTAACGTTCCTTTATAGGTCCTTGTGTTACTTTATACAAGAGGCCACGATCCAGTAACGTAGGGTGATATTTCAGGTGTACCTTAAATATCATGGGCGTAACATGTTTAGTTAATTACATAAAATCTAGTTATACGAAACAATTACCTACCTGTAAATTCCAAAATAAAAACAGTCGTGACACCGTTATTTGCGTGTCTGTTTTAGTGGGACATCGTGCGTTTCTACTGAGCAAGTAAATAAATAAATAAAAGTGGTAAAACTGGCATTAGGCTAGGTATAGGTGAAACACTTAAGTAAATGACCTCTTGTAGTTGTATACAAAACTAGTATGGGATTAAAGTTTCAAATATAGAATGTTGAACGGTCTGTACTGATATGCAAGAGGTAATCTACTTACTTAAGTTTTTCACCTATATTTGTAACCTAATTCAGAGCAAATTGCTTCTACCTCTACATGGGGCATTTTACGGTCTTACCTATTCTGTGAAGTTTAATAAACTTGAACTTTAATAAATATTTCACTTATAGGTCTGCGTCCGTAGACCTTTTTGTCGGGTCATAAATATCAGGCTGAAACTTTCTAGATCGCTTCATTTCAGTGAGTCGGACAAACTTTATATTTGACAAAAATCTCGGTAGTGGGGACTAATTTTGCTAGAGGCCTTGAAACATGTCGATAAGTCCGGGTGCCAAAAATTTACTAATACCAAGCCGATTCTTATTGAAATTTAAAGATTAATTTATGAGAAAGTCAAAAAGTAGATTGTCCGACAAAATTAATGGGGACTATGCGCCGGTCGGACATGCTGAAAATGTTGGAAATTCCAACTCAAAAAAGTGATTAATATCAGGCTAATTTTTTTTAATGGGTTAATTAAAATTAATATAATACAACCGTAACGTTGTCCGACAAAATTTATGGGGATATGCGCCAGTCCGACGCTCTAAAAATGTCGAATTTACCAGCACAAAAAAGTGATTGATATCAACCTTATTTTTATTTTTTCAGTAATAAAATAATGTTTCAAACTTGATTCTACGATTGTCCGACAAGAAATGTGGGGAATACTAATGGGTCAATCAACTTTTCTTTGTAGCTCGTTGCCATGGTGACGTCTCCTGGGTCACTCTTTAAAACTATGATTTCAAAGGATATAAGTCCACAAAAAATCTGTTATATTGGCAATTACACACCCATTCTTTTATGGCCTTTCTTCTGAGTGTGCTGGAAGTATATAAAATAATTTTTTTTCTAAGAAACTATCACTGTTGTCTCCTGGCTTACGGGACAGAATAACAACAACAAAAAGTTGATCCACCCTAATAAAAATCGATAAAATATCTATTAAAATTATTCGTTCTGTATACAGCATTTAAGTATACCTATATATATCTCCCCTCTCCCTGAACGCTGTCTGTGTTTCTGTTCTGTGTTTGGCTGCATGAGAGTGAGTGAGAAAGATGATGGGGCAGAGAGCGCACCCAACTACCCAGAGTTACAAACACAAACACTGGCCGCGTGGCATCCATAACCTATTCACATTTTCATCTTTTTTTTTTTATCAACTACCCAGAGTTACAAACACAAACACTGGCCGCGTGGCGTCCATAACCTATTCACATGCACGCAGCCACGCCATCCTTTTTGTCAACCCACACCGAATTTTCTTTATTTAAATAAAAAAAATATTTTTCGTTCAGCTGTTGAAGTGCTGCCCTTGTATAGAAGAAATTGTTCATCATGCAGTGTTTCTTGTGCGAATTAAAAATAAGTGAAAAAGACAATTTCAAAGAAGTGAAAGAAACTGTTAAAAAGTTCTCCAAAAATATTTTGGAAAATTGTCACAAGTTTAAGAATGCTCGAGAGTATTATTTGAGAAGTAATTTATTTTTGTCAAGTTTTTTGAGTCAAGTCTTATGAAAAACTTCTAAATGTGTGATAATAAAACTAATATTTTATTCATCAAAGCAACATAAATTTATATTATTTTTCTGAGATTATCTAATTAAAAACAAAAAGGGTAGCTTAAAAAAAAGCTAATACATTAAACTTGAGCCAAGTACAGCTACATTTATTCACAAACTTCTAATTGTGGTAGAGAGGTTAAAACCTCTTGTATACTATATAGTGCGACAGATACATTATTCTTGTCGGACTAGCGATATGACCCATTATTTTTGTCGGACATCAGTATATTTCGGTTATAAATGATCTAATCTACAATTACTTATGTTTGTCCGACAAGTATCAATCACTTTTTTGTGCTGGTATTTTCGACATTTTTAGAGTGTCGGACTGGCGCATATCCCCATAAATTTTGTCGGACAACGTTACGGTTGTATTATATAAATTTTAATTAACCCATTAAAGAAAAAATAGCCTGATATTAATCACTTTTTTGAGTTGGAATTTCCAACATTTTCAGTATGTCCGACTGGCGCATAGTCCCCATTAATTTTGTCGGACAATCTACTTTTTGACTTTCTCATAAATTAATCTTTAAATTTCAATAAGAATCGGCTTGGTATTAGTAAATTTTTGGCACCCGAACATATCGGCATGTTTCAAGGCCTCTAGCAAAATTAGTCCCCACTACCGAGATTTTTGTCAAATATAAAGTTTGTCCGACTCACTGAAATGAAGCGATCTAGAAAGTTTCAGCCTGATATTTATGACCCGACAAAAAGGTCTACGGACGCAGACCTATTAATTCTAACAGCAAGCATAACAACAATAATATCGTTTTGGCGGGGGAATACGGTATCGTCGCGTTAGCGTCGCGTTAGCGTATACATACAGCGACATCTATCGGCAAGTATTTGGAATATTTTTGAGTCTGCTTTAAGGTGCGACCCCACCACTGCTTAAAATACGGTGTCATTGCGTAAACAAAAGACGGAGTCATAGTAACAACATGGCGCCGTTTTTGACGCACCGTAATATACGCACCGTTAAGCAGCGGTGTGGTCGGAACTTTAATAGTAGGTACTAATACGCGTTATCGTCCGAAGCACTTACTCAAAATACATCAGTTTAGAAAGAGAACATAAATATTGTCCATATCGTATCAAAAAAGGACACTCAAAGCATAAAGTACAAATGTAAAAAATTACATTGTTTCTTAAGCTTTGTATTTTTCGTATACGTAAAAGGATCTTGTCGTCGGAGTCTGTTACACGTCCGGCGCCGTCACACAATTAATAGCGGTAAACATACAGACGCGGTGACATACTAGGTATGTAGCTTAGCGGGGCAGTAGGTATCATGCAGCTGAACCCAACGATCAATCACTTGAACGATGTAGATACTTTGGGGGTGTAGTGCATAAAGCTACCATGACGATGACCTGGAATAAAATTGACGCACGCGCACGTCATTGATGGATAATAGTTTTCAAACAAATCCGACCCCTCTCATTCAGACTGTCGGTGTTTTGGTATTTCGTAACAAAAAGTCAAGTTTTAAAACCCAACTGCATGTATAATCTTCTATCGAACGCCATCCGTTCCAGCCATCGGTAGCTAGGTAAAATAAATACACATACATACCTTCACGCCTGTAATCCCAGAGTGGGCTAGGCAGAGCTACAGAATTACAACTTTAAAAAGTTGTTGATAATTCAGTAACCACAATTTGCACAAAAAGGCTAAGATGTTTACCAGCATATTAGTGACAGGTTGCAAGCCCATCGCCTAACAGTACTACAATCCTATATTCCCTTAGTCGCCTCTTACGACATCCACGGGAAGACATGGAGTGGCACTATTCTAACCCGGCAACCACACGGGTAAAACAAGGTAAAATAAAAAAGAAAGAAAGCAAGCAGCCTGAGCAGAAAAATAAAAAACCTCTAATGCCGTCGTCGTACTTTTTTTTTCTCTGCTTCGTGAATTGCAATAGAAATCACAGTTCATATAATTTCCGCCATATGCCTCCTTGTGATAGAGACGTGTCAGATATCTTTAAGTCTATTCTTTACATAATATAAAACAACGTCGCTGCCGCCGTCGGGCCCTCTGCATGCACGCTGTGGTCACGTGGTCTTTCAAACTCCGCAACGGGTTTTAATGCGGATTTCATCAATAGATATTGTGATTCAAGAGGAAGATTTTATGTATAATATAATAAACTCTGGTTAATGAACGGGTGTTACAGAAAACTCACATAAACCAAAGTGAAGCAAGGGCGGGTCGCTAGTGTTGGATAGATAAGATCGTAGGAATAATGATCATTATGAATATAAACATGCCTTTAAATATTAGGTACCTAGTCACACTTTGACTAGAGGGAAAAAATCGTCCGGATTAGTTCTCTAGGTTCTCTAATGAAAGTTTTTTTTTAATTATTCTTACTTATGTCATTAATTTTATAATCTAAATATTAATATGCCGAGATAGACAAGCAAATCTAATCTAAAAAATAATCAAAAAATAATCTCGTCTAAATTATAATTTTTATTCTTAAAACGTAATAAAAGTAATGAATAAATATTATGAATAATTAATAATAATAATACCTATATATAATTTTTTCTCAAAAATGACCGGAAAAGTTGACATTACTAACTCCATACTGAGACGCGAAGTACATAGTTTACAGACAGTTCCCAAACTAAAAAAAAATTACATTGCGTGCTCGCTACACAAGCCCGCAATGTTGCATACAAATTTCATTGTTATCTAGTTTGTAACTTTTTAAAAAGTGAAAACGGCCATAATAAAATGATGGCGCAAGTGTTATTCATCCATATTTTATTCGAAACGTAACTTTTTTATCTGTGTCTGGAATAGCTTGAGTTTTTTTTTCTAAAAAAAGCTTGCGTTTCTCCTTGTCATGAAAATAATGGCGGTAAAGAGTGAGGTTATTTCACGTGAAGTTTGTGTTTATATGCGATTTTTTTGTTGCGATTTTTGAGAAAAGCGCTATATATGCCTCGGCAGGAATCGCAATTGCGGGCCTCGTATTTTTAAACGGACTCGCAAGCTCGTCCGTTTAAACCAATTCTCGGCCCGCAATTGCCTGCTTCACTGCCTAGGCAATAATGTACTATTAAACATCCGTATCCAAAAAGTGCCAATGGCATTACTTACGTCGTAACTTGTATGTAATCTGTGGCATCACCAAGATTTCGCTGTCCGTCCATCCGTCCGTCTGTTTAAATCACGGAGTGTGTATTTCTATTACCGTTATAACAACAAATGCAAATAACCCTCCTTATTGCTTTGCCGTAGTTGGGTAAAAATAAAATGAAATAATTAAATTGAGGAGCCTCCCTTAGTCCATACAAGTAACGTGTTTTTTTGGCGTTTTTCGCGCGTCATTCACAATCGTTTTACCTCTTGAACAGTGATGTGCAAGTTGCGGAAAGTTTCCAATAAGTTGGAAAAGTTGCAAGAAATTTCAGGAAACTTTCCCAAGAAATAAAGGAAATTTAAATTTAAGAAACGGAAAGTTTCAATCCCCATACAAAATTGTGAGAACTTTCCGAAATTTTCCTATATGAAATGTTCCGCAATTTTGGAAAGTTTCCTTTGGCACATCAGTACTCTTGAACCGTAACAGGAAGACAAAAGTAACGGTAATAACCACAAATAATAAAAATAACATGAAAAAGGGGGCGCCACCCATACGAAACCCTCCGTGTGCGAGTCTGACTCGCACTTTTTCCGTTTTTAGTACTTACGGGTACCATTTTTGATAAAATAAAAAAATCCTACAGGTACGAAAATTAAGGAGAGAGCTCGCCGATGCCAAAGAAAAAGTACACACGCTGACTACTCAACTGACAACAAATGTAAGTATTTCTAATATTACTTCCTTTATTTCGGAACAGGTATTGTAATGACTAAGCCCATTGAAAACTAATTACTAGACAATTTGTTCTTTCTTTAAACCAGTCACAAAGGCATTTTAGCTGTGGAGGTATTTTAACAAGTGAAATATGAGAACATTAAATTTCGTGTCATAAAGAAGCTAAGCCACGACGACACCTGATTAACTAGAATACACATCGCTGTAACTTGATAACATCGCTGTCGACAAAATATTATCGTTACTTGGCTTGCCACCTTGTAATCTCTGTCACAGATGAGTTACGCACGGGTGCTTAGTCGACACAATCATCTTTTTTTAAAACAATGTTACATGATACCTAAAATCGTTGTAGGTATTGTGATTGTCGGTGAGGTTTGCTTGAAAATTTCATAAGAAAGATCCCGGTTTCAACGTGAGGGACATCATTGTGTTACTTTTGACATCTAGTTACATTCCTATAAGACCCCAATCGATTATCGATTTGACCCCAATGTTATTACAGCGATTTTCTCAAGTTTGAAAGTTATTCCAGCGTTTGAGAATCATTTAGATACACACTCAATTACCATCAAACGTCGCTTGACGCTAATTACCTAGAGTCGAAAAAAAAATGAGTAAAAGAAAGAATTCATGAACTATCTTCGTAAACCCGATTTCAATAAACTCAATTTTTTGGACGTATTTACAGTACCTTTTACTCAAAAATTGGTTATAGGTAACTGTGCTTATTTTAAGCAAGTGTGTTGATGGTCCTACATTACTCTCTGAAATTGCTAATTGATTAAGAGTACTTACCTTCACAAGTTTGTTTGTTTGTTAGCGAGTTGTTTGGTTTAAATTTTGAAAGTCTTAGAACCAGTTCTCGGTGGTATCGAAATTGGTTGCAATTTGGTAAACACATGTAAACCTGATCAAAGATTAATATTATCATTAAAAAGCTCACCTAACGCTGGAGCTTGACGATGGTCATGTGATCTCCGCTGTAACGTAAAGCTACCGAACTATATCGTTCTCAAACACAAATACTCGACTACACTATTTACCTACTTAAAAAATTTACTTAACTGTTTCGATATGCGACGGTAGTAGTTTAGAGACTATTCCAAAACAATTACAAAAAAATAAATAACTGTCGAAAACTTGAAAATTGCTGAACTGGAGAATTCTTTGGGAGAGCTTAGTTTGGGACTAGGTCTATACAATATTTATTCATTTATTTAATAAATTTACTTACTGTCATATGAGATAGAGAGAGTGGCAGCGATAGACAGCCGAGTAATATTAATATTCTGGTTTAGCATAAAATCGATAACTCTTGATGTGTCTTCTATTCCACCCTTCGAGGTGCACCTTTTATAGGCGTTGATTACTTTTAGATTTAGCTTTCCATTACCTCCTACAGATCGGATGTGACTAGATTTAAGTGTTATGGCCTGTAGTAGTGGCCTTAGTAACACTAAGCTGGGTTACGGTTTACGGCGACACGCCGACCACTTCGCCACCATATCGAGCGGCTGGTATGTATGCCAGACGCCAACTGCTACTGTCACTATTTAATGTCCAAGCTTTTTAAAGTGGTTTCACACAACACCACCCTACATCCGGATAATAGAAGAAAATAAATCACTTTTTATTTTTAGTTTTAAATGCTCGTTTCAATTGGAATGAGGTCATATCCCTAGATTAAATAAACGCCTAATTTGTATACCTAGACTAATCTCGGAGTAAGTCGTATTCCAAGTTTGGTAAAATGCGGCCTTAGAATTTAATATCATGTCAAGATTTTGATTAGATATTAAATTGATTTGTATCATCAGATTCGAACCAGTATATTCAAAGTATTGATTTCCGTCGTTATTGTCGAACGCAGTCGCAATCGGCTTCAAAGTGGAACAATTGTTTTTATTTTGTATGCAGACAAGCGTTCGATTTTCAAAATGAAAACGTTTGCTATAGCGAGTGCGTTAGGCAATAGCCCCTCTGGTCTCTTCTGTGTTTGACAGGACCTATTGACAGATTGCATTCTAAAACTTGAAGATTGATTGCGTTAGTAATACAGTACAATGCAATACAATAAATTGTTATACCTAGTAGTTTCAGGTTAAAAAAAAAACACCTTGTAAATTGTATTTAATGAATGTTGATTTAATAATGACTAAATCGTTAAATCGATGGTTAAATGATCGAACGTGAAGACGTAAACCGACAGACCGACCGAACGTTTAGTAGTCACAATTACACTGAGGTGTAATTCCGCGTGAACGCGGCGCACCGGCGAGTTTAAGTAGTCCCGTCAGACCGTATAAAACACATTTTAGCGCGTGCATTCTCAATGAGGTAGCATTTTTACGTTCGCTCGTTCGGTAGAAGCCCTGCTAATTAATAATAAAATGAGCTCTAGACCTCGATTTTTAATGTCATTAAGTAGAAGAGACAAATTACAAGCGGAACTCTCTTTCTAGTAGAACGAGTTTACTACTTAACATTTAGGACCTACGTTTTTTTTATTTGTCTGTCAAATGGTAGCATCAAATTGTTAAAATGTATATATATTTGGAATGAGCTATTACGTAACTAGCTTGCTTTTGAGACACATCTATCTATCTCTAATATATAAAATTCGAACGAAATGGCTAGACCGATTTTCGTGAAATTTTGTGTGCATAGGTATCGGTTAGGTCTGCGAATCGGACAACATCTATTTTTCATCCCCCTAACTGTTAAGGGTGGGCCACCCCTAAATTTTACATACATGGCAAAACAACGTTTGCCGGGCCAGCTAGTAATTGTTACAAAAAAAAAAAAACTAAATTATTCCCCACCCTTTTTTTTTCGCGGACTCCATATTGAAATATTATATACTTACCCTATGTCACTTCGACAATTAAGACGAATCGAATGAGACCACTTTATACTGTTGAAACCAACGTGGGTGTTTTATACTAATCAGAAATCATTTGACGTTTGAGAAACTTGAATCACGGCCAGTAGCAGAAAGAAATGATACGTTTGTACTAATGAGTTGCCTTAGTTAAGGTATGGCGAATCAACGGTAACCGGTCCCGTATTAATGTTTCTCCGTTGGCCCATTAAATGCGCCTTGACTAAGAAAAAGTAGAGTTTTCAATGAGAGTACGTCGAATTGTTCTTTTTGTTCTCCTAATTTACTGGCCGGTAAAGCCACACGCCGCCATAAATAATTCAACGAGAGAGCACGCACGGCGCTGCATGCCGTTGTGTAGTTTTAAACTTTTGTACTCCTCAAAATACTTGATTCATTCGATACTATTTATCGGGCTTTGATTTAACGCTATCGCTTATAAAAGTTCATATTTGATATAATAATAAATACTTAAGGAAGCGGCGGTTGCTGCATGTCCTTTATATGGTTGTATGACTAGAACAATTTTATATAATCGATAAGGTGTATCACTATTTCCGTTATGTCCGAGACGTTAAATGGAACCAAAAATCATTGCAGTTAGTATTAACTGCCGCAGTTAAATAGCTTGGAGAATTGCTGTCGTGACAAGTTTTTGCGTTCTCTTAGAGTGGTAAATTAGCATCAAATGCGTTGTGAGTTGCGACAAACGCTCTCGGTGCGTACGAACGAGGTATCAATTGGTTTCAATGGCGATTTAATTTGATGCATCGATCGTTCTTGCCCCATCTTCACTTATTGTTAGACTATTAAGGTTAGTTGATTTGTACTGATTGATATAATCGATCGTAGTGCATTGCTCGGTTCATACATTTTATTGCCCTGATTTTGTCTGACAAAGTTACACTCGGTACTTCTGATTTTTTTGCCATCGCCCATTACGTTGTCATCGCCCACCACGAGGAGGTCTAGTGGAATATTATTCAGTGCAGTTATTATTTTAGTTAATATTAATCATATTTATTATCATTAGGTAGCAACAATTTGAAAGCATTTATTAAGAATATTCAATAAATTCATAATTCAGGAGACAATGGGATGAAATATTCATAAGTATGCTGCCTGTTCTATTGGACCTACTTCTTGGATTTCTGTATGAGTTTCTTTATGTGCGAGCATAATAGTGCACATCCGTTTTGCTATATAATACTAACTAGTACGGGCTCTTATTGTAGAAATGCTAATTTTGTGAAATATGATTATATTAAATACAATGAAGCTACTTTCCCATTTCACTTTTTATCTGACTGCACATTTTACTCGACTGCTTATTAATAGTGTTATATTTCTGAATATATTTTGTTTTACGCAGCTAACGCATGATGTTTTGAGGATAATACAACTTACCACCAAGAATGTTTACTTAAGTTTTAGTATTGTTTTGAAATCTCTTCTACCACGTACGAAGCGTGCCCTGGCTTTATGCCAACATTAACAAAGAAACTTCACTGGCAATGTCTCATCGGTTAGTTTTAAATGCAGTTTTTGCTTTCTTAGCTGCCGTGGCAGAAACCTTTTTTTTTTCATTTGGAGAAACTAAATAATATAAGGATAGTCTAATGTTTAAAATATCCCACAAAGCTTAATGTAGAGTACCTAGTTAGTTAGTGTGAGAAAATACGAGAGAACATTAATTATCGTCTGCAGGGGCGACGTGTTGAAGTGGGCGAGGTTGTCGTTTGACGTGTTATCTTTTCTTAGGACTCGTAAATATTGATAATTATTTAACTATTTGACAGCAAACTTTTTTACAGATTATTTCAAGTATTGATTCAGTAATGCCCAAAGTGAATTAAATAGGTATCATAAGCACCTACCTAATCTAATGTAGACTGACTAGCTTGTCCATACTGTCCATTCTAACATCGTAAAGGCGAAAGTATATAAATATGTTGGTTTGCTTGCGACTTTCTTACCACAGATCGGCTGAACAGATCTAAATTGTATACTAGGGGGAAAAAAACGGTAGGTTCTTCATATCCGGAAAGTTGGGCAGGCCCGAGGGATTCGCGAGAAACAACTTCTACGCGGACGAAGTCTCGGCCAAAAGCACTGTACTAATTGTTGCTGAAAATTAATTGTTATATCCGAGAGTTACTCACTTGTTATCTTTACAGCCATTCTTTTAAATTTCATAGTTGGTTATTTATGGAATGGATCGTAGAAAAGGTTCCTAGTAAACTTATTCTATTTATTAAAAAAATACATAAGTAAGTGAGATTTTGGCTTTTGAAAATAATAATGTCCACAATGACATTCAACGGCTTGTCTCCATTTCTAATTGGCATTATTATGACTAAGTTACAATTAGTTTGAGCCTAACGTTGTTTTGCCTTTGTGTCGCCGCGAGCCGTTATCAAGTAACTGGAGCCCGCGGCCCATAAATCCCCAGAAGTGCCCGCCGCTTGCGCAACAAGTGTCTCGTACGATAATGTGGGCCTCCGCTTTGTCTTCATCATCGCGACCGAAATTTTGTGATAAGTATTATAACAACATTCATAACTTCCTCCGATACAAAATTTACATCTCGTTTTCTTCTTAAATCTCTTAAAATAAATTTGCTATAATATATTAATGCAAGTCTGTAGCCATTTGAAAATAAAGTAAAAGAACTCAACTTAAGTTAGCGTTATGGCAAATAAGCAGGCACCGCTCGTAAGATTAACTTTACCCAGTATAAAATAAACGAATAAAATGTATTTTTAAGAATGATTAGGGAATTGCCTGACGTGGTGGTTGTGGGCCGAGCCTTGGCGAGGCATGCTAAAATCCGAGTTAGGCCATCCCCGTTGCTACCGAGGCATACTTATGTACTTAATGCTTTTCTCAAACAATGATACAAAATACAAAACTTATAATTATACTCGAAAGTATTAGTAAAAACCTTTCTATAAACACATAGACAGTATTTTCTTAAAATCTACGAGTATTAAGACGAGCACAATGAAAATATGAAATTTCGCAGAGGACAGTAATGGGTTTTCATATGTTTATTTCACTCCTTGGAAGAAAATGAAGCTGTTTCCGTTATTGTTTTTTTTTAAAGCCAGCTTTTTCGAGCATGTTTGAGAAAAATTGATTATCCTCTAAAAAGGAAAATATTCAAACGGATTCAGTGTGCTTATTTCGCGAGATTGAGGAGGTGGTCATACCCTTGAAAAGCCGCAGTTCTTAATAACCAATAAACGGACAGCTTCACTTGATTTGTGATCCGGGTTCCTTAGGGTTTGGGTCTATTCCGTGACTCGTTTAATTTAATGCAGTCAGTCACTCCGCACGCTGTACTATAACATTGCGTTAGGCAAGCCAGTGTGTATTCTGCTTTTGCGGAGCGCGGACGTGCGCGCGTCGGCTCTGGGTCGCTCCGCGTCGCGTATACGCTGATTCCACGACCCTACTAATATAAAAACTATGTATTGTACATGATCTAGTGATGTGACGGTTTTAGTGCAGTGCCCCGATGCCTTGCCACGAATTTTGGTACTTAAGTCTACACGTCAAGCGCTTTCCTCGTTTTTATTAAGCTCCGTATGAGCAAAACACGTCTGCTTATGATTTGTTGTTTTGTTACCGTGACATCCGGGTGTTATTTTCTTTGCGTTACTAGATCGATTATGATGTACTACCCTTGGCAGGTAGCTACAATCGTCTTATTATGTTATACATTTTGATGATTTAAATTTGTACAATTTTGAAATGGAAAACATTGATGGTCAGTAAAGAAAATACGCTAGAGCTTTATTTTTACTAACAATAGGACGAAATAAGTTCTATGTATTTTGATATAATACAGAGTTATTATTGCTATTAGGTACGTTTAAAAATTAAAGTCGTACCTACCTGTTGCACGAAGCACACAAAAAGGGCTTTCGATAATTCTATAACTTGCGTGTTACCTTTTCGGACCAGGTACCGCGTCCCCTTTTTTTCTCAGCTTTTTTCAGCCTATTATTGGCAGTTCATCCTGTTTGGACCCGGACATAATACTACGATTATACTGAGAGTTATTGCCTCAAGTAATCACGCTTGTTAAGTACCTATCTACCTGGATAGATAGGCATGAAAAAGTTTTCTTTCATCAAGGGTTAGGCATATACTGGTACAAACAATAGCCAAATAGCTAACAAGCAGCTTGCCCACGGAACCTTCTGCACGAAACCAAGTTAGTGATAAAAGAAACATCAAACAGAAGAACACAGTTTATGGGCGGTTCTGGTTTTATTTGGGGTCAAACGTTTTGATGCGTACCATCTCGTTTGATGTGTTTAATAGCGTTATCATATTCAGCCCTATTCTTTTATGTTAAATAGGTAGTTAAACGTGGCTCATGAAAACTTAGGTAAGTATAATAAACTTAGTTATTTATTATACCAGTAGGTACTCATGTTGCTGAACGTGGCTTACGTGGCCGCTTTAATAGGCCTATAGGTAATAAAATAAGTGACCATTTTACAGAATTTGTACTTTTCTGAAGAAACATTTATTCGAATTAACTACAGGATACTATTAAGTTGATACATATCGATCAGAACCGTATTCACCTCCGTATACTCGTCATAAATGAGAAGGGTGTGTTTCACCAATCTTTTATGGTAACAATACATATTACCCTATAACCTACTCTTTTTCTCTATTGCTCTCTGCCCAGCTTAATCTCTCACGGTAGTGAGGTCAGCTTTCCTTATTTTGCACTTCCACTTCGTTTTTGGATTCTGATACTCTACCATGTTCTGTAGCGCTACATCTTTCCTCCCTGTTTTACCACACTGCAACTGAATAAATAAGAAGTAGTAATAAGCAAATTGGCACTGTATTCTGAAATATTTTCAAATAAGTAAACTATACCATTGATATACCTACCTATTTCTTAAATGTGAAATTATTTTCTGAAACCGCCATAAAATGTACTAGCCGCTGTAATAAACAAACATTGTAGGTGGCTGCTTCTTGTTTGCGGAGGCAGCGCTCGTGCCAGAGCAGTTGTCACCACGACAACTGCGGATCACGACCTATTTACGCAACATTCTAGCCTTAAGCTCGTCTCCACACCTACCTACTTACTATATCTGAAATCAAACACCAGTAGCCCACGAGTCATGTAAACATTTCAACATTCACTGCAGAGAGCCTGAATTTTCTATACATTATTAAAAATATTGCTCTACCACTACCTCATACTTACAACAAATTATGTCATTTGATGGTCTTACGCCTTGAGCATCAAAACAATTTGGTATGTTTGAAGTAGTTTGAACGCATGAGCTTATTCCTTTAAAGTGCTAAAGAAAGTTTCAAAAGTAACGTCGATCTTTCTGTGCAAATTACGCATCTTTTGAAGTAACCTAGACTCTTATTGGCCTTTTCAGGGTTCCGTTATCAACCATAGTTTCGCCATGTCCGTCTTTCCGTCTATCCGTCTGCCCGTCTGTCTGTCTCTCCTTCTGTCCTTCTGTCCGTCTAACCGCAGTTAAACTCAGTTACTTTTGATATAATTTGGCATGCCTACCTAGCTATGCATCTAACAAAAAAAGTTGTAAAAATGTAGTTTTTTTTTCTGGTAGGTAGGTACTGTAATAGATACAAAGATTGGGGGTTGTATCTGTAAATAAAAAGAACTGGAACTGGCTATTTATAGAAATACTTTTATTCTTCTTAGCTTCTTCAAAAATATATTACATAGCCGTGCGCACTCGGCGCCAGGTAACATGCGACTCCCAAAATTATACAAAAACAAACAGTCTCTGTTCTATCGAACCATTTGCTTTTCAATTTGAATATTTAAAAGCAAATGAGACATTGCATACAATATACAATACAATAAGGTTTATTTTATAGGTTATAACCAGGGATCGGAAATTCGGATCGATATTTACCTATACTTTCGCACCGGCATTGTTATTCAGTTGTATGGAGGCGGACTCAATCATAGAATACATTACTAAAATTTCTAGGATTTCAAAATAAATAAATTGCACCGGCATTAATTCATAATCAATTATTTATATTAACTGTTTGAAGTTATTTTTCATGTATTGATTTACCAAATGTTATTTAATTTACCTGTAACTCATTAACCTAACGAATTTATAGGAGCAAAAATGAATGTTTTATCCTACATGTAAAGTAATTATTATAATAACATTTTGTAGAATCTTCTTAAAAATAATGTTTTTAAGAAGCCGACGCCTTGTTCGCCTATCTTTTTCCGGGATTTTGCCAACTTTAGGTAAATATCGATCCGAATTTCCGATCCCTGGTTATAACCTTATTGTAGATTGGGGGTTGTATCTGTAAATAAAAAGAACTGGAACTGGCTATTTATAGAAATACTTTTATTCTTCTTAGCTTCTTCAAAAATATATTACATAGCCGTGCGCACTCGGCGCCAGGTAACATGCGACTCCCAAAATTATACAAAAACAAACAGTCGCTGTTCTATCGAACCATTTGCTTTACAATTTGAATATTTAAAAGCAAATGAGACATTGCATACAATATACAATACAATAAGGTTTATTTTATAGGTTATAACCTTATTGTATTACAGTACTTACCTCTCGTACAAGTACCAAAAGTAAAGAGTTTTTTTAACGTTGTTATAACATCGAGTGAGGTATTATTGGATAGCTCTTAAAACTCATTCGCTCCCAAATACCAGAATTTCGAAATACCAGACTCCTACTCTCTTTACCAGATTCCCAATTAGATTTGCCTAGAGGCACCTAGATAAAAGAAAAAATAAAAAAAATGTCATGTAGGTAAGTACATGTCTTTGTTAGATGCTCGTGCTTATTATCTTTTATCAATAGATATTTAACTCTTATCTTACAACTGTAACTTGCACTCACTACACCTGTGTGCGAGTCTGCCTACGTGCCCAATAGGTTTTATCAAAGCGTGCGTCACTATAGTATATGGTTATTCAAGTTTAATTTATAGTAAATTTCTCATAGCGAATTTCGCTTGTTTATTCAAATGACAGGAAGAGTTTGAGAGCCGTGTACTGGTTGTTACAGTAGACTATGTTCAATAAGCGAAGCGCCTCCTCGGCACTCTCAATTGAGGTTAATTCGTACGGAGACGGGCCAGGGGATACCAAACGCCTCCGCGTCATTATTAACTGACCAATAACTTACATAATCAAGTAATTTTTTGAATTTAATTATAAAACTTAACCTGTTAATCAATATATTAACTCAACCAAAAGCCTTAATACTTCACTTAATATACCTACTGACAACCTGAAGCCCTATGTTCATAAAACTACTGGTTCCTAATAATTAGGTAAGATGGGAAGTATCGGATATTCTAAAATCTTGTGAAAGTATCTCGTTTACACTAGTATAATATTAATTAAGAGCTATACATACATACATACTTAGCTCACACGTTTTATCGAGTTTTCTTATCCTGTATCATACAGAATACCAATGGAATAAATACAAATAGTTTTCTTGAATTTATAACACTTAAAGAGTGGTTCGTATAGGACCCCTTCCAGCTAAATAGTTCAAATGGTTAGTGCAGTTCGCACTGTTTAAGTCCGGCGACTATTAAAAAGAGTGCAAGGTACGGCAAGGAAGGATAATAATATAACTACTGAAACATTTTAGTCGTCGGCTTAATGACCTTATAAGCAAACAGAAACTTTATGGTTATCCAGCCTTGCCTTTGGGTTTGAACAGAAAATAGTTCACTTGTTTACAGAACAAAGACAACGAACTCGTTAAATGTTCCTTACTAAACATTCGGTATTCAACTGATGTCACAGCTAGACAAGAGTTCAAATCTACGGTGACACCAAAACGGTTTTTAATTTTCGAATTCCAAACAAATACATTCGCGTGTGAATACGAAATTTAGGAAATTCGATGTCTAATTAGCATATAGAATTGTCTGAAACGTCGCGAACGTATCAGCAACGATATCGGATACGTAAAACGTAAACCAGTTGTAGCAAAAATAACCGTTGCAGATGGGAAGGCATCAATACATTTAAGCAGGTATAGGATACATAGTGTTTCATCGCATCCGCTAAAACCGTTTATTAAAATTGATAGTTATGTAAATTACGGATACAAAGATAGAAATCGACTGTGATTCGGTGCATATTTAGTTTATTAACTTAACAAGATTCGCTCCCTGTCAGGTTTGTCGGGTTTGTGAATGAACTTTATATACCTACTTTATTTGTACGATTATATACTAGCAGATGTATTTCTTGATTGCATGTAATATCCAAAGAGCATTTGATATACATCATCATCAGCGAGTTTTACATATATTTGGCTCCAAAGCCAAGCCGGCGCAGCGAAAGTTTTTTATTTAAGTATCCCATCTAATGTCAATCAAAACCTGATCACAGTGATCACATTGAGCCAAAGTTAAATTAATTCAAAATATGGGGAGGATTTTGTTTTTTAAATTATGTAAAGTAAAGCTGGTGTAGGGAAGAATCTTATTTGTCAATGTTGTAATCCTTCGATTGGCACATGTTGGTCATTGCCGGAGCTGACTAAACGCGTTCATTCTTAATTGCTAATTTGCTACTGTATTGTCACGGCGAATGTGTTTTATTGTCCACTCTATTTATAGTTTTAAGTGCTGCGCAATATATTTTAGCTACGATAAATATTCTTGTAAATTGTTTAGGGGTCCGCGCATAATTTTAATTTAGTTTATTATCTGGTGTATTGCGTTGTGAGAGCAGAATCTGGTATGAATTTAAATAAACATTTTCTTGGTTCAGGGGAACGTTATCGTTATCACATTATTACAATCCTTATTTACTCAGCTTGACCATTTTTGACCTCCGTGCAAGATTTATCGCTTTTTATACAAAACACGTCCAACAAGTGTTGCGTCACCGCCAACTGGCAAATCGACCTTGACAGGAGTAGCGATTCTCGCGTCACACATATTATGTAGTTCCATCTCCCGCTTGCTGGTTTCTTTTGGGCAGGCTTATGATCACGTTTTATGCAATAATGCTAACTTTGATTAACATCTATCAAACCTAAGTTAAACAAAGTGCTAGTGTAGACCTATCCATGGGATGGGTTACCTTTTTCTTGATTAATTACAATCAAAATCTATTTTACGCAGACTAAAGCACGAACCTTTATAAAATCCTATACTGGTAACGTACTCGTACATGATTTTTAAGAGGTTCCTTTATGCCCTTTAAAGGGATCAATGGCTAAGTACGGAAGGAAGCTCTACAAGAGAGATGCGTCCTATCTAGTCCGGAAGCGTCAGCAACACCGGAGCCACTTATACAAAGATAAGTCGGGGATCATACTGTAAACAATTAACATTATTCTGCTATGACGGCAAAACACTACGAGGTGGTCGTCACTGACTCACCTGGGAAAATAAAGCGAAAACGCAAAAGACCGCCCGGTGGTCACGTATGAGTCAACTTACTTATAAAAGGCACATGTTTACATTTAAATTGAGAGAGTTTTATATTTGCAGCACGTCTTTTCATAAAATTTGTTAAGCTCTCAATATCATAAGTTTAACATTGGATTTAGCTTAAAAACTAACACCGATCTTCTTCGAATTCTCCCCGTGGCATGTCGTGCAACTTCAAGCAATAGGGTAAAATTTAAAAATCGGTTATTCATCACAAGTTACTAAATCAAACTTACAGTTGGTTGGTAAAAGCGGCCCATAGCATTAACATGACAATAGTGGAGAGAAGTCGGAGGTCACGCCGGTGCCCTTAGAACTGCTTTGACGTTACATCATACGTACGTATTGCCAAACACAATGCGCCCTACCCACAGTTATTCGCATGTTTATAACCGTTCGGTACATGATTGAAACTCTATCGGAATCAACCTCTACTGCATTGCGATAACAACCTATTATTATATCCGTCAATATAATAGGGATATGCGTTGTGACCCGTTCCGTTCCATTGGGTTTTCAGTTGGTAATCTAATCACCGATCTCTAACGTATAGAGATCCCGTAGATTTTACCCGTATTATTAGACACCTAGGGCCAAACTAATCTAGGAAATTGTACTAGGGGCCTAGGTAAAATTTATTAGTTTCGTGATGAGCTGTTAGTTTAACCTTTTATAAATGTGTATACCTATCGCCACGACAACAGTTGCTCAGTCGCCTCAATCAGGAGCTCCTTGACCGCGTTATAAATCATTAAAAAAAGTAAGCCCATGACGCAGTTTTGTGAGTTACCTCGCCGCGTATCGAATTTCTATCCCGTCAAGTGTGCTCTTGTGCCGCTATAGTTGCGGCCATGTGCACAACAGATGCGCCTCTGAGCCTGCCTACTGGTTTTAAATGTTGCTCAACCGCGATCCCTTTATTTTAAACATATTCATTGGTACAGTATTACGTTTGTTTTCGCAATTAATAGGTATCTACCTACTTAATAATGCCTAGTAAAAATTGGTTTGATGTAAGGACATTTCATTCTTTCTAATATCAGATTCGCGTGTTAGAACTACATATTATTATTTTACACTTAGGTATTTTATGGGTTCGATTATACATAATAAATATTTCATTACTATGAAAGGTAATTAATTGTAGATATAATTACACCTAAGTACATAGCAAAACCAGATACGAATGAAGCATTTTATAGGTAAGTACCACGTGTACCAAGTTGCCGCGTGGCATAATAATCGTTTCGTTGAGATCATCGTTATTAGAATTGTTAATTGGAGGTCCTTTTTGCGCAGATTAATTCTGGTTATTGATACCGGAAACAACTTCTAGTAGAATGAATAAAATTATTGAAGTGATACTCATTGTCATGTTCTTGACACCATCTCGAACTTTATATTTGAAATAATAGGTACAATCTAGTACTCTTATTTTAATCATTTCGTAGGTCTAAGGCCTAAGATAATTGCCAGTTGCAGTACGCAATCATGTCCCGCCTTCGTTGTAGGGCAAAATCAATTATTTAAAGAACCCTACGCTAGGTAGGGAAACTATATTAGTTACTTTATTACTTCTAGAAGAATTATAAATAAAATAGTTACTCTTATAGTTCCCAAACAATGACCAAAATTGTGCAGTGACTGGGCTCATTAAGGTCAAATACAGCTGCTAAGTAATCGTTTTGTACAGTCGGTGGTTACCAGTTGCCACATACATATGGCAATTGATGGATTTGAGAACAGTTAATAATTACAGCGTGCTGATTGCTTCGCTAAACAATCGATGCCGATGCTCGCAGTAGAGGTGCATTGCGTATGGCGCATGTACTCCCATCATCGACCGATTCGACAATGAGATGAGACTTGAATAACTACCATTAGGGCCACGATCTCTTACCGAACACGTGTCTTATTTAACTAACTAAATACTTACTGATGCTGTTTCATTTTGTTGCGACCTTAAATAATTAATTATATTAGTTAGCTATACCTAATAAGCAGGGATCGGAAATTCGGATCGATATTTACCTAAAGTTGGCAAAATCCCGGAAAAAGATAGGCAAACATGGCGTCGGCTTCTTAAAAATATTATTTTAATAATTTAAGTTCTGGGATTTTGGGATTCTACAAAACGTTAATATAATAATTACTTTACATGTAGGATAAAACGTTCTGTTTTGCTCCTATAAATTCGTTAGGTTAATGAGTTACAGGTAAATTAAATAACATTTTGGTAAATGTATACATGAAAAATAACTTGAAACAGTTAATATAAATAATTGATTATGAATTAATGCCGGTGCAATTTATTTATTTTGAAATCCCAGAAATTTTAATAATGAATTCTATGATTGAGTCCGCCTCCATACAACTGCACAACAAAGCCGGTGCGAAAGTATAGGTAAATATCGATCCGAATTTCCGATCCCTGCTAATAAGTAAAGTAAGAGATCGCTTGAAATGATTGTGATCAACCGCATAAAATTTTACAATTTACACATTTGTCAACATGTATAGTTTAGTTCAAATGAAGGGTATGTACAGGGAAAAGACATGTCTAGCCACATAAGTAACTTTTTGAGATAGGTATCGAGGTTTTAAAATTGGGAACCAATTGTAATGTCCTACATAAATATCGTGTAGAGTTTTTAAAGGTGAAAATAATTCAGTACCTAATAGATATTACTAATAAAAACAGTTAACTACTTACCTAAATAAAATTACAAAAATAATGAAAGTGGTTCTACCTTGTTATGCCAGAGCCTACATTTTTCTATCCTTTCGAATAACAGTTAAAAGAGCATTTTACACGTTTTATTCATGAAATGCTTCAAAATGGTTCATATTTTCATATATTTTTGGCCAGATGTACCTATCCCAATTATTTAGGTACCTACGATAGATATCTACTTAAATCAATATCACCTTCTGCTCTTTGGTAATGCTGGATAATGCTGCACAAAGTACTGTCCTTTTCAAAGTACTTTTGTCTTATAGGTAGCTATATTACTGAAACACATGACTGAACAACATTACAAGTACCTAGGTAGCTACGTTATCAGTTAGGTAGGTACGGAATTTCACTAACAGGCCAAATGACTACAATTACCTACTACAAGTCCGTATTATAATCTTTATTAACAACACGCAACGCATTGATAACGACTTTATTTACCATTAAAAAATTGGTACGTCACTCTCTCGGAAAGTTCAATACTCTCAATGCGATAAAGAACCGTTAGGTCAGTTATCAGTTGAAATCTTATACAGAACACCATTGTAAACAGAATGGTTAAGTTTATTTACAAACCGTCGGCATCAGAACGTTGGCATAGGTACTCGTACTTATTGAAATGTTACGAAATGACCGTGAAACTAAAATATTGTGCGGAGCACATCGAGTACTACGGTCTCTGTAAGTAAAGGTCGTTGATACGAACGGGGCGCATGCAATGCGTTTGTACGAGGGAGAAAGACAGCATAAACATTGCTGCCGTCCTGCTCCCTATTGCAACTACAGTTCTCAAAGGGTGGCATTATAATACAGGTGCATGGGATCATTATGCCCCCGCCTTCCTGTCTATCTGGGTTCAAATTCACAAAACAGAAAATTTTGCTAATTTGTATCTACAACTCATTGATAAAATACCTTGGCGGTGCTTGCGATACTCATAGCCAACCGTGTTGAGATTTACAGTCTTTCGATAAAGATATCAAGATAATTAATTTGTCTCCAAGTAAATACTTACTTACAAACCAAGATAACGACCAAAAAAATGAAATACACTACCCCTAGAATTACAAATGAAATAGGTACTACTAACAGGTTTTTTAGAAGAGAAATGTTTAAAAAGAAATAGGGGACTGTGGGTTCGGCTGCCGCGGCCCCTCCGCCTGAGACGGCCGTCGCTTCGATTGACGGCCGCTTGCCTCGGTTATAATTTATAGCTGAACCCGTATAACGATATCATGACCTACCCATTGTTTGAATAAGGAATGCATGATTAGCGCCAGAGGCGTCTTACAATATATTCCATTTACGATTTTTATGTTCTACACGCTAAGGGTGTAAACTTTCGATGTATAAAAGTATTTAAAAGCTCTTTGCGTAAAAGTTATAATATTGTAAATTATAAGGCTCCGAATGAGTCATATTAACTGTTTGATTAACCCAACGAGACAACTACGACCAACATGACTTGCAGCTTCCTATAAACACCTTGCCGATTTCGATTCCGATATCATACTGAAATTTGCTGACCTGGGTTATTATGACATAGCTATGATAAAAAGAGCTATGTTATATAGCTCTATCCTTTTCTCGCAGCGTAAACTGAAGTGCATAGTTATGTCATAATAACCCCACTGTACTTTTAAAGTAGGTTAAATTAATTACTGACATCATTTGGAACTGGAATTATTTCAGATATTCGTATCTCCTTATATTATGAGTATATTATTATAACATTGTTCTGACAACAAAATAAGGAGATTAACCCAAATACCTAATAAAATTTATAAATACAAACTAACTCGACGTTAAATTAAAATTCACAAGTGCGCACAGACACGAAATACGAGTTTAGTAATGAATGGTGCATCTGTTGTAGACAAGAATAGTTTAAAGCTGGGGTAGTAAAGGAGTACGAGGCAATGTGTGTGTGTCAAGTGGCAGCAGTATATAATTATGAAAATACATACTATGATATCGAAGCCAAAGGATGCAGAGGTATTATTTTAAAACAATTTAAACCAAAACTCAACACAAAAATAGAAAAAATTATAAGGAAAGGTGCATACATAGATGTACTTACATATCTACTGTTTCTGTGTCACTGATTCAGTTAAACTATACGTACAAAGAATAATGCCAACCTGCTAAATATTATACAGATACCTGAGTATGCTTAATTAACGCCATCAATGTTTTTCGTTAGCTATATAGAGGTAACGCTTGAGTGCCAAGACTCGCTGATCGCAAGGTAATGAAGACTGAAGCAGTATTTTCCAATTTTACGCTTTCTAGGTGATAGGTCGGATCGTGCTAACTTTACGCAATACGTGATTACGGACAATAATAGTTTCTACGCCTAATTCAAAACCTACACAGTTTAAACTCAGAAACAGTGTGTTCATCAGTGTAAGGAATATGATATAAACATGGCGGTGACTACTTCGCCTACTTATCATGGTTCACCAATACATGACGGATTTGCTACAATTCGTGCACCAAGAAGTCGAATAAAAATAAGAAATCTAGTGGAACCAAATCAAACTGTCAACCTACCTCAGCGGCATTCAGAGTACTTTACCCTCCAAAGAACGCCCAAAAATAATTTTCTAGACTGCAAAATTGGGGTACAATACGAATCTTGCAATTCAACTAGCACCTCGGATAAAGCGTCTAGGCTTAGCTTTTCTGAACCTATTTATGACAGAACACAACTTGAACAAGCTAACAGAAATTCTCCAGTGAAATATGTTAGCGGCCAACAAGAAGTTCATTACGATTCCATAGACATCAGGCCTCGCGGGCGTTTGAAAAGCTTAGAGTATACGGGAGAGCAGGACGTAAGAGTTGGCGAAAAAATTGGTATTGCGGGCTTAAATAACGGAGAGCGGCAATCTTATAAGCGACTCGCAGCTAACCAGGACGGCACCGAGCTGCATTCCGTGCGCACGGATACTACCGGCTCGTCCATCGACTGCAGAAGAAGTCATAGCGACAGGGATAATTGCTCAGAATCCTCCTCGTACCTGACTGATAATGATAGGCCTATATCGAGTTACAGTGACAACTCCACAATACCGTCCACCGACACAGAAGATGTTCTTAAAGACTTGCCGAACAAATCGAAATTTCACAGATCTCCACAAAAATTTGCGACTCTTAACTTACGAAGACCGAAGTCGATTGACTTAAAAACAAGTAATGTTAAAGAAAAACCTTTTTATGGAAGTTTGCAGCGTAATAAAATGGGTTACCATTCGGAACCTAATACGCCTCTGACTGGTGATAATATAAGTTTGAACGACGAGCCTAGTATTCTTAATGAAGTTCATCAAATTCCAAGAATGCCATTGCAAATGAATAGAAATGGTTTTAAACGATCAGTAAGTGAAACGAACGGGTTTACTAAACGCCTTAACTATAGGCATTCGTTCAGTGCCGACTACAAACCTTATACTGTTATAAAAAGGCCACATAAGTGTTGTGAGTGTGTAACTGGAATACCGGCAGAGGATCACGATGAGGAGTCGCAGTCCCGGCCGTCTTCTAGAACTCTCGGCACTTTGTATGAATCGCATGACCCGAAAGTTGGATGTCAAACCATCCTGCGTTCTAAACCGCCTGTTCCATGGTGGGAATTGGCGATCAAAAAATCGCGCTACAAGAGTTGCCCAATTTTAGAAGAGGTAAGTGTTTTTATTATTTTTATCAAGATCGAATATCGTCGAATATCTTATGACTTAGGATTAGGTAATATAGATAATATGTATGTTACGGCAGTGCAAACTGCACAGGTATAGGTGAAAAACTTAAGTAAATGACCTCTTGCTGTAGTTGTGTACAAAACTAAAATGGAATTTACATCAAATTTCAAATATAGAATGTCGAACGGTCTATACAGATGTGTTACAACTACATGCAAGAGGTCATTATTTTAGTTTTTTACCTATACATACTTTCTTTGACTCATTGTAAAACGTAGGTAAAACGTAAAAAATACCCAGGTAATCCTTGAGTGAATCACTTTTAACGATAATTAAAACAAAAGGGTGTGTTTATGGGGTGGGTTTCCCCTTGCGTTTCGTGGTGACGGGCTGTGGTAATACCGAAACGTATCAAATCGAAACATCAGAGAGGGATACATTTAATGGGTGACCTAGCATGTTCACCTGAATGTGCAAACGAATAGGGGAAGTTCCCCTTTATTGATTTGGTACAATATTTTATTTTTAGTTGACGTTCCACTATCGCACAGGAAACTAAAATGTAAGTCGTTATAAAATCGTATTTTTGAAAGGTATTTGCCATGCCTATTAGCCCTCCAGCAACTAAGAAGAATGGTACTCGGATAAACGTACATGCATTCCTAAAAGAGTCATTAAAAGTTCCATGTTGTATTGAGTTATTACACCGTAACAATTATTGTATGTTATGGAGTAGTTGTGTATTAAGAGGATTGTAAACCCCCCCCCCCCCCCCCTCCCTGAATCAAGTCCGCTTTCCACGATTTTTGAATATGTTGTAGTTCTTTTAAGAAATATCTAGGTCTGTAAGAATCTGTTTTTTTTTTCAAATTTGTTTCAATCTAAGAATTATTTTCTAGGATAAAAAATGTACAGACATAGTTTATCACAATATCTACAACATATTCAAAAATCGTAAAAATCGGACTAGGTTTAAGGGGAGAGAAACGTTATAGCATTTTGTATGGAATTTTTTAGCTTCAATTCCTCATACAGATTTAAATTGAACAATAATCCAAAATTAAAAACCTCTTGTCAAGCGTACCTGTCTCTTAAATCTTTTGTTATACGTTTCCCCGCATTGGGTACCTGTGAACCAAAAAATAAGTATACCATTAAGTTAGACAGGTGTTGACTTAATGGTTCCGTCGCTCATTCACTGTTTTTTATCGATTATCGTAACTTTGATTCCCACGGCTAAGGGCTTCTATCTATATTTTTTCCATGCCGAATATTATTGTAACTGTTATTTTTCCCTTACCTAAGGTGAATATTATAAATTATATGGTATGAATTATGTACCTATAATAAAACAAGACCCAAAAACAGATTTTACAAGTAAAGATTTATATAAATATCTTTAGTACACTTCACTTCTTCACTTCTGTGTGCTTGTAATCTAGTCTTTGGAGATGATTAGTACCTATACTTTACCTTATCATATCATCAAAAGGAAAGTAAACTTGCAAATACGGAACCGTAAAAAGGTACGGTAGGAATCCATTTCTTTACAAGTTGTAGTTATGACTCTTTCAAATGTTCGTATATTGAAATTAAGAATTCTGAAGATTTCAGAGTAAGTGACACAATTCGTGCGGGAAGTGATCTCCAATAAATTTATAAGTGGGTGAAATTAATCGGACTGAGGTGGGCGTGTGCCCGAGTCCTTGCGCCTTATTTACTCAATTACCGTCATATTACATTTCACCTTGATTATCTCGTTGTTACCCTTTTGGGCTCCAATACCAAGACGCAAGCGCAATGTAGGACGGAAACGTGAGATCTCGTTGACCGGCCGTGCGGTGCGACCCGGGTATGGCCTGACATTGTCCGCTCTGCGCGGTGCGCGGCGCGCCCGTCGGCGTCGGCCCGAGCACCGCGAGCACCGCCGCACCACGACACACTTTCCTAACGCAGCCACAGCCGCATTCGTTTCTAACTGAATACATTTAACCCCATGTCAAATGATTGGTTGCTGATAACTAAACTATTACATTAAAAATGGTGTTGAAACTAAGTACTTCATTATATAAAAACTTATTTAGAACATGTACCTAATTTCTGTGTACGCAGATCGGAATTCGTAGTCAGGGTCAATTAACGAGGAACTTCGACATAAAACGTCCTAATAAGGAAGAAAACACAATATAAACGTAAGGTTTTTAATTAAGTAGGTACACAGAAGTTTTAAGACTTGTTGGTAATTCTTTAGCTCTGCCTACCCCACTCTGGGAATGAAGGCGTGAGTTTATGTATGTATGTATGATTATCCAAAAAAAGGATTGTAATGTTTTCAGGGTCCATGTGTGTATGTATGTACGATTCTTTATTCCTCCATAACTTCTAAACACCTGAGCCGATTTAGATGTGTGTGGTATCGTAAGAATTCCTTCACCATCCTGGGTGACCTAGGATACAAAGTAACCGTTAAAATTGATATGAGAACAATGGCAAAATGTCAATTACAATTACAATTACCAATTAACATAGTTATATCGACGACAATATAAAAAATGTGAAACGTAAGAATGTTTTATATTAACCGTCCTGTAGGTACTATCATTCTGTACCTACGAGTTGCCGAGACCAAGTGGCCGAGTGGGCATCAACATTATGACATTTATAACGAACCAAATGTACTAGGTATGTACTACGCTTGGATTTTCTTATCGATTTTATTGTCATTGTGCACATGTTTTCTCAGAGTCACGGAATTATATTTTTTTATTCCATATCGGTTTTGTCTTTCCTTGATGTGGTTCTGTTACATGAATACGAGTAAGTATTTACACAAACATGTGTCAATATTTTTATTTTCATAATGCGTATAGCACACAAGTATTTTTGAGTTACTAATAAGTGACGTCAACAAATTGTT
Organism: Acleris emargana; assembly: GCA_927399475.2. Taxonomy (NCBI): domain Eukaryota; kingdom Metazoa; phylum Arthropoda; class Insecta; order Lepidoptera; family Tortricidae; genus Acleris; species Acleris emargana. The sequence goes on along the minus strand of OV656835.1, from coordinate 78,631,011 downwards.
ATAGTCTACTCTAATGCAAAATCAACTGAAATATGAAACGCGGCGGTTATTGCGCGAAAGTCGGAAGCGTCTCGTCACTTGTATTCACGTAGGTACTGCATACAATTGGTACAAATTGTTGGATGACTGTCTATTGTCGTTGTTGTGTACATAATCACTAATAATAAATTGCAACGACAGTCGAGCACTTTTTCCATTATGTACGCACTTGAGTATTTAGTCGGTTGGTTAGTTACTGACTGACAGCCTACGCACAGTCATAACTACTTATACTATCGAGTGACGTAAATACTCGTATATCGGTAGTAAATGATCCTTTAAGTGAGGTTTTCCAAGAAAATAATCAGGAATAAGGGATAGGGAAATCATATACCCCTACCTAGGACATCGAGGAACTTCTCGTGTAGCTTGTCAGACGCGGACGGCCTTTGTACTGACTGATTGTAACTGTTGTGAGGTAGAAGTTGACGCTTGCAACTGTATTTGAACGAAGTTGGTTCAGGTCCTTCTTTATTAGTGCAACACAAAAAACTGTATCCGATTGATCATTAAAGAACTTTAAATTATGTTATACCTACTTTGAAAGCTACATCATGATGTTTAACGACCACTTTCACTTCCCTTCCATTGCAGTAAACTGTTAATTACTAAGTGATTGTCACTTGCATACCGACCAACTATATACCTACATTATTTTATGCAAATTGCACATTGACCCGCCAAGTTTTAATTATTTCAAAGAATACAATTTAATAAAAAATGTGATAGGTTGTTTATTACTAAGATTAAGTGCATCTTAGTCAGCCTAAGTTATTCAACCTTGTTATTGGATTGAAACATTTAATTATTTGTTCACCGAGAAGTTATAATTTACGGTCAAACAATAAATGCTAGTTTATCATTAACGTTGCTGATCATCGAGGAGGTGCAGCCCGAGTCTCGATGGGCTCTCATTTAGGCACTCCTCAAAGCGCGGCTGCATCCACAGCTGTCGATTAATAATTGGCTGGCACCTGTCTCGCGCACTTTTTCACCATTTATCCATTGGCATGCGCTAAAGGTGTCCCGCGGAGGTCTATCTCCGGTGCTCGGCCGGTGTAATTAGCTTGGCAACATGTCTGCCAACAGGTGAACTACCCTATACAGACGTATTTTATGTATTCCCACAACAATTAAAACAATATACTCGTACGCGTAAACGCAATAAAAGTGGTTTCACCGAAATAGGACACAAAGCAACGGCTGGGGTAACAGACATTATGTAGACGATGATATATGCGCATACGTTAGCAACGTATCCCTATTTACGCTGAGGGATCGTTGCCCTCTACCTCCATCTATTAATTTCGCTGAGTGCGTTCCTGTGACGTATTAAACAAAGCTTCCCGTGTCCAGCGACCCACGCCCACTATTACCGGCCTATAAAGCAATTTAATTCGATGACTCATTCTTTTAGTCCATAAAATGTTTACTTAAAGTTGATCCCCTAACGTCGGCCGTAAACTTCAATGTTATTTTCTTGTATGATATAATTAAACAGAGGAGGTACGTAAATTAATTTATAATAATGACGTAAAATTATTTTATTCTTTATCAAAATCATATATGTACCTACTTAATAATAATTTAAAAAAATGCTGTGATAAAACATACGATACTTAGATATACGTATACGACTTAAAATTCAGAAGGAATCAATGTCAAATGCTCGTAGATAGTTAGGTAGTAAGTCACACGAATTTCGAGACAAAATGCACTGCAAAACTGCAATTACAGTGTCATCGAGATGATACACGCGTTATCGATCGCGCTCACACCGGTAAGAGCAAGTTAAATCATTATCGAGGTGAGGTAGCTAGCAGCATCATGCCGAGTAACAGAGCAATCTCGTCCTACAACTAACCCATTAAAAAGATCTGTGCCAGCTTGTGGTCACTTCTGATTACCGGCGAACAGAGCGCAGCGCCGGCAGGATGTTGGTCAACTAGTTGCAAAGAAACCGTAATTATTAAGCATATTCTAAATGGTTTTCTTCCAGAGTAATGGAGCGTAATCACGTTCAATTAGGATTAAGACGCGTTTCTTTAATGATTGGGAGGATTGTGTAGAGCCCCTAAAATCGCGTCGCTGTCAAAAAAAACCGTACAAATTTATCTCCGAGCGATACTGTTTCTCACCCCTAAATCAAGTCCAATTTCCACGATATTTGAATATGTTGTAGTTATTATGATACAGAACTAGGTCTCTACGTTTCTGCATTTTTATTTTATTGTTTCATTCTAAGAAAATGTTCTTGGAAAATGAAACGTACAGACTTCGATTTGCATGATTTGTACAACATATTCAAAAATCGTAAAATCGGACTAGGTTTAAGGGGAGAGAAACATTATGGCATTTTTTATGGCATTGTTTAGCTTCACAATCCTCTTAAGTGAATGAATACTTGTATGGATTCTGGAAAGTTACATGTATGGTAAAATATTTGACCGTTATTATCATTTATCATATTCTAGGTCATCAATGTCATCATCAGAGATCGGAATAGGCAGAGCTAATTTTCCTAAACTTGACGCATATTCATTCATGACTCATGAGTGAGTGAAATAGGAACACATTTTTGAATGAACATGCATCAAGTTTAGGCAAATTAGCTCTACCTATTCCGATCTCTGGTCATCATACAAGATGAAGAAAAATATTTTCAGCAAAAATTAATAGGAAAATAATAATTAATTGTATTTTTCTACTCGCGTAATATAAACCGCCAATATTGATATCGTTAACGGTATCAGAATACCACCTATAGCACAGTAGGTATATAAATAAACCAGTAAAGAAGCTACGACCAAACGCTCGAAACGACGCACTCACACAGACGCACGCCTCTACGAGACCGCTAAGAGGATTTGGCGGTGCTGTCAGTCGCGTCGCGTGTGTCGCGTCTCGAGACGAATGGGCTCCTTCGCATTTTACGTTCGTTTTTGACAAAGATGCCACACAATGCCAACACTGCTGTTGTTGAAAGGTAAAATAAAATATTTTTAAATAAAATGCTTTTTATAAGACGATGACGTGTTGCAAAAGTAAAAATTTAAAAATCGTTTATTTAAATTTCCCAGCGAAAAATCGAGAGAACTCGGGAGATTTTAGTCGAAATAAAACAACTGTATTTTACACTAATTACTTTCGTTTACAAACTATTAAATTATTAAACGATAATAAAATAATAAACATCTCTGCAATATTTGAACTTTGAGTGTTCTTTTTTTTTATTTTTCTCGACTGTGGATTGGTCCTTCTTTGAGACCTTTGGTGTTGTCGTCTTAAAAATACTGTTTTAATTTGTTACTTTGGTTCGAAATGTAGAAATTCGGGAAACGGGGTCGTCTGTGTGGTCTCTGGCGATGATTTCGTTGGCAGCATGAGAAAAGGTAGCCGACATCTTGAATTTTTTAGTTATTCAACCGATTGCTTCCAAAATTGATATCTGGGGATGTGTACATAGTCTTCGACAACTAATCTGTTGGCAGAATGAGAAAAAGTAGCCGCCATCTTGAACTCTTTAGTTATTCAACCGATTGCTTCCAAAATCGATATCTGGGGATGTGTATGGTCTCCGACAACTAATCTGTTGGCAGAATGAGAAAAAGTAGCCGCCATCTTGAACTCTTTAGTTATTCAACCGATTGCTTCCAAAATCGATATCTGGGGATGTGTATGGTCTCCGACAACTAATCTGTTGGCAGAATGAGAAAAAGTAGCCGCCATCTTGAACTCTTTAGTTATTCAACCGATTGCTTCCAAAATCGATATCTGGGGATGTGTATGGTCTCCGACAACTAATCTGTTGGCAGAATGAGAAAAAGTAGCCGCCATCTTGAACTCTTTAGTTATTCAACCGATTGCTTCCAAAATCGATATCTGGGTATGTGTATGGTCTAAAAAATAAAATATGGCGGCAATTTTTTCTCAATCTGTCAACGGATTAGTTGTCGGAGACCATACACATCCCCGGATATCGATTTTGGAAGCAATAGGGAATATGCATGGATTTTAAAAATCGCATTTCTCATCAAAATATGAAAATACCGTAAAAGAGATCACCAAAACGGAAATTAAAATTAAAATCGGTCAAGAAATACGGAAGTTATAAGCATTTCAAACTTCTAATTAGACAGAGAGATCCGATGTGCACCGTGACGTCATTGTGCACTGCGGCCATATAAACTCCATGTAAAATTCCGTTTTTCTAGAAAGAGATAGGAACAAATCTTTGTTGGCTTATATCTTGGTTATTTTTATAGTTATTCAAAAAATGATTTTTGTGATCTGTTTGTTACATGAATCAGCTTCAATTGAAGCTGTAAAAAAAAACATGCATATTCCCTTTTGGTTGAATAACTAAAAAGTTCAAGATGGCGGCTACTTTTTCTCATTCTGCCAACAAATTCGTTGTCGGAGACCACGCACATCCCCAGATATCGATTTTGGAAGCAATCAGTTGAATAACTAAAAAATTAAAGCTGGCGGCTACTTTTTCTCATTCTGCCAACAAATTCGTTGTCGGAGACCACGCACATCCCCAGATATCGATTTTGGAAGCAATCAGTTGAATAACAAAAAAATTAAAGATGGCGGCTACTTTTTCTCAATCTGCAACGGATTTGCTGTCGCAGATCACACATATCGATTTCGCACTTACTAGCTGAGATACAATGAACAAGATTTTTTTTTAATTTTACAAAATGTTAGTGGACAACCCTTACGCTCAATTGGAGCGTAGGTATTTATCTTGAAAAGTAGGCCTAGTTTCTTTACTGGTTTATTTATATACTGTGCCTATAGTGTAACCGAAGCGGGAATACAATTCTGCAATGAGCGTTGCCATGGTAGGTAGGTAACTATACAGTTCTATAATAATTATTATAGCATTGTTATTACCATGGTAACGGTCATTCCGGATATCAGTCTTGGCGTTTATTAAACACTTGAGATCCTAATTAGTATAATAAACCGCCAATGGTACATAAATAGCTCTTAAGGTACTCGTGCCTGTAATAAAAGTGTTCGCAAGCTCGCGCTCTAACCTCGGCACTCGTACCTTAAGAAGCTTCATTATGTACCAGTTACATAAATAACTATTACACTACTTTTTCTAATCAATAGTCGTCGTGGCTTTGCAGATTCGTTATGAATCGCTTTCTTTTTTATGAAGGTAAGAAGGCGGACGTCGGGTTATCCCGAACATTGTACGACTGGGGCATATTTACTTATTTGCTCATTGACGAAAAGAAAACAAATCGAAGATGAAAATTTATACACCTATTTTAAACGTAGGTATTAGTGAATGTAAATTGAAAACCTTTTTTTGTTGTTGCAGGCTCATGTGGTTTCCGCTTTTGAGCAGAGCCTCTCAAATATGACGCAGAGGTTACAGTCGCTCACCGCCACTGCTGAGAGAAAGGTAAATAAAATATATATTTAAACAACTGTAGGTAGGTACCTACTATTATACTTTTACATATTTGAGGTCACTGTGGCCACTACAAATGGAATTTCATTTTAATAGTCATACACCCATACATTAGTAATCAATTAATTGTTATGCAGGATTCGGAACTCACCGAGTTACGGCAAACAATCGAGCTACTTCGGAAGCAATCAATTCAGGCAGGCCTGACCACGGCGCACATGCAATCGATGGGCATAAGAGCCGACGGAGTCAACGTTACTGGACAGGTATACCTAATACTCGTATCACGATCCCAAACACTTCAGACTGGATTATTAACGACCACAACTGTCTTAATTGTTTTAATTTTATATCATATATTTAAAAAGACAGGAGAGTAAGCAGTTTCATAACAACTATTGCTAATACTAGAAAGCTAGGCCCAATAAGAAATTTCAAATAAGGTAAGGAGTAAGGTCGTTGCATTTGCATCAAATTGACCACAAATGGATCCGTTCCCGGTCGACTGGAATAAACAGACAAGTGACAAGACATACGAGTAACTACTACTGCTACAAGTGGATACGATCTATGACGCCCATAACATCAAATAGAGCCGAGCAATTTTCTTAGTTTGTAATCATTATGCGGCTCGCGGTTCAGTGTTTCAATACGCATGTCTATTTGCATGTAGGTACCTACGAGTATAAATACATACATATGGTATAAGAAAGAAAGAATATCTATTTGTAACCTAGTGTTACAAAAGTCATTGACGAGCCATATGGCGCTTTAAGTATATCTAATTTATCTCTGGGTTTAGTTTAGCTACGCATGTCCGTATCTGAGGCCCTAGACAAGATGATGACCGCTATCGTACAGTGCAACCATTATCTTAATAGCGACCGGCAAAATTCGTTTTTCTATGACATACGAGTGACAACTATACTAGCAGTTGCGAGTGCAAGTGTGATAGCGATAGCCAGCCGAAAGCTTATGAAGCTGGGAAAATTGAAAACGATTTTCGAGAACTGTCAAAGTTGGAAGTGACACAAGCACTTGACGCGAACCTCCGGCAGCTTACGTACATCCTATGCATTTTCGATACTAACGATAACGATCTCGCAATGTATCTTGTTTAGGGCCGCGGGCCTATAGATCAGCGACAAATCTCGGTACCTACGTAAGTTTTAGAGCTCGTCGGCTATATTAACGGATGTACTTGAAAAAACCATGACTAGTCGCAACACGTGCATAACATTAACGGTAAAATTCACCACCTTATAAAAAAAAGGAACGTGGTTTTGCTACCGAATTCATAGCCGACTTAATAAAACACCATCCAGTTGGTTCGTTAAAATCATGTTGATATTTCTACAAAGCGATATTTATACAGAATACGTCCGAGCATTCGTTCTAGTTCGGTCAAGTGCAAAGATATCTATGTATCGAAATAATCGTCTCAATAATATGTCACGAAGTTCTTATTACACTGGAATAAGGTGCATTATTGAGATGTTGCGTGATCCTATATCTTTACACTTGATTGTACTGTAAATGTGGACAGTGTAAATCATGCACTCGGGATAGGTCACAGGGGCAGTACGTTGCAACATGACAAGTACCGTCCTATAACGGCTACTGACACGCTTTATTAACACGGTCACGAAACCACGATTAGAAGTCAGAAATGTGGGATTCACCTATAGAAGTCTTTGTAGTGGAAGTCTCCGGATAGAGTTAATGCGGGTTTTGTTTTTTGTGCCAGGCGTTACAGTCGCACGAGGTTACGCCGCAGCAAACGCAGTCGTCTCCCCAGCGCTTGGCGCAGACCGGCAACGGGGCAATCACGCGCCATCTCTCCACCGACAGCGTGTCAAGTATCAACAGTCTAAGTAGCGGCTCGTCGGCCCCACACGACAAAAAACACAAGAAGAAGGGATGGGTAAGACCAAACAACACTGGACGACGGCCATAAAAACGATACTAAAGTTATTAAAATAAAATACCTTAAGGTGCATTTACACAGTTTTTTTTACGGTAATTTATAACCGACAAGATATTGCATAACGGAATAAGACCTCCGTAGGTACTGTTGACGGGCAATTATTTCTTAAAAATGTACTGTGTAAGTGCACCATTATACCTTTGATAACTCTAAGAAAACATCTCCATCTTTGTTAACAATTAGGTAATCATGTTATTATCGGCTAAGCTGACTAAATTAATTTGACTAAAATATTATGTTTTAATCATATACATAACAAAACACAAACTCACGCCTTCATTCCTAGAGTGGGGTAGGCAGAGCTACAACTCTAAAAACTTGTTGACTATTCGACAACCACATTTTGCACAACCAGGCTAAGATCATTACCAGCTTATTAGTGACAGGTTGCAAGCCCGAATGCGCCCGATGCAAAAATGTTCTGAAGTTCATAACAAGTTTGACATATAAGGCCCTTGAAAGGCGTACATAAAAAAGTAGCATTACATTAACTAGCCTTTATAAATAACGTCCTATATTTTGTTGACAGCTACGCTCATCGTTCACCAAGGCGTTCTCAAGAAACGCGAAGATATCCAAGACGGCGAAGCACTCGTCCCTCGGGCAGCTGTCGTCGCAGGACAGCTCGTCGGGCTCGCACCACTACGACGACCCGCACACGATCCGCGAGGGCAGCAACGAGAACAGCCTGGAGCACTCGCACGAGGCGCTCGCCGAGCCCAAGGACAAGCCCAGCAATGCTCCGGCCGCGGAACCAACCAAAGGTTAGTTTCGCTAACTTTGCCGATAGCTTCTTTTTTTATGGCCTTTCAACATTCTAGAATCCTGCCTCTCTTAGAAAAGAAAGGTCAGGTTAAGTTCAGACCTTATAGATGATGATGATCATTACATTTTAAGACAGACTTAGCGAAATAGTTACGAGAAACACATGCCTTACAAGAACAGATAAAATGAGAGTATTTTTTTCGTTTTCGTTGCGAATATAACGCAGCAATAACGTATTACAAACAATTATTTTTCAGCTATTATAATCAAATATAAGTAATTTATTATAGAAGAACAATAACATTCATATTAGATTTCACAATCAAGAACCTACTTTAATAGGATAACCTAATTATTTTTATCAACCTGTCTGATTTTCGGAATATAACTGAATTTAACTAATGTTTGGTATAAACTACGTTTTTTCTTCGCAGTAATTTTTTACTATTATTGTTATTATAGTCGGTATAACCAAATAACTTTACCAAGCATTCACCTATGTAGCTACCGACTATTCGTATTAAAATTAAATTATGTTACGAAGAAGTAATCGTGTAGCAAGAGAGAGGTAAGACGAGTCAGAGTCAGGTCGTGCCCCGCAGTCACTTCACTATTAAACAAATACCTGTATGTAAACAATAGTCAACAAGGTACCGTAGTGAAATTAGGTTGGCGATGTGAAAGTTCAGTGCGAGTAGTTCACTTTACTATTCATATCTAAGTATGTATTTTCTTGGGGTTTTTTTCTCTTTAATGCATACTTATATTCATCTGGCCTTTTGCTTAATGCACTCGCAATCAAAATCGACTTCAAAGCGGAACAATTGTTTTCTTTTTGGACGCAGGCAAGCCTTCGATTTTCAAAATAAAGAACGATTACGATTGCGAGTGTTTTACGATAGCCGCTCGGGTTAGGTACGCACGGTCGAGAGGAGACTCTATACCTACAACAGTGTGCTTAACACCTTTGGCACCGCCGGTGAATTTAATGTCATATTAAAAATACAGCCGTTTGTAAATTTTGAGTGTTTTAATTATTGAATAAGTGTTTAATTAAACAGTTTCTATACAAGTTATGTTAGGTTATTTTAGTTTAGTTATAGAAGAGGACACCATTTATTGTACATTTAATAAAAATAGTATCGCGAAAAATATGCCAACCGACACATTAATTAATTGTTGTCATTACATTATTTAAATTTTATGACATTTTAATACATGGACTCATGGACTTTCTAGTTAATAACATAGTCGTCTCATGAATTAGCGCTCGGGTATTAACCCTCACAGTGTTTTATAATGTTTGTGTGTGTATTGTGTCAGATAAACCCGAAGAGGCCGTCCTTGTGGTGGAACTGAAGCGGCAGCTGCGCGAGAAGGACCTGGTCCTCACCGACATCCGGCTCGAGGCGCTCAGCTCCGCGCACCAGCTCGAAAGCCTCAAGGACACTGTCATTAAAATGAGGGTATGTATACTTACCTACTAGTTCAGCTAGTCTTAAGAACACTTTCGGGCAAGAGAGAGAAGGGCTAAATCCATTTCTTGCACTGCATCTACCTAAGCGATTCACGCTCATATTCATATAATCGCAACGATGGATGCTTTTAGTTTATAAAATTCTAAGTAGGTAGGTACATTTGTACAATTTCTAACCAAGCTAAAATCTGTAAATATTCCAATGCCTATTAGAGAACAATCGAGGTCTTTACATCATATTGCGCGCAGATGTTAGATCATGATCTGGTGTAGACTAAAATGAGAATACCCTGCCGTCGTACGTGTTCACAGGGCACGGCGTCTATTCGTGCTTTGCCAACCGGAAACAATCTGAACCAAATTTAGCGAACATATCTCGTACAAGATGCAGGATTCAATTTTAAGTTGTCTTTAAAAATACTTTTAGTTCATTGTTAATGGTAAATATAGTTTCAGTTTGTTGGTCTGGTTGCTTCCTTTTTTTTGTCATGCAGATACTGCATTGGTAATTCCAATTGTACTTTATTGGAATTTATCGTTGGTAAAAACTAACCAACCACGCATATCTTGACGAGTGGTATAATATAATATGAAGTATAAGGAGTCACCAGGATTTTTCATTGTGGTATCCACTTATTGTATACCTTCTACTTACTAACTAAGAACATAGCTAAGAAGGACTTTATGGGTTGTATTGTATTGTATCATACTATTCATGCCACTGGACAACGACATACGTTACTTCTTTATTGTAATAATAAGTATGTGTCGAAATAAGGCAACTTTATTGTTGGTTTTAGTTTTATATGAAATCGATTGTCTATTAAAAATTTGATAAGTCGCATCACTAATTACGTATTTTTCACTATTAACTTTTCTGAATACAATTAAAAGTCCACCAGCTACAGTGTACCTACCTAATACGCGTTCGCGTTAAGGGACGGTTCATTAGACCTTGGAAGTGACGTACCTAGATGAATAAATATGTGTGTTATTTCAGAACGAGATGCTGAACCTGAAGCAGAACAACGAGCGGCTACAGCGGCTGGTAACGTCGCGCTCTCTGGCCGGCAGCCAGAGCTCGCTGGGCACCGGCTCCGGCGTCGAGGACCCGCGCCGGTTCAGCCTCGCCGACCAGCCCACCATGCTGCAGGTATATAGGGTAAAACAACCCTTTTATTGCCATCCAACTCCACCACTCACTCCACTACCAGTTACGGCACCTAGTTGAAATTCAAAGAATGCACGTGCGTTGAATTAGATTATAGAATTATTAACTTGAACTAAACTAAAACTACAGTACAAGGTGGCGATTATTGGTAGTGCCAAAAATTAAACAGTTTATTATTCATATTTCACGCTGATTGTATTAGGTGCGTCCGCTAATTATGATAGGTGTTTTTAGGGTTAAGTAGTCAAACTAGGATCCCTTATATTGCACTTATACCGCACATGACACGGTTAACTCAATTCAAAATTTGGACCGTCGTTCCTTGCATAAAGACCATGTATTTTTGTTTTGATTAAAAATGTATAGCTTCCGTTTTTTTTTAATACTTGTAGTATAAAACGGTATTAAGTACTTGCCAAATTTCATAGATCTAGGTCAACGAAAAATACCCTATTAATTTCGATTTCCTTGGGACTGTCGAAATATACGTTTTTGGCGGCAAATAAATTTTAGCAAATAAATGATTATGATATTTATGACTATGATTAGAGTTACGTGTCCCCCACCCACTATTTACAGCCAAAATCACAAATACTAAAAAAAACATGTCATGAGTGATAGAAGGGTGACGGCACAAATGATGGACAGTTTTAGCTGACAGGCACCAGTCCGAGTAATGGACACTTCACTCTTAATTCAAATTTCATACTGTCCTAAATTGATTGTTGAACAACAAATGAAGACTCTAGTGTCCAACATTGCTCCCTGTCCATTACTGGTTCCGTCAACCTACTCGTATAGGTGATTAAAATGTTTATACGTACCGAAACTCATGTAACCAAACGATTTCAAGTCGAAATTTTGTTCGTAGCTTTTGCTCAGGCTTTTGGAGATAGCACCCTGCATATGTTGGAAGGTATCATTCGTTTAGTACTTCTAGTTTTAGGTCGTTTCTACTTCCTTTTAGCTTCCATACGTGAAATAACTTAACATCCATTCGATATTTTCAATCAAGCATTTATGTAGGTACATATTGGTTGCATAAGATTTATTTTAGTATTACATTCGCTTTAATTACGGCTGCCGACCGAGGCATAATGGCGGTACTCTAGGATATACGTTATTATGTATCGTTAGTCCTTCATCACTATTCTATTTTGCGAATACGCTAGCAAGGCCAACTTTCGCAAGCGGACAATATCAATTAGCTCGAGTATGAGTCCCGTTTGCGCCACTTCTCACTTGTGTTTTTTATTATCCTTACTTGTTAGCATCCTCGTAAAAGTAGTCACGCAACATCATTACTTACCTACAAGGGATAATGAACCCTTTACTGTTTTCAATCACCGACTGCACACCCTGCACCCTGCGCTCTTGAAATTTAAGCTGTCGCTACAATAGAGTCGATGTACGTAAAATTGGAAAGTAGCCCGCCCCGTCGTAAAGTGAAAAGAACATAGATGTGGTTTGAATTTCAGTTTTTCGATCTTGTTACAGGCGGCAATCGATATTCACTCACAACCCCTGGACCTCGACTTCAACTGCATTGCATCAACTCCTACCATAGATTTTTCTAAGAAGGGATCTCCCAAATCGGGTATGGTGGAGCCCATTTATGGTAACAACGCCGCCTGCGAATTGAATGAGAACAGCGAGGCGTTGTTAGGACTTAACGGAGGTGCTGACATATTTGCGAACGGTCTCAACTCTTCTGACCGCCTAAGCGGAGACTACGACATCAATTCCGTGCTCCCGCCGCCCAAGAGCCGAGAGCTCGCTATTGGAGAGAGCTATTCTGATATAGGTAAGATACTGCTTTATAATCTAATAACGCATTTACATTTAAACCACAGTAAGCATTAATACTGCATTGCTTTCTATCGCCGTCACATTCTCTCTGACATATGTCAGCGTTGGCATGGTTAGCACCGACTATGGCGAAGCAAAAAGGAGGGTTATGATTTTGACCGGTATGTATGTATGTATGAGGGCCTCTATTCTACGAAGTTAAACAATACTGCCTTTGACTGGTTTTGTCAGTAGTGTCAACGCTTTGATAGCTCTTATTCACTTGACAGTAATGGCGGTGGAGTTAAAGACAATACCATTACGACACGTCAAAAGCATTATGGTTTTACGGTGTGGAATAGAGGCCTCTATTCTAAGACAATGAACACTAGGTATTGCTTTCGACATATTATAATGATATTGTTTTAACGAGACCGCCATAACTGTCAAGTTAACAAGAGCTATAAAATTTGACAATATTTACGGATACACGTCACGTCGAATATGGTTTTTGCCCAGTAAGGTATGGTATTTTCGGTCGCGTAATTTCTGCTACATTTCATACAAAAACTTGTTTGGTTCACACGGAGACGCAAAATCAGCTGCAGTTTTATACATATAAAGAAGAAATTGCGCAATTCCCAACTCAAACAAATTCGCTCGCCTGGTTTCATCCTAAATATATATTATCACTAAATTAACAAACGCACTAAATTCATATGCCAAAACAGTTTCCACCTAAAGTTTTTTGCTCAAAGAGTTAACATAATTTTAATAATTTATACTACAAGTACCTACTTAGATAATAAAATAGTGAGAGAAACATCGTATTGCCAAAAGCATCAATATGCCTTAACATTTATGAACATATTATTCAACTGTCTTCTTAATTGCAACGACAAATTAACAATATGCTTTAGTTGGAACAAGTCGATTTGACAATATTTCTTATTATAAAAAATGCATGCTCTCACAAGGTATCCGTTCTTTACATTGTTGTATGACTGGACGATGTAGAGAACAACACTGTGGACCGAGTACGGAAACTAGGGCATCTTAATGATATAATGATACTTTTTCCATGAGATTTTGAGTCGATCATATTTTTCGATAACAAGTAAAAACGTAACATCCTTCTCTTAACATCTGGAGACTTTCAACCTTTGTCAAGCATGAAAGACCACGAACTTGTACTTATTATTTGTGTTTTGACGTGAATTTTCTTTTAGGATTAACAATAAAAAAGTTACTACTTGATCATATGGTATTAGATTTAAACAGTCATTTTTTACGATTGTAACGATCGTTTTTATTTTAGGTGTAGCTGACAGTCAAGGCGACACGACCGACGGAAAGAAAATAGCCATAGCGGTGTATTTAGGACAACCAGAAACATTCCAAAGATATTTCGAAGAAGTACAAGATACTTTGACAGAGTCAGAGTGCCGGTTTTACGCGAAGCAGTCAGCGAGCGCTTACAGTAACCACTTTGAAAAGCAACAGAGTTTCGAATCGCCGCGCGCCTCGCAGCCGCACAGTCCCGAGGTGGAACCCCACGACTACCCGCATTCAATAAACAAATCAAACACCAACAGCCTCAAAAGCAATAAATCTACTCACAGCAACTCCTACAAAAACGTGTACAACACTGACTCAACCATAAACTGTAACGAGTACACGATAGCTTACACCTATATATCCGGCAAAACAACATGGCAGAACTTAGACTACATAGTCAGGAAGACGTTCAAGGATTACTTGTCGAGGATAGACCCGGGAACTAATCTTGGACTAAACACTGATTCCATCACATCATATCACCTTGGCGAAGCAACGAGAGGACCGGAGATTGGGTTTCCGGAGCTCCTTCCGTGCGGTTACATTATCGGCACGGTGAACACGCTGTACATCTGCCTCCAAGGAGTTGGTAGTCTTGCGTTCGATAGCCTCATACCAAAAAACATAGTGTATAGGTAAGTTGCCATACAAAGCGTCATTAAAATATAAGTAGGTGATTTAACATGAACTGACATATTATTATTCTATTCGAAGCGAACTACTCATACATAACCGACGTTCGGTACACATTAATAACGTTAACTTTTTTTCGTAAATCCTTTAATACTAACCACTTAGATACTATGTCAGATATTTAAATAAAGAAGAGCTTAAGACTTTAAATGCATAAACTAATCAACATAACTATTAATTCTTTAAATTTATATATATTTTTTAGGTACGTTTCGCTTCTTTCGGAGCATCGCAGGGTGATTCTTTGCGGACCAAGCGGCACGGGCAAGTCGTACCTGGCCGCGAAACTGGCCGAGTTCTACGTGCAGCGCACCCAACGCCGCGGCAACCCCGCGGAGGCGGTCGCCAACTTCAAGTACGTTAATAACTGCCACTATAATGAAACACCTAGTTCCTGTCAATCTTGACCAGAAAAAAATCTTGATCTGGATAGCGACGAGGGCGTTTCTAGAGTTGCGCCCGCTTGGTATTTAAAGGGAGCGCTCCGACCTCGGTCAATCGGTCAAAGAAACTAGTTCAGTCTTATAGTTATTTTAGGTCCTGAAGCTACGGTGCAAATTTTGAGATCTGAGCAGGTCACGCTTTAAAATAGTTACTATTTGTCTCATTCACATAAAGTGCCGTGCCGTGTGCTCTTTACTCATTCGCTCTGTTCCGCTCATACCGTCAACAATTATTGCTACTGACCTAAAAGACCAAAGAACGATTAAGATCGTTTACGAAGATCGTTCCTTTCGGTCTGTGACGGGAATTCATTCCTTTTAGTTCTTAGTTCGTGACCGACTCAAGCCTAGGTGTTTCACGTCCAAATTTTTGACGCGCTGCTTTAACTGCTAGCTTATCCTTGCTAGGCATATTCATAGTCAAGTCTGGTTTATCAACAGTGTGGACCGCAAGTCATGCAACGAGCTTCGCGCATACCTTGCCAACATAGCGGAGCAGTGCGGCGCGGCCGTGGCGGGCGAGGAGGCTGCACTTCCTTCCGTCGTAGTGTTGGACAACCTGCAGCACGCCTCGGGGCTCGGAGACGCCTTCGCAGGCCTCCTACCACCTGATAACAGAAACATGCCCGTTATTATAGGTTAGTTAAAAATAGGTTTAAAAAAACGTTTACCTTTACTCAAATCGCGAAGCGAAAACCATCGTAAGTAAATTAAACTGCCAGTTTAAATCAAATAAAAAAAACGTTATTGTAAAACGCTGGACGTAGGGCCAAAAGTGCGATTTAAGGGCGGATTTTTATGGATAACTCTAAGGTAGACGATTAATGTTTGTCATTGCAAGAAAATCTCTTGTAACTCATAGTTACCGAAGACCCAATGTGCATATCTTGCTTCTTACGCTTTTAATTCATACTATTATATAACTTGACAGATCGATTTATTAACCAGATAAACCTCAGTTCCGCAATTTTCACCAAAATCATTTGCGACATTTAGGAGAACGCGATTACTGTACATTTTGCTCATTTAATAGTATAGGATTTGTTCGGTGTCACAGGAACGATGTCACAAGCAACATGCAACACGACAAACCTTCAACTCCACCACAACTTCCGATGGCTGCTTACCGCCAACCACATGGAGCCAGTCAAGGGATTCTTAGCCAGGTATTTATAATAAATTAATTAGGCAAGAGTTCAAACAATATAGGTAGTTTAAGTTATGAGTTTCCATGGATATGCAAGTTAGCGTGGATCTGAATAACGCCGGTGAGTGTTTGCTTATGATGGCATTTTTTAAGTTTAACAAATACGTCGAAAGTAATTACATCACTTTAGCCTTATTTAGTTGGCTCACTTTTTTTTTTACTTGTTCGGGTACCTATGCTGTTTGTTTTAACAATGTGTTACGATGTAGGTATCTCCGGCGCAAGCTGTTCTCCCTAGAGCTGCGGCTCGGGCGGCGCGAGCCCGCGCTCGCCGCGGTGCTGGAGTGGTTGCCCGGAGTCTGGTCGACCCTCAACGCCTTCCTAGAAGCGCACTCCTCGAGTGATGTCACTGTCGGTCCCCGTCTGTTCCTCGCCTGCCCCATGGATCTAGATGCTAGTCAGGTAGGTACTAGACTACACTCATTATATTCCGGCAAACTATTGCCATAAAGTCAAATTTATGTGATGATAGGGTACAAAATAATGTGCGCAGGACGACTGAGTTGAAAGAATTAACTTTTAATCTTACCACTAGTATAATGTATTCAATTCATGAAGTCACACCCTACTCCATTGTACGTAGTACATTGACGCGCTATACTGTAGATTGAAAACACTACATTACCATAAAACTTAATAGGTAAATTAATGTTGAATAAGAATTTAACAAACCATTTACAGTAGGTACCATCAATGGTTTATTCCTTCATGTACGAAATGAAGGAATCAACCACTCAATGTACGAAAGTCGGGGTCAATAGAAATGACAAAAATATTAAACAAAACCAATCGGTCCAATTTACCATATTACTTATTTATAACACCATAATCACGCACTTTTGGACATCGCGTGAGTACTCGTATATTTAATGATGTACCTACACGCTTGATTGTTACTTATACATTCTGTTTCAGATTAAATAACCATTAACTATACGTTTTTTAAATCAAAACTGGTTTGAAGAAATATTGAAGTTAAGTGTCAATATACATCTCGTATACTGATTTGTTTATCTTTTGTCATTTCTAATAAGTGAATGATTCCGACCTTACTTCTCTCTCATATCTTCAATATTTTAGTTAATTGTTCATAAATAGATGCAATGCAACCGTGCACTGTCAATTTAACCGGTGAAGTGCGCCGAACTGGATTTAACTGCCAGATGCGAGTGCGATAACGATAGCCAGCCGATCGCTATTGAGGAACTGCTATCTAGTAGGTACTGTAATTATTTTATGATTCGCAAGGGTCAGCACAGACATGAGCTCAAGTCAGTTCCCAATATATTGCTTCATTGAAGTGTTGAGTTTTCGTTTTATTAGGTACTGTATGCCCAATGAGACGTAGACTTAGATTAAAAATATGTGTGCTTGTTCCAGGCATGGTTTGCAGACGTCTGGAATTACAGCATAGTCCCGTACGCTTCAGAGGCGGTCCGCGAGGGCGTGGCGTTGTACGGGCGCCGGCGACACGCGGCTGTTGATCCGCTGAACCACGTCAAGACCAGCTACCCTTGGCGGGAGCCTAACCATTCACACGTCAGTACTATCTTTTATGTATACCCCTTATGCACGGTTAGTTCTGAACAAGGCAACAATAATTAAATAATGGTTGCTCTAACCTCAATAAGATCCCGCAATACCAACAGCAAAATGTATCTCAAATCCTTATCTTTTATTGCCTACTTGTAATGTTAATTATTTAAATTAATGAAAAATCTAACCATAAAATGTCCCGTAATCGTGGGGTACATCCATATACTACAAGAGCCTTATTTGACATTAAGTATACGAATGTGTAAAAATTAGGTAAGTAGGTACTTAAAATTAAATGAAGGGCTTCTTTTTGGTGGATTATAGTCTTTTACTTGAAAGTAGTTGTCAATAAAATTATACACCATCGTAAAATTATACGCCATCCAAGTTTTTATCAATGAATGAAATTTGACAATTAGTAGGTACCTACCTACGTACGCAGTGACGCCTCGTAATTTGATTCAGTCAACCCTTTTCTTTTTTGTCCTAGGTTTGTTATAATGCTTTTCTCTCACAAAGGCAAAAAGCAAGGCCATAAAATAAAAAATAATAATTAATATAATTCAGGCACGATCCTAAAATTACCTTCGAAAAAAGAAACATTCTAACGTTTAACTTTTAGTCTATGATACCTACCTAACTTAACACTAAAAAACTTGCGAGAATATTGAAGGGTTAAGCGGTTCGGAGTTAGATTTCCTAGTCCAAACAGGTTTTAAATAGTAAAATACATACATACCTTCACGCCTGTAATCCCAGAGTGGGCTAGGCAGAGCTACAGAATTACAACTTGAAAAAAGTTGTTGATAATTCAGTAACCACAATTTGCACAAATAGGCTAAGATGTTTACCAGCGTAATATTTGTGTAGTAATTAAATTTTGTTCATTTTACCCGGCCACTGCTATCGTAAAGTTTCTTTTTTACCCATTTTGGTTGGCCTGGAATGATTAACTTCCTGTACTGACTTTGCAACAGTAAAGTTAACACTTCCGAACATAAATAGGTATTAAAAAAAAAACATTAATTCTTATAATATTTAATGTTGTTACAGACTCTTCGTGCAATAACTGTGGAAGAAATTGGTATTGAAGAAGCGAACCAAGATCCGAACACTAATAACAACCAAGATCCTTTGGTATGAAACATTTTAGTAGAACCACATTTTTTACTTAGTCATAGACATTATTTAGTGCCGTTTTTAGAGCATAAACATAAATAAACCAAATAATTATTTCTTCAATTGCAGTTAAACATGCTGATGCGACTGCAAGAAGCAGCCAACTATAGCGGAAACCAAAGCCAAGACTCAGACAATGCCAGCATGGACTCGAATCTCACACACGACAGCTCCATGGGCAACGAGCTTTAAAAAATACGCACACACTAGCGTATCTCGTGCGCGACTCGCACAACATGAGTTCTCTCGCTAGCGCTCAGTTCGCGCTTCAGCAGGAAGTTGTGGACTACTGTAGGGCCCGGGCCCGTGTTATGGTTGCGTTTACTGCGGTGGTTGAAGCATCAGTCGCTTTCGAACTTATATACTGGTCAGGAGGTGACAGATGCTTTATCCACGTGGGTAAACACAACCACAAGGGGCCCGCTGGGCGAAGTTGCGTTGCGAGCGTCGAGTTGTGCCAGTCTCGCAAGTACGTAGGCATATTTAGAGAAACATTGTGGGGATGCAAAGAGACGACTGATAAGTTGAATACGCAGATGAACGCACTGAAATCCAAGTCCTATTATGTATTTAGAAGTGTGTTATCTACTACATTTTGGTTGATATTTCTGGAACTAATTTAATGAGCATGATCCATGTACCTAAATATTTATACTTTTTTAAATCGTCCAGTGAAAGTTTTGTTACATTTAGATTTCTGACCAGTATGAGCAAGGTAAAAACAGTAAATATGTCTATGTCTGCAGCTGTGCAGACTTGTTTGGTATTAACGTAAGAAACATTATTCAAAGCCAAAAAGTTGCCATATGTAAATTATTTATATTTATTTACTTGTAAGTTATTTTACTTGTTTGGATTTCAACTATGTTTGCATATTATTGATATTATTATTTCACTATTATAATGATGTAAAATTGAGTCGAGTGATAAAGGTTTTATTCTGCTGTGTTTGTGAAAATTTCCAGCAAATATTTTAAGCACGAGTAAATTAACCTTTTTAATTAATTTTACAAGACTATCGTTTTTGAAGTTTTGGCGACTTCAGCAGAGTTGAGAGATTCTAACAACTCTTACATTTTTCTATTTTGTCAAAGTATCTCTGAAAAATTTCGTTAATAAATAACTAATAAAACATTATCTTTTACTGCTGTTATATTTTTGCAACTTAGGATACGAATCGCATTTGTATTACAATGATATTAGACGTAATTGAATATATGAAAGTGTAATTTTTATACCATTTTCATATAAAACTCATGTACCTAATAAAAATATCTAGATGTAAATAAAATATGTTTAGTATAATTTTTTGCTACTAAACTAACTGCTATAACGCCAATAGTAATAGCGTTAATTTTGTATAGAAATGCGTAACTACTACTATGTTATAAATATAATATTGTGTTCGGTATGGATTGACTTGTGTGCATAACTGAAACGTGATATCTACAATCTATGCTTTATGAAAATTTAAAATAAACATTGATTATACTAACTGTTTTACTATAAACTTATCCTCATAGGGGGAAGTAGCCATGAACGGGGACTTTGTGGCGTGCGTAGTAGTTACATATACCTAATACACCGTGTTCTTTTTGATTTACGATAACTTTAAGGGAACGTTCTTTAGGTCAAATAAAGTTAATTTCCCGAAGGCAGACAAATGATAACTGTAACGGTATTAAAGATATTTAATTTTTAAATTTAATCAGTTAACCACGTTGAACTGGTCTAAAAGACTCTTAACTGTCTGTGTATGTCACGCCAACATTGACGTATTTGACACTGACTATGACTACTATGAGTTAACTCTAAAGGTCCTTTTAGAATGACCAAAGATACAACATTTAATTAATTTGTTCTAAACAGAAAAAAACATTTTTTTTTGCAATATTTAAAAATCTAATTTACCACTTGGTTTCTATGGATGTACCTAGTAATATGCCGAAGTTATCGTAAATCAAAAAAAACACGGTGTATATTTCACACCACATGCTCGAAATTGCCCAATTATATATCATGCAAACCTCACGGCTAACCAGGTGGTTTTAATGAGATTCAGTACCATATGTTGACCCGGTGGGTTATAATATGGTACTGATACTCATTATAACCCGCTGGTTAATTAATGTGATTTGAATTCGTATGAAAAATTGTTTCATAGAAACCTACAGCAAAAAAATCGAACTGGCCACTACAAGCCATTACGCAAAACAAAGAAAAGGTGAGAAAAGAGAGTATTCTCCTTTGGGATAAAGCTGTTTTCGTCTTGGGTGAGCTTGAATCCCTCGCTGCACTCAGGACTCGGTTTGTATTCCCTTGCTTCGCTCAGGAATTGACTAGTAACACCCTCGCTACGCTCGGGAGTTAAATCTGTAGTCCCTCATTTGCTCAGGATTCAATATCGCGCCCGTGATATAAAACACTGCTTTATCCCCTCGGTGTATAACCTACTATTATGTGTTGCAGCGCCAGAATGATTCAATGTTCTAATAGTTATTTATGTGACATGTGCATAATGAGAGGCATTAATACACGAGTGTGGTTTTTTGAAACGAGCCGAAAGGAGAATTTCATAATAATGTCACACGAGTGTTATAATGTCTAATTATGCGTACAGTCGCATATATAAGTAATTTTATGTACATGCATATCACAAGTTTTCTGCAATATAACAGAAACCTGTATCTGTATTTGCCCTGTATCTTAATGTACCGGTAACCGATACTTTAAAGTAAACATTAAGATGCAACTAGACCGATAGCCGATACTTTAATGACATGTAAAACTTTAATGTTGACACAGATACCGGATTCTTAATGATGGGAGCTTATCGTTTCTGAACATATTATTGGGAAGTTATGATATGGATGTAGACAATATATTTCAATGCATTTTGTTTGGAGTAGCCATTTTGTAGCATGGCAAGGCCGAGATTCTACCGTAAATTAAAAACGTAGTAAAATCTAATTGTTTTTGTCGTGTTACCGTATTGTCGACGTTTTGATAGCTCTTATCTTCTTGACAGTACCTAATGGCGGCTTACTTAAAAACAATACCACAATTAACACGTCACAGACAATATAATTTCACCCAGTTGAAGAGAGGCGTGGGTTTGATGGATATCGATGGTTGAGTTTTCAAATATTAATGAACAGAGTTGTATAGGATCAGACTTCTAAATCTAAATATTTCGTTAGTTAGCCGTCTTTGGTTCTATCGGTGCCTGCACACAGTACCTATTCCTCATAAAGTTAATTAGACTATAGGCAGGCTAAATTACAGTTAATTTGACACTCAACGTTTCTTTACACATCAAGGTGTAGGTTATATTTCAACGCGAAGGGCGAAGAGATTTAAGTAATTATCCTTTAACATTCTAACTCATAAACTAATAGGGAACATTCATAACTCGTTTTCTTAGCTTCAATAAAATCTTATTCATGTGACAATCAGTTGAGTTAAATCAATTTATGAATAGCTATAAAAATAGCCGAGGCACCTATAAGCCAACCAAGATTTGTTTCTATCTCTTTCTAGCAAAACAGATTTTAGAGTTTATATGGCTGACCTGTTACGTCACAGTGCACATCGGATCTCTCTATCTAATTACACTTTTAAAATACTTGTATCATCCGTATTTATTAGCCATTTTAATTATAATGTCACTTTTGGTGATCTCTTTTACGGTATTTCCATATTTTGTTGAAAAATGCGATTTAAAAAATCCATGCTTACTATTCCAGGTAAGTATTAGGCACAGATCACAGAAACAAGGGAGATATGTCATGAACGCCAATTCGTACAAGACCCGGTGTCGCCACTTTTAAACATGTGTGCGTCTTACGCTTACGCTCTATTAACTACTACAAAAACAACCTCCTCATAATTGGTTACAGCTTACGAACTAAAAACGCCGTAACATAGTTTTGATAGTAGCAGAAAATTAAGCTTTATACTAAGTTCTCAAGGTTGAAAAATGCTAAAAGATCGTTTTTTTTCCATCGTAGTTCAGTCACTGAACGTAAGGTAGCACTTACTCGTCACTTAGCTGCCATCTATGCGACGAGTAATTAATTAGTTCCTCAGAGCTAGATGGCGCCAAGATAGTAGTCCCTATGTTCAGCAGGTTAAGGACTACTCACACACAGCGACATCTAGTTATACTTTTTTCAAGAGGTGTGCGTTTCTCTCCTGTCGTCCACTTAGGGATGCCACAAGGAATGTTTCAAAATATATCGATAAACAATTCAAACTTGTTTGCAACGTTAATATAGGTACTATTCAATTTACAGGCAATAAGTACTATTTTTATTATTTTACTACTAGGTTAATACAATTACATCATTTAAACTTAATATATTATTGTTAGAATAGAATAATATTTTATTAGCAAGAATACGGTTTGCGTAAAATTGATACATAAGATTTTAAATTTGGAACGATACCTATATTAGAACGTAACAAAAAAATGGACGAATTTCTTTGGTTAAATTTTCTAGAGCTGTTAAAGATTTTCGTTTTGATTAGTACATAAAAGTCTAAATTGTAAGATAAGATAAGATAAGATATATTTATTGTCAAGAACTGTGTACAAATGTTGTTAAGTAATATACAGCGTATGGAATCAACAGCATGCCCATTTCGGGCGTACAATAGTATTTCGTTTGGATATCAATTTTTAATAATTAACAGAAAAATATTCATTCACGTTGTAAAAACATTTAGTTATTAGCCATTCCTTAAGTTCCTTTTTAAACCTTGCACCATCTATTGCTTTAATACACTTCGGTAAATGATTGAATATTTTAATCCCAGTCACATAAGTACTCTTTTTCAGAATATGGCTAGTGGGTCGAACTATACGTAAGTCATGTTTATATTGTGTTCGTAAATTTCTCTTAGACTTTAAAGTAAAGTAGTTTAACTTTTTCTTTTAAGACTGTAAACTTGGACTTTATGATGTTAATACAAATATACTAATAAAATGGGTTCGGTTGAGTGTCACGTCACAAGATCTCAGTTTGGGACAAACCAGTAGTTTACCGACTTGATTATGTAAACTTTATTTCATAAATGGTACAAATTACTTAAAACAGAAAGATACTTAAACTCAATACTTGGGGCATTCTCTACCATCCAACCTTTAGGCTTGAATCCTTTTGAGAGTGAGTCGGCGCGAGCTGTCAATCAGCGCTGTGTGCAAGCAAAGCTCAATACTGAGCCAGAGCCCTTTGCCTTTGTGGTTGGTTAATTTATTTTTATCTTAATTGTATGATTCGCCTACTTATATTTGAATTGCTAGAGTCCTTCGTCGTTCGTTAATATTGTAAAGAAAATTAAATTTTGTATAACTTGAAAATTTGTTAAAATTATTTTTCTTCCGTTTTAAGCGTGTCGTGGTAGTGATAAATAACTAGAACTATTAACACATTGAATTCTATTGATAGCTGCAGAATAAGCCATTTATCGATAGTCGATAGAAATCACGTCAACACAACTTTCACAACCTTAC
This sequence comes from Acleris emargana, assembly GCA_927399475.2. Lineage (NCBI taxonomy): Eukaryota > Metazoa > Arthropoda > Insecta > Lepidoptera > Tortricidae > Acleris > Acleris emargana. Next base: position 78,606,439 of record OV656835.1, on the reverse strand, counting down.
GCTCTGCAATCCATTCAAATATAAAATATTCACTTAAAAATATAAATAATGCTTAAAAACAAAATTTACCGGTGGTAAGTTATGCCCTTTGATTTTATATTAACGTTTGTATTTCGATTTTTGCACACTTTCACGCTACATACCTACAGTCATTTTATCATTTAAACGGAGCTTCTATACTGACAGCGTTCAGTGAGTGACTGTGTCAACGCTTGACACGCCTCGTGCCGATATGGTCAATTTGACCATATCGAGGCGACACGAACCACGCCCCCATAACATATCTCCCTTGTTTCTGTGATCTGTGGTATTAGGTATTTAATATTAATGACATTATGCAAGCATATTATTTATGATCGGAAATGTAATAAAAATGAACGAACAATCTACAGATTCAAATTAGTAATGGTTATAATTTATTAATAATAAATTGCAACACTAACCCATTCTTTAGCTCTGCCTACCGCCTACCCCACTCTGGGAATGAAGGCGTGAGTTTATGTATGTATGTCTGTACTAACACAAATCAGGGTAAAACACAATTCACTTTGAAAAAATATGTAGATTACAATGTACCTATGGGTAGTTTCGGATCGTAAGTAGAATAAGCGACCACAAATTATAAAGTATTAATAAGTTTTAAGGGTGGCGTTACGATATCTCGATTAAGATAGTTGGGGGAGTATAACGAAGAACATCTACTTGTTTAAATATGACTGTGACTTTCCAGTCAAGTGTCGTTGCTTGCGGCGAACTTAAGATTCTTAGTTTCATATGTCAAGTAAGAAGTGGGACTACACAACAGCTTAATATGATCATAAAAAGTAGGTATAAAACAAAACATAAAAAAAACAAAGAAAATCCTTCAAAAATGCGAAAAATAATTTATTTTAAAATGGAAGGTAATAGGTAAGGTCAGTCCAACTGAAGTCGGCGACTAACGACTCACAATATTACCACAGAATAAGTACAGAAGTAAATCACATGTATGTACTTCACTTTTCATACCTACGCTCGGCGGTCGCTCTAGGGTTGTCAACTATGGCTTATGCACAAAAAACTATCGCGGTTGTGGCACTCGTAGGTATCTAGTCGTTTGATTTATGGTTGAGAATGAAACTGGAAGAATGGAAATATAAATTAACAATAACTAAAAAAATATTTAATACAAAATATAAAATATACCGTAGGTAACTTCAAAAATAGCCGACCAGACGAATTAATAATAAAGTGGAGGGGCATAGCCCGTAATAGGTAGCAAAAAACGTATCCTACAAAACAAAACAATAAACCTACCTACTAGGTATTACAATACAAAAAGTTTACAGAGCAGACATACAAAATTTTACGTTTGTCAATCTAGACACGCGAGAGCGTGTCAAGCCAAGTTCAAGAAACAGAACTGGCGAGGCGCACCGTGTGTAATATTACACGAACCATTTGGAGCTCGATATCTGACCTATAAGGTTGCAATTTATGCTGCGAAATTGCTAAGTTTTCTTAAGGAAAACTTATAATTTGTAGTAATATTATTATTACAATTTCTTTAATAAGTTGGTACCTACGTACGTATAGTATTATAGTATAGGCTATAGTTTAAATAAATAATAATTTTATAGTTATAAGTAGGGAGGTGTATATACTTATTATTATTACAATTCCTATAATAAGTGGGTACGTAGGTTTAGTATAGTATAGGCAATAGTTTAAATAAATAATAATTGTATTTTTTAGTAAGTAGGTAAGTTAAGTATAGTTAAAAGTAAGTAGGTGTATATACCTACTTAACTCTGAGTTTGAGAACTTGTTGATAGTAGCAAATAGTTTTATCTTTTTATTACGTAGGTAGGTACCCACCAAAAACATAAATGTAAAAAAGGAGAGCCAAGTTCAATACAAAAATTATTCTCTGCTGTGGGCTTGGCAATGCAATTGTTTTATATTTATAAAGTCTACTTTTAGTTTTGAATTTGTCCTTTTAAAAGGACCCACGGCGTTACGAGGATATGTACTTACCTACAAAAAGTAATGATATCCCACCAAAAACATAAATGTAAAAAAGGAGAGCCAAGTTCAATACAAAAATTATTCTCTGCTGTGGGCTTCGCCGCAAAAAGAATGGAGATCTGAGATTGAGTGCCAAGTTCTATGCAACATCCAAATATGTAGTCTAAGGGCTCACTTGGCTGGTTTTCCCATACTAATTATATAGCCTTCGCATGTTCTAAACCTGTTACCTTTCGGTTCTTATTTTATTATTCTGAAAATTTGGCTTGCTGGTAGAAACTACCCATCGAACATAAGGCTCTTCCATGACTGTGTAAAAGTAGGTACTTAATAATAATTCGTATGGGAAAACCAGCCAAGTCAGCCCTTAGACTACATATTTGGATTTTGCATAGAACTTGGCACTCAATCTCAGATCTCCATTCTTTTTGCGGCGAAGCCCACAGCAGAGAATAATTTTTGTATTGAACTTGGCTCTCCTTTTTTACATTTATGTTTTTGGTGGGATTTTCATTATCCAAAATTCCTTATAACTTCTAAACGGATTACCCTAGTTACACAATTTCCATTACCATATACGTTTTAGACCTAAACCTATCAAAAGACAGTAAAAACAACACAATATCTACACAAACAAAAAAACACGTTTTCAACTTACGTAAGGTGGCGTGAATTTACCTTACAAAATATAGTTAAGTACTTCGTTTATACTGATTCAAAATAGGAAACTATTATTTAAATCGATCTTAGATATATTCTTCGGGGGCCGGGGCGGGGCGCTTACCTACCTAATTCTTCTGTGTAACGTTAAAACGAACCATTGAAATACAAGTAGATACCTACTTACCTCTCTGAAGCCACTGGTAGCTTGAAAAAGGACATTTCACCGTTTAAAGTGGAATTTAAGCAACCGTCCACTGAACAGTTTTAATAACTTATTTTTTGTTGCTCCATTATACCTAATTATCGCACAAAAAAGTCCACAGAAGCGACGCGTGTCAAGCGGACGGCACTCGCGCTCGCACGCGTCTCAACTCGTCTGAGATATTGCGTCCGTGAGCGGTGTCTATGTGTGCGTTGCTCGAGCGCACTTTGTATGTAGATTGTCTTCTGTACCTATCTGTTCTGTGATATTACTGACCAAAAGCCGATTAAGTATTTTTACCTAATATGTAGGTATGTTTGAAGTTTGTAGCACGTACCTTGTCGTCGGGTGAGAAGAGAATACGTTTGTGCCATACCCATACAAGGTTGCTTGGATATGGCACAAACGTATTCTCACCCGACGTTGTGTAGGTATAGTCAAAGTAAGAAAAGGTTCGTCACTTTTGGACCTTAATAGTGTCGAAATAGAGTAGAAAAGTGACGAACCGTTTCTTACCGTGACTAGTCATGGGGCAATTTGCGCGGAGAAAAGATCCACTACCGGTTGGCTCGCTAACGCGCTACTTAGCGGTAAGGCTTGTTCGGACTACATTCGTAATTTAGTCGAGTAGGGAGTCATTTAGCCGTTTACTACATGACTAAATTTTTGTTGATCGGACACGTTTAGTTACTAACAAGGGCCGACGCTAGACTAAATTACTAATGTAGTTCAAAAAATCCTGTAGGTTAAAAAAGCGTTCCCGCGAACGAGTGGTGAATCTTTCTTAATCTATGAAATACTTATCCTACCTAACCTACCTATTTCGACCTACTTAATTACAATGGGAAATTCTGCGACTGGGAAAAATCCAGCAAGGAAGATATGCAAGATTGGGGGAAATTGCGACATTACTCGACCTAGAGAAGAAACCGTTTTCTTAAATACCTAACAGATTACATAATTATTTTAACACGTACTTAGTAATCTACCAAGTTAGAATTCAATTTACATTTACTGATAATAAATTGGTTTGATTGCCAAACTGGGCACCTTTTTTATATTTATGTTTTTTGGTGGGATTAAAATATAGTAGTACTGACGAGTATCATAAATATGTGTACACTTTAGTATCTTGTCTATTTACATAATATGAATTGTCATAAATATTAATGTGACAAGTTACTAAAATGTAAACCTATTTATAAACTCGCCTGCACAAATATATAAGATAGGCCCTATCCTGTTCTCATTAAATATATATATAACAGTTGGGAGCAATCTTGCGATGCAGTAGGAATATTTTGTGACCTTTCTAAAGCTTTTGATTGCGTGGTTCATACGACCCTTATTTTAAAATTAGAACATTATGGATTGTCTAATAAAGCTATAAGTCTTATGTCTTCTTATCTCAGTGATAGAACTCAAACAGTTGTTGTAAACAAAACACAATCTGATGGAGCTACAGTGAAAATAGGTGTGCCTCAAGGCTCTATTTTAGGTCCTTTTCTATTTTTGGTTTACATAAATGACTTGCCACCATCAGTAGATAAACTTTGTGATATTGTACTTTATGCTGATGATACTTCACTAATTTTCAAGGTAGACAGAAAATCCATAGACTTCAGTAGCATAAACTCCACACTAGTTAAAGTACTTAATTGGTTTACTAGCAACAATTTGCTACTAAATGCTAAGAAAACTAAATGTGTTAGATTCGCTTTGCCTAATGTTAAACCGTTAGATTCTAGTATTATTCTAAATGACGAGTGTTTGCAAATCGTAGATAAGGCAGTTTTCCTAGGCATAACAATAGATAAAAATTTGCAATGGAGTCCCCATATAGCTGTAATGGCAGGTAAACTAAGTTCGGCAGCTTACGCAGTTAGGAAAATTAGACAACTAACCAATGTTGAGACAGCTCGCTTAGTTTATTATAGTTATTTCCATAGTGTTATGTCGTACGGTATTCTGGTTTGGGGTAAGGCAGCTGACATACAAACTATATTTGTGTTACAAAAAAGGGCCATTCGTTCTATTTACAACTTAAATTCCCGTGACTCCTTAAGAGATCTTTTTAAGGAAATTAATATCTTAACTGTAGCGTCACAATTTATTTATGAGAATATTATTTATGTTATAAAAAATTTGGATTCTTTCACAAAAAAATCTGATATACATAATTTAAATACTAGAAATAAAAATAAAATAGCTATTCGAAAATTCCGCGTCCGTAAAGTACATAAATCATTTGTTGGTCAATGCATTCATTTCTATAATAAATTACCTGAGGTAGTATTAAAGTTACCCTTTCCAGCACTCAAAAATTACTTGAAAAAGTCGTTAATGTCTAAAGCGTATTATAGGATCGAGGACTATTTAATAGACAAACATGCTTGGCCTAAACCCGAAACTTAATCAATAATATATTTTTTATTTGTTTTTTTTCAAATTCAAAATCTTTATCTTGTCTGGGGGACACCGTTGATGTAGGAAAACATATCAATCTTATGTGGTCATCTTGCACCGTCTTATATACACATACGTAGGAGTTCTTTTTTTTCCTTTTCTCTCTTTCTATCTTAAGATTTTGGTGTGTTTTCCTGCGGAAACTACGCAGGATATTTGAAATATTTTTTAATTTGCTATTTATAGATTTATATAATGCTAGACTAAGTAGTACCATTGTAATATTAAATATATTTAAAAAAATGACTGACTGCTGAGTTTCTTGCGGCGCTTCTTCTCAGCAGTGGTCTCCTCTTGTGAAGCGCTGGTAGATTCTTGACGTGTAAAAGTGCCCGTGCGGCCTACTTACTGAATAAATGTCTTTATCTTTATCTTTATCCTTTAGCCTGCGGGAAACCTCGGCGTTACTTCTACTATTAGATTTGAGACCATTTTTCGATCTGGAGGTGCGTACCTACTACCTACGCTTATGTAAGTGTCTAGGCGCGGTGAATGTAATATTAACATGTGCTGATTCATGAAAGGATGTAATAAACGTCAAAAAAATACAAAATTTAAATGCAATATGTAGTTTTATTAAGAATAAAGTATTCTATGCCATGGCTGCTTACAAATCTTTGTGAGATTTATGATGACTTTACAATAGAGCAATTTGGACGGAACCAGTTGTATATTATAAGGACTAGAACAGGAAGATGAATTATTATTAAATTAATGCTGGTGAAATAAGGCACAACCATGTTACTTCAAACTACACCTGGAACTGTGAAGCAGATAATAAATGTATCACCCTGTGAGTGATGTCTGGCTGGAAGCATTTTGTATTTATTTTCTTATTCTCTTATTTCTGAGGACTAGATATAATAGGAAATTTACCTATAGTTAATAGTCCTCCATATTTAATTGTGTTAAAGCACTTTTTATACAAAATTGAGTACATTTTTTAATCATAAACATTTCAATAAATTAAACATTTTGTCTTTATTTTAATAATTCAATTGATGTGATGTTTACAAATATGTTAGTGGCATGGTTAACTTATTTTTTTATCCAACTAAACTATGCATTAATATGCATAGAATGACTACCCTACTTTCAAAAATGTATATCTATACTATTTATATTTATTTTATTAAAACATTGTTTTAAATTTGGGTTTTCTAACATCTAACATGAACTTGGTTTATTTAATAAATAGTGACAATATTTTAACTAATTTACCTAGTATGACTACAAGACCAAATTTCCATAAGTAGTAAGCTATTTTATTCCATAGGTATAAAGTTGTTTTGTTCTGAATGCAAATTCCCTTTATAAATGTTGTCCCTTTTTGCTACTCCAATGTCAATATATTTTAGATAATAATTATCTAAAATATATTGACATTGGAGTAGCAAAAAGGGACAACATTACATTATAAGTTCTTAAGCTACTTAAACCATTCAACAATAGCGACTGGATTTAATTTTGTCAATTTATTGTTATACAGTTACTGAGCAGTTTGCAGGATCGCACAAGCCAGTTGCTACTGGATTAATTACCTTCTTAATGGTAAACATACTAATTTTCTTCAAGTGTGGATGCCCATTACACAACATAAAAGTTAACTACTCTCATGTTGCAGAAATTACTTTAACCGTGAAATTTAATTAATAACGAAAAGTTAATAAAATATAGATTATTTTATGTAACTCCAATTTATACAAAACCATCAAAATAAATAAATAAATATAAGGGGACAATGTCACACCAATTGACCTAGTCCCAATTTAAGCTCTAGGCTTGTATTATGGGTACTAGACAACGATATAAATACTTATATAGAGAAATATATACTTAAATACATAGTAAACATCCATGACTCAGGAACAAAATATTCGCCCTCAACACACAAATAATTATCTGCCCTTACCGGGATTTGAACCCAGGACCGCTAGCTTCGTAGGCAGGGTCATTACCAACTAGGCCAGCACGTCGTCAATCAAAAGAATTGGGTCATATTATATGTTTTAAAATATATATTGAATATGTCTGAAAACAAAGTCAGCTAGTTATTTGTAGCGTAGCAGTGTCATTGAACTTCAAAACAGTAGACATACAGTACAGTAACCTTGTCCCCATGATAAGTGGTAACCTTGTATTATATGCAATATTTAATTATAACATTTTGCTGATATTTACTGGCACAATTTTCCAAACAATTGGCTTACTGTACTTTGGATGGGATGAGGTAACACTACAAGCTCATATACAGATGCAAATATTTAATTGTTTATGTTCTTATTAACCTGCACCACTACAACGCACAATCACTTACTTTATATCACGCACACAAGCATACAAAATACTTAATCAACAAGTGCATACACAATTTACGTGCCTAAAGATTCTTTACTCCTTTTATGTTTTTGACCACATATAACATACAAGTTACTGTCAAATTATGCAAGCACTTTATAAATTGAGTAGAGAATCAATATACACAAAATAATTCAACGCAGCACAGCCAATTTTATCATATAATAAATGGGTAGTCCTGTAATCACACAAGATTATTTGATTTTAATGAAAAAACATGTAGTCTTAAGTTGGTTCTAGTTTCAAATCAAACTGCAGCAAATTTGTTTTTCTGAAAATGTGTTACGTACTTACTATGGATAACTAGTCCTTTCAGGTTTAAATCAACACAAACTGAAAATTGTTTATAATATTTTTGACATCTTATTGTGCCTGTGACAGATTGAAAATTTACATTTCAAGCGAACATTGTTCAAACCAATAAAGTGCAGCTAACCAAATAAAAAAAAAATACTAAATGGGTAATGACCAAAAAGTTGGACCATAGTTAAGCGCAGTTAACCATACAAACATCGAAGTTGAAAAAAGTTCTGTTGTGCGATGAAAAGTATCCCTACAATTGTATGGCAAATTTTCGTGTCACAAACAGAAACGTTTCATAGAAAATTTAATTGAGTGAGTGAGCATGGCCAACTTTTTGGTGCTTACCAAAATTCGTTTGGAAACACAAAAATTGTTGTTTTACGCCATTTGACGTAGTTACGTGAACAAGACTCAATCCACGAAACAATCCGAAGTGGAGTTAAGTATGTTCCTTAAGGTCTAGACTATCAATCAGCAAAAAGCATCCAGAAAATTATTGCTGCAAGTTATTTTAGAATCACACAGGAACCAACCCACATCTATGGCAGGGATGAAATTTTAAATTGGAAAAAAGATCCAATCCATATAATTTCTGCTGATCATATCTGCTGAAAATAAAGTAGAACCAGCGTCAAACAAAACCATTTTTCTAAAAACGGATCCAATCCACTTAAGTCCCAATATCTTGAAAAGTAATGAAAATCTGAGAATTATTTTTATAAATACATAAAGAAAAACATTTTTCGCTCATTGTCTCCATAGTATAATTTTATGTTAAATCAATCTATTGTTGTGTAAGTGTTGTTTAATTCTCTGTGAACTTTAAACTACAAATTACTTGAGTACAAATGGTGGATTGATGCTTTTTCTTTAACTACTTCCAATTTTAAAAACAAATTATGATAAACTATCACATGTATCTCACACACACACACACACAGCACTATTTTACTATTTGTGTGATGAGCGCGAATATTTGTTCCTGAGTCATGGATGTTTACTATGTATTTAAGTATATATTTCTCTATATAAGTATTTATATCGTTGTCTAGTACCCATAATACAAGCCTAGAGCTTAAATTGGGACTAGGTCAATTGGTGTGACATTGTCCCATGATATTTATTTATTATTTATTTATTTATTTTATTTAAACAACTTTTACTTCCTATTCTATTATGCGAAACAGATTGTTAATAGTGTTGGACAATAACCTCGTTCTATAACTAAATCATTGCATTTGATTTTACCACATAAAAACACCTATCTAGACTGTACCATAAGATGGCAATAGTTATAGCATGATTTATGATACTTTATGGTATAGTAGGTAGGTAGATTAAGTTAACCAATTTAGAACAGATAACAGAGAACAGAACTAAATCAACATTTCCTTTATAAACATTATCGATAATCAAGAAAAAATGCAATTTTGATAACCAGCATCACTGCCTAATGACATCTGTCACAGGCACAATAAGAATAATATTAACAATTTTGCTGTTGTTTTCGGCATTTCAGGTCGAAAAGGTGGTCTAAAAATAACCTATAATCATTAACAACTGTAAAAATCCAGAAGTACTGGATCTACCGTAGGGCTTGATTGTTAAGTTTCCAGCAATAGCCCTTGTGCAAATGCATGTATGGCTTAGATTAATCACTATGGGCATCAACACTTAAATTTGATAGAGATGGAACAGGTGATACTGAAAAATCTCCGGAATCATCACTATGTATTTTAACATTGTCACTGTTTAAATTTTTTGATTTGTTGCTTGCCTTAGATTGATTACTGAGTGAAAAATTGTCTTTACTTGTGCTGTGTTCCAAATCGAGATTTTTTTCACTGTACTCAATTAAGTCCGCTACATCTGATATAGATACTGAACTTTGAGAGCTTTGCGAATTTTGCCTTGGACTTTCATTTTGTAATGTTTTATCTTTCACTGAACCTTGAACCTGTTCTGGAGAGTGTACATGTAGATCTAGATTGTTTTTATACTTGGATGCCAAAGACGAGGTAAAATCTAAACTGTATTCTGTTGCCTCTGTATCTGATTTATTAGGTTCATCTGGAGTTTTAGAGCTGGTATTGTTAATTTTACTATCAGTAGTTTCTTTCCGAGGAGAGAGTGAAGAAATACTTTTCAAGGTTTCCGATGGCACTGAATCATTGACCTTTAGCATAGCATCTTGAGTGTGACCCCATGCACTGACCTCTACAGGATTACAATGGCTGCTTTCTGACTTTTCATCTAGCTGTTTTACAGCAGGAGCACATGACTGATTGGTTGGAACATGGGATTTGATGTCTAAATATGATGTGGAATCACTGCTGTTAGTGATGTTTGTTTTCAGTCCATGGATATGGAATGCTGTATTAATGTTTTGTTTTTCACTATTTTGACTAGGTGAATTACTTTCTTGTAGCGAGATAAAACATTTGGGTTGTTGAGCAAGAGATAATGGAACATCAGAGTTGATTTGTTCCAGCACATGCTGGTTAGGGATATATTCTGAACTCTTCTCTCTGGCAGAGTCACTGGAAGTATCCGTATCAGAATTGTCCAAGGGTAATTTTAAATGCAGTTTATTTTTCTCATCAGAGGAATTGTCTGAGATTGATTGGCTGGTTGAGATACTGGAATCTTCATGGACTATGTAGGTACAATTCTGATCGTCTTTGTGGTTGTTAACAGATGGCAAGTCGTGCTTGCTTCGAACGCTGTCCCCTTGCTCATAGTACTTCCTCTGATATGGTCTTATAATGTTTTTTACGAATGTAACAAGGACCGGCTCTTTTAAATCTTGATTGCCCTTTATGAAGTTTAACCGTTCCGACAGCATTTTTCGACCTTCATAAGTATAGTCTTTGCCCTGCCGTGACTCGGACATGTACACAAACAGCGTGTTTTTAAGGTTACAAAACTCCAAAAACTCATGGACGATAGAAAGCGCAAGTAAACCTTCAGGTAGTTTTAGTATGTTGTCTAAATTTATATTTTGTTTTATATCACTATCGTCTTCGAACGCCAAGAAAATATTTGCTCGAAGTAATGCACGTATTTTGGCGAGGGATCCGTTCTTTTCTAAAGCTTCTATCACGAGATCCCGAAGCTCAGTATCTTCAGCTTGTGCCATTGCGACCCTTATCGTTATTTTTTAGGAACACTGTTACTTTTGAAAAAAAATATTGAGCATAAAATTATACCTATTATTATTAATAGAAACTAACCACAGAAACTAACAACTTTTTTTTTTTATCCAGTAAACCCACAGCACAGATTATAAAAAGTAAACCACAGGTTAAGACAAGGCCTTACTTAAGTAGAGTTTACATTAGGTGATTTATTACAATAATTAAACAATCATACAGTCTAAAAGTATTAAAACGAAGTGTGTCAACATGTCATAATACTCATAATAAATAAATAAATAATGATAAATAATAAATAAAAGTAGGTTACATAAATAGCTGTAATAAAGAAAGCATGTGGGTGAATATTGCGCTATTTTGACCGTTATTATTTATTTAGATGTCAAAAAACCGGGCAAGAGCATACCGGACCATGCCAAAAAAAACTAGGGTACAGGCACCAAAAGACTAGGTAACAATTAAGCGACTAGACCAACTTTAAACTGTTCTCTTAAAGCAGTAAATACAATAAAAGAGTGATTAAGAATAAATACCAAGCAAAATCCTTCTAAGAATGTGAATTATACTTTAATTGTACTTAACGTTATTAAAAGCTTAAGTTTGGAGTGCATTGACCTGATCTATTTGCCCATACTAGGGACGTTTTCGGCGGAAAGGTCCAGAATAAAAACATTTCATAGCATTGACAGAATATAAAAACGAAATGAAATAAATACATTTTAAATATATAGATATTGCTCATTCATTGAAAATTCACGTGTATTCTCATTATTAATACGTAATATGTATGATTTTTTTACAGCTCTCTTACTGTGATCATATCACTCAACGAGTAAAGCTGATCAGTGGGAAAGTTAGAAGAACATGACTTTTAATAGTAAACGCTTTAGTACCAATTTCACCAAACGATGTTAACCACTTATCAGACTAGAGCGTTAACAGCTGTCAAAATGTATGAACTAACAGGCGCGGATCCAGCCCTCAAAAAAGGTTGTGGTCTCCGCCACCCGAAAACAGTCATGTGCGAGTCGGAGTATGAATTCGCTCATGATCAGTAAGCATAGTGCATCTTTTTTTCAATTCAAGTATTAATTTGCCAATAAGACACGAATAATATGTTGGTTAAATGTGAAATTGTACACATATTTATGAACTCGACGTACTTTTATGTGATGAGCGTTGCCACGCTGATAGCAGTTCTATAATAATTTATTATAGCATTGTTATTACGATGGTTACGGTCATTCCGGATATCAATTTTGGTATTTAGTGAACACTAAACTTGACATCCTAATTTGTATAATAAACCGTTAAAAAACGTTTCCTTTGAAGAATGTTGTCAAGGTACAGAATATGAAGCAGATTAATACTACATAGGAGAACTTAGATTTGTTAAACATCAAAATATATTGTACTATAAAACAGTATTCGATGAAAACCATTACGATGAGTAAGATTTTGTTCAATAACTTTTATAGTTTCTGAGAAAAAGTGAGTGTGACATACAGACAGACAGACAGACTAACGGAAATGATGAAACTATAAGGTACAATATTGATGGAATCAATGTTGAAGGTAATTTTTTTCTGTTTAAACTTTGCTAAGAAATACAACTTTCGTCACACAAAGGAAAACATAATACAATATTTTTAAATTCACCCAGACATATTGTATAATATTTTTTTGCTGATTTTGAGATTAATAACATACCTAAGCCAAAACTTATCCGAAAACTAGTAACACCGCTAATTTTAATAGTGTGAGTAATTTTGTCTACTCACATAACGTAAGTCCTCTATTACGAGTATGCGTTCAAAACCCGTGGGAAATGACCAGCATTATTACAACCAATTTTACTATGAGATCTTTCTTGTCTGTGGTAGTAGGTAAATTCTGCACTGTGCAATGTTATTATTCGCCGTTTAAAAAATTATAAAAATATAAGAAGTTCAACACGAAAACCATTTCAACACACTGAAAATAACTTAAGAAGCCTAATGAAAATTGAAGACGAACAATCAATCGACTAACCAAGAATCGAATACCTACTAGACATTGGCAAATCCCGTTGATTGCCATACCCCGAACGGGGAAAACAAAACTTTGTATTACAGTAGGTAGGTATAGATTTTAGTAACAATATGAACTTAAATTTCGAACAGGTGTCAAAACTCAAGAGAGTCTCTATATTCTAGCATTCCTAGATATTAAACAGTTATTGACTCGAAACGTCAATTCAGTATGTTTAATGTTTATGTTTAATGTTTAACCGCACGACATCAAATTTGATCTCGAGTGACTTGAGAATAGGGACACCATTAGTTTGTCTATGATTAAAAAAAAAGGATTTGGACGGAGGATCGAATTGCCGCCATTATTATTGTTGTCATTTGGTTTGCTGGTTTTTGCTGTTACGAAAGTAGGATAATTCTAAACTTATGATATGTGTGTAGATAAAGTAGTGTATGCAACTGTAGGTAATTAGGCCCTACATATTCGTGTGATCCTATTATGAAACTCGTATTTTAAGGCCTCTCATTATGCATCAATTGCATAAACTATCTACTATTATTTTTAGGAAATTAGCAACCTGAAATACATTTTCATCTGCGGTCCCTAAATGCTTTAGCTATACTATATAATACATAATATATCTTATTGATATACTAGCGGCCCGCCCCGGCTTCGCTCGGGTGTGGTTTAGTATGTTCATTCTAGGTTAAAGTTAATCCAAGTTATCATCATTATCAAAAGGGATCATCTTCATTACTTTAAAAAAAAACAATAGAACTTTCGGAAGAGTCTGTCTACCATTGCTTCTCGCTTTTATAAAATATTTTATATCTACGTTATAATGTGGGAGTCGGAGTCTACTTTTGGATGTTTATTTTTAACCAGTTCCCGTTATAGGAGTTGGCACAACCCACTGACAATGCAATAATAAAGTTCAGTAAGAAAAAAATATTGTAATAAAAGTGAAATGTTTAACAAAAACTTATTGTTTAAGTAGGTACTTACGGTCAAGAATAAAACGTCTTAATACGAAGTGTAGAATTTGTTTTTTCCTTCCTGAGATATTCGGATTTGAATACCTACATAATTTAATGCTTTGTTATGGAATAACTGTTTGAACATAACAGTTGCTTCTCTTTACCTGTTGCAGTCGGGTAAAAAGGATAAATAAATTGAACCAATTTAAATCTGATTTTTGAAAACATAATTTAAAGTCAGCAGATTTGAAACAACGGGAATCCCGTACACATTTTCCACTCCTTTTAATTCCCTTAAGGGTGGAATTTCCAAAAACGGTAAAATAATGTTTCTTTAATTCGTACCAGGAGCCTACATTTTACATTTGATGTAACTTACTTCAAAAATGACGTACCTATCTCCCATACAAACTTTAATCCACTATTTTGACTCTTTAGAGATAAAATAAAAAAAATGAATATGATACATTTACAGACTCATATTTAGGTAGGTATAAGCCTGAATGGCAAATGTCATGTTCGTAGCTTTAAAAAATGACGGTCTTCCATACAATGGTTTATCCCCTATTTCACCCCTCTAAGTTTAATTTCGAAAAATCCCTTCTTATTACTTGCTTACGTCAAAAAACATACGAAATACTATTTTTGAAAACATAATTTAAAGTCAGCAGATTTTAAACAACGGGATTCCCGTACACATTTTCCACTCCTTTTAATTCCCTTAAGGGTGGAATTTCCAAAAACGGTAAAATAATGTTTCTTTAATTCGTACCAGGAGCCTACATTTTACATTTGATGTAACTTACTTCAAAAATGACGTATCTCCCATACAAACTTTAATCCACTATTTTGACTCTTTAGAGATAAAATAAAAAAAAAGAATATGATACATTTACAGACTCATATTT
The DNA here is from genome assembly GCA_927399475.2 of Acleris emargana. Lineage (NCBI taxonomy): Eukaryota > Metazoa > Arthropoda > Insecta > Lepidoptera > Tortricidae > Acleris > Acleris emargana. The sequence goes on along the minus strand of OV656835.1, from coordinate 78,591,387 downwards.
AGGTAGGTATAAGCCTGAATGGCAAATGTCATGTTCGTAGCTTTAAAAAATGACGGTCTTCCATACAATGGTTTATCCCCTATTTCACCCCTCTAAGTTTAATTTCGAAAAATCCCTGCTTATTACTTGCTTACGTCAAAAAACATACGTACTGTTAAAGGTTCATGTTTCTAGCTTCAGTAGTTTCGGCTGTGCGTTGATGAGTGACGCGCCTTCCGGTTCTCTCTTTATTAATTGTAGGTATAGATTATAAAACAAAGTAATTTCCCGCCTTCTGTCCCTCTGTCTGTACGAGTATACGCTTCTTATATATTTATAACTAAGCAAGCAACGGATTTAAATGCGGTTTTCCTCAATAGATAGAGTGATTCAAGAGAAAGATTTTAAGTGCCTCGGTATAATAAATTGATTATGTAGGTACCTATAGGTGTTACCGAAAACTCACATAAACCGAAGCAAAGCGGGGCGGGTCGCTAACGATGAACAATCTCTAGAAAGCTCTAGAAACCACAAAGGAAAAGTGTCTATTTCGGAATTCGACCGTTTTTGGAGTTCATACTCGGTTCTCTGCCGTTTCCCCGTATTTCAAATGCAATAATCTCATTTGCCCGTAAGTCAATTCCATCATTTTATACGATTGCAACACATTTCATGTTCCCTATTTCCAAGTATTCTAAAATTTTATGCCTGAAAATTCAAACGCACATTCGGGGAGGACGTGCTATCTAATGAACATAGCTGGGCACCGTTAATCAAATAGTTAACTTCGTTAATCGTCAATCCGCTACAAAAAAAGTTAGCTTCGTTAAACGTTAAAGCGTTACATTTCGGAAGAATTAACGCAAGTTAACGTTAATCGTTAATCCGTTAATATGTGTACCTACACAAAATGCATTTTTATATCTTTGCGTTAGTGAACTTATAAAACCTGTTGGTTTGGGTTCTGGAAGTAACAGGATAGGAACAAAACAAAATACAAAAGGGCATAAGGTGCATATTCCCTTTCATGAACATTTAACATGTTGAAGTTCTCGTCTGAAAGCGAGGCTCGTTTTGGAGTTAAAATGTCTTTACCCGTGGAAAACAGACGTTTAATTGCAGCGCTTGAGGGTATAGCAGTAAGTATTGTATTTAATGAATAGATTTATGAATATCTGTTCCCCGAGGAATGCAGCATCTTTGAACGAGTCTTTTGATTTCATGTCCAGCCACATTTTAACGAGACTTTGAACTTTACTCTTTAAAGAGTTGGAGCTCTTTGGTTTTTATATAGACTGACTGACCGAATTGAAAAAGTCTTCCTTGTCCTCATCGTTGTTTCTCACACTAGGTACACACTCGCTGCTACGCGCCGCCCGGCACTTTGTCGTTTCATACTGGTCTGAACCTTTTTTTCTTGCCGCGCCGCGGTGCCGTTCGGTAAATATTGGGTCCTTACTCCTTACCTATGAAATTGGCGTTTTTTTTACGTGTTTTATTTCGTACGGAATTTATTTATTTCAATTTTAACTTCCAAAATATTTTTAAATTTCATTAATACACTATGCAACAAAGGTTTTAGATACAAATAATATGGTTCAATTTCTTACTTAATGTTTCAAATTAAAGTGTGAACTTAACTCTTTTTAAGTGCTGCAAGTTCAAGTGTTTCAATTACGCAGAGTTTTATGAAGCGAACTATTTTTAAGTAACTAAGATATGTATAATATAGCTTAAAAGTGTCCAATATTCCTGACAGAATTTTGCTTGGTTTGTCCGCAAAATTAAATGTATGCAAACCACCGTTTTCATAAAATTCACCATATAAAACGCCAATTTCATAGGTAAGGACCTAATAGTAGGCATTGGATTAACGATTAACGGACTTCTGCATATTAACGGAAGTTAACGTGTCCGCTAACATTTTAAAAAGTTAATCCGTTAATCAAAATGTTAACTTCGTTAATTAACGATTAACGGATTAACGAGTTAATGCCCAGCAATGCTAATGAAGCACTCAAAAGCATAAACCTACGGGACCCACTTATGTTTTGTAGGAAAACGAGAAGATGGGATCCATGCTGGATGGGAGCGACGCCGGACCAGTAACCCACGGCTCAACCAAGGGGGAACTGCGCGGAATGATCGGAGGACCGATCGACCGCCCGCCTGATCCGGCCGGGCGTCCCCACTCATCACCATCATCAACAGTTCGGCGCAGCGGCGGGCGGTCGCGCCCGGCTAGCGCGGATGACTGTAGGTTAGGTAGGTAGGTACAGTCAACGACAAAAGTTAGTGACCAAAATTAGCATTTCAAATCATGTTCAAGCATGACGTCCCATATAAGACAGATTATAACAAAGTGTAATTTCCAACTGTATATTTAATTGGTCAAAAGAAAATGATCATAAATGATGCCATAACGTGTCTTTACAGAAATTTTCAATAAAGAATAATAAATTTCATTACCTAAGTGTCAAGTGCCCAACAAGATAAAGTCAAAATGACAAAATGTCCAAATGAAAACTAGGGTAATCTAATCAATCACGGCAGTTAAAAAGGATTTATTTTAAATGTTGCAAAAAAAAACAAAGCGAAGTAGTAGGAACTTATTTCAACCCTTGACGGAAATGAGAGGTGTTATAGTTGTTTCGCGTGTTTGTCTTGCGAGTATAACCGACATTAACCGAACGTCTGACTTCTATTCCGAGATGGCATTGAGAAGACATAAAGGCCCAAACATTCATATTCACTTACATGTGATAGTTTGGTAGTAACTGACTATTGCATTGCTATTCTAGAAAATCAGTTTAATTTGAAACACTCAGTAATGACTTTAACTGTTTGAATGGCATGTCACTGACTTATGACACATTGCGAGCTAATTTACTAATGCTAAACTACAATAATCATAGACATCTGTCTTAATTTATTGTATATACATACTATTTTGAGACGCTATTTCATCAGTCTCTTTTGCTGTAGACTGTATTTCTAATGTTTATGCACTCCTAGTATTTGACGTTATAATTTTTGATTTAAGTGATTTCGAGAGTGCGTAGTGTAAGGAAGAGGACAGATAAACTTTTTTCCAAATGTATTTAAAACGTCGTTTGGTGCACGTGCGGAACTCACTCGTCCCGAGTCTTGTCCCTCGCTTGCAGCTCTTGGGCCAAGACACCTCGGGACTCGTGTAAAATAACATAAAAGATAAAAAAGATAAAAGATGTTTATTCAGTAAGTAGACCGCAAGGGCACTTTTACACGTCAAAAATCTACCAGCGCTTCGCAAGAGACCACTGCTGAGAAGAAACGCCGCAAGAAACTCAACAGTCAGCCGTTTTTAAAATATTGCTATGATATTACAATAACAATAATAAACTTAACCTTGCATTATATAAAACAATGAATCTCACATAAAACCAAAAATAAATATATTCATGCGTAGTTGAGCAAGAAAAGGTGTCAAAACTAAGAATTTTTACAAGAAATAATAAGTAGTAGTAATAAAAAAAATTAGAAATTGTAGAAAAAAATGAAATTATGATGTTTCGATAAATTCTCCTACTGAAACCGTGTCCCCTAGACAATATATAATGTTCACATATTTTTTTATGATTAAGTTATTATTAAGTTATGTAGGTGTTTAGTTTAGGCCAAGTATTTTTTATTGTCTGTATGTCAGCAGCTTTTCCCCAAGCCAGAATACTGTACGACATAACACTGAAAATAACTATAATAAACTAAGCGAGCTGTCTCAACATTAGTAACTTGCCTGATTTTCCTAACAGCATAAGCTGTCGAACTTAATTTACCTGCTAGAACTGCCATATGGGGACTCCATTGCAAGTTTTTATTTATAGTTATCCCTAAGAAAAGCGCCTTATCCACCATTTACAAACACTCATCATTAAGAAATAATACTAGATTCTACCGGTCTGACATTAGGCAAAGCGAACCTAACACATTTCTTTTTCTTATCATAAGCAAATTGTTACAAGTAATCCAATTAAGTTATTTACCTAGTGTGTAGGAATGCAATTTAACCGGTTATAAGACGTTTTTGTATGAAAATAACCGGTTAAAACCAATTATAACGGGTTATTTACATTCCCTGCTAGTGTGGCGTTTATCCTACTGTAATCGACGGATTTTCGGTCTACCTTGAAAATTAATGATGTAGAATCGGCTTACTTTCCGCACTTGCATCAAAATGTACCTACTATTCAATAGTTAGGTAAATAGATTGTACAACAAGGGCATACAAATAAACATTGTTTCCAAGACTCATGGTATCCATCCGAGCCGGCAGGCGAGGTTGGATAATTAAGTCGAGGATAAAATAGGTTTTAAGACCGAGTTATACTTTCTGCTTTTCACTTCGATTACGAGGAAATAAAACAGTAATAATCTAAAAAAACTTACTTGAATGAGAACATACTGACTTGTTTGCCGCTTCTCCAAACTTTGAAATTTTCATAAGTTCTAAAATATTTTTTCTTGGATTTAGGAGACAATGTCAATTAGTATGTTAGCTATCTAATTAATAGTACAAAACTATAGACAAAAGCTGGTAAACATCCTAGCCTAATTGTGCAAAATGTGGAATTACAGAATTATTAACAAGTTTTTAGAGTTGTAGGTAATTATATTATAGCTCTGCCTACCCCTCTCTGGGAACGAAGGCGTGAGTTTATGTATGTATCTATAGACAAAAACCTCTTTCCCGCCATTGTTCCCGCCACTACTGTATTTGTTTTTAATTTAGTTTTTTATTTTCTGCATGAGATTTTTAACTTAGGTCGACGCAATACTGCCAAGTTATACGTTGATTTTGTAATGTTTTTGTTAATAATGCTTATTTTTAATAGTTTTAAATTTCTTCTTTGTTAGATGCAACATAGAAGGCAAATAAAATAAAGTAAGTATTCAAATAACAAGTTTATTTAATGCAGTCACCTCGTCTGTCTAGCTCTAAGGCTTCATTCGCTTAGTCTAGATGACGACAACACTTTATACACTAGTGAATAAAATGCGATTTTATGCAGCCTATGCCAGGACATGGACGGAAAGTGTTTTCATACGTTTATTTTACTTCTAGGAGGAAAATGAGGCTTATCACGTCTTTTTTTTTCAAAAGATAGGCTATTATTACATATTATTGTTTACGTTATAACCATACCTGGGATAACTCGGGGCAAGTTCTAGGGATTTGATATCGATAAAAAAAAGGTCGATATAATTAAATTAATACATGTGCACATTGAACATTCTCCATTACTGTAAGGAGGTTCGATGTCATATCTGATATCGAGCCTCTTAAGATAATAAAAGTATGCGAATGTCATTTCAATCAAAATGACAATTTACTGTCAGTGCCATTCATATCTTAGAGTAAGAATAATATACGAGGTAGGAGGCCATTTGCAACGTTAAAAGATGGCGGACGTGTAATTTGTTTTAGACTTTAATTTTTGGGTAATTAGGTGTTAAAAGTTCTTTTCTGATAGTGATTTGTACTTTTTATGCCTTTGTGTCGCACAGTGATTGAAGACTTGGACTTATTTCGTGTATCTGGCATCTTTCTTCTCGTTTCAAGTGGACTCGCAGTGGTGCAGAGGTTAAAACTATCTTGACCTCTGACCTACAAATCACCGTACAACGTTGCCCCCAATCTTCCTAGAGAAGATTGGATTGTGTTTTATTGCTATATTGATTTATAATCATATAAACCTTGACACTGGCGAAATCACTTCACGTGGAAGCCATATCCCTGCGGTAGTAGCTGTTCAAGTCGCCGCGGGGGCAAAAAAAAAAAAAAAAAAAATATACGAGGTAGGTAATATTCCGCTACGTTTGTTACAAAGTCCAAAATAATCATGCCGCCCAAGAAACATCCACGTCCACGCGATAATTACATTAACTCGTGGATTTGTGAATACTCGACATACAACTACGTGAGTCAAAATTATTTTGCTCTAAATGTAATGACAGTTTTCTTCAGAAAAAATACAATGTCACGCGTCACGTTAAATATATAAATATTGTATCGACATCTTTTTTATCGATATCAAATCCCTAGAACTTGCCCCGAGTTATCACAGGTATGGTTATAACTACTTTATTGTTTGTCCTTTACTTTTTAGATTTTGCATTCACATTATTTTTCCTTTAATTAAAGCAAAAGCAGATATCATATTACTTAAATATAACCTTAAATAATGGGACAATGGTGATTCATTCTGGAAACGTCAGCATTTGGACCCTGTCTAATAAACCTAGCAACTCGAAAAAGTTGTATTTAAAAGTCATGAAATTATTTAAACAGTCAGTAAATTCTATATAGGGCTGTTTTGCTTTTCAAGACATTATTTTATGCTTGTATGATTTACAACTGTCCAACATTTTGAACTAAATACATATTCCTGAAAATATCAAAGACATATTTAGGTAGTACCTACTACAATTAAAAGTTAAAACTAAACTTATTTAAATTAAAATAAATCTAAGCTACTCAAATATTAAAGATGTAAATAATAATCACCACTATAAAATGAACACCCCCTCTAGCAGGTCCGCTCGCGGCATGGTGCCTATGACACTGGCTGCATTACCTCTCTGGATAGCTAGCCCAATCCTTTTGGACAGGTAAGCACCAGCTCTAGGATCAATTAGGTAGTAGTCTTCGGGTTTTAATATAAAAATACTACTTAATACATAAGTATGGCCTCTAAGTCATTTTCTGTTAAAAAAGAGTCATCCTAAAAAGAATAGATATATAAGTAATTTACTCATATTCATTTTTTTGACGCTCGAAGTACTTTACGTATCAAAAAAGAATAAACTTAACTAATAATTATAGAACCGGTTAGTTTCCTATCACATGACTTAATTAAACTTGTCTAAAGGGCTTGTGCGTGTTAGCTTCGGCTCCATGTAGGCCTTCCAAAGGTCCGGAACTATGTCAGTCCCGTGTGAAGACTTAAAACTGAGACACTAAATAATTATAATAAAAGTGTTTCTTACTGCAATTGGAACTAATCTTCTAAGTATCGGTAAGTAGTCTATTAATTATTTCAAACCGCGCGTTAAGAACCCGTTCAGTAATCTCAAAAATGTTCTATTAATTATGAACAAACAATATTATGTGCTTTTATAAAGGTCGCTCCTGGTTAAAACTTTAGCTTTTTGTAACTTAACTTTCAATTTCGCGGGCGATGATATATCTCAACATAGTTTTGTATTCAAAGCTCAATAAGTCTTACAAAACGTATGAAGAATAGACCTACGGTGGTTTTGAAACAGTTCCCGCATGCGCCGTAAGGCATTAAAAGGTAGGCAAAGTGAAAAACACCTCCCAGTTCTGAAATTCTGACTAATACTCAGTCCGCCCTGAAGTTGCTCTCAAATCCTATTGGTCGAAAGTTTGATATCACAGATAAGGTAATGTTTAGTACGACACAGAGCAAAAGCGCAGGCGTGGAGGACGTGAGAAAGCAATAGCAGGTCCTTTTCATAACTCAAAGATCTTGTAATTTTAGAATGATTGAGCATTAAACTATTGCCGTCCTTGTCCCGCACTTAGTCTATTTTAAAAAACTGTTGATGGTATAAGCATTACAGAGGCTTTTTAGGCGTAGAGCCATTTTTGTGTCACAATTTTCCTTAGATATTTTGATTTTGGCCATGGAGCTAGATCCGAAAGGTAGTAAGTGTACGGCAGCACGTGGTTTTGTCATTCTAAAACCATCCAAGATCTTTGCGCAAGTGTTCGATGGCGAAGGGGCGGAGGCTCTCGCCGGGAGCTGTGGAAGCCTCTGTCAGTCGGATCGAGTACGCGCGCCAGCCTGTCGCATGGTCCTCCTCTACGTCAGCGATAATTTGAAACTTTTAGTCTGTTCACTAATCATATCCTAACTACATAAACTGAAAAAGAACACTTATAAAACATATTGAACTACTTCCTGACTCACTTCCCAGAGTTTGTAGAACTTTTCACACTGTGTCAGAACTTTGGCCAAAGTACTTTTGTGGCGGGAAAACAATTTCATATCTCGCCTGACGTGTTGTGTCGTATGTGCACGTAGAGTGGAGGCGCCGCTGTTCTTGAGCTTGGCATGCTGTATTCTTCGTAAATCTGTATATCGGGACAATTTTTAGCAGAAGCCATGTGTTTGGAGGCAAAATAAAGGTAGGATAGGTTATAAAGTAGTATTAGTGCACCGGTGAAACTGACAGTTCGTGGAACAACACAATGTTGGGTGACCAGTTTCTCCTTGTTTATATAATTGGCGAATGTTTGGATCAGTAAATATGAAAAACACTTATTATAATTTGATGTTTATGGTCAAGTTTTTCCACTTTTTAACGGTTTATAGAAATTTAGAGGTTGTTTTCTACGATGAAGCACGTGGCATGAGTGAACTTGCAAGCCTTTGGGTTATTTGAAGTAAGATGCTTTTAAGCGCAGGTATAATGGTTTTGCAATAAATTAAGCTAAATATAAACAAACATGACAGTAGTAGTAGCTGTCACGTTAAGTTAGTTTTTGGTTATTTATCACTACATAGTATAAAACAAAGTCGCTTGCGCTGTCTGTCCCTATGTATGCTTAAATCTTTAAAACTACTCAACGGATTTTGATGCGGTTTTTTTTAATAGATAGAGTGATTCTTAAGGAAGGTTTATATGTATAATACATTCCACGCGGGCGAAGCCGCGGGCGGGTCGCTAGTTTTATAATAATTGTTTGTTACTTATGTTTGACACAGGTATACCTAATATTTTTGTTTTTGTACACGAGTTGCTGGAGTAATGTTATTCTTTATTTAATTATAAGCAAGGATCGTTAACTGCGAGCGAAATCCATTGAAGTACTAGGGTTGCTACCCAGTCAAGTCAAGTCAAAGGCAAACATTATTTATTGAGTAGGCTTAGAAACAAGCACTTTCGAATCGTCAGTTATGCTACTTATTCATATGTTTGGAGGAATGTGTTTATTTATCATTACATACATACATATACTCACGCCTTCGTTCCCAGAGTGGGGTAGGCAGAGCTACAGAATTACCAAAAACTCTAAAAACTTGTTGATAATTCTGTAACCACATTTTGCACAATTAGGCTAACATGTTTACCAGTGTATTAGTGACAGGTGGCAAGCCCATCGCCTAATAATACGGCAAGCCTTTATTCCCTTAGTCGCCTCTTACGACATCCACGGAAAGACATGGAGTGGCACTATTATAACCCAGCAAACCACACCTAGACACTAATAAGTAATAAGTGCTATCTATGACATTAAACTAAAACTTCTTGGAATTGATAAATATATTGTCAATAGATTTACGAACTAGTAGGTATGTTCTTGTCATGATTGTCAATGTGACTCCGTCAAGTACTGGTTGTGTTTGTTTATTATTGCATTTTCAAATAGTTTTGTAACAATAATTAATTTAAAGTAACAATGGAGCTACTGCTTGAAGAGCATAGGTTTTTAAAAAAAGAAGATATATCGGTTTTGTGTACATATTGTAATAAAAAACTAATACCAATAAAATTTATTTTAGAAAGTCACATTAAAAGCAAGAACCATGTAAAAAAAGAAACAAATTGTTCAATCTATCTGGATAGCTTCGTTAAGTTATACGACTGTTTGAAAATCGACGACAACAAAATTTTCTGCCAAACTTGTAACATAAAGATTATGTACCCAACAAAATATAACATTGAGAGACACGTACATAATATTTTAGTTCATCAATTTAGAACCATCGCCATCCCTAACTGGTTGTCATACGTCATTTCAATGGATTTCGCTCGCAGTTAACGATCCTTGATTATAAGGCATTATTAACAATAAAATCCTGAGGATATACCAGTAACTTTCTTAAAATTATTTAGTAGTTTGTAACTCGATTATAATTATGCTCGATATATTGTTAATATTTATACAAGGAAAAAAAACCGCGTGCAACTAAAACTATTACAGAGCCTCAAATATAACAGTACCTACTAAAGTCTGATCTAAAAACTTGATCCCGAAGGCGAGGTGCCCATACTATATTTATTGGTAGCAATATCGTGGACTTATTTTCATTAAGTCTATGTAGGTCCGCAAAATACGTGTAATGGCTATTATTGAATAACATTATTAGTGGCTAAGGAAAAAGCAAACCACTTCCGTTAGTTAACAGGTAGGAGGAGTCTATATTATTGTTCAGAATTTTGTGAGCATACGCATCAGGTGGGCCGTCTGCCTGCTTGTCAGTCGAAGGCAATGATCAAAAAAGCGCAATGGCAGCCGTCTTTCGTCTTGATTCTATTGTAATGATTAAAACAGGCAAGCGTCGTTTGATAAAAAGGACTAGTTTTCCGGTCTTTGAATTTACAACTGAGCTGACGAGTTGCTTTTGAACAGATTGAAATAATTCTGCATTGTTGTTGTTGAGACGAGTGACTCGTGCACGTTCGATAATACTTTTGATGTAACATAAGTTGAAGTAGGTTTTACATAAATATAAATCACTTCGAGAAAGTTGGGAAATTAAATCTTGTACACAAACTTAGTACTTATAGATAGCACTAAATATGTAGGAAAATTAGCTCATACTCTCTAAAGATAGTTTTTTAGGGTTACATACCCGAAGGGAGCCCGACATGACCTTACTAATATGCCTAAACTGTCCGCCCGTCCGTCCGTCCCTCCGTGCGCCCGTCCGTCTTTCCGTCCGTCTTAACTTTAAAGAGCTGTATCTTTTGAACCATGAGACACAGCGGTTTGTTTTTTACGTACGTGTTATTGCCTAGCATTTTTTTTAAAGATGGTGGTAATAATAATGTGGACCGCACACATTAATAGTTTTATTTAACGATTTTATTTTGTTGTACTTATCGGAAAAACGGTAAAATATGCAAGCGTCAAATTTCGCATGATTATAGTACACACAACATCACACCTAACTAACCATTAAAGACAGAGCAGAGAGAAAAATAAAGAGATGTATATATGTGTATTATGTCAACTTCTATGCATTCTAGTGCGACTCTCTTTCATGCAATATTTCAGATTTCTGAAGTGTATAGCTAGATGTGTTGCTGTGTGTACAATGAGAAGAAAATAAGAAAATACGAAAAAAATTGTCAAGTGGGAGTTGGGTTCGCGCTGAATATGTAAGGAGAACCGTCAATAACTGGCCACTTAAGAAGTAGCAATTAGTTACTATTCATCTAATTTCTTTACTGACACTATTAGAAAAAATACTTGGATAGTTACTACGGGTAATAATTGAGGATCTAGGTATTCTAGTTTAATCGAAACAATATCAGCATATCGCTTGCTTTACACATACCTATTATTGCAAAGTGGCCAGTTACCGGAGGGACGTGTACCAGGAATAGGCGAAGTATCCTACTTCGCGGCGGTACAGAACCCTCGGTGCGCGAGTTGGTTTCGCACCTGACTGGTTTTTTAATATTTCTAGTAACGGCGACGGGACTCTACGCGGGCAGGAGAATGTCGTACCATGCTTATTGACTGAGCGCGGTACGACACGCTCTGTATAATGTAGGTAGGCCACACAAGAAAATATATTACAAAATAATTCGATCAAATAAACGTGAATAAGTACTTGTTATAATATCTTTTTGGAGCAGAAGATTGTTATAAAAATATTTAGGACTAAATATTTTTGAATTTAAATAGTTAGTTATAATTTTCGTTACGCGTATTTTTAACTGATAAAGGTATAAACCAAAACCTATTTTACTTAATGTTTTGACGTGTGTTGCTATAAATGTTATTACCCGATGCACACTTTCTCCAAGGAATGTCAAAAATAGCTGAATTTACGTCACTCTAGGTACCTAGATGGACCCACGTAGATATTGCTCGTTTCAGATTAGCACTATGTTTCGTCAGAATTAACCAAGGGATTTATATAATAGGTAAATGTGTATTCTAGTACTTGTACTGTACTGTACCACTATATAACAAAAAAACAATAACAGTAGTACTTCACAAAAAGAACACTACGAATTAAAGCAAAATAATTATCCAAATTGCTGGCGGCTGTGTCGAAAACCAGTCACCTTGAGTTTGAAACAAATTAATTCTACAAGGTAAATCATATTAATTTTAAAATAGCTTGCAAACCACGACAAATATTTTGGTTCAAATAAATGTCACCAGCGCGCCACTGCGATTTAACGGCATGCATTTCAGGAATATTAATATTTATTTCGTGGTCACGAATATACTAGCAACGTTACCGCGACAATTAGCGATATTAAACGCAGCACTCGCGCGCCGCCTGCATTCATGTCGCACTGAACCGAAGCTGTTTATAGCTGGGACGCGCTCCGGAGCACGCGGCGGAGGGCATTTGTTATTCAAGGTCCAGGGCGGGTGTTAGGTTGCGGCCGCTTGTGGGTTTCTTTCCAGTAAATGTTTCATGAACTATGACATTTTAAAAGCGTTTTTTTTTAACATGGTTTCATATGTCATAGTTCATTTAAGACCCTTCTAACAATTTTATAGTTTAGGAGTCTGAGTTTTTCTTCTGGCAAGTTTGACATCGCACGGTGTATTTTTTTTTATCAAAACCTGTTGTACCTCTTTATTAAAAAAATGTCTGTTTAATGCAGATTTTAAAAATGATATCATTATGAGATTATTGATTATCGCAGCGAAGTTATTATTAGGTTTATTGTTCAAATAACTGACTGAATTCTATCAAACTATCGAATATAAAAAAACGACTTTTGCTTCCGTTTAAAATCAAGTTAACAGATATTAAATGTTTAAAATACAATTTACGTGAATGTAAAATATAACCGCAACTAATTTCTGCCATAACGATTGTAATCCTAAATTCCAATTCCATAATCTATCGACCTAAAAGGCTATTGTCGTAGTATATTACCTTTTATCGAGTGTCGTAGCATTTCACAAGCAGGAAAATTGTCTTTTAAATCATTTTAAAACAGTTAACTTCATTTTAAACGGACACAGTCGTCAGCAGTCTTTATTGGACAAACTTAATAATAACTTCGCTGCTATAATCAGTCATCTCAATTGTGATTTTATTTTAGAATCTCCAATAAACAGTTTTTTATTTAAGATAGCTGCATTACAGGTTTTGATAAAAAAAATACTCCGTACAATGTCAAACTTGCCGGAAGAAAAGCTCAGGTTCCTAAAATTTTAAATTGGCTTGAAAAAATGTTAAAACTTGATAAATGTTTTGAGTATCTTAAAGCATATTTAATCACCTTTCTTTGACAGCTAATGATACTGAAAATTTCTAATAACTGGTCGTGGCATCGAAATGATCTATCAGGGAACCGAATTTCCAAGATTTTGAAAAGTTGAGATATCTCGTTTTCCGTGCGACTTTTACTAAACATGATTTATCATATTTTCGACACTCCTGAGCTGAGCTAGCCAGCCCTGTGAGGTAGTTCACTATATCTCGGACACCCTGTATATTATTATGAATAAATAGTTAGACCACACTCTCTGCTTTGCCCAAAAGTTAACTGGTAGAGAATGTCTTACGGCATTAAGTTTGCCTTTTGTATATAAAGTGTATTCTTTTGTGTAATAAAGATTAAATAAATAATAAATAAATAGGGTATCAAAAACAGTCAATCTATTTAATTATACACTTACATGCTTGTCTTTTTTATATGAGAATTGTATTTTAATTTGAATGCATACAATTACCCAGTAGCAACTCATTGAAATTGTATTTAAAAAATAAACTGCATTACTTACTCACTACTTGAAATTTTTCGATGGCGTTCTTATGCAGTTAAGTAACATACATACATACATTAAATCACGCCTGTTTCCCAGAGGGGTGGGCAGAGACCACTTCTTTCCACTTGCTACGATCTTAATGCAGTAAAGTAAATGTATCTTTTAATTATGAGGATATTTAACAGTTGGTAAATATCGTATTTAGAACGACCAACGTTTATATGTACAGTTTAAACTTAACCGGGGCGTTCCACCTTTGATTCTTAGTTTTAAAATATTTTCATACATTACATTATTTATCTTTTTATCATCATAACCAAAACATTTTGTTCTTAATTAAACTAGAACTTATTAAATACTCCTAAAACGCCTGAATTGCTTTCTTATTTTTTTTTAATAATTGCCTTAGCAGTTTAATTATTTATTTAATCGTGATACCTAATTACTTTTAAGATTAGAAATAGAAGAGATATCCTTCGACATGTAATGGTAGCAAATCAATAAACGTAAGTCGTGCAAAAGCACTACTCGTAGCCAAATTGTAAGGAGGGTGATGCGAAACTTTAACTTAACCTCTACGTCTCGTGCTACGTCTCGTAGCAAAATTACGTAGCTCTGTAGCACCACTAACTACGAGTTTCAATTGTACAATTACTTAAGACTCGGCTAATAGTAAACGAGGGTTTATTTAACTAGTTTTAATGCTTCGAGTTCGGAACAATAAGTTAGGTGGTAGAAAGAGCATCTGAAGAAAGTTAGCGGCTTACGAGGAATAGTCCAATTCTGCACGATCCAACTATTTTATCATCCGACTAATTTTAACTGACTACTTGCAGTTGACGAAGAGTTCACTTTTGAGATTTCCCTAATTACTTTGTTATTTTTAGGGTTCCGTATCCGAGGGGAGCCGAGCGGGACCCTATCACATAGTACACCTACTCCGTCCGGCGGCCGTCCGTCCGTCCTAACTTTAAAGAGCTGTTTCTATTTAACCGTAATACCGTAACCAGTTGATTACTTTTTACAATATGGGATACCTATATAGCGGATTTACTAGATAAAAAATGAAATAATGTGAAATAATTAAGGGAGTTACAAGAAAAGTTTTTTAGGTATACAATAAACGGTTTTTTTTCAACATATTTTTATTTTTGATATTTTGTAAAATCCATAATAAGTGTCTACATATGCGTCAAATTTGGTATGATAATATAAATAATCTAATACCTAATAATTCGAATATTTTTAATATAAATATTTAACAACAACAACAACAAATATTATCTTAAAAAATATTATATATAAAAATATTACATTATAAAATATTAAAAAATGGTCAAGTGTGAGTTGAGCTCGCGCTGATTTCATTCTAAATCGAATTCAGGTGGGAATAAGTGAAAGTGTTTTTTCATTTTATAAAATTCTTACGCCATTATCAGGGATGAGGACAAGAACGAAGACGATAACGATTTCACATCGCTACTAGACAGAACAAATATATCCAAAAATAGTATGTATGCCCATTGAGTAAAGGATAGCTTTTATTAGTCTGTGCACTAAAAAAGCCTGAAATTCCCTGTAGCATGAGCCTGTAGCTAAAGTGATTCTATATACGATACTAACCTAACCTAACGTAACCTAACCCAACTTCTTATTTTTTCATACATTGAGGCAACCACATTATCTTACTTAGCTTGAATTCGTAAAACTAGGACTCAATTGGGCTCTGAGCTTAAATTCAATTTACATGAATGAAATTGCGGTAGCGAACTAGAGATGGGAGAAAGTAATAACCTGAGTAAATAATGGGTGAGCTGGTCGGGCGCGGATAGCGGGTAAAAGTGCACGGGAGCTCTCGGACCGCCAGGCCCGCCGAATTGTGTTTGGCTCAGCCGGCTCGGAGGGGTTAGAATGACTGTATCACTCGGTTCCTCACTCTAACTAGTCCACAATGAAAGAAAGGGGGCTAAGCGTGAGAGTGCAGGTCGTGCTTGTTGTGCAGGGCACGTGCCATCGCTCGCAAATAACTCCGACGCTGAACACAAGAGCGTTTCAATAACATGATACCGACGACATAATCTTACAACTCATATTTTGCCTTCGAACTTTGACTTGAGATTTACGAGTGTAAATTGAATTTTGCGGTATCGAAGAAAGGGTAAGTCAGCATCATCTGTGAGGTGGTACGCTAAGTAACGGCTTCTTGTCGGCCCATTAAACATATTTTAAGGCATTTGGTTCCCACGTGTGATTAAAGAACACTGAACTTGTTAAGCGAGGCCCGCCGGCGTGCGCTCCGAGCCCCGGGGTCTCCAGGGGCTGCTGCTACTGTGTATTTTGTGGTTGAAAGTGCCTGACATTATGAGGAAGTTTCCTCATTAACTCACACCGGCAGAGGTGAAGCTGGTGAAAATAAAACAAGCGCGGAGCTCTGGTCTGTCTCCTTCACGATGCAGTGCGCAACGCGAAGATAATGTGAAATTCGTGTAACATGTAACAGTGTAACATTAGCGCAGCTTTTTAATTTTGTGCATTGTTTGAAATACCTGTATAATAATAAAAAGATATAGGTACTACGTCGGCTAAAAATAGGTTTGTGCTCTATCCCCTTTTTAGCAAAATGGATTAAAAGCAATAAAAATGCCAAGTCATGAATGATCGCTATCTGGAATCGTTTTGTCTGATAAAAAGGATTGATTTTTGACACAGGAGAATATTTAAAATTTGTTTAAGGAGTGTGTGCCAAACGACGTCACATTATACAAGTTTTAGTCATATCCATCTGATAACCAGCATTAAAAAAACGTGCAAGATATATAGAGAAAATACAATAAACTTTATTTTAAGCAAGAGACCCATATTTACAAATTAATATACAGGGTGTCTGGAAAACCTTCGGAGAAATTTTAACTGTAGATAGGGTGGATGATTTGGATCATCCCTATATTGGTAACTTTTGTTTAAGTTAATATTTGACTGAGTTACAGACAGATTTATCATCGACTTTCCTGACGATGCTCTCAGTGTGCCCCATCTTAACTGATTCATTCATAATATCGTCGGTGATACTGCAAAACCGCGTAAGTAACAAATTTATGATAGAGCAAAATAAACCTTACGGCCTTATTAAAAAGGTGCATATTGCTCCTTATTTAAAATGTCACTTACGCGGTTTTGCAGTTTCACCGACGATATGTGTCACAACGTAATGTAAATAAACAAGTTGTTCCTTATGAACAATGTTTCCAATCATGGTCAAAAGCTCCATGTAGTTTAGAAAACTGACACATTATCCTGTAATGTGAATGAAAAGACGGTGTCTGTTAAGGGCTATTATGTGAAATAATCTAAAACTGAAACTTACGATTATGATTTTTACTCACACTTTTCTCACACTCACACGGCTAAAATAGCACTTGCACTCGTAGGCACATTACTTCTTTTACGAGATCATGAATCATGGCTGTATTTCATTGATTTGTACCACTATCAGGGCTTCCGACGAATAAAAAACACAATAATTAATTATTGACAATTTGACATATTATCTTTTTAAATCTTGGACCATTAAAACTCTTTATGAAAAGAGTTTTAGGTTTCATTTGTAAACAAAAAATCCTACCTACACGTTACGTTTTATCAAAATTACATTTAAAGCTGGCATCATACATGTTGTTGCTAGATATTCGTATCATAGAAGAAAGAGAAAAATAGGATCGCTTTGTAAGAAGAGGTCGACGTGATTACACTCTGTGGTAAAAACCCTTAAAAGAAAAAGGCCACTAAAGCCGGCTACTCACACACCTGCTGCAGGGGCAATATGGGAATTGGACCCTTGATTGCCTCCTTAATTGTGATGTGTGTAGGCAAGCAGGAGCAATTTTTAGATTGGGCCTGCGGCAGGGCGGCAGGGGCGCAAGACCTTCCTAGCTCCCTAGATTGTGTCTACCGCCCTGCAAGGTTGCTGCGTGTGTAGTAGGATTGGGGCAATTCCAGTCAGTTCATTGGTGACAACCGAGCGGAGTGGACAAAAATGGAAAAAATGGTGTTACCATAGCCAGGAGCTCTTCAAAAGAATCAATATCCATTCGCAAAAAGTTTCTAAGATCATCTACTTCCAATTCTTTCATAATATTCATGTGGCACAATTTGCTTCGTTTCTGCAACCAATTCTTCACCCAATATCTTCTCTTCCTTTTTTTTTTGGTAGCACCACAGAAAGTGCCAAGGCGATACCAATCCTCTGGTGTTTCGACAATACAGGAGGCTTTCTCGTGGACGTGCGTTCAGCGGGACTATCAGTTACACACTGAACGGCAGGCTAGTGTGTAGAGAACAGCCTAAAATTGGTCCAACCGCCGTGCGACCGGTATTGCCCCTGCAGCAGGTGTGTGAGTAGCCGGCTTAAGGAACACCCAGAAAGTATAAAACGTGGACTACAATCACAATCAGTCAAGGAAGCGATGTCACAAGCGAAGCGATGTTTGGTTTGGGGTTTGTTTTGTTTACTTGCATGTGATGTGACTTCACATCACACTCACAGGTTATAAAGTATTTCTAACATCACATAGCGTTTTTGCCACAGATTAAATTTCAAAAAAAATCCTTATTATTTCGTGTAATTTCCAAAAAAATAGACATAATTGAATGTGAAATAAAGTGAAATACGTTATTTTACGCTAGTATCAGATAGGATGACCACAATTTGTAGTATTATTTTCAATGTTGTCAAATAGCCTATTATAATCAATTATGCGACGACCTTTATATCCATCGACAAAATGTTTTGCACTTGGACTTTTGGCTACTGCCACAAATACCATGCGGATCAAAAGGAAAGAACCAGCAGCCAGCAGCGCTTTCTCCCCGTCTGGTTGCCCTGAAAATCAGCGCGTGCAGCGTCACGGCATGTCTGACACTATGATGCTGAGTAGCACCCAATTTGGTGCATTATTATTTTATAAAATAGTTTTAAGGTTTTGTTTTAAATTATTTTCTCACTGTATTTAATTTGATTATTATTTTTCTGTGGTTTGCACCAATAAACGATTTTCTTTTTCTCCTTTTTTTTCTTCAATACGGAGAGCAATAATCGGATCGTTCAATCCGTCTATTTGAACTTTGAGAAGTCTATGAATTTATGGCTGTCATTAGATGTCAGTGTTAAATTATGTTATTTTCAATATTCACGTCTTCAATATTTTTGCTGTAAATCAGTTATATGGGCTACTTTAGAGCAGAAAACAATGGTAAATGGTTAGATCTCGACAGTAAAAGACGGACGATATGATCAGTCTCGGCAAAACATGAACAAGAGACCTAGTGATTTCACATTTAAAACCAATTAGTGTTCAAATTGCAAAAACGAAAATACAGTAAGTTGCACTAAAATTACTCATTTATTTTTATTATAATGCTACCTTGATTTTTGTTTACATGGAGCGAACTGTTTGTTTACATGGAGCGAACTGTTTGTTTACATACCATGTGACAACGTATGGTCTCAGGTCATTGACCTCGGACATTGAATTTTGACGTAAGATACTACGAACTGTTGGAGTAGTATACTATCTACGTCAAAATGTCAAGGTCGAGATATCGGCTGCGATACATCAAGTAACAAAATGAATATAATAAATCCTTCTTTTTTTTTACATTAATAGAAACAAAAATGAACCATACCCCCGTGATCAGAATCGTGCCAACTATTACCCCCCCAAATTTCTCCGAAGGTTTTCCAGACATCCTGTATAATAAATGTATATATAACTTTATATTAAGATCACAACTAAAACGCTTAATCGTAAACGATGCCAGCTAGCCGGCGGCCACGAAATTGATGAAATATGACTAAGTACTCTCACCACACCGGAACGAAGATGTAACTCTTAAGCGCTAAGCTCTTATCGTGGCAGGTTTAAATAAAAAAGTATAAACATTTCGTATTACTGAAACGTGGCATGGAAGTGGCATAATTGCCCTAGCAGAATAATTAGACAGACAGCTACTCGTACCTAGTACCTACTACGTAAAACAACGGGCATGGCACGCTTATATTAAATTAAATTAATTGGTTCCTCCTGTCTGAACGCGGACCACTCGACGCACGAGGGCGGGCGGCGGGCCGTCGTCAGGAATATCCCGGCATTTCCAACCATAAGTGGACAAGCTATATCGTTTAACTCCCGGATATTGCCTATTAAATAGTTAGCTGAAGCGTTAGTCGTGTTAATTGGGCGGCTTTGACTCTGCTCATTGACAGCGTCGACTTGCTGTGTAGTGTATGGCCTTCATTGTGAGCCCGCAGGACAGATACAAGATTAATTATCCCTGGGTGGCTCGCTGCTAGTATTGAAGCAAGGGAGGTGGGACGGGGGGGGGGAGGGGGAGGGTGTTAGTTGCTTTACAGTGACAAACTCTCGTAACAGATTGAGTTGATAATATTTAAACGTCCTTTTGTCGTAGGGTAAAACCGGCTAATCACGTGACAGAACAGATTTTGAAAGAAAGAAAACATTATTTGTTTTTTTATATAACACAGAATTATAATTAGATTTGTAATTCTGTAGCTCTGCCTAGCTCACTCTGGGATTACAGGCGTGAAGGTATGTATGTATGTACACAGAATTATCCTTCGTTAATATTATAGCCAAAAGAGTCTTTGTTTCGACGGATATTCTATGAAATACAATAAGTTTTGTCAGGCGCTTGCCAACTTTTGCAAAAGCGTGGTAATCAGCTTAAGTCCGTGATACATGTTCGTTTAATTATGCTTTAAGGGAATTGAATAATCTAAACTATTTTTATCACGAAATAAAAATAAATTAAATATACACGGTCTTCCCCTCAAAAAAAAATGTTATCATCTCATCATCATATTTGCTATGTGAAAATAAAGTCCATTATGTATAAATAAAGAAACCATTTATAACACTTTTTACTAAAACCATATCATTTTTCTTTATACCACGATGGTGGCAAACAAGCATACGGCCCACCATGATGGTAAACGACTACGATGGCCTATAATAAATCCTGCAATACTTGAAGTAGGTACCTCATGCTCGTCGCCTACCTGTCAAAAACCTAATTCCCTTTTTCAAGAACCTCACACTGCAACCCCCAGTGAAAACCTCGGCAGGGAGCCCATTCCACATTCGGAGTGGTCGCGGTAGGAATACCTTATGAAACCTTACCGTGCACGACCACTTATTACCACCACGTGCAATGTGCCTGTATTGCATCCCAACCGACAGACAATATTTATTTACCCGTAAGAAAATATTGGTTAATTTCATGATAAAAAAAACTTAAATAAACATACGTACATAGATATTTTATCATTTTAAACAGCAGTGTTAATAAAAACATAAAAAACCAATGTGTACACTTTACTTGTAACGCTAAAAGAAGCTTATTAATACAGCTTAAGAAGAATTTTATAGAAACGCTGTACTTACCTTCTGTAAAGGCGTGTTATCATTTCTTCGACATAGATCGAAAATTATTAAATTTTTTTTTTTAATAATATTGACCACAAACTAATAACCATAAACTTTTGCTTGTTATGGAAAAAAGTGGTTAAAAAAAATCTTTTGACAAAGTTTTAGCGTAATTAATGCACGTTTTCTATTTTAAAACCATAATTGAACAAGACTGCATTCACTTGTCATGCGCCCACTGACGAAATTACGTATTGAGCGATAAACTTACGAATTGATCCTAATCTGCTCACCCAAGCGCTATGAGACTTTTTCCAACTTAAAGTATTCATATTTCATATTCATATTCATTTATTTCGTGCAACCATGGTATTACAAGATGTTGTTTTTCTTAATCAGTACAAGACATGGACCCTACTAGGGTGTAGCAACAAATTTATCTTACCTAATGTTAAGTAGGTACTTAAAATTAAGATTATAATATAAATTTACATAGATATATAGAATTTATAGAATTTATACAACATAACAAATCATAAAAAGTAATTATATTAGACTCACTTAAAATAGTAATTTTAAGAAAAATTACCTTAACACTTATTATTTAATATTTATTTGCTAAGACTATTCTAGGAACTCTTGCAGTGAATAAGGACATTCATTTATAAGATAGGTTTTAAGTTTAGTAACAAAAGTGGTATACTTTTCTTCCATCGTTATATCATTAGGGATTTTATTGAAGATTTTGATACACATTGCATGGGGACCTTTATTGGACATATTTAATTTAAGGGGAACGGCTAGAGCCAGTCTATTGCGGTGGCGCAGGTTGTGTGCTTCTGCGTAGATGTTCACAGGTCTAGTAAATATACTTTTATGTTTTCGAACAAATTTACATGCTTCAAAGATGTATAACGATGTAAGAGTAAAAAAAATAATTTAGAGAAATAAGGTCGGCAACTTTCATTATTTCTTATGTTAGTAAGAACTCTAATACACCTCTTCTGTAGTATAAATAAATCTTTGGCATTAACACTATTGCCCCATAATATTATGCCATACTGGAGCCATGCCTGAGCAAAAGCATGGTAAGCGCAAACTGCGGTCTGTAGGTCCGTGTTTATTTTTATTTGCCTGAGGGCATAAGCAAATCTAGACAATTTAATAGCTATTTTTCCGAGGTGGGCTTTCCAGTTTATGTGTTCATCGATGTTTAAGCCGAGTAGTGGGCATGTGCTTGTGAGGTCTAATTTGTATTTTTTGTAGTGATAATTGATTGGTAAAGCTAATTTTTGGTAAGGTCTAAATTGAATTAAATTAGTTTTTTGCAGATTTATATTTAAATTGTGGTCCTCAAGCCAGGGTAAAACGTTATTAAAGATAGTGTTGAGGGAATTAGACTAATTACCGCACCATAAGGTTGCATTTAAATTATAAAAAGTAGCTCGTGCGACTTCAATAAGTATGAAACATGGTATCACAGAGTTTTATCCGAATCACGTAAGTATTCGAGTTTACACTACATAAATCTATAAAAACAAATACTAAAAAAATAATTTCGAACTAAAATGAAATAAATCAAAGCAGTTTTTTTTATTCACAATATTGAACTGAATAAAACCGAAAAAAAATGGTACAAAAATTTGAAAAATACAAATAAGTGTACCACGTCCAGTTATTTATTTTTCTGTTTTGGATTTTATTTTCGGCCTTTGTATCTGGTGTACGTAATTTTTGCTCTGGTATGGTATTTGCTCATCTTGCTTGTACTTACCCTTTTTTAGGGAGCAATTTTTTCAAGCAAGTTTCAGATTAAAAAATAAAATATACTTATTAAAATAACATTTAATGACATATCGAATTATATCCAAAAATATCGTAAGTGTTCTAAAGTATTATGGAGTTCTAACATGAGTACTTGACAACACGCTGCTCTTCGACGCTACCCTTGACTGGTTCTCCAGTCGGAGCCAAGGTTCCCGGCGGGCGGCAGCCGCGCGGTGCCCGGCGTCGACGGCCGCCGCCAGCACCGTGCGCGAGATATTTACGCAGTGCCGTTGGTGACACGAGACCTTGCCAATATTCTTTTATCTGATGTGCGTCATGACTGTAAATCTAAGTTGGTTAATAAATAGATACGTGGCCGTGGTGTTTCTCATGCCTGGGTACTATGGAATCTCCTACACCTCCTTAATTTTTGTTTATTTTATAATTGTAACGATTACCACGTTTATCATTGATTGAACAATTTTTATAATATTTCATTAATTATGAGTTGTCCTGCTAGTTTTTTACATGTTACCAAATCTTAGCTGGACGCCGGAGGACACCACGACATCGATTTCACCCTCATGCGCTCGTAGGTTCAGTGATTTTCTACTGCTCAAGAATTATTTTAGTTTTTGTTAAATTGTAACTTCCACAATTCATTACTACCTACTTTCCAATATAATAATGTCGCCAAATAACCGAAACAGCTCGGTTTACAGCTGTAGTTTTTGTTAAAGTGTTTTCGAGCTTAAATATCCAATTTCCTTCATGGTCAAAAATACTACCAGTTCTAGATAAAGAAACACATTTAATTGTATTAAGCTCACAATTCCATGCAAAAAATGGTAAATAATGTATTTAGGTACCTACATTAAATTAGAAATAACGACACCCCTTTAAATGGTAAACTGTGTTTAATCTGAATTAAATGTATTGTAATGGGTCTAAATTCAAAAAAATCATTTAAAATCACGAGTTACATTTTAGGGTTCCGTAGCCAAAATGGCAAAAACTTATAGTTTCGTCATGTCCGTCCGTCAGTACCTCACAGGCCTTACTCGAACACTACAAGAGGTGCATTTATGAAATTTGGTGTATAGGTGTTTTGTAGAAGCTACTGAAGACATTTACGACGACGACACAGCCATTCTACTTTTCGTTGTACATAATTTTTTAGCCACATTTTCGCTAAACTATTTTTATTGCAAAAACGGTGAAATGCACCGTTTTCTAACTTGAAACTCGAAAAGGGACGTAAATAAGCTTATATGTAGAATTATCCTAATTCATAAAAAGTTATTTGTTATGACTATAAAGTGAGTAACGCAGTGGTTGTTGATGTCCCCTTTTCTATGGAAAACCACTGAGTTACCAAGATTCTTCGACGATAATTGAGTAATTTAAGAGTATGTTTTTTTGGAAACCGTTAAACTTAAACATTCTAAGTTTATGGTATTTATTTAGACGCGGATTCATAATTCGATATACTTTTTATCGGACGATAACAAAAGATGTACACTGAAAAGTAGAATGACCCAAACCGTACGTGTTTTGAGTTATAGCCGAAAAACTAGGCGTCCCAACAAAAGGGTGTAAGTACCACAAATATACGTTCTTTTGATGGTGCACATCGTATTTTTCGAGATAGCTTTTTTGTTTGTAGTAACGGCCTCGGAACCCTACTCTGAGCATGGTCCGACATGCTCTTGCCCGGTTTTTGGTAAGATAGTATATTTAAAATCTTGCAAGTTAACTTTGAAGTAGTTTCCTGTATCGAAATGGGCTGCAATTTAGTAAGCACATGTCAACATGAAAACATAATAAATAACTATTAAGACGTCAAACCATATATGTGGGGGTTACCATGACATGGCTAAGCAAGCCATTCAGTTAAGGAGGAGTGTAAGGGCCAAAGCTACAGCAGTTTCACGGCTCTGTTACATTCTCTCACTGTAAATTGAATTGCGTAGCCAAGTCATGTTAAGTGGTTAAAAGGTCTTCGCTTTTCCTAACGTAGATCCATCGAATTTAACCTTGTTAAATTAGTCTCGTCGAGCAGGTTAAGCAGATGAGCAGTTTGTGTCCTCCATCGACCCGTTGAGATTGATCCTTGACCGCGTATACGACGTGCATTTAAAGAGTGAGCTTATCTCCTAAGATGTTAATCTCTTAAAGCAGTAAAGATTTAAAGTTTTAATAAACTCTTATGAACTTACCATTAAATTATAAACTCTAATGTTTTTAATGATGTTGTTATTATTATATGTCTCTGATAATGTCAATTATTTATGTAAACCTCGATTATAAAATGTAATGGGGTTATTGAAAAATACACTTCCATGCTAATTGGATTAAAAAACCCGCAACGTTACTTTTTGGAAAATTTGTGTCTTTTGTAATTGTTTAAATACCTTAAATAAATTATTGACAAATGCATAATCGATATCAATTTAATCGTGTTTTATTTTTCAACTACAATTTTATACCAATTATGAATTCAGATTATCATAATTCTTGAAAGAAAATTTAAATTAATTATGCAGGCATTTGTTAACCAGTGTTCACATTGAACTTCAGATATCAGAGGATCCTAAGAGTCAACGAGATGCTCCGAGCACCGAGACAATCGTGACGCCCTGATTAATAGACCCAATTGTTCCATTGTGCCCGTATAACCCTAAATGTGCCCAACGTTTGTATCTTATGCCCTCGAAATGTCTTTAGCGGTAGTTACGAGCCCGCGGTTTAGTTGCACCTCCACATTCCTGTAAGTACACATTTCAAACCTTTTTATTTAACATTGGAGTAGGTACCGTGGGAGTACCTACCGTTTTGGTAGCTCAGTTGGTTAGATAGCACAAAAATGAATACAATTGAAAACTTCATTATTTGTTTAAAGTCGATAAAAAAAATACAACAGCGCAAATTGTTATAGGAACGGTTGCAGTTTCTTATAGGTTTTATTTACCCATCTCCTTTATATTCAATCATTTGTTTAATGTGCCTCTTCTGTTAATGTTTAAATTTTTATTTGATTCAACATAATCAGAACTTTTTAATAGTCGTCAAACAATTCTTTTTTAATAATGGAAATAAATCAATCCGCTGTCAGTAAGCAGCAAACGTCTATATGGGGCACAGATCCCACTTGATACTAGGTGCCTGTGAGCGGCTTCTCCATGCCATAAACATAGCGAAGTGGAAACGGAAATAATGCGGTAGGTAATAGTACATTACTGCAGAGACCGGGAAAATTGCTGTTGCGGGATGAGTAGAGTTAGCGTGACATGAGTGCTTTTCTCCTAAAATGCGATAGTGTTAGGTTTACACACACACCCACACACAGTCTCAAAAATTTCTTGAAAAAAAAAAACATTGTCGCTATCATGTCAACGTTACTCATAAATCTCATAATTTTATGTACATTCGAAACAGGTACGATTTAGTATGAAACTGAAATAAAGCATCACAAGAAATCACAAATTGAAACGAAATAAATTCAATTTGAATACAATTTATTTTGTTTGGGAACGCAATTTCAATAAAAAAAGTCCAACTATTTGATACACTTTTAAATACGCTGTAAACGCTGTTTGAAAAGGTTTAACTTTTTGGTCTATGACATTTAAAAATTAAAACATACAAGGATGAATTTTGATTGCACGAGGGATTCCAAACATGATTTTAATAAGTAGAACACCAGGTACGTAATGAAACTTTATACATTTTCGCGGCCGCTGCCGTTGCCGTAAATAATAAGTTTTTTTTAAAATTCACCTGGAACTGGAACTCAGAATTTCGCGGGCTGATTTTACAAAAAAAAGCTGCTTAAATACGTAGGAACAATCTAGCCATACTTTCAATTAACCAATATACGACGACGTAGAGGTATGACAATTTAACGTAACATGCAAGGGATCTCGCTACTGCCTGAATCAGTTGGTCGTTATAATGTTTGGAGTAATTAACGGACCGTTCAAAAATAGCGGTCGTCGGCCGGTCCGCTCGTGGGGTGGCTCAGGCTTCCGCGGCGTGTGTTATTCTGGGAGACAATCGATACAGGTGTCTGCATATTTGAATCTGGAACACATATCGCGCAAACTGCGCGGCCGCGGCGCCGCGCCGTGCCGAAGAGCTTCGGCTAAACTATTATTAGTGCCATGTCCACATGCTACGATTTTTAGGTTCCCACTTGCCTCGTGTGGCAATCAAGATTTATTAATACACCAAACGATATCGATTCTGTTAACGTTTTACTTTTATAAAGGTAAGGCTAAATTCAGCGTCGTTATGTAATGCTACGCGATATCCTCACGCACGACCTCTAACCTTAATATGCCTGCCGTGCCGTGGCCGATAAATTGGGATACACCAAAAAATACACTGCTTGCTTTTACATTTTTATTCGAAAGAATAGCCTTTTCTATCAAATTTAAAGCATATCATGATTAAAAGTGTTATTTTTATTTAAAATAATTTGTCAAGTAAAATTGAAAATTACCGTGCCAAAATGGCGGAGCTATTTAGAAAAATGGGTATACTTCGTCTAAGATGAAGAAGAAGAAAGACGTTTTTTTACTAGAATGATCTGTTTTTAAAGTCATAATACCTACTCATAATAGACGAACGTCATTTAAACAATGTAAACAAAGAATCACAATTCAATAAATGTATTATTTCAGAGTATTTTAAGTCTTCGGCCATTGCTTGACCCTTGACCCTTGTTTCTGGAGTAGATTCACTGAACACCATCACATAAAATTCCATACTTCCAATCATGAGTTTCTACAATAGATGTTAATGCCGTCGTTTTGAACCTCTTCAAAAACCTCACCACTCAAATTATTAACATTCATCAGTTTCATCACACGTAACCCAAAAAAAAAGTCTCATTAATACATTGATTAAATTCAATACAAGAATTACGGTCAATTTGTAAAAAAATATAATTGGCATGACAACGGCTGTCTTCGAACGTGATGTAGGTGTTAGCTAAATATCTAAAATGTACTTATAAAATAAAACATTGGAGAGGCTTTATATGTTTTTTGTAAAACCACAAAAGAGGTTGATATAGCGAAATTCAAAAATTAGGGGTCAAATGAAGGTAATTTCTTAATTAGATTTGGGAAGCTTAATTCGCAAAATTGGTTTAAATTTTCATACATATCGTCAAAAAATGGTGTATCCCAATTTCATCAACAGTTTTTGAATTTAGGCATAGCATAAATACCTCATAATAGAAAGTAATGGAGATTGTAAGACGAGGTGTTTAGAGAGCTCCGAGAGAGTGTCTCCTCGACTCCTCATGAATAAATATACCGTAGGGTGCCCGACTGGCTCTCAGATATTGACATGAAGCCCTTTTGAGATAATGCTGAGACGACTTATGCAGCGTTTTTCAAGACGGTGCAAAATTCAAACCATTTTATAGTCTTTATTTCCTACGCGATTATTTTAAAAGCGAGTAGCTCGTAGTGACGCAAAATAAGTATTATCTGCACTCACTATTTGTAGCCTTTGAGAGCTTGGTGCGATAGTTATTACCCTGGATAGAGCTTTATTACTGACCGCAGGGGTAATTCCAGTTAATGTTAATATAAGTAGCACTCATGGGTACTTGCACAACTGAGAGGTCTTAAAATATTCCAAATACGAACAAGAAAAAGTTGGTGGTTCTATTTAGCTAATTTCGATACTGGGTTGAATACATATATTTTCCACCACGACCTTTTATTCGCAATCAGCTTGCGACGATACTGTCTGTAATCAAAGATAATAAACCCCCTTTGCGTTATTTCATCCGCGTAGTAATTGAATTTGACAGACTTGCTGTCAGTCTGGCGTGAAATTATGATAATGTAATGAAACAAGATGAACCCACCCCCCCCAAACGCGAGGGAAAATTGTAATAGGTGCCATTTAATAAACCGCTTGTCTACCGTTTCCAATAAAAACATTAAAGCTGAGTTCGGGAAAGGGTAAGTCATCTGTATTCATGCAGGCTAAGAGTCCCGCGTGTCGCCTGAAAGAACCCAATGAAAGGAAATTGTAGGGGAGTGGGTCCGCCGCGCGTGCGGCCGGGTTATGAACATCTTCGGCGCAAGAATACTCCAAAGTGGTGCCAATGACTTCACTGTTTTACATGCAGATATATTTTCATGTGGCTGAGCAATTTATTGTAAAAGATTTTGGTAAGCTCGAAGTGCATCGCTTTTTAGGGTTCCGTAGTCAAACTAGGAACCCTTATAGTTTAGCCATGTCCGTCCGTCCGTCCGCAGGTTAGTTCGGAGACTTTAAGTTCTAAAAAGCTGTTATTTGGCATGAATGTACATATTAGTCAAGCCGAGAAAGAGGTAAAATTAAATCTTGAAAAAAAGTGTCTTTGGATAGGTCTTTCAAAAATATTGCGGGTTTTTGAAAACAATTTTTTGATTAAGGGATCCGTTTGTAAAATATTTAGATTAAAGAGTTATTTAAAAAAAAACCCCTCTCCCCTTGAGCCAAAAGTACAAATAAAAAATAAAGAGAGGGATTGTTGTAACATCGTCAAGTCAACTTCATTTATTGCTTTGACACGTAACTCGGTAACGGGTTTCCATATTTAAATATGATCAAGAAACGGTTAATAGTAAGTACTGTATTTTTTTTTTTTTTAGTATACAATTTAACTCCCGTCTTAAAAGCATTATACATATAGTTACTATTGCAGTGCAGCATCTACTCCACATTATTTGTTTTGCTTTCAATTTGCCCAACATCTCGCTTACAAAGATTCAAAAGTTTTAGAGCGTGAAAGGAGTCTCAATAAAAAATGCTCAGTAAATACAATTCTGCCAATAGCGGCAATTATAGGAAAAGCGCGAACGCGAATGACGTCTTTCACCCAGCCTGAGGAGCGACTGAAAGATACGACTCAATACTCAATTATGTTTCGAAGCCCCTTGACAACACGTATCTGTGACGTCATAATCAACCTTTCATTTACAGCGTTAATTAGTTCTCTTTGAGTTTCAATGGCTAAGGATGTGCGGTGGAATAGACCGCAGCGGCGGTGCCGAGCGAGCGCGCTATACAAGCTATGCAACCGCCTCGTAGTAGGTTTGCAGACGGGCGGCTGCGGTTTTGCACAGTATCGTGAGTACCGTCCTGCATTCCAGAGACAGCAATTTCGAACGTCATTTTGGCCAAGGCTATTGACGTCATTCAAATTATAAATAAAACATGTTTTATAGCTGTTTTATGGTTATTAAAGTTTTGCTTAATAATTAGGAAATCTTTATTAAGAAATATTTTTCCAAGAAAATTTCATTATATCCGTTAAGTTGGTGTTGTAATAGTTGTTGCTTGGAGACCGACCATCACATTGTTACTTACTTCACGGCCCTATTATTTCTAGGCCTGAAACAAAAAGCTGGCAGACTATTTACATTCGTTAATGTGGGGGGAGCGCGACCCAACACTGTCGAAGCTTCTTCAATTAATGTTGCCTTAAATAAAAAAAAGTAAGGTAGGTAAGCCTACATACTTATGAACAACAGTTAATTGGTCGAATACTTAACCAAAAAGTTCAAGATGGCGGCTATTTATAAAAGCACCGAACTTCGCTCTAAGGTCCACTTGCCCGTGAATGTTAACCCCAGGTTAACTCTAGGTTAATTCCTTAAAATGAATAGTTCTCATATGAATCTGATGTTCGTGATTAATTTAACCGGGAGTTAACCTAGGGTTTACGTGCAAGCGGGCCTAACCAAAAGATAAAACGGATTGAGAGAGAAACTTATCTAACACCGGAAATTAGTTTAGGATCGCAAAAACCCTATCACAAATACTTTGAAAAATTTCGAATAACTGAATCTACAAAATATCCACATAAGAAGAAGAACCTGCCCACAAAATGTCAATAGAATTGGTTGAAAAATGCGACGGTAGAGGAGAATATTCGATCGAACTAACAGACGTCGTCGGACAGATGTCGGACATCATACGAAAGTATTTTTGCCCAAGCTGAAACGGAGAGACTTCGCTCGCGCTTCGCGCTTCCATTCGATTTGTAGATTTTTCGAAAAATCATAAGCGTTAGAGCAGTTCTTTTATTATTGTACTGGTAATATATACTTAACTTATTTTCTAATACATGTATTTTTTCCTTGTGGGGTTTTTTTGTATAACTACCTAAATATTTCAATAGTCATCGACTTAAAATCTTCAAAAAAAATAATGATTAGGTATAGCGTGTAATTTAAGAGCTTTCAAAATTAAATGATACCTCTTATGAGAGTGTTTTTTTTTACGGTGACTCGAAAATTCAAAATTCAAATAATGCGAACCATTGCATACTACACGTATAACAAATCCAAATTTCAGCCAGATTGCTTGAGCCGTTTCATACTGACGGCCAGACGGACAACAAAGTGGGTTCCCTTTTTCAGTATTTGTAAGGGAATCCTAAAAAAGATATTACATTTAAATACATTTTGTGTACATAAAAATAGTACATACTTACATACCTAATATATATTTTTCATTCTGAAATTTATTAAGACAAACGAAAACTGAAAAATAATAAAAACATAACAAAGACTTACTTACTTACCCGGGTTAAAGTTTAAATATCTGAAACGACGCGTCGTTCCTGGGTTGTGACTTTTTTTAGTAATATACGGTAAGTTATCATAGTGAGTTCAAAAGTATCAAATTAAAGGGCTTCCGGAATCGTAAGTATGTACAATTTAAAAATAAAAGTAAAAGAATTTAAAATGTTGCCTTATGCTGTCAATACCAAACTTACCGACTTCAGGGTTTAAACTCAATATAGCGTTAATTATTAGAGAAAGGTCGTTAAAACCCCTTAGATCTAAGTGTTAATTATCATTAATAATG
Source organism: Acleris emargana (assembly GCA_927399475.2). Classification (NCBI taxonomy): domain Eukaryota; kingdom Metazoa; phylum Arthropoda; class Insecta; order Lepidoptera; family Tortricidae; genus Acleris; species Acleris emargana. The sequence continues at coordinate 78,559,551 of OV656835.1, read as the reverse complement.
TGTACGATGTACTTAAATCAAAGCCATATTACGAGGGTGAATCAAAAAGTCCTTAGAACTGGATGTTTATAAAAAGTTTTTCAATTAAGTTTTATTTTTATTTTGAACTGTCATTATAACGTAATATTTGACAGTTGGTTTCGTTCGAATTGTTCCCGCCGTTACATGGTAAATTAATATTTTTCGAAATAAGTCGACTAAAACGTCCCATTATGGAAAAAAATGAGTTACGTGCCGTGATAAAGTACTTGTGTATGAAAAAAATGACTACCAAGGATTTTTTTTTGGATATTCAGCAAACCGTAGGCACTAGTGCTGTACCCTATTCCACCATCGCTTTCTGGGTTGCCGAGTTTAAAAGAGGCAGATCTAGCTGCGAAGACGACCCCCGCTCCGGCCGGCCATCTACCTCAGTTAACGCAAAAACCGTTGAAAAAATTGAGAAAATGGTTTATACGACCGGCGACTAACAATTAAATACATAGCAGAGACTAAAGATTTCGTTTGGTAGCGTACATTCAATACTAACCGATGTTTTGGGTTTTAAAAAAGTGTTAGCAAGATGGGTTCCGCGAATGTTAACGCAGGCTAACAAAGACTTGCGTTTAGAAGTTTCGAAGCGGAATCTAAAGAAAATCTTGCATGACCCGCACACTTTTTATCGTCGTTTCGTAACAATGGACGAAACATGGGTTCACTATTTTGACCCTGAAACAAAAAAGCAAAGCATGTCCTGGAAACGGCCATCTTCCCCTCCAATAAAGAAATTTAGAGTATTTCCGACAGCAGGTAAAGTTATGGCCTCAGTTTTCTGGGATGCAGAAGGAATCCTTTTTATTGATTATCTGCCCAAAGGAAAAACAATTACAGGTGCCTATTACACCGATTTGATACCAAAAGTGCGTCAAGCAATCAAAGAATAACGTCGAGGAAAATTGAGTGCGGGAGTGCTTTTTCACCATGATAATGCTCCGGCTCATCGATCACAAATGGCTCTCACTGCAATCCGCCAAGCTGGTTTTGAGATCTTTGATCATCCGCCCTACTCGCCAGACTTAGCTCCTAGTGATTTCCACTTGTTTCCGAAACTAAAGGAGCACATTCGCGGAACTAAATTTGACGACAACAACGCGGTCATGGGTGCCGTAGAGGAGTTTTTTGAGGCTCAAGAAAAATCGTTTTTTTATGATGGATTAAAAAAACTTAAAAAACGGTATAATAAATGTATAGAACAAGAAGGAAATTATGTTGAAAAGTAAAAAAAAAAGAAATTATATTCGTTTGTATATTTATTGTTATTTCTAAGGACTTTTTGATTCACCCTCGTACATTCTGTATCGTGTTTTTCAATTGCCAGTCAATTGACTGAATTCAAATAATACTTGATGAAAGTTCCGTTGTACTTACATTTGCAGTAACGTTACTTATCATTCCATTTTGCTTTTAATTCAAACGACACTTAGAATATTAAAAAAAACCTTAAATATGTATGCATGACACATGATTGTTATATTTTGAATTCAACCTACGTAGCATTCGTTACTGATTCTGTATTAGCTTTTATAAAGTGGCCAGAAAGTTTTTACATAACATATACCTACTTTAAAATTGACTTTAGAAATAGCGAGTTCATTAGTGGAAATTCAGATTTTAATTGAAATGTCAGGTAGTTCGGGCAAGGCGCTCTGCTTTACTTGAGCGGAGTAGTTTCAGAATTACAAACTAGTTCAAGAACCAGCCAGATTTATAAATAAGCTAGTTAGTACGAAGACTAAGATACTATAGGTACTCTAGAATTAATACTTAGCAAAGATATGTTCTTCAATAATCTTTTAGTAATATTAACAAACTAGGCTTTGCTCGCGACTGTGTCCGCGTAGAACTCGTTTATCGCTATTCCCTTAATAAAGTTTACAATTTTCTGGGGTAAATTTCCCATTGCCCTTTTCCGACACTCTAGCTCCATATATCTCATCGAAATCGGTTCATCGGTTTAGCCGTAAAACTGTAACAGACAGACACACAAACTTTTACATGTATAAAAGTAGTAGTATATTATATAGTCATCACTGCTGGACATGGCCTCCCCCAAGGTTTAGCTGCGTCGTCTTCCGGTACGCGGACGCCCTCGAGAAGTCTTCGATCCCATCGACCATCTGTACTGCGAGAACTGTATTGGATATTATATTATATAGCATAGATGAATAATAATAATTTGTATAAATATGTACACATATTATTATAACGTATAAGTATATGTATACGTAAGTCAGTATAGTAAATGTGGTTGGATTGGATTCGATTTTACCCACGTGATGGTGACGCTGAATCAAAACTAAGGATTCAACTAATAAATTCTACGCTTTATAACCTCATTGCATAGGGCCCCTGTTTAAAGTAAAAGTACCTATAGCGTTATCGTCTGCTTTGTAGGTACTGTCAAGTAAATAAGTAGTCCTAACGTTAACAATGTGATAATGACGTGGTTTATACAAAGTGGGCCAGCAAAGAAGTAAACAAAACGTAATAGCCTGCCGGACCCCCAGTACCTCGACAGTAAACATTTTCCTTCTATCAATTAATAATACTTATCTACGGTATTTTTACTTATTAATAATACGTATCTACCCAGTTCTACCAGGAAGCCTAGCAGACCCTTTGTGTTGCCGATGGCTTCTGGTAACGACCTCGGTGTTCCGAGGTGACATGCCCGGTATGTTGACACCTCTGGGCATTCCATGATGACGTGGGCTGCGGATTCCTACGCCGTCATACAGGCTCTGCACAGGGGGCTGTCTGTAACACCCAATGTGAACAAGTGTTTGTTAAATAAGGCATGGCCAGTTATGGCTCCAGTTAGTAATCGGAGTTGGGCCCTTTTGAGATTTTGTAGTCTACGCGACAATCCGGGATTGATCGTCGGAAGGGCCTCCTTACTTTGCCTGCAGGTGTTTAGGTTGCTCCAGTAGTGTTGGTGCTTTACCTTGGTGATTCGGCGCAGTTTGTTACGCAGCCAGCTGGTCGGAAGGGGCAGAAATGGTTCAGGACCTATCGCTTCCGTTTCTGAGCCCCTTCTCGCGAGTACGTCAGCTGCATCATTACCGCGTGAGTTGCTATGTCCCTTTATCCACTGTAGGGTGATGGGGTTAATGTTACATACCTTGGAAAGGGCGTTGTGACATTCGTATATTAGCCCTGACGTTGTAGTGTAGCTCTGTAGGGCTTGGAGAACTGATCGGCTGTCGGAGAGTATTCGGATAGGGAGATCCTTTACCTGAGGGTACATACCTTGCAAAAGTTCTACGTATAGAATCACGAGCCTGTATAGGGGCTCGTGCAACGAATTTATTTCGCTTAATCCACGTTTTTCAATAGAAACGTAAAGTACGGTTGTAAAGTAGACTGCTTGGGCTACAGTTATATTAAAAATATGTCAAAAGCGGAGTCCTATTAATTTTGCCTAATCTACCTGCCTGCCTGCTGGCTCATCTGTCTTCCTGCTGTGGGTCTCATATACTTAAATGGCTTTAAAAACAGAAAGTTTATACAGTGTTCAACATTGTCACAGACGATTCGATTCTCGAAGCTTTAACTAAATCCATTTGTGATATAATTTTCAAAGCAGCGACGAAATTAATACATGCAGTTCACGTACGTAGTTTATAATTTAATGTAGCAGAACCGCGCAGCCTGCTAGAGCACTGGAGGCTTGGCTTTTACCAAGTTTTTCTTTGTGCGGTGTTCAATAAAGCGTATATTTGTATTATGATGTATTGTTGGCAACGAATTTTCGGTCTTAAGATTACAGTCGTTTGATTGAATCTTGAGAATAAAATGTTCATGAGTCACGGATCCCACTTATCATCAGGGTGGCCTGTGTGCTCGTTCGCCTTTCCCATGCCATAAACAAATCTTGTCCTGGGCCAAAGGAAGTCGGATTTTGGATGACATACTTAAGCACTTCAGTTTACGATGAGAGAAAGAGTCAGAGCTATATCAGTTATACAGCTTTGTTCCGTTCTCTCAACCTGAACTGACCTGCTTAGAGCTGTGAGCTGAATGTTTGACGCTTAAATTTCCGGACGTGCTTACAATGGTATATCCAATTTCCACTAACGCGGAGTTCGTTAGACGACATCGCATACTGCTCTCATGTGTTTAGTGAAGTAATTGAATCGACAACCGCCGCTCTCATGTCATTTTCGGTACGTGTTAAGTGGTGAGTACTAAGCCAGGAGTTATCCAACTGCGCTCGCAGTTTTTGTTTTTTTATGTAGAAGGATGCTGTACTCGAACAGACAAATGTGGGTACTGACAGATTATTTTAATTCGTCGGTTCTAACCTCATAAGTCTCATTCAGTCTCATTATTCCAGCGATTGCATATTGCAGGATTAATTAATTTATATTTGTTCGGTAATTTAACGTTTTATCATGCCCAGCTTGACGGGTGGCGTGTGCGCCATAATTCTACCAGAATACATACGTGCCGCCCCCAAGTAGTGGAGTTTGCATTGTTGTGCTCCGGTTTTGAGGTAAAATGGTTAGCATAGAGGCGATCCATTTAGTCCTCAAGGTTGGCAACGTATTTGCAGTCTTGAGATGCAAAATTTTATGGGGCTAGGAAACAAATTAATTCTAACATGGCTGCGATTGTTGCGTGAAAAAATGTGGAAAAAACTTCGTCACTTTTTGACACGTATATACATACTTATAAGTACTTAAGATAGTGACGGATGCTCCACCGACATTTTGTCACGCAATAATCGCAACCATACTGTGTCAAAAAAAATCTGTTCAAAAATTAAGAGGCACTTTACATACATATGATTTGTCAAACATTTTATTTTACTGATACAAGTTTACAAAATGTTAATTAATTTAGGGTCGTCCGAGTCGCGTCTGCCGCGGTCAGCCGCCCGGCAGCTGCCCTTAAATTATAATTATCGTGTCGGCTGTTTCCCTCCGACGCAAAGGACCAGCTTTCAAACCACAGACATTTTTTTAAACCGTCACACCCGCGGGTGCGGGGTGGGAAAACACAATATTGCTCTTTTCAAGCGAGACATTTTATAGCTACGGGGGGCTGCCTTTAAACATTATGTAAGTTTTATTTTGCCTGTTTTTCGAATTGAGTGTTGGAGTGAACTCTTGTTTAGTTATATAAGTCACATTATTTAACAATTTTTAGTTTAAATCGGTAAATACAAAAAAATACGTGATTTTATTTTATTACAAATGTTATTAGTCCTTTTAAATGTCTACGACGGAGTGATACTTGCATAAGGCGTCGATTTTCCAAAAAATCAGAAACCTTCTGTATTTGGAGGCACAAGACCAACCTGTCCTTGCTTCCTCTGAACAACCTAACACGGGTCTAGTACTTAAAAGTTTTACAGTTTATGTAATAAGTAATCGCAACTTGCTTATGTTTTGATGTTTCAAATCTTGATCCAGTTATCGTAACATCTTTGACTATGCTGATTAGTTGCGCTATTAGATGTGTACATCATATACGTATCACATTTTGCAACACAATTTTGTAGATTTCTTCTAAATCAATGTTGAATTTGCAATCTTAGACTTGATAAAAACTGGTTTGATCTTTGAAGCACTGTGGTTAAAGTTTAAGCGTATAAACCCTGATGTAGCCCCCGTTTGTGAGCCCTAATACCGTCTTCCTGATTTGCCCTTTTAACTGTACTTATCAACAAAAAAAATAGTGCTCAAATTCCTAAAATTTTAATTGGATGTCAGCATCTGCTTCGGACAGTCGCTGTCAAAAATAAAATTCAGGCGCCGGCCGCAGCTGCTTTTCGTGACAAAATAATATTTTCTAAAATTGTTTGAGTACTTTTTGTTTCTTTGTTAAGTTAACGTTTTTAAAAGTTCGTTAATTAAGGGATGCCTGTTGTAGATAAAAATATCGGACCCCATCAAGCGCACACGCATTCAATTGATTTTTTATGAGTTTTTTGGCAGTTACTCAGATGGTATCGGCGAGCCCGGAGCAGGTCTAGCGGCGGCCGTGTGTCGGGAGGAGGCCGAGTCAAACAAATGGCACTATAATTCACGTTGTTTCTGACCCATGTTTTTACCCTCAAATAAACAAGAGCCCTTCTGTTTTTCCTTAACGTTCCAAGGGTAGTTATTTTTAGCCTTTAAGCTACAAAAGTGTCGCTGCCAATTTTTTCGGCAAATGCATTTCATGGCTTTTACAAGGTTTTCCCTTTCTCAAGTTTTCCCACCACTTTTTAGTGGTATCTTGTTTTTGGCCTTTTGGTAATAAGTACCTATCTACAATTTACCTATATAATCAGCTGCGTATAGGTAGGCGTTATTTTTCAAGTTCTTCATTTCTACTCTTGTAGCGTTTCTACACGTTTGTGTGTTACATAGTTTCATAATCTGGTTTTTTTCTTGTTGAATATAGTTAGTTGTTAGTTGGTGGTTGTCCGTTATTGGTTGATGTGGTGTTTATATTAATCAAGATTGGTTATGTATTAACTGCTTGTGTGTAACTACAGGGGGGGGCGACTTTTGACTTTCGAGCGCTCGAAAGTTTCACTCGAAAGCGAGCAAAATCAGTGAAACCGTATTTTAGAAATTACTAACGATAGAAAAATGAAAAAAGTGTGGTCCACACCATTCGAGGAAGTCCAACTTTTGAGGACGACCTATCGATAAAACCCCCGCGTACGTTCGAAGATATTCTGTTAAAAAAGCTTTCAAAGTTAAACAATAAAAATATTGAAAGACTTTCGGTTAACTTTGCATGATGTCTGTCTACGGAGCAGCATGATATTATGAAGCTTCGACTAGTATCACTTAGGGTTATTATGTTCGTGTTCAAAGTACTCTAGAACAAAAAGAGAGCGCTTCTGAAAAGTTGGTTGCAACGGATACTAGTACTACCTGCTACCCATATTAAAAAAGTATATCCATTAGTGACCAGTTGGCACGTCCTTTGCTTATTACCTTTTTGTGTTACAAGAGAGCTTCAGCAAAAAGTTTTGAACTGTAATTACATTCAGAAAAAAATCTAAGAGAAAAGGTAATGTTGGGGCACTTCATTCGCGGAATAATCGATTGTTTACGGTTATACGATTCATAAATCCATTATCACAATACAATTTAAATGGTGAAAGTTATTATGTTTATAACCAAACATTGGTAACTTTCGGTACGATTCGTGGCTTGATACTAAATGTATGTGCGTTATGTTAGGCCGATTGATATAATATGGCGACAGTGATTATTTGTCGACAAATTTGTGACATAAATGATTTGTCAAGACGATCCATTTATAAGTATATGGTTAGTGTTCGACTATCGGGTCGTAGGCGCTGAATGTGACATATAGTTAGGGAGGTGGCGAGCAAAATTTCGATATAATTAGCACACGTGACGTTATTATTAGCTGTAATTTATACCCTAAGAAACATCAAGGACCTCGTCGGCCACCATGGCGGCGCTGCGTTGTCAATTGACAGCAATTCATAAATGTAAAAATAAAGGTGTGCTATATATGCGCACAAGTTTGCCTCTCGGGCTGGTGTTCACAGTCATCCTTTAAACACACAAAATGGAAGAGGCAGACATCCAACAAGACAACTTGCTTGAAAGTCCTTGAATATTTCTTAACATAAACTAAGAAGTCAGCGTTCTTGGTTCGTTCGTTCTATGTCATCGGATTTTGTTGAAAACATTTTTAAGTATGCTTCCGTAAATATATTTTTTTATTATTAGAAGGACATTATTAATTCAGCAAGGATTCTACCATCTAAAAGAAGTAGGTAAATACATGTTAAAACGACATATTTTATTGATTCGCTTAACATAACCCGTAGGCTGGAATAACACATTTAGTACCTACCAACCCTGAAACTGTCGCGAATTGAACATTAGTTGTCGATGTTGGTTTATAATTTCCTCCCGTTGCTAGATGGTTTGTAAAAAAAATTGAATATTATGGGAAATAATATGGGATGGGATGGGTACCTTTTATCCCAAAAATATCTCAGTCACCCTGGGATAAAAAACGCGGACAAAGTCGCGCGCAGAAGCTAGAACAAACCCAACAAGTGTGCTTGTAATTTATGAGACCCGACTTGAACTAACCGAAGGTATATTGCATTTTGTAGGGTAGCAGTGTTCGAAGTTGTTTAATTTATAGTCGCACCACAATGCCCGTACGGGTTGAGTGAGTAAATTTGCATAGATGATGAATAATATCAGCACCCGAGGTCCTCCACGCGCCGCGCGGGATACGCCTTCTATGAGAGCCATTTATCCCGCTAACGCGTTATTAACTACATCAATGCCTACCGATTTTGGTTATGGAACGATATTGTTTGCGTGTTCAAAGTTAGCGAAGGAAGAACACATTACACTTAGCTTTAAGACACTTTTATACGGTTTATTTTAACTAAGATTAAACTACCTATTAAAAACGAATGCAAAACGTTTCTCCAAAATATTATGAACGTTAGTATATACTTAGTTGCCCAGTTATTGGTTGTGTGGGTCTTAGGTTCGCATGTCCCACTGCCTAGGTCACGAGACGGACCAGCGCAGGGCGTGTAACCGTTCCCGACCTACCTGCAAGGGTAATGCGTATTTTCAAGGGCGGTGGTAGGATTTAGTTAAATGGTATTTATCTGTTTTTTTTTAAAGTGATACAACCCCAACATTATTTAAATCAAAATTCTAACCTAACGAAAACCAACGTATCCAAACAAATGATTTAAATATAAAAATACTAGCCATTTATAAAATTTGTCCGTCAAAAACTAGTGGAGCCTCGCGCTGACCCGCATCGTGTAACAGTAGCAGCCTGCGATAAGCAATTTGAATAATGTACGAGTATCTACTTGCTAAAAGCTTTTGGAAATATTTGAAAATTTCATTTCGTATTCAAAGGTAGAGCCACTATTCATTCAAATAATAAATTATTCAAATAATTGTTTACCCGGCATATTATTTTAGCTATCTTTGTGACTACTTATTATGAATATTAATCCCAATCACTGTTCTATCATTTTGCGACACTTAAAGCCCTGCGCGGCCCGCCCGGCGCCGCGTCCAGGCCCGGCCTGTAATAGACGAACGGCTCCACGACCGACTTTCCATAGGTAGTTATAAATTAGGAGGGTCACGTTTTAGTTTTCGTTTCATAATTTAGTAGGCCTGCCGAGTGTCCCTTTCCATGAATACTTAAAACTTATCACTAAGTAATATCTTCACATTGACCCTTTCCCTCCACTGCTCGCAGTAGTGAGCGTAAAACCTAAGGGTATAAGAATTTTTAATCTCTATCAGTTGAGTTACACAATACTACCCTGTTTGGTTTGTAAAGTTATCGAGTTAGAAAAGAAATAAAAAAAAATTTTTTTACGTTTCAGGTACATACCTACTCTCCTGATTCCTGAAGGTCTTGATTGCAAGGTAAAAAAAGGCCGAAATAAATGAAATTCGGCTTCCAATTTCGTAGACAAAAATAAAACGGAATACAAAACATTAAAATAAGCTAAGAATAAATATTGTCTGAAGAACTGCGAACTCATACTTATTTCTGACTGCGAACAGAAATCGAGATGGAAAATCCATTAAAGTGGATCAAATATTCATTTGTTTTAAATTTAACAAGCCAGTCAATTTCACAAGAGCTTTTATGTCACAGACAAGCAATGTATTTTAGTCGATTATTATTTATTTTGTTGTAGAGTTGTTTTTAAGGAAAAAGTGTAAAGGTATTTTTCCCGTTAGGTATGAACGCGCCTAAATAGGTTGGCTTCAAAAACGTATGGGTACAATCGTAAAGGTAAAGTAAATCAAGTTGTAAGAATCTTGATGACATGATGGTGTAAGGAAGGCACTAAAGCTAGAACTAAAAGGAACTAGATAAGCCTGAACAAACAAACAACTCTCTACGTAACTTGTGTTTGTAGGCCATCAATTTCCGTTTGCATTCAACCAGCATTATTTTAATTGTGTCATGGAGCCGGGAAGCGTGATACCAAACCAATTTTTTTATCATAATAATCGGTTTAATTAATAATAAACAGTGGTACAGTTTTTAATATATGTACCTACTAGCAAATAATATGTGTATATGTTACGCAGGTGCAAAGTATGTTAATGGTTTCCTTATAAATCTTTCCTATAATAATATTGGTGGAGGCTTGAGAGGCTTCGCCCTGTTGTGCAACAGATATATTAAGATCAGATAATAGGTATCATAAGTGCAAAAGTAAGCTATTTTTGTTTGTAATCAAATCAATTCAAAATTTTACTTTGGTCATAATTACGATTCTACGATCTTGTTGAATTGTTTTGGTGGACTGGTGGAGAATCTAGGAATTTGCCATTTGTGCTCGTTTGTGGGTAATAAAAATGGCGAGATTAAATAATAAGAAAATATCATTGGTAGTTAAAAAAAAAAAGTAGTATATATAACAACTAACCCGTCAAGGTCACGTTACACGTCACATCGATCACATGACTATGGCTATTAAACTAAGATTTCTACATTTCGGGAATCAGACCTCCTGCTAGACAAGCTGGTATTATTATACATAGATAGCAATAAATAAACATGGCTCGTGTTATAAATGTTGAGCATCAAGACTAAACGCGAGTTGTGATTATCGGGGATAATCCGCTTCAGCAATAATGACTTATTCCAGTTTGAATGCGGGAGCTGAGGCGTGAACCCGATTAGCTGCCCGCCAAGAGAGCTCTTCTAACGAGCCGTGATTTAATCACGACACCCGGACCACCGAGATGCGCAAGTCAATGTTTATCATAATCTTTATTGTGTCGGAACAGAAGCGCAACTCGCACCATCTAATCTTAAAAGATTAATCCAATTAATGTTACAAGGCGACAGTTTTCTTGCTATTTCTTTTCATTTCTACAGGCAGTCATAAAGCATACATCGGTTTTGACGCGTGTTTAACCGAGTTTTCGTATTAAATTATACCTCCGAAATGTAGCACATAACCTTGAAAATTAGTTCAGTTATGTCAGACTTGTAAACCAACGAATTAAACTAGCGAACGAGGTCACGGCGGTTAACGTAACCGAACACGGGCGGCAGACACGGAAACTTGTATATCGACTTCAGCAATGTATGTTCTTTATTAAAATTATTTACCGAATACAGAGACTTATAACTAAATGTAATGTAAATGTATAATATATTGTGATGTAAATGCAGAATCTATTTTGCAAATACTACTTATTCTTCATAACCATGTTAACGTTATTTCAACAGGACGTTGTAAATGGGGAGATTCTTAATTTATAAGGTCTCTTAAATATAAAACTTTCTATTTATCACAAATAAGTGGATGGGCCAAAACACTTTCTCTGAGAATACTGTATGCGGGGTAAACTATTAAGTTGGATCTAAAAGGGGACGAAATGTGAGCAGTCTATCACGACGCGAGCTGATGTATGGCCGGAGCCGCTCGGATTATCGCCTGGCATCCTGAACGATATTTATATAACTGCTTCACGGCTCTAGAGAAAACTTGATCGAAACAACTTTGATTATTTCATGTTATAAGAAAGTATGGTTTTATAAGGGTACGTAATCAAAATTAATGACTATGGAGCACGCACAATTCCACATTACTCAAATGAGTTCAATAAGAATGACGTTAGTTTTCGGCTACTTGGTATTCAAATCAAATCAAATCATCAAATCAAATCAAATCATATTTATTTGCCAGAACACAGTATTACATAAAGCAGATGTTCAAGAATAAAAAATCCATTGCGTTCAGCCTGCATGCAAGCGTGCAAATATTGATAGTTAGTCTAAAAAATCTAAAATACAATTATTAATTACAAATAAAAACATACAAATTATAATTCAATAAATAATAAAATTTATAAATAACATTCCGTAAAAACACAATTATTAATCATTAGAAGTAAGTACAATAGTCATATTTCCTTAGTATCTATTTAGCTCACTATAATTTATAAATTCATTTATATTATAAAAACATTTGTGCAAAAGCCATTTTGTCAATTTGGATTTAAACATAATTAAAGCAGGTAATTCTATACAGAGTCAGTTGATTCGATATCCCCCTGACTTGTCCTAGATAATATACATAACTACAAAACGGTTTAAAAGCGTTGACAAGAATCTTACAGTATTTATACAAAAAAACAATTATTGGTTTGTTCGTCGTTGTTATTCTGATTTCTCGGGGTCAGTTGGTAAATTGTAGCAATGTTAGTCGTTGCCGAAGGCGGCCACTATTCCTAGTTTAATCGGAGCCATCAGCGCGAAAAGTAACATTCACGCAGCCATTTATAATGTTTCAAGTGCGCGATCACTCTAAGTTCTCATTATTCATGCATAGCATAAATTGTAACATATCTAAATTTCGGTGCTTGGGGGCCAGCTAAGTCTAATGACTGACCATTACTTTAAAAGTAAGTAATTCATCTGTTACTTCTAAATACTATCGTATATCCTGCATTGAAATAGTATACTCGTTCGTACCGACGGCACATGTTGCCAGCTCAATCAAGACATTATTTTCTTAGATACGAAAATAATCAATTTAATATGTACAGTCAGCTGCAGAGAAAAGGATACCCCCCCTCCTACCTACCTACCTACTATTGTCTACACATAAACTCAAAATCATTTAAATCTAACCACAGGTTTTCGAAAAACATCAATCCTTCCCAGGAGGGGGGGTATCCTTTTCTCTGCAGCTGACTGTACTAAAAAAGTTAAAAGTTATTCAATGTATATATATTTTTAATAATTAAGATCTCTATTTGTTTATCTTTTATTTTATAGTTGACCGCATTAAGATTGTTCTTAATTTATTTGTACACAAATAACTAATAAATCAAATTTATAATTAAACTGAATATGAAATGATTATTAGGGATTATTCCTCCTAATCAGTTTGGAATGATCTTATCGGAACCTATTGAAATAATTGATATTTAAATGATGGCATTTTTAGATTTTGTACGTGCACGTGGCTAAAAACTTTTTTTTTTAAATAAGGAGTAGAAGTTGTTCAGGACGCGTAACTAATCATTTATCCAAACGGTTTCGAGATTTCTCACGTTGTAAACATTAGAGACCTATGTTTTTATATCTCGTATTTCCCCCCTTACGTTACATAAATGTTTCTTTAAGTTTCTTGCGGCGTTTCTCCTTAGAGGTGTCGGTCTCATCTTGGGAAGCGCCGGAAGATTTTGGCATGTAAAAGTGCCCGTGCGGTCTACTTACTGAATAAAAATATTTATCTTTATCTCAATCTTATCTTCGGGTACGTTTTGGGCACGGAGTTTAATGGACTATTGTCGAGTTATTACTCGAAGGGCCTATCTAGACAAAACGATAACTGTTACACTCGTTAGTATAAATAACTTCGGCTTTCGCGTCAGATTAAACCTGAAACAATTAGAAGTTGTGAACCTAATTCCAAGAGACGGAGGCTCACGACCAAATCCGACCACACAACCCGTAGAGGAGGAATCTCAGCTAAAGAGAACAATCCTTATTGAAGCTGACATACAACCCAATTAACCGTGCACCGCCCTCCGCACTATCCATTTAACATGAAGTTTATTGTTGCCCAGAGAATAGTTCCAGTAAACTACTTAAATAAGTAATCGGAAAACTTTTACCGTCCGCAGGGGCGTGAGTTTGGCTGCCTTGTATTTTTCAGAATGCTTACGTAACTTGGCCCCAGCCAAAAAATTAGGCCAATTATAACTAGACAACAGATGGCTTTTAAGCTGTCACGTTATTTTAACTTTGCGATCAATATCAGCACGATGCCAGTTTATTTTCGCCCTGCTAGCCGCTACAGAGTTCATATTCGTTTCGGTTGGACGCTTTTAAGTATAGCCGCTCTCCATTTAGCATTGTTTCCAGATTTAAGCGGCAGCTAACGAAGAAGAACGGCGGTTTATTTTATTTTATTATTTAATCAAGTATTGAAATTGATAAGTTGCCGAATTCCTAGTAGGAATTGTATATGATACGAGTGGTGATGAGTCGTATCCAACTGATCACCGTTCAGTTAGGTACTTCGGCTGCCCTAAGCTGATTTCAAGTATCTGACTTCCGACAACTTTTACAGGAGAGCGAAAAAGAGTAAATTCTAATTTTCGCCATATAATATACCCGAACAGTTATAAAAGAGGATGTCACGGCATTTGAATTTCAATTTCAAGTATCTACTTTGAGTTGCTTGTTTTTAGGATAAAGATGGTGTCGATACTTGATTTCAGCGTAGAATAGACAGACACAAAAAGATACTTGAATCATTTAATTATCAATAACTTGAAAAATAACAAGTTTAGCGGAAAAAGAGTAATGAGGGTCGATGCATTTATCGGGCTAGTTTCGAGAAATGCAAAAAACAAAACATATATAAAAATGGAGATACTTGAAATCAGCTTAGGGCAGCCGACTTACTTATAGGCTGCGGCACCTACTTAGGTTAGGCTCAGTCTGTTTTGAGTATTAGCAGTGACAGACTGTTGAACAATGCTAAACTCGAAACATCGTGCATTAAAAATAATGTTATGGTAAAAAAAAACTAAACGTTTGTAAATCACATTTTCTATTACAGTCGCCTTAAAATAGGAACAAGTTATTTTACCTTAGTTGTATTAAATCTGAGTACAAAAAGTAAACTTAAATCCAAATAGTAAAGTAGGTATAAAATAGGTGTACTTATTAATTATTCTCAACATTTACTTTACGTTTTTTGACACTCATTCCGCACTTAATAAATATAATATCAGATTTAATGTATAAAGTAATTGAGCTCGTTTATATGAATGCGGTCCAGTCTCTTTACCCACGGGAGCTGCAAACTGAGCTCGGATTTAAATTAAACCCGCAGGAGGACAGATTAAAACTTCCCAATTTGATTTATTATAAGACATCTTTTTTTATAAAGTTAATTAAGACAAGGTTAAGGTATTATAAAATCAAAACTTTTACGCTAAATCATACACAAAGAAAATAAAATAAACGTAACTTTTTAATAGAAATTTTAATAAAATTTTAACTGCGAAAGGCTACGCTGACTCTGCTCGGTATACGAATACTATTTTGTATTATGGTGAAATTTTAAAACTCTCAAGTTGCGTTTATGTTTAAGTTAGATTTTTTGTTGTCATCGAGTTTATGTGTATATGTGGTCCAAATTCAGCCCGGGATCATGTTGACGGGAAGTGGGCCAAATTTAACTTGTAACATTGGCCCCGTACATACATTGCAAGTTAAATAAAAGCTTGTAACAAGTCGATCAGTCTTAATTTTATACCGCGCCCGTCATTGTGTATGACCAAAAGTTCCATGCGTAATATTTGACCATCGCAACATGTCGACTTAGTAACTGAGTTTTTGCTGCACGAAAATTAAGTCATCCACTCAACATTGATGAAGATGATTCAATTTATTTAAACTGGATATTAGATTTAAGCGAGTATCTAAACATAAACTGGTATATAGGTGTTCTGAAAGGGCAATGGGCAAGTTTCAAAGCAAGGTTACGGATGATTTCTATAGAGGACCTACATACTAAATATAATATTATATATATCATTAACGGCGAGTAATAATAATATTGGAGAAGCAATACTAAATATTTCAGTTTCAGGTACTAAAAATAAACTCAGGTATCAATCGCACATTCATAATATTTCGGCAAGATGCAATGCAACAGTTTTCAAAAATGGTTTAAGTACCTACATCAGTGTCACACATCTTGTCTAGGCCACTGATCAACGGAATCACTTAAGAGTATTTATAATACATAATAAAAAGGTACCCATGTTTCATTTGCAAATATCTGTTATAATATAATACCTATACCATTTTCACGAATGACCGCTCACCTAAATATACTTATATTTTAGGTACCTACGACACTTTTACCCAAACCCTTTACTTATTCGCTAAACTAAGCAAGTAACCTAAATGTGTATGAAGTCAATTATGATGGTCAATAGTGTCGCCGCTTTAGCAAGCCTAGTGAGCACGCCACCCGCCGCGGAGACCCCCCTTTACAGCCTTTCGTTGGTGATTGGAGGTTGGAATCGCCACTTGAGACTTTTCGTTGTCCTCAAAATTGTTTGAATTCTAATCACTTCAGCTTTACTTCCTTCACGCTTTTTATATAATTCTGACGTGCTTTTTGTGAAATGTAGGTAAGTCGCAATGTAGTGTTTTTATTTTCGGAACGCGCAAGCCTGCGTCATAAAACGAACTCTTTAGCTATTCACGACTATCGCAACTGTTCACCAAACGTGCTAGTAAAAGCATTTTTTTTTACCGTTTCATTTTTTTTACCATTGCATTTTTGCAGAAATGGTCTACGAGCATGCTAAGTTTTAGTAGTGACGAGGTATGGGAAAATCGAAGCAGTACCAAACATGTTTTAAGCGAGACCTACGCGAATATATTATTAACCGTGTGGTATCCGGCTTAGAATTGCGCCACTCCACGTCTTCCCGTGGAAGTCGTAAGAGGCGACTAAGGGAATAAAGGCTTATAGTACTGTTAGGCGATGGGCTTGCTACCTGTCACTAATACACACTGTTAAACATCTTAGCCTAATTGTGCAGATTGTGGTTACAGAGATATCAACAAGTTTTTAGAGTTGTTGGTAATTCTGTAGCTCTGCCTACCCCACTCTGGGAATGAAGGCGTGAAGGTATGTATGTATGTATGTAAATTCAAAGCAGGATCTTCATACGGTTACACCAGACATGAGGAGGATGATGACAATGTCAGGAGGTGATATATTTAACTAAAAAACCTTTGCTATGAGGTACGAACTTATATACGCTAATTAAATAAGATATATTGGGGGATAATCTCTTAAAAATCCACCTAGTCCTAGAGTAAGCTCTCGACTTGGAATTTTATTTATTACTTTATGCACATATCTATATTATGTAGTTCATTTATTACATTCGCTTGAGTATACTTTAAAAAATATTTGTCTACAACCACGTGCTTTTCGGAGAAAATGGCGGGCTCTTTTAAAATGTTTTTGTTTTTGTTTTGTTGTTGTTTATGTTAATTTTATATTAGCACCGAATAAACGATTTATATTCTATTCTATTCTATTCTATTGTGAACACCCAAGTTTGGGCGGCTCGCCTATAATAACTCCGGTCTTACATTAAATAAACGCAATTTGTTGAATAAGCAATAAACATCGTGGCCAAACTTTTATTGACTTTGTTACGAGGACACAAAAAATAAGAAACTGCACACAACAGCTGCGACGACATATGGTCTGTCGATCTCGGCATACAAATCAAACCCAGACATTTCTACTCGCCAACTTCAATCTTCCACTAATAATATTAGAAGTGCGCGTCTCGGGAATTATAAGTTACTAGCGACCCGCCCTCGCTTCGGTCTATGTGAGTTTTCTGTAAACCCGTACATAAACCAGAATTTATTATACATAAAAAATCATCCTTGAAAAATTATCTAACTGATGGTGAAAACCGAATGAAAACCCGTGCAGTCGATTTGGAAATTATCGCGAATATACCGACGCGACTGGGGACTTCGTTTTATAATATATATGCCCCTAGTGCTAGTGATTAATTCAAGTACAGGATTTTCTATCAGAGTTCTTGTGCAATTATTTTGAGATACATATGTACCTATTTACCTACTTTAATTTAAAATTTACTTAATAATAGTCATTATTAATTAATCTCACGTCGGCATTGAAATTTTACGTTAAATGTAAATGATATAAGTACTGCAAAACTGTCCGGGACATCATTCGGCAGGCGTCATCGGGAGTTTAATCTGCCGAGCTACCTGCATTTGCATAATTACGAGGTGCGGTGTCAGGTAACATCACTAATTGGTTATTGACCAATGGCTCCGTACCTCGAGTCTGACTAATTGCCGGACCATTTACCCAGGCACATGTATTGTCGAATTGCTTACCAAATTGGGATTTCCTTCTCGGGTTTCCCGGCCGACTTCAAGTCAAATGAGAACGTGTAATATGGAGTGAGTTTATAATCTATCGTAGCGAATTCATCGGTGATCTCTAGTATACATATCAGCATAACTCTACCTCCGCGGAGCTTGCTTTAACACCCTTGCTATAGATAAAATGGCAGTTGCTAGTTAAAAATGACGAAGGTTTATATCACCATACCCCTGCTAGTTAATCTAGCGAGTTCCGCCGGACATGCATGCAGCGAGTAACCGCAGGCTCCGAACGTGCGGGTTACAGTTGCGCTTAGAGGTGATTACCTACTTATCTGCTTCCTTACTTGTGTTTACCCACGCGCTTTTAGTTCTGTATTAATAAACTCTGCATTTATTTATTGTGTATTAAGAAACAAACGGTTATACAATAATGGTGTCAATGAAATTGGAAATACAATTTGACCTATAGTTTCCTTGAATTCATTAAAAAATCTTGGCTGATGCCCGTCGCAAGATACGTCAAAGTAAACGTCAAACCGTAGAAGAGTGTCATTTGTGACGTATCTTGAGACGAGCATTACAGTCGAGATCAGTTTATGTATACGGGCTTTAGGTAAGTAAGGCAGAGTTAAGTAACACCAACCGCCTTGGCCTAACCGCTTCGTCGAAGAAACCTGCATCCAAAACCAAAATACTCGAGCTAAATAGTTATTAATACGCTCTAGATAGCTCGCGGTTCATCATAATTGGTTATTGAAAGTTATGTTGTTTAAGAGGAACCTAATAATGTAAGCCGACCTGCCAACCCTGCGGCTGCGGTAACATCGCAGTTCAAAATCGATTGTTATAGTTTAGAGAACATAATCTCTTAGCACAAAGTTATGTGTTCGTCGAACAATGCCGAATAGTTTTATGTACACCGAAGTGCAATAACGTTGGCGTATGAATATAAAACAATAGCGAAATCGTATGCAACGTCACTCGCATAACATAGTTGGTATATACATACATACAAAGTGTGGTCTTCGTAGAATCTAAAATTAAATTGCATTGTGCGTGAAACTATCTATGTTAATAATACCCGTAGTTTTCAAAATAAGATTCCCTGAAACTTTTTACAAATAGACATATCACATAAGTATATTTATGTATTTGTTTAATTTCCTAGCATGGTGTGAGAAAAGCATTTTTTATTTATTTATTTACTATAAACACCAATTATAACTAGGTATAATCGATCAAGAAATTTCTTGACCACTTTTAAACCTTAACTTCCAACAAATAGAGGTGAAAAGTGGTAAAGGACTTCCTTGATGGACTATTCATCAACAAATTCTATTTTTTATTCAATTCGATACAGAAACTACGGATATAATATCTCACCATATCTAAGCGAACATTTGAATTAGTTTGCACGTGCGTGTCAAATATTTACTTTTATATTACGCAATTTTGAGCACAACTAATTAATTAAGTTTATTAATAAACTTATTGTTAGAGATAAATGTATAACATATGTAAGAGATAGATAAATGTAAATCCTCGCAGTTGTTTAAATATTTTCTAGACAAGTGATTTATGAACTATGAACCTGCGTTTATTACGTTTGTATCAAAAGGGAAATCCCATTTGCGGGAGCTCGCGTCTCAAACCTTAAATAAAATGTATGCCGGGAAGAATTACATTGGAACTGGTTCCCGAGCCGCCCCAGAAGGTCTCGCCGCGCTCGGAAGGCGTACAAATTAAAATTAACTGAACAGGTTTTCTTCAATTATTTCCAGGTGAGGTAGAAAATAAATAATATTTTCTCTGAAGTAGAAGGAAGCCTGGTATGACTGATAACAGATATTGTAATGGTTATTTACAAACAAGAAAATATATATCTGCGATTCGGGGTCGAACACCGCAGGCCCGCACCTCCTTCCTATTAGTATGAAATGTTAAAAACCTATTTAAATCCTGCTGCTGCTGACGTAATATTTAAAAGACATATCAAACGGGACAGCTTCTTTCTTAACATAAATCACAATAAAATCATTTTACTCCACGTTACGGCTTTTACATGTTTATTTACTTATATTAGTAGTAGTACTCGTAGTTATAAAGAGTAGTCCGACTTACGGATTTCTAGATTTACAAAAACAAATAAATGTTGCAATCATTTTCAATTGAACTTAGTCTTCGATGTAATGTTGAGATTCCACGCCGTCTTGTAGTAAGAAAGTTAAGATAATCATAAAAATGTCGCAGGTCAAGTTATAAACGGATAACGATAAGTGGGCATCCAATTTAGCGTAACAGTATTACAGTGCACAATGTTTCGGGCCGGCCAATATCTAGGGACAAAGGAGCCCCTGCTCCGCCGGCTGAGCCGACCCCCGACATGCGACTTAGCCGGTTGGTTACACTTTCAGGGAATATTCGTAACGTAACATTGGTTATAAAATGACTCTACCACGCAAACGTTATGTTATATCGCGTTCTCCACCAAAGTTAAAGTACCTATGCAAATAACGTACAATGTTCAGTAAAGTCTAAATGTACTTACTTAGACGGAGTACACGGCCAGATCTTAATTAGACTCCACGGATATGTATGATGGATAAGGCATCCGGGCTATCGGGATTTTATCACTTAAATACTAATTTTATCATAGGCCCGGGGTCTTGTCTCGGCCCAAACAACTCCGACGGGTTAGCTGCCCCACAAGCATGCTCGTAACACACTCTGCTTATCTAATAATTTTGACTAAACAATTTGCATAATACCAGGGCAGGAAGTCTGGTAACTTTGTTATTTATGTAACTGGTACATAATAAATCGTCACTCACGCTCTAACCTCGGCACTTAAGATGAAAGCCTTAAAAGCTAATTATGTGCCGTTGAATACATACATCATTTCTCTGCAAGCTTAAAATTTTCATGACAAAAATAAACAATAGCTAATTATTCTTGTATAGGTACTTTCCTTGATTTTTCTGCAAAGAAATTACTTGTCAGCAAAGTCATTTTAATTATTTCGATTGGCGTTAATAGTTTGTGAATTTTCCTGTTAAATTTTTACAAATAATATCTTGCAAATTTTATTAGTTACTGAAACAGTTCTGATAATTTATCATACAAATGGAATGCCAAACAAAGCGCTATTGTTGATATCCATATTGATAGTAACTTTGGTAACCAAATAACAAGTTGATGAATATTATAATTTTTCTAATTACAGGCAGAAGTACCTTAAGATTTTTTTCTACAAGTATAAACTTATAATGACAATAATAAACAATCGTTAACTTTTTTTGTATACTTTCCTCGATTTTTCTGCCAACAAATTACTTACTTGTCAGCAAAGTCATTTTTATTATTCCGATTACAGTTAATGGTTTGTGAATTTTATTGCAAAATGTTTGCAAATTTTAATACTTAGTCACTAAAACTGTTCTGACAATAGATCATAAAAGTTGGAATGCCAAACGAAACGTTATTTTGTGAATATCCATATTGAACGTAACCATGGTAACCAAATAACAAATCGATGGATAATAATGATTTATTTTTAGTAAGTTGATAAAAAAATAATTAAACACATAATTAGTCTCCTTTTTTAAAATATACGTATTTAAAATGGGGGTTAACATATTTTTAACGGTTTATTATACAAATTAGGATGTCAAGTATTCAATAAACGCCCAGAGTGATATACGGAATAACCGTAACCATGATAATGACAATGCTATACATTTTTTTTTTATGGCATAGGAAGGCATGTGAGCACACAGGCCACCTGATGGTAAGTGGATTCTGTGACCCATAGACATTCGCATTCACAAGACTGCAAATGCACTGCCAACCCTGAGGACTAAGATGGAATGCCTCTATGCTAGTCATTTCACCGGCTGTCTAATCCCCAAACCGGAACACAACAATGCGAACACTGCTGCTTGGCGGTAGGTTAATGGATAAGATGGTGGTACCAACCCGGACGGACCCTGTACGCACAAGGTCCTCCCACAATATAGACCTGTTATTACCATGGCAACGCTCATTACAGAATTGTTTTCACGCCTCAGTTACGCAATAGGTGGTATTCTACCATTAACGATATTGATAACGATAGCGGTTTAAAGTACGCGAGTAGAAAAAAAATATTATAACAGAATTATCGACAAGTTTTAAGAGTCGATCGTAAGTCTGTGTAGCTCTGCCTAGCCCACTCTGGGATTACAGGCGTGAAGGTATGTACATGTATTATTTCAATATTTGTATTTGAGCTTTGTGACCTGGATGGTTTTTGGAAAAGTGAGTGTGATACTCAGACAGACATATCTATCTGCAGATAGACATACAGTAGTTTCACTAGGGAACTCTAATTGAATTTGTACTATGTAGCCATATTATTATCACGATAACATCTTAAAATATCGTTAGTTAGAATCTGCCATTATTTTCTGAGACGAGTTTAATAACACCCGTACAAGTACCAAAGGAACAAAGGTAAATAACTCCTTTGTACCATTGTGCACTCTGTCCATTGTGTTGTGTGAATAGTCACAATCTAAAATCAGTGCAATTTAACTGCCACTCCCGAGTAAAAGTTTTTAAATGAACTGCGAGTGACTTAAAGCTAGTTATTAATTATGTTTGCTCCAACTTGAGCCGTAATTTGAATACAAAATACACTTGGAAATGAGATTCCAAGCATCTTATTTAAATTCTAACACAATTTCCTTAATGAGACGCGAAGTATCTCTGAAAGAATAATGTGAGTGGCCCGAAGCAAGCTAGTAAGTGGAAGAAGAGGAACGCTATTTACAAAGGAAACGTGAAGCTGAGACAATTACCGTGCCAGCTTTCAAACACCTTATTCTACTATTAAAAAACAGTAACTTTTAGGTGCGCACGGAGATTTACTCTTTGTTATCATCGACCACTTCTACCTAGATATTCTAGTTACCTACTAGATCTGCTGGTACTAGCTTTTAAAACAAAAGGATAAGACTAGCGCCTACCTACTTAGTTGTAGTTTTAACAGATGTGTTTCCTAAAGGATAATTTATGAAAATTCATCGACCAACAATAATTTTATAGGTACAAAATACTTAAATAATTACTAACGATTGTATAATTACAAACAACAAAATATCACCAAATAACTATCTCACTGGGATTACAGGCGTGAAGGTAAGCGAAAATAGAATTAGAGCAAAAC
This sequence comes from Acleris emargana, assembly GCA_927399475.2. NCBI lineage: Eukaryota > Metazoa > Arthropoda > Insecta > Lepidoptera > Tortricidae > Acleris > Acleris emargana. The sequence continues at coordinate 78,536,366 of OV656835.1, read as the reverse complement.
AAGGGACACCCGGGATTACTCATAAATGGTAGGCATCCTGTTAGATTAGTTTGAAACATCGATTAATCTTTCATCATCCGTCTTTCCGCGCTGGCGCTAGTTAATTTTATCGATGATTGCTATCATGAGCGAGTGGCGAGGGCCCATTGACGCCGCTCTATGCATGACATGATTGAACTAACTTCGCCGGTAAGTGTCGGGCTTAGCGGGCTTGTTTATAAACTCAAAATATTTAGCGACGGTCTCGTGTCTCCCCTGCTGTCTCCCCTGACTGCTTTTCGTCAGTCGGCTTTCGTCAGAAATCAATTTTCATTCCGCAAAAGTAGGTAGGTTAGGTTCGTTAGATATCTTTAGATTGCCGAAGGCCAAATCGCTCAGAAATAGGAGCCCGGAAGGCAGGGCTCCGTCGAATAGGTCAGGGGAGACAGCAGGAGAGCCACGGGTCCGAAGCCATGTATTTGTGCCTTCCCTTCTAATGAATAGGTACTTCATAAATGCGAACCCAATAACTTCAACAAATATGCGATTATGATCCCTATACTGTTAGTTTAACACTAAAATTTTACTTCACATTTTTATTCATGAATTCGTACTATCACCCCCAAAATTCATATACCTAGTTGGAAAATATTGTGATTAAAGGGGGACACCCTGAAGTTAAGAGACAGTTTTCATGTTCAAAATTACTCAAAGAGAAAACAAATAACCGAGCAGTAAAGCAAGCGGAATAAGAACTATTGAGAAAAGAGTGGCCTATGAATGGCACGGGAAAAGGAACATGATACATCATTTTATTGAAGCGGAAGCTAGAAGAACGAGGATTAACAGAACTATTTATGTTTTAAAGAAACAAAAGAATGAATTTATAAATATATTACTGGACGAAAACGTACAGTGTCGACCTCTCAAAACATAAAATAGGAAAAAAAACGAATTTGAGCTAGTTCCTTTGACATCTGATTCTGTTAGAGATACAGCAGTGAAATTAAAAATAAAAAAATCTGATGAGACCAGGATAAATACTAATGATCTACGCAACATTTTATAGAATAAATACATATATAGCGTGCTAAAACAGGTTGCGGATTTTTTTCGAAATTCATGAAAGTTCTCATTATTGTTAACGAAACCTGCGTTTTGTTGATTTAGACGTTGTATTCCTAGCTTACGTGATAACTTCTCCCTTTTAGTCGAGATAGATCGACTTGGTCACAATATATTTAAGTAAATAAGCGAGCAGATACATCTAAATCTATGACTGTATTTTAGCATAGGTGGCCGTATAACTAATTCTACTTGGACGAATTCGCGGGCAGAAGCTAGTATTTAATATTTCCGATCTAATTTAGTCTCTACTTATGGGACACTGCATGATACTAAACTGTTAAATCATTTGCCTACTTATTAGGTGTTTGGCGAATGTAATCTATCGTGGTTGACCGTAAGTAAAGGGCCTTCGAGCCAAGAGCGGAGGGCCGCGGCTTATGGCGCTTCATCGATCCGAGGGTTGGCCGGTAAGCCCCGCATTAGGATCAGCAAACTTTGCGTAGGACGAGTTGAGTTACTGAATGACCATTTACGTGACAAAGTCGACCGAAGTTTGACTGGAATTTGTGTCGGTGACCCGCTATTTGGTCGGTCGAGGTTGAAGTCACACCATTAAATTACAATCTCGGCAGAGGCAGCCAATTTAGTTGGGTCCAGAAACCACTTCGCCAAATGTATGGTAATATGTAAACTCGGTGTTTAAAAAAATGTACGTATATAGATACCAAACAACTAAAATCACAAATCTTAGAAACGTATTATTTAATCATTCAGCAGTTAATAATAACCCATAATTTGACTTTACTGCGTTATCAAAATTATTAAACATGTTATGCTCAATGTTCCTAATTTTGTACCTCAGGATTAAAGGCTGAGCCCTTGCTCTTAAAACATGTTTTAAATTATAAATCGCATTGAATACTAACGTATGTCCTTATATATTATTTCTAGATGTATTTAAATGCTTATTACTTTCGATATGATACGGATACATTAGAGTAAATAGAGGGCATAATATTTCGCGGCGGGCCGGGAGCCCGGGACCGCGGCCCCGGCCCGCCGCTACTGCCTCACAAGGGTTTATTTATTCTGCGCGTTTTGCGCTTGGATCGCACGATCTCCGTTATACATTATAAAAACTGCAATTTATAATTTCGTATCATGGGTGTCGTGTTACAGAACAGTTCCTTTGCTATTTCCGGTCGTGGAAAGTGTTTAATTTTTCGATATTTTTTGCAGACCTTAGTTTAAATACATGATAAAAAAACTGCTGTTTAAATTTTAGTTAAATCACTAAAAAACTTGCTGCTGTCATATCAGCTTTGGTAAATCTTTCTTGGTTGGCTCTCATTTTTTAGGGTACAAACACCAACACTCTTAACTGTACATCGGTGGACCTTATTACAAAAGGCATAAGGCCTACCGATGGTACTAAAGTTATTCATTACAAATAAAAAAGACAATTTATATTCTGCTTCAAGTTCACACGACGCTACCAGACGTTACTCCGCGGCAGCTGGAGAAGTTAAGAAGCATGATACAAACATTAAGGTAGCGAATTTAGTAACGAACTTGGGAAATACATTTTTAACTTTTTTATCTTTATCCCATATTTAATATAAAGGTCGCCGTTAAAAGAAAATTCGAGGCATCTTTTCCTAGCACATAGGTATGTATATACTTACGTCATGCTGATGATGTCATTATTTTACTAAAAAATATTTGCTTTGAGTTGATTTGGTTGATAATGTTAACATTCGGGGATCGGGGTCAATATGGTTATTCCTACTTAAAACTTATCCACCATTGTTTTACCTTTAAGCTTTTACATATGTATGTAAATGCATTTAAAACTTATTTTAACCTTGTTCCGGTCATGGAATGTTATTTTTTTTGATATTTTGTAGAGACCTTAGTTTAATACACGATTTAAAGAAAAACGCTGTTTAGATTTTTTGCTAGGTTCACATCTAAAACCCCACAGTTTAAGATGTTAGTTGAATCACTAAAAAACTCACTGTGGTCACTATATCAGATTTGGTATTCATATTTATTATTATTTGCGGGTGGTAGGACCTTGTGCAGAGTCCGTCAGGATCGCTACCACCATCTAATCCAATAAAATACCGCCAAACAGTGGTGTTCGCATTGTTGAGTTCCGGTTTGGGGATAAGACAGCCGGTGAAATGACTAGCATAGAGGCATTCCATCTTAGTCCTCAGGGTTGGTTGGCAGTGCATTTGCAGTCTTAGGATTGCGGTCTTGTGAATGCGAATGTCTATGGGTCACAGTTTCCACTAACCATCAGGGTAGCCTGTGTGCTCGTTTGCCTTCTCTATGCCATAAAAAAAACCTAATATCATACATAATAATATTGTTCAACTTTTGTCGGCCGAACTCGACTTCGTAATATACGTGGCAAAATTAAATGACAGCTAGGGATTGCCTATATCGATAAACTGAACTAAAGGTATTATGTGAACATAACTATGGTCAATCCAAATTTGATAATTATCCCTTCCTAATTAATCAAAATTAAATAGACTGATGTATCTACGTCAAAACTATTATCAAGATTGAGTACCTGAATCAGAGTTCCTTACTTATTTCCACTACGTAAACCGCCCTCAGGCTGACGAGTTACTAATTCCTGTTGATGAGCACGGACACCGTGCACCGCTACGGACGTGGCCTCGCCCGCCTAAAATGTCACAAGTATTTTCGACACTTCGATCCTACGCTAAAAAATGGATTTGAAATCACATTTAATGTACAGTCCGATACTACAAATAAAGTTCTGCTTCATATTGCAATGTTGATCGCCATACTGTTTTGTAGCAAAATATTTGTTTTATTCATCATAGGCAATGTACGCACCTATGAAGTTCGTTGTTTGCAACGTACACTTTCGTATGACGGGTGGTTCACAGAAAATGTACATCAGTATTGCGGTGTTTAGTAACTAAAAAGCAAGGACGATGGTTTCATTTCTTTTTTCTAGTTTCTAAATAAACCTAAAGGTAATACAAACGACACATATCGAATTTGCACCCCGGTTTGATCTTGTTCCCGGAGCCACTTTGACGAAGGTAACGCAATCATCGTCGTGTGTAGCCGGAAGCCGGACTAAGCGCGTCATGCATACTAAACTAATATTCCACGCAGGTATAAACTATTCCAACTTGATAACGTCTCTAACGAGATTGTCAGCCCTGTGAAGTTTCGTTATACCTTCGGGGCTCGTAAATACAATTTCTGGTTATTATTTCAGTAATCATTAATATAAGGGTAAGTATATTATTATTAACCATCATCTTAGGTTATGAAATAGTTAATGGAGGGATTCTATGGCTGTGGCTTTAGTATAACTGTGGCTGCTATATAATATAAGGGCGGAGCAATAAACAACGCACAAAGCAACTTCTGCAATTGGTTCAAATGTACTATTTTGTACGAACCGACACGAACTGAAAACGAATGCTAAAAGACTTCATGCCTTCAATGCTTTTATTGCATTCATGTATCGAAGCTTACATGCAATTTATTATACCTTTTTTCCCTCACACTCCTTCCGTTCCGTTGAAATTCCAATAACCGCATTTTTATGCAAAATGGTTAAATGTTTAAATGATTGCACTACCCGCTCACATTTGTACATTGTGTGTACTTAATTATGTATATTGAATGGCAATAGAAATGTCGATAACATTCCTCGTTATTCAAAATTATTTTTACGCTTCTCCCCTTACAAAAATGACCTAGGAATCTTTACAAAACAAAAAAGCAAACTTACACGACACGCGAGTAGACAAATGATTCCGAAACTAACGTTTACCCTGTTTGACTGGTGTACGAGATTCAACAAAATTAAATTGCTCATTCAACTTTGTTATTGCTGGCTGCCAAAATGTCAGGTAACATCGGCAAAAGAAAACAATGTAAATAACATAATATTTTATCTGCCTACTTAGTAATCGTTAAGGTGAACTGAACTTCGACGGTATCTACTAAAACATTTTTAATAAACAATTAGGGGTTCCTACATTCTATTACAATTATTTTGAGGTTTTGCTTTGCCACTAGCTGCATTTTCTTTTAGCAAAGCCGGCCTTATAAATCCAGCACGTCAAAAATAAAAGGGTTACTTCAGCAAAGCCTTGTCTCCGAGATCGCGTGAAACGCGTCGGATATTTCGCGAACCTACTTACCATACAACGGAATGGAATATTACAGTTGCTGTCTCCCGCGCCACCGTTTCATTATTATTGCCGTTTTTGTTCACGCTTTATAAACTCCTGCAATCATTTTATTCAATGAATGTGATTTAAATTAAATCAAGTGTTAAATTGAAATGACAGCTCGTTAGCGGTCCTGTGCCTTAGAGAAAGATGCGCTTATGTCAATAGGGAATATGCATGTTTTTTTTTACAGCTTCAATTGAAGCTGATTCATGTAACAAACAGATCACAAAAATCATTTTTTGAATAACTATAAAAATAACCAAGATATAAGCCAACAAAGATTTGTTCCTATCTCTTTCTAGAAAAACGGAATTTTACATGGAGTTTATAAGGCCGCAGTGCACAATGACGTCACGGTGCACATCGGATCTCTCTGTCTAATTAGAAGTTTGAAATGCTTATAACTTCCGTATTTTTTGACCGATTTTAATTTTAATTTCCGTTTTGGTGATCTCTTTTACGGTATTTTCATATTTTGATGAGAAATGCGATTTTTAAAATCCATGCATATTCCCTATTCCGTAGAATTTGACCGTTTCTGAAAATCGTTTATGTTAGCGTGAAGCATCTTGTCTGGGCCCCTGTTCGCTTTCACACACAAAGCTGTCACTTGATTAGGTGCAGACAGCGTTGGGCAAAAAGTAATTGAATTACAAATTATGAATTGCAATTACAGAATGTAATTTAAATTACGAATTAAAATTACACATGTGTAATTTCTAATTGAATTACGATCAGCTCTGAATTTCAAAATGTAATTTGTAATTCAATTAGAAATTACATTTTGTAATTTTAATTGGTAATGCATTACTTTATGAAATTACAAATTACATTCATCTAGGAAAGCATTTTCATTGTTTTTATATAGTATGCTACTATATTTTTGCGGGTTTTAATTCAATATAAAATTATTATATAAGGAACTTCCTTAAAAAATTAAGCATTTTTTGTCATACTTATTTAAGTTCAAAAAACTTATGTGAGCTCTTATATTCAACTTCGGACGTGTAATATCAATAACCAATGTCCTAGCCGGAGTGCACACCTACCTGCATCGCTTGACGCATAATATACCTGACATGCTAATCCAAATTATCTGTTATTACAACTACTTTATATAACGTAATTGCGTAATTCAATTACAAATTAATGTAATTTCAATTAAATTAATGCAATTGCTTGTAATTAATTACGCTCGTAATTGAATTACATTTAATTTAAATTACTTGGTAATTTTTAATTGAACTTACATTAATTTGCGCTTATTGACATTGAATTGACATAAGCGCATCTTTCTCTAAGGCACAGGACCGCTAACGAGCTGTCATTTCAATTTAACACTTGATTTAATTTAAAATTTATTTTAAAAACTTCGAAACTTAAGTTCATAAACTTTACTTGTACTTATTCGCTTAGTAAAGTTTTGAGCTAGGCATAGGTACCTACTTATATAGTCTTTTAGGCGATTTGTTTTTTTAATTCACAATTGTACGCCTCGATAATTAGCTTATTTTACGTACAAGAACATTGACGCAACCGTGTGCCTCGTGGATCCATACTCAGGAAAAATAAATGTAAACCGAAATATCTAATTATAAACAAATGTAAATTACACTTGATCATTATTCCTTGTATTTTCCTAAAATACCCGGTAATGTTGAAAATATTTCCAGTTCCATTGCTAGGTATTTGACGTTAAGGGTACGTAAATAGCTAACTCATATTTAATTATACATTTTATAAGGGTACTTATAATTTAAATCATAAAAAATACATTTTTTGGGAATGTTACCGGTAGCATAAAATGAATACTGCACGGACAAAAGTAAGCTTTACTAAGTTTGTAGTACAAACACTAATCAGAAGTTGTGTAGTGCGGTACGTTCCTAAACAAGGTAATGTAAAACGAGCCTCGGCAGCGTTCACTCCCTGAGTAAACTTATCAAAAAGGTATTAAAAGTTTAGGTTTGACCGGACCGGCCGGCACACGGCCCAAGCTCTTTGCTTGCGTTAAACCGGCAAATTGCATATTTTGTGTCATTTTACGTATATACATTATAATATGTTAAAAAATTCAATTCGTCTTCTGTATATTCTTTTACTGATAATATTCTTTGTTTACTAGCTCAATTTAAATATACATTATAGATTAAAGATAATATATATGATAAAAAAATACCTAATTATGGTAGGCTTTATAAGTTGCTGCATATAAATATAGGGATTGACTTGAAAACCACCTCCGTTTAAAAATTGTTTATTTGGGTTATAAGTTAAAGTACTAACAACACTTCAAAGATTTAAACAAATTAGTATTGTTAAAAACTAATGGTTAATAGCTGTACTCGTCGATTATTCAACAAGGGACTAAAATAACCCAAAATGACACAGACGTTAAGCCACCCGAGCTGAGTGAGTATCATTATGGTTGTTTAGTCTCGCGTTAAACGATTTAATTTTCACTTTGAATGCAAGGTAAAAAAAAACTTTACTAAATGACCACATTCATTATAACAAAGTTTTTTACAAATTTGTTCCGCGGTAATTTTTTTGTAAAGTGACACTTTAAATGCTTTAATATTTAGCCAACAGATTCGAACTTGAAAACTATTATAAAATGAATTGAACCGTGATTAATAAAATCAATTCTTCCTTCATATAATGAAATAGATTCATATTCGAAATCATTAATCGTGTTTCACGAAATTAAATCTTCTCTTATTTTATATTTTTGTACAGTGGCCATTTTGAGGTTATTTTCACGCACTAAAAATTGTCTATACACAACATAATAACTGTAAATAGCGATATTCCTTTATTCAAAAAAACCGTGATCGGTGGTTTAGGGGAATCTAAAGTAAATTAAAAAAATACTTTAGTCCCTAGGGACTAATAAGGAGCTGTAGTCCCGATTTGCAGAGAGTAAAGTAACATTTTAAGAGCATGAGAAGTGAAATAGTTATTTAACCTTATATTTCTAGTCATTAAAAAAAAGGGTCAAAATAATATTAATACTTACTTCAAATTCTCTTCAAAACTACGTGATTTGATTACGGAGCAATGGTGGTAAAATGGTTCGATTGATTGGGTTAACCTATCTTTGCCATTTCAATTTACACCGACGATTATAATAATGTATTTATATAGCAGCTCGATCGTCGCACAACCGCAGCACAGAAAACGCTTGCTTAACTGTGTTAGGCTTACTTTTATCATCTCCTATAAAATGATGGGCAATGTAGGCAGCTTTGGAAGAAACATTAAACAGCGCCATAATCCTTGAAATCTGTTCCGCTATTCCTTGGATTAGCCGCCTCTGACGCGTTAACAAGTCATCAACAGGCGTTTTAAACCTGTTTGTTTACGTTCTCCCAAAACAAAATGCAAGATTTAATTGGAATTTTTATAATTTGGATGTATTTCATCAATCTTAACTTTAAAGACGATATTAGATAGCTAACTTTGTATTAACAATTATTATACACAACTTACGCAAAATCCTTGCAAATAATATAATACGATTGTTTCTTTTTTAAATACTAGTAGGTACCTTATTTTCATTATTATGGTATTCCATTTTTAGGTAATATTTTTTCGAGTTGGAACACCCGTACCAGTTTTTATACCCGTAGAAAAATTCAATAATTATTAATGTAATGAAAAACTAGCAGAAATATAAAACGAACACATCGCTCATCCAATAGAATAATGACATAATGGCAAAAAATCGGGTTTTGAGATTTTACCGTCATAAGTGTTCTAAAGGTCAGGTCTATCGCGTGGAACAATGACATAACATGCATGCTAAAAATGCAATTATGTCAATATTCTATTGGATGAGCGACATTAACATGCATGAAAGAACAAGTTTTGTGTTTTCATTCACTATTTTTCTTTCTTTTTTAGTGGGTTTTTGGGTAACTTTTGTTATTTTATTACATATTTATTCGAAATTAAGAAAAAAAATCCATATTATTATTATTCCATATTTCCATATTGCAGAAATTACATACATACATACATACCTTCACGCCTGTAATCCCAGAGTGGGCTAGGCAGAGTTACAGAATTACAGCTTTTAGAATGCTAATGCAGTTATTAGTTTATTGTTTAATATGTGAGAATCCCATGATGGAGTAAATAGTGTAGGAAAAGCATCACAGGGCAGAGAAAATAATCTTAATATTTTAAATGTTTCATCACTATAGGTGAAAAACTTAAGTAAATTACCCCTTGCATGTAGTTGTAACCCATCTTTATAGACCGATCGACATTTTATATTTGAAATTTGACGTTAATTCCATACTAGTTGAATACACAACTACATGCAAGAGCTAATTTACTTAAGTTTTTCAACTAAGTATACCCTACTGATAATGTTTACCCTACCTATTATACAGCCATCGCGTCAAGTAGGCGTCTCGGCAACATGCACATATATTATATTTATGACTTTCACTATACATACTGTACAAAACAATCTTAGAAGTTAAGAAATCTTCTCAAGAAACTACAGAGAATATTATCAGAAACATTTGAGAGCATTGAGAATATTCTCTTTCCATACATCGTTTAAGAATATTCTAGAAATTTTCGAGAATTTCTCAAAATAAACTTTGACAATTTGAGAAGTTACTTTTCGGTACAATGCTTTACACACATATAATTAGAAATTTCAGACTCGTAGCTTCTTAACAAACAGTTTTAATTTATGTATTATTACTATACATTTGGTTTATGTTAGTGATGTTTATACGAAAAATATCCTTTAAAAAATCAATTAAACACCTACTTTTTGGTTGAGCCTGATCTTTCATCTTAAATTGTATTAGGTACTTTTTTTTAAAATGTTTCATATATTTATATCTACTTGGGGTATCAACCGTAAATGCACTATACAACCAACTCACCCATTGGAGAACTACGTAGAACCGCTTAATATTATTATAATTGGACAAGGAACTATTACAAGTAAACTTATAAAAATCTCAAGTAAACAAACAAGAAAATGAAGTAAGTTTGTCGCGAGGCCTCTTAACCGAAAGGTATTTTTCAATAATTCACTTGTCCCTTTTCCGGTCAGGCTGGTCAAGAAAGCGGTTATGCTAGGAATTGGAAAAGGACCTCTTGGAGCTCAATGAGTATAAGAGGTATGAGTAAAAGTTGGCCAATCACAAGACAGGATTGCCATTTTGGAATTTGAATATTACGGAGTAATTTTTTCAATCATAAAATACATTAAATATTCTTATTGAATATACCTAGTAATGTTACATACTTAAAAGTAATGTTACATACTTAAAAGTAAGTAAAATTACAAGTTAATAAAGTTATAAATAATAATGATTTAAAATAGCACGTAAATAAAAATATTACAAATGTAAGGTCAATAACTTTAAATTAAAAGTTATAGCTAGGAGATCAACATGGCGAGGTCTCTCCGTCAGAAACGATATCATTAGACGATAACTGGAGTCAGGTCTTTGCAAGCGTGAAAAGACCGGACCCCGTAGAAAGCACCCCCGTTCAAGAGTATATGACCATGACATGATTATCTCAGCCATTTCCTCCCGCAACCTTCCTCCAATTGCCAATATTCATTTATCTAAGTACGTCGTCAGGATTGGTTTGGTTTTATAGATATAATTATTTTTTTCGAAAATGACTAGTTTATTGGGTCACTTTGATACACAAAGGCCCGGGGCACATTGGTGCTATACATATTCTGTAAGTAATTTTTAAATTTGTTCTTTAAGTGTTTAAAAGTGTTTTAGTGTTTCTAAAGCTTATTTCCTCATACAAGCTAAAGTTAATTTAAATTAATACCGGAATTTTATTTTTTTCTGCCTAAAAATATTTTTATGTTTAATAATTTTTCTGCCTAAAAATATAATAAATTTTATATTTTATAACTATTCTGCCTAAAATTATAAATGTTATATTTTATCATTTTTCTGCCTAAAAATATAAAATTTATGTTATCTGCCCTACTTCTCGGTATACATACGAGTATGTACGCGTTTGTTATTTTTTGACTTAATTACGAACCTATTAACACGTTGTGTGAGGTACGGCTACTATTTTCCCGTATTCGACTTTCGCTGGGTGCGGCGGTCAAAAATAATGTTCTCCCCCTCGGTGCGGGAAGGAGTTAACAAGGTTCCCATGAAGATATGAAAGAGCCAACTATAGATTTGTGAATACCAGATCTATTTTGAATTAATGGTAATAAAACATCGTACGGGAAAATAGTTCCCGTAACGCACCACCGTGTCAGTTTTGCTCTCTAGTGCGATACGGGAAGTATTTTCCCGTAGTTGTTAATAAATATCTACTAATGATATACGTTATAATATTTTAAATATCACTTTAATCTTTTATTTAAACAACCAAGGAAGCACACTCGACAGACAGTAATGACAGTCATCAAAAAAGTTATATGGCGATTTAACGAGGAGGTTGAATATGAATTTGTTTTTGATATAATAGACAAATAATTCAAGACGCCCCCTCAAAAATGAATCACCCTTTACAGTGTAAAACATGTGACTTCCAAGTGTTTTCTGGGTAATAATAATATGTACAATAATTTTGTTTGGTTCAACATTTGTTGCTAGGATTAGGGAAAACCCAGTAAAAACCTAATCAAACCAAATTAATAAAAAAAAAAAAAAAAACAAAAACAAAAAAACACATCACAAGCAGTCACTTGTATAAACCCATTTCTTTCCGCATTGCCTCGAAAGTAACTGCGGATAATGGTTTTGTCAAGGCATCGGCCAGCTGTCGACCTGTGGGAATATAATTTAATTTAATTACATTTTTCTCAATTTGTTCTCTTGAGAAATGATATTTAATATCAATATGCTTTGACCGCTTATGATTTGTGGGGTTATTTGCAATACTGATACACCCATTATTGTCCTCATAGATGGTTATGGGGTCGTCAATGCTCATATTGATACTGGCTGCTAAGGACCTAAGCCATAATGCCTCTCTTACAGCCTCATACAATGCCATGTACTCTGCCTCGGTGGAAGAGGCCGCGACTGACGTTTGTCTTTTTGTATTCCAAGTTAATGTACACTGATCAAAAAGCTTAAACAAATATCCCGTTGTACTTTTCCTGTCACGTGTATCATTTCCACCCCAATCTGAGTCTACGTACCCACATAAAATGGTGCTATATTCACACCTTTTATAACATAATTTGAGATTGACAGTACCTTTTAAATACCTCAAAACTCTATTAAGACATTGCCACAGCTCCTTGTTGTTCTTGTTTGTGTATCTACTTAGTATATTAATACTTGTACTTAAATCCGGCCGAGTGCATAGCATTATATACATTAAACAACCTATAACGTTTCTGCATGGAGCGTTGTATTTGTCATCTGAGTTCAATGCTTCATAATTTAGTTTACTTTCCAAGGGGGTACTGATCGGGTTGCAATTGTGCATATTCAATTTATCTAAAACTGTGTTTATATATGCACTTTGATCCAAGGTTATTTCCTCGTTTGATCTAGTAACTTTAATGCCAAGAAAAAAATTAATTTCTTTTAAATCCGACATTTCAAATTTGCTCATTAAGTACCTTTTGAATTCGTTCATGATTTCAATTTCAGCGCAAATTAATACCAAATCATCGACATACAATACTAGATATATGTTTTTACGAATATCACCTCTATCTAATACATATATGCATCTATCAACCGCAGAATTTTGAAATCCTTTTTCTTTGAGTGATCGTTCGAAAACCTCAAACCAACACCTAGCTGCTTGTTTCAGGCCGTATAAGGATTTGTTTAATTTACAAACATAATTATTTTTGCTAACCACGCCCTCTGGAACTGTCATATATATTTCCTCTTTCAACTCGCCATTTAAAAAGGCAGTTTTGACATCCATATGATGTAATAAAAGGTCAAATTGGTTTGCAAAGCCGATCATGAATCTAAAACTAGCTATTCGGGCTACAGGCGCAAACGTTTCGTTATAGTCCGTTAGATATTCCTGGCTAAAACCCCTAGCGACAAGGCGGGCTTTATATCTCATTGGTCTGCCAAACTCATCATTTTTAATAGTAAAAATCCATTTACAATCTACAATGTTTTTGTTCTCAGGCCTTGGTACTAATGTCCATGTTTTATTTTTAGAAAGAGAATTTAATTCATCCCTAATTGCGCTTTCCCATTGAATTCCGTCATGTCGGTTTTTGATCTCATAATATGAATTTGGTATTTTACATAAAACAGACTGAGTACACAATAAGTAATCATCGTCATATTCTTTACAAGATATAGCAGGACGACCTATGAGCCTATCACTCCTTCTAAGGTCAATGACCTGGTCTGTGGGTTCTGTGTCTTGTAACTGAGATGGAGAATCAACTGTTAAATCAGTATTTTGTTGGTTTATTTTGCGAATTTTACTAGGACCACTATGGTCATCACCATCAGATTTAGAGCTATCTGATTTATTGCAGTCAAAATTTCGGGACTTTGTAGGTACTGATTTAGGTGTATCAGCATTATTTGTTTTATTACGAGAATTTCCAATATTCTCTTCAGGCGTTAGGACTGGCCTGGACCGAACCAAATCAGTCTCATCCACGATTACGTCTCTGACTACAACATACTTTTCGCTCTCTGGGTTCCAAACTTTATAACCGTTTGGTTCGTAACCCATTAATAGTCCTTTCCATGACTTATCATCAAATTTTGCCTTAGGATTTTTGTTATGAACGTACACTGTTGAGCCAAAAACCTTTAAATATTTTATTTGAGGTTTTCTATCATGCCACATTTCGAATGGTGTTTTTGGAGGCTTGAGAGCTTTAGTAGGTGTTATATTTATTAAATACACAGCCGTCAATACCGCTTCTCCCCAGAAACGTTTTTCCAATTTAGCACCGTTTAACATGGAACGAGCTTTTTCTGTAATGGTTCTCACCATTCTCTCAGAAACACCATTCAATTGTGGAGTCCTTGGAACAGTTAAATGATAAGTGATTCCTTTCTCAACACAATATGCTCTCATTTAAGTTGATAAATACTCTCCACCATTATCACAATATAAATGAACTAATTTTGTATTGAATTTTGCCTCACTCTTTGCTATAAAATCTTTAAATGTCGCGAATACATCTGACTTATAAGTTATCACATAAGTAACACAGTAATGAGTATATCCATCAACAAATAGCACAAAATAGTTTTTGTTGTCAACAGATGAAGGTGTAATAGGCCCACAGACATCGGAGTGTACGATAAACAATGGTCGCTTAATATGACTTTTATCTTTCGCCGTATTAAATGGTAGGCGACTCTGTTTCCCTTGTATGCATGCTTCACATAATTCATTATTTGGCACCACTGTGTCAATTTGATTAATGTCGGAAACCATGTTGTTTTTCTTCAAATCTAAAAATTAATTTTTACTTATGTGTCCTAAACGTTGATGCCACAAAGAATAATTATTTTTATTATGATCATACACTTGGGAAACAGGGTTGCAAATGTTAATAATTGGAAGAAAATCTAATGCAATTAAATTATTGATTGACCTACCTTGCATGATGGTTTTACCTTCCCTTTGTACACCGTGATTTTATTGATTTACGATAACTTCGGCATATTACTAGGTTCTTTTTTTTATATTGCAAAAAAAAATTTTTTTTTTCTATGGAGCTAAGTTCATTTAGTTACTTTGCTCCATAGAGATTTTTTTTGCAATATAAAAAAAAAAGAATCTACCACTTAGTTTCTATGGATGTACCTAGTAATATGCCGAAGTTATCGTAAATCAATAAAAACACGGTGTATATGTGCACCTTGCTGGTCGAAAATTATTGTCATACACCGGCACGCTGCATTTTTGAAACGGACAGTAGATTATATGGAACCTCGGGGCAGAAGAGCACGTCCTCCAATACTCCTTGTACGCCCATATTGCTTCACACACAATCACTTGTAAAGTTCCCTTTTTGGTTGCTGAAACAAATTCATTATTTCTAGCCACTGAAATTTTAAGTGGTGTATGTAATTCGGTGAAGTTATAAAATAAATCTTCCCGGTTTATAATATGGTCAGAAGCTCCGGAATCCAACAAAAATGTAATTTTTCTTCCTTGTTCCTCTTTTTAATATGCCCCGGTCATGAAGGCAAATCCGGAACAGTTGTTTGATGTGGATGGTTGATTCATTTCGACTACCTGTACCGTTCTTGTTCTTTCCTTCTGTTTTGTCTGGTTTTGCGATCTTTTAAAATAATAACAGTCGTTTTTGACATGAGCATTTCTAAAAAAGTTTGTACATTTCATTTACGACTCCAATTTGCAAAAAAAAATGCAGGTTGGTAGGGTGAATGAAGCTGAGCCTAAATAACATAGTCTCCCAAAATGTCCTCATACATTTGTATGAAACTTTCCTTTTTTGTTACTAATTTTCTTAGGTTCATGGTAACAAAAAAGGAAAGTTTCATACAAATGTATGAGGACATTTTGGGAGACTATGTTATTTAGGCTCAGCTTCATTGACTCTACCAACCTGCATTTTTTTTTGCAAATTGGAGTCGTGAATGAAATGTACAAACTTTTTTAGAAATGCTCACATGTCCTTTACGACCACAATGGTGACACTTCAAAAATGTTGTTTTCTTTTCTCGATTGTCTTTTTTATATCTATAATTTGTCGTTTGAGGGTATTCAAATTTCCTTTTTCTAAACATTGCAGCGGTCCGTTCGACTTGGAGAACTTTGGCGCTTGTGCCGGAAGATTCGTTCTTTAGTTTCACCTCGTGATCCAAAAGTCTCGTTTTTACAAAAGCCAACGTCAAGTTATCTTCTGTCAATGTCTCGATCGCGGTTACGACCCCGTCATATGTTGCGGGTAATGTCAAAAATAAATGAGCCACCTTATCAGTCTCTTCCAGTTTGGCTCCTGCTGCGAGTAATTCCGCAATCAAGTCGTCAAAAATTGCAAAATGTTTAATCAGCGGTACACTAACTTGTAGTTTTAAGGCCAATAATTTTTTGCGTAAAGCCAATTGCGTCGCAACACTTTTCCGCTCATACAGTGCATCTAAACTATCAAAAATGTCTTTGGCAGTGCCGTCTTCTTTCACAAAGCCAAGATACGAGTCTGACAAATATTCCACGATCACATTTTTGGCAATTTTATTATTCTTTTCCCACTCACGGGTTCGCGGTGTCGGGGTTGGTTGTAGTACTTCAATCACGTCCAACTCTGATAATAATGCACGAATTCTAAATTTCCAAACGCTATATTTTTCTCCGTCGAATGGTTTTATATTCCGTTTCATTTTTGAATTTTCCATATTTATTTAACGTTTATATTTGTAACGTACACTGGGACCATAACCTACTAAATATCTACTAATGATAATACGTTATAATATTTTAAATATCACTTTAATCTTTTATTTAAACAACCAAGGAAGCACACTCGACAGACAGTAATGACAGTCATCAAAAAAGTTATATGGCGATTTAACGAGGAGGTTGAATATGAATTTATTTTTGATATAATAGACAAATAATTCAACAGTTGTGACCCCGTACCGCACCCAGGTGAAGGTACAAACAGTCTCATTTGGCGATAGGAAGGAGTAACATCTGTGCGATATCGACAAATATTAATATGAAGCGAACACGAACTCCTTGTCTCTCTTGTCCTACCAACAAAAACGATAAAAATGTGGTGAAAGTGGAAAGTGTAAATCAAATGAGACCAAATGACAATAATTCAGGTCCTTCTCGAATTAAAGATGACCGAAATTTTATGATAACTAATTACAATTCAAGGTGTAATGTGAATAAAAATATGCAGTGTCAAAAAGACGACGACAGAATATTTAAAAGCAGGAAAAATAAAAAATAATTGGAAGGTTATGATAAATATTATGTTGATTATCGACGTTTATTTTAATACAACACTGTCACATCCTTAACTTAATTCCTTTTCGGTGCGGTACGGGAAATAATTTCCCTTAAATTGAAGTTTTCGTAAAAAGGTTATATCTTCTAAACTAAAACCTTTAGCCGGGTACTATTTCAGCTTTTTAATGTAACACATATCTAAAAATTTGCTTAACATTGACATTTCTATTAGGACGATCAGTGGGCTGGAAGCGAAGCGGCGCGCGCCAGGCGAGCCGGCTCACGACCCGCCGAGTGGCGGCCGCCCTGTGTGTGGCTGGCGTCTATTCGATACGATTTCCGTTCGCCGTTTGATGTCATTGAAACATTGGTATCGATACTAAACCAATTGGAAGATTAGATCTTTGCATCAGACCGTTAGGTTTTATTCAGGTACGGGGCCTCGGGTTATTAATTCGGAAATCCGATATTTAAGCAGCTTTTTATTATTTCCTGGGATTTGGATCAAAATTCTTCGAAGTGGATTTAAATGTTTTTTTTTCTAAATGAAAGACCATGATATGCCCATTTATCACCACTGAAAATGGATGTGAATTCGATTTGAATTTCACTTTTCACTTTACATACCTGCAGCTTAATTTCAGATTCATGATCAGAAATAAATACGGGTATATGTTCGCTGCCTCGCTAAAGTGATTTCCTTTCTCGGCGCATTTAGATAAGCCTTGAATTCTGAAGAAGAGGAGGCAAATGGGAGTGCGTGTTCATTTCCAGCGTTCCTTTTAGCAACGTTTCAGCGACTCAGCGTCAGTTTCCATTTATCTTGCGGTTACAATCACCTGTCAAAATTGAGTTGGTGCAATTAGGAGCGCTGCTGCAAAAGCGATTAAGGTAAAATTTTGCTGTTTACGCTGTTGACTGGTCTAAAATGCGATCGGGACAGTTAATCATAAGTACATGACCGTTTGTTTCTCCTAATTTAGATGCAAACTCCTATTAAATAGGTAGCCACGAGTGCTGACTGGCGTTTGTTGAAGAGTCTTTTTTATTTTTTGTAATATGCAGCTTTTTATTTTTATTTTAGTCTTATTCTTAAGTCATTTTTTTTTTCTTAATAATACATACATAGTGAGGTAGGCAGAGCTACCGAATCACCAACAATTCTAAAAACTTGTTGTTAATTCTGTAACCACAACTTGCACAAACAGGACAAGATGTTTACCAGTGTATATTAGTGACAGGTTGCAAGCCCAACAATACCATCGCCATCGCCTAACAATACTACAAGCCTGTATTCCTTTACTCGCCTCTTACGACTTCCACTGGAAGACATGGAGTGGCACTATTCTAAGCCGGCAACCACGCGGCAATCTTAATAATACATCGTTTTGAATTCCGTTTCCAAAAGAATCAAGTAACTATTGTTGAGTTATAACGCAGCTGGTGTTTTAAAATTGTCAATTGAATTTTGTACGAGTAGCTGTCGACGAAAAATATATTGAGACTCATAAAGTTTTTTGATTATGATAATTAAATAAATAAATAAATAAATATCAGGGGACAGCCTCACACAAATTGACCTAGCCTCAAACTAAGCTCTAGGTTTGTACTATGGGTACAAGGGAACGATAATCTTGATTATATAGATAAATACATACTTAAATACATAGAAAACACCCAACACTCAGGATCAAATTCTTGCGCTCATCACACAAATATTTGCCCGTACCGGGGATCGAGCCCGGGACCGCTAGCTTCGTAGGCAGGGTCACTACCGACTAGGCTGTCACGTTGTCAAAATGTGTTTGATCGTAAGTTCAAAACTTAAAGAGCAGATAGGACGAGCTTAGTACCTACTAAAATAATCTATGACGGCACCAAATAACTTTACTTTAATAGATAATTAGTTCATACTTGTGTTTTTTTTAGATAGTTTTTGTGTAGTATAATGAATTACTGATTCGGAGTCTCACATCCAAGTTCGAGTCAAGAATTTCTTCATTTTATTTCATCTTACGCGAAGGGTACGCGAGGATTTCTTGCGGCCATATGTCTCGGATGGTGACCGCGAGTGAATAGGGCAAGAGGGGCTCCGCGCGCCGCGACCCGCGACAAAAGAACTTGCCGTCTCACGTCGCTCCTCGACAGAAAGGGGCGAAGTCGTATCCTTTACAAGTTCTAACAAAAACATCCAAACGCCACCCTTTGCCAAGTATTATACCGCTTTTAAATATTTTGTCGGAAAAAATACACACGCCGTTCCAATCCGTAACAGAACTGTATCCATTGCTTTGTTTAAATTATTCATTGCTTCCGCATGTGCCGAATGTGGCCATTGAATGATTCGCGCTCGGACGCACGGAACGTACGTTTGTTATCGTTTACTTTTAACACGGCCTCCATTAATCTCAAGGGTATGAAGTAAATAAGACCTATATTAATGTATAATATGTAACAATGGCAAAACGATAACTATCAAAATGAATGAGTATGGTTATTTATTATTATTTAAATGTACTTACGTTTAAAATTCAGCATGGTTGTTTGACTGAATGGGTTAAATAATAAATGAAACACATTTGCGAAATTATATAAATAATACATTACATTACATTAAATCACGCCTGTTTCCCAGAGGGGTAGGCAGAGACCACTTCTTTCCACTTGCTACGATCTTGACAAATTTCTTTCGCTTCTTCAACATTCATACATCGAGTCATGCACGCACGTCGGTTTCGGGTACTTAAGATTCGGCCCTTTCCCAGTATTTCTCCGATTTGATTCGAAAAAGTACGCCTAGGGCGGCCCCTTCCGACCCTTCCACTCACTTTCGATCTGTATATCTCTTTCGTCAATCTACTTTCATCCATCCTTTCCAAATGACCGAACCATCGAAGCATGCCCTTTTCAATCTTAGTCACTACGTCTTCTTTCATTCCACATTTCTCTCTGATTTTTTCATTTCTAACTCTATCAATCAGTTTCACACCACACATACTACGCAAAGAACGCATTTCAACTGCATTTACACGACTAACATGCTTGTCCTGCCACACCCAACATTCACTACCATACATCAGGGTAGGGGCTAGCACTCCATTGTGAACAGCCAGCCGGGCTTTTTGTGAAACGCCCTGTCTGCTCACAAAGGAGTGCAGGGCCCCATTAATTTGATTCCCCGCATTCACCCTCCTCTCGATATCCTTCTCACACTTACCATCTCTTGTAAACATACTTCCCAGGTACACAAATTCGCTCACTTGTTCTACTAATTCACCATTTATATTTATCACGCACTCAGTCATCTCCTCATCCTTCTCTAACACCATGACCTTGGTCTTGGCAACATTTACTTTCATCCCCTTTTTCTTAAATCCCTCATTCATTACTGTCACCATCTCCTGCAACTCAAGTACCGATGAGGCAAGTATAACTTGATCATCGGCATATAAGAGGCATTTGATTAGCAACTCTTGCATACGCAAACCCTTATCATACTCTTTCAAATCCCACATACAACTGTCCATGAATAGATTGAACAGCCATGGTGAGGCAACACAGCCCTGTCTAACACCTTTAGAGATATTAAACCAGGCCGAGTATGCCCCATTGATCCTGACACAGGCTCTGGAGCCCTCATAAAGGGACCTCAAAGCCTGCACCAGGTTGCTGCTCACTCCATACATAGACAGCACCGTCCACAACTCCTTTCTATCTACCCTATCATAGGCCTTTTCCAGGTCCACAAAAGCACAGAAAACCTTTTGGTTCACAGCCACGAACTTTTCTGTGATGGACCGTAGTGAAAAGACCTGATCCGTACATCCCATTCCCTTTCGAAATCCCGCTTGTACATCCCAGATTTTGTCATTCGTAACATTCAATACCCTTTCTATTAGAATCTTCGCATATACTTTGCCGACAACACTAAGGAGGCTGATACCGCGGTAGTTTTTGCAGTCTTGCTGTGACCCCTTTCCTTTATACAGAGGGACGATAACGGCCTTGACCCAATCTTCTGGGACTCGGCCGCTATTCCAACATGCATTGAAAAGACGGTACAACAGACTACCCACCAGGCCATCTCCTCTCCTCAGCATTTCTATCGACACTCTATCACAACCTGCTGACTTTCCCGCTTTCATACTTTTTAAAGCTTTCATGATTTCACTCATACTAATCACACTTTCATCTTCGCTACTTGCATCTTTACTCATGCTTTCTGGCTCACGACAAATATCTTCGCATTCAAACAAGCTTTCAAAATAAGTTTTCCATCTATCAAGCATTTTTTCTTCCTCACATATTAAGTCTCCAGACTCATCCCTCACCGCGCTTAATTTAGTTTTCTCTGATTTCCCCCGAGCCGATTTAATCAAGCTCCAAAAGAGTTTAATATTCGACCGGAAGTTGTCAGAGAAACTCCTATCATACTTTTCATTCAGTAAATCTTTCTTTCTAGCCACAACTTCTTTCACTCTTTTCTTTGATCTATTATACTCTTTTTTCTTTCTGTCGCTTAGATCTTGTCCTGGATCTACAGCTACAAAATCCAGCCAACACTTTTTCTTCTCTTTCACGACATCATCTACCTCTCTATCCCACCATTCCGGACGTTCATTCTTACTTTTTCTTCTTTTTACTACACCGCATACTTCAGTGGCCGATTTGACCATGCCATTCTTCATAATCTCCCATACATTATTTACATTATTCTCGACTTCACTGTCATTCATTTTATTAACACATTCAAAACGATCTTTCAGCTTTCTTACGTATTCATCTTGTATAACTTCGTCATTCAGTTTCTCTACTTTTATCCTCTCTAACGCAGTTGTCGGTACGGGAACACGATGGCGCCAACGTGTGAACAGACCCCTTACTCGTGTTACCACTAACTAGTGATCTGAACCTACGCTAACTCCTCGAAATGCTCTGGTATCTACAACTTTGTTACGCAACCGTTCATCCACAATCATCAAGTCTATCATAGACTTCTCATTCTGACGTCTCCACGTATACTGATGAATCTCTTTGTGATCAAACAAAGTGTTTGTCACGCAGAGATTCTTAGCCAAACATACATTGAGAAGGCATTTGCCATTCTCGTTCACTCGCTCATCACCATACTTACCCAGTACCGATTCATAACCATCCCTTTGCACGCCTGTCCAACCATTAAAATCGCCTAGCAAAATAATCCTCTCATTCTCCTTGCATTTTGTTGAAACCTCATGCAAACTTTCCCAAAACTCCTCCCTTTCTTTTTTAGATTTATTCGTATCTGGGGCATAAGCCCCAATTACGAATAAACGGGTGAGACCTACCTTGACTCTCACCCAGAGAAGTCTTGGGCTCACACATTCATGCTCTTGCATACATTCAGCCATTCGCTCTGTGAGTACGATGCCAACTCCCTGACGACCGTGCTCGGATACCGGAACTCCGGACCACAAAGCCGTCAAGGTTCCGTGTGTGGACGTACTCACCCCTTTTTTCTTCGTCTCAGTCACACATAGAACATCCAGCTTTCTCTCTTTCATCATCATACATACCTCATCTAATTTATGTTCCATCCCTCCACAAACATTCATCGTAGCAAGGCGGCTTTCAGCGGCCCGCTTTTTGCCAACCCCCCTGCGAACACAGCGTGACGCGTGGCAAACGGCATCGCCGCCGTTCCGATCCCCGGAGGGATCCGAACATACGCGCACTATTTTGCCCCCCCCAGAGTACGAAGGGCTGCCCAGGCTAGGCCTAGGGAGGGATTCTCTGGCATTGCCAGTACCCTCCTGGGGTATAAACTTTTTAAATGGTGCTCGCATGGTCCATTATGCAGGGTCGGGTTTGAATTTGGAGTTTTCCTTCTCCTAGATAGGTAGCAGCCCAATGCTAACGACGCCTATCCCGCCGGGTTTGAATTCGGAGTTTTCCTTCTCCTAGATAGGTAGCAGCCCAATGCTAACGACGCCTATCTCGCCCGGAGGAGATCTTTCCTATGTAATAATCCCTTAATCGCCTTCTACGATACCCGCGGGAGGATATGGGGTGGTGCTATTCTACTCTACCGGCACCACACGGCAACTATAAATAATATTTAAGTATATTTTTCTCTATATAAGTATTTATATTGTTGTCTAGTACCCATAGTACAAGCCTAGAGTTTAGTTTGGGACTATATCAATTGGTGTCCCCTGATATTTATAATATTTATTACTATTTATTTATTAATATATTAACATTTAGAGAGTACTTAGGTACGTTGTTGAAATAATAAAATTTACAGTTGTACCTACAAATGTACACCGTCGGACGACGATCTAACTAGGACACGAACATAAAACAGAAATCACAATAAAACCGTTCTATCTTTCTATTGAAAATCGTTTCCATTCTGTGAAGTTGAAAAGTTAAATGTATCTAATAAAACCCGCTTCATCCCTTCGCACGAACGTCTCTCATTAATAGGTGATGTTACGTCAAGTTCCAAATAAACTGGTGCGATCGCCGCTGGCAAATCTGTGAATAGCGGACGTTGCCGTTGGCTAAAAAGGTTTTTACAGGCGGATAGAGGACCGAGGGTTGGACATCGAGTCAGACTGATTGATTCTGCCACGAGCGAGTCGCCGGCTCAATAATGCAGGAGGATGGTCGGCGGACGTGACGCGGCGTCATGCGGAGCCGGCCTGCTCCCGTCGGTCGACATCAACATTTCCACACTACTTACATGTAAAGAAACAATGCGAGTAGCAACCGAGGCACTCAAGAGAACCGTGTACGATAGTCTTACCTCAACCTTGGAATATCGTTTTTACGCAGAGACATGGCATTGTTATTAAGTTGTACATCTGCACATATTATGACATGCATCGCTTTATCGCTACAACATGTACACAAAGTTAGATATTTTACAGTTTAGTTACATAAAACATTTCGAATTGTTTCTACATACCTACTTATGTCGACTTTCACCAACCAATTTAACAGACGGTTAAATCTTAATCAGGTGTTTGTCAATACATTTAACAACCGTCGAATTAATTGTTGGTAAAAACTGCACTGAACTTTATTCGAAGTAGTTTTTACTTTTTACAATGTAATTAGGTACTAAATAAAAATAAAAGAGTCTTATAAATTAGGTAAGTGCCTGAACTAGGATGTTCCTGTATCTCAGGCGTAAAAGGTCTTAGACCGACTTAAAACAAAAGGAACCCCTCATGGGCGAGTCCGACTCGCACTTGGCCGCTTTTTTACCATTTTGGTACGGAACCCTAAAAATACATACAAGGGCGCTTAAACGAGTGTATCTTAATCGTATCTTGCAAGCGAGCTTGTAGGGCATAATGCAAGTGTCTGTATCATCAAAATTATGAAATTATCTGGTTTTAGGTATGATTATTTTGTGTCCTAAATATGATAATTAATAATCGATGACTGTAGCACACCTAAGAGACGCCGCGCTTATCTTTAGCGTGCATGTACACATTTCGGTGACGCGGGCGCGGGAAGCGTCACGTGGTTTCACCGGCGCCGGCGGTGGCGACCCCCCGCGCCCCGCGTCACTCGCACCCTATAAACATTATAGTATTTCCGATCATTAAATCGTAGCCAACCACCCGGTTGCGGTCAGCATCCCGTTGATAATTATGTTTATCATCGTTTACCGCGATTATTAAAGAACATTTGATCGTTAAAATTTGATAGCCATAATAAAAGCCAGGCGTCCTATTCCACTCGGTAAATCATAATTGCTTTTGACATGTCATCGTATTTTGTTTTTAATTCGACTGCCATTGTCGTAAAGCTACGCTGTTTCGATAGTACAAAGGCTACATACAGGTAGATTTTGGACCTCTAAATACAGGATACCCTGAAGAAGGACTGTTAAAAATGCAATACTCGTACCAGGCTAAATGTGTAATCTTCTTAAATTGTTGGAGGATTAGGTCCTTACATATGAAATTGAGGTTATATAAAAAAAAAACACTATGAAATTATTTATTTATTTAATCAAAGTATTTACCATTGCTATCAATGCACATTCGACATCTCAAGGTAGTAAGTACACTGATTCCTTTGCTGAAAAAATTGTGAGAGCGAGAATCTACAAAATCTGTGAAAGCCGTTTTGAGTTTTGACGGCCTCATTGCATTTATTATTTTTTCCTCGCAAGAAGTAATCTTAATTCCGAAAAAAGCAAGGCCAGGTCCGGGGAATATGGTGGGTGTCGAAGACACTCCAGTCGCATCTCCTCTAATTTATCGACTGCCATGTGTGCAGCGCGTGGTCAGGCGTTGTCCTGAAGCAGCAGTGGGCTAGAGCGCTTGACCAGTCTGGGTTGTTTAATGGCTAGCTTTTCGATCATTGTTTGTAATTGTTCACAATACACATCAGCTTTTAGTGTTTGCCCACATTTTAGGAAGATGTAACGGATAACACCGGTACTAATTCACCAAACACTCACCAGTACTTATTTTTATCAATTTTCGGTTTCGGTTGGCGAGATTAAGCAAACCATCCGGAATAAACTGTGAACAAGAACGAGTATTTTTCAATAAAATAAAAGCCAGCCCAACCTATTTGTTACAACTCTCAGCCGTGGTCTTCCATAAATGGCCACTTCGCGCCAGAAACTTTTCACTGAATTGCTACTAAAAAAATAACTACTTACTTTTTTTTCTGACACCTCGCGACTATATTTTTTTGGTAAAATGAGATTTCCGGTGTTAACTCGTAAATGTCTGCTGCATTACAATTCATTTTGACGGCAAAAAACGACTAGAAGTGATCTCGTAACAAGCATTCAACCGACCTCGTAAGATCTGCGTGACACGTGGTAATAGTTATCAACTTTGTTAAGGTGGAAACGCGTGACTAGCAGTTTTTTGTGTCTCCTGAAAATTTTGTCAGTTGGCATTTACGAGTGGTCACATCTAGGCCGACGATATTATTGTGAACAGAATGAAGTCAAAGAAAAAACAAATGACGCGATAACAAATGAATCGCTAAATTCGAAGCACTAATACTTATATATGAATAAAAATTTCAAATAAATTTGAATTTACGATTTTTAGCAAAACCAGATGTTTTGATCCAAAGTGGCCAGTTAAACAATACGCCAATTTCATACGTAAGGACCTAATATTTTACCCAACGGGCAGTGAAAAGAAAGAAAAAAAAGGAAAACATTTATTCGTGACAAACCACAACAAAGAACAGAGAAATACGCCCGACAAGAATGTAGACACGAAATGTTTCACGAAATTAAGCGTATTACTGGCATTTGAGTCAGCGCTGATCTTCCGTTGGGACCTGATGGTGAAACCCGGAAGGTTTAAGAAGGTAACAAGTCTAACGAAAAGCAAGCTTTACAAAATACCCATTGCTGTTTGGATAATATCGTCAAACTAGTTTTACTTATCATGTAGGTATATATTTTTTTATTTTGCCAATTTCACATTTAAATAATTTTAATATAGCCTATGACACCTCTAGTGGTTAATACGAATTTACTTATTTAAATCGGTTTAGCCGATTATTATTAACGAGTATAACCCTCCTTTTGGATTTTGCCGTAGTCGGGTAAAAAGGAGAACAATGTTGTTCGAGTGTATGTCTATGTGTATTTATGTACATACTTATTCATGTTTCTTTGTGACTTTCTGTAAGCTGCAGCAATTTTGAAGTGCGAGTTCTCGTTTGATTACTCCAGGAGTGTCGTGTAGAACCTCCTCGGCCCTGATGCTGCGGCTGCTGGGTTTTCAAAGTTTATCTCATATCTGCAACATTCAGAATTGCTTGCCTCTCTACTGTTACATTATAGCCCGGGGAATTGAACAAACCAACAAGCCAACCTTGCACGAATTCAAAACAGTATTTATTTTCATGAAATGTGTGTAGTAAAAGAGCGCATTAAATTGTATCCCGCGAAAAGTTCACCCCGTGCATACGTTTCTTTTTAAGAAATTACGTTCATCAATTTAACTTGGTAGAAAAAAATATTAACAGGCATGTTTGTAAAGAGTTTTTGTGAAATACTTAGAGAAAAACTTTTGTGAAAAATATTTTAATTTGACATTGTACGTTACGCAAAAATACTAACAGGTCAATTTTTTTTATTATAAATTATAAATACATGAAGCTATAGCATAGCATATATATGCATATAACATATATGTATATAGCATATAATTTGAATACAAGAAAAAAAAAATTGCTATTAAAAAATTTCGTGTCCGTAAGGTTTATAAATCATTTGTAGGTCAATGCATCCTTTTCTTTAATAAATTACCTGACGTTGTTTTAAAGTTACCATTTCCAGTACTTAAAACTTACTTGAAAAAGTCGTTGATGTCTAAAGCTTACTATAGGGTCGAAGACTATCTAACAGATAAAATGCTTGGCCAACACCTAAATAATTTAATAATAACTTAGCCATAAAAATATGTAAATATTGTATATTGTCTAGGGGACACGGTTTCTGTGGGAGAATGTATCGAAACTTTTATGCATGTTGTCTAGCACCGTCACAGGTAAGTATAACTTGTATACTTTCTATATATGTATATATATATATTTATATTACTGTTGCTAATTAGTTTTGTGACAATTCTGAGTTTTGACACATTTTCCTGCTCAACTACGCATGAATATATAAATTTTTGGTGTTATGTGAGATTCATTGTTTTATATAATGCTAGCTTAAGTTTATTATTGTATAATATCATTAGCAATATTTAAAAAACGACTTACTGTTAAGTTTCTTGCGGCGTTTCTTCTCAGCAGTGGTCTCTTGCGAAGCGCTGGTAGATTTTTGACGTGTAAAAGTGCCCGTGCGGCCTACTTACTGAATAAACATCTTTTATCTTTTTTTATCTTTATGTATATAGCATATATGAAGAAATATTATAATACTTTGCACGTCAGAAATATTAAAAAATATTAAATATCTGTTTAGGCAAAAATGTAACAAAACTGATAGTTGTTGAATAATGGAATATATTGACCGATATCGTAATTTCTCATAATTAAACCGATTGCGTGCTGTTTAAAAGTTAAATATATTTAAAAAAAAACATTAATATGTTTAATTTTCTTGTGAATAAGGTTAAATATTCTAAAAAATATAAAGGTCTTACCAATTCTTTACAGCAACTAAAATTATCCTATCAACTATTTTGCCTTAATTTTATTCACAAAAACACGTTTTTATTTTATTAACTCGTTCCGTTCATGAAAAGTGTTTCATTTGTCGGTATTTTTTGGAGAGCTTAGTTTAAATGTATGATTTTAAAAAACCGCTGCTTCAATTTTTTTCAAAGTTCAAATCTAAAAGCCCCACAGTATTATGTGAATAGTCGTTACCTATAATGAGAGTAAATTACCTATATTGTAAAAGGTGGTAACAGAATTACCCCACTCTAGGAATAAAAGCGTGAGTTTATGTAATACGTATATTGAGAGAAGTTCAATACCAAACAAAAAACAATGAATAAATAAATAAATAAAGTAAGCGAACGAAAATCAAAATTCCGACTGCAATAAAAGTATCAATTGAAAATCGACAATCAAGCTTGAGAAAAATTCTTCAAAAAATTGAGAAATGTGTTTCAGGCGGGGACAGGCATGGGACATATTTTCAAGAATTAATAGATGTTTTGTAATATTGTTTTACCCCGCCTGAAATATCCACCGTTTTCAATTTTCTGTTTATACTTATGAGTAAATTGCTATAACGATATTGTATATATTTTACAACATTTAGTTACGTAATTTTTAGATTTTCCTATCAAAATGGTACCATCATAGTGTTATGATGCAAGTATATATTCGGAAGGGGCTATTTATTGGCTTTTTTAGACCTATATTGTTATAATAAATATAACATATTTTATTCCCCCTCCATTTTTTTTTTGAACTTCGACATGCCCTGAAATGGACAGATTATATACATACATACCTACAATCGAAAAACATAATCCTCCTTCGCACATTATATCTACCCTTTAAGTAGCTTAAATCCTAAATCACTAAAATGACATATTTTTAGTCGCAATCAAACGTTAACTACCTGGATCTAGTGGTAGTTGATATTTACGTGTACATACTCGTATTACGAGTACATCCACCGCGGCCACGCGGCAGCGGCAGCTCGTACTCCTATAAGTGGTTTTCATCACGCCGTCGACGGCTGTTAAAAGGCCTATAAAACGAACCCGCGACCGAATTCAGTGACACGAATTGCGTAACATTACGAAACCGCTATAAGAATGTTTGCTTATCTAAGATTGACTTTGGCGTCAATAAAATAGCTTCGAAGTTTAGTGTTTCTGATTATTTGAGTTTTTGATGTAATGTGAGCAAAATGTTTTGCCGATTGGTGTTGTCGAGTTTCGTCCTGTGCGTTTGCTCCTGGGCGGGGAGTGGCGAGGACAGCGAGCAGCTGGTGACGGAGCTGCGCAACGACGCGAACCTGGACCTGTCAGCGGACGAGGAGTACGAGGACCTGCGCGCCGAGCTGCTCGCCTACCACACCGCATTCGCTTCGCTCGGTTCTCGCAGTGAGTCCAACACGTTTCATAACGCAATCAATTTTGAATATACCAGGTCTGTGTTTTCTATTGTAAAATCCCAAAATATTTTGAAATCTTAGTTTTTTACAAAATTTTGCAAATTAGGCACCAATTTATAAAAATGTAAGATTGGATCCTGTAGTTCGCCCGCGTATTACATTTAGAAGCTAATAGGTACGCGCCGGAGGCATTCATTAGAATTAAATTTACCAAGTGATTATTACTAAAATTACTAAATCAACGATTATCAATCCAGGTTCGGAATTAATGTATCATAAGGATTTAATTAATCGTAGGTTTTTATATGAAAATGTTAAAATTTTCCATAGTTTTAATATACGTATTTATAAACCACTAGATGGTAGCTGTAGGTAGGCCTCCAACAAGATGGAGTGACGACCTTGTAAGGATCGCGGGAACGCGGTGGTTGCGAAAAGCACAAGACCGGTCTGAGTGGAGAGCCTTGGGGGAGGCCTATGTCCAGCAATGGACGTCTTTCGGCTGACATGATGAGATGGGATCGAGGTTCACTAAAAACAATCGTTACTGATTGATGCGTGGTTTTGATATTTGTTATAAATCTATAACAAATATCAAAACCACGCAACAATCAGTAATAGACTAATAGACAAGGTTACTTGTGAGCCTAGCCCAGTCGCATTACGGAAACGTCAGCTACTCTTGAAATCACATGTTTATATATATGGGCCTAACGAACGCTATCGAGCATTCGCCTGAGTGATCCCAAAAAAAAACAGATTGAGATATATCCCTAGCTCGAGTAAAATGCAACTATTAAGCCATTCGAACGCAAAGTGCGATGTAAAGTTAAGGGAAAGTGACACTACATTTTGCAAGCAAAAAAAAGCTGTGCTGCGTTCGTAGCTCGTGCATAAGTGCAAAATTTTCAGTAGTTTAGTATTTGTAGTTTTGACAGTTTAATTTATAAACTATGACTTTTGTATCAAATAAAAAATACTGATTGCGCTGCAAAACGGTTTTTGAATCATTTATACATCTATCTAATAATACCTTTAAACGTTTATATATCCAGGAACTAAGTATTTAATTGTTATTTAAATACTGAGATACGACACCTCAAAATATGAACGGTTAGGGCTATCTAGTTGCACTGAATTTAAAACGATTATTATAAGTTATGCACTAGGCTAACCAGCCGTTTAAAACCTTAACGAGCTAGGCTGAAGGCTAGTTTAAAAAAGTTGTAAGATACTCGTATGACTGGCCTACTATAATGCTCGCTAGTGTACAAGGCATTTTCTTATGCGTGTGTTTGATCGCAGGGTCGATGTTCCACACTGCCTGCTGGCAGATGGGCGGAGTCTGCATGCACTGGAGCTTGTGCCAGGGCGGTGTAAAATTCCGCACACAGGTTCCAGGGTGCAAGGATAAGCTCAACGTGTGCTGCTTCGCTTGGAACCGCTTCAGAGTCAAAGACTGGCGGCATGAGGGAATCCAAAACTTAGCGTTTCCGTGGTCATTGCCGGTATCCCCGTTTGGCGGTAAAGGCATAATTGATGCTAACGCAAAAGGTAGTGAGGAACATGACAGTGACTTGGATAAGAAGCCTAAAAAAAGGGGGAGAAAGATGGGTCAAAAGAAAAACAGAACAAAATTAACAATTGTTGTCGCCCCAGTGCGTGTTGCTGACAATGAATAACTGCAACACCCGGTGCGACACGCTCCGCCTGAAATTCGATACAAACTTCTCTATGATTAGATTCCGTAACGTTGTGATTTGTTCTACACGGACCGTTGGTTTTAAATAGCCACGGATAATTGTATTCCTTGCTTCATCTGTTTTTATTGTACCTGTTTATTTATAAAAGGAAGTAGTTTGACTGTATGATGAACAACTGCCACACTGCTTGTATTTTGTTATGGTTAGCAGTATATGGGTAAGGATCAAAGAGTTAGCCACCCTAACTTGCTTAATTAAACGTTCTATGAAACTTTTCCGTTGTGACACGAAATTTAGCCATACAATTGTAGGGATACCTTTTGTTTCGTTTTTTTGAGTTCGTTGTTTGTATGGTTTACTGCGCTTAGCTATGGTCCAACTTTTTGGTCTTTGCCCATATTCGTATTCTTCCAAACTCTCTGTCATAAAATCTTCTTTAAGATGGAGTGGAGTGGCAACTAGGGAAAAGAAGCCGTTTGTACTGAAAGAGTTTGTTGATGTGTTTTCTGGAATTCAAGGTGGGAAACCAACGCTGGGTACGTGTATGCACAAATATTAATTAGATATTCATTTTATATTTCTGCTGTTTGGTCAAAACCGTCGTCGGTCAAAACCATTTCTACCTTTCCTTTTACGAGTATGATTACCGACCCACATTAAGATATCAGATTGTTTAAATATATTTGTTGTCAAGTCATTCGTGTTTTAGTTATTCAGTTTTCATTTGATCTCCCTAATACTTACTTCACTTTCTACTATTATTTCTTTTATAAACTGTTTTCGAAATCGCAATAGCATTTCAAACCAAATATTACCTGAAATATTAATGGATGTCAACGTATGGCGGTGAGAGGTTGGTTCGCCTTATCAGGGTACTAAATCAAAAGATGTATTACCATCGCGACAGGCTTTCATTGACTGCCCGAAATAAATACCCACTTGTGGGAGGACCTTGTGCAGGGTCCGTCCGGGTTGGTACCACCATCTTATCCATTAACCTACCGCCAAGCAGCAGGGTTCGCATCGTTGTGTTCCGGTTTGGGGATAAGACAGCCGGTGAAATGACTAGCATAGAGGCATTCCATCTTAGTCCTCAGGGTAGGCAACGCATTTGCAGTCTTGTGAATGCGAATGTCTATGGGTCACAGTATCCACTTACCATCAGGTGGCCTGTGTGCTCGTTTCCCTTCCCATGCTATAAAAAAAACAAAAAACAAAAAAAAACGGTGGTGCTTTAGATTTGAACTTGGAAAACATCTAAACAGTTTTTTTTTCTTGAATCATGTATTCGCGTTCACGTTTACAAATGAATTTATGTCAATTCTTTTGAGAAATAAATATCTTTTAACCGACTCCAAGCAAAAATATTAACAGCGAATTTTTTACATTAAAATAAACAAAAGGTTTTTTTAATACTGGTTTAGGCAAAAATGTAACAAAGGTGAATTTAGTTTAAATTTCATTACTAGGCCTAGGTTAGAACCTTATTTTACAAGAAAATGTAACATAATAGTGCAAATAGTTTTTTTAAATATATTAAACTATTAAACAACACCTCACCGTTTTCATTTTGAGAAATTACGATAGTGGTTGAATAATGAAACATATATTATATGTTTCATTATTCAACCACTATCAGCTCTGTTATTTTTTTAATAATAGCTTTTGTATAACGTACGTAGTACGTATAATGTCAAATTTAAATATTTTTTGAAAAATCATTGTTCGGTTCGGACGACCAATGTTTAATTTTATAGTCTACTGGTAAAACTTCATCTTTCTCTAAAACTCCTTACAAACATGCCAGTTAATATTTCTTTCTACCAAGTTAAATTGATAAAAGTAATTTCTCAAAAAAAAATGCGCGGGGTTGAACTTTGAATGTTTGAAAAGTAGATAATATTGGATATATACTCGGATAGATACTCAATTGGATCAGTCAGCATATGTACTCTATACTCTGAGATTCTAAGCCTAGCGTTTGCCGTCTGGTAATTTAGATTTCACTTGTTTTCCATTTTAATTTAGCCCCTATTGCTTCTATGTCGTAAACATGTTGAGGTTACATCAGCTATTCGATAGTAAGAGCTGTCATAAATGATTGTACAAACAATTTGATTATACGAAGCAAGATGGACTAGAAATTGGAATAAATAATGCCCCCTATAATTGTTTATGAATTTATCCATATCCATGGGATCTACTGTTTCGCCAAAATGTTTAACCACAATTGCAAAAGATTATTAATTTTCACAAGAAACGAATATTGCTATTATAGGCAGGTGTAATAAATTACAATTTATGATACGAGTATATTACAAAAATATGTAATAAGCTATGTATATAGAATATTTAGACATATACTTAATGAATTAGGTACTTACAGGGCGAACGATATGAAGTGTTACCAAATTCAAAAGGCTACGATTTTTTTTGTTGTCACAAATTATTCATTATTAAGAAAAAAAAGAGAAAAAGATATCAAATTTCTAAGATTACTTTATTTTAACTCGATATGACCACCTTTTGCTGTCTATGGCCTTCAGACGGTAGAAAAATGAGTTGCACGCTGCACGAATGTGATCCTGCGGTATGCAATGGCAATTACGTACGATCGCTTTCTTCAGTGCATCCACACTGGCATGTTTTCTTCTCCTCACCTTGCTCTCCACAATCGACCAGATAGAAAAGTCCATCGGGTTCGCGATTGGGGAATTCGAAAGACATTGTGTGGACGAAATAAAATGTGGAACGCGTTGTTCAGCCATTCTTGGTTCACACGAGCCTTATGAGCCGGGGCCGAGTCTTGTTGTAATGTCCACGGTCTACTACCGAAATGTTTGCGTGCCCAAGGCTCCAACGCAGCTTCCAAAACATTTTCCCGCTAGTAAGTCGCATTTACTTTGACACCAGGCTCGAATTTGTGAATTTGGTAACACTTCATATCGTTCGCCCTGTACTTACTTAATATGGTCACTTTGCATGTTATGGAATTTCGAAAATAAACTTCAAAATAGACGGAAGTATTAGTTTCCCTAATGAAGAAAATCTTTGCAAGCAAATGTTAATAAAATATTGGTAAATTAAAACATGTGGATTTTTTTATCAGGTAATGCAAAATCGACCTGTTGGGCACGAGGAGGCGCATGCGTTCACATTAATTATTGCCGCCCAATCGAAAATATGGACACTGGAATCGCGGGGTGCTCTAGTGCTTACTTGGTGTGCTGCAAAGTGGCCAAAATTGGACACCCTACAGTCGGAATCGGGAGAACGCTGGATGAAGTACCAGTTTTTTCAAATGACTTTGAAGAACTAGAAGGGGAGTCACTCGAAAAGCTTGCGTTTGAGAATAGTGGATTATTGCGTTACTGAAATTTAGACATAACCAAGCAGTAAAGTACCCTCTATACGTAATTACCAAACAAAATTTAAAAACTGTCCCGTTTTACACTTCTGAACCGTACCGACCGTGTACGGACAATACAGGGTCGAAAAAACGAACGCCACATGGACGCCAACTACCTTAAATATTGGAAATATTCTACGCAAAGGAGGCTTATTTTTATTTCTTAAACCAAAAAATACTGCATTACGGGTTTAAAAAAAAAACAAGTTCGAATATGACAA
Source organism: Acleris emargana (assembly GCA_927399475.2). Classification (NCBI taxonomy): domain Eukaryota; kingdom Metazoa; phylum Arthropoda; class Insecta; order Lepidoptera; family Tortricidae; genus Acleris; species Acleris emargana. The sequence continues at coordinate 78,501,270 of OV656835.1, read as the reverse complement.
AACAATTAAGTCGTGTTTTATGATTATGATACAGATCGAAAGGGTCATTGATAATGATCACTTAATTCTACAACACAATACACCTTTAAATTAAATAATTACCGTAAAAATACCCTTATTTATTATTTTATCATATTCGACCAGTTTGATTTCCGGTTAGGGCAGTCAAATTATCAAAAATCCATAAATGCAGGATTTATTTTCTTCAGAAGTAAAAGTAACAAAAAAGTGTCAAAAGTAAAACTATCCTTTGCGTAGAACTTGCTATTACCAATATTTACGGTAGTTGCCGTTCATGTGGAATTCGTTTCTTTCACCCTGTAGGTATACTATACTAGCGGCTGGTCCCGACTTCTTCCTGGTTGAAGAATATACATAGAACCCGATTGCAGTGCCATTTGACCATTCAGGGATTCAAACAGACACATAAAAAACCATTAAATATGGTACAACCATTTAGCAAGAGCTCAGTGACACACAGCACGGAAGAATTATATCCAATAAGATGACTTCGTCACATACAGAATAATTTTAAATAAATTTTAGTTAAAGATATACCGATTACTAGATATTATAACCGAAGATATCCCATTGGTGTCATATTAAGCTACAAAAGGACGACCTTTACGGCGTATCTGCCTAATTTTCTCCTAGATTCGTTAGCTCGTGTCTACTACGCTGCTTCGTCTGAGTAGGTACGGACTGGGTCACACATATTCGGAAAAACTAAAGTTGTTTTTCTTGTGGTCAGTTAAAGGCTTGTGTGCATATAAGTTTTGCTTTTATTTGGTAAGGGTAAAGTATACGTGACGCCGTTTATGCGGATGTGGGTTCAGCCAGAAAATTAGGCCTTGAAAACGTAAACTTTGGGTAGGTGTGTCCACAGGAAAGACGGTAACTTAAATCTGTGTATGACCCGACTATTAGGTTAGTACTGCGCAAAACTCGTCCGACTAACGAACTGTCGACGGTTGCGATGCCACAGCTGCTCTTAATACAAGGAATCTCTATTTCAAAGGTGATTTGTTTGTATGTGTTCTAAATTGAATTACCTCACGTTGGTACATGCCCCGATATGACAAAGGTTTCATGCCCTTTGCACGATTACTTACACACATGTTTGCATTTGTCGTTTTCAGCCAACACACTGAGCACTGTTTCTGTCTACCGAGACAAATATGTAAATTAGAATGTGCTGCTGAATGTAACGTATGTTCAAACGAACGAGATCCTTGCTATCGTAGCGGTGACACGAATTCGAGTCGCAATCGTCAAACTCGGTAAGGCTTTAAGCAAATCATAAAATCCAACAGCACGATCCGATGTAAACATACCTATTAATTATGTTTACTTAACTGAATTACATAACACAACTACAGGTATTATCCTAGATTGTACGGCTTATGTAAGTTTTTCTATGTAAGATGGAATAGGTCAAATTATACCTGAAATTTAAAAAGCACTCTAATTACGCTCTTCGAACGACTAACATATTACTTTATATCAGCCTTAAGAATTCTAGAAGGCGTGTTACGGACAAATTTGAGTTTTATTTTCATCAGTATTGGATAGGTTTTCAAAAAAAAGCGGTTGCTTAAATTTGGAAAATGTGTTGAATCGTAGCCATTTATAATTTAACGCATGACATGTTTTGTTATCTCGTAAGCCGTGTATTTGCCTCCATGGGAGGGTACAATCACAAGAGTAATTGAAATGTCCCGCGCCGCTTTTTACATTGCGGCTTGGGTCTGTAATCTTCTCGACTCGGTTCTATAGACATACGCGTACAACATCACGCAAGATTAAATTTACGAGGTAAACGCGGTTCACCCTTAATCCGAGCTTTTTTCGTTTTTCAGTTGTAACCTTTATTTTGAGTCCTAACCTAACCTTACCTACTTTTCTGGCAACAGCTCGTTTGTGTTGCAGTTGCAGTTCAAACCTTGTTTTTGATATTTGGTCTCTAGTCGGGTGAGTACTGATGGAGTCAGGGGGCTCAAACTACCGTCTAAAAGACCAACGAGATGTCTCCGTCGTCTTTGGGCGTCACAGGATCATTTAGCATTAGATTTTTTTCTGTCAATTCCATACATTTTAACAGTTTTCGAAAATCGTTTACGTTAGGGTTACCTATGCATCTTGTCTAGGCCCTAATCAGTTATTACACTTATTAAGGTATACAAGAATATCGTGAGAACACCTTTAAATTTAGGTACCTAACTGAAGGTATAGTTATACTTAGGTATAATTCAAACAGGCATTCAAAGAGGCTCAGCGCGTGGTAACCTACGGAGGTCTGTAAACGAGCCCGCGAGACGCCACCGCGGCCCGTCACTATCTATGCAAAGTATTGAACGCTACAATACGCTTCGCTATTTGCATTCTGGCTAATTGCTTTTCCATTCAACGCCGCGCAAACAATGAGTAAATTTTCTTTGTGCTCGAGATACTCGTACCTTATCGACGTCGTTAATGGAATTGCTCTACTATTCACGTTGCTTTTAAGTGTCCGTGAGCGGGAAATGGAAAAGTTTCTTCATCTCAATACGGTTGCTTATTGGTGTACTACGTATTCCATTTCAACCTGGGCTTGCTAATACTAATGGCAGTGTTTTAGTGTTTTTATTTGTATACTCGCGGTTATCCGCTTAACGGAATTGTTTTTCTTTGACTTCGCGATGTAGTAGACAAATGAGTTTTTTAACAGACATAATATTTAGTTACCGTAATTTTATCAATTTACTTAATTTATTAATAAGATAGACTCATTCATCTAAGTTTTTCATAACATAACATCCCTCCTACAAACACACAGGACTTGGTTCGTGTAAGAAATAATCAAGAAGTAACATATTTGCAGGTAAATAGTTGCTACCCTCGTAAGGATTGCTTTCTAGGATCAATTAAAATTGCCTGGATATTTTTCAGCACTGTAGTTATATGTAACTATAAGCTATTTAATGATTAACAAGTAACTTTTCTTAATAAACTTCACTTTGATTTAATTTATTGACGATTTGAATAGTAATACCGCTCAGTTCACTGCAATAAAACCAGCGACCCCGCGAGCTACATTAAATGAAAATGAAATTCACTTTTTCTCTGCTACTTTGAAATAAAGCGGAAACAGTTTAGGGAGGTATATGTGGTACGTCACGCTTTACCGTGGCATTAATATTTCACAGGTGAGATCATAACTGAAGCTGCACCACGGTGCTTGCCCTAGTGATGACTTTCAAACAACAAAGCTGTTGTTTAATTTTTAAACTCCGTAGCGAGGAGGGCGGCGCGGGCGGCAGCTGCACTCGGCTCGCTTGCGCGGCTTGACTCCTGCCTCGCCCTTTACTACCTAGCCACCCTAATCACATCAGTTGACTTCATGACGATTTTAGTCATAGGTACTGCTCCAGTTAGCAAGGAATACTAATAACTAATCTTAGCACCACATTCGAAAAACCACCTTCAAACTAAAACATTTTCATTCACATCGGTTCTCCCGATTAGGCCCGAGGCAGACAAACAGACAGACAGGTACAAAAATACACAGTTACAAAAGTTAACACATGTCCGTGTCAGGAGTTACAATAAAAAGTGTGGATATTTAAATACTGCTGTAAAATTAATGGCTGCGATTTGCCTGATTTGCCGTTACTGACGTGACTTTGAAAATAAATGGCCAACACCGTAAAATGCACATTAATCCTTCTATTATTTTCTTGAGTCATTCGTACCTGATGACGCAGTAGAAACTGAATGATAGAGCGCTTCGCTTAAACAGATCCGATTATATAGGATTTTTATTGTCAAGTAAAAAAAAATAGGAACGGTTTGTTCGGTCTCTGCCTAAAACCTGGTAGTCAGACTTAATTTAGGTGAACATTTATTTTGGATCATCATTTATGTAGGTAAGTGGATATTCTTAGTGTATCTGCAGATGCTTTAGTTTGACGACAGATGGGCAGATGCTGCACTTTGGAATGCACGTGTTACGTATACACCTCGTAAACATATTACGTAGGCTTTTTTTTAAATTTTCTAATGTAGTTTACGTTAGCAGTAAGCATCTTGTCTAGGGCCACAAAAGTTTTAGACCAGAACAATAACGGTAATGTAAAAAAAACACGAAAACTGTCAAAATGTATGGTCGAAGCGATCGTCCGCCAGCTTACGTCAATCCTATACATTTATAGCAACGATAACGTTCTCGCAAACCATCTTGTCTGGGTCCACAGCTCGGTGGAGTGCAGCAGTGTTATTAAACAAATATTGGTCATAAACCTCATGAATATTGTTACTAAAAACATTGATCTTAACAAACCTTATTTATCGAGGTGGGTAAATTGCAGAAATGGTTGATTTGTACTCATCGTTTTGCAGATCGCTTCAGAGAATGTTTACTTTTTGCAACTTCACAGTTAATTAGGTTCATAATTTGAAAGGTACTTAAGTAGGTTACCTATCACAACTTCGAAAAATGTTTGACCGAATTTTGGTTCGACAAATACTTTTCGTCAATTATGGTTTGGGTTTTTTTACGTTTGGCCGAATTATCATTTCGAATAGTTTTATTTATTCATTACTTGTTTTGGTTTTTTAACGATTTGACAAATTATCTATACCTCATTACTGGTTTCGGCGTATCAACAGTTGTCCAATGTAATGCTTTGTCTATTTGTCTTTTTCCTATTTCTGATTTTACCTTAGTATCCTTTGCCCAATATTACGGCTCGGTTTATTCGTTTTTCGGGGCAGAAAAAAAATAACCTCGAAAGCCAAGGCGAGAGCAAAGCTTCCCGCCTTGGCCTTCTAACCTAACCTATCTGAGTCGGTTCTGCCCTGACTCGTCTTGCTCGTTGCATTTTGTAGATAGTTGAAACTAATTACAAGCAAGATTTTTTGGCCCAAATGAATATTTGACGTAACGTAGCGAAATCTATATATAACATTGATGAAGTGAAAAATGGGTTAAGAAACAAAATACAAAACGATCCACAGGCTAGTTGTAGCATTGGTGTAATGAAAAATGGGCTTTGAAATAAAATACGTAACAATACATAGGGCACGTGACTACAAGGAGAAAAGTTGCTTGGACTAACGAACCATTTACTTAAAGTCAAATGGTGAAATAAAAAATTGACGAATCGTGCCATCGGAGAAACGATAAAAAACGAAACGTTTTCGGTCAAATGAAATTCGGTCAAAAAAATTTCGCGTTTGTGATAGGTTACCACTTAAGTACCTTTCAAATTCGAATCAAATCAGTGAACATTTTTAATCAAACCTATGCAAAATTATGTTCCAGTCCTATTCACTTTTACTCGCATATGTACAACAGATTCATTAACAGGGGCTGTAGTGAGAGATTTCTGGTGCATAATTCCATAGACAGAATGTGTCGTGAACTGAATTGCTAGTTAGCGAGCCTTGGCATCCGCTGCTATTGTGGGGTAAGCGTTGACGGTTAATAGTTAGTTGAAGAAAGCCAGCTCGCTCGCGAGGGTAATTAAGCCCTTACCGCCAGAGCCCGCTGCGGCTGCGGTTGCGGGTCGCCACTGAAGAGCTCGCGCCTGCCGCCCGCCGCCGCCCGCCGCCGCCCGCCGCCGCCCGCCGCCGCCCGCCGCCGCCCGCCGCCGGTTCCTCGTAGCCGATTTGATGCATCGAGCTTGCGATTACTTTTCAATATTCAGCCCTAATTACGAGCGTACCTACTTTGCAACTTATATAGTTTGATATAACATAATGACTTTTCATAGATAAAAGGTTACCGAAATCGGAAATGTTATTAAGTAAATACTTTTGGAACAGTTCTTTGGTAGGTATAGTCCGTAGATATCATCATTAATGCATCGTTCTTACGAAGTTTCGTTTATCTTAAAGTTAATTTTAAAACTTTTTAGTGTCATTATACCTAATATAAAACCTAACCTAACATAACCGTAGACTTTTTTAAAACTGAAATAGTGGTCTGACTTAGCTTAAAACGAACAACGAACGACCAACGAGCCCATCAAAGTTATTGTTAAATTTTAATGTAAAAATGGAGTTTGGGCATGCTAGTGGTCTAGTCTATCACTAAACAAAACCATTGCCTCCTGCTGGTAGAATTCACTACTAAGCATTGTGAGTTAATTTTAGAATTTTCCTATGGGCTTAAATGCGCCGGTTGAATTTAATAACTAAAAAGATTATAATGTCAACACAGAATATTGATGTTTATATTGGTCGGCACACGCAGACGGAATGACAACATTAGTTTCATAGAATAGATTTGTGTCAGCTCTCATGAAGTGACCAATATCTATAAGCATGAAGACATATCAAAATTGAAAAGCGTTCATAAGTACCTACTTACGGAAGATCCCATCTGCGCGAATCGACGTTCCTTGTAAGGGGGTAATAAAGCGCTAACCTTACACGAATACAAAATGCAAAAACATGTTTCGGCGTTACTTTCGTGCGCGTAGGGGAGGGTCGCGTGTGAAGCCGTGGACGCAATAGAATCGTAAACAGCCGTCTTTACGACGGACGACGATGCTCGTGGACTTTGCGTCCTGCCTGCGAGTACAGTGTCGGCGTACTACAGCTACTACCTACTTCCTACTGTGAGCCTAACCTACGTTTTATTTTCGCCGCTTAATCATACCGTAAATTCTAACGTCATCACAAAGTTACGGGTGATAGCTATATGTCAAAGTCAAATTCAAAGTTCTTTATTCTTCAATTTAGGCATAATATAATTAAATGTCTAAAAGCCCCTATAAATGTCTAAAAGCATTACCACCGGTTTGAAAAATAATACCTCTTCCCCAAGAAGAACCGGTGTAAGAAACTCGGCAAGGAACTTTTTTTTTTTAAGTTAACGTCATAGATAAGTTTACAATATCAGAGTATTTTTTTACAGTAGTAAAATCAAACGTTTGATGCTCGCATATACCTACTCGTAGTACTTACTCGTATGTATAGTCAAAAACTTTAATTGTTGAGTCACTATAGAAATCTATCACTATAACAACACCAAGTCTCAAGAAATTTTAAGACCCGACCCGATACCTCGGTCTCGGTTTTGGCCAATTTAAGTTAAAAATTATGCACGTGATCTCGGCTGTTATTGTATAACTGTGTCCGAGATCATAAGCCCTGCCGCTCAGAAAAGTATTACTACAAAAGCTACTTTAAAGGCCGTAGCAGATTAAGGGAAGGGAAGGGAATGCCATTTTATGATTATAAGCTATTTTGTTTTGTTCAAAAATCCCTAATGGAGCCGAAGGAAAAACAATATTCGTGAAATACCTATAATTTTTCTCTAAACCGATTAAAATTTATTAATAAACAACTTATAAAAAAAGAGTCTCAATCTTTAAATTTTGTGTGAACACCGCTACTTCGTTTTTTTAATCGAAAGGGATTTATATACTATTCTGAGACCACCACAGGAACTAAGCAAAAACCGTCTTTATAATAAATATAAAAGAAAAACATATCTTGACAGATATTTTATGCTTACATAATTAAAAAGGATTATTAAAAACCGAATTCTTAAATAAATGCTTTTTAACCTTTGCCAAAACTCATTCCTTAAGCAGACTTTTTTTTAACAAGGAATTCGGGTGTGTTTGTTTGTTTCGGTTGACGACAGCGATGCCGATTAGAATGAGGTTATATTTTTATTCCAGAGGTATATTATTTCTCTCGGCCCGGCCGAATGCTTAGCCATGCCAAAGCTGTATTTTTGGCATTATTATTTATTTTTATCAAACAATAAGGAAACTTTATATTTCAGTACTATTATAAGTGAATGAATAGGAACTTTAATAGTTGGAATTTTAATAGTTGATAAACTAGATGACTTTCTGCAATGGAAAATCTGTAATAAATTCACAAAGCAATTTAATTTTCTTAGTAAAACAGAGACTACTACATACGTAAAAACGTGATAAGTACCAATGACTTTTAATTCTAATTATACAGTGTGTCTCTGACCTTGGGGCTTTAAATTCAACGATCGATTCTACTCGCTAAACTGAACTACTTTTGTTCTGCAACATGAAAAAATAACTTAAATTTAGATAACTAATTGATGTTAAAGTCTAATTGTAAAATCAGTGGATTACATACTGGCCATGTAATCACTATCTCATGGTACGGGGGCGACCTTACCTTGGTACGGGGGCTAAAGGAAAATGGAGAATTGGATCGCGTACATTGAAAATTAGATTTAACTTGTATGATAAAAAATAAATTTAAACTGAACATATTTTTAACAACTTACAGAACAAAAGAAGTTTAGTTTCAGGAGTAGAAATGATCTATGCATTTAAAGCCCCAAGGTCAGAGGCACCCTGTAGATAACCGTACACTAAAGGATTTTGGACAAATCTATACCGCAGTGTGAATGCTGTTTCACATCAATATTGGTTTAGGTGGAATAAATATAAAATTATTTATGTTTATTCCACCTAAACCAATTTTGATGTGAAACAGCATGTGTAAAAAAAACTAGATACATGATCAAACATTGGCGATGCGTCGTCACATCCTTTACATCTTTTAATAAAGTTATATTTACGAGTTATCATTCCACTATAAAATCACTTAACTTAGTTCACAGAAGCCAAACATTAAATAAGTAAACATAAGTTTTTAACAACACATGTGTGCGTGGTTGGGATTCGAAAATAACTTGTGGACATTAGCCGGCGCCGGCGGCTGTTTGCGGAGCGCCGGCGCAGCGGCGCTGGGGACCGATTTTTGACTTTCGAGCGCTCGAAAGTTTCACTCGGAAGTGACAAAAAACAATGAAATGGTATTTTTGACTTGCGAGCGATAGAAAATATGAACACGAGTGGTCCGTGGCATTCGTTTTGAATTCTATCGATAGAAAGTATCATTTGACATCTTTCAAACCTGTTGGGTTACCCAACTTGGGTATGTAAGCCGGGAAGTACACGAAGCATAAACAAACCTAGCGCAATGCCATAGACATCCACAGACGAGAAAGCGTTTCATTTTTCCTACATTTATAACCGGTCAAGGATTTGTAAAATAGGCGTAAAAAAATCTTATTAGCACTGAAATATTAAATTGCTTGATATGATTTCATCTTTTGTTAGCTTCACACATTTATTCGCAATTAAAATATCAATTAAAAAAACCGGTAAAACATCGACTTTCTGCGTATAATGAAATAAGTTCCAACTTAACAATATTATTTAGTCAATCCCTCACTTTGGAGTGATAATCTCAAAAATATGGAATTTGGGACCATTCGAAAATAAATTGTGAAAGATTTTCGCATTCGAATATTTTCTACCGCTCGGTTTTGAAATCGAGCGCTCGAAAGTCAAAAATCGGTCCCCTGGCAGGCTCCTCCCGCCGCCATCCGCGTCACCAGGGTTTGTATTTTAGTGGGATTATTCTCTCAAGCAGCGGGAAAGGCCATCTGTTGTCAAGTATTTAAGATATTAGCTAAATCAAAAATAATTTTGGAATTTTAAATGTAATCGAAGAATGTATAAGTAGGTAGCATGAATAGTATTCAGTACAATAGTGTTGTGAAGTGCTGTTGAAAGTGAAGGAAATAAGTCAAATTTCACACTTGTTATCGCAGTTTAAAATATTTAACCTATTTAAGGGGTTTGCCTGTATAGGCAATGTTTTCTATTTTAAGACAACCGGTTATTATGTAGGCAGGTAAGTACTTAAATTTTAAGAAAACTCTTTAATCAGCACGAATGTTTTGGCATAGAATTTTTACCTAAGTACGAGTACATAATTATATTACCTACAACACCTGATTTTGTGTATTCTTTGAATTACGAAATCTACAAAATTAACCATTTACGTGATCCCTCTCTGTTGAAGTTCATTAAGCATTTCAGGTAGATAATTAAAACAAACTATTTTTTATTACTTAACTGCTATTTTGTTATTGCTACATGCAATTGGTTTTTGGCAGGTCCCACTCAAATCCGTGTAACCTCGTGAGTAGGTCATGGCGAATAACACTTTTCCTGGTCATGTCTCTTGCAAATTGTTTCCTTTCCCATCATATCTCAATTAATAATAATAACCCTTGATATAAGTACACAAGGCACACGTTCAATTATATTTATTAGGTAATGTAATCTCATAAGAATAGAGTATGACGTTTCTTTATCCTACATTTGATTTTGTTCGTTAAACACTAATGGCCCGTTTGATACATGTTTGATCAGTAGTTAACTCAACAAATTGTTAAAATTCGAAAAAGGAATCGAAAATTTGGCACATTTTCTTGACATTTAACCATTAGTTACGCATTTTAACGATTCGTTAGTTTAACTACATATCAAACAACAGGCCCTTAGTGATTACAGTTTAACGGCTGTGGTCGGAAAATAATCATCGAATGCTTAGGCTACGTTTTTATTTAAGGTAGGTAATTAGTTTGTCAATCGTGTTTAAGGTAATTATCACGATGTTTTGATTAACCGTTTCTTTATTTATAAAGTTTCATACAGTTCTTTTACCATGTTATCAGAAGCTTGAGTCTAAGTACCACTTTAACCAAACGATGTTAATTAAATCAATGTATTTGCGCATTCTCCGGTAGAAACTCTTGAACCGTGGGGCACGGAGGCATTTTAAGAATTTAAAAAATAAAATGATTCGTAACCTCAGGTGACCATAGAGCTGGCTCTTTCCTCGGCCAACGGCTAGCAATAGCTATCCAACGAGGATACAGCCAGCATTATGGGCACCATTCCCGGTGGCAGTGGCCTAGGGGACATTTGTACATATTTTAGTTAGTTATTATAAGTTTATTTATTTTAGTATTTAGTTTTGATTGTCTTTTATATAAATATAATATCCTAAATGATCACAAAAAAATCAAAATGTACGTATTTCGACTGTTAGTTAATACATTTTGACAGCTGTTAACGCTCTAGTCAACTGTTAAGTTGTTAATATCGTTTGGTGAAATTGGTACTTAGACTTGGAAAATTGGCCTCAGCTGTTAAACAAACTTGCACTGGGACCATTTACTGTAATGGTCAAACTTCATCGAATGACGTTTATTTAAATCGATCAGAATTGTCTAATTCAAACTCTGAGCACTTTGGGATAAGTACGAAATTTAACCGAAATTGGGTCTCTTGGAAGAAATCAGATGTAACTTTAGTTTTTGTCCATACTTAGGAGCGCTTGCCAACTGTGAGAGAAATTTATTCGATACGAAGAGTCAAAGTTGTTGAACGAAAGACGAGAAACGTTTCAGTGGCTAAGAAAGTATGGTTTTATTTAAGTGCGATAATATTTTGGAATTAAGGTGTAATTCAATACATTGCTTAGTTATTGAGCATGGTATATCAAGTTTGAGATTTATAAACAGTAGCTATTTTTAGCCAGGGGAGGCAAAAGTGTACCAAAAGGCAGCTTTACCAGTATCTTTGACCGATTAATTATTATTTATATAGTTAGTATTATTTTGTGAACCTGTTAGGAAAGAGATTTCTTATTTACGTCAAGTTCTGGGACATCCTGTATACAGCTTTAAAATATCTCTCCTTTCGATCTTATAGTAATTATAAAACAGCCAGCATGAGAAGCAAATTTTCTTGCAAAATAACTAATTTAAATTTCACAAACTCAAATATTAGTTGGTTTTGTGTAAGCCAAGGTTCTGTAACATCATTTACTACATCTGTACATACTATACATATGAGTATATGTCAATTGAATAGTTCATTGAGCACTATACACATGGAGAAATGCTTTTTCATAAGCTGGGTTCTGGAAAAATAAACCTTCATCGCAGCATTCATGTCAAAAAGTAAGTAACGTATCCGACGGCGGGCCGTGTCCGCCGCGGCTTTTTATGGAACGCGTTCAGAAAGGTTTTCCGACACACGACGCTTCCATCGAAAATTTTGTCATGTCTCGGGAGATTGATAGCTTACTTTGACGCTTTATAAAATACACTGCAAAATACCTACCGATGTAGCATTATACAGAGGTTGCAATCCGTTTTGTAAATATTAGGTTACTTATGTATGATGCATACAATAATGAATTTCTTTCATAATTAGTTAATTTGAAGAAGGCCAAGAGTGGCTTTAGATCATTATACGCCCATGTTTATTTAATACTGAAAGATTTATTCAGTTCAGTTTATTTGAAGGTTTAGTACTGAAGAAAAAGAAAAAAATAACTCATTTTTTTTAATTAGGTAAATTTGTCTACTCAGATTTCATTGTGTTCATTGATTAAAATAACACGGAATATCCATCATAGAACTGATGTATAGATTTACTCTAACACTACATTTACTCAATTGAACAAACACACAACGTTATGATCAACAATATACAAAATAAAAGGTATATTAGGTAGATAGGCTTGAAATATAAAATAAACCAAAGTGGGGTATTTAGGCCGCGGTGACGATGGTGCTTTGATGTGATTTCCACGTAAATTGCCGCAATAGATGGGTCTCATTGCATTAGCCTCCCCAAGCCGAGCGAGGAAGCTAGCCCGGCGCGACGTTTTCATCTCTCCTTCAAAGCATAATTTATATTAAATTACAATTCAATTTTGTCGTTAGATTGAGAATAACGGTTTACTAACGAGATCAGATGAAGTCAGTCAATCCGGGGCGTCCCGGACTTAGCACTAGGAATTGGCAAATAAGCGGTTAACGAGGTCGAACGGCTCATCATTAAAACAAACGTACGCTCCAAATTGTTAGGCGGCACTGCCAGTGCCAGGATAACAAAGTTTACCGCCCGGTCCATATCGCCGCGCCGCCGCAAACAGAAGTAATCGTCCGATGCGACAAAGAATAACGTAAAGTATACGTGTAATTATGTTATTTTTATTGATTTAAGAACTTGATTAAATCTCCGTTATACGTTTTGCCTTTAGGTAGTAAATTATGTAAAGAAAAATTTAAAGTAGGATCGTGTTTGTGAGTAAACGCGGTGGCAAAGTTACGTAATTCATCACGAATACTGCTCCTAAAAATAATTGCTTCATTCAATAGCAATTAAAATTCGCAAAACGACTTGGTTCTTTTTTTGCCGAGTCTTTTTAAAATAAAAACGTTTTCTGAATAAACAATGACGCGGACCCACGGGTTTTTTTTTTCGCAGAGACTAATTTTAGTCGCCTTTTGTTAGTATTTTGCAGAAAGTTAATTTGCCGTTGTAGGTTTCTCTTTCGAAGAGAAAATTAGACTACTCGTATGTAGGTAGGCATGTCTTAAACCTCAGAGCAGATTAGATAACGGTACTCTCCGTCTATTCTGTGAAACCAATGTTCCTTTATCATTTTATAGCATTTGAAATTGTGTAAGAAGTCTTTTCTTCGCACAGGTTAGGTAGGTAATCTAATTTGTTCGTATTCTTTTTTACCTACGTTAAGAAACCCTTTAAAAATAGTTATATATAAATACTTATTAAATAGTGCGATTAAATCTGCGGAAAAATAGTTAATGGGTCAATTGAACCAGAAATCATAATTTGACATACGAACGTTATAGTAGGTAGGTACAGTTCAGTACCTAGGCTCTTTCAGTTGACTCACAGTAAAATTAAACCAATTTTATTGGAAATAATGGCCTGTAATTAATTTCATAATTAAAAACGTTACTTATATTTCAAGTAATTTATTAAAGAAACGTCACCTTACTACTTAGTAACCATTTGGGACTAGGTCAATTTGTGTGAGATTGTTTCCTGATATTTATTTATTATTTATTATTATTTGTGGTGAACGTAGGAGTTAGGAAAGACACTCGTCTCAAAGGTCACTTAATAGATGTCTGTCTTGCAAACATAAAGTAACGCTTTCTTAATAAGGATAACTCAACTCAACAGGTAAGTTTAACTCAACTCAACATCTCATAATAAGTACAAGTAACAAAAACGTTTTCTCCGGAAAAAGACTCAACACCTTCGGAAACAAGATGAGGAAATCAAATAGATTCTCGCTTAGAATGAGAATCGTAAATCACGCCGTGTGTGACTTATATTAGAAATCTGATATGAAGATATTGCGAGCTTATATTATTTTACTGCGCTTATTCGTATGACATGGCGATCCGCTACTTTTGTGGGTGGGTCATAAATCACAGCGAGGAGAGGCGGTGGCTGTGTAAACAGTTACTGCACAACTATAGGTACCTATATGGCGCGCGCGGCATGCGCTCGCCTGCTGATACACCCCGCTGATGGATCACATCTGTAACCAGTTTACATTCATAGCACTTCTGTCATTATCTTATTGTAATCTGTCAATCGAATCCGGGAGTTGATTACTAACTATCCCGCCGACGACAACCGCTCCCAATAGCTATCAACCGCGCTGGACTCAGAGCCCGCGGGCCTAGTGTGACAGGGTCCCGGCGAGGTGCCTATTATCACTTAGGTACCTATTAACACAATTCCACCGCCGAAGCGTACAATTGATTACCTACTATCGAAAATTCAGCCAATATCAGCCAAGAATTACATTATCTCAATCCCAAATTATGCGAAAAGCGTTATTTAATTGATACAATTTTCCCCTCTTCAATGTTAGGTGGATAAGTGGTAATTTGATTGATGACTGAAATTGCGCCCGAGATAATAAGCTTCGAATCATTAACTTTCATCGCGGTCGACTCTTAGAAAGCCGATGATCCGGCTTTTTGTAGGCGACAGCTAAATTCTCGTTGAACATTTTCCACATCTCAGATATGAATGAACGGACTTTGCTCTAAAGTTATTATTAAGCCTTACAGTCTTAGCTTTTGTGCGCTTCGCGGAACCCAAGTCGGGAGTTGCAAACTTCTCTCGCCGATATTAAACTGCGGGCGATTTCATTTCTTTGTTGAAGTCAAGCAATTGATCACTGACAATAGTTAAATGACCACTATTGAGTTCTTAACGGACTGTAGACCGGATTCTGGCGTGTTATTTCAAGATTTTCAAGTGTATCCTGGTAATCTTTAATCTTTTATGAAAGCGCCAATGCAGAATGATCAATACGCCAATGTATAAACATGATTCCATATTTTGGTTCATTACCTTTTGGCCCAACGCATTGGCCCAATGTGTACGGTGGCCATGAGGTGACAGTGCCTTGAACGTATTGATGTGTTTTGAGGTCATGTAAATAATTGGGTACCAAATTACTTTTAAACCTCTGCTTTATATGTTAAATGATAAATATATTTGTAAAGGACATATTTTTCGCTTTAATTTGACATATAAACGATTGTTGTACATTCTGGGGCACACCGCCATAGTAAAACGGGCCATGTTCTTGAGCTATTTGAATTTCGAGTTCTGACTGAAGAAATATTGAGCCAGCTCGTTGCTTGTACCGATAAAATTAGAGCGTTTATCTCACGTGATGCTCTTGGGCTTTCCGCGACGGGACAGAAAACGATTTAAAGCGGCTATATACAGGTTGTCCCAAAAATAGCACGTCACAGTGACACTGGAGATTCTCCAGCCTCAGACGAACCAAACCAGCCTAACATGACCTCAGTAAAAGTTGCACCGTTTTCGATTTATACCAATTTAAAGATTTTTCCAATTTTTCACCTCTTTTGACATTGTAAGTGCTCGCATTTACTGGGATAGCTTTAGAATTTAGTTTTTTTATTTGTGCGCATTTATGAATAGTTGATTAAGATAAAAGGAGCATTATTATGTCAATAACTAATGTAAAAGTTGGAAAAATACTGTAATGAACTTGACTTAAATTATCATCAACATAGTAATTTAAACTTTGAACACCTGCCATAACTTTTTTTTACTAGAAACGAAATGAGCAAATAACTTTAAATACTTGCGTATTTTATGCCAATTCTAAAATGGTATGACACATTATATCTTAATGCATAAAAATAGGAATTCGTATCACATTTGCCAATATGGATCCTCGGAAACCAATGCTAATCATCCAAAAAATTATCTTGTACTCTACGATATCTCATTTGTTTGTGCTCCTTTGAAGAATATGATTGATTTTTGGTTGACCCTGGTTCAAAGATAATAAAAAACAGGTTTTTATTTCATTCGTTTTTACAATAAATGTTCGAATTGTTTCCCTCCTACTCTAAGGCACAAATGGCATATTCGGATAAAATTTCGGTTCAATTTTCGTAAACTGGTTTCCGATATGTCTCGGGCTGCATTGAAGACACGTCGCCGTAGATCCTCTTCGTTACTTATTGGTTTTGAATAATTAATGTCTTTCAAACATCACCAATAAAAAAAACATTTTACAAAGCGGATTCAACTTCCGTTAAGAGTGCCGAGTAGTCGTTTCAGTTCCACAAACAAATCAGAGTCCAGAGGAATGCCAAGTCGATTTAATTCAGGAACACCACAGGAAAACGGACGCAGTTGTAACTAAAAAGTCTGCTATTAAAACGAGGTTTAATATTAATCAACGGGTATAGCACGAAACGCAAGGTAACGAACTACGAGTAGTTTGGGTCACAGGGCTACAACTGCAATAAATTAATAAGTATCCTACAATTCTTTACATGATAAACTTGCAAAGCGGCTAATCGCGTTTCATTTGTTAGTTTGGTTGCCGGGATACTTATTGGCAAATGTGATACGAATTCCTAATTTTTTGCATTAAGATGTTTTGAAAGACAATATTTATTCAAAACCAATAAGTAACGAAGAGGAACTACGGCGACGTGTCTTCAATGCAGCCCGAGACATATCGGAAACCAGTTTACGAAAATTGAACCGAAATTTTATCCGAATATGCCATTTGTGCCTTAGAGTAGGAGGGAAACAATTCGAACATTTATTGTAAAAACGAATGAAATAAAAACCTGTTTTTTATTATCTTTGAACCAGGGTCCACCAAAAATCAATCATATTCTTCAAAGGAGCACAAGCAAATGAGATATCGTAGAGTACAAGATAATTTTTTAGATGATTAGCATTGGTTTCCGAGGATCCATATTGGCAAATGTGATACGAATTCCTATTTTTATGCATTAAGATACAATGTGTCATACCATTTTAGAATTGGCATAAAATACGCAAGTTTTTAAAGTTATTTGCTCATTTCGTTTCTAGTAAAAAAAAGTTATGGCAGGTGTTCAAAGTTTAAATTACTATGTTGATGATAATTTAAGTCAAGTTCATTACAGTATTTTTCCAACTTTTACATTAGCTATTGACATAATAATGCTCCTTTTATCTTAATCAACTATTCATAAATGCGCACAAATAAAAAAAACTAAATTCTAAAGCTATCCCAGTAAATGCGAGCACTTACAATGTCAAAAGAGGTGAAAAATTGGAAAAATCTTTAAATTGGTATAACTCGAAAACGGTGCAACTTTTACTGAGGTCATGTTAGGCTGGTTTGGTTCGTCTGAGGCTAGGGAATTTTCAGTGTCACTGTGACGTGCTATTTCTGGGACACCCTGTATGCTTCGCTGGATAGTGCCGTAACGAGCTCAATATCTACCGAACTGTAAATAAAGATTGCCAAAAAAGACTTAATAAGTTTACAACCTCTGAATTTACATAATGGGCTGAAAAGTTTCCGCCTTGTGCCGGAAGCATCGCATACATTTGTTTACTGTAGCTTTACCTAGGTTTTTGCCACCTAAGGGCCACTAAGTTTGCTTGATATTTTCTTACAGAAGTTGAGTCGGTGAATGTAAATATTTTTATGAAAGTGTTCGAATATAACCTTAGTGGAATGATGGTTGCTACATAACAAAATTAGGTGCTATGTATCGTAACTGTAAGGGGAGTCGAGTCTTCTACCAACCCTTATTATGTTATTAGCATCGAGAAATGCGCTTAAAGCTTTAAGTCGATTTATTGTTAGGACACGCCTTTCCGGCTTTAAGAATAGCATATTCGTCAGGAAACATAGAAGATTGACATTTACCAATAATTCAATCTAAGGAATTTTGAAGCTCTTGCACTGAACAATGTCCGTTTATTTTCTTTTTCGGGTTTCGACAATTGTAAATAAAACATTGTAAACATTCTATCATGTTCATTCATTACGTTTGTTAATTTAGATTTTTGATTAAGTTTGATATTAAGTCTGCATTAGCATTGTTATTAAACGCGAAGGAACAAATAATCAACTTATAGCTTTAAGCCCATTTCTCGATGCCAATCTAACTAACCTAATAAAAAGAAATTGCCTAACTATGACTAACATTTATAAAATGACGGTTATAATATGAGTTATGATAAATACGTTATTTGACACGCATTACCTAATAAAATTATACAGTTAGTTTTTATGCTAAGCGTATATTATGCTTTCCGAACGCAGTTAAATGAAATTATACTAAAAGTGTTTATAAATACAAATTAAATAGCATCCATGTTTATTCGGCTGATGGTAACAAGAAGTTTTTATGCCAGAAGAAGTTTTTTTGTTTTTATACTACACAAATTAAGTCCAATCCAAAGTGATTATTACATCAGATGATATCTAGCAATTTGCAATGCTTAGACCAGCACACCTTCACTGTTGGAACGTCTATTTTGGAAAATTCTACGTAATTAAATGTGATATGATCCATTTTTGACTACACTACGCTATTTGAATAAAATTAAAACTTTAACAAAGAGTAAAATATTTTTCAGGTCTGCTCATTTAATGATCAGTTCCATCGTTATAACAATTTTAAAAGGATAAAAAAGTACATTATAGATGTGTAAATGCCTTATATGAATACTTTTTCTGTTGTTGCAGGAGAGAAGATGGAAAATGCAGGAAGACGCAAACAATGACAGCATGTCCCCGCCGCCCGCGCCCGCGACCAGCGGCTCGCCCGACGCGCGCGCGTCGGCGGCGGGGCCCGTGCGGCGAACGCCTCCCGACATGCGTCGTTTACGTAATTTCACGCTTATTAGGTTATACTTACTCTCTTTACAAGTGATATCATACTTATATCAAAACGCCTCCCTTTCGCGAGCGCGGACGAACGTTAATCTTTCAATGCGTCCGCTGGTCAAATTAAAAGCTTACGTAAATTCAATACGAACTAGAACAATTATATCGAATATTAAGTCGTTATTAGTCGAATTAGTAGTGCAATTATTCATTGTTGCCAAGTGTATAATGTGCGTGGCGCGGAGTCGGTGGAGGTGCGGGCAACGGTCGGGAGCAGGGGCGGGTGCGTGGGCGCGGACGCTGCTGGTGCTGTGGCTGAGCGGCCTCGGCACGCGCTGCGCGGCGCGGCGGGAGGACGACCTGCACATCGGCGGCATCTTTCCCATGGAGGGTGAGGGCGGATGGCAGGGGGGTCAGGCTTGCAAGCCGGCCGCCGAGCTGGCGCTTGCTGACGTCAACGCCAGATCAGATTTGCTATCCGGCTTCAAACTACTTCTGCATAGCAACGATAGCAAGGTACTATTAGTAATCCTAGATTGTTATTTTCTGCAATCAAAAATTGTAACGTGCTTAAATGACGGATTTCATGTTTGTTTTATTTTTTATTAGCTTTTACCGACATCTACTTATAATTGTAACTAAAAGTTGTGTTATACGACATGGGTAATTTTTTAGCAATATTTGCTGTCATATCAATAATAAAATAACCCAAACTTAATTAATTTCTTAATAGCCGTAAGTTATAAAATTAGAAGCCTTGTATGAACAGGGGTATTACTTCAAACCACCTAATTACAATGAATTTCAAATTGCGTTAATACTTAAGAGCCCGGGTTCATAATGGCATAGTAAAATATAAGCTCTAATCCATTAAGTTCGGGAACCAGCCCCGGCTGACAAGCTGGCGTGGTAATTAACAAAAAGGATCTCATCCAGTGGTAGTATACTACCGATAGGTATGAATCCCGCTATAAATCCGACCGGACTGAAATCGTAGGCTTACGATATTGCACCGAGAAGCTGAGCCTGACGTTGGATTCAATTATTGAGAATTTATGAATGGCTCACGGAAGAGGGTTTTATTAGATGGAATTTCCGAGGCGGCAAAAGGTAATTTTCCAATTTATCGATTTAAACTCGTGAAGAAATTGCCGCTTAAACTCTCTTTGGTGTTATTATTAGGTTATGATTTATGATTGACATAGCTTTATCGAACGCTTCTATCTATTTTTCGTAACTCCCCCTTGAAAAAATCGGCTTTTGAATTTTGATCAACAAATTTGCATTAGCAATGCAATTAGCGATGTCAATATACAAAGGATTAATAAATGTTAATACAATAATAACTTTACAGTTCCAGCTCCATATATTCATCCACGGAGTATAATGGATTATCCAGTAAAAGGTTACTAGATATTGATAATTGTACAAACGTAGAGAAACCAACCTAAAAGCAAAGCAAACATCCAACCCTCAGCAGACACAAGCACTCGCGGTCATCACACAGTTTGCCCACGGCAACCACCCGGCTAAACGCGTCGTCAAATAATTATAGTATGTAAATACTTCATTTATATGAAAGAGAATGAAAACCAATTCAATTATTATGAAAAAGGATGTAAATACAAAGGTAAAATTAACCCTTTAAGTATCTCTCCCAGCTAACATTTGAGAGATGAAAAAAGTGAAAGGTACATACCTATTTAAAGTACAGTCAAGGAAATCGATCCCTTGAGCACTTTGGACTATGTCCAAGTGACACTGTGAATAAAATCATTATAAGTCTCTTAAGTTTTGATTGATAGTCCAAAGTATTCAAGCAATAATTTTCCCTCAATGTACATAAAAAATGCCAATAAGCCAATAACGGCTCTATCATAAAGTTGCAATTGTTGGGCTTAAAATTAACAACGATAAGAGGATAACTATTCGTTCATAAAACTGCTTTAATGAATATATAATTATTTAATCAAACGTTACCCGCCGTGTCCAATAACAAGCTTTTCTACATGTGTAAACATATTGTCAGTAGCTTATTTTACACAAATTAAAATAGTTCTAAACTAAGTTCTAAGCTTGGACGAACTATAATATGTTCTATAATTAGTATAAAATAATATTAGCTCATGTACGGGACTGCTGGCCCTGCAGGCAGAGAGACGCCGCCTCGCTAGTTTACATGGTTGGGCAGGAGGCTCGCCACCCTACTCTAGTTAGTGGACTCACAACCAGAAAGTCAGTCAAAATAGTAGGTTGCATCGATAATTCGCTAGCAAACTCTACAACGTTGCGGTAGGTACAAAATAACACAACACAGCAAAGCAATGGGAGGGAATTGCTTTTATGCACTTCCCGAATAGCTTTTCACTGCTCTGCTAAATTCTCAAACAAATCCTTTTGCGAAATAAATTGCTTACTGCAACTCTCGTCAAGTCACACGTTTACATATGTAAAAATGCTGTTACTACTTTGTTCCGCAGTTTTATCAAAAATCATATATTAACTTAGGTACTTTGGGTAACGCTGTATTACGTACGAGCACATCTCGATACATCATAAACGCTTGCCGCTGCCGTACATACAAGGTCAGGGATGGTGAACCGTAATTAGGTCGAGCATTCGAGTTCCGGTTAATTAGTTATTTCGAGTTTACATTAGGGAGTTAGTTATACGTTTGCTAAAATACCTTTATTAAATTCCAGTCATTTGGGTACCTACTTATTGGTAAGATCTCACGGAATGATAGTGTGCAGCCTGTATTTTGAGCTGGCAGCAACCTGGCAAGGTTTAATTTATTTTAGAAGTTGATTTACAAATAATTTCCAACGTAGCTCGTTACATTTTATAACGGCTGGCTAGTGTAACTAATAACTGCTCGAAATTTTGTGCAATCCTGACCTGACTGCCCATAGTATGAAGTGTCTTATCTTAGTAGCTATTCGGTCTATATTTAAGACTGATCCAACGAAACTAAATTGTAGCGCATTTAGACTTGTTAATTTTTTCAACATACTCGTACAGAATGTCTAGGATAATATTTTATAAAAGGCCGCGACTCAAAGTGGAAAACTCAAACTTTGAAGGCCTCTAGCTGTAGAACATGTCCAAAAATGATGGATATCCGTCCTTTTGTCAGATAGGTACAGTCAAGTTCATAAACTTTAGTACCTTGTCTATTTAATGTCTCAGCGATTATAGTGACAAGGTAATAAAGTGTATACATATTTATGAACTCGACTGTACCCTTAATTCATACAGTTTGATTTTTTTTACTAGTATATATTCCATTCCATTGTGTCAGGTATCGTTGGAATAGTTCGTTTTTCAGAAATATTGACGGTAAAAAGAGAACATTTACCTGTTCGATTCAAGGGTCCGTTTGAAAAATATTTGCAGTGGTTATTTTGTTAGAGTCAAGTGTCCCTCCCCCTACCAGATAAACCGTTGTTTTTGGATCTTGGAAAAATCTGTGTATTGATTAATCCTCGAAGTGAAAAGGAAAAGTATCACGACCAAGTCGAGTTACTTAATTAATGTTTGAGTTACAGGCGACTAAATTAATTCATTAATTTTAAATCTTTGTTTTTATTGTTTCTTTTCCACTTGTACCAAGTAATCTAAAGTCGAATGAATCATTATGAAATAATGAAAAATATACCTATTGAAATCATCTAAAAGAACACAAAAAAATTAAATAGTAAATGATATACTTCATACTTGTGGTTTAGGAGGTTACTTTTTGTGTTTGTAATAAAAAAAAGGTGACGAAACCCTATACTGAGCACGGTCTGACATGCTCTTGCCCAGTTTTTTCATAAAGTTGACAAGCAGTGAAGCGTGAAACCAATTTATCTAGTTAAATATTCTGGGTTGATTATTCTACAAATACTGACGATTTTTTTCTGAAGATTTACATAATAAAATGATCCTAATACCCTTCGTGATAGGATTAAGTCGCACGCGTGGAAGTTAAACAATAATATACCTATACGATCATTTAAAGTAAAAGTGATATCAGGTGAAAATTTAAAGGCTCTCACAGTTAAATGTTTGGGCTGCCTTCCCGTTCCCACTTGAGTTTCAGTAAATATACTAGATAATTATCAATAACGGTACATATCTAAACCATTTTTGTCGCATGAAGGAAGATTTGAGTAGCTTTTTATTCTGTCTCGGTATTTTTTCAGTTTTTTTTTTTAAAGATTACGCTCATATTAACTACCTAGCTCACTTCCTAGAAGGGGTCTCTACTTTACCCAAAGGTTCACTGGTTGAGAATGACTTAAAACGTAAAACGATCAAATAAATAAATAAAAAAGGAGTTTATACTAATATGCAACGGTAATTTTGAATTCCCGCGATCTCGCAGTTAATAACCAAATATGAAAAAGTGAGTCTTATTGCGTGCAAGCTCGAGCTCCTCTTAGCAAAGAGCCTTTCCCGTTAATCCCGCAAGACGCAACAGAACTAATTTCCTTAATCAAGCTGGTGTTTATCCAGGGCTCCGCGAAGTTCGTTTGTCCCGTGTCCGTATTTGTGTTTGTAGTTAGGCGTGAGACAACAATGAAGTAATCCTGTAACGTGTGTTGTTTGTGTAGTGCGAGCCGGGGCTCGGCGCCAGCGTGATGTACAACCTGCTGTACAACCCACCGCAGAAGCTGCTGCTGCTGGCGGGCTGCTCCACCGTGTGCACCACCGTCGCCGAGGCCGCTAAGATGTGGAATCTTATGGTGGTAAGTACCCGTCGAGCACTAACGATTCATAGTACGATTTATTACAAACTGATAATTTACAAATGCATCAATAAATAATTACATAGTCACTTAATATAATATAAATTAAGAATTTTCGTAAAATGTTAGCTATTTCAAGTACTCGATAGCATTTTTCGATGACTTAGACCAGTGAATTTTTGCAGTACTCGTAGGTACTCGAAACAAATTTTTCTACAACACATAGAATAACTACTCAAAAACTTTACATAATGTAACAATGGCACTAGGAAAAAAAATACAAAATGGGAAACGACGTCTCATGCAAATAAAACGTTCCTGCGCTCACGTTAAGTTAAAAACATTACCCGCCCTCGGCTTCACCGCAGTGCGGGAGAGATCCGCTGAAACGTCAGGAGCGAAGTTTTGAATATAAATAAGACGTTATATTACTTAGATACCTCGAGCAAGAACTTTGCCTTCCTATCGAATGTCGTTATGTCGCATCGTTATCGAGATATATTTATTATGGCTAATGGAATCAGCCCCGTGTTGACATGTTGACATTTTGGCGTCAATTTTCGTGTCTTCATCAAATAGTAAGGGAGAAGTCTGTAAAATAATGTGTTGAAACATTAGTCTATTTAAGGGGTCTGCGCTAAGGTAAGATAAAATAATCCTTTTCAAATAGGTGACTCGAAAACGTGACTTCGGCTTGAAATGTTCGCGCTAGAGCTATTATTATTGGCCCTCTAATGCACACCCAAGAATAGGACTGGGGGATTCTCTTATCCAAGTACAGTAGGGATTTGAATAGTGTAGTCCATGTGTAGTCGAGCGGGAATGCCAGCAATAAACATTGAAATACTTATAGAGCTCGCCTATTTATTTCTTTAACTATTTTTGACAGTGTTGTTTCGACACTTAATTTTGTTGTTTTTTAAATTCTATATGTAAATATGTAATGAATACGGGCACTTAAAATTTGGTCAATTATGTAGTTTTAATACACTGTAAGGAAATGATATTGTACCTATACTGAAGAAAGCATTATTTATTATATTCTATGTCTACAATATATATTAATTTACAAATATTTCGGTGGCAGATAAGTTTTATTGATAATATTATAAAAATTACATTTCAAAGTGGAATAAAAAATTAATACATTAAAAATTTCACACAACAAAAACAATTACGTATATTAAAAACAAAATTAATTTTGAGACTAATGTGTAGTTATAGGAATATTATGATTAGTGAATTCCGGCTCCATCTTCGCATTCGAATGCTCTGATGTGTTTTCTTGTTCCCCTTACTCTAATGGAAACAGCTCTTATGACTGAAATTTGCACCTTTACTTTAAGCCAATAGATTATTTGTGAATATGATTTTTGCCATTTTTCATTTAATTTTGAGGCTGTTTTTAAAAAAAAACTGATATATTCAATCCCAAGGGCTCCATCGCAAGAGATGACTAGAGGAGTAAAGGAAGCTCTTAGGTCGTCAGCAGCTCGATCATATTTTAAATGTTTCTCTCGGCTATGTTTCTGAGCAGTTTTTTGCCAGGTGAGGTTGCTGTATGAGGAAGCGTCAGCATTTACTATGCGAACATCAAAGAACGCTTTCCTCGCAGGTTCCCACACGCTGTTCAGTAACAGGTCGCCTATTAGAGCTGGTTGAGTTGAGTTTGCGTTACGCATTATCGGCTCTATTGTGCCAGGTCCCCAGGCTAATTCGGCCCAGTTTTTACAATCATCTCTGGTCGTGACCTTGTTTGATTAGACCACCTTTTTTGCAGTTTAGTGCGTGGTTTAGGTCAAAATTAAATTCGCCGCATCCATCACAGGTCTGAGGGAGACTTGCAGGTTCATGAGCATATCGTATGGCTATGGCATCTTTGAACTGAGAGGCTGTGAGGTCGGTATTGTTGGCAGTGGTAGGGATGATTGTTAGCCATTGTGATGATTTCGTTTCGACGACTCTTTGGACACATCTTTTCATGTTATTTGGAATTTTAGATATTATATCTTTGCTTGTTTTAATGTCTCTTATTTGCCTGTCTAGTTTTTCTTCTTTTATGGTAACTGCAGCGTGAGTGTGATGGGCTAAAAGATCCAGATTTTCACTATTTTTAATGGCGTGAATTAGTATCCTATTGGATTCTACGGATGTCTTGTAACATTCCAAGTTCTTTGTTGGGTCGTTAATGCCGAGCTCGCCTAGTTTCACTGGTAAAAAGAATAGCTTATGTTCTAGTGATGTTATTTCTCTATCCACAATAGATGGTGTTAACGTTTCCATAATGGTTTGTTTTAAGGTATGGAATTCAGTTTTGTCCAAGACTGTTTGCAAGTATCTCCATTCACATTGGAGTGATTTTGTAAAGGCTGTATTGTACGAGTTGTGGGTGCTTTTTGCTAGCTTTCGACAAAAGTTTTATACAATTAGTCCATTCAAGAACTTTTTTTTAATGTATTCTTTTTGGCCTCCCTCATCTCCAATGACACCACCCAAAAATCGGTGAAAAAGTACTGTCTTCACTCCTAGATTCCCAAATAGTCTTGTAGCGTCTTCAATTGATTTATTTTTAACTATAATATAGCTTTTTGATGGTTCCGGGAAATAGCCGTATTTTGGGCCTTCTTTCATCAGTTTTTCAAGCCCGTCCTTTATATTTTGTAGTTTACCAAAGCATGCGGAATCATCCGCATACCAATTTTGTACATATTTTCCAGGGTCTTTGCAGCTTTGAATTAGTGGTAGAATCCCAACCGCATACATTAACATTGCCAACGGGTCACCTTGTGTTGTTCCTTCCTCGCTTAAAATGAAATCATTTGAGCCTGATAGACAAATTATTGCATATCCTCTATAAGAGTTGAAGAGAAATATTGCACAACGGGGCCAGTAGATTCTTGCGTTCCAGAGAGCGATTGGACGACTCAGAGCATTGAAGGCATTTGCTGCGTCTATTAAAAGAAGGCCTTCATCATCTTCGCCTTCATTGAAACATTTGGTCATGGCATGAACTCCACCTTCAATGCCAGATTGTATTCCGGCACATAGCTGGTCGGAACCGCAGGCTTTTGCAATGATGCGTTGTAGTATTTCACCAATACCAATCGGGCGAACGCCTGGGCATTTGTTCAGTGCTATGCCTCTTCTTGCTAGTAGAGCTCTAATGCAATCCCACTCGACGATTTCACTGCTAAGTTTTCTGGTTAGGGCTGCAATTGATTCTCTTAAGTCTGAGCTGTGGTTTCCGAAACGAAGGAGGAGTGATTTAAATTGCTCTGAATCTGTACCGCTCGGTCCCGCTCCACCAGATAATTTTCTGGCGACTCTTTCTATATGGTTTGAAGTAATGTCAACATTTACGATTATAGGGAGTTCAGGGTAATCCAAGAAATCAGTTATTTTTGGTGTTGCTTGGTTGGGGTGTTTTTCTTTGAATATTTGATGTACAGTTTTATTACCCACTCTTTCATTTGGGTCCATCAGACCACCCCCTGATCTTTCTGTTATCCATCTATTGGCTTGCCTGATTTTTCCCTGTAGCATGAGACGACTAAATATTCGCACGGCATGGTCATCATCCAGCTTTTGTTTGTTTTTTGATGTTAATTTTGAATTGCAAAGTAGTGTTTCTGCGATCAGTTCATCATAGTGGCCTGAGTTCCACATTTCCATTCTTCTTTGAAGCGTTCGTCTTACATCTTGACCTGATTTAACCATTGGGTCTCTCTGAAGTATTGTACTACATAAAATGAATATTTTTTCGGAATTTCCTTCTCTTGGTAGTTTGTTTGTAAGATCTTTTATTTCTGCGGCAAGGAGCGTAGTTAATTGTCGGCCTACGTTTCCTTGTGGAATACTATATTGCTTACTATGAAAGTTTATGAGTTTCTTCCAACGTTCCCTCCAAACTGAATCTGGACCACCTTCGGTATTAAGCAATCTTGCATTGAAACCTTTTAGGAACAAGTTTTGGATGAATTGTGGTATTTGAACTTGATTGATAGGTTCGTGAATCATTGTATTAATTTGCGTTGTAATTTGAGTTGATGTAGCAGGTTGATAAAGATGGCCAGGATGGGATATGAGGATATGTCTCTTTAAACCTCTCTTTTTGTACGCACGAAAGCAAACCGGGCATATTTATTTCGTTGCTAAGGATGTTTGTAGCTGTGACGGTGTAGTATCATCATCGTTTTCTTCAGCGTCGTCATCCATTTGTATTATAAGTACGTTATTGATATATTTCACTGATAATTTTATGAGAAAATAAGAAATATAACAAGGAATGTAAAAAAATAACAAAATAAAATGAAATAATATTATTTGACGTGACGTCTTGACACTTTCGGTGGCAGATAATGTTGCGTTTTACTATAGATAGATATTTTAGTAAATCTATTTTATTCTTTAACTGGGTCATTATTCGGGCGTTTCAACCGCCTCACTTTCGTGGACATATTTTTGAAGAATTGGGCGTATATTTTGATAGCGTTTTTGGATATTTGATAGATGTCCGGTAAACTTAGATACCTAACCAGAAACAAAATCGAAATCTGAAGCCACTTCTACAAAAATGTGACCACGAAAGTGAGGCGGTTGAAACGCCCAAATAATGACCCAACTCTGCCTACCCCACTCTGGGAATGAAGGCGTGAGTTTATGTATGTATGTATTTTATTCTATAATTTAAAACTAAACTTATTAAAATTAAAATAAAACTAAGTTATTGAAATATCAAAGATGCAAATAATAATCACCACTAAAAAGAACACCCCCTCTAGCCGGTCTACTCGCGGCATGGTCCCTATGACACTGGCTGCATTATCTCTCTCGATAGCTAGCCCAATCCTTTAGGAGAGGTAAGCACCAGCTTATTTTATTCTATTGACATATATTAGCATAAAAAACTCTGATTCCTAGCTATAGAGTTCAGTTCTGTTCACAAGGGTTCTGTTTACCTATACTTAGTAGGTACCCACTCATTTCATAAACTTCTTAAGATTGTGACATATCTTTAACAATTATTATAGACACGTATTACGTTATACTTATAGGTATTCATTAGGGCCACACGCAATTTTGTCATGTAGATTAGGGTCTTGTTGCTTAAAATAAAGATGTTTTTGCTAAGAAGATATATAAAAAAAAATATTTATAAAAGTAAAGTATAAATTAAATAAAGTTATCACACTTGCCTTAACCTGAATTCGGTGGAGTGTTTCATGGAGGTAGGTGGTGTTTGGTGCCGGGTCAGTGCGCGGCTCGGCAAGGGAAACCTCGGAGCCCTAGCTCCTCGCAGACGAATCAGGTCATTCGAAGGTCATAAACTTTAAATAATAACGAAGACTACAACATAACTATAACATACGTGAGGTGACTCACACTCCAAACTTTCTTGACACCCCATTGCTAGACATCTTAAGATGATAGGGTCTACACAAAAGTATAACCAAAATCTCAAATCTATGTCAATTAATCCTGAAATTGGTAACTTCTCAGGCTTGGGAACGAAACGACACGTCTACGTAGACGTACAAACCACGAACTATTCTCGATAGGTACCACAAGTTGCATTACCCACACTCAATGTCAGACCGGAGCGTGTCAGATTATACCGACTAATTAATATATCCAAAGGGCACTCCTACACGTAAATAGTCTATGAGCCCGTAATTAATTATTGCGTATTGTCTATCCGTCTATCAGCCTAGCTGTCAGATATAGCCATATCGCTGGCACGGTGAAACCCGCACAAGAGGCTACGTCTGGAGAGACAACGGTAGTTAGATCGGTGTATAAATACCTACATTTGACGCGACAGGTGAATGGAGTTGTAGTAGTAGAAGTATTTTAGTGCTTTCGACTATACCTAGTTGAAAAGCTAAAACGAGATTTAATTTTTTCTTCAAGTGGCCCTTAATCACTATTTGTTTTAAAACTTTTTATAGAGGTACCACTTCTTGCTCTGGGGTACTGATTATGGGATGAAACCTTTAAGCTTGTAAAATATTGTGATTTTCTAAAATGTAAATTAACCGAATAACTTGTTATTTGAAAGATCCTTGATTAACTTATATGATTCCTAAAAATGAATATTACTTACAAGGACGTAGGCACAGCCTAAATTTTGTGCAATATTTTTCTTATACTACGTAGCGTGTCGACGGCATGTCATATATTAGCTGACCAATATTCTGTCACGCGAACAACGGCATTGCTACTGGCGTCATATAGGTCCTGCCGCGTGCACCACGCGTCGCGGCACGCGGGGCAGTGCGGGAGGTGCGAACTGTAAAAATATACATGTACAATATACGAGCGCTCGAAAGAGTCAAGAAATTTATCCTGCTATTCGGCATGTCATATATTAGCTGACCAATATTCTGTCACGCGAACAACGGCATTGCTACTGGCATCATATAGGTCCTGCCGCGTGCACCACGCGTCGCGGCACGCGGGGCAGTGCGGGAGGTGCGAACTGTAAAAACATACATGTACAATATACGAGCGCTCGAAAGAGTCAAGCAATTTATCCTGCTATTCGGCATGTCATATATTAGCTGACCAATATTCTGTCACGCGAACAACGGCATTGCTACTGGCATCATATAGGTCCTGCCGCGTGCACCACGCGTCGCGGCACTCGGGGCAGTGCGGGAGGTGTGAACTGTAAAAACATACATGTACAATATACGAGCGCTCGAAAGAGTCAAGCAATTTATCCTGCTATTGTGCTCCCGATACTGGGGAAGAGTGAAATCCAAGTCTGAACAAAACATTCCAGCGGGGGTCCCGTAGTTCCAGTGACCAAGCTTTGCAACGTACTTGCCTTCTTTCGTATACTTATTATGCTTCAAGGCATAGGTACTCGTTGTAAGAAATGTAAACAATTTTATTCAACTATAATATTATAAATAATGAAAGTTTTTGCTTGTTTGAATAGGATAGTTTATAGGTTATAGCGGGGAGATAAACATAGGTTAGGGTACAAGGGGTTCCCGGGAAATCAGTTCGCGAGAGAATGGCAATAAACTACTGTGGATATAAGTAAAATTAAAGATTACTTGAAGGTCCACGTCCTAGTCCGTTTATAAGTTCTGTCACTGAGATTAATTACAATTTAACAAATAAATAAAACAGTTTCGTAAACCTGTAGTTGGTACATCAATAAAAACCTTATGTTATATAGAATAAAAGAAGCGTAATTTTGAGTTCTTTACTATTGAAATAATTTCATATAAGAGCTTTAAGAATTCGTTCAATTGTTGTTGTTTGGAATAAGTACAGAATCACATCAGACGCAAGGTAACTTACCTTACGCTAACAACTGCCCCATGCAACGAAAAAAAGGTCTGCGACACGTCCACTTTATGTATCCGTTATTTGGCCACGAATGCACCTGAGCTGAATGCAATGTTACCATGATATTAATAGTAATATTGTTAATCTTATAAAAACATACTTTTTGTGTAGAAAGGACCATGGGCAACTTAGTATGGAGCTTGGACCCAGAACCAACACAGCTGAGAGTTAGGTCATTAAAAGGACCTATAAATATACTTAATTTTGTTCTATAGGCACCAAGTTGTATTCCATTGCAGAACCGAGATATTCATATTTCAGTCAGTGTGTATGTATAAGGTCTATAAACGGGTTTCTCTTAATGGTAGGCTACCATACCAATCATTAATCAATAGGATAAGAATATAAAAGCGATACACAGAAAATAAAAGGTAGGTACTAAAACAAGAGGAAGATAACAGGCGGTCTAATCGCTAAAAAGCGATCTCTTCCAGACAACCTTCAGGTAGCGGAAAAAAGTTAAAATGACATGACAGAACCGAGCGTTTGACGTTTGATTATTTTATTTATTAATATAATCAGTATTTACAGCAAGTTAATGTTATCTTATTATTCTCATTATACATTAATAACCAAGTCATTCAAAATATGTCTACGCGGTCGCAAAACCGAACGAGGACATAATAAACAACGGCGTCCTTCTAATGCCATAGTTAATATTAATCGGCAGGTGACATAGGTATTTAAGTACCAATGATACACTACGAGTATAACACTTGAAATTATTATAGGTACGCATAAGATAGCGTAGATAAACTACTTCAAACGTCTTTAAATGCGTTTATGTAGATAATTAATCAAGATATTTCAAAAAATATGACTAGTTAACCCACGACGAAGACGAATGTAGTTCACGCCATGTTCGGTAGCAATACCTTCATTATTACTACATATATTGTTTGTTACCTACCGTCCAAAATGTTAAATACCCTAGCCACAGATTCTTCATAGTTCGTTTTCACTCTAAATTAAAAAAAAAATATCTCAGTTCTGCAATGGAATTCGACTTTGTGCCCATATAATTAAATGAAGTAGATTTAAAGACCTATTTAATAGCCCAACTCTCATGTCTGTTGGTTCTGGGTCCATTTTGACGCATGGTCCTTTACAGAATTCTTATTTTGCGAAAATATTCTCACTTTGGTCATTTACTAGCACTAGACATTGCCTGGTACGTTAACCCTACTACCATTATATTGTTGTTCATATTAGGTAGCTTGAATTATGTTGACTTAACTATCCCATTAAAAAAAAGTTAATCGAAATGAACTAAAGATAAGTTTTTCATTTATTTTACTACAGTTAATTTGTAACGGAATTATTTGAATTAAGAGATAAGTGTAGGTAAATTTTTGATGCCTGGCAGATAAAAATGCTGATGTTTAATGTCATAGGGATGATGCCGCGAGCGGACCTGCTAGGGGGTGTTCTTTTTATAGTGGTGATTATTAGTTATATCTTTAATATTTGAGTAGCTTAGTTTTATTTTAATATGAGTAGCTTAGTTTTATTTTAATTTTAAATAAGTTTAGTTTTAACTTTTAATTGTAGTACCTATTTTATTAAATAAATTCAAATATAAAAGACATTATTGAAAATTTAATGAACAATTAGGCGCAGGCGTAAATTTATTTTGTTAGGCGATGGGCTTGCAACCTGTCACTAATAGACACATGGTAAACATCTCAGCCTGATTGTGCAAAATGTGGTTATAGAATTAACAAGAACTTTAAAGGGTTGTTGGTAATTCTGTAGCTCTGCCTGCCTACCCCACACTGGGAATGAAGGCGTGAGTGTATGTATGTATGTGTAAATGAACAATTTAGGAAAAAAATATTGATACCGAACTAGAATATTACGTAGAATAGATGGCTGTAGTATGAATGTTTTGAACTTTTAGCTACGGCATAACCCGCAATGTATGCAAAAGAGAACTATTGGAGCGGGACCTCGTGGATTGAAAAGACTTGATCATTATCTTGATCAGTATCCCTCAGCAAACAATAAGAGTTGCCCGTATCAACGCAAAAGCGAGAGAGTTGGTAATTAAGGGATTAAAGGAAATTTTCCATAAACAGTCAAGAAAAAGATTGCGAAAGGCCTGCGTTTTTAATTCAAAGACATCGTTTAAGACGAACTCAGCGAATATTATCTGTGTAGTCATTTGCCGGAAGTTCATGTTTTACCTAAACAAATTTCTAATCCATATTTTAACAATATTCAACATGAAACTCGCGTAATAGGTAGTAAATGAACAAAAGCCACAACTTCTACAGTGCCGCGAGAAATTGTTGACCTTGTTTCCCGATGTAATGTGCAGCCTGCTTTAACCAGTTCGTGCCTACTGACCCGTATTCAAATGCACCGGGGTTTTAAGTAAACCATTCGTGCCCAAACTTTATATATCACCAAAGAGATGTACGAGTAGGTACGAGTATGTAGGTATCGTAAAAAGGCACGTTCACGAAAACCAAGTTTTTGTCGGTTCCCGAAAGTTATCTAAAGATGTTGAACAAAATTTTAGAAGCCGAGTCTTAATAAAGGCTTGGGCCAAAATTACGTCGCTGACCATCTGGAACAAAGGGGACATTTTGGATCTTAGTCTGAGTGGAGATCTAAGT
This sequence comes from Acleris emargana, assembly GCA_927399475.2. NCBI lineage: Eukaryota > Metazoa > Arthropoda > Insecta > Lepidoptera > Tortricidae > Acleris > Acleris emargana. The sequence goes on along the minus strand of OV656835.1, from coordinate 78,467,687 downwards.
TCGATTATAGAATGGTCTTCTGAGTATCGTATTATTTACCTAAAGCCATGAAGTCTATTTTAACGATAATGTTTTACCTAAAGCTAGATGTGCAAATTTAATCAGATTACTCTTCAGTGTGCTAAAAATATCAATAATCCCACGCATAAATTCACACTCGTATTCATAAATTTAATTTAAATTTTATCGAGTCCAGCCATGTTTATAATATCTGCAGGTTATTGTCCGTCACTTTAACGCTGGTTACGATAAGGCTATTTTTAAATTTAAATGTAAATCCGCTTAACGTGTTAACTTTTGTTTCTCTAAATCTACATTAAGATAATAATTAATAAAACGAAATGTTAAATATTAAAATGGAGAGAGTTCTAGCCAACTTTATTTAAATTGAACATTCTTGTGCAGGATAAAGTATAGACGGCGACAAACAGCCCGTGGCTAGGGTTATGTAGCGAGCTAGCGCCACGCGCCACGCGCTACGGGCACTGCGGGCAGTCATATATAAAGCACTCGATCTAGTTACGAGTACTTAATTTGCTTTTAAACAGTCAACAGCTACTGAAAAATAGTTACATTATTAATTTATTATGTTTTTCTAAAATCTGAAGTACCTAAGCCTCTTTACGTTTGCCCTGATATGGCCAATTTACGTAGTAATTATTTGCATTTTAAGTACCTATCGTTAAAATCAACTATGTACCAATTTTTGGTTTGTTGTCGGCGTTATAAATATTCTGATAAGGATAGGTTAAACCTTTAATGGTTATATTTCAAAGGCTATTCCATCGTTAAACCATCCAATTAAACCACAATCATTATTATATGCGCTATGCATATATACGAGTACATCATTCAATTATGTCCAGTGAATGGAATAGACAGTGAAAGTGTACCTGAAACTTGGCGCATGCGCATTCAATGCGTGAATGAAACAGAAATAGTTTTATGAATTAATACGTGTTCCTATCTCACTCGTAAGTGAATGAAATTAATTGTTCCATTAACTGGCATTGATATTGATAATCAAAGGCGTAAATAAAGAGAATACGATATCGTAGTAAATATGTGGTAATTAGCTAAAGTCAGTGCAAAAAGGCGGTCATCGGGTGAATCGGATAGAGTATGCAAATGGATGTATGGGCGTGAACTCAATCTCGACGTATAAACTTAGCTTTAAGCTCTGCTGTCCTGGGGTGAGATTCTCTCAAAAACGCGGTCAGATGAACGAACGAGGGAATGTCGCAGCGGCGAGTTTAAGTAGTCGGGACTACTTCTCATTCTGAGAGCGAAAGAAACACATTTTAGCGCGTGCATTCTCAATTAGGCAGCCTTAAACGGCCGATCTGATCGACAGAAGTCATGCTGCCAAATTGAAAATCACGCTAAAATGTGTTTTATTAAACTCGCCGCTGCGACATTCCCTCGTTCGTTCATCTGACCGCGTTTTTGAGAGAATCACTCCCCTGATACCCATGTTGTTTGTGTGCAGTTATGCTACGGCGCGTCGTCGCCCGCGCTGTCGGACCGCGCGCGCTTCCCCACGCTGTTTCGCACGCATCCGTCTGCCACCGTCCACAACCCTACCAGGATAAAGCTCATGCAGAAGTTCGGCTGGTCCCGCATCGCCATCCTACAGCAGGCTGAGGAGGTGTTCATCTCGGTGAGTCCTTAATAATAATATACTGGTAGCAGGCTAACGGTTTTCCTATTTTTTTAGCGACATAACAATTTTTAGAACATTAGATAGCTTACGGAGCCCCTAAACAACCAAGGCCTTAGGAATCCCAGGGCTCCACAGAACACATTTTGAGAATGGCTGTTGTAGACCTATTTTTCAGCATGACCCTTGCGATATTGTGAACGGCGGTTTACCGACTGCATTCTGTCGATCCTTGGTGTTATTCTCCGATAAATAAACGCTGACCTATATCAACGCAACTCTGGCAGGCTCGTGAGTACTAAACACCTCATAATGTCGCTGGTAGACAGCGGCCGGGCAGGCTAAAAGAGTGTCGATGGAAATTTGCGATAAAATGTGCAGCAAAGTTTGGTAGGAAAATTAAAAACAGAAGCCAGTGACATAAAACACCTACTTACCAGTTATAATTTTATGCGCTCATACACTGAATGCCAGCCAGCCGACGAGTAAAACTAGCAGTCATTTAGAACAGTTACCATCAGATATTTAGGTAGGTATACCTATGTAATGTATGTATTGTATGTTGAAGCAGGTTTCTACAGAAATGGTCTCAACTAAATTAACAAATGCAAAACATTGGATATTTTGAACGATATTTTTATAGAGACTGTAAATTGATATGAACGTCCACGTCGTTCTATATTGAATACAAACCAATAACGAAAGAATGCGTGTTTTAATAATTTTGTAATTGTACACTGTTTCTTGTTCTCTTACCAACCCTACTGGATAAAAATCGTCCAAAAATATATTTAAAATCATCATACGCACTAAGCAAAGATGTTGTATAAAACTGCAAACTGTCTTAAATTGAATACTTCAAAGATACTGTTTTATTTAATCGCTAAGTAATTAAACTCTTAATTAGGAAAAATATATTTTATTTTTCCTTCCCTTGACGTAGTCTAATTAATTAAGAGGTTTTGAATCCTCAAACCGCCCGCGCCTTTAGCTTATTTCAGAACTGGGTAAAGGAATAAAACCATTTACAGCATGCCAGTCCAGTATCTATTTTTATATATACCTATGGATATAATTAAGTTGTAGAAGGGAAAAAGTCTGTACATTCGAGATTATGAACTTAAAAATACTATAAGAGGGGGGCTCAGAATGAGCTTTTCTACAATTTTAGAGTTGGTGTCTGTTTGTTCGTTTAAATTTGTTTTTCCTCGCATCAATTGAAAACCACTGGACCGATGTTAATGCGGTTAACACTAAAACTTTTCAATATACAGTGACCAGGTTTATATATATAAAAATTAAGATATGATAATTAAAGAAAGGAAAAGAGTGGTTAAAGTTTGTACGGAAAAACGTTACCGGATTGAGCCTTTGTTGGGTGTTGGATCAATAGTGGTAAAAAAATCAGTACTGAATAAACTAACCCTAATAACCCTTATATTTTTATTTTAACTTAATGCATTTATTTCAGGGTTCCATATAATGTTATAACATTACATCTTAATTATTTTATTTCTCCGATGGCTTCTGCCACCCAGTGTGACAACATAGGACAGGCTTTGTAAGAACATTCTGTTTTCTATGTCGAAAGGAGCGATGTCAGATTGACGTTGGCAGCATTGACATATTTAGATTACAAAAAAAAAACATGTTTTCCACCACTTTCATGTTAATACAGAAGATATTTTCTCGGCACCGGCGGCCGTTTAATACTTTACCACGAGTCATATTTGAGAAAAATGTACTTTTTGATACGGACACGATTCGATTACCTGAAAATTAAGTGACAAATATTGAAATACTGGTCAAATTTGATATTATTATTTTTAGGGTTCCGTAGTCAAACTAGGGACCTTTATAGTTTCGCCATGTCCGTCCGTCTGTTTGTCCGCAGCCGAGCTCAGAGACTATTAGTACTAGAAAGCTGTTATTTGGCATAAATATACATATTAGTCACGACAGCATAGTGATAAAATAAAACAAGGAAAAAAAATTTTTTTGTGTACCTCCCCTACGCGTAACATGGGGATGTATTTCTCGTCTATTCCAAAGTGTGGGAAGTTGTTGGAAAGGGCTTAAAAAATATTGCGGGTTTGTGAAAACAACTTTACTATTAAGATATCCGTTTATGAAATATTACCTAAGCGCTAAGTTTTGTTAGAGTCAAGTGTCGTGTCCCCTATACACTCAAAACTACAAATACTAAAAATCTGAAAAAAAATCTTAAATGAAAGCACATATTATAATGAATTCAATGGGAAAACTATCACTACTAAGTAGACTGAAGTCTACTGGTTCTTGAGTTACAAACGGTTTAAATCTTTATACCTATCGAAAACTTATTTGCGGTGTTGGTAAACTGACCGCGACCTAAGTCGATGTATGGGGATAACCGTTTTCCAACGCAAAAGATAAGTTTATCGTGAGGTGTAATTTGTTTGTAGTAACGGCTTCGGAACCCTACACTGAGCATGGTGGTCGTGAAAACAGACGTTTTAATCATCTGTTTCTCCGATACTGATCGATGCTAATTGGGATAGATCAAAAAAGTAACTCACGATTTTTACATTCTAGTTCGAAGGAATAGGTAATTTTAAGAGGCCATTTCATTAATTTTGTATTTGATCCAATAGTTTTGTTTTAATACCTTTATTTATTTAGCAGACATTTTATGGATGACGTGATTATTTTAAATTAGGGTTGGCATTTTCAAAGTGATTGTAATCGTGGAATAAAACATACTATTTCAAGCCGTTTTCGCCTAATTCGTCAGATACACCTTCAAGCCAAAAACGAAAGTCAAACAAAGTTCAAATATACCACAAATTTACAAAGTCGAAATGTCCGTAATAGATAAATATTTCAAAAACTTATCTAATAATGCAGAACGGTTTTAAAAGCCTATTCCTCGAAATGGTTTTCAAATTAGAGTTTTTTTTTTTAATATGAACAGTCTGAATTGTCGATACCGACTGAAGTCGTTAACGACATTTCAAATACTGCAGACATGTTCAATTCGAAGCTGTGTTCCTTTTGCCGGTAATTGTTTTAAAGGAAAACTCACTGTATTTTAAATTGGTATAAACTTCAATTTTTATTTCAAAGGGCTACAATTTATTAAACAAGTTACAAAAGTACGATACGAATATCCCAAATACCAAAAACATTGTATTTGAACAGGCACCACGTTAGGTGAGTAGGACATGTCGCTCGCGTGACTCCAATCGTTTGATCGACAGTTGGGTACTTGTTCGTATCGACTTCGAGTGGATTGTGACACGCCAAGCTCTTTGTCTGCTGATAGATAAACTGTGTTCGTGATTAGCACTCCACATTGAATTGATATTGAACGACCTGAACAGGATTATGTTTATTTTTACTGTTAGACATTTCAATAGAAAACTAAAAATACCTACCTAAATATGAAAAACTAGCGGCCCGCTCCGCCTTCGCTCGGGCGTGGTTTAGTATGTTAATTCTAGGTGAAACTTAATCCTACTTATCATCAAATCAAAAGGGAACATAACGCCTTTAGGTACTTATATAGGTAGAAAAATCAATAGAACTTTCTAAAGAGTCTGTCTGGCGTTACTTCTCGCCTTTTTATAATCATTTATTTAACTTGTTTTGGTAGTATGTAGCATGTAGGTACGTTTTAATGGGGAGTCTAATTTTGGAAGTTTCTTTTTAACCAGTTTCAGTTGTAGGATTTGGCTGAAATTTGGTACAAAATGTAAACCCACAACCCACTGACAGTTAGAAAAAAAAGTCGTCATAAAAGTGAAGTATTAAAAAAAAACCTATTGTTATTGTAGGTTCTACCTACTGTAATACAATAAGGTTATAACATGTAAAATAAACCTTATTGCATTGTGCTTTGTATGCAATGTCTCATTTGCTTTTAATTATTTAAATTTAAAAGCAAATGGTTCGATGGAACAGCGACTGATTGTTTTGTATAGTTGAGGGGGTCGCACGTAACCTGGCGCCGAGTGCGCACCGCTATGTATTATAGAGTAAAATATAAGAAGAAGTGGAATAAAAAGCATATATTTAAACAAGACATCAGTGTTTATCTCCACCCTTCTCCACACTACCTACGGTGATGACTGAAAACGTTAGATATTAGTTTTTCCTCGCGTCACTGAAACTACAGTCGGGTAAAAGCGGATAAATAAATTGAACCAATTTAAATCTAATTTTTGAAAACATAATTTATAGTATCAGCAGTTTTGAAACAACGGGAATCCCGTACAAATTTCCAACCCCTTTTTTGTTCCCTTAAGGGTTGAATTTTCATAAACGGTAAAATTATATTTAGGTATTTAATTCGTACCAAGAGCCTACATTTTAAATTTGATGTAATTTACTTAAAAAATGACGTATCTCCCATATAAACTTTAATCCACTATTTCGACGTGCTAGAGATGAAATTTAAAAAAAGCCTTAATGCCAAATTTCATGCTCGTAGCTTTAAAAATGATGGACTTTCATACGGTGGTTTATCCCCTATTTCACCCCTTTAAGGGTTCAATTTCGAAAAATCCCTTGTTATTACTTGCTTACGTCAAAAAACATATGTACTGTTAAAGGTTCATGTTTCCAGTTTCAGTAGTTTCGGCTGTGGGTTGATGAGTATCTCCTTAATAATAGTATAGATACGGGCGTGAGGGATAGGTAACTGATAATGAATGAAATCCAGCTACCGAACAATTATCCAACCGGTTTTTAGTTCTTGGTTATATATTTTGGTATTTGGGGTAAAAAATAACGATTGCAAAAACTGGTCTCTCATAAATATACGAATAACCCTTGCGTTGGTATGGCTCCTGCATAGTTCGATAGTTTCTACGTCCCTGCATCACTTGTTGGAAATAAGTTCCGCAAAATATTTTAAGCAAATTGAAGGAACTTGCTTCTCCCCGTAATGGAAGAAAGATACCTTCCCACAAACAAGTATATTGTTTTTACTCGCGATCGTTTTCAATCAGGGTCTAAATGAAATCGAATTGAATAGGCGCTTAGATTACCAACACCGTTTGATCCCTCGCGTGAAATACGTTGTAACAAAGGCAATAAAGGGAGAGTGATCACGCCCTCAGGACCGGAGCCACTCCGCTCGAGCTGCCGCTGCTGGCATGATTGTACAGCCAGATCGGTGCTTTATAGTCACACCATTATTGTACACCAACAATGAGGGACGTCCATTTATAATAACAATTTTGAATTGATTGGTCTACCTACTGGCAAACCGCCAGTGCAATGGTCAAGTAGTATGCAGTAGGTACATTTTGGCCATTGTTAGTTATAGTACCTGCCTAAATTCACCCTGTGACCTTCTAATTCAATTGACCAGAGTTGGCATTGCTCTGGTATTTTATTCTAATTTCCTTATTTTCCTCAATCACCCAACGGTTAGCCGGAAGAGATCTCTTAAAGGGATAAGTTCGCTTTTGTATATTGTATATGAATTGCTGTGTTTTGTACAATAAAAAGTTTACATTAATACATACATTACCAGATTGCTTACCGACATATTACGAGTATTATAAGATTTATGAGTTATGTTCCGCTTGCAAAGAAACAATATACTTAATCCTCTCTCCAACTACGAAGGAATAAGTAATTTTGGCATTCAGACGTCGGAATTTAAGACCCGATATTTACTCAATCGGATTGGTTCGAATCGTCCCGAGGACGGGTAGTTCTATGGAAATGAAAATGAATATTTTATTCAAGGATTGCGGATCGAGACGTCAGTGATGATTGAACCTAAGAGCAAATGCCGAAACAATGTTACTATGATGTCCTCGGTAGCATAATATAATTCAAAAGATTTGAGTTGAGCTTACGACATTCCAATTCAAATTCATCGATTATTTTACAGTTCCATATTCATTATCGTCGCTCGCTTTTTACTTACATACATACATAAACTCACGCCTTCATTCCCAAAGTGGGGTAGGCAGAGATACAGAATTACCTACAACTTTAAAAACATATATGTATACATATATACGACATAATACTCTATACTTTCTTCAAATGCATTAGGGACATAATAATTATTTTTTCAGTGGTCGTACTATGAAGTGTCAAATCAAATGGTCCCAAATTCCAGTCAGTGACGGGCCACCGCTGCGGCATTTAGATCGCTCACGATTGGAATTGGTAGGATTTGACACATCGTAATACGGCCGCAGACCAAAAGAGTTCATGTCCGTCTATATTATATTGGTAAAATTCATTTTGGATTATAAGGGTGAATTTTTAGAGACGTTTTTTAGCTGTCCCAAGGCTTTAAAAAAAAAACTAGTGAACAAACTACGATAAATATATTTTTAATACATTAAACAGGATAAAATACGACGAGGCATAATATTATAAACACTCTTGTTTTAAACAATAGCTGGAAAAAAATTAACGAAATTTCAGATTACTAGGCGCAGCAAGTCTGTGAGGCTTGTCCCACTCGCGATTTCCTCCACTTAAATTATTATAACTTTACTTCAAGTCAACTTATCGATAAGTTATATACATTATTACAAAGAAGAATAAACAACGCATTTAAATAAATATTACTCATTGCTAATATTTCTTTATTAAAAATTATTTAGACCATTTTGTCTTTGTCCCACGATTAGCAACAAATTCGTAACGTTCAAACACCTGCTGTTACCTGATTGGTCGACTAACCTACCGCTATCTTTGCGATCCTATTGAGTCGACCGTTAGTTGTGCTTCGGCCATTGTGTGGAGCGGAAACGCTGTTGCCAAGCATTCCGACCCTGTTGAGGTAAGTCCTTCACACGATCTATTTGGTTCTCTTAAACGTCATTTCCGTGGATTATTGTATAAGGATGGACAATGTCTTATTTCAGTTCATATTTTTATATTTAATAGGAAACGTTGTTATCATTTATGAGAATTTGGCGTATAATTCTTGCTTTATTTGTTTAGTAGTTATTTTAAAAATACTTAGTTGTCGTCATCTCGGTGGCACTATTTCGGTGGCATTTTCATCCACTGAAATGACGAATTTGGCACCGAAATGACGATTGACGTTATAATTTGTACAAAATGCACTTAAATGCATTATTACCACTGTTAAAATTAATATCACTGTAAATAGTGATATGTTAGTGTCACCATAGTATCCAAAACACGTCTAATGGGCATAGCCCTGTTTCAGAAATCATTACGATTGCTCCTGTGCTAGCACCAAACTATCCCTTCTATATAAAAACGAAAGTTTATTGGTTTTGGTTCGTCTGTCTGTCTGCCTTAATAACTGTTTAATACTTATCATAATGTAAAATCAAAAAATATACGATTACAGAATTCATAACATTAAATATGTAAAACTTTAATTTGGGCTGAAATGGGGTAGATTTATTAATTCAACAATTCATTATATTTTTTAAGGTAAAACAAGAAAAATGGCTAAGACAAAGAAAGACAGAAAGGAGCAGTTGGAAAAAAATAAACTTGCTGAGAGAATTAGAAAAGCTAAAATAAAAAATAATCCCGAAAAGTATGAACAATATTTAAAAAAAGACAGAGAAAGATACTATAAAAGTAAATCAAGTAAACGCATTATTTCAATAGCACAGCTATCTCAAAATAAAAGACATGCTATAAGAGAGAAAAACAGGCTAGCATCTAAGAGATACAGAGACAAAAAAAAGAATTTAACACTGCAGCATGCTGCAGAGCAGTTGATTGATGTCAGTTTGGTAGAACACATGCAAGATCCTTTGGGGTCTACAGCAGATGCATTGCCACCGCAGTCTGAATGTATACAAACTGATCTCAATAATCCACAAATATCTAAGTCTGATTTGATGGTTAATAGTTTACACAATGTAGAACAATCAGCCTCAGGTTCTAGAGTTGTGACTAGAAATCTGCGTTCAAATTCACGATCAATTTCAACGACTCCGGTCACTCATGTCTTGTCTAGATCTCGAGCAACAATTCCCAAGACACTTAAATTTAATTCAGAACTTTTAAGATCTCCAACACCATCGACATGCAGTGCGTTATCAAGTGACAATTCAAGCGCAACTAGTATTTCTGAAAATCAAGCACCTAAAAAGTCACAAATGCTGAGAAAATATAGGTACAAAATAAATAAAGAGTATAAAATTTTACATAAGCGGATTGAAGAACTGACTCAATTAAATACAAAATTACAACAAAAAAAAACTAACAAGGAAGGTGCTTCCGGCAGTTCAATTATATCATCTGATGATAGTTTTTGGGCAACAGTACCATCAATAGATGAAATGGCATTAACACCGACTGTGGGCCATGCAATCTTGTCTACTCTTGTTGATACAGATGAATCTGATGAAGACTATAATATTTTCTAAAGGAGTTGACAGGGAGATTTTACTTATATGGAAGTCATAATCATGGTCATCTGATTTTTTAAGTTACTTATCAATAATTAATGTTTAGAGAAACCAAAATGTCTGATTATGCATGTGATACTATACTATACTTTGCTTGAAGCAATTTTTTTAGACTAAGTTTAAAAATATACTTGTAGTTTAAGTGTAACGATTTATAAACTTGCATCACAATTACTTAATTGTGTTACAATAATAAGACCAAAGTGATTAATTACCTAAGAACTGTTATTTTATGGTTATTTACAAATAATTAAAAACAAGTTTTTTAATAAAAAGAAGAGAGTTATTATAATTTTGTTCATTTAAAGGAGCTACAATTATTAAAGTTTCCTTAGTTTAGTGCAGATTTTGTAGTTAAGAAGAATATATAATTTTGTTTTTTTGGTTATAGTTAATTAAGAGATCAGGTTTTTTGATTAAAATCTTTTATTACAATTCGTTGTTTTATTGGTTAATATAATGAATACAAGCATTATAATAATTATTTTGATATAAAATGCTGACTGTCGAGTTTCTTACAAATTAACTTTTTCAGAAATGTTCAGTTAACTTATTAATGTACTCAATAGGCCTTCTTACATAATATATTCGTGATTATACTTATAAATCAGTTTGTAATATATAATTTCACATTGATTTTCTAAGCAGCCGTCATTTCGGTGCCACTGCCATCATTTCGGTGGAGATTTTTTTTTTTTAATTTAATTTCTACTAAATTACTGACCTGAAATGGGTGCCTCACGTATATTTATCATTCTTAATTGAATCTTTAACCTATAAAATTATAATTATCATCAAAAACTAAAAAAAAAAATTGCCACTGAAATGACGAAAAACGATGGCTTCAAAAATCCACCCATAAGTCGATTCTCGGATTGATTTGGTTTGAATGTTTAAATTAAATCAGTAAAAATGTCAATCAAAATATGTAATTGTTCAGAATCAGAACCATCTATGTGTACGAGTACCAGTGTTGGGCAAAAAGTAATTGAATTACAAATTATGAATTGCAATTACAGAATGTAATTTCAATTACGAATTAAAATTACACATGTGTAATTTCTAATTGAATTACGATCAGCTCTGAATTTCAAAATGTAATTTATAATTTTCAGTTTGGCTATTAATCCTTTAATTCAAAAATTTAGCTTCAAAATTTAATATTTGGTATCTAGATGATGGGACCTTAGGAGGTGATGTAAATACAGTACTTTCCAATCTTTCAAATTTAACAAATAACTTTAAATCCATTGGTTTTGAGCTAAATTTTGATAAGTGTGAACTCTTCATCCAAAAACCTTCCAACGCTGACAATGACATAACACAAAAATTCAACGAACTTGCCCCAAATATAAAAATAGTAGATAAAAGAACACTTTGCCTCCTGGGATCACCTATTTTTGAAGAAAGTTTTTCAGATTATATTCAAAATTCTATTTCTAAATTTCAAAATCATTCCCATCGGCTTCTTGACATTAGTCCACATTTTGCACTTTTGGTTATTAAATTCTGTCTTTTTGTCCCTAAATTTACTTATGTGCTTCGCTGCTGTCCGTTTTGGAAACATCAAGATCTTTTGTCGAAAATTGATACTTTGATAAAAAGTAACCTGCAATCCATCCTTAATATTCACCTAAGCGAGCATTCCTGGACCCAAGGATCCCTCCCAATTCGGTACGGTGGTAAAGGGATCCGCAAAATTTCTAGTATTGCTTTACCAGCTTTTCTTTCGTCGATCCATAGCTCTTCTAGCTTCATAGGAAAAATCCTTAGGGAATTCCCTTTAAACTATGAGACTTCAGGCTTGGAGGACGCAAATAATGGGTGGTTAACTGCTTGCCCCGGTCAAAATTTTTCTGTTAACCTAAAATCGCAGAGGTGTTGGGATGACATAGTATGTAAATTGACTGTTGATTCCCTTCTTAGCCAGTGCTGCGCAGCGGATCGTGCTAGAATTTTAGCAGTCGGTACAAGGGAGGCTGGATACTGGCTTCAAGCTCATCCCTCGCCAAGCACTGGTACTTTCCTAGACCCTAACACACTCCGACTTTCAGTTTGCCTTCGCCTTGGGGTCCCGGCCTGCGCTCCACATCGGTGCCCCTGCGGAAGTGACGTAGATCGGCTAGGACATCACGGACTTTCTTGCCAGAGAAGTGCTGACCGCTTTTCCAGACACGCCGCACTAAACGACATTATTCGTCAGTCTCTTGCCTCAATAAAGGTCCCGGCTCTTTTAGAGCCGACCGGCATTTCTAGAAATGATGGCAAGAGACCTGACGGAATGACCTTGGTCCCGTGGAATATGGGACGGGTGCTAGTGTGGGATGCAACCTGTGTAGACACGCTAGCCCCATCACATCTCCATCGGACCTCTAATAGGGCTGGTGCGGCAGCTGAAGCGGCCGAAAGCATGAAGGTAGGAAAATATAATGGTCTCGGCCCAGAATATATATGTTTATTCCATTCGGCGTCGAGACCCTTGGTCCGTGGGGTCCTAGCGCTCGAAGCCTCTTCAAAGAAATTTCGAAGAGGCTCATTGACGTCACGGGAGACCGAAGAGCTGGCAGTTTCCTCGCTCAACGTATAAGTTTAACCATCCAGCGAGGAAATGCTGCCAGCATCTTTGGTACAATGCCGCAGGGGCCATTCTTAGATTTAATGTTTTAGTTAATTTATATATTTAGAGTTAGTCTTATTTAATTTTAGTTTTATTTTTCAGTTATTGTGTTATGGTTGTTATATTATTTTATGTCGTTTTACAATAAATTATTAAAAATTTGTAATTCAATTAGAAATTACATTTTGTAATTTTAATTGGTAATGCATTACTTTATGAAATTACAAATTACATTCATCTAGGAAAGCATTTTCATTGTTTTTATATAGTACCTATGCCAGTGTTGGGCAAAAGGTAATTGAATTACAAATTATGAATTACAATTACAGAATGTAATTTCAATTACGAATTAAAATTACACATGTGTAATTTCTAATTTAATTACGATCAGCTCTGAATTTCAAAATGTAATTGCGTAATTCAATTACAAATTAATGTAATTTCAATTAAAAATTACCAAGTAATTTAAATTAAATGTAATTCAATTGCGAGCGTAATTAATTACAAGCAATTGCATTAAATATTGTTTTATATAAATTATGCCCAACACTTCCTCGTACTTCAGTTTAAAAAAATAATTCTGTCTTTAATTTCGAATAACGTAAAAAAAAAACAACCATATTTTTAGTTCAGTTATAGCTAAGATGATGAGAAAGTTTTTTATTTCCAGACGGTGGAGGACTTGGAAGCGCACTGCAAGAAGGCCGGCATCGAGATCGTGACGCGGCAGTCGTTCCTCTCCGACCCTGGGGACGCGGTGCGGAACCTGCGGCGGCAGGACGCTCGCGTCATCGTCGGTCTCTTCTACGTGGTCGCGGCGAGGCGTGTGCTGTGTGAGGTCTACAGGCACAAGCTTTATGGAAAGTCCTACGTCTGGTTTTTTATTGGTGAGTAAACACACTACAAAAAAAAAACATGGTAAAGTCACAGGCCTCCTCTCCTCCCACCAACCTCTAATAGGTTGCAGTGTCAGATTATTCGGTATGTTAGGTAAGAATGTACACAGAATTGGCACTTACGATGACACAATCTTATGAATATGCATTTCTCAACTGTTTTTTTAGTACTTACTTATTTGTTTTGGAAAAGTAATAATTTAACTGGTCTTTAGAATTTCAATAGAAAGCGGCGTTCAACAAAGTATGGAGCGGTCCAAACGCTTATAAGATCAAGCGGTAGGATTACCCCGCGGCCGACCGACTGACACGGTGGTGACATGTTTTAGCTGCAATCTACACCCAAGGGTTAAATCTTACCAACTCCTACAAAATTCATAGCTAGGCGCTTAGAATGTAGTTGACCTAGCGAATATCACTGATTAATTAATGATTTATTCGGTCAGCTAGCAAGGAGTAAATAAACAAAAAAAATGGAAAGGAGAATACTCTACTCTCTCACCTTTTGCGAGACAATAAAAAGCAAGGCTACTTTCTAGAAACAACGTTTTATTAAAACTTAAAGTACCATATTTAATAAATCTCATTATTAGCCAGCGGGTTATTGTGAGATTCAGTACCATAGTATAACCCGCCGGGTCATAATATTGTACTGAATCACATAATAACCCGCTAGTTAGCTGATGACTATAATTAATGACTTACTTTAGGTGAGGTTTGCATGATATATAATTGGGCATTTTTGAGCATCTGGTGTGAAAAATGACGGCCTTCCTTACAATGGTTTATCCCCTACTTCACCTCTTTAGGGGTTAAATTTGGAAAAATCCCTTCTTATTACTTGCTTACGTCAAAAAACATACGTACTGTTAAAGTTTCATGTTTCTAGCTTCAGTAGTTTCGGCTGTGCGCTGATGAGGGACGCGCCTTCCGGTTCTCTCTTTATTATTTATAGTATACATACTCGTATATATACTAGGTTTTGTTCTTATTATTTTACTTATAACGATGTATGGACTTAAAATGTTGGACAATGGATGAAAACCGAATAAATGGTTCGATAGGAGTCCCGAAGTAATGCCGGTTTACAAAGTAGTTATATTACCTGAAAAGTGACCCCCCACCCCACCACTAAATTAAATTCTTCAGAGGCCACTGATGAAATAAAATTCCGACAGGTAAGTTTCCACCAAAAAAAAATTGTTCACTGACTTAATCTTCTCATTGTGAAAGGGTTCTATTGATCACCAATAAAAGTCGAGGTTATACGAAATAGATTTCACATTTGACTGTCATAGGTAATAGTTAGTTAGGTACATGTAGTGTTTAGGAATGGGTTTGAATTTTCTTCGTGAAACAAATTTTATTTTCAAAAATTTGCAAAAGCGTACCTAAGGTAAAAGTCCCAGTGGACGACAATGTACCAATGTATGACAGTTTCGCAAATAATTTGAAAGAATAAGAAAAGTTACATTCAAATAACTCCAAAAACCTTTTCAATGTATACCTACTAAAGGCATCTATCATTTACGTTTAAAAAAAAAATTAATCACTCATAATTTTGCAATTTGGTGACAGTATTTACTAGCAGGTGATACGCGTCGGTCGTGCGTCGATGTTACTACGCAATTCGTTAAGAGATAAAGTGGTTTAAGTGAACTTAGTTGCTGTATTATTGGATTTTGTTGGTAAGTATTGATTATAACCATTAGATAACAGTATGAACAATTTTTTTTGTGTATTTTAAATGGTGTATCTCATTCATTTAATTGTTTTGGGGGCATGTCAAACATTGGCACAGAATTTTTAAGTTTAGTAGTGAATGACACCCCATGTCATACACTCGCTAAAATTAATATTTTTTTAAACGTAATTTCAACCACGTGGTAAGGTTTGAGATCATTGCGATGTATTACTCTGTCAGTATCAAGTTTCTATTCAGTGTTTGAGTAATGTTTGACATGGGTGTCGAACATTACTCAAACACTGTTTTAATGATAAACCCAATATTTGACAGTCGTTTATTAAGGTGACAAACACTAGGCCATGACTAATGTCATACATTGGTTAGCAAAATCAGTGATCCCATTCCTTTATTAAATATTAACCCAATTGATGATAAGATGATACAACATAATACAATGGGGGAAAAAAAGATTTCAAAAAAGGTATAAAAGCTGGAAGGAAGTATTTCCATAAAAGAGTGGATTCTTCTAGTGAGTTCGAATATGAAGAGTGGCAAGAGTCAAGAGGAAGTACTAATGACGTGTCATCAGAAAATGAAAATATTTTTTAATCTGACTTAGAAATATTATAATTACTTTTTATTTCGAACTCTTAAGTATAATTTCATTTTTGTTTGTTTTTTGTAATTTGATTGTACTTGCAAATAAATACATTTTGTTTAATTGTGAAACTTGGTTTTTTTTCGGTATTAACTAGGTATAGACTTTATTAAACAGTTTAAAAGTTATGAAGCTAACTAAAACGCTATGTCAAATACTGGTACTCAGACCTCATTTTGTCATAGTCAATTATTGGGAAATTTGAGAATTGAGCTGTTATTCACTGGTACAATTTTAGAGGTTGAGAAAAAGCTAAATATTTTATTAAAGCAATATTGAATATCATTTTTATGTTGGCGTAAATATTAAACACAAACCCGTTCATGTCATCATTTTTTTAAGTAGTTCATATAACTAGTATTTAAGCTTTTTTTTTACAAAACATGTGATTTTCTGTCTAAAAGCGTCGACCACTGGGACATTTACCTTATATGGTTTTCCATTTGCGAAGTCCTACGTAATTTTTCTATCCCCAATTTTACGTCCTTACCCCCTTTATAATAATGGCACAGTATAAGTTTTTGTTAAAGTATGATTTGTCTCTTTCTGGTAAATTCAATATTTACAATGAAGGATAGCGACAAAGCATATTTAAAATACACTTTAGCTATCGTTCGTTTATGAATAAGGTGGTTAGTCTAGCTAACGTGCAAAGTCAATTCAGATAGCAGGGAACGACTTCGTGGATAAAACCACATAATAACCGTGGTTCGTAGGTTATTAATGCATACACCGGATTGACGGGGGCAAAAATGTACCAGTGTGCAGTGCTAGTGATTCATTAAATATCGACAAAGTTTATCGACAACTTTTATCGTGACATATGGATCTTACATTTCTTGCAAAAGTAAGTCGTACCTTTATCTTCTGAACGATCAGTTTTCCATGAAGATAAACAATATTTTTTCTTTCGATGCATTTTTAACCGACTTAAAAAACAAAACGATTCTCAATTCGTCGGAATGTTAAAGAATATTGTTGTAGCGAATGAATTGGTTATTCAACGTAATTTCAATGGTCGTCAAAAGTGACTCGAGTGCAGGTCACTATCAGATACCAGTTGTTTAAAGTTGCGATAAGTATGAATAAAAGAGGTTTGCACATAATTAAAAGGTAAGTAAGAGCATTACTTATGATAATGATGGATGATTAAAAATTGTTTTTATCGATGTCGATAAACTAAGTCGACATTTAATGAATCACTAGAACAGGTACATTTTGGCCCTTGTCAATCCGGTGTACATGTAATGAGATTACAGTTTATCGCGTAGACACACGTTTAAAGTGTGGAACAAATCTAAATTAAAGGAACTGTATGTACATACATATTAAGTACATTCGCCAGCTCGCATTTTGGATTCATTTTCACAAAAGCACTAGTAAAAACTCTATATGTTTACCGCTTTCCCCGGTTCTAACGAATGTTGACATGACACAAGTGAAGAACTGGGATGCAGCAGTTCCACACAGCGCGACGCCGAGAGCCCATTTTGCCCATGCTTTAATAGCCTCTCACCTAACCAAAAATGGAGTGATTTATTAGTTCGTCATTTATGGTAGGTAGTATTTTTATCTCATCTCCTTGCTGAGCTCATGCTGAGTGGCTGTCTTGGGCAAGCACTCATACGTATTATAGTACGTATGCTATTATGTACACTATTGAATAAAGTTAGATGTTCATTTTAAAAAAAAAACCTAGCCTATGTGAATGTCCCACTGCTGGGCAAAGACCTCCCTCTCCCCTTGATTCCCCATTAACGGGTGATAACAAAAAAATGAGAATCATTTTCAGTAGTCTTAATAAAAATATCTATTGCCATAGACAAAAAATTGTTCAAGATGTTATTTGTACCTCTTTTGATATTCTTGATTTTAATTTGTTTCATTTTTTCAATCATTTATAATTGTCAAAATGACGCCGAAACAAGAAGCTCTGCGAAAACGCGTTGTACATTTTTAAATTAAAAATATAAACATGGGGAAAAAGTACACAGTAGATCATTTTACCAAAGAAAATGTAACAGTTTCTACTATATATAGAATTCTTGCATCCTTGACGACAACTCGCAAACGTGGTAGCGGCCGACCAGCTAAAATAATGACCAAGGGAAGACTGAAGACACTCCATATCACTTTCAATGATAGTGATTCCATGAGCCAACGAGATGCCGCGAAAATATTTAAATGTTTTCAACCGTACATTTGCCGGGTTTGGAGTGCCGCAAGAAGATAAGGGCACCGTAATACACCGCTCAGCAAAAATGTAACATTATGTCACAATGCCGCTGCATGGTTACAAATTACAAAGAAAAATTGTTTATTTTGGATGATGAAAGTTATTTCCCTTTGAGCAAAACCCATATACCTGGAAATGATCGGTACTATACCAGCAACATTTCAACATCACCAGACAATATAAAACACAAGTATAAGCACAAGTTTGAGCAGAAAGTTATGATTTATGTGGCTTTTTCCGATAAAGGTGTGTCAAAACTGTGGTTCAAACCTAGTGGTTTAGCAGTTAATCCTAAACTCTCATAGAGTGAATGCTTAAAAAAATACTTATACCATTTAATCGCCAACATCGCCCTGATGGAGAATATGTGTTTTGGCCAGATAAGGCACCGTCGCATTACGCCAAAAAAACATTGCAATTCCTAGACTCCCATAATGTGTCATTTGTACCGAAAATCCGAAATCCCAAAAACCTTCCACAATGTCAGCCGATCGAAGATTTTTCTGTTTTTTTGAGCAGTTTGGTTTACAAAATTAATTGGGAAGCAGAAAATTGTGCCCAACTGATAACAATAATCAAAACCTGTGTGCGAAAAATGGACAAATATGCCGTCCAACGGTCTTGTTGGGGCATTATGTCAAAACTGCGTCGAACAGCTGATTACGGGCCCTATCGTAACGTGCATTAATAATTTTGTAAATAGTTAAATGTGTATTATAACTTATAACCCTTACTATAAAAAAATTATAAAATGTTACACAATTATTTTTTTACACCCTTGCAAATAATTCTCATTTTTTTGTTATCACTCGTTAGGTGCCTATTAGGAGGCCTGCCCGTCTATGTCACCCATTTTGCGGCACCCACTTGGTGCCCACGCTAGCCCACCAGTCTGGTTGCAAGCGACAAACGTGACCGGCCCGGCCGTTTTTAACATAAGCGATTAAGTGGTTTTAACAATATAAAGCTTTAAAAAATAGGTTTAAAAAAAAATCGTATTTGTGACCGGTAATATTTTCTATAATTTCCCTCGAGAGCCAAGAAGGAATCATATAATATCATGCACGCAAATAAGTAGTAAGTACCTAATAAAAAGAGCACACTTAAGACATTTATTACGCTTCGCTTATAAAATAATTTCATTTTCGCGCCCCGTATATTGATACCTACCTACTATAACATACAAACAACGTATTAACCCTTAACAGGAAATTACCTGACGCTTTGCTCGTTTATGTTCGGAAGCGGTGGACTGAAGTCGTTTAATAACTGCGCGCCGACACGGCGCCTTCATAACGTCGAATGATATATACTCGCGCTCGTATGATCTTGCTTATCGCGAGATGGAAATTTAAAACCACCCGTGATTAAAATGACTGACGACGGTACGCAATATCCGAGCATTACAAATTGCGGGAATGACACAGTATCATGAAAGGGTTGGCGCGCGACGTCGTCGCAGCCCCAGCGCGCGCAGGCGCTTACGTGAGACAAATAAATACCTTATCTTTTTACTTCCAGCCAAAACGCATCAACCAATGTGCTCGTTTCCCGTATAATACATATTGCATACATTTATGAAGTAGCATCGTATCGGGCTGAAGCGACCTCTTTTAGAGCAACGCAAACTTTTTCTTTTTTATAAATTGTTCTCGAAGGGCTGACTGCGTTATTTATTAATGAATTTCCCGAATGATTCCCGGGGGAAGAACCACGGCGACAGTAATGGAAGCGAGAAAAACGCCACATAAAGAGCAGCGGAGCGTTCTCGCTTGCGAATTGCGATAGATAAAGCCGCGCCATTTGCAAACAAACAACTTGACTTTTTGCAATAAAACTTAAATATATATATGAATTTATGTACTTACATAGTTAAAGTTTCCATTTTATTTGTGGGTATAAGCAGTTGTTTTTCCTTATATTTTTATACATACATACATACATACCTTCACGCCTTCATTCCCAGAGTGGGGTAGGCAGAGCTACAGAATTACCAACAACTCTAAAAACTTGTTGATAACCTGTAACCACAATTTGCACAACTAGGCTAGGATGTTTAACAGTGTATATTAGTGACAGGTGGCAAGCCCATCGCCTAACAGTACTACAAGCCTTTATTCCCTTAGTCGCCTCTTACGACATCCACGGGAAGACATGGAGTGGCACAATTCTAAGCCGGCAACCACACGGCACGGCACGGCATTTTTATACTTGTAAAGAAAATGCGCCCTTTTGAAATAAGTAGGTATAATTATATTCTGCAACGTTATTTAAAACTATTTAACTGTCGAACAACGTCAAACGAGTGAGTGTTTAGCTAGCTAATTATAAATGTAGGCCCTCAAATATTGTTTGTACGCTCTGCCGAGGCAACTCTAAATCGCCGGTTAAAAATACGTAAATATGTACGTAGTTGACTTAGGGTCGAGTTCACCAACCAATTTAACAGACTATTAAGTCTTAATCAGCTGTTAGTTAATACATTTGACAACCGTTAAACCTCTAACCGTCCGTTAAATTGTTGGTGAACACTGCACTTAAGCGGTCGACGCAATCTCTCATCACATCAGCTTACGATATTCCTTTAAATTTTGTCTGTTTTTGAAAATCGGTAACTAAGCATAAAGCATCTTGACTGGGCTCCCAGTAATTTTAAATAATAGTGATAATAACAGTACCTATATAGGCACTTATATCCGTCGGTTCATTACATAAAATAAGGTAGATCTTTCTCAATATTTAGAACAGGCAGCAGAGAAAGCCGCGGCTTTATAATTATAGATTATTAATTTAGCTTGCACGTATTAAAAAAGTAAAAACATAAAGGTACTTGTTTAATATTTAATGATTGAATCGAATGTAGTACCTAAGCGTTTTGATATTATTAATCTGCTTTACCCTCAATTGTTAAAATAAAAGCTGTGTTTGTCTTTGAAACTCTTGTATGTGTGTGTGTCTCCATACACAAAAGTGTGTTCGCATTTAGCTGTTTGCCATTACCTGGATTCTTAACAATTGTCCCAATGATAACTGAATTATTTTTAAGCCTTCTTCTTGATTCGATGATTTCAAAACATTGCCGCAGTCGAATGGGCGTTTGGCCGGTTGCCAAAGGGTTCCATAATCTCTTGATGTTTTCGATTTGGGCATTTTCGAAAATAATTTGATGTTATAAGTCAATAATTAATCAACATAAAGTAAATGGTGTCTTTTAAACACGGATTTGTTTTCGACTAAACCCATTGAGTACCTTCTACCTCCTTCCTGCGATATCGCGCCTTGAACCGAGACGAGCGGCGACCGCGAGACTTCACTTTGTGTTCACGTGAACGAGCTCTCACGACACGGGATGAAATAAAAAGTGGGTCAAACACGTGTTTTTGTATAGTCGTCAGACATACGAGTTTCTTCACAATGATATAATTATTACTTTCGTAACGTATACACTTTAGTAGGTCAAAGTTTTCAAAAGTACATATTTTTCCTATCGCTGCCTGTTACGTTAATAATATCAAATTCTGGTTAAAAAGTTATCTGCCTAAATACAGCATTGAGTCGAGACTACTCAATAAATTATTCGTGGCTGATCGGCCCGAGCACCTCATGTCCCCTAAGTGCACGTACGGTCATTATGTCTATTCTCGAAATGCTTGACCGGGACTTAGTACGTCATCATAACCAGGGATCGGAAATTCGGATCGATATTTACCTATACTTTCGCACCAGCTTTGGTCTGGTTCAGTTGTATGGAGGCGGACTCAATCATAGAATTCATTACTAAAATTTCTGGGATTTCAAAATAAATAAATTGCACCGGCATTAATTCATAATCAATTATTTATATTAACTGTTTGAAGTTATTTTTCATGTATAGATTTACCAAATGTTTTTTAATTTACCTGTAACTCATTAACCTAACGAATTTATAGGAGCAAAAATGAATGTTTTATCCTACATGCAAAGTAATTATTATATTAACATTTTGTAGAATCCCTGAATCCCGAAACTTATATTATTAAAATAATATTTTTAAGAAGCCGACGCCATGTTTGCCTATCCTTTTCCGGGATTTTGCCAACTTTAGGTAAATATCGATCCGAATTTCCGATCCCTGATCATAACACACTAACAGATACGAACTATTCTGTACGGGTAGCACAAATTGTATCTTCTCGCTCGTCGCTCAGTGCGTCTCTATAGTCACAGACTAGAAAGAAGAGGAGATTCGAGCGACAACAAGTCAAGAAGAAGAAGAGAGAGGGAGAATAAGTGAGTGAGAACGGGTGCAAGTCGCCTTAACTCGTAATAAAAAAGGGTACATAGGTACATACATACGTTAGGAAGGATACATGAACGGAGTATGCTAGACTTTAATCCTTTTTCACTTGATCTTCAGAAGGGTTCTCTAACGCTTGCCTGAATTCCGATTGCCATAATTGTATCACTTGCCATAATATTCATTTCCCGTAAAGGGATTTATTCTACCAGAACTGTACTACTATTCAGAATTGTTATAAAACTAACCTGGCCTAACCTATTGGACTCTATTCCCTACGATGGCATGTAAAAAAATCCTGTAATATTTACGGCAAGTGATACAATTATGGCAATTGAAATTCGGGTAAACAAAGTGATACGCTTCAGAAGACTGAAGGCTTTCACTGGACCCCAGAGCTACCTGACCGGATTGCTGCACTTCCTTGATAGTCGGCAATCAGGTGAAGCACAAAAGGCGCGCAAAGTGCTTATGTAACTCCTTTGTTATTGATGTCATACATGAATGCGCCGGATATCCCCCGATTAATATTGAAGCTAGACGTCATCAGCCATTGCTTCAATACCTCGATTAACTGGTTATTGTGTTGGATTGGATACAATACGAGTAACAGCTGACTCAGTTTGTTTGCTATCTTTTCACGACAAAACGGCTGAACGGATCTTCACGAAATTTGGAAAGGAAATTGATTGTATTCCTGACTGGGGAAGGTTAAAGATTTTTTGCAATTCCAGAAATTTTAACAATTTCCGAGTATTTGTTTGCACAAATAAAAAAATAGCCAAAGTTAAAGTTTCACTAAATTATATACTTTTCAGTAGAAAACAAACTAAATCTAAGATAAGCAAATAAATATATATTAAAAATAATACTTTTTATAACCAGCTATTATTTTAAAGAAGTCAGCAGGATTTTGGAATAATTGTTAGTAAGTATGTAGCTCTGCCTACCCAACCCTGGGAGTGCAGGCGTGAGGGTGTGTCTGTGTGTGTTTGTTTACTTCAGCGTTTTGTGACGCCTCCATTAGATAGTTCCTACGCTATTTATCTTTATTTTTTACATTAATAAGCTTAGTCAAAATTAGTCTATATTTCCTGCTCTTATAAAAAACTTCTAGACTTTGTCAGTCTGTCTACTCTAGATATTAAGTAAGGCCAACAAGGTGAACCTTTAATCGTGTTTTAATGTTATTGATAGGCAAAAAAAAACATTGACAATAATAGTAACCATTATGACGTTAAGATCACGTCTACGGAAAGTGAATTATGATAATGTTTATTAAGTAAGGCCAACAAGGTGAACCTTTAATCGTGTTTTAATGTTATTGATAGGCAAAAAAAAACATTGACAATAATAGTAACCATTATGACGTTAAGATCACGTCTACGGAAAGTGAATTATGATAATGTTTATTAAGTAAGGCCAACAAGGTGAACCTTTAATCGTGTTTTAATGTTATTGATAGGCAAAAAAAAACATTGACAATAATAGTAACCATTATGACGTTAAGATCACGTCTACGGAAAGTGAATTATGATAATGTTTATTAAGTAAGGCCAACAAGGTGAACCTTTAATCGTGTTTTAATGTTATTGATAGGCAAAAAAAAACATTGACAATAATAGTAACCATTATGACGTTAAGATCACGTCTACGGAAAGTGAATTAATAATAATGATAATATTAGTGATAATGTTCATCTTTTTTTTTTTAATAAAGAGAATATCTACCTTTGTTCTAACGATGGAACAAACGAGAAATACCTGTATTCTCATATTTCGGATAGGTACCTACCAGAAGTGCGTTAAAAATATGACGGCGTTACCAATTTGTAGATAAAAACATAAAAACATAGATACACTTCTGTTACGAATGTTACGATGTCAAAGTTAACAAGAATAAGTATGCATTTTTTGAGTAATTACGGTATTAAATCTCGTGTGCGACACCTACATATAAATAAGTATTGGTAGGTATGTTTTGTTATTATTACCTGATCGGCGCTTCTGACGAGGTGAGGGGCCGCAAATGTACCTCTCTCGCCCGAGAAGGCGAGCCGAGCGGACGGCAAGTAATTGCATTTGTATGCTCATCTCATATTTATTATTTATACCAGTAACATTGAAACAGAGACCCGTCTCAAAAATATTACAATGATTGCATTATGAGATTGCTTATTTTCACATGTAGGTAGGTACCTATTAAGTATATTAACGCGGCAACGTGCGTGTAGTAAACTAAATAAGGCATTATGCTCGCTGTCGCGGCCCACGGCAGGGTGGTTTGTTTTAATTACACACATACAAATTCAAGTAAATATAAATATAGCATAGAGGTAACCCATCAACATGCAAGGAGATTCTAGGTAGCATCGTAGGCAAAAAGACAAAACACGGATTTTATTGTGTTAAATTATATTATGTTAAGGGTTTATTTTTGTTAATTTCAGCTTTTTACCCTCAGGGATAAAACGG
Organism: Acleris emargana; assembly: GCA_927399475.2. NCBI lineage: Eukaryota > Metazoa > Arthropoda > Insecta > Lepidoptera > Tortricidae > Acleris > Acleris emargana. The sequence goes on along the minus strand of OV656835.1, from coordinate 78,442,766 downwards.
CGCAAACGAGCTCTGTTACGCAGATGTCACGGTGACCGCTTTTGTTAATGCTATCTTTGGGTAAACTCAACAATCGTAATACTGGAAACGGGACGTTGATATGATAAGTATTTTTGTATATTCATGAATCGGTTCCGGGCGGGGAACAAAGTGACGGATGTTGGGAATGGTGATTGTCTTTCAAATAAATTCACCGGACGGACGGTGAAAGCAAACTTTACTTGTTTCATTTAGAATTTGTCGCTAATTTTGTTTAAATAATAAATGGCTGCAGCACGACGTCGTAATAGAAAAAAAAACTTAAATCGTAGATACATTCAACACAAAGATGTCAATTCGCATAAACAGTAAAAATACTACTACTAGCGCTGATAAATGCACCGATTGTTGGGTAATTATCCGGACCACATTTTTGAGCGGCGGACGTGATAATTGGGGTGTAAAGTAGGTACCTACATGAATTGGAAAACTATTTATTTTCTACATAATCTTACTCGTACCATGTTGCGCCAAATTAATAATTTATGTTAACTTATCATATTTATCGTATAAAAGTATTTTCAATCCAAAATCAATTTTGGTGCCGTGTCCCGTATTTGTCGCATATACTGATATACCGTGGTAAAAGTTAAATAAGTTATTAATTCGCAAAAAGTTTTATTATGTGATAGTTCTTTAAACTATGATAATGGTGTCTTTTTAACGCTAATAAGTTAAATTTGTGTTAAACTAAAAGATTTGTTTTTAATAAAAATAAAACCGGTCAAGTGCGAGTTGAACTCGCGTGTATATACTGGGTTTGGGTCATAGGATTACACCATCCTACTAAATTTCACCTGATTTGGTCCAGTAGATTCGGAGCAAATTGGCTGTGACAGACGGACGGACAGACTGACAGACGCCCGAGTGATCGAATAAGGGTTCGTGTTTTAATTTTTTTTTCGGATCCGTAAAAAAAATTTTTTTTTTAATTTTGTTGGCTTTTCCGAAGACATCAAAATTGTCAAAATTGCTGAACTCCACCAAAAATATTAAAACAATAAATAATCATAATTTATTTTACTAAGAAAAATACGTTCTGGATTTAAAAAAATGTAACAAGGAAAATTTCCTAACGGTTATACTAACCCGTTATTATTAATCGTAAGTTTTTCTTAGAACATTTTGGTGGATAATAGTAATTTTGGTGGTAAGTACATAATAATAATAAGTAAAATCGTTATATATTAAACTATTTGGTTCATATGATGAAGGGGCATTTTAACACTGTTTTAAATATGTAATGAAATGACGTACCTTAAACGAATAATTGTGAACCCTACAAAAAAATTGAAAATACCATAAAAATTAAGATAGTTTGACGCTTGTCGAAATTCACCCTTTTACCCGTGAGAACTCCTGAGAGCATGAGATTCGAATAAGTTAGCAGTAGTTGTTAAAGATAATTTGATATCATAATTATGTTTTTTCTACTCGCGTACTATAAACCGCTAGTATTTATATCGTTAATGGTATCAGAATACCACCTATTGCGTAACCGAAATGTGAAAACAATTATATAATAAGCGTTGCCGTAGCACTTATAGTTCCATAATAATTATGATTACATTCTTTAAACGCTTATTATGTAATGTTAATAGGTTTAAATTATGTTAATACTAGCAAGATATTTGTTAGTTGGTTAAATATGTGACCACTTCAAATCGACCTTCATTTAGGGTTTATTAGGTAGATATATTGTATTACACAGAAATAAGATGAGTGTAAGGTAAGATTCCGGGAGGCTGGCGCGCTGCCAGCGTATCTTGACTCTCAAACCTTCGGCAGGTTATCAACGTCCGGCTGACCTTATTACAGGCTCCGAAAATCTTTTACTTCCATCATAAATGTTTATTACGACCCATAAAACGGCCCACTACAGAGATCGCTTCATATCAAAATAATCGACACGTCCACCTTTTCAGGAAGTCGTCATTTTCTTTACTTACGGAGTTACCTTAGCGACATTTTTGCAGCGCAATTTATGAGTTGATATACGTGCAGTGTTCACCAACAATTAAACGGACGACGGTTAGCGGTTTAACGGTTGTCAAATGTATTGACTAACAGCTTATTAAGACTTAAACGCCTGTTAAATTGGTTGCTGAACTCGGCCCTGAGTCAAGTGTATTTAGTACCAGAACTACTCGTATACGTGTGTTATTGGTTTTTGTATTTTTTTTTAATTTACGGTTACGCGTCCCCATTAAAATTAAACCACATTTGATAAAATTGGACCAAGTACCAATTACTGTAGCTTTAGTAAGACTACGGGCTGGTTGTATAGAAACTGCGCGCTTGATTCAAAATATATTAGCTTATTTAATCGTCTGACGAAAGTTAGAAGGTCATTCACATGTTCCGTTTCTAAAAGGACATGCATATTACCGATTACCGTCAACTATGGCAACGTTGCCATATTATTTTATTCAAAAACTAAAGTGAACGGGTATTGCTCAGTGGAATTATTCGGATTAATATAAGCCACTAGAATCTACCATCTTACAACTCGAATCGTACCAAACCATAATTCCACCCCTCCATCTTCATAGTTGGGAATGCACCACCGTGCAGCGTTTCTCGTGAGTCTTTTTACGGCCGAACCCTATATTCAAACCGAGGATAGATAAGGCTTACCTCGGGTTAAAATTTGACATTTGCCCATGGGTCGTTCTTCTTTTTTACCGACAATAAACCGTAAATTTTCGGTTTTATAGATTTTTGAACTATCAATAACTATGGTTTCAGTTTTCGATTTAAAAAAAAGTTGCATTTATTCTTTATTAAAACTAATTAATGCGTCCTGTCTTTTTATTTATTCTTTTTAATATGGTTTACCAGAAACACTGTGACAGAGTGGCCGTTTTCAGCCGAGACCAAGTATTAGATGACCAATCTGTCACGGCATTCTACGCAAAACCATATTATTAAAAAAAACGTGGGTTAAAGAAAGAGCACAATTATTTGGTACTCTTACATAAATAAAAGTATGGACGTATATTAAACACGAAAAACATAATTATCCATACTCTAATGAGACGCTTAATAAGATGAGAGACGGGCTAATGTCGGTAAAAAAGAAGAACGACCCCCATACAAAATGTGTCAAATTTTAATCCGAAGTAAGCCTATCTGTCCGCGGATTGAATATAGGGTTTGGCCGTTAGTATGCACCTTATCTCTGTAGAATAAGCTCTCGACGGCGTCTGTATTTCTTTCCTTCAAAGAACGAGCCCACTCTTTTCTCAAAGGCCGGAAGGGCTTTAGGGATTCCTCTGGTATTGCGGGTGTGTCACGGTGATCACCTACCATCAGGTGGCCCGCTTGCTCGTCTGTCTGCGGTTTTCCATGAAGAAAAAAACATTTAAACGATTTCCTTTATCGTATATTTTAATCTGAATAGAAAGGCAGCAGAGGAGTTTATCTTCAATGTCCAATACCTAAACTCTCGGCTAAACTAAGTGCGCTCAAATGAATACGTTAAAATTGTATGAATTGAAATCTAAGTAATTTACATATCTACTGGGTACTTACCATAGATTAATTACTCATTATAGTCATTCATTATATTAAAACACAACGATTGCACTCTTCGCGCAATGGATTGCTACCAAGTCAAAAAGACAATTGTAATTTTCTATTTCACTAATCCTTCCGATTTCTCCCGAAACCCGAAGGTTTTTCTAAGAGCTCACGGACTATCTGTACATATAAGTACATGGAAATGTCAATTTTCATTGCATAGATCCTTCATATACAATCTGTAGAGTCGTGTCTAAGAAGGCCATTCTCAAAAACGATTAGTTCTTATGTCATCGAACCTACACATGAGGTAGGGTAGGTAATGTAATAATAAATAAATAAACTTCACGGCACAATTTCACACAAATTGATCTAGTCCCAAACTAAGCTCCGCTTGTACTATGGGTACTAAGTACGTGGTACTAAGAAAAAATAATTGTAGGTACTTACAGGTGAAAAACTTAAGTAAATGACCTCTTGCACGTAGTTGTGTACAAAACTAGTATGGAATTAATGTCCAATTTCAAATATAGAAGGTCGAACGGTCTATACAGACAGATGGATTATCAGTATTATCACTACATGCAAGATGTCATTTACCTACTTGAAATTTCACCCGTACTTTTATTTCTGGTCAACTGTAAATGTTTAATTTAGCTGTTTATACCTAAAATCACAACTGGCGTCATTGACTATCCTATGAGCTGCTACATGAACTATCCTTCGTTACTCCATCTCGGTCCAAAAGGCACTTCCCCCCTATTTCTCTTAAGCGTACATCGTCCAGATACAGACAGAATAGTTTTCTTAACCGTGCTAGTCGAAGAATGAATAATTTGACGAGAGAGTTTGATATTGACATATTTAACTGTGTAATACCTTCTGTGAGGCGTAAATTAACTAAAATGTGTTTTGAATGAGTGTTCTTCAAGTTGTGAACTGATAAGCGAGCTTAGTGGGTCGGGCATGTTATGAATATTCTCAGTTCTTTTAAGTTTTGTTAGGTTAGGTTAGGTTAGGTTAGGTTAGGTTAGGTTAGGTTATGTGTGCATTGCTTTTTTTAAAATGTTTTAATTCCTATTTAGTTGCGGCGCTGTTGTGCGTGTCACTAAGGTGTATGTATATTAATTTATATCTATTTGTGAGTTCCTGTACCTCTATTTAAGTTAGTACCTATAACAATTGTTAAAGCTGTTGGTTCTCCTACAATAAATAAATAAATAAATAAATACGTCATTATGAGATAGTCTCGTGAAGGCATTAACCTTTTTTTTTAAATCGTCCTTTCAATTACTCAATCATAAGTTTCATCATAAAGACGTATGTATGTTTGATGGATGTATGATAACACCTTATTGTATACAAAAGAAAAACCAAAACAAAACAAAACAATGATAAAAAAATATGTACAAAGGCGAACACGTCCCCTTAAGAGATCTCTTCCAGCTAACCCTTAAGAGATTGAGAAAAGTTAAAGGTTGAGCATCGAGTAATCAAGTGTACAAATGTATTTAGAAGAATATTAAAACCATATAAATAATTAAAATATTACATTCAAGTACCTACATAAATAATAAATACAGAGATATAGATATATAATAAATAAATAATGGAAATTATAGCTATTTCTACGCAAAGGAGACATTTTATTTTTGAACACAAAAAAATACTGCATTGTTGGATTTTTGTAGAAAAAATCTTCCATAACAAGGAATTGAACTGGTCGAATATGACAAAACAATAAAGTCGTGTTTTATGTTATGATACAGATCGAAAGGTTCATTCATAGTGGCATCTATGTCACATATACCTGTAAATTAAATAATGGCTTTAATGACCGTAAAACCCTTCTTCATTATTTATTATTTTTTTATTTTTGGGAAACAGGCGTGATTTAATGTATGTATGTAGGTAGGTATTCAACCAGTTCGATTGTCGGTTAAGGCAGTAAAATTTTCAAAGAAATCAATCAATCAAATCAATCTAGAAATGCGTTAATAATTCGTTTTCAAAAATAAAAGTCTCTTTTTCGTAGAATTTACGGTAGTTTCCGTCCACGTGGCGTTCGTTCGTTGGTAAACTTACATAAACTACATTTTATGTACTACCTAGAGGACAATGATATTTAGGAGATAGGTAGAGTCCAGCCAGAACGTCTTAAATTTTCAAGACGTTATAAAATACCAAATATTGAAGTTTATTAGGTAGTACCTAGAATACCTACCTATAAAACATTTCTTAAGAGAATCTTTTTGACATGCATGATAGTTATTTCCCTCGAGCTTGATTATTTCGGCTAGTAAGGGCCGGTACGGTACAGACGTACAACATTTGAATGTGACCTAGCTGCAAAATACTGACTATATTTAATTCTCCGGTTAATTTTACTACATTAATTTTTTCATTAAACTATAATTACACATATACTCGTAATATAAGTACCTTATAACCTTTTAATTTACAAGCAAAACGAAGTCTTTTATATTTTGTTACAAGTATGGATTATACAACGCATTATCTCAATCGTGTTGAGTTCAGAACAGATACACTTTATTCCAAGATTACTACCTAAATAACGAACGAGCTCGGTGAATTTGGCAGTGTTGATTTCATTTTCAATATCTACTCGTAAAAAAAATTACTTTATTGCCTTTTATAATTTTGCCAACGTTTCGCTCTATTTTCATGAAAATACATAGCCGCGGGCTAACAGAGACGACACAACAAACTCACATTTCTCCACCGAGAGCCGCTCTCAACAAACAGGACAAAGGGAGCGGACGGAGAAAGGAGATAAATAATGACCGTGGGAGGAGCATTCCCTCACTCGAAAAATGTATTACACCGTATAACAATTAAGTTATAATGGCCCTTAATTTATTTAGTGTTGTTTTTTGTAGGGTGGTACGAAGACAACTGGTTCGAGACAAACCTGGAGAAGGAAGGCATCGAGTGCACCGTGGAGCAGATGCGCGAGGCGGCGGAGGGGCACCTCACCACCGAAGCGCTCATGTGGAACCAGAACGCGAACCAGACCACCATCTCCGGCATGACCTCGGAGGACTTTCGGTATTCCTCGATATAATTACCAACCCAAAAGCAATTCTTACGTAAGAATTTCCATGCCTTCAATTTATAAGTATTTTTTAGAATGCTTATAAATTGTTTTTGCCTCTAGCGAATTTTGTAATCTGTCATGCGTTCGGCTGAGCGAACGCCACTTTAACACTTGTTTATCTGTAGCGAGAAATAGGTTCATATTTTATGATGAATTTGTATAACAATTTTAAGACAGGTTAGCGTCGCTGTTACAGTCAGTTGCCTTATAGATCCCTTTGCCACAACATTTCTGCTGTGAAATTGAACATAAAATAATATTCTATTCTCGCGGCGCGCGACACTCTTGATTCGAAAATGCCTAAAGATATGCGATATCGCGATTCGTGGCGGGACTTTATTGTTATCTGCTGCTCGATCTCACGAGGATGTGGTTCTAGAAGTGTAGTTTGTCGTTGACGTCGCAAGTCTCGCAAGCCAATAAATTCTTTAAACGAATTGCATTCCACGGAGAAAGCTTTCTTCTATGTTCGTGTTGTGTTAAGTTGTTCGGTCGCTGAATATTCTTCCCCAAATCAATTAAAGCTATAAAGAAAAACGAAAGCGTCGATCGATAATGGCATTTCATAAACCGGTTACTAAACATCGGGAAATATTCAAGGCTTACGCAACATTTCCTACTTTATTAGAAAAATATTCTATATTAAGTGTAAGTGTAAACAGCGGTATATAAAAAAAAGAAATCTTATATATTCATACAGGTTACAGAATTATCAAGAAGTTTTAAGACTTGTTGGTAATTCTTTAGCTCTGCCTACCCCACTCTGGGAATGAAGGCGTGAGTTTATGTATGTATGTATGTATATATTCATACAATTTTTGCTGTCGTGGAGCGATTGGAAATTGTGTGGAGTAGAAATTTAGCTCCTAGTAACACTTGTCTTTCGATTGCGTTGTGTAAACAGATCTCGTCTGAATGAGGCCCTGCGTGAGGCCGGGTACGACATAGACGGGGAGAGGTACCCGGAAGGGTACCAAGAAGCACCTTTGGCCTATGACGCGGTCTGGGCGGTCGCATTAGGTAATATTCTGTGTAAAAATAGAAAAATAGGCAAACTATTCAACAATAAAATATATTTCAACTACTTTCGTGTATTCTCAGCCTTCAACAAAACAATGGAGAAGCTGGAAAAAAGTGGTCTGAGTCTGAAAAATTTCACATATACCAACAAAAAGATTGCAGACGACATTTACGAGGCTATAAACTCGACTTCATTCCTCGGCGTTTCGGTAAGTAACAGTGCATATTTCACAAGTTATATCGGTGTTAATTACGATTTTTTAAGGTCGCTTAGAATTTATGTAAAATTATTTTAAGATGGTATATTTATAGAGTTTGCAGGGATGTGTGGTTTTTCGCAGGGTTTGGTAGCGTTTTCATCTCAAGGTGACCGCATAGCGTTGACGCAGATTGAGCAACTATCGGAGAAGCATTACGTGAAGCTCGGCTACTACGACACGCAAGCCGACAACCTGACGTGGCTCGACCGCGAGCGCTGGGTCGGTACGTGCACGCCGCCGCCCGGTCCCTGTTTCACACCTGAACTGTTTACACCACCAGAAAGGCCAAGGCCCTTCAAAAGATCCTTAAACACAAATTTAACATACACAAACTATATCTTAGTATTTTCTTATAACCGTGTAGATCGTGTTTTAGGTAAATATATAATTAGGTATGCAGATTTTGATTAAGCCAATTTTTTTATTCAGATGCTTTATCTGACAGTATTATATACCTAAATATATTATATAAACTGTAGGAATAAGCAAACACTAGGAATTATTGTCAAACACCAGTCATCATTACTCATCGTTTTTGTTGTAGGTATAAGAGTAGACGATCAAATCCACTCAAATTCAACGTCATAACTTTGTTTGGATTGGCCTGTTATATCAGTTACCTACACACCTAAGCGTATGTAAAATACAGGCCCTGTTGTATTTCAATCTTAATGGCTCAGACTGAACTGACAGACTTATAGAGTACGAACATCGCGATACAAAAGAAACGCAAGTAACAAGGAACAAAGGTAGGCAGGAATATTATTTTCAAATATTCAGAGTAAGAGAATAGCTTAGGGCCTAGTAAAGTTCAAAGTTCACGACTACGTATTTTTTAATTAACTATATCGTTACGCAGTAATTTTTATTGTCTATTGAAAACCACTGTGTGACGTTGGTAGGTACTATTTTATCGCCGAGGATTGCAGACATTTTACATTTGCAAATTAATTGTTCGAGTTACCCTGCCCGATAGCGCGTTCGCTGTCATGTAGGTGGCGCGTGTTACTCGCGCAGGGGTCGCAGGGGTTAAATATTTTTTGAAATCTCTGTTTACAACACTACTGCCTCTGCCTGTGTGTCTCGGGTTTGTCTCTGGTGACAGCCAAAAGCTGCAAATTTACAGTAGCATATAAATAGAATTCAGCGGTCGAAAGTTCGAGGTGCCAATTGATATTCGTACGCGAGGGACCAGGGGCAGCTACTCCTCCTATTGCTTCCCTTTGGGACACGATTTTCGAAAAATCCTTTCCTATTGAACATCATACTTCCAATCGTGAATATCTACAATGTCGACATGTTACGCAGTATGCATCTTGTCCAGGGCCTCTGTTTTGTTTGACCCAACTTCCCCTAGTTACATTAGTTAAGTCTAAATTTCAATTTCCCACTGCTCGCTACGGTGGCCAACTCCGTTCCACCAGTATCCTTAAGCCTCTATTCCTCGTCACTGCTCCGGGTTCATGTCTAAATCCTTTGCCCTTTAAGAAATTGGTATCTAAGTATTTCGAACGCGCTCCCGCCCGAAACAAATTTTCATATACCTACCTATAACAAGCCGTAATACATAAAACACCTTTTTCTACGATGCAATAAAGTTTAAATAAATAAATAAGTAATACATTCCACCGGTATTCATATCTCATGTCTCATTCTCATCTCGGTAAATATTATTACTAATGGCCGGTTTCAGTAGGTACTTATTTTTTTAGATATTTAACCTTAATACACATAAACCGGCACGCCGGACACGCGTCATCCTAAGAACGAAGAATTTTCGAGTGAGTAGTGTTGTTACAAAACTGTTCCTGCTACTAAAACAATTAGGTACTTTTTACCAAATAAAGCGAACTCATGATCGGTAAACAATCGTCTGATTTAGATACGTATTATAGTAAAGTTTGGTCTAGTATGTCGTTGTCGACAGGAGGCAAGGTCCCGCCGGACCGCACGGTCATCGTGAACGAGCTGCGCACCGTGTCGCTGCCGCTGTTCGCGTGCATGGCCTCGCTGTGCGTGGCCGGCATCCTCGCCGCCCTCGGGCTCATCATCTTCAACTGTGTCCACAGACGCAGGAGGTATCTTTTCTTACATATTCTTTCGTCACCACAAGGAGTGCCAATGCTATTGTTAATGTTTTTGCAATTTTAACTATTTTACAGTTTTAGTGTTTCAAACCCGCAAAGGGTTCGCTCTTCCAGTCAAATTGACTTTCCGTTATGCATAGCGTAAATAGAACAGTATAAGTAGTTCAAACAAAGGCACAATGCGCGGCTTGCGTGTGCGCTTGAGTCGACAGCATGGGCGGCGGCTGCCGCCAGCGATCTCGCGCACAATCACCAGAGGCCCTTGCCAAGACGCATTACGCTAACTGACGTTTCTATTCGATTCCCTTTTAAACCAATCGCGTCACTGGTAGATCACGTGACTTTTCGTATCACGTCATCTACGCGTGACGCGATTGGTTTAAAAACGAATCGAATAGAACGCTAGTTGGCGTCATGCACCTTGGCAAGGGCTTCCAGGCAGCCAAGCTAGTTGAGTGTCGAGCAATCGGTGCATAAGCATATCGATTAAAAAATATCGTCATTATCACGTCAACGTAACGTATAATACATGTTCTTCCGTACTAAGTTGCATTTTAAATGATTCTGATAATCAAGAGCTATCGTTTGTGAGATTATTTAAGCAATTTTTCCTATAATATCCTTTTCTGTGGAAATTCCAATTTTGTAAAATTGTGGAAGACTCGCACGAAAGTGGCAAGATGCATGATCAGAAGATATCATAAAGGGAACTGACATAACACATATTTACTTAAAAACATAGTATTACTCGTATGTAGTGTCGGTAGTAAACAACTTTGTCTAATAATTAAAAGTAGGTGCCTCGACAACACCTATATTTATAATTAGTTACCTAAGGTTTGTGTATTAAAAAAATAACAACATTAATAGATCCTAGATCACAGTGTGATCAATTTAATGGCAATATGAAGAAGTACCTCAGCGGTAATACGTAACAGAAATTCCGGGCCGGAGATATCTAACCTAATTTACTTTGAATAAATCTACATTTTACTAGGCTGACCCAGTCCTACTATTGCCACGGAATATACAGATCAACGAAAATACTTATCGTACTTCCCGCGATGGAACGTGACGTCATTTCGCAAACGATTTATTTTTACTGCTAGGTTGTCGTTTTGGCCGCTCGATTCGCAAAAGTCGACCCAACTTTCTTTCCAGCAAACGACTACTATAACCATACTATAACACTGAAAAGAACAAATCCATCTGAAATACAAATAGATCGGTGAAGGTGCAGGAAACCTTGGCTCAGTATTGGTAATTTAATGTGCTTACCGATAACACAATAATCGCGCCGGCGCCGCTACAAATGCGGTTACCAGGCAGTGCGGTGTGTGGTAGGTAGTAAACCATTTAGTTAAACGAGCTCTAATGAGCTTTCAGACCACATCATTGGACTGACAAATATAAATATGTTTATTCTGGGAGTTAGTGAATAAATTTTGCTTACATTTGGTTTTTCAAATCGTCGTAAGGCGCTAAAAAGCAATCGTAATTATAATAGCTTTATCGTCGATATTTAGCCGAAACATTAAACATAGATAAGTCATCATACATCTTCAGTAGATCAAAATGGCGTTATTAAATTAGTTAAGAACTAGGTGCTGGATTAAATGTTGCAATTTTATGTCGCCGATTTTTTGACAGTGCCAAGGCAATATATACGAAGAGACCATGATAGATTAAAAATTAAGTGCACTAGCACAGTTTTAAACATCGCGATAGATATACCTATGTATGACTTTGTATCACGTCAGTATTATCATTACAGCCTTTAAATGGTATCTTTTGTCTGGTTATTAAAGATAAGAGATTAAAGCAAGTTTATAATTGTGTATAGGGTGATCTTGTGGTCGCACCCTGCCTGCAACACGGTGATGTTGTGCGGGTGCTGCATATGCCTGGGCGCCGCGGTGGCGCTGGGGGTGGACGGCCGCTGGGTGCAGCCGCACCACTTCTCCGGGCTCTGCGCTGCGCGGGCCTGGCTCCTGGCCACGGGCTTCTCTATGGCTTACGGTGCCATGTTCACCAAAGTCTGGCGCGTGCATCGACACACGACTAAACCTAAAACTGAAACTAAGGTACGAAATAACTTTAACTTTGGTTTTAAATTGTTATGGTAGCAAAATTATTTACTATTCAAATGGAAGCAGAATTATTAAACAACATGTTTTATTATTTTTAGTGATCATAATATGGCGTTATGTAGTCCCACTTCTCAATTAATAAGGAATTATAAGACATTTCAAGCTCACCGCAAGCAACACCGTGGAAAAGTCATAATAATAATTATATTTAAACTATTTAAATGTGCTTTGCTAATAGTCGCTCAACCTTCTTAATCGAGATATCTTGTCGCCACCCTGGAAATAGGTACAGTCGAGTACACTTTGGTACCCACCTTGTCTATTAAATAATATCATATTTAGACTGCCATATATGAATTGTCACAGCGATTGAAGTGACAAGGTTCTAAAGTGTCCACCACAGATCACAGAAACAAGGGAGATATGTTATGGGGGCGTGGTTCGTGTCGCCTCGATATGGTCAAATTGACCATATCGGCACGAGGCGTGTCAAGCGTTGACACAGTCACTCACTGAACGCTGTCAGTATAGAAGCTCCGTTTAAATGATAAAATGACTGTATGTAGCGTGAAAGTGTGCAAAAATCGAAATACAAACGTTAATATAAAATCAAAGGGCATAACTTACCACCGGTAAATTTTGTTTTTAAGCATTATTTATATTTTTAAATGAATATTTTATATTTGAATGGATTTCAGAGCGTAAGGTTGTGAAAGTTGTGTTGACGTGATTTCTATCGACTATCGATAAATGGCTTATTCTACAGCTATCAATAGAATTCAATGTGTTAATAGTTCTAGTTATTTATCACTACCACGACACGCTTAAAACAGAAGAAAAATAATTTTAACAAATTTTCACGTTATACAAAATTTAATTTTCTTTACAATATTAACGAACGACGAAGGACTCTAGCAATTCAAATATAAGTAGGCAAATCATACAATTAAGATAAAAATAAATTAACCAACCACAAAGGCAAAGGGCTCTGGCTCAGTATTGAGCTGTGTTTGCACACAGCGCTGATTGACAGCTCGCTCGCGCCGACTCACTCTTAAAAGGATTCAAGCCTAAAGGTTGGATGGTAGAGATTGCCCCAAGTATTAAGTCTATCTTTCTGTTTTAAGTAATTTGTACCATTTATGAAATGAAGTTTACATAATTAAGTCGGTAAACTACTGGTTTGTCCCAAACTGAGATCTTGTGACGTGACACTCAACCGAACCCATTTTATTAGTATATTTGTATTAACATCATAAAGTCCAAGTTTAAAATTTAGACTTTTATGTACTAATCAAAACGAAAATCTTAAACAGCTCCAGAAAATTTAACCAAAGAAATTCGGCCATTTTTTTCTTACGTTCTATTATAGGTATCGTTCCAAATTTAAAATCTTATGTATCAATTTTACGCAAACCGTATTCTTGCTAATAAAATATTATTCTATTCTAACAATAATATATTAAGTTTAAATGATGTAATTGTATTAACCTAGTAGTAAAATAATAAAAATAGTACTTATTGCCTGTAAATTGAATAGTACCTATATTAACGTTGCAAACAAGTTTGAATTGTTTATCGATATATTTTGAAACATTCCTTGTGGCATCCCTAAGTGGACGACAGGAGAGAAACGCACACCTCTTGAAAAAAGTATAACTAGGTGTCGCTGTGTGTGGGTAGTCCTTAACCTGCTGAACATAGGGACTACTATCTTGGCGCCATCTAGCTCTGAGGAACGAATTAATTACTCGTCGCATAGATGGCAGCTAAGTGACGAGTAAGCGCTACCTTACGTTCAGTGATTGAACTACGATGGAAAAAAAACGATCTTTCAGCATTTTTCAACCTTGAGAACTTAGTATAAAGCTTAATTTTCTGCTACTATCAAAACTATGTTACGGCGTTTTTAGTTCGTAAGCTGTAACCAATTATGAGGAGGTTGTTTTTGTAGTAGTTAATAGAGCGTAAGCGTAAGACGCACACATGTTTAAAAGTGGCGACACCGGGTCTTGTACGAATTGGCGTTCATGACATATCTCCCTTGTTTCTGTGATCTGTGGTGTCCACAGATTTATGAACTCGACTTTACCCTTAAGGAGTTCCGTTGCCCATTTTTAGTCTTAATTATTTGTTCCACTTGAACAAATGATACTTTCTGAATGCAAATTAACTATTGTTACTGACAATACCAAAATCGCTTGTGTATGCCTATAATATTAGAGAAACTCTCTCAATTCCTCAAGGATCACCTGATCACCCTGAACGACGTAGCCACTCAGTGGCTTAAATCTCTTAAATTTAATTTGTAGCCTCATAATTGTCTGTATATTGTTTACATCATGCCATAAACATACGAGGGCAGAGTGAAAAGTCTGGAAAAAACTAAACAATTTTTTTTTTTGATCCAAGTAAATATTTATTTTTCAACGTAGTCCCCATGTAACTCAATACACTTGGTCCATCGCTTTTCTAGCTTTTCGATTCCCTCCGTATAGTACGATTTCTCCAACCCTTCAAAATACGCATTGGTTTCTGAGATGATTTCTTCGTTGGAACCAAATCTTTTTCCACCAAGCCATTTCTTTAAGTTTGCGAAAAGAAAATAGTTGCAGGGGGCTAAATCTGGAGAATAAGGCGGATGCGGGAGCAATTCGTAACGCAACTCGTGGATTTTAGCCATAGCAACTGCACAAGTATGGACCCGTGCGTTGTCTTGGTGAAAAATGATTTTCTTTTTCGCCAAATGGGGTCGTTTTTCCATTAAAACTTCATGAAATCGCTGTAACAAGTTGGCATAATATTCGCCGTTAATCGTTTTACCTTTCTGAAGGTAATCAACATATATTACACCACGAGCATCCCAGAAGACAGTAGCCATAACTTTATTCGCCGATAAAACTGCTTTGGCCTTCTTTGGTGCAGGTTCACCTGAAGCAATCCATTGTTTTGACTGCTCCTTGGTTTCTGGTGTATGATGATGAATCCAGGTTTCGTCAACAGTTATGAAACGACGCAAGAAGTCCTTTTCATTACACCTAAACTTCGCCAAACATGCCTCTGACAGGGTCACCCTAGTGCGTTTTTGATCTACTGTGAGCAATCGCGGCACCCAACGGGCGGAGAGCTTCTTCATATCCAAATAAGTGTGAAGGATATTACGAACCCGTTCGTCTGAAATGCTTACAATATCAGCTATCTCACGGACCTTTATTCTTCGGTCGGTCAATACGATGTCATGGATTTTGGTGATCATCTCTGGTGTAGTGACCTTAACTGGGCGTCCGGGTCGGTCGGCGTCAGCACTGCAGTGCTTGTACGGCCACAACGAAAATCCGTAAACCACTTGTGGATCATTTTAATCGATGGAGCAGAGTTCCCGTAATATTTGTTTATTTTTTTTTGTATCCGTAATGGTTTTTTTTTTGCAAAAAATAATGTTTAGTCAGAACACGAAACTCACTTTTCTCCATGTTTGCAAACACCGAAGTGATTGTTTCTTTTTCATAGCTGTCAAAAAAAAAACTAGTCGTGTGAACTGGCTGAAAATATACGATTTACCTCCAAAAAGGCTGCATTATAAATTGACATTAATGAATTTGTGAAGAAAATACCTTTAATATGATTTTTACCAGACTTCTCACTCTGCCCTCGTAACATTTATTTTTTATAATTCCACAATTGACAACAATTCATTTTGTGCTAAGGTAGTAAAATAAAATACCGTTTCTAGATTTTACAATGCTGATTACAGTAAAAATATTTTTGGATTTTTTTATGCATTAGTTTTTTATATTTAGGAAAAACAGTAAAAAAAGTGGGATTGTGAATGTTAGGAATACACTTATAGTGCCCTTAGTCCATTTATTAAAAAAAAAAATACAACTGTCATGTTCATTTTTTATTTGTCTGACGAATGAAACTCAAAGCAGATGCAAAGCAGTAAACGCAAAATAGTTTATTTATTTTAATGGCGTCTACAAATTATGTAATTAATTAAATTACGCAAGATAACAAATTTGTGAACGAACGGCAGCGAATGATTGACATGACATGACAGTCAGTTCTGTATCTGTTTAAAGTTACTTTTGTTTTATTTTATGTCATGCTAAGATCACGACATCAGTATTCCTAACTTTGGATATACGGTCTTTTTAATGACTATGTCTGACTGTTGTCAAATGACAACATTTCAAAAAAAAAAGCATTATTGTTTTTTCGCGTTTATAATAGCTGGTTAAAAATTAGACTACCCGTATTTCTTGGTTTTTCTTTATTTAACTTAAATTTGTCGTTAATAATTTATTATAGAAATAGTCATTAAAAAGACCGTATATTATACAAAGTTAGGAATACTGATGTCGTGATCTTAGCCTGATATAAAATAATAAAAAAAGTAACTGTAAACAGAAACAGAACTGACCGGCATGTCATGTCACTCACTTGTCAATCATTCGCTGCCGTTCGGTCACAAATTTGTTATTTTGCGTAATTTAATTAATTACATAATATGTAGACGCCATTAAAATATAATAAACTATTTTGCGTAGAATCGAAAGCGTGTCGTTAGAATCAAGTAATCCGTCAGACAGATAAAAAATTAACATGACAGTTGTATATTTTTTTCAATTCTTTTGGTAATAAATGGACTAAGGGCGCTATAAGTGTATTCCTAATATTCACAATCCAACTTTTTTTACTGTTTTTCCTAAATATAAAAAAAAACTACTGCATAAAAAAATCCAACGATATTTTTACTGTAATCAGGCAATGTAAAATGTAGAAACGGTATTTTATTTGACTACCTTAGCACATAATGAATTGTTGTCAATTGAGGGTGTCGGTGAACATATATTAAAACAATACATACAGCTGATGAACACAGAATCTCCTCTTTTTGAAGTCGGTAATTTCAGAAAAACCCAGTTAACCGTACTTTAAATGTTCAATTGACGTTTATTCATACTTTAGTGTTTGTGATTTCCTTTTATTTGACTCTGCAAATAAAGCCGCACTTATATTATATATAGGTTATAGGTTGCAACGGGCTGTTTTCCGCAACTCGACGACTCAATATTTGCGCCTTTTTTGCGTGCTGGGTTGCTGATGCTACTCCTGCCAACCCAGTTCTACCAGGAAGCCTAGCAGACCATTGGTGTTGCCGGTGGCTTCTGGTAGCGACCTCGGTGTTCCGAGGTGACGTGCCCGGTATGTTGCCACCTCAGGGCATTCCATGATGACGTGGGCTGCGGATTCCTCCGCCGTCATACAGGCTCTGCACAGGGGGCTGTCTGTAACACCCAATGTGAACAAGTGTTTGTTAAACAAGGCATGGCCAGTTATGGCTCCAGTTAGTAATCGGAGTTGGGCCCTTTTGAGATTTTGTAGTCTACGCGACAATCCGGGATTGATCGTCGGAAGGGCCTCCTTACTTTGCCTGCAGGTGTTTAGGTTGCTCCAGTAGTGTTGGTGCTTTACCTTGGTGATTCGGCGCAGTTTGTTACGCAGCCAGCTGGTCGGAAGGGGCAGAAATGGTTCAGGACCTATCGATTCCGTTTCTGAGCCCCTTCTCGCGAGTACGTCAGCTGCATCATTACCGCGTGAGTTGCTATGTCCCTTTATCCACTGTAGGGTGATGGGGTTAATGTTACATACCTTGGAAAGGGCGTTGTGACATTCGTATATTAGCCCTGACGTTGTAGTGTAGCACTGTAGGGCTTGGAGAACTGATCGGCTGTCGGAGAGTATTTGAATAGGGAGATCCTTTACCTTCCTTTGCTCGATCGCTTTTGTTGCCATAATGATGCCCATGGTTTCCGCCTGGAAGACTGTGCTATGGGCTCCTAATGGTGTTGAGATATGTATGTTCAGATCTTCCGAAAAAGTACCTGTTCCGGATCCTGACTCTGTCTTGGATCCGTCTGTGAAGATCCTTACCTCTCTGGGGTTGAGGCCCTCCCACGGATTCTCATGCAGTTGTATTTTGTACTTTTTGTCGAAGATGAACTGTTTTGGTATTCTGTCGGTAGCTGCCTCTATGAGCAGCTCCTCGTTAACCGCTTCGTAGAATATTTCGGTGTGTGGTAACCTGGTAGGTTTCCACAGGTTCAAATTCTTAAGACGTACCGCTGCATCCGCCGCCTCCTGCTGGATGAAGAGGTGCAGTGGTGGTAGGTTGAGTAGAACTTCCAGGGACGCTGTTGGCATGGTCCGCATGCGTCCGGTGGCCGCCATACCGGCCAGTCTCTGGAGTCGTTGTAGTTTTGCTTCCACAGTGGACAGTCTGGTGCGTGGCCACCAGACTACCGCACCATAGGCTATGATTGGTCGTATCACTGATGTGTAGAGCCACAGGATGATCTTGGGTTGTAGTCCCCACTCCCCAGGTTTTACCTACCATCCTGCGACACTGCCAGAAAGCGATTGTTGCTTTGTCCATCTTGTTGTTGAGGTGATTGCTCCAGTTCAGTTTGCTATCAAGTATAACTCCTAGATACTTTACCTCGTTTGATGCTGGAGTTCTGTTCCAAACAACTTGGGGAGTTGATAGTTGCCCAAGTTGCGTTTGTTAGTGAACAATACCATCTCCGTTTTTTTCGGGTTGACAGATAGTTCGTTGGTTAGGCACCAGCGTTCCACGATGCTTAGCGCTGAGCGTGTGACGTCGCATACCGTGATGTTGACCAAGCCGTTTGTTAGTATCGCTATGTCGTCCGCGTAGCCTACCGCGTAGTAGTGACTGTAATTTAGTTTGGCGATCAGCTCGTTCACAACTATATTCCATAGTGGCGGGGAGAGAACGCCGCACTGAGGACAGCCCTTTGCCACTAGTGCTAGTTGGTTGTTGTTTGTATTGAGTCTGATGACCCTTTTGCTGAGCATATTACCTATCCACTCGACCAAGATCGGGTTGGCCCCGTGTCTGACTAGTGCGGTTGTGATGCTGTTGAAGTTGGTCTTGTCGAAGGCTCCCTCAATATCTATGATGACGCCTAGGCACATTGATCTGTTCTTGATGGCTTCCTCTACCTTGCTTACTACTGCATGTAGGGCTGAGTCAGTCGATTTACCTTGGCAGTAGGCATGTTGGTTTGGGTGCATTGGTATGTTAACCAGGCAGTTCTCCCGAAGATTCCTGTCGCATAGCCTTTCCAAGGTCTTTAATAAGAACGTGGTTAGGCTGATGGGTCTGTAGGATCTGGGGTCTGAGTAGTCGCTCTTACCTGGTTTTGGTATGAATATTACTTTGACCTCCCTCCACTGTCTGGGCACATACCTGTGTGCCAGGCAAGCGGTTAGAATCCCGGCAAGAGTCCCGATTAGACGCTCACCGCCCCACTTCAGAAGGGCTGGGAAGATTTCGTCTAGACCCGGTGATTTAAAGGAGTCAAAGCTGTTGATAGCCCATTTCACTTTATGAGGGTGGATTACCTTGAGGGCCTGTTCCCAGTCTACCGTGGTAGGGAGGGCCTCTTCGTTCGTCCAGCTGGTTGACTGTGATATCACGCAGTCAGGGAAGTGCGTTTCTACGAGGACTCGCTCTGCCTCCTCTGACGAGCTGGTGAGTGTGTTGTCTGGCTTGCGTAAGGAGCCCATGGTGTGCGTGGTCTGGTTCGAGGTTGTTGGCCTGTGAACATGTTTCTATGTTGTTGCAGAAGTTACGCCATGAGCTCGTACTCCGGTACCTGAGGCGCCTTTTGTACCCAGACTTTGTCGCTTTGTAGCTTTCCCAGTCGTGGTCTGCGCCTGTGTTCATTGCTCTGTTCAGTTGTCGCCTCATCTTCTTCCTGAGCCTCTCCAGCTCAGGGCCCCAAAATTTCCCTTCGCTGTTGCGGTTGGCCGGTGGGTTAGAGAGAGGACAGGCGTGATGATAACTTGCTACTATGGCCTCCGTTAGGAGAGTTACCTGGTTTTCTATCGCTTCGCAGCCCTCGACTCGGAGTGGGGCCGCTAACGGCAACGTAACTTCCAGCCGCTCGACGTATTGCGAGCGGTTGGTTCTACGCGGGTTTCGCCTAGGAGTTTCCGCGATTGTATTTACCTGAATATCGAAATGTACCCATCTATGGTCTGAGCACGACAGTTCTTTTGAGACGTGCCAGTTCATGATGTATTGTGAAGTTTCTTCAGTTGCTAGGGTCAAGTCAATGATTGTGCTGCTTTGTTTGTTTACGAATGTGGGTTCAGAGCCTGTATTAAGGATGTTAAGGTTAGTTGACATCAGGTATTCTAAAAGAAGCTTACCTCTGTTATTAGCGGTTTTCATGCCCCAGAGGGGGTGGTGTGCGTTGGAGTCCATGACCACAATCAGTTGCAGCTTATGCTCCTCGCAGTAGGTCACCAGCCTCGTCATTTCGTGTGGCGGTGGGTCTTCTGCCTCTGGCATATAGATGGAAGCCAGGACCACCTCCAGTAGGCTGGAGTTTTGCACCCCTCGCACCTTGATGGCACACAGGTCTCTAGAGCAGAAACTGGTTATGGGTTCGGCATGTATATTTCTGGTGGTGTAAATGCACGTCCGGGGGTTATCCGGTCCCGTGTGTACTGTGAGCTTACCTCCGATGTTCCGGAGCCCGCATATGGCCCCCTTCCTGATCCACGGCTCCTGAATCAGGACCACGGCGGTGTTGTGGGCCTCCAGCCACTTCCGGACCGGTTTGCTTGGAGGATGTTACAGCCGGGAGAAGGGGGTTCCGTCATCTTTGCGAAGCCCCGATGACCCCTCCCCGCCGTCATCCTCGCCGATGGCCAGCTTGCCAATCCCCTGTGCGCAATCCTCCCCACTTTCCACCGGGTCACGGAGGAGCTCTTCCTCGGGGCAGGGGGCGTCTCGCGTCGGGGATTGCGACCCGGATGCAACCTCGACTACATCGTTGGTCGCGCCGGTCGCCGTGGCCGTGTCCATCGGTTCCGGTGTATGCTGTGTGGCAGCTGTGTCGTTGGTGTTGTGGGGTGGAGGCTCCACGAACTTCCCCTGAGGCCCCTGGAATTTGAGGTACACCGACCCACACAAAAATGTGCTTGTGTCCGTTTCGGGTATGCTGACAATGGCAAAGGTTTCTTTGCCTGTCAGCACTGTGGAGAAGCCACCGGTCCATCTGCACCCAGGTGTTCTGGTCCCGGGAGCACCTGGTTGTTGGTCAGGCACCGGAGCAGCAGCTTGTTCCGCCAGTAGCCTACGGTACTGGCGACGCTGCTTCTGGTTCTTGTGCTTCCTCTTCCCGAGTTCGGTCACACTGGGTACTGGGGCGTCCCGCTTGGCGGTTTCCTCCCTTCTTCCCCACGTGGTTAACACGGGAAGTTTCCAGCGGGCGTCCAGCTGGGAAGCTGTTGTAGGCGTAGGTAGCAGCGCCGGTGTCTGCCCCGCGTCTGCAGATTTCTCAGCAGGTGCAGGCGGGACGATCTCCGGGCTGGCTTTGTGTAATGGCCTGGGTTGGGTGTGTTGTGTCCACGTTCGGGGTTTTGAGCCCGCCGGTTTCCCAGCAGACTTTTTGTATGTGTGTGGCAGTGCCGTAGCACCTCCCCCGCGTGGGTGTGTTCTTGTGGCCTTCGAGGTCGATAACGATGCCTCGAAGCCACGTGTGAAGGAAGGTGGCGTCACTTTCGTGCCACTTCCCTTCCGCTGTGTTTGGTGTGTGTGGGTAGCTGGCGGGCCTTGCGACCTGCCGCCACCTCTGTGTGATGCCTGTGTGTGGTGTGGCCCTTGGCCGCTACTACCCGCACCTGTTGTGTGTAGAGAGACTGGCACGCCCGTGGGAGCACCGCTCTCTTGTAGAGCGCCTTTGGGTTTCCCCTCCGGCATTCTCGGGAATTCGGATCTTGGTTTGTCCATATTCCGTTGTTGTTATTTTCACCTCACAAGTTTCCCACCCTCCACGGAGCCCGCATCGGGGATGTCTTAAAAAGAACACCAGGATTACTTGTGAGGTATAGATGTGCAGAGTTGGGTATCAATGCGCGACATCGGGAGCTGCAGACAGTGTGGCTGGGTGGATCGATCCGGATCCCCCCAGTTGTTCCACACGCCCTTGCCCCGTCAGCATGGCCGACACCCCGCCCTCCCAGAGAGCCCCCACACATCTCGCCTGCGAACCGTACCCACCTCTACCGTACGGGCGCGTGTCCAATACCTTGCAGTGGCTAGCGTACAAGGCTACCGTTTTGCCAGAAATTCGGACCAAAGAGGGCGTGTTGTCTCCCGGTAGTACTATCCTGACTCCGTTCGACTCAACCCCCCAGGACTCCTGCATCCTCGCGTACGGCGCTCAACTGCGGTGGACTGCCGCAGGTAGGCTGTGTAGTCCATCGGGTCGCCTACAAACCCGATGGAGCCGAGAGATCTCAGCCATTGCTGGTAAAGAGAGGGCACAGTGGGCTCCAACCAGTCTACCAGCAATGTTGCCCGGGGTGTGCCGTGGTAGTTGGTAGTATTCCGTTTGGGTTTTCAGGTCCTCGCGGTTTCCTATCATCTACCCACACTAGGAGGCGATACTCTAAACACCCCTAAAGCCGCACTTATAAATTAGCTGTCCACGAGACGCCAAATTTATCATATCATACACGCAAATCTCAAAAATGTACTCTCACTTACTTAAGCTTTGGATGTGCCGATCACAACTACACTCATAAAAACAGAGAAAAGTTTCTGAATTTCTAACGCTAAGATATGAATCATGAATTTAAATCACTAGGTTATATTGATTTAGTTATACATATAACTAAACGAAACTAACTACAGGATTTGTTTAAATTGCAACGAAATAAATTAAAACATAATACTTACTTTATGAGTGTAGGTCTTGAATCGTTTGTATAACTTTGATAAGAGCTATCTTAAGAATAAAGCCCCGCGCGGCATCCACTAAGATCACCTGAGTGGATCACCCAGGTGATTATATTGGACGAATTTGTCCTTTAAAATCCCCCAGGTGATTCAACTGGACGCTATGTCCAGGAGGATCCCCTAGGTGATTTTAGTGGACAGATATATATCCAGTAGGATCCCCCAGAAAATAATATGACTTCGCAGGTGATTCTAGTTGACAAACATGTCCAATTAGATCATCTAGGTGATTCAATTGGATTACGTTGTACATTACGATCACCCAGGTGATTTAAATGGTCTGCTACATCCAGAACGATCACTCAGGTGATTCAAATGGACGTAAATATCTAGCACGCTCCCTTGGGTGATTTTTGTGGACAACTGCGTTCAGAAGGATCAACCAGGTGATCACAGTGGATATATTTGTTCGCTAAAATCACCTGGGTGATCTTGCTGGAAATCTCTAGGAATAGGGATTTTGACTCACAAGCTTGATTGTTACTTTTACATTCTGTTTAAGATTAAATAACTATTAACTGTACGTTTTTTAAATCAAAACTCGTTTGCAGAAATATTGTGGTTATATGTCAAACAGTACTGATTTGTTTACATCTTTTATCATTTCTATTGACCCCGACTTTACATCTAATTACGTTGAGGTATTATTTACAATACGGTAACTACACAGATGCATGGACAGTGAAAGTATTAAAATGAGGTTACTTGACTTTCGATAGTATCTAATGAAAAAATGGTCATATATTGTTTAGGCAAATACGTAAAGATTAACCATTATTTTCATCTTAGAAAAATAAAACATTCTTAGCCTGTTTATGCAAAATGTGGTTACAGAATTATCAACAAGTTTTTAGAGTTGTTCGTAATTCTGTAGCTCTGCCTAACCCACTCTGGGAATGAAGGCGTGAGAGTTTATGTAGAAAAAAAAACATACATACATCTTTTGTATTCGACTGCATGTTAGGATCACCCAGGTGATTTTAGCGAACAAATATATCCACTGTGATCACCTGGTTGATCCTTCTGAACGCAGTTGTCCACAAAAATCACCCAAGGGAGCGTGCTAGATATTTACGTCCATTTGAATCACCTGAGTGATCGTTCTGGATGTAGCAGACCATTTAAATCACCTGGGTGATCGTAATGTACAACATAATCCAATTGAATCACCTAGATGATCTAATTGGACATGTTTGTCAACTAGAATCACCTGCGAAGTCATATTATTTTCTGGGGGATCCTACTGGATATATATCTGTCCACTAAAATCACCTAGGGGATCCTCCTGGACATAGCGTCCAGTTGAATCACCTGGGGGATTTTAAAGGACAAATTCGTCCAATATAATCACCTGGGTGATCCACTCAGGTGATCTTAGTGGATGCCGCGAAGCCCCGGGCCGTAAAACAAATCAATTTTCATTCGGATTCAAAAACGCTAAGAGTGGTTTACAGGGTTACTTCAAATTGGTAATACAATATCAAGGTTTTACGCTTATTTGCTCTAAACTAAACCCCTCTGTGCTGCTAATTTACATAAAAGTGTTTTTTTTTAAGTTTAAATATATCCCATTTTTTTGCTTAATGCTGTTACCCTACCCCATATGTTAAGGTTTGTTTACACTTTGTGAAGTAGCAAGTACAGGTGTTAAGTGATTAGTAAAATAAACGTGTAAACGGTCACTCTGTCAAGTGACAAGTGCGGGTTGCGAAGTGCGATTGCGAAGTAAAGTAAATAGACGCTTGGTCTATTTTCGCCTGTTAAGTAGTTGCTCTCGTAACTCACCCGCGTACTCCCCGCACTCACAGTACGTCCTAACTAAACACTGTAAACAGTATCTGCTTGTTAAGTGCATAGTACGCATGCAAAATAATTCTGAATAAATTCTCTACTGATCAATTTTCTTTGCCATAACCTTTAAGGTTTGTCGATTTCAACTAACACCTCATTCTTGATTTATGAAGCGATGACCCCGACTATCTTTTTAAAATATTTCATTATTCGAATCATTGTTCGTCCTCCATTTTGTTCCTTGTTTATTCCTGGCACCTGCACAACCAAGCATTGTGATAACGATTTCTTAACTTTTAGCACTTATCATCATCGTAAAAACTTCTTAAATGATCACTTCTTATCTGCACTTGCTACTTCGCAAGGGTAAACCAGCCTTAAATAAGATTGATAACATCAAGTGACAGGTATGACAGTAAGGTATTAAATGTAGGGTAACCACACCTTCGGACTTTAATTATTAGTTTTATTAGGAAGTTAACGATAGTTAAAGAAGGCTAATGTAAACGACTGATGCCCGGTTTCTGAAGTCACTAGTTAAACCTTTAATAGCTATTGATCCGTTAAAGTTATGTTTAGGTTAAACGACGTTTATCTCTTCGTGCGTTTCTGAGTGCTCTACGAACAGTTCGATAACTATTGACAGATAAATAGTTCCTTCCGCTGCCGCTAGATGGATCTTAATAGTTTGTCATACGTAGACTGCTGTTAATGCCTTAATTCAACATCAATTCCGGTTGATTTTTGTAAAAATAATAATTTGAGAAAACTTAGCCACTTTATAGTAATAAATAAATAAATGATAACGAAAATTAAAATACCTAGTTTATTTGCCAGTGGCTGTATGAACAAAAATTGACAGTTGATACTTCAAAAACAAAAACTTCAATCGTAAAAAACGTCAAATAGTTATGGAGCCGATAAACGGCAAACTTTGGTCAGTTAAGTTAAACCTAGTTAAAACGGAGTTTATCTTTGAGTCGTTGTTCGGAAACGCAGTTGTCAAAGTTAACGGACCAATAGCGTTTACGGACAGATAAACCACCGATAAAAGTACTTCAGAAACCGGGCATGAGTTAGTGGAATTCACTACCTATCTGTCATTAACTGAGCCATAATTAAGTGTTTTGTATTACTAACTTGAAGTCACTCTTTATTAACTCCCATTTAATTTCCATCCCGTCATTTGAACCCATTTAACTATACACATTAGCCTAAGTAAGTACCAATTTCTATGTTTCTTTGTCTAAAAATTGACAAAAAAGACAAACAAACCGGTTACCCAAATTGACATTATCTACCCCCTCAGGAAATCTTTATAAAGACAAAGTCCCCTCGAAATTTTATATTCCTATCTTTTGGGCTGAGCGCTGACGAGTCGGTCTTCCGGGGCTGATTGATAGAAGAGAGAAAGATATACCCACCAAAAACTCAATCAATTTAAAACTGATTTGAAAAGGATTCCCGTAAAATAAAGACGTTTTACGGTAAACCTCACCGGGCGAGATGGGTTCTCGTCAAAATTTAATTATCTCCCTAAACCGACGAGCTAAAATTATATTCTAATTCATTAACTTTCAAGGGATCAAATTTAACGTTATTATTTCTGATCAATAAATTAATGTAAATTTTCATCTGGTTGCGGAGAGAATGGCTTTCACCGGCTTTCTGAGGAATTTTGCGCTCGGTGCTTGCGCTATCAAACTTTTGTTTGATATTAAACGTGAGGTGGCTTCAGCCGCGGCGGCTTCGTCTTGACGTATTTCTTTTTATCTTTTATTTTCTGGGTTTTTCTGGCGGCAAAATCCGAGTATGACCAGGCACGACGGCACGAGTAATACATTCTCGTATCTATCTATACTCTGTTTGTTTAGGTACTTAAAAAAATGTAAACAAAACAACCACGCGATATAGTTATTTAGCCAATAGAAGCAGAACACATTTTCGTCAAACTTCGATAAAACAGTTTTGATTGGCTGTTTAACAAAGCCACGTGGTTTAGATTGTTTACACTTTTTTAAGTACCTAAACAAACGGAGTATACAAACGACCAAAGAGTCGAAATAACTGATTGGAGGTTCGATTCGAATATAGCAAGGGGCAATAGTTGCAAAGAACTTACCGCCCAGTACGTACGTTAGATTTTTAATAAAACATAAAATTGTCATTTATGGAGGATATTGGGTGTCGTTGGTAATAAAGCTGCCTCAGCTGACCTAGCCCTGGCACATGCAACAGATTTTTTTTGTGAACTAGCCGACCCACCCTTGCTTCGCTTCGGTTGTAATGGGTTGGAGATATTGTCGACGCGCTGGCCTAGTTGGTAGCTATATTATTTATGTAACCGAAAATATATTTATGTCAAATGCATACCTTCCTATTGTTTGAAATCGGTTCAGTAGTTTCAGAGATTACCTACTCCAAAAATACACAAACAATTACCTAGTTGGTTAATAAGTTCTGTTACTAAGGTTGATGCAAATAAAACTAACTTATGTTTATTTTTTAATATCAATATGTATAAAAATTAAAAGCTTAATTAATATACATTTTGAAAAACAATTAATCATTTTTCTTAGTTTCCGCAATTCCCGATACGATCTTTTAACATTCACAGCCGGCATCGATGAAATTACGCATGACTTTTCTGTAAATTTCATTTTTTGAAATCGCTTAAAAGTTAGTCTTTGTTTACCAAAGAACTTTTTTGTATAATATTATAAAAAATCCTATCTCTTTTTATGTTTAGAGACCAAAATTATATTTCTCAACATGACTTAATTCCAACTTATGAAGCAAGAGATTTGGTGTGTTTTCGTATTTCTGCAAAATCATGTGAAATCTTAAAGTCGATTTAATGAGTCATCAAGATTGACCGGTGTCCAAGCGGATCTTTAGTTGCTTTGAATACATTCGTATCAGAATTTAAAGCTAGAAGTCTGTTCAATATGTCTCGCAAATTTGAACTCTCTACAGGAACTCTTACAAAAGTTGGGGCCGTTATCAGTATCATCGTCGTGTGTGATTTTAACTATGATTTTATCGTCCGAAATGGGAATACTTCAAGCTCGTACATCAAATAATTGCAATAGTTTAGAATACATTATTTTTATTATTATTCTATATAAATAAATAAATAAATAAATAAATATCAGGGGACAATTTCACACCAATTGACCTAGCCCCAAACTAAGCTCAAAGTTTTGATTAATAAACAGGTTTATGCAAAACTGCTTAAATTTTTTTTTTTATTGTAATTAATCTCAGTAACAGAACTTAGTAACCGACTAGGTAGGCTCATAATATTATTTATATATACACTCGCGGTCAAATAATACGGGTCAGAATGCGTTTTTCATACTAAAGAGGCTATTTGGAAGCCTTGGTTCCTCGCCAGGAGATGCTTTTAGTGAAATCTGATGATGGACACCCCGAGCATCGATACAGGACTTCCAGATTGCCTAAGATACCCAACGGATTGAATATGCGGTTAACGCCGGAATTGTGCATGTTCAGAAAAACATTAAAATGGCAATAAAATGTAAGGAAATCCAAATGCTGACCCATGCTCTCTCGCTGTGGTGTCAACTGATTGTGCGATCTGTTAGGTATCTTAAGCACTTTTCACCTCCACTGTTTAACGTAGGAGTATCCACCATTAAACCTCACTCAAAACATGCCTGTGTCCAGGAACCAAGGCTTCGAAATAGCCTCGTTTGTATGAAAAACGCACTCTGACCCGTATTATTTGACGGAGAGTGTAATATCAGTATAAATAATACCAAATCTTATAGTTATCCTTGTCGTTTTTAGGGTTCCGTGGTCATAAGGGACCCCAGGGGTCATATGGGGTTATAGATACACCACGCCCGCCTGTCCGTACGTCCTCCCGTTTGCAGTATTAATCAGACTATTGGTACCGTGCAAAACTGTATTTCGGCATGACTATACAAAATAATCATGTATAGTTAAAGATACCAATGCCAATTTGACTGTTCAGAAACGGATTCACGGGTGGAAGCTGTACACGATGGTGGGCGGGCTGCTGGCAGTGGACGCGACGCTGCTGACGACGTGGCAGCTGCGGGACCCGCTGCAGCGCAGCGTGGAGCTGTTCTCGCTGGAGGCGCCACGCCACCACGACGACGACGTGCACATACGCCCCGAGCTGGAGCACTGCGAGAGCAAAAACAACACCGTCTGGCTTGGTAATCATCTTTTTTAGGGCTCCGCATGCAATGGGCTAAATGGGTCCTATTGCTGACGCTCTACTGTTTGTCCGTCCGTATGTCACAGGACTGAATTTTAGTTACATTAGGTACCTAAAACCTTGATCCAAATCAAAATAACATGAATATGCTTGAAAAAAGAGTGATTTATTTACTACCCTAGGAACATCCGTCCGTCCGTCCATCCGTCCGTCCTTCCGCAGCCTGGCTCAGAGACTCTTAGTACTAGAAAGCTGTAACTTGGCATGAATATACATATTAGTCACGCCAACAAAGTGGTAACATAAAATATTGAACCAAACGTTTTTTTTAGTGACCTATCCCCTACACGTAACGTGGGGATGTTTCTTTAGCCTCGCCATAATGCGGGGTGTCGTTGAATAGGTCTTTTAAAAACATTGCGGGTTTGTGGAAACAATATTTCGATTAATCCGTTTATGAAATATTAAGCTTTAAAAGTGCAGATTTTTATTAGAGTCAGGTCAAGTCGAGTCATTTGAGTGTTTTTAAATTACTTAAGTGCCTAGTTTTTGTGTAGTAACGGCTTCGGAACCCTTCACTGAGCATGGACAGATGCTCTTGCCCGGTTTTTTAACGTTTAATAACTTTGCTTTGGTAAAATTCGCAAACGTTACCTTAGAGAAGGAAGATAAAGTAGGATTAATTTACCTTTAAAATGACATTTTTACTTAATAATGATTTGTAATTATGTAAGTACCAGTAAAAGTTATAAAAATGACGATTTTACCTAAGTCAAACAGTGTTATACTATTGAACTAACTAACCCACTTAAAACTAAAACTAGTTTTATCTTATTAGCGCAGGTGGCCCAGAATTACAAACGTAAAATTATCGCCTAAAGTATCAAATAAAATACCTCGTCTTCCCTCGGGTTATAAAGTTAGTCCACTCAGTTACTCAAGTTTGTTATCATCAGACCGGTGATTTACGTCTTAATAAAACTGAAAACCTGCTACAAATGCACGGTAATAACCTAAAATTCCAAAAGTAATTATGAAACATGAGTTTTAATATAAGACTTGAGTCTCGTAAGTTGTGGGTTTGCTTTTATAAATCATAGTTAACGAGTAATTTACGTCAAATTCAGTGACTTATCTTTTCATGCAGGGTTGATGTACGGGTACAAAGGTCTGGTGCTGGTTTTCGGGCTGTTCCTGGCATACGAGACGCGTTCGGTCAAGGTGCGGCAGATCAACGACTCGCGCTACGTGGGCATGAGCATCTACAACGTGGTGGTGCTGTGCCTCATCACGGCGCCGGTGACGCTCGTCATCGCCTCGCAGCAGGACGCCTCCTTCGCCTTCGTCTCGCTGGCCATCGTCTTCTGCTGCTTCCTCAGTATGGCGCTCATTTTCGTCCCTAAGGTAAGCTGGTTGACTAATATTGCTGGCGTCCAGTAATTGGCTACTATGAATCAGGTCTAATTTAAGCATTAAACTAGCCTGTATTAGTATTTTCACAACTTTGATGTCGATTAGGTAAGTTTTTTTGTAAACGCACACTAATGTGACGTACCTACAATAAAATATTAGCTATGTCACTTTTAAGTACCGTACCGAAAAGGTCCGAACGGGACCACATTAATAAGCCATCGCTTCCCTGTCTGCAAGCGGGCTGTATCTCATAAACCGGAATAGGTAGACTGTTTTTACAGAGTGGGTATTTCTATTACCTACCGTTAACAAACAATAGAAATAGGATACCAAAATAAAACCCTTTCTTTGTCGCGAGTCCGACCCCCACTAGGCCGATTTTATGTTTACGAAACCGCTATCAAACATGTTGAGATCGATTCGCGCATTTGACAATAGCGCGAGTAAGAATATGATTTTGTATAATATGTAAGTAGGTGGGAAGTTGATTTTATTTTAAAAGCTAATACTTTATTTACTAAGAAGCGTCGCATCAAAGCATTCTTCCGGTAACTATTTAAAAGGGTATTTTCACTAAAACGGCGTTTATTTAAACATTTACGTAGTAGAGTTAGGCTTAGGGAAATACGTAATTGTTGTCTTAAGTTTTCAAAAATCTCAAAAATCCCCATAACTGTCTCGTCCCTTTATTTAATACAGGCAAAAATAATATGTACATTTTTTCTCTCTAATTAAATACTTTTTAAAGCTCTCTTGTACAATTAAATGACGTAACTTTAGGGATATACCTTTCCAATAACGATAAAATCCCGCCTGATTTTTTTTAAACGTCAAGCCATTTGTGATTTCAAAGTGCCGTTAAAAATAAAATGGAAGTCATTATGTACCTACACGTGCCTTTTACTCAGAAAGGTAGCTTACCGCAAAGTTCGCAACTTTGTCCAGGATTACTGCTTTAATGAACTAGGTATAAAAGCTTTCTGATGCCTTCTTAAAGATTTAACTATATCGTGGGATGAAGATGGATTTTTACTTAAACCTTAACTTTTTAATTTGATTTTTAATAAGTAACCTCTAGTAGTATTAGCGGCCATCGACTTTTAATTAGGTACGTTGGAGATTGGCTTGGCGGCGAATTCCACGGGAGAAACCGCCCGCTTTCCACATTTTATATGTTAACGGTATTTTTACCAGCAATATTTAACTTTACTTGTTAGCGTGTTTGAAAAAAGTAACGTAGAGCCATTTTCCGTCGTTATAAATGACCTCGTTAATTATACCCAGGTACCTACATGAGACGTTTAAATTAAACCCAAGGTTAAAATAACGTTATGAGTAGGCTTGGGACTTTTGGATGCTCGCTATGGTTTCAGATTCCACGGAGTCGCCATTATGTTAAAATATTATTTTTCGAAGTCAAAGTCAAAGTGTAAAAATAAAACATGTTAGATTTACGCTGTTATATCAATCGGTAATAACCACGTTATTATGACTGCAATTAATTTTATCATAAAATTATTAGTTAAAATATAGAAAAAATAATAGTGATCCATTCTTACTACCATTTTAATGATGAACATGAAATAGTAATAGATGATGATTATGATGCACTCATTCAAAAAGCTTGTACCTCATCAAAAATTTAGAAGTGGCGACTAATAGTAGATTGAAAAAGATATTTTTGTTATTGTTACTTAAAGTATTTGTTTTAGTTTATTTTGTTTACTAGCAATAGAGTATTTTATTATTGGTAAAAAGATAAAAAAGATAAAAGATGTTTATTCAGTAAGTAGGCCGCACGGGCACTTTTAAACGATAAAAATCTACCAGCGCTTTGCAAGAGACCACTGCTGAGAAGAAACGCCGCAAGAAAATCAACAGTAAGTTGTTTTTTAAATATTGCTAATGATATTATACAATAATAAACTTAACCTAGCATTATATAAAACAATGAATCTCACATAACACCAAAAATTAATATATTCATGCGTAGTTGAGCAGGAAAATGTGTCAAAACTCAGAATTGTCACAAAACTAATAAGCAACAGTAATATAAAAAAATATATAGAAAGTATACAAGTTATACTTACCTGTGACGGTGCAAGACAACATGCATAAAAGTTTCGATACATTCTCCTACAGAAACCGGTAATTATATACATACGGCTAGTTCTACTCATAAAGGAATAAAATTTAACAATTTTTGGCCCTTTGTGTTTTTAAATGTATATGACTTCAAAGTTGGCTATTATAATAAAATATGATAGAGTATTCTAGAACTGAAAGGGTCAGTCAAAATATTCAATTATTTAAAAGTAAGGGGCATTCTGGGGTACTCTCACTTTCCAGTGTATGTATTTCCAGGGAAGTGATAGACAGGGAAGTGATATTTTAAAAGTTTTTCCTTTAAATTTTGACGATGGCTTTATTATATTACAAAAACAATATCCACAAATCTTCCGTGCAGTTACAGAGATACTAGAAATGTATAAATAATATTTAAAATTTGAAAAATTAATTTGTAATTACGTACCATGCGAGTGAGAATTTGTCTGACCCGAACGCGGCAGTCTCCACTAAACACTCTGGCACTACTAACCGTTGATCGGGTGAAACAAAACAAAGCCGTTTCTATGCTGTCTTCACCTCTCTCTTTCTATCGCCCGAGCGGCAACGTTGCATACTAGTCAATTTCAAGTTGATTTTAACGAAGTTTTAGGTGCCAGGGAAGTGATACTAAATACGTGTCGCCTTTGTTAAGTCAACAAAAACTCAGAGAAATAAAGGAACTGTAAAAACTTTTTTCCTTTTCTGAGTAACATATACATTTGATTATTATATTATAACAGCATTATGTCAGGAAACTGCTTTTTTAACCTTATTACGTGGATTTACATATTGGATTTAGGAATGTCGCCCAACAGGGAAGTGATATTTTTGACTACATTTAAGTAATTTTTTCATGAAAATATTTGTTTGAGACGGATAATTTTAAAAGTCTAATTAGATACCAATGTAAACCTTTATTTAATTTTGTCACGTAACACATTCATCAATAAAATATTTATTTACGACCTGAGCCAACCAAAATTCCTTAATTTGTAGAACTAGCCATACAAGTTGTATGTATTTATCCACTTTGACTTTGACTTCTAAAAAAATATTTTAACATACCTAATGGCGACTCCGTGGATTCTAGAACCATAGCGAGCATCCAAAAGTCCCAAGCCTAGTTATGAGGTTTAAAAGCATTAATATAATTTCAAAAATATCTGCGCTCTGGATTTCCTTTGATACATTATGTAGGATAAATAAATATAAATATAAATATCTTAGCCTAATTGTGCAAATTGTGGTTACAAAGTTATCAACAAGTTTTTAGAGTTGTTGGTAATTCTGTAGCTCTGCCTACCCCACTCTGGGAATGAAGGCGTGAAGGTATGTATGTATGTATGTATTATAATGAATGAATGTAATAAAATCTTGTTTAAGGCAACTGACGCCGAAAACTTGACATTATTCATTGAATTACCAAAATGAAACTAAGTAATACTAATAAAGAAAGTGATATCTAGCCTGATTCCATATCACCTATTTACACAGTTTTTTTTAAAGTGCGCCTTATGTTATGTATGCTATACAACTTTTAAGGGGTAAAGCTAATAAAATACCATTTAGTTTGGTAAAGCAACATGAACACGATGTGGCTGCCACTCACGGAAAGTTAACATCGACATAAGAACGCATCCCCGGGGATGTTCGGCCGGGACTGATTGCTGATGCTGGCGCGGCGTAGAGCGAAACCTCTTCGGGTATTACTCGATGTATTAATTAACTTATCACTAATGATAGCCTCCCTCGTGGCAGGAGCTCAGAACCAGCGAACTTTTTAAACGTTTCATGAATTTTCATGGAGATTGACTAAAGTAGGTCTCGCGTCTAATTTATTATATTTTCCAATATTGTGAAGATGGCGAAAATGAGGGATTCATACAAGAATTTAATATTCTAGATATCGCAGAATAACTTCAAACATGAATAAGTGACTATCAGTACAAACTTGTTACATCGAGTTTCTTCCAAGTATATTCACTAAGGCATAAAATCTCATTGCCTTCGTGCAAAACATAAAATAGTTATCCCAGTCGTCATAACAAATTAATATAAATCGGATAAAAGTATAAAGCAAAATAAGTAATATTAGGTACCGCATAAACGTTTTCAAAATGCAAGCAAGTCAGGGAGCGCGATTTTTCTAGCTCTTATTTAAAAAAATACGTCGAAGGTTTGCTTTGCTTCAATTTGCCCTTAGCTTTCTGAACCTAACCTATCCGAATCGCTTCTGCCCCGCCCAACCCATCTGGCTTGCTCGCCGCCATTTACCATTTACCTACACAAAATTATGCACAAACACCTAATAACTATATTGTGACAATACTATTATCACCTTTAAAATAAACAAAGTTATTCGTATTGACATTCGGCCTAAACAATTATTTGGATAGCCGCAATTAAAAACTTAGTTTTCGGGCTATTCCTACCTAGTTGTCCGCACAGTTTTGTTCGCACTGCGAACTAATGCAAATTGCCAATGGCCCAGGTTATCTATAACGGTGGTCATTGTCCAGGTGATTGAGGTGATCCGGCATCCGACGGAGCGCGCGGAGAGCGGACGCGGCTCCGGCTCGGGCTCCGCACCGGCCGACGAGGAGCGCTACCGGGAGCTCGTCAAGGAGAACGACGAGCTGCAGAAGCTCATTGCACAGGTAATCCACTGTGCCCAAGACACCCTCAAAATATTAATGTCATATATATATGAAGTTATGACTTTGTATAACCCTAATTATTGGCAACCACAATACCAGTTAAGTATTGGCGTGGCACCAAGTTGTTAAGGTACGAGTATTATAACCACTGCGCACTGTCAGCTTGGATTCGTAAGTATTCGCTTTGTTTAACGACTTTTCAATCTGATGCGGATAGATGTAGCTCCAACAAAGTGGTCCGTGCCCTGGCTAGCCCGGTATGTTAGCTAGGCAAAGACGGTAGGTTGTTAGTTAGGTATATTTAAACAATTTGTGTACATCTACTTGCCCATAATTTAAAAAATGAGTAGGCACTGAAGCGTATTATAAACATTTTTTTTGGCTTCACGTATTAGCGCTCCAAGTGCGCGTATGTAATGAGACCTGAGACACGCACAAAAAGGTTAACAAAATAAAGAAGATTGCCGTTCTAGATAATCTACTAATTAGCTTTATTCCCGGCCGTTGTCCTGATCCCTCACGTATCTTGAATTCTACTAGTGAAAACGATAACGTTAGGTACTGAATAAAATATAAGAAGATCTTCATTTTATACTCGCGCATCCTAATTTATTTAAGGTACACAGTTCCGATAAGTGACCAGGAAAACACTACACATATGAAAATTATGGATATTTATAAATGTCTAAAAAGATCATATCACTCGAAATGTTCCTATAATTTGTAAAATGTGGTGCCACTAGTCCTCATTCTCAGAGTTTCGTACCAAGACCATAAAAAAGGAAACTTATGGTTCTTGATTCCGTTTGTCAACCCGTCTTTCCGTCTGTCAGTGAAACTCTGAAGTTTGTGTTAAAATTATGTAGATATAAAGCAAAATGCATTGTTACTAGTACACAGAAGACAGTTATTATCATCATTAAAGTATATATAAATAAACTTAACCTAGCATTATATAAAACAATGAATCTCACATAACACCAACATTTTATATATTCATGCGTAGTTGAGCAGGAAAATGTGTCAAAACTCAGAATTGTCACAAAACTAATAAGCAAAAGTAATAAAAAAAATAAAAAAAAATGTATACAAGTTATACTTACCTGTGACGGTGCAAGACAACATGCATAAAAGTTTCGATACATTCTCCTACAGAAACCGTGTCCCCTAGACAATATACAATATTTACATATTTTTTTATGACTAAGTTATTATTAAATTATTTAGGTGTTGGCCAATTGATTGATTGATTGATTGTGTTGATTATCTCCATAGTCACTGCAGTTTCGTGACTCAATTTATGTGGGTTATTCTCTTTCCAATATACCTGAGCCTGGCTAACACACGAGTAGGTTGATGCCACAGTTTTCAGTTTACAAAGATGTGCCCCTTTCGTACCATCAGTCACCTTATCGTGTACCAGCTGATAACAGTAACTGTAAGTAGGACAAAAACTGTCTTATTAAAAAGTAGATCTGCCCCGGTGGAAACTGGAAGGTGGTAGCGAAGGGATACAAGCTTCATGTTTCGGTCATGGTTCGCCTATCGTCCTTATTACCGCAGTAACCGTAACCTGCTGGTACGCGATCTGGCAGGGTACTGAACTACTGACCATGGCCTCTGGGTTTATCTGCCTCCCAGTTTTTTTTTGTCTAACGTGCGTTATTAGGTTAACATGACACGCAGCCACACGTATCTTTGTCTCATAGATTTCACGTAAAGAGTCGGTAGTAGGCTTTGAAGCATAATCTTCAGATGAGTTACTTAAATTCGGCGATTGATTGGTCCGTATTTTTGCAGAAAGAGGACCGCATCCGTGTGCTGAAGATGAAGCTTACCGAGCGCGAGTCAGCGGCACCGGACGGCATCACCCAAGGTACGGTGGTGTTTGCGGACCTGGCCACCGCCACCTCAGACTATGGCACCTCCACGAACTACACACGCTCGTCCCGAGCATCCGTTTCTGACCCCGAATTTTCCGAAAGCTACCTCTAAATATCACGCGTTTATCCAGCTGCTACAAAACTTTTATTTATTTAATATAGCATCGTAGGCACTGGTCCCACCGCCGGCTACAGACTATAAGCTAGTAGAACTATAAACTACAAAAGAGTGGGCGAGCGGCGAGAAGCGAGTAAAGTTTTGATAGTTTTGACGCTCGGCTATAAAGCTGAGTGCCGCTGAGCTAGTTTTATAGTCGATAGCTTTTACCGCTGCGGTCAACTAGTAAACAGCGGTCCCACCGCCAGATATCGGCGAGCTCGGCGAGCAACTAATAAAATTATGTACTAGAAACAGTTGACAATCGGCGGGAGGCTAGTAAAAATTCTATGGGATTATCGCTTACTCGCCGGGCGGTGGGAGAGTGTCCTCGCCGGCGGTGTGAACAGCCAGCTATAAACTATAAATATATATCTCTCACTTTTATTTACACGAAAGCGATTATCTTTTGTTCGTTTCTTGAGCTAGAAAATAGCCGATAGCTCATAGCTTACTCGCTCGCGGTGGGACCAGTGCCGTAAGAACGTCAGTTGTCAGGTGTTTCAAGTGATATTTTTGTCAACGTTTCCATATGACGTGCAAAAAGTGTACTTACACCATTACCGGATTGAAGTCTTGTTGCACCTGGTTAACGCATCTGTCAAGTAATTTTACTAAAACCTTAGTATTGTTACTATTACCCTATCCTATTTGGTCGTTTACGTCCAAATGTATGCATTACCCGCCATAACTGATTATTTTTAAGAAAATATATGTATTTTGTGAAATTGTAATGAGTAGCTAGAATTATTATCTAACGATGTTCAGACTTCAGAAAAGGCAAATAGAACATTGCCGTGTAGAAGATACATATATACGAGTATATAATCCACTGCAGCCTTATCCTGAAACCTCAACATATACTACCGACTGTGTTAGAGCGAACGTTAAGGTTATTTATTACCATCCATTTAAAGCTGCTAAAGCAACCGTAACGTAAGCATTCAAAATTAAATTAATAAAGTTATTTTTATAGTACGCCAACAGAATTTAAAAATAAAATAGTTTAACATTTTAATGGGATGTGGTTAGGATTATTTTACAAGAAATGTCAATGACTCCGTAATTATACATGTCTTTTTTATGAAGAAACATTACCTCCTTGAAAATTATATGATATAAATACTTACGCATGTTTGCAGAAGTGGTCTCAGATCCGAATAGGAGACGACCTTCACCCAGCTGTTTATTCGATAAAAAGTATTTTGCTTTTTTTAGCAAAACAATCAAGTAATTAAATAATTTAAAAAATATTTTACAAAGAACTTTTTTTAAACTTGCTTTTGTTTGTTTAATAGTCGTATTACGTACTAATTAAAAGTATAAAGCCTATAGAATATGCAAACATTTGGTTTAGTGCAAATTATTATTAGTACCGACTTATTTGTTTATACCCAGTAGTTACGATGGAAAAAATAGTCAACCTAACATTTGCTTATTCTATCTAGGCTTCATACTTTCGAT
Source organism: Acleris emargana (assembly GCA_927399475.2). Taxonomy (NCBI): domain Eukaryota; kingdom Metazoa; phylum Arthropoda; class Insecta; order Lepidoptera; family Tortricidae; genus Acleris; species Acleris emargana. The sequence goes on along the minus strand of OV656835.1, from coordinate 78,404,103 downwards.
TGGTATGTTATTTGTCTATTAAACAAGCAATTGCGATTTTTTCGTTTAAAAGTTGATTTTAATTTTGTTTAATTATTTATGCAGGTACATACTGAATTTTTTCAGCCAACCTATTCGCTATACCCATATTATTTCGATATTAAAAATGAAATAAAATACTTTTTATCGAATAAACAGCCGGGTGTTGGCCACCTCCTATTCGGTTCCACTACTAAAAGAAATACTTATACATTTTTGTTTGTAATAAATATATTTCGATTGTTATAGGTGAATTAATATTGTTAAAGAATAATTGTTAAGTTTTTGATGAGTCTGAACTATTGGGACGCAATCCAAGTACGTAGTATTACTCATTTTCAGCACAATCAATTATTATTATTATTAATAAGTTTATTTCATTCTCTTAGCTCGCGCAATTGCAAATATTCCTCATCCTATCTCGACCTACCTCACAATTTGTAATTTACTGCACGTATCGTGTTGTCTAATGAACTAACCTATACTATGTATAACTCCTTACTAGACTGACTTAGTATAACAAAGTATTTTTAGTGTTTACGGTCACTATTCGATGGTACGCGTTAGTTTAAGTACCTCTTGACTTTTTTCCATTCTGTTGCTCTCCCGTCAAGGTCAAGCGGTGTTTCGATCGCGGCACGCATCTGGAAGCGGTCGGTCCCGCGGATAAAGTTTTACATTTCATGTTTGAAGTTATTCTGAGTTAAGACATTTTGATTAAAAAAATATATATTATGGTATGACATTAAACTAAATCACGTTTTTTTTCTATGATAGTTTTAATTTGCGAAGCCGACCAATTTTACATCCAAGAGCCGAATGCACTGCAGGCTATACGTACGCCTAGCGTAGCCAATAATAGGCTACGACGCGACGACGCGGCTTGCTTTTATTCACTCTCAATAGTAATCGATATTCATCTTAACATTTAAAATGTCTTCATATTGAACACATTTCCATATTAATTGTACACATTTCCAATTATTAAGTATTATAAATAAGATTCATCAAAATTCATCATTACAATAAATAAATATGATTATATTGTAATTCAGTTCCTCCTTACTTCTCTTACTTTGGAAACAAAACTCTAATCTATAAAAATGACCTATAATATAGCGTTGTATCAAAAAGTAACTACTCAATTAGTGAAAGTTTCTCTGAAATTTCTAAGAATATTCGTAAAATATATCAATGCTTTCAAATATTTCCGATAATATTCTCGGTGATTTCATGAGAAGATTTCTTAACTTCTCAGAATGTTCTGCAACTTGTACGTTGCTAAAATGACCTGATAAGAATTTTAAACACACTATCATTGTAAAAACAATATTTGAAATACAGGGAAGGTCACACATTCTCGAGTTAATAATAAAATATCTTAAAGTAAATAAAACCAATTTAACTTAAAAATACAATTTTATGGTTAGAACTTTGTTTATCCAATATGACGATTAACTGTTAAAGAACAATTTCCATAAAAATACCTGGTAACTGAATTTATGTTATGAAATTGTTTTCCCGCAATTCATGCAGTCAAATCTCGTTATGGCGCACTTTTATAAGATAAACCTACCCACTCACTGTTGTGTTGTTGGTCCGCGACCGCCGCTGGCCGGGAGCGCCTCAGGTGTTGGTCCGCGGCCGACGCTGGCCCGCTGCGGCTCGCGTCTGTTGTGTTGCGACCAAACACCCAGGATTAGCACTGATATGTTTCTAGCCAATCACTTGTCATTTAAAAATATTTAGGTACATTGTTTTGAATTAATGATATGGTATATTGTGTTGTCACATGTCGAGCGGTGTACTGCAGCATGTAACGTAAGTAGTTCGAAGAGCCACGTCCCTCGTAGAGCCCGTGAGTAGGTACTTGTTTTGTGTTCGCTCAGACTTGCATGCAACCCTCGCACTCGCGTTGCACTGTTGTCCCCATATCAATATATATTGTATATACACCCACCCCTGCCTTCTACTCGTAACACTGATCTCCACAACTACACACAGATTCGATCTTTCTTACAGTTTATAGTCAAAGCGGTATAAATTGTCTCAGCGACAGGTTGCTCAGTCATCATGTAAGTTAACATGAATAAATCTATGCCAAGAGCTATTCGGCGACGCCATGGGTACAGTCATTCTTGGGTTTGTTGCTTTATTAAAATATAAATGTGTATTGGTGTGAGAAATGCATTAAAAAGCCAAGTAACGAGATTTTCTTGCATGAATGTTGTACTTAATCGTTGTTTTAACGGATTTATGCTTACTGCTGGATGGAGCTATATCTAAGCGTATTATTAATGAAAAAACTATTAAATAAGAGTAGGTACTCATCATGGGTCATGTATTTTCGCATTAAACGTAGAAAGAAAAAACACTTTCAGAAACCTTTGGTATAATAAGCACTTGATGAATCGTTAAGTCAAAAAACGTTTCCATATTCTAGCGAGAGAACCCTAACATTCGTTAGAAAATTTATAGGTATCTGCATACCTATTGCCAACGCCCAATGCCACATTAATGCTTTCGTAAAAACTTTACAAAATGTAAATAACAAAAACAAATCGTTTCTAGTTTCTAATAATCTTTATACATTTGGACGATTTTTAGATGCACCTATTTTTACGTTGGTTTTGGTGGATTCTTCGCCACTATATAGCTCAACGCGCTGAATATGGGTCGACTCCTTTTATCAAACTACCTACTCCGATTATCAAACTAAAGAGTTGAAATTTTAAACTGCAATTGTTTCGAATCAAAAATGAAGGGTAACTCTCGTGGGCAGGCGGACACGGCGACTCGTTCCATCGGAGCCGCGTGCAGCTGTGCTTGTAGGGGGCGGAGATTAAGATTTAGACTTCCCTAGCTTTGATGTTACGTATTTAGTTGCTTTTATTTAATGTCTACGATATGACGAATCATTTAGCTTTCTGTATGGGACGTTCGTTTCAAACATGCTTGTAAAACAACGCGGCCTTATTGATTGTTCTTTTTCTCTCGGCAGATGTACACGACGAACACATCTGATCGCCAGCAAGGCAATCTTCAAAGTAAGAAAAATAACGAACGTTACGTACGCACGAACGTTAAAGTATTATTTAAACCTAAGATAAAACTCTACAGCATAAAACTGATTGTATTTGTTTTCAATTTCATTAAAAAAGAAGGAATTATAAGTGTTCTTATCTAACTTAATGAATATGTGTAGTGATTCCGGAAAGCGTACAACTTGATGTGTTGTTTGTATAAAGTGAAAGTGAAGTTGTGAGGAGCTGGAGGCTCGCTTTACCGCAAGCCGCGCGGCGCGGTCCCCGCACGCCGCACGCCGCACGCCGCGGCCTCCCGAATGCCGCCCGTGCGCTGCGTGCGCTGCATGCGCGCCGCGCGCTGCTGCGCGTTTCTCCGTGGTTTCGGGATGTAAGGTGTAAATAAACAACACTTCATAAAAAAAACTTAATAAAAATTAGGTATCAATGAAATTGTTAAAAGTTTATTGTATATTGATCGTTGCTCAGTATAGTTAATATAGACTCATAATAACAAGAACCGAACTGTTATTTTTAAATATTTAATGTGATTGTTGATACCATTGCAATTATTAGGTAAATATAAATAAATTTATTGGTGAAAAGGGGTCGCACGTGTCTAGTCTTTCCTGTTATAACTTTATTCCACCGACTTCAATGGGCTTTATAAAAGGCGCAGTCGCCCTTCCACTTGAGACAACCACTTTATAGGCTAGGTAGATTGTACAGTCGGCTAAGAAAGGCCTCAATCGGTAAAGAAATTATTTTTTTCAGAAATTTATGGTTCACCATATTGATTAAAGAAAAACACATTTCTACCGTCTCACCAAAAATATTTTACTCTGTAAGTTTATACCAATTCTAATATAATTCGTTAGTTCACACTTGAATGTTTTAAGACTTTCTTGGTCGATTTTACCTCGTATAGACCATATCTCTCGATATTCTAATCACCTGATGTTCTAACATGACTTTTTATACTTTGATCGATTACAAGCGATTCAAAGAGACTTACAATAATTGTTCTCATTTATTAGAACATAATTATACGAGTAATTATCATAGTTAAACGATGAATTTGAATCACAAATCTCAATTATTCTCAACAGACTATATCTACTCTCTCTAGACTTCTTTGAAATGGGTCTTAAATCTAATCGAATAATAGGTAAGCGGCTCTATTCCAGTGATGTTCATGCCAAAGACTATGTACTAGGTATTTTTATGTCTTAGTGAGGTGCCATTTTGTTTTTATTTTTGAAAAATTAAGCAATAAGATCTGTGTAGGTTTGATACAATTATTGCACTGCCAGTTTATTAAGAAAGGTTTAGGTTAACCAAATGTTAAAGTTAAAATAGACATAAATATGTAGTCAGCAAATTATCCCATAAGTTTCTTATTTTTTTTATTAAAAGACTAAAAGGCTTAATTTCAGATTACTTTACAAAAACCCTACTTAGAACAGTAGATATGCAATATTACTCATCTCGATGTCGACGCAGGTAGCCTCTTTGCAATAACAATAAGTATCTACTTACACTTACTGCCAAATTGGTTGACCTCTCGTCCAGGATTTCGAGTCCAGTTAGTTTTGAACCACTTTAAAATCCGTCAACGCGTTTAATCTACAAAAAGTTACCGAGAATCAGTAATTATACATGCTCACATACAGTACCCGAACGAAAATGTTAAGCACTTCAGGGCCGGCATTCTAGGCGGTAAAAATGACATCGTAGTTAATCTGTGTATGGCATGTTATGACGTCAGCCGCCATTACTGTCAAGTAAATAGAGCTATCAAAACGGTGACAATACGGTAACAGCTCAAACACGATATGGTTTTTACCGTGTTGAATAGAGGCCCAGTTAATTGTACTTCAAACTGAATGTCAAATGACATGCATGGCCATGACAAAGACATTCACAATGACAAGGTTCTAAGTATGCTCAACATGTTTAAATGTTTGACTGAACACCTACCGTACCAAGAAAAACGTTACCTATCCTACCATAACCCCGATTTCATGGCGAGCTACTATAACGCTTAGCTATACGATGCTACAGACAGTTAAACTCATACATAGCACCCTTCGGTTAGCGTCGGGTCGGGGATTGAAAATAGATGTAATCGGACCGGTTCAGTGATCAACGACTTGACTAGACTGGAGATGTTATATTTGTTGTCTAGCAACGTCGCGTCCACCGCCCACATGGCCCGACCCGTATGAAAATAGAGACCTCCCGCCCCGTACCGAACAATATAGTAGGTACGTACGTGCACCTATTCTCTCCCAAAGGAAATAGAGTATTTACGACTATTAAGCTATTATGTCTAGGGCATTTTTGGTTTGGAAGCATTATTTTATCATTAAAACATTCGTGTATTATGAGGAATGAGTTTTCCTATTGTGAGACATTCGTGTAGGTATCTCAGGAAAGCTAGCCTTCTGACAAACGGCCGACAGTAAGAACCTAAATACATTCGATTGATGCGAATTGTATCCGGGCTGAGGCTAAATTTCCTGTGCTGAAGACGATTTGTTAGGGGTCTATCCACTCTACGAATAACTTATATTTATGATATGGCTGTGAGCAACTGTAGATATGATAATGCCGTAGTCCTCTAACAGATTGACAATAAGAGCGTCCCCGCTTAAACTCTCGTCGGGTTCAGACTGAACGCTACCTTTACAATATTTAAACTACATAAAATGAAATGATCAAGCAACCGCATCCCAACCCATCCTGCTTGATCCCAATTACTGCAAGCACTTCTTCTGCTCCCATTGCCAATCTATTAGTGTTTACTCATTCATAAGTTACCAAGCGAACGCTCGAGTTAACGTGCTTAACTAAAGGAGGTCCCAAGCCGGGGAGATAGCTAAGTGAGATAAGGGGAGGTCGAGTGTTCTATCAAATTTAACATTACATGAAAAAATACGTTACCAGTCTGAAAGGTCGCCCTGAGTTTATTTTTTGGCTTGAATTCAAATCACGGACTTGATTTATTTTGTAACTGCGTCGGAATTGCTAGATTCTATCTGTGGAGCTCAGAAGGGTGCGGCGGCGAATTTAGGATACGAACTAGAAATTGTGGCAGTAGAATGACTTTAAGACAGTCTCCTTGATATCTTGAAGTGATATTCATTAGGATCTGTTGGCGCTGCTGCTTTTTAGGCCACTTTAATACTCTTCTGGGCTCTTTGCACCTGATATGTAGATATTTAATTTATGTCCATCTGTTTTGCACCTGACTGATAATCGCGTCGTCATAGGCCACTAGGTTAAGAACTTTTTTAGCAAGTTAAATTAGTATTTGACTGTGTTTACCTATTTACACATGTAGCTTTAAACTCCTGAGATGTTAAAAATTAAATGAATAAACGAAGAAACTTTTAGGATTGGTTAAAGGTGAATGCACTACGTGCCTAACTAGATTACCTAGTCTAGTACATTGGTTAGATATTGTTCATGTATTACTTTAGTTAGTTTACTCCTTTGAAATTAAAAACAGATATATATAATGTTTGTATGAACTTGTGATTGAATTTAATTGTTTTTTATTAATAAAAGTTTATTTCTAATTATTAAGAATACCTACCTATGTGTTTGTTTTTTAAAATACAAGTTTTATGTGATACGTAAACAATTAAGCAAATACATTGTAAGTTTATGACAATACTTTTATAATCAAGACAAGATATATTTCTCCAAAAAATTAACTACAGTTTCAGGATCAGCATATCTCTAAATTTATTTCATTTTAGCGTTTTGCGCTAGTAGGTACATATCGATTTAGTTCCAATCTAAACTCTATCGACTTTTGAGTTCATCGTATGCAGTATGTATCGTAGTCGTGTACCCATAATAAGGGTTCTAGACAAGACAAACGTCATAATAATATGTACAAACGTAATAAAATAAACAAAAATTCGACCCAATTACAAAAAAAGCTTCCCCGTCGAACCCCGGAACCGCTAGCTCCGTTGACTACTTATTGCCTATGTAAAGATATCGGCAAAAAACACCTAAACTACGAAGCAAAAGCAATCGGTATATTATTAGAAGCTAGCAATTCGAATTTACAAATCGCGAATAATCTTACGGCAGACGCGGTAGACGGGGTCGTTCGCACCGGCACGCGCGTCGCCCACGTGCGGCGCACTCAGGTCGCGCCCCACCCCCACCCCCACCCCCCGGCCTAGCGCTCGCGTGCGGTCCGGTCTTTGGGAGGATAGGTACTTACAAATCTAACTTGACTAACTATTCCTTTTATTATTCTCCCTTTAATAACTCCCTTCCATTTTGTTGCTGACATTTCTTTGATATTTATATAGGGGAGACCGGAGCGCGACTTAACAAAATTTATATTTCCAGTTGTAGCTTCAAAACGCCGTAATATTTTGAAATGATTTTTGAGTCAAATGATGTCCAAACTATTCAATAACTATATCGTTGGTTTAAATTTGACAAGAAATTAGTACCTTTTTAAAAAACTCGATTTTACTCAGAAAAGTCAGAAATTAATACTTACCCCGCCATCGGGGCTACAATTAACGGTTCCGAGGTAAGTATTAACAAAAGGGGCAACAATTAACATTGTAAGTATTTTCCTCTATAAATAAAGAAAACGCAAAATTACAATGTCATTTTTTTATTAAGCGAAACAATTAACATTAGGCTTAAACAATATAGCACTGTCCCTGCAACAGCGATATAAGTATATAGAGAAAGAAATCCAAACAAAACCTCTCTATACATTAACAAAAATCAACAAATATCTTAATCATTTCTTATTAACAGTTACTTTTACTGTCATATTAATATTATTGAAGGAAACGTTAGTTTTTAATAATCACTATGCTCACTTTGTGGATCAATAATTAACATTATGCTTAAAAGTTATAACACCCCGTTAAAAAACAATATTTCAGCTATATCAATGAATAGAAACAAAAACTTAAAGAAAACCTCTTCATAGAAGAACAAAAATCAACAAATCACATTATTAAGTTAACAGTGTTTTAAATAGTTTAATCAGACTTATGTGTGTTATCGAATAACAATATAATCATCTTAAATGAGAGAGTAAACAGCTTATTCTTAAACGTAGCAGTCTTTATAGTCATCTTCTGCACTGTCGCTGCTTTCTTCCAATATCCTTTTCTTCGCCTTTTCCACTTGTGATGTTTCCTTTTGTTTCCCCTTTTTAGCTATTTTTCCTTTGCCCTTCAATTTGCCCTTACCTTTACCTTGTCCTTGATAATTTTCTTTACCTTGCTTTCTATTCTTTCCATCGTTTTTATTCTGTGCTCTTTTTCTTTTTAAATTTCTGTTACTTTCTATCTCTTCTAGTGCTTGTATTTCATGTTAATACTAGCCCCGTATGTTTTGTTAATTTTAGCCCCATGGGTACATTTTCAATATAAAAAAATATAATTACGAAATAGTGCACATTAGCGTTAGTAAAGTTATGTAACATTATAAAGAACAAAACAAGGTACTGCGAAAAAAAAAAAAAACGGCGAAATCATATAATGAACACGTTAATCAAAAAATCGTAAAGTGAAAAAAGTTCGTTACCTGGCCAAAATAGATGAACATCACACCACTCACTCCCACGGCGCACTGAGCTGGACTGAGGAGTCTCAACCTGTAGACCACTGTCCCAGGGATGAATTTTAGGAATCACTAGTGATGTGCTGTTTATAGTTTGTTAGAAATTCGCTTGTTAATACTTACCTCTGTTAATTGAAGCCCCGGCCTCCCTACTTAGATTTTGTGATTAGCTTTGAATATTGACATGACATGACATACCGGTACTGTTAAAAAATATATTTATAAAATCAATTAAACCAACTGTTGATGACATATTCTAAATAGCACCTTTTATCTATAAAGCACAAAGTGAGCTTTATGTCCCCTTTAGTTTCATTATCCCGTGCCGTACCGCGAAGCGCCTTATTGCGCGAAGCGAGCCAGTTCACTCTGTGCTTTATGAAGAGCGCACTTAAATTTAAGAGTAGGTAAATCATTTTAAAATCTCACTTTAGTGTCTAAAAAGATTTGACTGCATAGAATTAAAAAAGTTACAATAAGTTATCGTCACTTTACAATATTGTTGTCTCGGTCGTTGTACATATTGTTTTACTATAGTTTAATATATGTATAGTGATTTGTTAATATTCTAAATTTTATAACCACTTACTTGAAGTACTTTCCATCTATGTGTGATCCATCGGTGAAGATGAGCTATTGTTGTTACGTTTTGTCTCCACTGATGGGATAGATTCATTTCTTAGAATACTTACTAGAAAGTTAGTAAACGTCTCGATTAGGCTTCGTAAATGGTCAGCTTTACTTTCCTGTGATCTGTACCTCTGGTTGGTTGACGTCTCACGGAAAACCTAGCGTCACTGTGTAAATAAAGAATCATCGAATGATCTAAATGTAAACCTGCGTATTATTTATTTCCTCCTACGACCTTATACTAGGCACCTAATAGGTGAAATAAGCTGAACACCGCGCCGAGCATACCCCAGATGAAATCAAACCGGTTGAAACGAATTTACGAAAATGACCTTTTTCTAAATGAATGCAATAGACGCGTCGTTTTTCTAATTTGCGCATCCATCCAAAGCAAATAATTCTAATAAACGAGTCGTTTTTTAACCAACGCGCCACATTTGTATAAAAACCTTTCCTAATGCCCAGTATAAACGATAACATTTGGCACAAAATGTATCAGATTCATGATAAAAAAAACGACGCGTTAATTGACAACATTTCAAAAAAAAATGCCTTATTGTTTTTTCGCGTTTATAATAGCTCGTTAAAAATTAGACTACCCGTATTTCTTGGTTTTTCTTTATTTAACTTAAATTCGTCGTTAATAATTTATTAAAGAAGTAGTCATTAAAAAGACCGTATATACAAAGTTAGGAATACTGGTGTCGTGATCTTAGCCTGATATGAAATAAAATTAAAGTAACTTTAAACAGAAACAGAATTGTCTGTCATGTCATGTCATTGTCAATCATTCGCTGCCGTTCGTTCACAAATTTGTTATTTTGCGTAATTTAATTAATTACGTTATTTGTAGACGCCATTAAAATAAATAAACTATTTTGCGTAGAATCGAAAGCGTGTCGTTAGAATCAAGTAATCCGTCAGACAGCTGATAAAATATGAACATGACAGTTGTATATTTTTTTGATTTCCTTTGGTAATAAATGGACTAAGGGCACTATAAGTGTATTCCTAACATTCACAATCCAACTTTTTTTTACTGTTTTTCTTAAATATAAAAAAAACTACTGCATAAAAAAATCCAAAGATATTTTGACTGTAATCAGCAGTGTAAAATCTAGAAACGGTATTTTATTTTACTACCTTAGCACAAAATGAATTGTTATCAATTAGACTGAGAACACAAATCTGTAGTGACCAAATAAAATTAAGTGGCAGTCTCGTGCTGGAGCGGTCAGTTAAGAGGTTGGTAAGTACCAAACTGGAAATATTTCTTACTTTTATGTTCTTACTATGTTATTGCAAATAAATAATTTCAATAATTTCAATTTCACTATAAAAGGATACCGAGAGTTGTATTCCATTCCGATATATACAAGATTAACCGCCATTTGGAAGTCACTGTTGTGGCAATGATGCGGTTTACCCGACTGCGTCATAAGGAGGACCATGTTTTTCGAGTGTGTATGTATGTATTGCCAAACAAATATACTTGGGAGCAAAGAAATTGTGCCACTTTCTATGAAAATTCAGTACTAAGTGGCTCGATTTCTTTGCTCCCAAGTATATATATTGGGCACTCTCTACAGCCTAAATGGCTTGATATATTTTAACATATTATGAGGTGTCGTTAAATTCTTGTTGGTTGTGGGAGTGACATATAGGTTGTACGAAATTGAATTGAAACCTTGTCGACGCGGGCTGTTGGTGCGTAGGGTTTCCGGTCGAGACTTCTCGCAGCGATAATTTCCGGGAAATCTAACTCGGGACGAGAAAAAAATCATCGAGAACTCAAGAAATTGCGTATTGATTATTCTTGCTCGTGCTATTTGTGTGCCATCCCACTAACGCGCGTCCCGACTACTAGTGTAGTCGTAGTGGACTACACAGGCTTACCAACTTAGGGGTCTTGCTCTGAAATTAGGGGGAAAAGTACATTGCATTTTTACTAGCTTTTACTCTTGCCAATGTGAAAATTTATTTGGGCCATTTAGAAATATTTTTAGGTAATGTTACTGCGTTACAATGTGACGAGATATAAATTACCGCGATATTCTGCAATCAATTTCAATAACCATTACATACTTTTAATTTCAGTGACAGTGGTTTTATAAATTAAGCTTTGCTACATTTAAAAGTTTTAGGAGTACAAGTATTTTGACTGTGCATGAGATAAGCATTTTTCTAGCGTTGGCCACTCTCGTTGCTTCGTTGTTTTAGTTGAAGGTTCTATTTGTTTAAGTAAGAGACTGATTAATAGTTTTGCTTATTTTTAAGAAGAAAGGAAATGTAATTTGTAGGTACTGTTTTTTTTTCAAGTTGAAAGATACTCAAAGTTCAATAATGTCAGTTTAGTTACAAAACTCTGTTACCCATTTTACTTAAAATATAATTGTGTTTGCAGGAGAAATGTATGTTTAGTAAAAAAATAAACCAATATATGTTTTTTATGAAGGTATGATACCTTCATTTCTTTCTTTGTAACATTTTTTTATGGGTTTTAAAATTAATTGAGTTGTATAGGTGTTTAGAATTTCTATAAAAAGAAGATTAGTAGATTTTTTAGTACCTAAGTTGATGTTGAAGGAAGATTCCGTTTCTTCATTTTGTTTAAGTTGACGGTGTTTTTTCAATAAGTATGTACTTACCTACCTAAGTTATACTTATTTATAAGAAAAATATAATTTATGTTAATATGTTTTTTTGCTGATTGAAAGATGAGAAGATACTCTAAGTTCAATTAAAGTAGTTTAGTTACAAAATTCTCTAACCTACGTAACTAAATTATATTTTTAATTGTTGCACAAGGCTGATTAAATAAAATTTTGCGTATTATTTATATTTTCACGTTATTTTCGTAATTTTCGAAATTTCTCCAACATTCGGGAATTCTCGGGAATGGTCTAGTCGACAATTTCTCGTGCTCCGGAAACAAGATATACCTAAACACGCTCAAAACGTTAATAAAGGAAAAATAAAAAAAATGAAATAAAACTAGTACAGCGATTGATCGCATCACAACTGACATCATGGTACCCAGATTTTAACAGTATACTTTTACTTTTCGGTTCGGTTCGGTTCATGTTAAAATAGTTTTAAATTTACGAGTATAACTATGTTTCCATTTTTCTTCTAATAGCTCTATTATGTACTACGCTTTACAATAATACATAGAATTTAATTTATTTTGTTTGTGGGTAGTTTAAAAATATTAGAAATGACCGATGTATACATACCTACAGCAAGAAAGAAACCTTGATGTTATACTTAAAGGGTGATAACAAAAAAATGAGAATCATTTTCAGTAGTCTTAAAAAAATATCTATTGCCATAAACAAAAAAAAATGTTCAAGATGTTATTTGTACCTCTTTTGATATTCTTGATTTTTATTTGTTTCATTTTTTCAATCATTTATAATTGTCAAAATGACGCCGAAACAAGAAGCTCTGCGAAAACGCGTTGTACATTTTTAAATTAAAAATATATACATGGGGAAAAAGTACACAGTAGATCATTTTACCAAAGAAAATGTAACAGTTTCTACTATATATAGAATTCTTGCATCCTTGACGACAACTCGCAAACGTGGTAGCTAGGGATTGCAACCGAGTTATGAATAAACCGAGTATCGATTTTAACCGACAGTTATTCACCGATAAAAACTCGGTTTTAATTTCGGTTAAAAACCGCGGTTTCGAGTTTAAAATGGTTAAGCAATAAAAGGTATATTTCACATAATTTGTGTAATATTATACATAGGGACTTACGATCCGTAAGCGTCAGAACCCCTGGACCAATGGAGATATTTGATGTTTAGAAACTACCAAAATTCAGTACCTTATTGGTACTATTTGGTACTTAACTTCAAATAATTAGTACCTCTATTGACAGCGAAAAAAAGAGTAAAGAAAGTGGCCAGACATTCTGACGTCAGGATCTCTGGACCATTTTTTTTTTTACAAAGTTTTAGACAACAAAACTAACTTATCTCTTTGTAGATATTTAGTACCTTTTTAGTACCCTAAGATATAATTTTTTCCATTTTTTTTGGCGTACCAGAAAAATTTTACTCATGAAAAACTTGATTTGATGTTTAGATAATACCAAAAAGCACTACTTTTTTGGTACTATTTGATACCTATCATGTCAGCCGAAAGACGTCCACTACTGGACATAGGCTCCCCCAAGGCTCTCCACTCAGACCGGTCTTGTGCTTTTCGCATCCACCGCGTTCCCGTGATCCTTACAAGGTCGTCACTCCATTTTGTTGGAGGCCTACCTACAGCTCGTCTCCCGGTCCACGGACGCCACTCAAAAACCTACTGGCCCCATCGGTCATCAGTCCTGCGAGCGATGTGCCCCACTGCCTTTTCAGTTTAGCTATTCTTCGGGCTATGTCGGTAACCTTAGTTCTACTGCGGATATCATCATTTCTGATTCTATCACGCAGAGAAACCCCAAACATAGCCCTCTCTATAGTCCTCTGAGTGACTTTAAGCTTCCTTATGAGGCCCATTGTTAGCGCCCACGTCTCAGATCCGAAAGTCATCACTGGCAACACCGGATATAGAAAAGAGCAAGTTACCGGACTTCAGGGTTATCATGTCCTCCCTCTCTCTACGGACTTCTGACAACCCTATGATTGCCCATCGTAACCTGCTCAATTCCTCCTCCAGTTCCAGCAACTTTTCGTCGGTCCGCAATGTTCGGTAGTTGTATGTTGCCAAGGCCAAAGGTCGTCGTTTCTGGTAGCCGGGTCTATGCCGGAGATTACCTAAAGCACCCCCTGCCCCGCCATTACCATGTCCGCTACCGGAGCCAGGAATAGCGAGGCTGCCGGGGACTAGGGGTCTGGGCTGTTTTTGTACATTCATGTTTGGCTTTGATCTAGAACCGTTGGGGGGAAAAATGCCACGCTTAGCAGGCGGCTTGGCGACCGCAGTTATACCAAGTAGTCCGCGGAGGACGCTGCTGCCCATCCTCCGGTTTATCCCTTAGTCGCCTCTTTCGACACCCACGGGAAGAGATGGGGTGGTGATATTCTCGGCCGGCACCAACACGGCTCTTTTTGATAACTGTCTGCTGTCATCAATCGCCAAAAGGATTAAAACTTGCTCAGGTTCTACAGTAAAAAAACTCGGATTTTAACCGAAATTCGGTTCGAGTTCGATTTTAACCGAATAATAACAGATATTCGATTTACGGTTTTATTTGCATTCGCTAGTGGTAGCGGCCGACCAGCTAAAATAATGACCAAGGGAAGACTGAAGACACTCCATATCACTTTCAATGATAGTGATTCCATGAGCCAACGAGATGCCCCGAAAATATTTAAATGTTTTCAACCGTACATTTGCCGGTCTTTAAAAAAGGTGGGTTTGGAGTGCCGCAAGAAGATAAGGGCACCGTAATACACCGATCAGCAAAAATGTAACATTATGTCACAATGCCGCTGGATGGTTACAAATTACAAAGAAAAATCGTTTATTTTGGATGATGAAAGTTATTTCCCTTTGAGCAAAACCCATATACCTGGAAATGATCGGTACTATACCAGCAACATTTCAACATCACCAGACAATATAAAACACAAGTATAAGCACAAGTTTGAGCAGAAAGTTATGCTGTATGTGGCTTTTTCCGATAAAGGTGTGTCAAAACTGTGGTTCAAACCTAGTGGTTTAGCAGTTAATCCTAAACTCTCATAGAGTGAATGCTTGAAAAAAATACTTATACCATTTAATCGCCAACATCGCCCTGATGGAGAATATGTGTTTTGGCCAGATAAGGCGTCGTCGCATTAGGTACGCCAAAAAAACATTGCAATTCCTAGACTCCCATAATGTGCCATTTGTACCGAAAATCCGAAATCCAAAAAACCTTCCACAATGTCGGCTGATCGAAGATTTTTCTGGTTTTTTGAGCAGTTTGGTTTACAAAATTAATTGGGAAGCAGAAAATTGTGCCCAACTGATAAAAAGAATCAAAACCTGTGTGCGAAAAATGGACAAATATACCGTCCAACGGTCTTGTTGGGGCATTATGTCAAAACTGCGTCGAACAGCTGATTACGGGCCCTATCGTAACGTGCATTAATAATTTTGTAAATAGTTAAATGTGTATTATAACCATTACTATAAAAAAATTATAAAATGTTACACAATTATTTTTTTACACCCTTGGAAATAATTCTCATTTTTTTGTTATCACCCGTTACATTGTAACGCTTTAGATTAATACTCAATCTGTAATTTTTCGGTTAACTCTCATTTCTTTTTTAATATTACTCTGTAATACCACTATAAATACCTACCATGGATGCAATAAACTGAATATGAATACGCTAATAGAGTTACAATAGAAAAATAGAAACGTACTTAGAGTCTTATCTCGGGACTAACATGTTTTAGCTAAACTGTGAATGTAATTTATGCAAAGTAAATAATCACTCACTGTGCATCAATTAACAAACGACTTTCAAACATACCTATTTATGCAGTTTAATGAACTCGTATATACCTATGTACAGACGAACTCATAACATGAAAGACGGTCCCATAGCAGAGCAGTAAAGTTTTAACTATATTAGCCACGATTTAATTTTACGTACGTTTTGACGTAGGTCACACGTGATGATCTGATACGCACTGCAATTGATTCCCTTTTTCATTCACCTAATGGACGGGACTCCTGAAGAACGCGAATCCAATTATGATCTTTCTAAAAATAAATGGATTGTTCGGGTTTAATAATATGATTTCATTTCTGAATCACCGCTTGTTAAAAGGGAACCGTGGACAATGTTACATTAATCTTAAGTACTCGCTTTTATCTGTCCTTACAATCTGAATACAGCGATTTGAGTGTTAATTTTTTTCTATTATCCTTTTACGTAATAATGGGAACGTCTGCGTTGAAAGGCTCTACTGATTTTCAATTAGTATTAGGTGTCATTTCCTTAGGCAAAGGGGAACCGGTTTAACTTAAGACGTTCGGCCTAGCAACGTCTTATAACGTTATTTTCATAAAATTATAATGAACACAACGTTTAATGACGTCTTAAGAAAATTTGGTTTTATTTGCACTGCTACGTCGTATAACGCCACGAGCCCATATTATATTCCTAATAGCACATCCCTGCGCCGCAACACTTTAAAATGTTAAATGTCTAGAGCCGCATCGTATCAAATTTTGGCGGTATTTTGTGAACGTAGAACGTTTTTTAAACGGACCTACAATTTGTATGGGCAAATATTGTGTCATATTGTGTCATTTGTGGTGGGCCGAACGTGTTGACCTATTCTTCGCTGCGTAAGGGAATAAGACCGCCTGGGCGAGAGTTTAAGGGACCATTCCCCACTGAAACAGTGCCCCGGACCTTGTCTTTGACATTAAGGATTGAGAAAGTCCCTTTTATACAATCTAGAACACAGTTTAAACTTTCCAATATGTTAATTAGTTTACACGTAATTAAGGTTTTAATGGTACTGATTTAGAGCGCTACCTCAAAAGTTAGCGAAGTTACACAAGAACTCGAAATCCTGCGATCAATACTACTAGGTTTTAACCATTACCACTAAAAACTAAATAACTCCGAAACTATGCAAAATATTAGTAAGTTAAAACTATATTTGTGATCGGTATACAAGGGTCAAAGTGTTACCAGACCAAACCGGATTGCTTGGAGAATCATCAGGTGAGTTTACAATGGATATCGGATCTCGGCTCCTGTGAATATCGGATGAGTTCATTAAGTCGACGTCGTGACATTGGATACCAATCCCGCGTTTAAAATATTTGAACCATTATGATAGCTTAAGATCACATGAAAACCATATTTAGAGAAGTGTACCTTATTCGGTGCCACTGCCGCTCACCCAGGCTTAAAGGTTATTAAGCGAAGTTATGTTATGTTTTATGTTTTAATTACGGATCATACATAACTCATTTAATTATTCATTGCAGAACTTTTAACCATTGGACAACAAGTATTACTGAATTAAAACAACTCTCGAAAATATTTAATCACATCAATGGCACGAAATTTAATTACGGAATCCAACAAAAAAAGAAGAAAAATCACTACATTCGCCAGAACGGGGCTCTTTTACACGTGGGTAACACACAATTAATCTACTAGCGCTTAGGACAAGACCATCACACTGCGGAGAGGAAGCGCCGCAAGCAACTCCAGCGGAAGGTCATTTATTCAATCATAAAAACATAATAATACTTTCAAGTAAGTTACATTACGTAATAATAAGGTAATATAGTAATAAATAATAAATTCTTAAATCCAGTAAAAATAAAATTATTACAACAAATCCACAATTATGAATACTTAAGAGTATCCTGAGGCTTTAAGAAAAGCCTTGTAAGATAAGTTCGTCTGTACCGGCCCTTAAAGTTAGTGAGGGTGGTCGCGTGTTTAACTTAAACTTATTTGACGAAAACACATTGCCCCGCAACATATCTACTTATCACATTCAGCAGGTGGGTGAATTTCAACAAGCGTCAAATTATCCTAATTTAGGTGGTATTTTTTATTTTGTCAGTAGGGTTCACAATTTTAAGTGTAAGGGACGTCATTAGTCATAATTAAAACAGTGTTAAAATGGCCCTTCATTAAACCAAGTCGTTTTAAGATATATCGAATTTACTTATTATATACCACCAAAATTGCTATTATCCATCAAAATTACTTTTCTAAGAAAAACACACGATCAATAATGACATATCGGGATAGTTAAAATAATAATCGTTAGGGAATCATTCTTGTTATTTTTTAAAACCAACAACGTATTTTTTTAATATAATAAATAGTTATTGTTTGGTGTTTATATAATTTTGGTGGAACAAGGAATTTTGTCAATTTTGGTGTCTTAGGAAAAGCCACCAAAATTGTATCACCAAAATTAGAACTTGTAGTTTTTTATTTTATTTAACGTGAATATTTTAGTTTTATACAAATTTAACTTCATATAGTTAAAAAAACACCATTAACATACTCAAAATAATTTAAACACAATTGTTTTTTTTGCAAAATAACAAGTTATCTAAGTTATCACAATTATAAAAATGTATTTCGTACCACCAAAATTAGATACCTATGTACTTAGAGGGAAGATGCAGCAAGACGGTATAAATCTTTCACCATCTAATCTATCGCTGGAACTGAACGAACGACTGACGCCATATTTGTTTGTTTAATCACTTTTCGTTCGATCATAAAATCAATTTTAATATTCACCACCAAAATTGACTATTTCGCAAGGACAGTTTTATTTACACTGTTCCCAGTTTCTTTTTATTTGCAAATGCAATAATTGAAATATTTTATAATTCTTTAACTAATAGGGAATAGAGGTAACTAAAATATCAATCTAGTTGAGGCTTCATAACTTTGTACCATGGTATATCAGTGTATGCGACAAGTACTGGACACGACACCAAAATTGATTTTGAACAGTTTTTTTTTTACGATAAACATGATAAGTTATTAACAAATTTAACTTAGGCTCAACATGGTACTTTGTGTAAGATTTTCTAGAAAATAAATAGTTTTCCAATAAATGTACTTTACACCCCAATTATCACGTCCGCCGCTAAAAAATGTGGTTGGGATAATTACCCAGGTACACTATTCGTAGCAGATTGTTGCTATATAGCAGGAAATTTCTGCTATGTGCTACAGCGGCGTAGCACACACGTAGCCGTGGCCGTCGGTGAACGTGATAAAACTTATTTACATATTTGTTTGGGGGTTTCAATCACGCATAAATGACTGAAACGATTTGGATCAAATTTGACAAACAGATAGTCTGTATTGAAATGAATACATAGGATAATGTTTATCCGGGAAAAATGAACAGCCACCGTAAAAATAACGTTAAGCGATTTCCACCACAACTAAAGCATGAGTAACAAGATTAATAGCTAAATACTCGACAGATCATTATTAAGTGTACGCTATCTTTATTGTGTTAAACGTATGTTGTCAATCACTTATACAAAAAAAAACATAAAAATGTCCTAAACATAACACACAAATTAATCTCAGTGAAAATTATTTGAAATTTGCGGTACAAATGCGATATAAGCAAATGAGTTGATTAAAAAGTATTAGCAGTACCAATTACATAAATTAATGTCATTAATTACATACATACATACATACCCTCACGCCCATAATTAATTGTAGGTATTATTTTAAATATTAGATTTAAAAAAACAAGTTCCTTAGCTGGACTCGTCAGTGAGTTCCCTCACGGAGTAGTAGCCCTCTTGAAGAAGTATTTTCCTAACTCTAGATGCAAATACCGCATCGGAGCTGGTGTCTGGCTGGGATCTCTTACAACTTAATAATACAGGGTGTTTGGTATCTAGGTCCAAAACTTTAAGGGGGTGATAGAGGAGTTCATAAGCTGTCGATTTAATCCAATCAACGAGGTATTGATCGTATCAATCGGAATTTTTGTAATTTTTGCATATGATCGTGTTACAAAAACCCCTAAATTCATGTATGAATTCAAGTTAAAAATTACGACGAGCTGGCCTAGTTGGTAGTGACCCTGCCTACGAAGCTAGCGGTCCTGGGTTCAAATCCCGGTAAGGGCAGATATTTGTGTGATGAGCGCGAATATTTGTTCCTGAGTCATGGATGTTTACTATGTATTTAAGTATATATTTCTCTATATAAGTATTTATATCGTTGTCTAGTACCCATAATACAAGCCTAGAGCTTAAATTGGGACTAGGTCAATTGGTGTGACATTGTCCCCTGATATTTATTTATTTATTTATTATTTATTTATATTATAATAAGTGTTTTCTTGTATGATTGGAATCACTATGAACTAAGGAAGTTTTTCAAGCTACATGTTAAATTTTATTTCATTTTAACTTTTTGAGAAAACGCACAATGTTTGTTTTTCCATACTAGGTGAAAAACAAACGCGGGGTTCTCTTAGTATGGAGCTGGTATGGTAACTCTGTGCGTTTGCTTAAAAAGTTATTACTAAAAAAACTTGTAATGTAGCTTTAAAAGCTTTCTCAGTTTATAGTGAATCTAATCATGCAAGCAAACACTGAAAAAAAAGAAATAAAACATGAATTTAGGAGATTTTCGTAACAAGGACATAAGGAAAAATTACAAAAATTCCGATTAAAATGTTCAATATCTCCGAAACTAATAACAATTGCTGAACATATGGGGGTAAAATCGATAGCTCGTGAGCTGCTCTATCACCCTAAAAACTTTGCACCTAGCTACCGAACACCCTGTATATTAAATGAACCTTTGTGCATTTTTTAACTTAAATAGTTTCCGTCGCTGCAGTCTTGTTTTTTGGCAGTGCTATCCCTTTCTCGGATTCGGTCTCAACGTGGACTTTCGGCTTTCCTGAGATGACCAGATGTCTGAGGTGAGCCGCATGGTCCAAGGTTAACGATTAAGGTCCACGTGCACTTTATAGATAGAAATGTTGCTGCCCATAATTGATTATGCTGATGTGTGCACCACCAAAGTCAACCAGGACTCCCTCTATCGTTTAGATAATCTCTTCAATAACGGTGTTTCAAGGGTTTAAGCGAAAAAGGCTTGAAATAGTATGTTTTATTATTACCACCACCAGAAATAAAAGTTTTTTTGGCGCGAATAAAACTGTCCTAGGGATTTTCGAACGATATAAATTTATCGATAAATTGTACTTTCTTATGACAGTTATGTCTATGAGATAACGTATAATATGAACATGCAACTTTCATACCTATTATACAGCATAAAGTTCGTATAAAAATAAATGATTATCTCCCAATTATTGTCTTTTCCATGTATTTTCCGAAAACTGAAGAGGTATTATATTATTAGAGTAGGTTTAATATGCTTCACAATGTCATACAATTTACCTAAATAGGCCTTTGTTGCAAGGCACTCTTGGTGTCAGTATACTTTGTATGGAAATCGATTGAAATGAATTGAATGGAAATCGGTCTTAATGTGACCATTTCAAATATATAAGAATATAGAAGAATTAATTATCTGTAAACGTGATAAATACTAGAAAATGCATTGATTACTTCAAGCACATAATAATATTCAAGCACATAAAAAATCAAGTTGGTTAATAAAACATTTTTACTAAAACTAGGCTTTACAAGGGACAAAAAATGCTAACAATTAAATTAAATAATAATTTAAAAAAACACGACTGTCGTTAATAATTTGACTAAAACGTCAAAAATAAGTTCAATTTTTCGTATCCTCCTAAGGCCCACCATACGACGAAATTTGTCAATGGAAAATGAATCTATTGTGAATGAAATAAAGTCAATTTTCTCATTTGATCAGTAGTAATAAAAACAAAAGAAAATCCACTTTATTTCCTTTGCACTAGATCTTTATTTCAATGGCCGTATTATGTACTATTTTTAGTACAAGGAACCTCAGGAGGGTATAGGACGGAAAAAGTTTTTGTTAGTATCCCAATTATTATTAAGCCGACGAAGATATCAAACCCAGGTATTAAAATGAAGCCCGAACCAAAAAACTAAAATCCTTATTCATGGTAACAACATACAATTACTCTCACTTGAATATCAAAACATAAAACGATAACTTTTTAACGGTCGAAGATAAAAAAATACCCTTGATCTTTTAACTGCATGTGTACTCGTAAAGTAATAAAGGAAATTCCCGAGCTCGCATCAACTTAAACAAATCAAACAAGTTTATCGCATCGTCCAAATTAAATTATTTCTTAGAAATTTCCAAATAAGTCCTCGGAAACTCTTTCGCTGTAATGAAATAATGAAAAGTTTGTTTTGTACAAAAGGCTTCTAAGTACCTAATGAATGGTTTTTTATTGCTACTTAACTTAGTACGCTTAAACTGAGCAATTACTTATAATACAATAAACGTCAAACACCACCCAGACTGTTAAGCCAAAGGGGAAACTCAAGAAGAAAGTACTTTAACAAGTTCTAATAATTATTAGTGGTGATTACTTACTTAAACTTCATAGCCGGCTACTACCCGAGCATGATGCCCGTTTACTCGCAAAATATAGCTACGCTTAAAAGTGTTTTGGTCATAGTTACACAAAATGTCCGAATCAAACTACTCTCCAGAGTAGGTAGTTTAAACCGCGCAGTAGACAATACCGAAAGTTTAGGTGCAGGGAACATGTGATATCCCTGCAACTACCTATATCGTCAATTACGCAGCCAAAGACTGCTGCAGCTGCGGCGCTTCCCCACCACACTCCCATGGCGCGTCTCCGGCCCTTTATAAAAAAGCAAAAACTGAAGTCGATTTACCATTAGATAACATAGGATAAAATCATGCAAAGTTTATCATTGCATGCTTCGTTATTACGAAGGAAACATTGTATAATATTAAACAAATAACACAATCCATTTCCTATAGTAATTTTAGCTAGAACTTAAATTTAAAAAAGCTATATTTTAGTGACCATACAATTTGTTGAGCTGCATAGGTACATGAGCTGTTCGTCATAATGAAACAAGGTGTTTGTTTAGTCACCCGAGCATAGTTTAAATGTCATTAATTAGGTAGTTTTTTACTCGAATTAACTTCAGAACATTAAATAATTTATTTATTTATGAAGTAGTAAGTGTTTTAGTGCAAAGCTGAATGAGGCTGAGGAGGTCAGAATGTGAATAAGGATTTCATGTTAGTGTGTATGATTATTATTTATTGGTTACGTATGACAAGTGCGAATTTGAGTTACCAACAGAACTGTTTGTCAGAATTTTCATTATTTGTAACTAAATTATTATTTTCCGAAGTTAATGAAGTTTTACCTTTTTAAGAATTTTGAAAGATCAGTAATAATTATTTTCTGGCTTGGAATTTTTGGACAAATGAAACGGTTTGCGATAGGATACCTTATTTATTGCTTTGTTACCTTGTTGGTAATGTTGCTTACTATTAAGTACCTACGTATTTGTATTTAAAGGTTAAAAAAATGCCTTCTGCTAGCTAGCGCTTCTTGCGGCGCTTCCTCTCTGCAGTCACGGTCTTGTCTAGTCCGAAACTAGCCGTAAAAGAGTCCAGCGTAGCCAATCACTTACTGGTCAGTCGTTTGTAAATGTACGTTTACAGATACATATTTCAAATTAGACGATGCTGATCCGAATTGGCCTTAAATTGACCTTCATTAATTTAAGTTAAAATACCTATACTAAAAAAATTATAAATTTATTTGTAAAATGAGAGAACACTGACCCGACTGGGCTCCATGGCCTCAAAAGCACTCCTTTTGTATTGTTTATAAATAACTAGCGACCAACCAGCGATTCGCTTCAGCTTATGTGAGTTTTCTGCAACACCCGTACAAAAAACAGCATTTAATTATATTTATACCTTCCGTGAAAAGTTATTTTAATGATACTGTAAACCGCATTAAAATCCGTTAGGTAATTTTTTTGGCCATCGCGAACACAGGTACAGACGCAGACAGTCGAGGCGGGGGACTTTGTTTTATAATAATGTAGTCATAACAGCGAAATCTGGCTGAAACTCGATTTATTTTCTCCTCGACCGACGTTAAATGTAAGCCCTATTTAAAAGAATATTCTCTACCTACGTACTTGTAGGTCCAATTTCCTAGTCGATGTAATTAAAAGTAAGTTGGCCGTGTCTCCGGGCGCTTCAGCGGCTCGTCCGGCCGCTGCCTGCCGCAGGCCCAGCGCGAGGAACTCGCCATCCCTACCCTACAATAAATAGCCCAGCCAGAACGTATTCTAACTATTTATCCCAGCCTCATTTCTCCATGGTTAGACATAAGAAACCGTGACCGTAAGGACCTTATTCGAATACTTAGGTAGGTAGGTAGGTACCAAATGTTATGTGTTAAATACGGAATTTTCAATTTAAAAAATCGATATAACCAAGTGCGAGTTTAATTCGCTTTGAACTTCGTTCCGTACGTAAACATAAGGCCCAATTTAATAAGACCACACCAAAATTGCACTTACGTAAGTACCTACTTTGTAAATCTCGGTTTATATTAATAATTATTACAATTTATTGCCGTTAAATGGATTTTGATCTCTAACTTGTCAGTTTTTTAATGAAGCATACTATAGAATAACTGCCAAGTCAGGAAGCAAATCTCGTTGAATGGTAATAAACTAATAAAGGAGGCTGAGGGTTAAGAATCTTGCGCTAAACTTGCTAGGTTTTAGATAATATGACCATTTTACCGTAACACCGAAGGCGGCTAATATAACTGCATAGTAATAGTACAAGGTTACCAATAGAGTGCAGAATGCTTTGAATTATAAGAGCTCATTCATCGGGTTTTTTCCCAAAGTACCTAATTAGCTTCTAAAGAAAATGCCTTTGAAAAATGTAAAAGGAGGGCGGAGACAACAAGAAAAATAAAGTTGGAAGGTCAACATCCAACCAATTTGTTTGGTCAAATATAAGCATAACACAGCAAACATCACGCAGGTGTGTTCCGATAAGGGCCGGTGTGCAGAACTCTCGCCAGGATTGAAATGTGATTCAAGCTAACCCACAATAGGGCTTTACTGATAATTCGGAGAGGCCTGAATTCGTGGCGCACGTGGGCGTTGATTCAGCGAACTAGTTGATTCAGCCGTGGATTTTTCTTCAACATCCTCCTAAGGCCCACCATACAACGAAATTTGTCAATGGAATATGAATCTATTGTGAATGAATTAAAGTCAATTTTCTAATTTGACCATTTCTCATAAAAACAAAAGAAATTCCACTTTACTTCGTTTGCACTAGATCTTTATTTCAATGACCGTATTATGTTCTATTTTTAGTACATGGAACCTCAGGAGGATAAACCGTTTCGTATAATGGATTTAACCAGTTAATAGTAGACGAGTGGACTTACATAACCAATACAAAACCAACATAACTATTTTCTGAAGGTATTTAAAACAATAGCTTGAAAAAATATTTTGACGTTTCCTAAGTTTATTTCTCGTTTCATTGAAGCGAAAACTCTCGAATAAAATACATTACTGATTGCCAGAAGAGGGAACATAATATATAATCAATTACTTGTCAAGTCACAACGAATAAGGATATAACCAAAAACAAAAAACAAAGTAAATGTTGTGGCTCATATTGCTGAATCAGCCTTCAGCCATCTCAGTTGTAATAAGAGGACCGACCGGCGGCGATACTTGGCGGAGCCGGCCGCGCCCGCGGGCCGCGGGCCGCGGTCACCGCTTGCCTCCGCGCTCTGCTCTGACTGACTACTCGTTACGTTTGTTTATACTCGTTTGTTAGTTAAGTATTTATTTATACTTTGATAACAATTAAATCAAAATGAAGATGATAAGACAAACTGACTTAATAGTTCACTTCATTTCCGCAATACGAGCACTTTTAAGGCGGTTCCTTGTTTTGTAAAACATTGAATATATTTCAGAACTTTTTAATGGACAGACTTTATGCTGTTATACATGATGTTTTATATATACTTTCTAATCGATAGGATCAATAATAAGGGTAAAATATCTGCATGAGCATAAGGTCTTACAAACAAAAAAGTTCATGAACTACTTTCCCTTCACGGCCCATAGATTTTGTCTACCCTGTACGTACCTACAGTCCCACTTTTAAATAAATAGAAACTTTTAAAGCTATTCTCAAGATCACAACAAGCTGCGGAAATATAATATTGTATCTTAAAAAAGGTTTGAGAGTTACCGGTGGCTATCTGTAGACTACAGTCTTCTTCATCAGTTCCACTTCACCAAATGATACTTTCAGAATGTAAATGCTGCACTTGTTAGGTACTAAAAATACCAAAATTGCAATGTGTATGCTAATATTATAAAATTTGAAGAGTTCTCTCAATTCCTCAGGGATCCCTTTATCAGATTGTGACTTGGTGACAATGAGAGCATCTAGAGAATGCACCCATTTCAAGAAAACATAATTTTAAGAATCGGTTTACAATGACGAAGAAATAGGTGAACATACAGTAAAAAAAAAATACAGCCGAACGTAGTAGTAGGTAGTTTAAAAATATTCACAACATGAATTTCAAAAAATAACATTTAATAATTAAGGTAGGTACCATTTTCAATGTTTTTGAACATTTGGGTTTTGGGAATCCGGTAAAAATAGGTAATGGTAAAATATAAATAAAACGGTGTCCTGCCGTTTGACCAAACGTCATTTGACAAAATTACACTTGACAAACAACGTTTTGCAAAAAAAAATAAGTCAATTGATCTACTACTAAGTAGTCATTTTATAAATGACTTACTTTTCCAAATGATCAACAGTTACATTTTACGAGGAAGACGAATCAGGGCATAACCGACTCGGATAGGTTAGGTTAGAAGGCAAAGGCTGGAGCTTGGCTTCCGCCTTGGCCTTCGAGGTTATTTTTTTTTCTGCCCAAAAATAGGTAAACTAATTGCTAAATGATCAATTGCTAAGTGAGTTTTTGTAATATGATACTTATGTCAAATATCTCGTTTGCCAAATGATCATTTGGTGAAACGTTGTTTGTCAAATGACCATTTATTTGTCAGTAATTTTTTGGTCAAACATTAGTGAACCAAATAAAACGCTCAAACTTCCAGGCACTTGATATTTAAATAATACTTACCACTTTTTAGGTTTCTGTACCAAATACTGAAAAACGGAACTCTTATAAAATGACTTTGTTGTCCGTCTGTCTGGCAAGACCCTTTTACTCTTAGACAGACCAACATACCGAGCTGAAATTTGAAATATATTATTATTTCGTATTAAATAGTCAAAATAAAGTGTAATAACTAGCTAAGCAATTGAAATTTAAAAATTAAGCAGCAAAAAAACAGAGTCAAAGAAGAGAATAAATTTTTATGATTGAAATTTTTGCCTGACGCCTTACATCTTAGCCTGATTGTGAAAAATGGGGTGAAAAGTGTGGTGGTTGTAGAGTTATAGGTAATTCTGTAGCTCTGCCTGTCGCTCCGGACGAAGGCGTGAGTTTATGTATGTGTACATGTATTTTTTTGTATTATTTATCTAATAAACGTGAAACATATAGGTTATAGGTTATAACGGGCTATTTTCCGCAACTCGACGACTCAATGTATGCGCCTTTTTAGCGTGCTAGGTTGCTGACACTACTCTTGCCAACCCTTGATGTTGCCGATGGCTTCTGGTAGCGACCTCGGTGTTCCGAGGTGATGTTGCCACCTTAGGACATTCCATAATGACGTGGGCTGCCGATTACTCTGCCGTCATACAGGCTCTGCACAGGGGGCTGTCTGTAACACCTAATGTGAACAAGTGTTTGTTAAACAAGGCATGGCCAGTTATGGCTCCAGTTAGTAATCAGAGTTGGGCCGCTTTGAGATTTTGTAGATGCAACGTGAAACGTAAAGATAAACACCTTGTCACCATCTTGACACCCTTTAATTAATTCAGAAACCATTTATATATACAAAAGGAAGAAAAAGAATTAAAGACATGCTCTTGCACTTACGGCTTTTAAGGAAAAATATAAAAACTGTCACAAGGCAACTTAGTGTTAGTCTTAGTAAAGTTACGGCTTTTTGCCGTAAATGAACATGTCCCGTATGATGTGGCTTGAGAACCGGAGACAGGTAAGCGGCAGCGGACCTTATCGGGTGTCTAAATGTCATTCAAATTCGGCGTAGCTGCACTTTCGGGCAGCGAGCGTGCCCTCAGTGCTTAAGTCAGACTCGCACTTAGCCGGATTAGTGGGGGCTTTCAGCTTTAACCTTGAAACAAATCTAAAAAGTATTTGTTATGTATTTGTACTTATCTCTCCAAATAATAACAAAAATTAAACATTTGCCATGACCGGAACAAGGTAAAAATAACAAAATCGCGCTTTTGTAAATGAAATTCAGAGCAAAATAGTTAACAGGACAATTCTAGTTATTATATATAAAGAATTGGTAGAACCAATATATTTTTGCTAAATTAAACAAATTCCCCCACGAAAACGAAAATAAAAAAAATATTTTTTTATAGTAAGTACTTCAAGCAAAAATATTATAGTGATTAGTGAACACAAAATTATTAATATTAAATATTTTAAAATGCTTTCTGGCAAAATTAGTTAAACAAATTGTGTGCAAATTGATGTTTACCGGTTGAGCCAAAAAGGTAACAGTTAATTTTAGTTTAACTTTAATTTTTAGGCTTTATAATTACTTATTTAGAAGAAAATTTAACACATTAATGCAAAACGTTAGTTTGACTATATTAAACTATTAAACGACCTCATCTGTTTAGTTTCGAGAAATTCTGCTATCGGCTTCTATATTTTCCATTGTTCAACCACTATGTTCTGTCATTTTTTTGCCTGAACCACTATTTGAGATTTTTTCTCTCAAATGCAAAGTCACATAACTTAAATTTTCTTTAAATTAGTTACATATATGATGTAAAATCATTGATCTATCTCAGAATAATGAATAAGCTAATGAGAACAGAAAAATCTGTTATCATTAGCTTGAAGTACAAAGATAAATTATAAGATTTTTCAAAACAAAACGTTGTTGCTCGAACGACACATTTTTAATTTACTGATCTACTGGTAATACTTCATCTCTTCTACAAATACTCCATACAAAATTAAATATGCCTGTTCACATTTTTTCTAAAAAGTAAAATTAATAAACATAATTTCTAAAAATAAGGGGCGTCAGCACTATACACGTTTAATGAAATAAAATGCTGTTTTTAATTAATGCTAGGTTGGTCTATTTTTCGATCTAATTACCCCGGCGTGGCGTAGATTTTTGGATTATATCCTGATTTAAAAAATAGGTATGTGCACACCATGCGATACTTCCAACCGCTCGCAACTGGAAAAGATCCTTTAAAGGGATAAGTTTGCCTTTACACACCTTTTATTTTCTGTCTATTTTGTTGTTTGTTATTTTTCCGTTAGTACAATAAAGTACTTATTTTACATAAATATTACATAAATGATAATTAGATACCTACTACAAATAAATCTTTGGTAGGTATTATCTACAATTTTTTAAATTATTTTATTCGTTCAAAGAAAAACTTAATTAGACATGTCAAAAATAAAATAAAAAAGTACCAGGGGACAATCTCACACAGATTGACCTAGCCTCAAACTAAGCTCTAGGATTGTACTATGGGTACTAGGCAACGATAAACTTGCTTATAAATACATACTTAAATACATAGAAAACACCCTAGGCTCAGGAACAAATTCTCGTGCTCATCATACAAATATTTGCCCGTACCGAGGACTGACCCCGGGACCGCTAGCTTCGTCGTAGGCAGGGTCACTACCGACTAGGCTACCGTGTCGTCAATAAAATTCTACCATAAACAAGTAAAGTCTAGTGGTTGCTAACGGCCAACACGTGTTTAAACTTGACTTTACGTACAACTTTACCTACGACTACGACTTTAGGGGCATATTAATCATCATTACCTATATCTTAAATATAAGGTAAGTACGTCAGAAGGATTTTTAAAAATACCTCCGTTCCCAAGCAAAGTTATAGCATTTTACTGTTGTCTTAATTTCATCTTTTGAATTTCACTACCCTATGGCGGTGCAATAAAATCATAGTTTTTTTTTTTCAAATAAACTTCATTGAATTGTCAAGAATAAAATATTGGAAATACTACCTTTATCGAATAAATAATCTCTTACTGTAACATATCTAGATGAACTTCTGTTGAGTTTTTCATACAATATTTGGCCCTCTTCATATTATACCCTCTTGAGAGGTATTTTTGGTACTAGCTATGATAGTTTTGATTTCAGTTTTAGTATTTATAATGATAATTACATTGTATATTTGTCTTACATATTTTGAAAAACGCCGAAATACATGCTTTCATTTTAGTGATTGAACGGTGATGTTTAAAAAATATTGTGAACGTTTTCACCCATTTCACAAACTTTGCATTGTCGGGCTTAATTAATTTTACAAAATATAGTTCCCAGTGAATAACAGTGCGGTCCAGGCGGGTACGAGTATATTAAACATTTTTTTAATTATGAAAACACCTCACCACCTTTTGAAAAATTACACTTCGTTCTATTCAACCTACGGCGCTGTTGCTTACACTGGAAGTGCCACTTGGCTTACTTTTATTATTTACGTTTCGTTTCCCTCGCATACGCGCCGCAAATGGGTCTCGCTCATCCCTAAACAAGTACAACAGTGTCAAAGTCAAGAGAATATTTCATAAAGCTCCTTATATCCGGACCGCAGCTAAATCTTCCCACAAAGATAAACGGGCTTGGAATTCAATTTACAGAATACAACTCTCGCAATGACGGCCGCAGAGTTTTTCGGCCATGTTTATTTGGGTCAAGTCTCTAACGACATGAGAAAAAGTTTTGGTCGACTATTCAGTCCCCTTCGTAACTTCGGCAAATATTGACACTTTCAAAGGGACCTAAAACTACATCATGATCAGTCAACTTCTCTAACTAACTGCGAGTTCTCGTAAAAGATACATAGCAATATATAACCGTTACTCAACGTTTATTAGTAAGGGGGTAATCAAATACTTTTACGGAATTTATCCAAAAAATTAACCAATAAAATAGACTAACGCTTTCATAATTTTTTTTTCATGCACGGTGTCCTCTAACTTGATGTATATTACGGTATAAGAAAGCGCCTTCTTCTCCGGTCCAGAATATAGTTTCAACTTTTCTAGTTATTAAGGTTTTAATGATACTGGCAACACACCGTTATCTCGCTTGGCTTAAAATAGGTAGGTGGGCATTTCTATTTTTCCTTGTACTCAATTAAAAAATTGTTAACGCAGCGTTAAATTAGTCCATTTGGTAACGCATTTTTTTAATGCTTAAATTTAAAAATATACTTCTTGTTAAAAACTTTAAGATCAATCAGAAAAATCTATTAAAAAGTTTTTCTTCAAATGGACTAATTTAACGCTGCGTTAACAATTTTTTAATTGAGTACAAGGAAAAATAGAAATGCCCAGGTATCATTTGTGATTCTAAAACTTGATATCTATTTAATCTTTAATATCGTAGCAATGTATTGAATGATACTATAATTCCCAAATATTAACGCATTTTAGTAATTCCATGTACACTCTAAGCCACTGAAGCATTTAACGTTTTTCATATAACAAGTTGACTCTTAGTAATGAAAAAAAATGCTCTGGTGTCTCAAAAGTTGGCGCAGTTAATCAAGATTTCTAAATGTCGCGACAAGGTACTGTGGAGAAGGGTGCACATAAACACTAATGATGTTGACTATAAAATATACTTTTTATTGACAGTTTCATAGTATGATTTATGAGAATATAATTGATGCGCACTCTACGCTGGCTCCCAAGCGACTCCCGAAACTATACAAAACAATGAGTCGCTGTTCTATCGAATCATCTGATTTTAAATTTAAACAATTAAAAGACGTATCGTATAAAAAGTATAATGCTTATTTTATTTGCAAGGCTTATTTTAGATTGTAGGTATTTCTTAATATAGCCAAGAAAATAAGTTTTGTATTTGTAACTACTATCGATAATGATATGACGTACTCGTAATAGTAATCATGACCGCCAGCGGCGTACACCAGAGGCGCCCAGAGGTGCCTAAACCAAATGTGGCATTCGGAAGGTGACCCCGGCAAAACTGAAGAAGTATTTTGTTTGACCAATGAATTAAAAAATAATATTTAAGGAAAGGCATTAGGTATTAATTATATTGATCTGGTTCACGAAGTAGCTATTATCAGGTGAAACCAATTTCAAGCGCGTGAAGGAGCAACTTCAGGGAGGAAATGGAATAAACAGTATTTTTGAACCGAATTCTCAGCCCCAACCCGAGGGACCTTATACTCATAAGTTATTATTACTTCCCATGAAAAGGCCAACTTCCGCCTTTACCATAATACCAGCTCAATGGTACCACCATGTCTTGGCACCAGACGAGGTATGTATAAGTATTTTGTGTGCTAAATTTCAAGTCAATTCGATGACTAATCATCATCATCACGTTTTCAGCCCACATCCACCCACTGCAGGAGAAAGGCCTCTTCTTTTCACGCCACTTTGCCCATATTCTATATTTATGCTCTCAATGACTAATACGTACGTTAAAATGTACCTACTACTTATAGTTGTTTACTTTGTTTTATGTTTTACAAGTAAAGCTAATTACTTATTTTGTTAATAAAATCGATTAAAAAAATGACTGTTAAACAAACCATCGGGTTTGAATTTTTAGAGGCTCACAAATCCATTAATAATGTTGTATTTGTCAACGGCAGATTAGATCTAGGTTTCAACTTTGAACATTAAATAAGTGCACGAACTAAAGCAACTTCGTTAAGTGGTTTCCGCGTTCGATGTAAATATATCTGTATCGATGCAGTCGCCAGGTTTCAATCGGTTTTTGGCAGTCAAGCCAGACTTTTATGGGAGCCACTTAGCCAATGCATCGTTGTTCGCATGCCTCAAAATGCAGCCGCAACACTGCGAATCTTTCCGACGTTCTAATATGGGCAACTATTATATTAAATATATAGGTATTCGCCGTACTTACTGACACTTTTGAAACAGTTAACTCGTTCCTTTTTTCTTTTGAGAAGTGTTTAAAAATATCGCATCCAAATCGGCTCATCCGTTTAAGAGCTACGGTGCCGCAGACTGACAAATTTTAAATTTAGTTTTCTTTTACTATCTACTCGTAATTGTAAATTATTTTCGATAAGTATCGCCTGCCTAATAATTGATATGGTATGATTAAAGAAATAGCATTATTTAACCAACTTCTGGTATTGCAGGCGTTCATTGGCAACGTTAACCGCTTACCTACCATCAGGCGGGCCGTATGCTTGTTTATTACCGAGTCTCTTTTAACGGACCCGTAACAGTTGACTCAACAGAGAACCAAAGTCGTACACGTAGCCCATCCAGTTAGCAAGCTGAACTAATTACTGATTTTTAGATGGCGGACACAACTCAGCTTCAGGGTTTTTGGTATTTTATTCTTAATCTCTCTGTTAAGATCATTTTTTAAATCTAATTATCGTCCGAAACCACTCAAATAAATCTCAAGTTAAAATCTAAATTCACTTCAGACCGTCTTAAATCCCAAATTTGATTAAAAATTTAAAACGTACATCTCCTAAATCACTGTCCATAACCATACAATTCACAATAGACGTGATTTTTGCAATCCCCATTCCGAATCCGAGGTCTGCCACCTTGTTATCCAAAAATAGACGTCGAATATTTTTTAAAGTCTCCGAAACCTACAGAAAACGATTAACCCCTACTCCGCGGTTAAACCTGCAGTCTCATCGATTAACTATACAAGTATAATGGTATAACAGCAACACAACACAATAACAATTGTATCTAAGTATCTATTAATATAAGTTGCCTTATTTTAAGTCCCACAAAGAGGGGTGTGATAAGTGTAAAGTGTGTATATATGTGCATGTCTGTGTGTCTGTGTGTCTGTGTATCTGTGTCCGTGTCTCTGTGTCGATATCGAGGGTTTTTACCTTTAAAATACGCACAACAAAAATGTCTACCTGTCTGTCAAATTCTCATGTCACAATGATAGATAAGAACAAAACAAGGTTTAGCTACTCCAATGTTACTCCACGTTTATAAGTAACGCCGATAGTGAATAATCTTTTTCCATCGTTTTTTGTCGGATATATTCGTATTTACCGTTCTATCTCAGGTGGCTTATTGATGGGTACTGAAGCTAATTGAGAAAACAAGATAGATAGGTACGAACTTATACGACAAAAAACAATTTGAAATCTGTAACGCAATAAACGCTCGACAGTGATCATTTATTTTTGCCTCTTCTTTATGTGGTAAAATACAAAACCGTGTAATAGCCGTCGTGGATAAGTAATATTTAGATAACTGTAATTGCGGCACAAGAATAGATATTTCGATTGAGGTATTTAACCCTATACTTGGCAAGACCATTTTTTCTGAAATGTTGTTGTTTTTTTTTTAAGAATCGTGTTTTTCGGGGTCCGAATAGGGCTGAAAAAATAATATATAAAATCCATGGTTTTTAATTTGTGTTTTATTGAATGTATCTTTAAATGCACACCGCCATGTCGTTAGAAATGTACATATAAAAGTATATGTATCCAGGGAGACACACCGTCATAAAACGAGTACCCAAAAATTTTTTTTTATTATTATAAATCAAAAATAAATAAATGAAAATAGGCCTATTTAAAAGATAAAATACTATTAATTGACTTGCTCAGCAGTTAACGTAACAAATATCTGTATTTAATGTGAAATCTTGAGTTTTTGCTTTATTTTGATAACTTAATTACAGCCAAAATTAAGGTTAAATTAAATATTGATATCAATAATTCAACTTTTTTGAGAAATATTAACTAAGAAATGAAGAAAATACATAATTACTACTTTATAGTGCTCCAACTTCATTAGATTATGCTATTTATTATTTCCGAGTTGTAGACCCACGACGAAGAAAACCACGTAGGTCACTTTAAAAGTTCTGATACGGGAAAAAGAACACAATGTGAATAAATACTTTTGCAAATTACGAGCATTCGTAAAAAAAAACTATAATTTTCAGAAATTATGAGGAAATATTAACTTTTCGGTTCATTCCATCCACCTTTTCCCGCTTTATGTCTGCTTCGCTGGAGCGTAAGCAAAAACATTTGCGTGGACGATCTACGTATGACTTAAAAAATATTTTTTCTAAATTGTTAAGCTTGCATTGTTGAAGATTAGATAGAGAAGACTTTAGCCTTCTTCGGAAAATATTTTCAGATGGCCTAATGACTTCAAAAGGTTCAAAGCTAGCCATGAAAATGACAGACAGAAGTGGCCGTCGCATAACTGCAGTCAGCGCAGAAAATGTACGGATGACTGTAATGCTAGCTCGAGAAAATCAACAAACCGCATTCAGGACTTACAGAAGAATCGGGACAGTTAGTTGGTTGGTGTTTTTTTCATCTCATAAGAACATTCTAATAAAAATAAACATTTTTATGTCAATGGATGCTACATAGGGTCTCTGAAACGATAAAAAAAGACCCGAGTGTATATTCTTACAAATAGACTAGGTCAATACTAGGATAAGTCTAGGGATAGACTAGGCTTTCTTAAACTTAGGGCGACAAAAATAGGCATTTTTATAACAATATGATTCGAAAATCATGAAAGCATTATCTAAATGGATGTTTTCAGACACCTGGTTGCCAATTTAGTACTAAAAAACTCTCAAAATAGGTTGACAATCGTACCAGCTCGGTATTAAGCCCTCCAACTTTGAAATATAAAGCATAACTAACAGTTTATATCCACCAAAAGAGGATTATAAATAGTTTTTTTTTATACCGTAAATTGGCTGTGTATCCATAAAGATACATAGCAAAAGTATAGCGTACCTGGTAATGTATCTTTAAAGATACATAGTAGGATAAACCTTACTTAATGGTGTAGCTGGCGCTGTGCATTTAAAGATACATATGCCTTCATGTAACGTTAGAGGCCATTGTTATGTAGTTTTGATATACCAAGATTGCTATTGTGTGTTGGAAATATACTTACTTATACTATAATAACGATAAATTTGCATTATAAACGCAAAAATTTAATGAAATTAATTATTTTTATGACACGATGCGTAAACGCAGGATTTCGGTCCGTTATTTTGCGTGTTACTGTCAAAATGGATTTACCTAGCAGTACAAAATAATATTACTCCAACTTATTGGAATATCAGTTAAAATAATGCGCATTCAAAATGATTCCTAAGTCCTTAATTTACTCCCTAGATTTTTTTAAAGAGTAACGTGCATAAGAATGCACAATGTCAAGTATAGGGTTATACTAGTCCGTTCCTTTTCTGTACACTCCTAAACAATACAATACAAACTCTTTTGTGTTGGTAAATTTATAATTTAGAAATACCTACCTAACTTCTAAGAAAATAAATAAGCTTTATGAATACTTTTTTATTTTTATTTATTACAATAAAGTGATTACCTACATACCGACATAGATTCGATGTATAACTATTACCAATAGTAGATACTTACCTATTTTTTAGCATACTATGGTTTTCATCGAAAGTCAACTGGTTAAACTAATCTGCCTATGTGTGTGTTTTTGGCTAAAACGGCCGTTTTCTGGTGAATACAACAACTAGAGAACGCATTTTGCACACTATTTCCCTGATTTTACATCTTGGATGTTTGTTTATGACAAAATGGTAACTTTAGGGGAAAAGCGAGCATTTTGTGATTATAAAAGTGTTTACTAAATAAGACAAGTCAGATGGTATGGAGTATAGGTACTTATAAAAGAGAAATAAGATAAAAACCCGATTGCTTTTGCAGAGTAGATACTACAAAACTACTGGTGCAGGATTTTTTCTATCTATCAAGTGCCTAAGTAACGTTAACATTAATATCGTGATCGAGAAATTATATTTCAAACGCGTTGCTAGGTATTTTGGAAATACATTGCTACGTTATTGAAGATATGATATAAAGTTTCACACAATCACAAGTTACCTAGGTATAGCTTTTTTTAACCGACTCAAAAAAGGAGGAGGTTCTATATGCTCGGCTAGAGTCAACCCACAATAGCTTTGCATAAGATATTAAACGGTATCCCATAAAATACTCTTACCCCCTTACTTTTTTTTTTTTTTTGCCCCCGCGGCGACTTGAACAGCTACTACCGCAGGGATATGGCGTTTCCACGTGAAGTGATTTCGCCAGTGTCAAGGTATATATGAGTATAAATCAATATAGCAATAAAACACAATCCAATCTTCACTAGGAAGATTGGGGGCAACGTTGTACGGTGATTTGTAGGTCAGAGGTCAAGATAGTTTTAACCTCTGCACCACTGCCAGTCCACTTGAAACGAGAAGAAAGATGCCAGATACATGAAATAAGTCCAAGTTTTCAATCACTGTGCGACACAAAGGCATAAAAAGTACAAATCACTATCAGAAAAGAACTTTGAACACCTAATTACCCAAAAATTAAAGTCTAAAACAAATTACACGTCCGCCATCTTTTAACGTTGCAAATGGCCTCCACCCACTTACTTATATACGCGGAATAAGCTTGGAATAGTTTATGACATGCTTTGTCACTTTCTGTCAGATGCAAATGTCACAATTACAGATAAAGACAAAGCATGGCATAAACTATTCCAAGCTTATTCTATGTATATAAGTAAGG
Source organism: Acleris emargana (assembly GCA_927399475.2). Taxonomy (NCBI): domain Eukaryota; kingdom Metazoa; phylum Arthropoda; class Insecta; order Lepidoptera; family Tortricidae; genus Acleris; species Acleris emargana. The sequence goes on along the minus strand of OV656835.1, from coordinate 78,366,570 downwards.
GGGTTATAATCTATGTTCTTTCATGTCACTCAAACATGACATATTGGTATTACATGGATATTTTGTTGAGGTTTTTTTAAAGATTCCTGTTTTCAAAATGTGTAAACCTATTACAAGTGAAGTTCGAGAACTTATTTTCAAAATGATAACTCATTTACAAAATGTAAAAGAAGAGATGGAGTCCGTCCGTAAGCAAAAGGAGCAATGTTTACATGAAACTCTAAACACTATTGCCCTTATTAATAAACGTGGAGTAACCGTCGAGTAGCTAAGTTACTCCACGTTTATCAATAAGGGCATATGAGTAAGTCCCTAATAAATTCTTGATATTTTATTACTACTCTCTGTGTTATTTATATTCATTTCATGAAATAATATTATATTGTGACAAAATATCATATTAGCTAAATAATCAGGCTAAGACGATGTTATTTTATTATAATACTAGTTTCTGCCCGCGAGTTCGTCCGCGTAGAACTCGATTACAGTTATTCCCTCGGTATTTTTTTAAATATTCCGGGATGAAAAGTGGCCTATGCGTTAATCCAAGGTATAAGCTATCGCCATTTCAAATTTCATTCAAATGCGTCAAGCCGTTGCAGCGTGAAGGAGTAACAAACTAACTTACACACACACACACACACACACACACACACTTTCGCATTTATAATATTAGGAGGATTGTATTTTAACTTATATATTAATTTCTTTAAGGTGAATTACCTGAAGCTGTTCATACTACAACACGGACTTCAATCAATTAAAATTAAATGAACTTTTGACTTTGGTGAAGCGCAACAAACCCGACCCAATATAGAAAACACAGAAAACAAGATGGATTATTGGATGACCTAAGACCATTTGTTGTAAATGTGCAAAGTGATGATGACAGTGAGGTTGAAAGAGGAGAAGGGTTCGGAGAAGTTGAAGTTCAGGAACAGTATGAAAGAGTGGAATTCTTATACTCAGATATCTCGTTTAGTGATTAAACAAAAACAAAGAATTTGATTCCTTGACCGCTTCGGACTGTGTGTTGATTGACTACGTCATGACACAGTCTAAAGTGGCCTGGGGACCAAATCTTAGACTGTGTACTATAAAGACCTCAACTTATAAAATTACCTACTTAATTATGAGACAACAATTTTTGCCTTCGACCTTGTCTGTGTAGAATTGGTTCATCACGTTTCATCGGGAACTGCTAAATTACGCAGGACAAAAAGTACCTAGCCTATGTCCAGAAGTTTATGAAAGCGATAACCATACTTTCGTATTTATAATACGCTAGCCATTGTGCGTCCGCGCAGAAAAAAAAAGCAGCCTATGATACCCAGGGGAATAATGTAGCATTCTAATGGTGAAATAATTTTTGAAATCGGTCCAGTAGTTTTTGAGTTTATTATTTACAAACTTTCAAAAATACAAATCTTTTCTCTTTATAATATTTTATTGTTCCATAGATAGAGTTAAGATGGTCGGGAAATATAATTATATTGCCGCACGTAGTAAAGAATAATTAGAGCTATACTTGTAAGTATCAAAACTTGTTGTGTGACTAAAAACCAGTATTGCCATAAACAAACTTAAGATTTCTACTGTTGTCAGCTCATTGCAGAGTTATTGTGGGTTGACTCTACATGTATTTTTTTATGTATGTTCACCGTTTTATCCGTCAACTGTGGACCAATTTTGAAATACTTTTTTTGTTTTACGGTCTACTGTCTAGGTCCCGAGATGATCCCATTGAAACCAAATCGGTATCTGTAAAGGGAATCTGTTAGGAATTGAGGGAACTCCTCAAATATTTTGGGCATACATTGCTTGCGATTTTGGTATCTTTAGTAACAAGTCTAGCATTTGGATTTAAAAAGCATTATTTGGTGAAGGAGAACTACTTAAATGATAAAAGACCACAGATTGCCACTGGAACTCTTCAACGGTAGGTACCTATTTCGAGACTGGCGATGAGATATCTCGAGATCTCGACCAAGATAGCTGCGCCACTAAGACGAAGCACATTTAAATTGTTTGAGTAAATACAATAATGACTATGACTTTCCCGCGGTGTTGCTTGTGACGAGCTTGAAATATTCTATACTTTATTAACAGCGGCACATGCTGAGCACGGAGCGTTTCACAACCACTGTCCTATTATGTACCTATAACTTTATTTTCTTATTTGTTGTGAATTATTCTCTTTATTTCTTTATTTTCTTATTAATTGAGAAGTGGGACTACATAAAAGCAAAATAATATTGTGATCACTAAAAAGTATTAAAAACCAAAAACCGCCTTAGAACCCAAGCAAGGTCAAGCAACACCTAGTATTTTTCAAGTTCGAAGTTTAAATATGACAAAACTTCATTCAAGTAACAAGTAAAATTCGAAAGCGTAAAACTCGAACTTTCCACTTTAATGAGTTACGATGAAATTGATGGATGAAATAAACAATTAGATAAAAGTGGCGTGACTTCCGACTGAGACATAAATCTAATTAGAATTAACATATTAGATTTAGAAAGTTAGCAGAAATCAACGGCAGCAAGCTTGTAGAGTTACCCCGCTGCTATGTCTCTTTGAAAACTTATTACAACGCGGCCCGTGTGCAATCACACCTTTTCAAGTAGAACGGCGTAAACTCTACAAGTTAGGAGAATCCCGCTAGCAATAATGTTACACCGCGAGTTCTCCTCGCCCCAACGCACTTCTTGCTCGTACAACATGCGGTACGTAACTTGGATGCGTTCCCGGACTGACAGACGTTCGGTGCGGACAAAATTCATGAATGTTCATATTTATTCATGATAGGCACCGCAGTACGCCGCGGAAATGAGTATGTCTTTGTTATAATTCGTTAATATTGTGGGCCGGGACCGACATGCTGGCAATGACATGCGGCGCGCCGCCGGTCGCAGTCGGACTTAATAACTGCAGGGTCGCTCGTAATCATTTAGGAGCACTTTGGGGATTTCTCGAAAAGTGGATTTCTCAAAACGGGGATATCGCAAAATGTGGAGTTCGCAAAACGGGGATTTCTCAAAATGGGGAGTTCGTGAAACGGGGACGTGTACACTCAGGTAAAAAATGTGTTGATTATGTCGCACGCTGAATTTAGCCCTTATTCCTCGTCGTGCCACCAACTTGTTCCACCAGTGGTACGACGAGGAATGAATTTAACAGAGTCGACGGAGCTCCACTTACGCGGAGCTCCAATTTCTGGGTGGTTTTGGCCCTCCGGGCCTGCAGCAAAACTAACATAACCTAAACCTACGATGGCTACGATGACATTTTCACCTCACTTACATAATTATATTAGTTATACATATTATGCTACATGAAATACAAACAATCGTATTAGAGCTGATTGTACTTTATATCCCCGTTTCGCGAATTCCCCATTTTGAGAAATCCCCGTTTTGCGAACTCCACATTTTGCGATATCCCCATTTTGAGAAATCCACTTTTCGAGAAATCCCCAAAGTGCTCCTAAACCCTCGTAACATATCATCTCGCAAAAATACGAGGTGCCAAGACATCTGAATAACGCCGGACACTTTGTTGACAGCGGCCTTATATTTTTAGTTAGTTTAAGCTTATCAACCGATAGCGAACTCTGTTCAAATCGTTCTTTATACAATTATTTTAACTTAAACGGATAACCCCGTTTTAAGAAACAAGCAGCCGCATTAGATATTTGCATTATTACAATATAAATAACATTAAAATTAATATCTCGGAAAAATGTGTGTGTCTGAAATAGGCTTGGGACTTTTGGATGCTCGCTATGGTTTTAGATTCCACGGAGTCGCCATTATGTTAAAATATAATTTTTCGAAGTCAAAGTCAAAGTGTAAAAATAAAACATGTTAGATTTACGCTGTTATATCGATCGGTAATAACCACGTTATTATGACTGTAATTAATTTTATCATAAATTTATTAGTTATTACACACACATGTCACAGTTCACAGGTGACGCGATATGCAAATATAGGTACGATTTACTTAATTATGCATCCTCTTTGATACTTTCGTTGTGACAGACTACTGACTGACATCTATTTTAGCAATTAAAAAAACACTTGATTAATAAATTGTCACTTGATTAAACACGGTTTAAGCAATTTCTGATAAAATTTAAAATTACATCAACGAATTTTACCACAACGCACCACAAAGATGACGAATCGGCAAAAATTCTCGAGAATACAACTTTAACATCAGTGGACGTGGAGAGATCTTTTTCAACACACAAAAGAGTTTTTGATAGGTCCAGAACTCGTTTAACCCCGCAAAATATAGAAAAAATAATAGTGATCCATTCTTACTACCATTTTAATGATGAACATGATATAGTAATAGATGATGATTATGATGCACTGATTCAAAAAGCCGGTACCTCATCAAAAATTTAGAAGTGGCGACTAATATTAGATTGAAAAATACATTTTTGTTATTGTTACTTAAATTATTTGTTTTAGTTTATTTTGTTTACTAGCAATAGAGTCTTTTATTATTGGTAATTATATACATACAAGTTGTATGTACTTATCCACTTTGACTTTGACTTCTAAAAAAAATATTTTAACATAATGGCGACTCCGTGGATTCTAGAACCATAGCGAGCATCCAAAAGTCCCAAGCCTAGTCTGCTGAAATAATAATTGTGAAGAAGGTAGGAACTGTTAAAAAAACTAAGATGTCCGAAATAGTCTTTTTAGTTTAGATTCATTAGTAAGAAAAGGTAAAGGAATATGAAAATTAGCCAAAAATTTGCTCAAGTTAAGGGAATCCATTCCTCTTCATTAGCGCGGCGGCTCAAAGCGAGCGTTATGTTAATGTCCTGCTAATGTTATAGAGAGCTATAAATAAGTAGAACCCTCCAACTGTGCCTTGATTTTTATTACAACTTTAGTTCTTTTTTATCTTAAAGAGTAATCGCCAGGAATCGCTAGACGTCTTATTAGTTTACGCAAATCAAAGTCCGGAGGTGAAATTGATTTGTTATATTAGGTACCTACTACGGTCTGTCCCGCTTCGCTTCGGGCTAGCGCGAGTTTGGGATATTATCTAACATGGCACGGGCACTCTGTTCTACTCGGTAGAACCTATTGCTTTTCACATGTTATCGTCGGGGGTGTACATTTGGCACGTGTTTAGGTATGTATTAACTATTTCAAATAAAAAAATGAAAAATAAGAAGCGTTTAAATGATTATAGTTAAAATACAGTTTAATCGCAATCAAAATGGGGATCACGGCAGCATCACATATTTTTTCCTCCACTTATTACAAAAAAATGGCAAATTGAGACAATTTTCTTTAATGAATATCAATGCCATAATTGTATTTATGACTATTACACATAAACACATAAACTCACGCCTTCATTCCCAGAGTGGGGTAGGCAGAGCTAAAGAATTACCAACAAGTCCTAAAACTTCTTGATAATTCTGTAACCAAATTTTGCACAAGTAGGCTAAGATGTTTCCCAGTGTATTAGTGACAGGTGGCAAGCCCATCGCCTAACAGTACTGCAAGCCTTTATTCCCTTAGTCGCCTCTTACGACAACCACGGGAAGACATGGAGTGGTACTATTCTAACCCGGCAACCACACGTTTATGACTATTAAATCATATTAATTTATAGGTATTACAATACAACATAAACCCACTTTTTTTTAAATGCTAATGTTACCTCGATGATTTTTTCCATTGTCCTTCTCAATCAAATTGTTTCATTTACGTTTTAGATATGATATGAAGTAAGTTATTACTTTTTTGCGCGTCATAAGATTACTTAACTTATTTGTACATGATTAAACGATTTAAGACTAATGGGTGATAGCAGAAATTTCATATTTATACGCAGCCAAGGCATTTTCTTTGGTTACAAATCGCCTTCCCTTGAATTCTGATAATTACAATAAAACCATTTGGAAACAACTCTATGTAGCGTGACGTCATTTTTGCGTCAACGGTATGAAAGTACGGGCCCAGGGCCTCTATTCAACTCGGTAAAAACCATATCGTATTTGAGCCGTTACCGTATTGTCACCGTTTTGATAGCTCTTATTTACTTGATAGTAATGGCGGCTGACGTCATTACAATAATACCATAATAGATTAACTACAATACCGTTTTTACCGCCTAGAATACGAGCCCTGGTTATCGTACCTACCTATTTTCATAGTTAGTTAGCCCTTATATACTTGACAGCAATGCCAGCCGAGATAAATACAATACAATAACATGGCAAAAAGCATTTAGTTTTACTGGGTATACTTACAGCCCCTGTTTTTATTTTATTTCAATTATCACGTTACTGAAATTTACCTTTCTTACATGAGGTATAAAAAAAACGTACTTACTCATACGTAGACCGGCGGTCGATCCCGTTCCAATGCATCCATTAGCATTTAACCAGCTTAGGACGTGGTTACGTCTCAGAACACTCAAACAACGTGCCAATCAACGGGCAAATACCAGTACATGCAGACAATCATCGGAAACCGCGCCAAGCCAGGACGCGCGCCTAACAAAGCGTCTCCTATCACTAGATAGACATGCCCTACGAGTAATTGTAGGAAACATGACTGGACATTCCTCGCTCAACAAATATTTATATATTCTAGGTATAACCGACAGCCTCGTATGCAGGGGATCTGAATCAGGGGGACGTAATCCTGGAATGCTTAGGTGTGGCCGCTCAACGGACTGAAATCCCAAGACACCGAGGTCACTCCGAGAAGCCTGTGGAGATACCAGGAGGATCCTGCGCTTCTTTTCGGAATTAGGCTGGCTAGACTACTAGCTGGTACCCGCTACGCACAATGGCCTGACATACACGGGCTCAGTGCGGAAAAAGGAGTCCATCACCATAACCATAACATACATAGACCACACTAAGAAATAAAAATACGTAGACAACTGAACACTTAGAAACAAATTCTCAATGACAATCTCGCGGTCATCACAACTTTTGCAGGAAGGGTCACTACCAAATAGGTTTACCGCGTCGTCACTAAACTTACTTTCGCATTAGTTCCTGATTAAAATTATTAGCCTTGTCCCACGTGACTGTTCCCGCAGTTCTTACACACTAGTTTTACATAAAGCGGAAAACTTATGAACAACGAGCGAACTTATTTATTTCAAAACTCCCAAGTACTTCCTCGGATATTTTCCATAACCGTTATGATTCTTCTCAACATCAAAGATGAAAACTTTTTCTGTTCAGTGCTTATGCAAGTATTGTGACAACCCGAACTTTAGTTTTAAGCCCCGCAGCTGCGCGGCTGGATCCCGGTACGAGTACCATGGGAAAGATAAAGTTTTAGTCATAGTCATACAAGTTTGGAATTATTAAGGGATAGAAAGACCCGTCGATGCCGAGCCGAATATACTTTAAACATTCTAATATATCTTTAATTACTAGCTATTGCCTGTGACTCCGGACGCGCAAAAAGTAAAACATAGGACCTACTTTACTCAGGGATAACGTAGCACTGTAAGGGTGAAATATTTTTTGAAATCGGTCCAATAGATTGAAAATTGAGTTTATTCGTTACAAACATACAAAAGTACAAATCTTTCCTATTTACAATATTAGAGTAGATAAGTAAGGTTTTAATTATACTATCAAAGAACGCTACCTTACGGCAGAATACGGACAAAGGAACTTGGCAAAAATAGCTATAATTTGTGATCACAAAACTTGATATACAATATTAAATTAAATGCAATTTTAATAAAATGAATTATAGTCACTATCACTATCGGGTAAGCTTGTAAATTACATATAAAGTGGGCACCGTCGACCTCAAAGATATGTTTTTATTATTGTCAATTATTTCCGAGGAATAAGATTAAAAAACGTAAATAATCTCTGACGTCCACCGTAGGGCATATTTAAAAATTTCTGACAGGTTTTTCCCGACAGAAAAAAAATGCGCTATAGAGAAAGATCTTAATTAGTTAAGTAGTTTTAACGTTATACATACAAAGAACGGGTGACGTTCTTGCTTGGCCACTGAGGGCAACTCGAACTTTATCGTGGAGCTCGTCGACGAATCATAGCGGTAGAGTTTGAGAATAACGTGTCAGCGGCTTGGTTTGCTTGCTTACCCTTTATCTGCTTGGCACAGCCGTCGCCCTAAACAAATTTGAACGCAATCGGATACGAAGTTACCTTTGAATTTAAAGATTTCACGCGGTATCACTAATGCTATCCCATGCTTTGGAGAGTAAGCACAAGACCCGGTGTTTTGTTAATGGAGTTGACTTGTCTTAGGGCAGTGTTAATAATATGACCGCGACTGCCACGTCCGTCTCAAGATGCGTCGATAATGACAGCTCTATGGTTCGACGTTTACTTTGACGTATAACTTCACGCGCATCTCAGTCACGATCAGTTTATTACAATGTATACTCGTATTATATCTTCTATTCCTATAAGGTAATTAATCTAGCTATTTTGTAATAATCAGCACTGACTTGGCGGTGTACTGACGCCGATTACTGACTATATGTTTACCCAACTTACTTAATAACGTGGAAAGTAAATCATAGTTATATGTATAACATAAAAAGGCTGAGAGAAGATTTTGTTAAGATAGCAACGTCTAAAATAAACTGTCAATGTAATTTAAATATTTTTGAAATTATGAATGAATTATAATTTATAATGAACACACTGAACCATATTCATCACACAACGATGATCGCGTTAAATAATGCAACGTTTTAAATGTATTATTTTACATTAAATAAACGCATTGAAATTTTAGTTAATTAGAGTTTTAGCGAAGTTAGGCAATATTTATAATAACCAAATTATTCGTATTGAAGAATTTTAATTGGTGAGGTATCGTTAGACACACTGTCTTGACAGGCCGGTGGCCCTAGACTAGAAACATTGAGAGAACGCCGTGATCGTTATCGCAAGTGTCTGGACCACGGGAGCTGCCCAACCGCCGCGACTAGCGCTTGTGGCAATTCGATACATGTTAGCGTTAAGCATCTAGTCTAGGGCCACTTGGCGGTAATTCACAAGCCGCTTGTGAATTCAAAAGCCGCAAGACCTTTCAGTTGATTCCGTCCAGCCGTCAAGTTTACCTACTTTACTACTTTGTGTACCTACTTTGTTTTACTTGACTGACAAAGTGTATGGAACTCACATTACAGGCCGACGCGATTGATCTTCAGCTTGCGTCAATCGTACAGTCAGCATCATATAGTACGTAGCAGTCAAGATCACCAAATAGTTGGAAACATCCAGAATACTCATTAACATCGACGCAGCCTAAGTAATCAAATTGTTCAGGTCATCCACAGTGCTAAAATATTCCGGAGCACACACAACGGCAAATACTTGATTACATTCAAGACACCGCTCGTCGTACCGTCACAACCACACCGCCGCTGGTATCGTAGCATCCGAAGTAACCAAAAGTACGGAACACAACAGATTAGGAAAATAGACTTAATTACGTGTCGTATACGGTTCAATGGTCAAATCCTCTTTCAATATAATCCGAGCAGTAAGTTATCTGAACGGTAATAAAAACTATTTTTTAATTTTACATACTGGCAAAATTAAAGCTATATTTAAAAAGAAAATCCTTACAGACTGACGTAGGTAATCAATTTCAATTTGAGTAACATAATTCATTAAACCGAGATAAAATAAAATAAAATCTTATAGCATTTGAAATAAAGCTCACTTTCTATTGTGTTCCGTACTTTTGGTTACTTCGGATGCTACGATACCAGCGGCGGTGTGGTTGTGACGGTACGAGCGGTGTCTTGAATGTAATCAAGTATTGGCGTTGTGTGTGCTCCGGAATATTTGAGCACTGTGGATGACCTGAACAATTAGATTACTTAGGCTGCGTCGATGTTAATGAGTATTCTGGATGTTTCCAACTATTTGGTGATCTTGACTGCTACGTACCATATGATGCTGACTGTACACAATGTTTCAGTTTCCGAAAATCGCTGGCGTAAGTGTTATTCATCTCGTCTAGGCCTCCAGATGTCCTAGAAATGGTGAAGTCAAGAAAAAAGTTAGTAAGCGGGTAATTAATTTAATTATGTAAACGTTAACATATTACTGTAAAGTAACATTAAACAAAGTTAGCAGCTGCTTGTGCATCACTGGTCGGGGGGCACCGCAAAATCAGAGATCATAATGAGCTGGAGTATTTATTCGTTAGTCATGGATGTTTTCTTTGTTGTCTAGTACCTACCCGTAGTACAACCCAATGGCTTAGTTTAGGACTAGGTCAATTTGTGTGACATTCTTCACTGATATTATTTATTATACTTATTTTATTTTAATTATTGTCTGTCACAATCTTTTGTATTATCGTGTTATTATTATCATTTTTATTTTATTTTATTTATTTATATTATCATTTCAGGGATTATATAGATCATAACTCGGCAATGCGAATTTTCTACTTGAAGTCAGAAATGTGGAATATAATATTGGTCCTGTATCCTAAAACACTGAGTAAATTGTAAGAACTGACGCCAAGCCCATATTCTCTACTGTTGTTGTGTTGCGGCACCGAGCAATGATTGTACACACAAATGATTGATGGACTTAGGTACTTACGTAGATATAGGATAACTATGCTCTCGTACTTGTCCATTTCCATGAATTGTATAAATACCAAGTTTACATTCATACACCTACTTCAAGTATAATATTTATTTATGTTTCCGATTTATAGTAAATATAAACGTCTTTAACTAACATTAAAACCGTAGTCGTTTTAATATTCGACACACATACGTAATTAAATATATATAAAGTCCCTTTTTTTTAATGTAATTAGAAAATTATTGTAGCATGCCTTTTGACATTGGTGTTTTTTCACATCTTAACGAAAACATTGCGTTACTGCGACTACCAAAAGTTCTTAAATTATGTAGAAACGCCCATTACATTTTCAACAAGCCATGGCGCTTACTAAAGATAAAAGTGATGCTCGCCTTTGTTCCATTGAAAGGGTCACGACTAAACAAGACGGGTGATAAAGGGCTCGCACAAGAGAACGCGCAGTTAATTTCTGTCGGATAATTTAACTTTAACTTGGCAGGCGACTGCGAACCGCACACAAACAAATCACCGACTGTGCTCGAGGTTCCCATAGGAAATCATCTCGGGATTCCAAAGTAAGGCACCAGCCACTTACATTTATTTAAACAGCTTTATGATTGGTAGTTTGAGCAAAAATAAAGTAAGCACTGGGGATAAATTCGCAAACAAGGTGAGTGAGCGCGCCCCATGCGAAAACAGGACGAAGCGTCTTCCCGCGAGTCTCGCGACGCAGTAAGTGCTTCTACATAACAGTACTAAGTACCCGTAGGGTTACTTATCACAAGTCCAAATTTTTGTTTCCAACTGTTTTGTTTGTTTACATAAGTTAGACATCCATGTTATTAAAACCATGGATTGGGCAGGCACATCGGGCAGGCATATTAAAACTGACCCAGCCCTGTATACTCATACATGGTGGGCGTCCCACCGAGAACTTGACGTCAATGCACATTACACCAACAGCTCGAAGAGAGTTTACTTGAAACATGCAATTGAATGTTAGGAGCTACACTCGTATTTTGTTGCTCAACATAATTACATTTCAGAAGCGCTCCTACGGCAGTATAGTTATTAAATCAACATACCTACTGCAGAGACGTTTCAGAGTGGATATATTCGCACTAAAACCGACCAGCGTCCGACTATATTGAGTTATTACCAGAGCTCGCTCAGATCTAAGGGGCTATTGTCTAACGCACTCGCAATCGCAATCGGCTTCAAAGCGGAACAATTGTTTTCATTTTGTATGCAAACAAGCCTTCGATTTTCAAAATGAAAACGATTGCGATTGCGAGTGCGTTAGACAATATAGTTCATTCCCAGTAGTTCCGTGGAAGAAGTTCCGTAGCGGAACTAGTGAGACTTTTTTTCCCAATAGTTCCGCGGAACTAAGCATCAATTGAATACTAATATCACAGATAACAGAATACAAGTACAGATACCCAATCTCATAGAGCAAAAGCGTGCCGTCCTAATGTAGGCAATTCGGTAGGCAATTTTAGTCCCGTAGTTACACCAGTAGATGCCGTATCTGAGCCACCACTGGATGCTGGCAGCCTACCTAATAGTTTTAGTAACGTATCACCAGATGGCATTGACTTCAAGAATGAGACGTCAAGAAAATTGTTGATTTAAAATTAATATTATGTAATGGCTATAATCCTACCGGTGACATTGTGGTAGCGTTTTATTCATTCATAGGAACATCTGCCCTGATTAATGATGTCCAGGACAAAATAGGAATGTTTTAATGACATGTTCGGGAAGTTTTTTGCTGACAATAAATAAAAGAAAAAGGTAAAAATAACTGGTTTATTAGGTTTAAAGAATTTATTTTTTCATAAGAATTTTACAATTCACTTACATGAGCGTGCAATATGAGCGTGAGGGTGAGCGTATTTAAGCGTGCGTATTTACATTCACGCAAAACAAATATAAAAGAAAAAAGAAAATTAGTTAGTAGGTACCTTAAATTAATTACATACATTTTAACATATAAGATTTTAATTTTAATTTACTACTAAGACAATATGTATTATGTTTTTACGTGGTAGGTGGGTAGACTTAAATTAGTAGGTAGACAAAGTCGAGGCTGAGCGCCCGCGTAGTTGCAGCGATAAGGTGGACACAGATTAAGGTTGAATGGATGTGGCTTAAAGCGCGTTGCGGATATCAGAGCGCACTTGCTCAGTTACATAGAATTTAAGTAATCTTTTGAAATTTTGCATGGTCTTAGCATCTTTTATGCTTTCAGGAAGCTTATTTATTATATAAGTTTGCACCTTCATACAGATTTTTTTTCCGTAACTAGTACGAGGAGTACGAAGTACTAGATTATTACAATTTCTCAATTTTATTTATCGTAGGTACGACTTTTTTCTGTTTAAATGACTTAAAAAGAGGTATGACTTTACTATATTTCATGAGATCTGGAAATATCCCTTCTGAAATGGAATTATTGTAAATTAATGCTAGATGGGGTGCAATTACATCTATGATATGAAAAAGTACACTAACTGATGTGCCCTACAAATCCTCAGTCTTTTTTAAACTAAGCGATTTAAATACTTTGACTATTGAATCTGAATTTACAGGGCTGAATTCAAAGTTTATATTACATTTACTGACATTAGTGCAAAGTAATGATTGAGCTTGCACCGCAGATGATTTAAGACATTTCGTGGTCTTAATGGCTGTGTTGGAAAAATAATATTCGAATGCTAAGGCAACTTCTTTATTTGACTTGATTTGTTTGTCACCTGTGTTTAGGGTGACCTGATTATCACGAGTTTTATACTCGAAAACGTAAATAAAGTCCAAAAAAACTACGACAGATACGTCACTGTCATAAGTGTCAAAGTCACTTATGTCAGTGCCAATCGAACATTTCAGAGTTAGCCAACCTTTTTGTATTGATAATCAAATTGTTGACAAAATTTGTAGATATGACTAACATTTTCAATATCAAAAGTTATATTTAACGATAGGGAATATGCATTCAATGTTTTTTCTTCCTGTGGCCCGTTTCACGAAGCTACAAGTTACAAATTACAAGCGGAACTCTTTTTCTAGCAAAAGGAGTTAGAAAGAGACTTCCACTTGTAATTTGTAACTTGTAGCTTCGTGAAACGGGCCTCTGATATTCAAAAACATTAAAATATCCCAAAACAAAATATTTTCTGGTATAGTGTGTTAAGCCATTAAATGGCGGGTGTTTGTTAAATGGCGATGTTGTCATGGATGGTGAAATGGCCAATGATTGTCATTGTAAAGCGAGCTACACACTTTTGGCCTGTTATTTTGTCGAATAGCTAAACGCATGTAATATTTAAATTGCATCTAACGTTGTTAACAACAGTTGCTTATTTATCGTACCAAATATTATTAAGACCTGAAGTATTACAAGTGCAATAACAGTTTTGCTACCAAAAATCGTCTATGGTTAAATATTTAATAGGCCATCTTGTATTTGTGTAAATAACTTGAATTAACTTGTTTATTTTAATGGAAGGTTTAAAACTACCAATAAATAAATATTCTTAGTACGTTCTTTTAAAAAGTGGAAATATACTAACGCAAATATTTTTTATTTTAGTGGCAACCCACGTTGGACTTTAATTACGTTTTCGAGTATAGATTTTCCCGTTTCTCTGTTTATAATATTCCATTCAGTTTTTACGCCGAGTGTAGTTTAAATGTTTGTACACAAACTGTCAGCGCGTTTTGATACTTCAATGGTTAAAGATAGCACGTTGTTCGTTCCGTGTTTGTACTAACATTTTAATACACCGAAACCGCCAAAATAGTATTTTGTAATATTCATTTATATTCGTCAAGACATTATTTTCTCTATTGTTTTTTTGTTTTTAATATAAAAGAAGTATTTTGAGTATTGATTTTACGCATCAAACAAGAATTTGTAAAAACGAAACGCTTGGGGCCTGTGAGTGCATAGTAGCACAGTATATAAATAAACCAGTAAAGAAGCTACGAACAAACGCTCGAAACGACGCACTCACACAGACGCACGCCTCTACGAGACCGCTAAGAGGATTTGGCGGTGCTGTCAGTCGCGTCGCGTGTGTCGCGTCGAGACGAATGGGCTCCTTCGCATTTTACGCTTGTTCTTGAGAAAGATGCCACAAAAGTATTGCGTGGTATACGGTTGTTTGAATTCGGCTTCTTCAAACCCGGAACTATCATTTTTTAAACTCCCTGCTGGTGTTGAAAGGTAAGAATAAATAAAATATTTTTAAATAAAGAGCTTTTCATAATACGATGACGTGTTGCAAAAGTAAAAATTTAAAAATTGTTTGCAAAATCGATATCTGGGAATGTGTATGGTCTTCGACAACTAATCTGTTGGCAGAATGAGAAAAAGTAGCCGCCATCTTGAACTCTTTAGTTATTCAACCGATTGCTTCCAAAATCGATATCTGAGGATGTGTATGGTCTCCGACAACTAATCTGTTGGCAGAATGAGAAAAAGTAGCCGCCATCTTGAACTCTTTAGTTATTTAACCGATTGCTTCCAAAATCGATATCTGGGGATGTGTATGGTCTCCGACCACTAATCTGTTGGCAGAATGAGAAAAAGTAGCCGCCATCTTGAACTCTTTAGTTATTCAACCGATTGCTTCCAAAAACAATATCTGGGGATTTTTTACACAATAAAATTAAACAATAAAGCGTTCCGAACATGTCGTAGCAGACGAAAGTATTTTTCAGTGAGTAATTTGTAATAAAGGTTAAAAGCAGCCAACCAATAAATTAGGTTTGTTTATTCTTCAGTTTTATTTGATATGTATAACTAACGAAGAATACAGACTTCTTGAAATGCTAAAGTTATGTTTATTACCTACCCAATTTTATCTGCAGGGGCTACTTTTACTGATTATGTTAACGGATTCGTTATCGGACATCACACAGATCTCCAGATATCGATTTTGGAAGCAGCCTGTCGAATAATAAAAAAGTTCAAGATGGCGGCTACTTTTTCTCATTCTGCCAAGAAATTCGTTGTCGGAAACCACGCACATCCCTAGATATCGATTTTGGAAGCAATCGGTTGAATAACTAAAAAATTAAAGATGGCGGCTACTTTTTCTCAATCTGCAACGGATTTGTTGTCGCAGGTCACACGTATCGATTTTGCACTAACTAGCTGAGATACAATAAACAAGATTTTTTTTCAATTTTACAAAATGTTAGTGGACAACCCTTACGCTCAATTGGAGCGTAGGTATTTATCTTGAAAAGTAGGCCTAGTTTCTTTACTGGTTTATTTATATACTGTGATAGTAGTTTCGCGATCCGTGATGGCACCATCTAGTGACAGTACCTAATAAGACCCCGGTATCGGAGGTGCAAAATGGTAGCTGTCAAGTTCTTAGGGATGGGTAATCATATTTTTGATGTTGATATCGATACACGATTTTTCTATACATTAGGTTGTACACAGTTATTTTTTTTTGATCTATGATAATCATTGATCGTAAAAATATAAAGTGTACACATATTTATGAACTCGACTGTACAACAAAATATATATCTATGGTTGCTATTACTTTTCTTATGTTTCGAGTTGCAGAGCAGTGCATAAACACTCTTGTGATAAACCTTTTCAATAGAGATTAATACTGGCCACTTATACTGATAATAAATTATTTACGTCAATAGATAATCATTGTCACTTTACAACAATTTCTTCGATTAAATAGCTGTTTACGAGTTTATTCGTCTAAAATCATTTATACCATAGAAAATGGAGTCACTTCTTGCAGAACACCCTGAACTCCAAAAAACGAATGAAAAAATTTACTGCACAGTGTGCAGTGTACACATCATTTCCAGATCTTGGAATATTAAAAAGCACATGGAGTCGAAATGCCATCAAGAGAAAATCATCAACGCGTGTCCTAGTCACATTGATTATTTAATAAAGGACATTCCAATACTTGTAAACCAGGACGATAAAGTATATTGTATATCTTGCAACTCCGTTTTGACTCCAACAAAATTTTGTATTGAGAGGCATTTGAAAACCTTTACTCACAGAAAAACAAATGAAGATCAATTTAACTTTAACCGAGATCTGGTAAAGTTTTTCATCAGTTGTAACATACCTTGGACCAAATTGGAAAACCCAAACTTCTGAAGTTTCATGGACAATTGTCTCAATAAAAAATATGGCGATGTTACATTACCGAGAGAATCAACTTTACGCAAAAATTACTTGCCTATAGTATTTAATGAGAAAAAAGATGCTATAAAAGAAGAACTGTCCAACGAATATATATATTTGAGCATTTATGAGACTACAGATTCAATGGGTAAAAAAGTGGCTAATGTGATAGTTGGAGCTTTAACAAATTATTTATCTAAGCCCCACATCTTTGCTTCACGAAAATTAGACTCAACTAACAATATCACGATTAGTAATCTAGTAAATGAGGTGCTTCGCGAGTTATGGGGCCATAATTACGAACAAAACTGTGATAAATTGTTATTTTTCGTGACTGATGCGGGGTCATACATGGTAACATCGGGTAAAAATTTAAAGAAAAGCTACCCAAATATGACTCATTTGACATGTGTAGCTCATGGCCTAAACAGGGTAGCTGAAGCCGTGAGACAAGCTTATCCGAAGGTAAATAGTTTAATAAATTTTGTTAAAAAAGTTTTTAAAAAAGCCCCTAAAAGAATAGACATGTTTAAACTAGAATATCCTAATACTCCTCTTCCTCCTGAACCTATCATCACGAGATGGGGCACGTGGATAGAAGCTGTCAGCTATTATAAAGATCATTTCCATAAGGTTAAGAATATTATTTCTAAATTGAAATCCTCTGAAGCTGCTGCTATAGCCAAAGCACAAAGATTGTTCTCTGATGCAAATCTGATAAACGAAATCAATTTCATCGATAAAAATTTTAGAATTTTATCGATCTCAATAACAAAGCTAGAAGATCCAAACCTTTGTTTAAAAGAATCCTTAGATGTAATACTCGAGGTAACAAAAAAACTTTCCTTATTACGTTTGCATCCAATCGGAAAACTTATTTATTTAAAAATGCGGAATGTATTGCAAAAAAATCCTGGGTTCACAACTATACAAATTTTACAAAGTTTGTTGGATGGCAAAAGTGTTGAAATTACTGATGATGTAAATAAGAATACAGTACAGAATTACGCCAAATGTAATTTCTTGCCCATTACTTCTGTCGAAGTAGAAAAGTCATTTTCTTTCTTAAAGTGGATTTTCAACTACAGAAGAAGAAGTCTAACACCCGTTAACTTAGAACAAATTTTAGTAATATATTACGAGACATATATCTCTAATGATAAATATGACTAATTGTAAGATATTATAATTGTTGTGTATATTTATTGTAACTACACTAGTTTACTGCAAAGAATCTGATCATTCATCAAGAACATGGTATGACCTTTGGTGAATATAAAAGAGTTTATATTTTGTTTTAAATTTATTTATGAATGCTTTATGCTAAGAAGATAACTAAAACTTCTTAATGATGAAAGATTTTTTTTTGTAAATAATAAAAATGTTCAATACATGTTGGTTTTGTAATTATATAGTCCTACTTTATAGAATAAACGCTATCATTATGATATAATAAAATATCGACATATAACTATGTTTATCGACATGAAGTTAATATTTCAAAACAATGTTTACCCTTCCCTAGTAATGGCTCGAAATTGACAGCTACCATTTTGCACCTCCGATACCGGGGTCTAGGCGTAGCAAGCTTGAAAGCTTATAAGTTTTTTATGAGTTAGATGGAGTTAATATAAAATTTATTGCATTTATTAAACTTATAAAATATACCCTACTTTATGTAGAGAAGGATGTTTTTGATGTAATTAAGGTACGTTGAATTTATTAAGGTGCAAAAATCATTCAATCTTCACTATTACTGATTCAAATGTTTCGCTCGATACCTGTGGCGCCATCTATGAGTTTATTAAAGTAATAATTATACGTTGTTCGAGTTGGGAGGCCATGCTTGGGCATTCTCGAGCGCGTCAGATATTCATACTACGTATGCCCCAAGTGCCTCTGATAACAACGGTATACTAATCTGCCGGTTTGCGTGGTGGGGGTAGGCATATGAAGAACTCAAAAATGCAAAAAAAAAAATTTACTCGAGCGCGTCAGATTTTCGGAAGGGGTTTTAAGTAGGCCCCAAGGAAGCTCCCTTTAAAAAAACTGACGATTTCGGCGTGACGATAAGTTACGATGAATTTTTGAAAATGCAAAAAAAAAACGTTTTTTTGAAATACTCGAGCGCGTCAGATTTTCATAGGGGAGGTTTATCTCGGTATCCTGAAAGCATATTTTCTTAATCTGACAAAAATGTTAGTGGGTTCTCTTAATCTGACCGAAAAAGGTATTTTGGTTTCTTTTTTTTCCTTTCTTTCTCCTTGATAAAACGGGGAATTTAAGAATGACAATAAAGCGATAGATATTCCCTTTTTTGTTTATTTAAACTTTTTTTTTGTAAAATGTATCGTTAGCGACTTATATGCCGCAACGCGTTTTTCGGAAGACGAAATGGCTCCTCCACACTTCCGGTCATGCGGAAACCGGTAGATTTTGTATTTTTAGTAAGTTTTAGAATATATTCTTCAAAATAAAAAAAATAAAAATCGCGCTCGAGAATGCCGGATTAAAGTTTTTTTTTTAACAAGTTCGCAACCCTATAACTCGGCGGCGGCGTCAAGGACTTATCGTCAGATTAGTTAAATTTAGTCTTAAAACACTAAAATCAACCCCCAATATCTTAATCTGACGCGCTCGAGTATTTCAGACTATCGATTTTTTTTTACTAATCTGATCGTCTATCCTAGGCGCGCGTCACTACATATAGAGCTAAATACTTTACAAGGTTGTTCTATTAGGTCTAAGGTATCTCTCATATCTTAAACTGCCACGCTCGAGTATTACCGAAAATTCCCCTATTCGCCTCCCTAACTATAGGGTATTTATCATCTATTAAAAACTAATATTACCTACATAGGGTTTGTGCAGCTCATTCTTGATCTAAACAGACCTTTCGTTGTTCTACGTGAGTTCACCAGTGCAGAGTTAAGAAAGAACAAAACAATACTCACAAAAGAACGCTCTTGTTCCAGTTCTTGCTCCATATGTTATTTTGGTCTAATCCTACCAATAAATTATAGACCAAACCCCGGCCCATCCAGTCGTCCGTTCGTCCGAGGCCGCCGAACTGCAGCCACGAAAAATCAGGATCTACTTAAATAAGAAAAATATAGGCTAAAAAAAAGATTATAACCTCAAAAAAGGCTTATAAACCTATCGTTTTTTTAAGACTTCGTCCTTATTAAAGTGACTGTCATCATAACCTATTCCATCAAGTCAGCTCTGAAAAAGAGCGCCGGGAGCTTTAAATTTATGCCTAAAAAGCTCGTCTTTTGGAACACTAGTAGACTGTGAGTGAGAGACTTGGCAAGGAGGTCGAAACGATAATTTCTCATAGTTCCGATGTCGTTTACCCGATGATTAGGTCATCTTTACGCCAAAATTTCTCCCAACACTAGTGTACAGGTAAACATTTTGTAGTTATCAAAATATCGATGTGGTGAAGTAACTTGGCGCAAAGTTATCTCGCCAGGGAATGCAAACTGCGCATCAAGGTAGCCAAGTTTGCGTCTGCATTTGCATTGCAGACTAAATTTGAATAGCCTAATAAGAATTGTAAAAATATCCCAGTTGGCATTTTTTTAAGTAGGTATCTGAAAATAGATGAGGCAAGTAGGTACAGTCACGAGATTAAATTCTGCCCGTCCTAAGTCTACAACAATAAGGTTGAGCTTCCTAACACTTACAAATGACGACGTCTCTAATGACATTGACGATTACAAGCAATTTTTTTCTTGAAAAGGGTCTTAAGACTGCACCGAGCAAACGTCGAGCGTCCAGTGGCGCCCTCAATACTATTATTGTGTTTTCTGATAAACGAAAGAATTTCCATGGAATTGGACGATGCTTTTTTGTAGCGCAAGTAAAAACACAATTTATGGGATACGTAAAAAACTTTGATAATAGTTACCCTTTGAGTAGTCAGCTTAACGGGAAAAGGTGGCCACTTTTTTCCGTTAAGTTGATAACTCGAAGGTCAATTGTTAGTAAACTATGGGATTTATCGTATAAGTTGTGTTTTTATTTGTAGTACAAAAATGCATCGTCCGAATTCAAGAAAATACTTTAGTTTATTAGAAATCTCAATAATAGTAATGAGGGCGCCACTGTACATCCGGCGTACGCTCGGCGCAGTCTTAAATTAACGCTCATGACGCTCATTATTTCAAGTACTTGGTTTAACTACAATAACAAAAATTGTGAGCAAAACATCTTATATTCTTACAGTATATTTAATTAATTTAATTTCACAAAAAAAGCACAAGACTGGTCTGAGAGGAGAGCCTTGGGGGAGGCCTATGTCCAGCAGTGGACGTCTTTCGGCTGACATGATGATATTTAATTTTACCTTCTTGAACACATCAAAAGTTTGCAATTTATAGCGCCTATATGGTCTAACTAAGATCCGAATAGGAGCTGCTGCTGCTTATTAAACACCTGGGTGAAGGTCGTCTCCTATTCGGATCCCCTACTAATAGGTATATTCGACTTTGTTTAAAACTTTCTTGATTTTGAAACCATAATATGCATTTGCGTTTTAACAATACGGCGGCATTTCAAACTGGCTTCAAAACAAGGAGACGATTCTTTGTCACATTTTTGTTTGTCGAACAAGTAAGAATAACCGTAACGTTGGCAAAAATGGAACGAAATGGATTAGAACAAAGTGGAATACGATGGGCTTAATTTTGAAAAGCATTCATGGTAGGTTACGTATTACGTATAACGTTACCACAAATCACAGCTACTTATTCAATTCAATCCTTGATATTTACAAGTGCGTGCTTATGGAGGTTCGGAATCGGAAACGTGGCATTTCCTATCGCAGACTAACAAATCAAACGGGTAGTCAATAACAACGGAGCCGGCCATAAATACGCGGCCATCAAATGTGAGCCGCGCGCTTCTACGTCTCGGCTTATTTTGCATAATCTCGCAGTTTTGCTGCCGGCCCGTCTCCGAGCTTCCCAAGAGGACGCTCTACCCATACCTTCGTTTCAACTTTTAAAATTCCTATAAAGGTAGATAAATCGATTCAATTCAAATAAGTAACGGTATTTTGAAGTACAAGTAAGTACATAGAAGTCATTAATTGCTGCGTTTAAAAAAATCTCTATAGGTAGCTATATGTATATAAATGGCAATGTCCCGGTTGACTGACTCATCATCGTATAGCCCAAACCGCTAAACATAAAATTGAATTTTGAGAGGGAGTTGATTTTATCGATCGAAATTCAACCCTAAGGGGATAAAAAGGGGTTGCAAAGTTTGTATGGGAAAAAATATTTTGAGTTGGAACTTGGTAGAAATGCTCTTCAATGCAAATAATGAGACAAGCATCTCAGTGATTACTAAAATCAATTAAAGGGAGTTGCAAATTTCGTATTGGGAAAATATTATTCTGGTAAATTTTACTTGAAACTTAGTAGAAATATTCTTCAATGTAAATAATGAAATTCGTATTTCAGCGATTACTAATATTCAAACCCTCGGGGATGAATAGGGGTTGCAAAGTACTATGTGTAGGAAAATATTTTTTTTGACTTGAAACTTGGTAGAATTGCTTTTCAATACAAAATAATGAGAAACGTATTTCAGCGATTACTAAAATTAACCCCTTGGGGGATAAAAGAGGGTTGCAAAGTTTTTATATGAAAAAAAAAATCTAGCCTGAGTTTCAAGTAATGAAACTTGATAGAAATGCTCTTCAACGCAAATAGTGCACCTATATTATATAAAAGCAATTAGGATTGTTCATATTTTTTAAATTACTCCCATTTGAAAACCATTTCGAGGAATAGGGTTTTAAAACCGTTCTGCATTATTAAGTTTTAAAAATATTTATCTATTACGGACATTTTGACAAAAGTATATTTGACATTTGTTAGACTTTCATTTTTGGCTTGAAGTCCTCCTAGGTAGGTGTATCTTACGGATTAGGCGAAAACCGGTTGAAATATTCCACTATTACAATCACTTTTTATCATGAGATATCATTTAATTGTTGTAATTTAATAGAAAATACCAACCCAAATTTAAAATAATCATGTCATCCATAAAATGTCTGCAAAATAAATTAAGATATTAAAACAAAACTTGGATCGAAAACAAAACTAATGAAATTGGCCTCTTAAAATTACCTATTCCTTCGAATTAGGATGTAAAAATTTTGAGTTATTTTTTTTGGTATATGAAATGAAATGAAATCATTTATTGCTTGAATGTGAGTAATTACAGTGGTGTGGTGTTACAATATTAACAAAAGTGCGTCACACTCAGCCGTCGTCCGGCATGCAATAGGTAATACTTAAGTATCTGTTATCTTAAACTTACAATTCATTTTATTAAATTATTACACAATTATTTACGATGCTCCATGAAATCTTTTAAACTATAACAACATTTGTCTAGCAACCAAGATTTAACTAATTTACTAAATTTATGTCCAATTGGTACTCGTTTGCATTTAATGTATTACTTTCGGCGAATCAGAAAAAATACATCTGCGGTAGTAAAATGTATGGTAGAAAATTAATGGTATGTATTTTTTGCACTGACAAACGTGATTAATTTTGTACTTACTGTGTATAAATTAAAATGTTTCTATCAGCGAGTTTAGAAAATTAAACTACCCTTAAAGTGGTGAGAGGTGTGGGGACAGAAGTTAGCGAGTTCAGTTATTTTTTAAGTAAGAAAGGTGTAAAATAGTGGCAGGGCTAAATAAATAAAAATAAATGGTTTCGGAAATTTTGGAAAATTTTTCCTTGTAAATGGCGGAGGTAAATTTTTTGAAGAGTTAAAATGTATGTTTAGGGAGTTAAAAAATAAAAAATTAGCTTGGTTAATTAT